>OY728134.1:121188543-122581043 GCA_963277665.1 Viscum album
GCCAAAGGTGAAATTTTTGTACTTTTCGGATAACTTTCATATTTTGATGAATAGTGAAAATTACTAAATTTTAATAAAAAACAACTTTTTTAATCAAAATAATTAATAGTGATAAATTATGAATTTGAGTGGTTTTAAAGTATATTTAGAATATATTTTTACCATTTAATATAATGTTGGTCATTGTACATAATTTTACGATTAAACCAAACATAAACAAGTGTCAATCTTTTGATAGTTATTATCTTTTAAAAACACGCTTTTTGTTTTGACAGCGGGAATTAATTTTAAATTAATTTCTGACACTTATGTGTTTTGAATTTATAAAAATGGATTCCATATTTGTAATCAGGATGTCCAAATTGTTTAAATAGGTAACTTTTATTTTTAGACATTTTGAATAATTACTGTGGTAAATATTTTATTTACCATGGTTAAGGGTAAATCTGGTAAATAAGGGTTAAAAAATAATATTATAATAATACTAAATTACCCTAAAACGTGTCCTAGCCTTATTGGTTGATACATGTTCGACCATAGGCATCTTTGGGTCGATTTGGGGACCCCACGGTACCACTTGTAGGTGATAGGGACACTTTATTTTAATTAAGTTAAAATGAATACAAAAATGACACAAGCATATATCTTTTAGAAAACCAATTATTACATAGGGTTATATATGTTGGATTTTAGATTATAAATATTAATTAGAAAGATAAAAATATTTCCTACATAATAAAATTTTATTTATAATTTTTAAACATTAAATAATTTATTTTATTTATGACACAATGATGATGCAGTAATTACTAAAATAGTTAAAAATTAAAGTAATTGATATTATAAATACCCAAATAAATATAATATGAAACTTTTAATGAATTAAACTAATTTTCTAGGATAATATGATATATTATTATTGATTTAATTTACTTTTTTAGAAGTAATCAATCTGTTATGAGTTTCAAAAAAATCAACTATTTAATAGTGTCAAAATTGACATAAAAGAGTTCTAAAAACAAATATTATATTATTAATTGATATTAAATTCCTAAAAATCTAAGGTTCGGCCAAGTGACTTATATAATGATATTCTCATCATTAATGGACCACTTGGGGGTCTCTTGGATGTATATAGTAAGTTTATTAACCATATAATATAAAATACAAAGAGACATTGTAAAAGTGAAACTAATTAACTAAGAGTTAATACTTAAAGATAAGGTTAATATAATGACCCAAACCTGTCTAACTTATATTGGTTGAGTTGTTTTCGACCCATCCCCACCTTAACATTTAAATAATAAACTTTGGAGCTATTATAAACCGAATATGAATTTATTATAAATTAATATTTCTAGCTTTTCCAAAGGTGCCCCTCACCCCTCTTATAAAAGGGCACTCCTCCTTCTCATTTCTTCACACCTTCAAAGCCTTTTGGTTTGGCCAAACTCTGCCCAAATACTCTCCCAACTTCCCTAAATACAACCTAGAGGCCTTAGTTTGATCATAAAGCCAACCTAAGGATCCCTTTTGATCAAATAAAAAGGAAGAACCCGAAGAAGAGGTAATGATTTCACCACCCTTTTCCAAGTTCATTTATTCTTCCACTTCTTCTTCCTTTGTTGTTACCATTATAAAATAATAACTACAGTATAATATATATACTGTGATGTTATTATAAATATGGTACAACCATATTCAGTATTCTATCCACCCTTTGAATAACATGTCACCATACGTGCGTGCGTACGGCTTACCGTCTCCACGTCGTGGTGCAATTGTTATTCAATATAATATTATTTGGATGGTTATAATAATGATGTGTAACTCATGTAAATAATAAATATAACATGTTAATGATTCTGTATATATGATATACCATCCATTTATATATTATTTTAATATCAAAAGAATGATATTGTCGCTCATGCGTACGTACGGACTACCGTCTCCACGAACGCGATGAGATTCATTCTCCATCGTATCCATTCAAGTTTAATTATCATTTGATGATTTAAAAATGATGTTTAAGGACTTGATATCATTCTGTATATGAAAAATATACAACCTATCCATGAAAAACATGTATTATGTAACAAAACATATAAAAGAAAACGAGTAAGTTAACACCCGAAACAACGATAATTCAAAGATATCATTAACAAATCAATGTTAAAAGATAATATATGATATCATATTAATATATATGATTCTTGTATAATTTAATAACAATTATTTCACCATTATAAAAGAGGTTAACCTACCCCAACCAAGAAAAAGTACAAGGTAAGGGTTATTTCACAATCTCTTCATTATCCGAGGTTGTTTATACGTAATAATCTAATGGGATCTTGTTATCATCCACATCCACGTTTCTTCAAAATGTATTCCAAAACATTTTTATTATTTACAAGAGTATGGGTTAAAGTCATTTATACCCTTGTTTGACTTTTTATAAGAGGAATATTTCTGTCATTTTCAAAATAAGGACCTTTTTAACCTTTTCGACAGAATTAAGGTAAGAATGTTTTTTTAACTTATACGGCAGGTGCGGTTATTTTCTGCCGTTATAAAATCTTCAAAGCTTTCCTTACAAGCTTATAAGAATATTTTCAAGAAAATGTTTTATTTTATATGGCTCTTAAATGATTTCAAAAATCGAAAGACATATTTCGCTAAAAAGTGTTTTGATTTCATCTATGTCAGCATCCTTTGATGGATTTTACGCTTATTTGAAGTTGATTTATTATGATAAAAAACTTCTATAATGTATTGAAGGTTTTGTGATATGTTTGACTGTGGATGTGCTATTTTTATACCATTCATAGTTTATGGTGAAATTATTGACATTTCGTATGCTAGTTTTAATACGAATTTTTGTGTTATGTTTAAACCTTTTCATATGGGAATGCATTGGACTTAATATGTGACGGGTGGAGCCCGCTATAGCTCCTCGATGCATCGGTAGGTCTCATGAGACAAACTAGTGTCTTGGCACAAGGCCTTGGAAAAATCTTATTTGTAGTCTTGGCACGAGACCTTGGCTATGTGGTTATGATAGTCTGGCATTATGCATTCCAACATTATGAAAGTGGTTATTGATATTTCATGTGATTATTCGATTAGTAGAATATCCATGTGAACAAGTAAATGGAATTATTTCATTTTACTTTTGCCATACTATGTTGAAGTTCAAGTTTAAAAGGCTTTTGTTTTAGTTATACATAGCCTTAAATGTTTATTCTTATTTATGAAAGTTTCCGGTATATTTTTATCCTTACTGGGCATTTGAGCTCACCCCTTTTCTATGTTTTATTTTTCCCAGGAAGTGAAGAAGTAAGTTATGAATGACCTGCAGGGATATTATGAGGGCATAATAGTGTGGTCTGTGGAGACATTATGTTGTTTTAGTAGTTTTTCATTTTATGATGTAATGTAAAACTTATGAATATATCTAGTGTTTCCAAGGATACTAAACCAATCGGTCTTTCGAGATTTGATCTTTCTTATGATCATGCCAATGTTATGTAATAATGCACCGACTCTGGGTAACTAGGGTCGGGGCGTTACATTCAGCCGCGTCCGGTTGTCAGGGCGACACCCCGTGGGTGCCGTGGGGGTGTCACGCGGGGGTGGCGGCTCCCCCCCGCGTTGCTCGGCCGCTCGGCCGAGCCGGGCTGGGCTGGCCGAGCCGGGCCAGTCCGACCGGCCGGGCCGCGCCCTGGCTGGGCCGGACCGGTTCGGGTCGACCCGGTTCGGCCGACCCAGGGGGGGGGGGGGGGTCGGCCCGGGCCCGGACCCCCTGACTTCGGACCGTTTTCGGTCAAATGCCCGTAACTTGAGCTACAGGCCTCCAAAGGACGCGCCGTCAGGGGCAACGCCATCCTTGGATCGAGACGGTCGTTTCAGTATATCGCACTCAAGGTTTCGGAATACTTAGTGTTCGGCCAGGTTGGTTCGTACACGAAACCAACCGGGCCTTCGGAGCGGAAACGCTCATATCTTGAGCTACGGACGTCCGATTGACGTGCCGTTGGCTTTGTTGAATTCCTCTAAGTGAGACGGATATTTTGGATCACTCCGCCCGAGGTTTGGACGTAGGTGGAGTATGGTCGGGTTGGTTTTCCTTAAAAACCAACCGGGCCCCTGTGACGAAAAAGCCAATAACTCTCAGACCGGGCGTCCGATTGACGCGCCGTCTGCGACGTTGAGTTCCTGTTGACGATACGGAACTTTTGGATACATCAACTTCGGACTTTGTTTTAGTTGATGTATCAGCCTCTCGGCTCGTGGAGTGGACCCTCCCGAACGAGCTTGCTGTGTGTGGGAACCCTAATGCTGGCTGCGACTGCTTCTTCGACAGCGACGACTGTGCAGAGATCCTCAGTGGACTGCAACGATGACTGTGCAGAGATCCTTAGTGGACTGCGACGACGACTGTGCAGAGATCCTCAGTGGACTGCGATGACTACTGCACTCAGCGATCCTACGTGGATCAGGGCTACAGGTCCTGTGTGGGCCCGATCCTGTGTGGGTCTGATCCTGTGTGGGTCAGCGCTCAGCGGTTCTGTGTGAGCCAGCGCCTACAGGTCTTGTGTGGGCCCGATCCTGTGTGGGTCATTGCGGGGGTTAGTTACCTATCGATCCTTTGTGGGTCCGATGACTTAGATGGATCAGTGATCATCTTTATCGTCATCCGAAGAAGTATACCTGTGTGAGCTGAATCTTGTGTTACTCTCCTTTGTGGATTGTGTTGAGCTATCCTGTGTGAATTTACTGTTTACTCTCCTTTGTGGATTGTGTTGAGCTATCCTGTGTGGATTTACTGTTTACTCTCCTTTGTGGATTGTGTTGAGTTATCCTATGTGGATTACTGTTTACTCTCCTTTGTGGATTGTGTTGTGCTACCCTGTGTGGGTATACGTTTGCTTTCCTGTGTGGACTGGGTTGTGCTTGGGCTCGAACGTTGGAGTCGAACGGGAATTGATGACTTAGGTATATGTATGGGAATATACCTAATCCGTGTCAGATGTTACTTCGTGATTGCATCTTCCCTTTGTGACTTATCCTTTGTGGATTTCGGGAGACCTTCGGGGGTCTCGAGGTCCCTACTGAGTAGCTTATACTCACCCCTGCACGGGCTATGCCCGCACATCGTTGTGTTGGTTGCAGACGACGGACAGCGCTGATCGTGGTGGAGGTGTGCGGAGCAGGACGGTACCTGGAGGTGGACCACTGGGCCGACGTGCTCGGAGCAGACGGTGGGACCCGAGGAGCAGTAGAGCTATCTGTACCCACCCTTCAGGTGGGATTTCCAGTGGACAGCTCGGTGTAGCGGCTTTTACTTTTCAGTTGATGTTTTTCCCTTTCAGTTGTACTTTATAGTTGGGCTTGTATTTTCGGCCCCTTTTACTTTCAGCACAGCTTGTTACAGTTTTTGCTTAGTGTTTACTTTTCTGCTTGCTTACTCTGTGGTGCTTGTTTACTTTTCAAAGGCAATGCCTTCACTTTTTGTTGGGATTTACGCCTTGGTGCTAGTCGCCAGCCCCTGGCCTATGGAAGGCGGGCTTGGGGTAGTCACGGCACGGGCCCCAAGGACGGGTCGTGACAAATTGGTATCAGAGGTGGTCGGTTCTACCGCAGACTCTGATCTTTCTTCTGTGTGAAGCAATAGTGTTTAGCGTATTGAGTGTGGTTATCAGTCCAGGGAGTCCAGTGTTGGTGCGGCGGCCAACGTATCCGTACACCAGGACCCTGACTTCTGATTTCCTACTTAATGCACGAAAACATTGATTGCATGTGTGTTTCAAGTTTTCTTTGTGATTACTTGTGTCATCTCACCAGGTATACTGTTCTGACCGTGGCGCACTTGTTTCCCTTTCAGGATGGCCCGACGACAGCAGCCAGCTAGGTTTCCGAGAGTAGAGCGCGACGACAGCCCGCCGAGTGACGAGGCCTCGGTACAGGGCCCGTTGACAGCAGAGGCACCGGCGGTACCTTTACCCGCCGATCCCCTGATGCTTCCAGCACCGACCGCTGACGATGCACGATGCCTCGGAGCTCTGCACGAGTTCCAGCGTCAGCGACCACCCAGGTTTCCTGGGGAGACGGACCCCCAGGCAGCCGAGGACTGGCAGGAGGCAGTCGTTCGAGTTTTCAGGCTAGTGAGGACACCAGCAGACCTCATGGTGATCCTCGCGGCGAGCCTACTGCACGCAGCAGTAGGACGATGGTGGAGCTTGATGCTCCAGGTGCACAATGAGGCCTCTCTCTTCTGGATGGACTTCGAGAGCCTCTTCCGCTCAGAGTTCGTCCCGGCCACCCTCTGTGCAGTGTGCATTCAGGAGCTTCTTCAGCTGCGGCAGGGCAGCTTGACGGTCGCCCAGTACGTGGCAAGGTTCACCGATCTTTCTCGCTACTCGACCGACATGGTACGGGAACCCTTCTTCTGGGCCCAGACCTTCGATCAGGGATTGAGACACGATATCAGGGCATCGCTGATCTCCCTCAGCATCCCGACCCAGGTAGGAGTGCTGGAGCGAGCCCTTATGATCGAGAGCTTTCTAGATGAGTCTACAGCAAGACCTACCGCAGGGCGGCAGGTGGAGGAGTCTTCGGCAGCAAGTAGCCGATGGATGACTCAGGGTTCCAGGCAGACCAGACCTTCCGGAAGACGACCTCGGGACACTGGCTCAGCAATGCGGGGCACACAGCATGGAGCCAATCTTCCGAGAGGCAGGTAGTGCTACGAGTGCGGCGGGCAGGGCCACATGGCTCGTGATTGCCCGACCCGCCGTACCGAGAGGCAGCAGACGGTGGAAGGGCCACCCAGGAAGAGGCAGAGGGTCGACCGTGGCGGTCCACAGGGAGGAGGCAGACATGGCAGAGGAGTTGGCCGAGCAGTAGGTGGTGGGCGACGCTTTGAGGCTCTGCCACCACCACCACCAGGAGGTCCGCCCCGACTACAGGGATCTGGCGGGCAGAGACAGGCACAGCTCCAGGCAGTGGAGGCCTCCTACCACGGCGCGCCAGAGATGATTCGAGGTACGATCTGTGTCTATTACACCCTTGCTGCAGTTCTTATAGACACAGGATCGAGTCACTCTTTCATAGTCGCTGCCCTTGTTCGGAGCTCGGAGATTCCGACAGAGCCGTTGGCTCAATCCTTATGGCTAGAGACCCCTACAGGAGCAGACTCGACGATTACGCACTGGTGCCCGCAGTGTGAGCTTACTCTAGGAGGCGAGAGCTTCGGCTGGGATCTTCTTGTAGCGGCGTCGAGGCCTTACGATTTCATCTTGGGCATGGATTGGTTATCTACAGTCCATGGTCAGATTGACTGTTTTAGGCGCAAGGTGCGATGTGTGCGCACCGACGGGAGCAGGTTCACCTTCACCGGCGAGAAGGGAGCCTTAGCAGCATAGGATGGACTCACGCAGAGGAGAGGACAGCCCATCACTCATCAGTTGTCTAGCCTCATCCTAGGAGCAGTGGACGTGCGGAGTCCTAGTTTTCCTGCAGTGGTGGATCAGTATGCGGACGTCTTTCCCGATGACGTTCTAGGGTTACCCCCTCGCAGAGAGGTAGACTTTTATATTGATCTGTACCCCAGGACAGCCCTTATATCCACTCCAGCGCATCGGATGGCCCCCGCTGAGCTTCGAGAGCTACGGGTACAGTTAGACGACTTGCAGGGAAAGGGGTTCATCCGACCCAGTGTTTCACCCTGGGCTTCGCCGATATTGTTCGCCAAGAAGGCGGACGGGAGCTTGCGACTGTGTGTCGATTATCGTCGCCTGAACCAGGTGACTATGAGGAACAAGTATCCGCTACCGAGGATTGATGACCTCTTTGATCAGCTCAAGGGAGCACGGTGGTTCTCGAAGATAGACCTCAGGTCAGGCTATCATCAGCTCAGAGTTCGAGACGAGGACGTGCAGAAGACGACCTTCAGGTGTTGGTATGGCCACTATGAGTTCTTGGTTATGCCTTTCGGCGTAACCAACGCTCCAGCAATGTTCATGAGCCTCATGAACAGGATCTTCCAACCATACCTCGATCAATTTGTCGTGGTCTTCATCGACGAAATTTTGGTGTACTCGACTACGGAGGAGGAGCACGCCTACCACTTGCGAGTTGTACTAGACACACTCTGACAGCACTAGCTTTATGGCAAGCTCTCAAAGTGCCAGTTCTGGTTACATGAGGTCCACTTCTTGGGGCACGTCATTTATGAGGCGGGAGTTTCTGTGGATCCCGCGAAGATCGAGGCAGTGTTAGCTTGGGAGCCACCCAGGAGCGTGACGGAGGTGCGGAGTTTCTTGGGTCTAGCCGAATACTATCGAAGAAGGGGAAACCCTTTGTGTGGTCATACAAATGTCAGTAGAGCTTTCATAAGCTGAGGTAGAGATTGACCAACACACCTATCTTGAGGTTTCCTGAGGAGGGAGTTGGTTACGTAGTTTACTATGATGCATCAGGGACCAGACTCGGGTGTGTCCTAATGCAGGAGCGGGCCATGATTTCCTATGGATCACGTCAGTTGAGGCCGCATGAGCAGAACTACGCTACCCATGACCTGGAGTTAGCAGCAGCGATCTTCGCTCTGAAGACATGGCGACACTATCTGATGGGCGAGCGCTTTACAGTCTTTTCTGACCACCAGAGTCTCAGGTACATCTTCTCTCAGAAGGACCTGAACCTGAGACAGCGGCGATGGCTCGAGTTCCTCCAGGACTATGACTTTGAGATAGTCTATACTCCTGGGAAGGGGAACATGGTAGCTGATGCCCTCAGCAGGAGGACGGGCATCCAGCTACTTGAGGAAGCGACAGAGCAGCTAGCCTCTTTGCAGATATCCTTTGTGGATAGAGATGGAGCAGCCTTCCTTCAGTCTCTCACAGTCACCCCTCCACTACTGCAGCGGGTCAGAGAGGCACAGCGTGAGGACGCTGACTGTGAGACGCAGCGTGCACAGATATCCTCGGGACAGGCACCTGATGGTTTCTCCCTTGGAGCAGAGCACGACGTCCTTTTCAGAGGACGTACCTTGGTACTAGTCACTTTACGAGGGTAGGTGCTGAGAGAGTTTCACACTTCTCCTTTGGCGGTACATCCAGGGGTGGAGAAGATGTACCAGGACCTCAGATGACAGCACTGGTGGCCGGGCATGAAGAAGGTTGTGGCAGAGTTCGTTTCGCGGTGCCTCACATGCCAGCAGGTGAAGGCAGAGCATCAGGTACCAGCAGTCTTGGTACAACCCTTGGAGGTCCCGGAGTGGAAGTGGGACGAGATATCTATGGACTTCATGACTGGACTTCCACGCACTTCCAGAGGTCACGACTCCATTTGGGTGATTATTGACTGACTCACCAAGTCGGCACACTTCTTACCCATCAGAGAGCAGGGCTCAGTGGGGAGCATGGGGAGTCTCTACGTTCAGGAGATTGTACGGCTTCACGGTGTGCCATCGACTATCGTCTCCGATCGGGACACTCGTTTTACTTCCCAGCTTTGGAAGGGGTTGTAGGAGGCGTTCGGGACGCGGCTACGTCTGAGCACCGCCTTTCACCCTCAGACGGATGGTCAGATGGAGAGGACCATTCAGACTCTTGAGGACATGCTCCGCGCATGCGTCCTCGACTTTGGTCGCAGCTGGGAGGACCACCTACCCTTGGTGGAGTTCGCATACAACAATAGCTACCACTCCACCATCGAGATGGCACCATACGAGGCATTGTACGGAAGACCTTGCAGATCTACTTTGTGCTGGATAGACCCTGGGGAGTCAGCACTTGTGGGACCAGAGATGGTCCGGGCCACGACAGAGAAGGTCCATGTCATCTAGGAGCGGATTAGGACAGCTCAGAGCTGGCAGAAGTCTTATGCTGACAGGAGGCGGAGGCCATTAGATTTCTAGGATGGCGACCACGTCTTCTTGCGTGTCTCACCTCGATGTGGTTTGTGGAGATTTGGTCGAGGCGATAAGTTGTCTCCACGCTTCATTGGACCATTCCAGGTCATCAGCAGGATTGGCGAGGTGGCTTATCGCCTGGCTCTACCACCTCTGTTGCACCGGGTGCACGACGTCTTCCACGTATCTCAGCTGAGGAGATACGTGCATGACCTGACGCACAACATTGACTATGGGGAGCTAGACGTGGATGATGGGGTGACTTTTGCGGAGGTCCCAGTGGAGATAGAGGATCGACAGGAGTGGATCTTACGTGGGCGATCGATTCCTCTTGTGCGCATCAGATGGCAGGACGGGAACCTCCAAGAGAGCACATGGGAGCGGGAGGCTTAGATGCATGCTCAGTACCCACATTTGTTTCCCTAGTTTATGATGTATCTTTACGGGGATGTAAAGCCCTGAGGTGGGAGTAATGTAAAGACCCATAAATTTCAAGGAAAATTTTTTTTCTTAATTTTCTTTGGAATTTTACAAGAACGCAGTTTCGGACGGCACCTGATTCCGAGGCCCGGAGTGCCCGGAATCATTTTCTGAAGTTTGGCTCGGGTACGTTCAGTGAACGGACGAGCGGGTTTTTCTAACTTTTGAACTGGTGCCCGTAATCGAATTCTGAGGGCACCGATGAAATCGCAGCGCCGGTATTTGCTTAGAAACGCCTCTTCCAGAGTTGTGTTTGCTCGGGTGTAGTTTTTAATTTTTGGGCTTAAAGTTTAGAAATAAAATAATTTGTTCGAAAAACTTTATTTTATTTCACTTAAGCCACTTGAAAGCCACTTAAACTGAGTTAAAACGGATAGGGTGCTATCCAGAAATATCCTACCCCCTTGGTAGGATATTTGTGAAGTGGCGCCCGCACGAGCCCCGCCGTTTCTTTCCGCTAAGTAACGCACCCGCGAAAACCCGTCATTATGAAAGTCAACAGACGCGTTTTCTTAAATCTTGAACGCACCATTTAATTGGGCGGTTTATTTCGTGAATTAAATGGGTGTTTCTTTCGTTGAATTAATTCAACAAATTGATGGGTCGTTACTTACCCTTTTTTGTTTGTTGGCGTAATAATAAAATAAGACCAACAAGTCTTTTTGGAGGATTACTCGTTGAGAGGTTTTGTCAGAGCTCTTGAGCCTTCATCCTCCTTCGCGAAGAACACGAAGAACGTGAAGAACGTGAAGAACGCCGGCCTCCGACGAAGAACGCCGAACCCGCGGAAGTCGACGACGCGATGCCGTATTCCGCGACGCCGACATTTCCTTCCTGCAACGTTCTTCTGCGACATCTCTTCCTCCGCAACGAAATCCTCGATCAGCTGTTTGAGGTAAGAGACTTCGGGATTCTCTTAAATCTCCCTTGTGTTTTTTTTTAACAAAACAAGGATTTAATTTTATATAATTAAATTAAATTTGTTGTTTCTTGGTCCGTTGAGTTCGCCGACTCAACGCCGGATTCCGCGACGACGCGACGCCTTCCGCGATGACGCGACGATTCCCTCCTTCCGTGACGAACAAATCTGCGAAGAACGTGCGTACGACGACGACTACGAGGTAGGGATTTTTGTTTTGGAATTATCCCCCTTTTTGTATTTTTATTCCCGTGGACGTTCTTTAAAAATTAAAGAACCTGAATTATATGAACAATTTTAATCCATAAAAATTGTTGATTCATGTGTTGAATATTATTTTCTCTCGTTGTTTATATCTAACGCGGAGGGTGCGGGCCAAACGAACACGGCCCGACAACCCTCCGTCGTTCTTCGTGGTTGTGCGGATTTGACGGGCGACGACGGAACGTGCCGCAACGGAAGTTTGATGATCCCGCAGTGAATAAAGGATCCCGGGAGGAACAACGGTGCAGACGGGAAGGAAAACGGACCACCGGAGCGACTCTGGTGGCCCGCGGAAGCCGGCGGCGGCGCGGGTCGCTGGCGCAGTGGCGCCAGTGGCCGGAGGCGGCGGCGCCCCGGCACGCCGCCGGAAGAACCGCCGCGGCTGAAGCCGCGGTGGTGGCACCCGCAGCCACGTGGGTCAGACGCGCGCGGGATGCGGCTTCAGCCGCGTCCGGTTGTCAGGGCAACACCCCGCGGGTGCCGCGGGGGTGTCACGCGGGGGTGGCGGCTCCCCCCCGTGTCGCCCGGCCGCGCGGCCGAGCCCGGCTGGGCTGGCCGAGCCGGGCCGGTCCGACCGGCCGGGCCGCGCCCTGGCCGGTCCGGACCGGGTCGGGTCAACCCGGTTCGGCCGACCCAGGGGGGGTCGGCCCAGGCCCGGACCCCCCGACTTCGGACCGTTTTCGGTCAAATGCCCGTAACTTGAGCTACGAGCCTCCAAATGACGCGCCGTTAGTGGAAATGCGATCCTTGGATCGAGACGGTTGTTTTGGTATATCGCACTCAAGGTTTCGGAATACTTTGAGTTCAGCCGGGTTGGTTCGTACACGAAACCAACCGGGCCTTCGGAGCGGAAACGCTCATATCTTGAGCTACGGACGTCCGATTTACGTGACGTCAGCTTTTTTGAATTCCTCTAAGTGAGACGGATCTTTTTGATCAGTCCGCCTGAGGTTTGGACGCAAGTGTAGTATGGTCAGGTTGGTTTTGCCTTAAAAACCAACCGGGCCCCTAGGACGAAAAAGCCAGTAACTCTCGGACCGGGCGTCCGATTGATGCGCCGTCTGCGACGTTGAGTTCCTGTTGACGATACATAACTTTTGGATACATAAACTCCGGACTTTGTGTCAGTTGATGTATCAGCCTCTCGGCTCATGGAGTGGACCCTCTCGAATGAGCTTGCTGTGTGCGGGAACCCTAGTGTTGGCTGCAACTGCTTCTTCGACAGCGACGACTGTGCATAGATCCTCAGTGGACTGCAGCGACGACTGTGCAGAGATCCTTAGTGGACTGCGACGATGACTGTGCAGAGATCCTCAGTGGACTGCGATGACTACTACACTCAGCGATCCTACGTGGATCAGTGCTATAGGTCCTGTGTGGGCCCGATCCTGTGTGGGTCCGATCCTGTGTGGTTCAGCGCTCAGCGGTTCTGTGTGAGCCAGCGCCTACAGGTCCTGTGTGGGTCCGATCCTGTGTGGGTCATTACGGGGGTTAGTTACCTATCAGTCCTTTGTGGTTCCGACGACTTAGATGGATCAGTGATCATCTTTATCGTCATCTGAAGAAGTATACATGTGTGAGCTGAATCTTGTGTTACTCTCCTTTGTGGATTGTGTTGAGCTATCCTGTGTGGATTTACTGTTTACTCTCCTCTGTGGATTGTGTTGAGTTATCCTGTGTGGATTTACTGTTTACTCTCCTTTGTAGATTGTGTTGATTTATCCTATGTGGATTACTGTTTACTCTCCTTTGTGGATTGTGTTGTGCTGCCCTGTGTGGGTATAGGTTTGCTTTCCTGTGTGGACTGGGTTGTGCTTGGGCTCAGACGTTGGAGCCGAATGGGAATTGATGACTTAGGTATATGTATGGGAATATACCTAAGCCGTGTCAGATGTTACTTCGTGATTTCATCTTCCCTTTGTGGCTTATCCTTTGTGGATTTCGGGAGACCTTCGGGGGTCTCGGGGTCCCTAGTAAGTAGCTTATACTCACCCCTACACGGGCTATGCCCGCACATCGTTGTGTTGGTTGTAGACGAAAGACAGCACTGATCGTGGTGGAGGTGTGCGGAGCAGCACGGTACCTGGAGGTGGACCACTGGGCGGACGTGCTCGGAGTGGACGGTGGGACCCGAGGAGCAGTGGAGCTATCTGTACCCACCCTTCAGGTGGGATTTCCAGTGGACAGATCGGTGTAGCGGCTTTTACTTTTCAGTTGATGTTTTTCCCTTTCAGTTGTACTTTAGAGTTGGGCTTGTATTTCCGGGCCCTTTTACTTTCAGCACAGCTTGTTACAGTTTTTGCTTAGTGTTTACTTTTCCGCTTGCTTACTCTGTGGTGCTTGTTTACTTTTCAAAGGCAATGTCTTCCCTTTTTGTTGGGATTTACGCCTTGGTGCTAGTCGCCAGCCCCTGGCCTATGGAAGGCGGGCTTGTGGTAGTCACAGCACGGGCCCCGAGGACGGTTCGTGACACCAAACACGATCCTTTGATTTTGAGTGTTCATTCTAGTAAAAAAAAATAATTCTAAAATATGATGAAAAAACTAACAAAAACACGAATTAAATGAAATGTTTCATGACTACAGGAAAAATCTTAGTAAGGATTCCACATGTGTAATCATAGAGCTTAAAATTACATGTAAAGGGAGGGTGAAATTATTAAATAACCAAAATCCACTCATTCCACTCGATATTTTAACATATTTTTATAATGTGGTTATTTTGTATAAACAAACTACATAAGGCCTAGAGAAAATAAGTCAATTGTATATTGGGACAAGGTGAGTTGTCCCGGACAGAACATTCCACCCACTTAATCTTGATGGACGAATTACATTGGAAACGAATAATCGAATAAAACATGGGTAACATGTGGTAATTAGGGTTATATGTCTAATATAAGTTTAATTTACTCAATTAGGTCATTATCATGTGATATGTTTTGTTTATAAAAGGTGGATCCAATGTACCTCACCCATATTTTCTTCACATGTAGCCTCTATTGGGATTCTTGAGTTTAGATTAATATATTTTCCAATGTGTTGAAATTTTATTAGAATGTGTAAAACATCTTAAAAATATGTTTTTCCCAATTTGGATCAATTTATATAATGTTATCAAAAAAATTAACATTTAGTCCAATTATGAAAACCAATATTTTAAACACCTTAATTTATGATTTATTACATCAAGGTACACATAATAAGATACTAGAAGATCATGATGCCTAGTTTATTTAAAAAATTAGGTACACAAAATAACTACTTGAAATTTAAATACAAATACATAGACAAAAACTCCCGAACATGCCCTTAAATTTCCTTGATCTTCTAAAACTAGATGGGACAACGTGTGGAAGTACATAAGAAATGAGTGGAATTTCAATATTATGAAGTGAATAATCAAAGAATAAATTTATGAAATAAATAAACGTGATTCAATGGGACTATCAAGGTAACCTGATAGGGGTGATAATTTTAAACATGAATAATGAAGCATGATATTAGACAATATCATAAAGGTATGATGGGAATATGGGAACAACCTAGAACCCGACATAAGCATAACTAAAGGATAACTACTAAGAACATATCACATAGTGGATATAGTACCATCATGTATTATGTTAAATCCTCAATCCTATACATAATTTATCACCGAACAAAAAATGTTGTCCAATCTATTGTAGGTCTATATAATCCTAGCCCCATCTGTTAAAATCATATCATGCACATGTATAAGTGTGGCACATAGATCACACTACATAATGATAATTTTCATGAATGTTAATCCCATAATAAGGGTTTGTGGGTTACATATATATGTGATTACACAATAAAAAAGGATATGTGCATCTAGGTGAATACCCTTCAGTTAAAATGGGCATGTGTATTCACTAAAACAATTATTGGCATGGAAAAGCACATGATAATTTCAGCAGAATAATGGGAGTACATTATGAATCATAGAATTGTTTAATGAGAGTAAAATGGGACTATAATCACATGGAAATCATAATGATAGTAATAGGTATTTGAAAAAACTTATTATAACATGAAAAATTAGAAATCAAATGCCCTAATATAAGTAAGACTCTTGAATGAAGAGGAGAAGGAGAGTATCTGCAACCATTAGAGGGTTGTTCTAATAAAATGAATGGCTCTTATTAGGATATTTGAGGAACCTAATGAGTGATATATATGTGTATGGATAAAGTAAATCGTGATCCAATGGTTTTTAGTAAAGAGTATTGGGATTTTAGTTGGGTATTTATAGCGAAAGAGAGGATAATTCATTCTTAATTTTAAAACACCAGTTTTGGAATATATATGATACATTTATCCAAAACACAAACTATACCATGGTGTTTTCCCATTATATAAACCTATGATGAGACTATTTCATTATTTTATAATTTTATGAACTGAAATACTTAAAATAACTTCTTGGTGATCTGGATGTGAGCCACATTTATAACAAATTTATTTTGAAACCTTTAAATATAATATAGGATTTTTGGGATTCATTTAGGGTTTATAAAATTAATAAAATAACATAAAAACATATTTTTTATATGGGAAACATAATTTTGGTTGTGTATACTCTTTATAGTATTTATTAAATCACTTTGTGGCTTTTATGATTTCATAATACATACTGTAAAAATATACGTCATTTAATTTTTTTCCAATAAATTAATTCGCCGCAAAAAGTTATGCAAAAATCACTTTTGGATAAATTCAATGTATTATTTCAAAAATAATATTTATTTTATCAAAAATAATTATTAAAATATGATAATTTATAATTAAAATAAAATATTTATTTATTGAGAAATACTGGGTTTTTTACAATAACAGTTTTATAATCAATATAAAAATTGAATTTGGCATCATAAAATTATAATATAACTTATATATAATAAATATTATTTAATAATAACATTCTATTAGAATATAAATTATTAAAAGATTCTTGAATTCAAAAAGTATGTTTATTGATTGAAACTATGTATTACCCAAAACTACAATATCTTTGTCATTATATCAAAATCTAATTTTTATCAAACATTATTATTTAACCATTATAAATTAATAAAATATAAACATAATCATTAATTTATTAAAATAAAAATGTAAAATTTCAAACCATTAGGGTCTATATACATATCCCTTTATTATTCTAGAGAATTCCCTAATGTTAAAGAATGTGATTGTGATATTTTCATGGGGTGGTTCAGCGAATATTGTTTGGGTCATGATATCAATGAGATTTAACTTGTCCCATAAATGGTTTTTATCATCCTTTAGTTGTTGAATATTAGCATGGGACTAGTTACAGAAAAATACAAGTGATTATGTCTCTATCAAGAGCTCTGATAAATGGGATTCATACAGTACAATCATTTTGGTTTGGTCCATCACTAGTTTTTCATGTGTCGACTAGATTTATCGTAACCCTATATATAAAATAACCATAAAATCACTTTATAATGACTATAATAATAGTGGTTATGATGTTTAATGGTCTTTTAAATCTAAAAGGATATAAATTATAATTTTTTGAATAAAAATTTAGTGCATGTGGTTTCTATAATCTCATTTCTTAATGTTGTATTTACTAATTTAAAAAACGAATTTCATTTCAAAATGTTTGGGTCATTACATTATCTTCCCTTTAGAAATTTCACCCTCAAAATTTCATTTATACACTAAAACATATGAGGGGACTTCAATTTTATCACCACTTACGGTTCCCAAGTTTCTTCTTCAAAATCATTGTTCTACCTCAACACTTTTACTTGGTCAGTTGTCCTATTTCATAGAACCTTCTCTCTATGATCTATGATATTCATCGACATATCCTTGTATGAAATATCATTCCGTAATGATACCACTAATGGATTCATTACATGTGTGGGTTATGGTATATACTTCATTAAGAGTGTTTTATAAAACCCATAATGTACCAAATATAAGTTTAGTGGGGTTCTAGTCGATAGGCCACCACTCTGATTAGAAATTTGATATAGAAGGGGAATATGTATCTTGGAAAAAGAATTAACTTATTCAGAAATCTCATAAATTTCATCCAAGTTGATTTACAATGGAACACTTTATCTACGACATCAAATTCCAGGTCTCATCAACAATTTTTGGCATAACTTTTCAACAATCTTTGATCATATTTTATATAATGTTGAATGGATTAAACCTTATATATCATCTATTGGACAATATCAGGTCCAATCAACTACCCATATCTTACTTCATCCCACTATATTGGAGTTTAACATTACTTTAGATATTGATCCTGATAAGGTGACATCTGAAATCTATAATAGAAAATGTTTTCATATTATAACTCCAATATGGGAAGGTTTTGATCCCAAAATAATTTGAAATATATTGAACATGATCTCAACATATCCTCTAGGGTTTGAATTTTTCTATCAGACCAAGATTCCATTTTATGGTGATAAGTAGTATTAAACTCAACTCTATATCCAATTATTGTTTAAGGCTTCAAAAAAACCTTGAGGTAAACCTCATATATT
The DNA here is from genome assembly GCA_963277665.1 of Viscum album. Classification (NCBI taxonomy): domain Eukaryota; kingdom Viridiplantae; phylum Streptophyta; class Magnoliopsida; order Santalales; family Viscaceae; genus Viscum; species Viscum album. Next base: position 121,206,679 of record OY728134.1, read on the forward strand.
GATTAGATACAATATATAGTGGTACTCCATATAGTCTTACCACCTCCCTTATGTATATCATAGTGAGTTGTTAAAGTGATAAATCATCCTTGATAGAAATGATTTTTTTCCTTTTTAAGGTTTTTGACTACCACACAGATAAAGCTATAAACATAAGGTTTCCTGGTGAATTCAATTAAAAGATCCATGGTTATGTTTTCCAATTTCTATACTGATATGGGAAATTATTTCATCATACCCTTAAAATTATATGATTCAACCTTATCTTGTTGTCATATTAAGCTTCATATTACAAATTCTTCAATCTCACTGATCATTTTATCCCACATGATGTTTTACATACAATATTTATACACTTTAGTTTTTCTAAGATAAATAGAGAAGGATGAGCTATACACACCATCAAGAAGTTCCCTCTTCAGTTCTAGTAATTATGGGATATATATTCATGTCCTAAACTATATAACTCCATCTTTAGAAAACTTTAACTTTGGCCTATTCTCTCCCTTTTTATGTTGTATCTCATCATCCTTTTGATTTTCATTTATCCACTCAAGAATAGGTGGTTAATTAGAAATTTGAGAAATGTAGGATAAGTATTATTTTATTATTATCATTTCCATCCTATGTATGTACAAGAATATTACATACCTTTCAATTATTATCATCGATATGGTTAAAGGATCCTTTCAAATCAGAGCATCCACCACATTTTTTTCCTTCATAGGACTGTAATAGATTGAAAAATCATAATTCTCAGACATATCAAACCACCTTTTTGTGTATATTGATTTCCTTTTGTGTGAATATATACATGAGGATTTTATAATTTATATATATTTCAAACTTCTCCCCATAGAGATGATGGAACGAAATAATTAGCATGAAGATCACTACATGAAATTCTAGATCATGATTTGGGTAGTTTTTCATATGTAATTATGATTGGTAGGAGGAATATGTTATAAATTTATCATCTAGAATGAGTACATGGCCCCTGACATTTTAATAATCATCGCTATAGATCCCAAATCCTTCCTCAATGGTGGGTAATGTGAGCACATGTAAAATGATTACCCTCTTATTTATCTCTTAAAATATTTCTTCATATTCATCATTCCAGAAATACTTCACCCCCTCCCGAGTCATCTTGGTTAGTGGGATTTACAATCATAAGAAGTTTCTCACAAATTGATGATATTAAATAGCTAGTCTAATGAAACTGCAGATATCTATATTAGGGGTTGGTAAAGTCCATCCTTCAGTTTACTTTTTTTATGGATCCTTGTATATCCCTTTATTGGTGATAATATTCACTAGGAATGTTAATTTCTTCATCCAAAACTTTTAATTACGATACTTATCATATATATTTTATTTATATATGTTCTCTAATAAAACATCCAAATGATCCTAATTCCCCTACTTACTTTTATAGTAGATAAAAATGTATTCTATAAATACATCCACAAATTTATCAAGGTAATCCCTAAATACTCTATTCATAATGACAATAAATATTACAGGATCATTAATGAGTCCAAATGGAATCACTATGAAATCTCAATTCCTATATATTGTATAAAAATTTGTCTGGGGGATATCCCCATTCTTAAAATTTACTAAATAATATCTTTAATGAAGATCCACTTTAGATAAGTATTAAGATCCATGTAGCTGATCAAACAACTAATCAGTCCATATAATAGGATTCATTTTTCATTCTCGTGGCTTTTTTATGGTTATAAATATCAATGTAGAGTCCAATTGACCCATCCTTATTCGTGAAAATTAGGATCGGTATACCCCATAGTGAAGCACATGGGTGTATGAAACTATAATCTAGATAATCCAGTAGTTGCTTCTTCAACTCCATAAGATCAATAATTATCATCCTTTATGGATCCTTAGATATTAGTAAAACATAGGCAATAAGTTTTATTGAGAACACAACCTCACAGCTTGGAGGAAGACTAGAAAATTCCTCATGAAACACATCGACAATTTCCCTTAAAATGGGAATGTCATCAATGATGATCTTTTCCTTAGTCTCAATCATTTGAGCTAGATAAACTTTCTCACAAGGAAATAGTATCCATGATTGAAATTATGATACCAAAAGAAATTCATTGTCCTGTATAAACATATATAGAATTATTGGTTGACTTGTGATATAAAGGGGTGATTTTATTCTCTTTGAAATTTATGTTGGCCCTATACAAGGACTGAAACTTTGTGCCCATAATATCATCAAATTTCCTTAAAGGGATTATCACAAGGTTTTATAGAAAAATAATCACACAAATTTTAACAGGGAAGGAGTTATATACATGGGATGAAATAATTTCCTAATTTTAAATTTTCACTAATAGGTCTTCATTCATGTTTTTTAGTGGAATTTGAGTAGTTATACTAAACATGCATGATGTGAAGTTATTTCTTGAATCATGGATAATAAGCTCGCATTCCAATTTTTTATTTTTTTGATAATCATTTACTTTATAAAAATAGACTTAGGGGTGAGAAGTTTGAAAATATTAACCATATAATAGGGAAAATATGAACATTTTTGGGAAAGTACATAAATTAAAAATATTTCATAACCTATGAATTTATATGATTCAATCTATGTTATCCACATTTTATATCCTAACATAAATTCTTTTGGGATATTTTTTCTCCCAAAAATCGTTCATGATGATCTTTAAAATTTACCAAAGAATATCCCTTGGGAGTGTCAAACCAGGTGTTAAACAAGTCATGTTTATTATACACCAGGTGATTATAGAGTCCTGATCAATTCACTCTTTTTATGATCATTATCCCTAGGTAAAAATATACCAAATCCACATCCAATTATAGTATCCATGATGGGATGTATTTTCTTAAAAACCATTTACTGAATACATTACCAAAATTTAGGGCTTTTTTCTATGTCTAGTATTATCCTAAATGATTTCACTATGGTTTCCTAATCCTAATACCATAAATAACTAAACTTAACTCTAATACAAAATCTAAAAACCCATATTTTAATAAACATTAATTCCCGGATTATTAGCACATGATACACATAATATAATCCCATAGGATCATGATTTTTAGTTTCTTTTAATAATTAGGTATCTTGTATGGTAAATTAAAATATAAATACCAAGATATAAAAACAAACTCTATAACATGCACTTAAATTAACTTTTTTCTTCTAAAACTGGATGGGATAACTTTGGGATGTACATTAGAAAGGGTTGAGATAAAAATACTCTTATAGGAATAATCTAGGAATAAAATGTTTAATGTAATAAATTCAATTCAATAGTCATATCAAGGTAATATTATAGGTTTCATAATCACAAAAATGAACCTAAAGTCATTATATAAGATGATATCATAACAGTAACATGAGAATGTGGTAAGGACATAAAACATGAAAAATCCAAAATAAAGGATAACTCTAAAGATAAAATCACATTTTGGACAGAGTCCCATAATAGATTATGTTCACTCCCTGATAAAATAAATGAAATCTCACGAGATAAAAAATTACTTGATGTATTGGAGGGCAATATAATTTAAACCCACCTGTCACAGTTATATTATGAACTTGCCTAACTGTGCCCTATAGATCATACAACATAACAACACATTTCATAAATTCTAATCCCATAATAAGGGAGTTTCGGATAAATATATATAATTCCATAATAAATGAAGGATAATTATATCTATGTGAATACCCGTGAGTAGAAATGGTGAAGGGTATTCACTAAACATATGTTTGGTCTAGAAAATCATAGGATAATTTCAATAGCATAACGAGGGTACATAAAAATTTATGGAAGAGTTTAATGAGAGTGAAAGGGGTATCTAATCACATTTAAATCATAATGAGATTCATATGTATGTGAGAAAAATATCCCAACATGAAAAATTGTAAATCAAAATGAATAATATAAGGAAGGTTTTTGAATAGATGAGATGGAGAAGATCCATTACCTTGTGAGGGAGTTTCTAAAAGCAAGAGAGGTGATTCTTAAGTGTTTGTGGGAACCCTGAGAGGCCAACATAGAGAGAAGGGTAGAGTAACCTCATGATAAATGGGTTTTGAGTTAGAAGGAATTGGAGTTTCGGTGGGGTTTTATAGTGAAAGAGAGGATAATTCTTTATAAATATCTAAAATAAGGGTTTGGAATCAATTTGATAAATTAATCCAAACAACAAACCATATCATTGTTTTTACCCATGTTTTTTTCCAAATATGATTAGATTTAATTATTTAATAAATCTAAGTACCTAAATCCTTAAAAAAAATACCCTTGGTGATTTTGAAGTGAGTCATCCTTATAAAGGATTGATTTTTAAACCTTAACATATATTATAGGATTTGGGGGATTCGTTAAGGGTTTATAAAATTAATGAAATAAATTAAAAAACCAATTAATTTAAATCTAAAACATATTTTTTGGTCTTAGATACCCTTTATAGAATTTATTACATATCCTTTGGGCTTTTATGATGTCATAATACATACCATATTATTATAACGTATTTAATTTTTACTAAAAAAAATGATTGTCTTAGAAAATTTTGTAAAATTCACCATTGGATAATTTTACCATTCTTATTTAAAAATTAATATTTATTTTATCCCAAAAAATTATCTAAATATTAATATTTACACTTTTAAATCAAAAAACCCCATTTATTAAAGAATATTAGTTTTCTTACAATAAAAATATTATGATCCATTTAAAAAATAAATCTTACATCGTAAAATTATATTATCAATAATAATTAATAAATATTATTTAATAATAATAATTCATTAAAATATTATTTATTTAAAAAAATCATGAATTCATCAAAAATTCTGTATGGACTTAAACTATAAATTTCACAAAAATAAAATTATTTATTTCATCATATCAAAATATAATTTTTATAAAACCTTATTTTTTATCCATTATAAATCAATAAAAGATCAATATAATAATTATTTTATTTAAAGTAAAAAAATCATATTATCAGGATTACGATACTTAGATCTTTATTAAAATATTGAACACCCTAAGGTTAAATTGTGTGATGGTGAGATCTTTTAATGGTGTTTTGGTTAACATGGTTTGGGACATGATCTTGATGAACTTGAAATTATACCATAAGTGGGTTTTCTCATGCTTTAGTTATTAAATCACATCTTGGGATTGGTCATGGGAAAATCCCAGTGATGTTATCTCCTTTGAATGCTTCAATAAATGGGATCCATATGGTATGATCCTACTGGTCGAGACTGTCACTTCCTTTTTCAATGTCAATAATATTTATCATAACCTTATATAATTTAATCGTATAAATATTGTATAACATCTATAATGTAAATTGATATGATGTTGAATGATAATTTAAATATAATAGGATATTACTTATATAATTATAAAGAAAAAATTAGTGCACATGTTTTTTATAATTTCATTTATTAAAAATAAATTTACTCATTTAAAATGTAATTTAATTTATAAAATTTGGTTTGTTACACCAATTAGGCCCCAATATAATTTCCTAATTTTGATCATGTTTTCAGTAAATGAATTAAAAATATTCCTGGACTGCCAAATTCTATAATTGTAAGATTATAAACCCCATAAAAACATATTTATAAGTATCAAAATAAATGATATATCACCATGAAATCACACCTATAAACCTAAGCATTCTCTCTCATAGTAAAATCTACATATCCAACCCAATTTATACTCCTGAATAAAATGTGAAAAATATCATATATTATTTCAAAATTAAATTCATCTTGTCTTATTTGTGAAATCATTTATCCTTTAAATTTTCTCCCCCCGCATTCAAATTAATTCAATTTAATTTATTTACTAATGAAACTTGTCTTAACCTACCATACATGGAATTTTTATCACTCATCTATCAATTGTGAAATCTATGAAACATCAACTCAAAATAATAAACTCTATACCATAGGTTTGATTAAATCATAATTTCACCAAACAATAGATAAAGAATCATGTGTCAATCATGACAATTTTCAAAAATTTGCATTGATAAATATTATTGGTGGGTTTAATATAAAAAACATAATCTCTCATAGTGGGTGTTTTTTATTAAAAAAATTAATGGTAAATAATTAAAAAATAAGGAATATTACTCACTATAAGTACAAAGATATGTATCACTCGACAAAATATTGTATTTTAAAATATTTTTTCATAAGCTACATCAAATAAATTTCAGTGAAATATTTATTTTATTATTTTATTATTTTTAATTATTTTATTTATTTTTTATATACTTTTTAAGTGACTGTAGGCATTGAAATGTGGAAGGTACCCTGTTATTTTGGGTTAACCGACCCCAAGTCTAAGGAAACTTTAGCCTACCCAAACCCTATATAAACTATGTATAATTATTTATATATCACCATAACCCTTACATTATAAATGTAAATATAACCATTTAAATAACCAACCACATTTTTAAGAATATATATTTAAGAAAAATTATTAGGGAGTTGAGGAATTGGGTATGGGGGTCTGGTGTCTGCTAGCTGGGTGTGTATAGTAGTAGGTAGGCACACAATGGTGGTAGTCTACACTGTTTGGGATATACCTAAAGCACGAAATTTTATAATTCCTCGTGTGACTAAATAAATGTTTAATGGGGGTTAATATCAATGTTTCTCACTTCATACTTTTTATTAGATCTATAAGGATTTATAATCCTCTGCGCTCCCACCATATCCCAAACAATGCTAGACAGATCCCCTTTGAAGTGTGTCTTCCCTCTATCTCGCCCTACCAGTTAGTCATCATCAGTACCCCAAATGTGATGCATATAATTTCTTCCTCCCCACTAAAAATATTATTTTAAATGATATGTAAAATAAAAAAACAGTTTTTATGTATCCTATTAATGATAACCAAACCCAAGACAATTATTAATAATGTAGGGGATGTGAAACATGAGTTCTTCCTAAACACGATTAAGGTGTACCCGAACCCTACATAATTAGTTTGAGTAGGGCCAATTTTCTGGTAAATGGATACCCTTTTCCTTCCCAAGGAAAATGGGAGGAAATAAAATATATTTAGTTGATAATAACTCAATACATTTTGTTTTTTTATTAGAGTTGTGAGTAATAAAAATGACCATAATAATGAATGCATTACCATTATTATTTTTATTTATTTTTTAGTTTTTTATCATGAGGAATAATATAAATTAAAATATAATAAACAATACTTATGGATTCTCTCTTAAATTTTATATCCACCCAACATTCCTAAATAATGTAACTCATCCTCAAGGTAACATATGAGATACCCCTATCCCACAAACCTTATGATTAATGTGATCATTTAATGTAGAAAATTGTGAATATATGATGGTAAAATGGGTGTCAAATATGAGAACCTATAATTTTATTCATGGAAATGTAAGGGTAGGTTTCAGAAGTGAATAAAAATAAGGGTTTACTATCAAATAAACACCTTAATCACAATAGTTGTGTTCCTCATTCTCAAATGTTTTGGTAAAGGATAAAACCAATCTCAAAATTCAAAAATACATGAGTTCACTTAAGAATAGATGGTACAAGAAATATTATGAAAAAATTGGTTTATTCCATCTTAGGTTAGTAATAATCAACAAAGGTTTGTGATCATGATTAATGGGTTTTAGAATTTTATTTACTCCTAATAATGTTTTAGAATAAAAACTCTATAAAAATATTTCATACCAACATTAATTTGAAACCATTTTTAAAAAATAAAGTAATATTACACAAAATTGAATCAAGTGTAAATATTTCTTGTATATATTCCTTTAAAGTAAGAGTTATTTTGAAAACAAAAAAAAAACAAATAAATTGTTAGAAATAAATAAACTTGATAATTTTTTTTGTTTTTTTTTCTATTTTAAATTTTATTTTCTAACAAAAATACCTCACATAATTATATCTCCTAAAGGTACAAATAAAAAATAAATATTTATAAATATATTTAACTCAAATAAATTGACAAGTAAATAAATATTGATATAATGGAAGATTTAATAAATAGTAATATTGGTGGCATCCTTCTACTAGAGTTCCTCCGCTGGATCCTTTAGAAAATAATTATAGAAGTGTTTAAGTCTCTTCCTGTGGATCTTAAATTTTTTTATAGTATTGTCATGTTAAACATATATTTGATAAATATTATAAAAATTATTAATGGTATATAGACTAATCTGTTAAGAAAAAAATATATATATGGGTAGTGATTTAATGAGGAATTAAACAAAAGGACCTTATCACCAATATAAAATGTAACACCCAATATTTAGCTTTAGTAAGTGAACATTTTATTTTATTAAAACTATAATAAATTTAATATTTTAATATTTCATTAATGATAAATTCTAATTTATTAGGTTGAATATCGCTTTTGAACTCATTTGTTAAAAAAAGGCCTAGAATGAGTTATTGAAAATTTCCCCTAAAAATAAGATTTTATGGATAATTAAAAATATATTATTTAAATATTTATAATTTAATTTATAATAATGTGTTATAATATGTTTAATAAAACAAGTATATATTATTATTTTTATATAAATAAATATAAGATCATTTGGAGTTAAAAGGTGATATTTTTCATAAAACTATTTATAAATGCATAATGTCTTTAAATTTTAATTAATTAAAAATAAAGTTATTAATTAATAATTTTATGGAATTTATAAATTATATATCTAAATATATATATTTAAATTCATATAATTTTTATTACCAGTGATATAGTCAATGCAATATCATCTTATGCATGAAAAAATCATTTCTTTAAAAACTACTTTGTCATCACATTTTTTAGAATTATTTTTTAAATAAAATTATTCAAATTTTTTGTATTTAATTTCATAAAATGGATTGATTAAAAATGATCTAATTATTTTTTGTTCTTAATAAATAGTAAAAATAGAAAAAATTGGTTACCACGGATATGGTCAAAACGAGTTTACTGGGAGGTTAATCTAAAATAATAGGTGTTAAAATAAATAAAGAACTTTCTTAAACCACATTGTTTTGATATAGTTAAACATAAAACATATAAAATTATAATATTAGTCATTTTATATCTATTTTTCAAAGAAAATTACTTAATAAAATTATAAAAACTTGAAAATTTACCAGTTTGTCACTCACGACAATTATAAAAGGAAACCTTCTACCCTCACATATTCACAAACATTGAGCAATTTACCTCAACCAAAACCTTAAAAAATCTCCCCAACACCTATATATATGGTTTATAGGTTCTTGAATTCCCAAAATATCAATCGTATAGTCCTTAACAAGAGATCCAAATGAGGTTTCTCTAAGTGAAGGTAAACATTTTTACAATGCTCTTTTTTTACGTCTTGTTTTAAAACACTCAGTTATGTACTAAAATTCCCAATAAATAATAAAAATATCATATAACATATATTGTTATGTAATTATGTTTATGGAATAATATGTATTTTTCTCCTTCTCCATATAATGTGAAACAAAACCATCACTCGTCTATACGGTGAACCACCGCCTTCCAAAAAAATGAAATTTTTCATCCTTCACCACCTCACATTGACTATCATAATGATTGAATTAATGGATACATACAATGATTATGAAATAAAATTTATTATTTAAATTTTATATACTTATTTACCCTTTCAATAATTTAAAAATTATAACACCACTTAATAGTACCTATTGATTACCACATCTATAAAGTGATGTGATTCACTTTCCATGTATACCTTTCAAGAATGATTCTAAAAATGTATCTAATTGATAAATATGATATGTCTAATGTAAATTTAATTATGGATAGTATTAAAATATTACATATTTTTATGAAACATAACTACCATGACAAATCATTCTTTATAAAAAGATGAATTTAACACCTAAAATAATTGTAATAATGAAATATTATTAACGAAAGGGTAATAATATGTGCGGAGACCTTGAACGGATTAATGAATGAGAGGGGAGGGGTGAATAATTTGTTTCCTTTTCTTTATAAAAATTGATTCTTCTCACATAAATAAATGTGCATGGTTAAGGCCTCAATCCACTATTAATGTGTCTCTCAGCCTTACCACGAATGATATAGAAAATACTAAGGAAAAGAACACATGTATTTACAATGTTCGGTACATACACCAAATCCTTTCCAAGTTTGTAATTCACATAACACGGATTCTAATCTATAATCATATCTCATTGATTACAATGGTCAATACATATTCCCATTGTAACTCTCTTAAATCATCACATGAAGTTCTTTATATCGCATCTCACAGTGTTACTAGAATCTTCATTGGCGTATTCCAGAATCCACACATAAGACTTATGATCCAGATTCACGCAAGATACTTCTTGCTCCAGAACTAACCAAATACTTCATCCTTTATTCATGGATTGATCCAATGTAGGTTTATCTTATGATATCATTCCATGATTTTATTTAATAACACTTTCTCATGTACTTATTCAAGTACCTTTTCATTCTGTTGGACTTGCTCAATCAATTCTGAAAACATATTTTGGATCAATTGCCTCAATGTAACAATGCCTGGGCTTTAAATTGTTTCTTTTGTTGATGTTCCAACCCCACTAAAATGTTTACATGGGTTCAAACAAATATTCTTCAATATTTTATGTATGAATAACACTTTCAAAGTCTCAAATAAATCACACTTGATTTTAGTGATTCATGTAAAGAAAAAGTGACTTATCTTAGGTATATCAATATTTCTTCACATGTTATTGATCATTAGTGGATTCATTAATTTGTCACATTTAGCCTCAAATATAAAATTTCCATATTTATTCTTCACCCAACTACTATTGAAACACACTAATTATGTTTCTTTAGATTATGTTGAACTTTCATGTACCATTCATTTGTTGTCCACTATCTTCTTAGCATGAAACCAAATGGATGAAATTGAAATCTTTTACCTGGTGAATGATAGTCCTTTGGGATCAACTACTGATCACCCACTGTATAATTCATGCAAGACAATCTTCATGATTTATAGTGTATTAGACATTACCTTGTGGTTGTCTCAACCAAATCAAACTAACCAATAATATTTTATGGACCTCATACCATCACCAATTCTAGGGAGACCCATTAAAGTGATATACCATAATGGTTCACAAAATATATTCTTCTTGAAGCTCTTTAAAAGAGTAATTTTCACTTGTAGAGTAAATTTTGTATACTATTATCACATAATTAAGGCTTGAGGAGGTGTTCTAATTCATGGAATTAGTGGTTTCATTGTCACCTTTTTTTACGAAAATGATCTCTTCTAAAAATATATCAATAACACTTCTCATTCTCAAGAGTGCTCTATTTACAGGTTAGTATTACTATTCCCAAAACTACCTAAACTACACAATTCATGATACATTGAATCTATTATTTCTAATGCAGTGTATAATATGTCCTTCAAGAACCTAATTTTTTCAAGAAGATTTAAATGTACATTAAGAAAGATTTAATTTTCATCTATTATTTCATGATGATTCATTGCAATGAGATCCACTTAGGCATGTGATAATAACTTTCTTCTCATTTGTATAATATTGAGATCTATCATGGTTTAATGGCCTCCATCAACTAATATTTATAGTTCAGTTGATTTACCATCTTATGCATTTTATTTTCATGTATGCAAGAAAACAGTTTCAAGCATGATGATTTGGTTTAATAGAACAATCCTCATACTTTTTGGCATGATCCTCCGAGCTTGTCGAAGTCCAATAATTGGTTCATTAGATATGACCCAGTGTAAAGATAAGCTATCAAGGGAAGGGGGAATGAATACAATCACACAGTGGAGATTGGATGTCTTAGATGATCCCATCGGATTGTTCTGTTTCTTTCCTTGTTTTTACGCAGTGGAACAATACACACGCCATCAACATCCCACATAAAAATAATCATAGGTTGGTCCACAGTATATTACTCAACCACTCCCCACAGCTGCTCAAAATTTTCTTCCACCTATCCCAGTACCACCCCGTACCAGTTCTCCCACTGCTGTGCTTCCCTAATTTGTGGTGATGTCTCTATGCACCTTATACACAAGAACCTATGTGGGAGTGCTCTTGTTAAAAAATACCAGGTAAATAAATATTCATACATTTTTATATTTATTAATATTTTTAAATTAATTATTAATTTTAATATTAATGTAATTCTATGTTTAATGGCATCCCTGACACTCAACAATGGGTTTCTCTGAAATCTCATGTTGCATACAAGGCTGAGTCATACTGAAAAATAATAATGTAATATTATTTTAAATGGTAATTAATGCAGAGATATTGTATTAGAGAGAATGAATATAACTAAATAAAATATGATTATACATGATTGTTAAATGTTTTCACTTTTATCCAATATAAGTTAGAAACATAATATGTGAATGAATCCAATTTTAATCATAAACAATCTAATATTAATTAAATGGTTTATTTACTATCTTTTGATGGAGAACCCTCTTTAAATATATTTTTTTCACATTTAAATATTCTATGTGAGAAAATAAAATTATTATTTAGAATTTGGAAATCAAAATTTACTTTGGATGAAATTTTTGTATTTTTCTGGTAATGTTCAATTTTTTATGAATAGTTAACAATACTGTATTTTAATTCAAAACTTCCTATTAATAAAATTTATTTATATAGTTAGATTATCTTTTTAAATGGTTTCAAAGTGTAATTAGACTATATTTTTACCAATTAATCCAAATTATTTCATTTAAAGTAATTTTACTTTGAAATTAGTCATAAAAAAGTGTAAATCTTTTTATAGTTATTATTTCTTAAAAACACACTTTTTTGTTTTGTCAACGGGAATTAATTTTAATTTAATTTATGAAACATTTGTGTTTTAAATTTTAAAAAATGGATTTCATATTTAGTACCAGGAGGTCAAAATTGTGTAAATAGGTAACTTTTATTTTTATAAATTATGAATATTTACTTTAGAAAATATTTTATTTACCATGGTTAAAGGGTAAATCTACTAAATAAATGTAAAAAATATTATTATGATAATATTTAATTACCCTAAAATATGTCCTATTCTAATTGGTTGATACAGGTCATACATTGGGCATCCTTGGATCGATTTTGGGACCCCATGGTGCCACATGGGAGTGATAATGACACATTATATTAATTAATTTAAAGTAAGGACAAAAAAGATATAAATAAATATCTTTTAGTAAATAAATTTTTACATGGGGATATATAAGCTATATCTTAGAATATAAATATTAATTTGAATGATAAAACGATTTCCTACATTATGGTTTTATATATATTATTTTTAGACATCAAATAAATAAAATTATTTATGACACAATGATGATGGAGTGATTACATTATTAATGAATGATTTAAATAAATGAAATTATAAAATTTAAAAAACTATCCAAAACCAGTACAATTTTTATTGGATAATTTTATTTCAAACAAGATTCATATTATCATATAATTTAATAATTTTTTGATCTTTTTAATCCAAAAATCTATTTATAATAAAATAATATTTTCAAACAATCCTAATGAGCCCCTCTTCTCCCTTGTAAAAATCCATCACCTCTATCCCATTACACAAACCTCTCAAGATCCTTGGATCGGCCAAAATCTACCCAATTAAGCTCTCTATATCCCTATCTTACTCATACAAGCCTTATCTTAGGCATAAGGCACTTCAAGGAAGCCTTTTGGTTCAAACCAAAGGGAGTTACCCGATTTAATGGTAACATCTTCTCTTAAGTTCTTTTTTTATTTTACTTTTATAACCCCCTAAACACTATTTATTCATTTATTTTATAAAAAACTAGTATCCACAATATAAAATATTGTTATTATGAGAATTATTCTAACTACACAGCCACACACCTCTATCTAATGGATATGAACATACTAATTCTATGGACGGTGAACTAATGCCTCAAGGAATGATCATTGTTCAAATATCTTCAACCGCCTCTAATGGTGGCCATTATGATGTCACGATATTTATATATGATATATATTATAATTATATTATCTATATGCTTCTTTATTTTTCATTTATACCAAACCATTGTGGTTTCCATAATGGGCAAATGCGATAATTTCAATTGAGGAAGTGTGGATTACCGCCCCCTCAAACTGATATGAATCGTTCATTCCATATGTGGATCATATAAAGGATTGAGTTAATGAAATTATATATATGGTATTATAATGTAATTATAATATACCCATGTATCATTAAGTTTTCATTACATTAAATAAGAAATAGAAATGAAAGTAGCATTCATGCGTACGTACGACTAACCGCCTCCATGAACGGTGAATTTCATTTCATACCTCTAAATGTTAGGTATTATTATAAATACACATATATACTAGATATATATGATATATATGATATCTAAATAATGAATATAATTGTGTATATAATGTACTTTTAACAACATGATCAACTTTTAATTATAAGAAGTTCATTTTTGACTCAAGTACCAAATATCAACAAAACAACTGTTATTAACTTAAATGATTACATATTGATTATAACATAGCAATAAGTGATATAAAAATAATAATAAACTTGAAAAAAGGTTATTAAGCAATTAGGATTTAACTTAAGTTTATTATTCATGAAATTAAAGAAATAATGGGTCAATTCGGAAATGAGGTAATGGACATCATCTCAATCTCCTTTCATTGAGGCATGTTTTGATAATATACACCTCCTTCTTTTAGGAGGTATATAATAAACCCCTATTACTTTTAATTTCATTCAAAGGGAATATTTTTTCTTTAAAGAATTTTACTGAAGGACAGAAAGGAATATTTTTTTTAATTTAAGTGGAGACAATGACCTCTCTGCTATAATAATCGTTACTTGACTTCCTCTATAAGACTTAATATTTGTTAAAAATGAAAAAGAAACCCCTTATTCTATTTTTGGGTGTTTTGGTATTGAAAATTGTTTTTGAAATAGATTGATTATTTTAATATCTTGAAATGATTTCTTTTGATTTCAAATGAAATATTATTTGTGAAATGTTTATATTTTCAATATTTTATGTGTTATGATTTTATAATGGTACTTGGACATTTGACGGGTGGTCATGTGATAAACCTAATGATCAGTGGTGGAGTGATAAACTAGTATGGGTGGTTATATTATAACCTCCAATGATTTGGGTAAGGAATTCAGTCGTACGACTATTCCATTAAGTGATATGTGTGGAAGTTGACCGTATGGTTATTCTATTTAAGTATTTTAATGTCCCAAGTTACCTTTATATGTTCTATTTTCTACCTGGTGGTTTTATGGTAATGATTAGGTTAAAAAATGGTAAGAAATGATCTTTTAATCATTGATGATTATTTACTACTTCATAAATATGAAAAGTATTAATTATGTTAAAGTATTCATGGTTTACTTGTTGTTTTGAAAAGCTAACAGTTTTCCTTATTTTTATATCCCTTAATAAGATTTTTATGCTCATCCGAAGTTTTTTTGAAATGTTTTTCATAGGACATAATGATGAATAGGTCTTAGGATGGGATCAATGGAAAGTCATGATGTCTATAATATTGAACTAGACATTACTTTTTTTGAAGAGTTTTTATTTTATGAAAAAATAGATAGTGAGTAGAAGTGTCTAAATGAAATATTCAAATTTTTATGTATATGTTATGACCTAATTATCTAATGTTGTAATAATAAAAAGATCCTCAAAGGGAATTATTAACTTAATTCAAGATTATGTAATGTTTAAGGCCAGGTCCTTATATTTGGTATTATATGCCAGTTTAGAAAACATTTGGAGTTAGAATACTATTAAATTAATATCCATAAATTAGTTTATGTTTAGATTGAAATGATATATCATTTACAGATTACCATGTTTCTTCGTCTAAGATATTTCTGTGATTAGAATGATTTTCTGCAAATGAAACATGGAATCTATATTGGGAAGGTATACATAGGATAATGACCTTCAAAATAAGCAACCTGAGATGGTCAGAATCAGAAATGAATAGTTTGTTGCAGTGATGGAATAGTTGACTCGGGCTATAAATGGTGGTGGTATCCATGCATGAGATCATTCGGATCGACCACATAGAAACATGTCATTAGTGGAGCATTTCATGAGGCAATGTACCCCATCATTTAGAGATCATCTGACCTTGTTCAAGCTAATGGGTGGATCAAAGCATTAGAGAAGATTTTTGAGGTAATGGGTGTTCAGAACCTTAAAGTGTTAGTCTTGCTATTTACCATTTTGAATGCAAACCTGATCAGTTCTGGTTGATGGTAAAAAATAATAGGGATACTGAAGAGATTGATGCTCTTGATTGGGATGAATTCAAAGGTATGTTTGTTGAGAAATATTTTCCAATGGTTGTTCGACATAGGTTGGAAAAACAATTCATGGAATTGAGGTAGGAGGATGACTTAGTGGCTACTTGTTAAGAAAAGTTCACTCTACTTGAAAGGTATGCTCCAAATTTCATCTGAGATCATGATTGTAAGATAAATCAATTTTACTAAGGACTGAAGCCACAATATCGAAGAGAATTATTCTCTCATGAATTCAAAAGCTATGGGAAATTTTTAAGATGTTATGAGAAGGTTGAAATGTAGTTTTCTAATGATCAGGTGTTCTAGGAGAGAAAACAAAGGAAGAGGTCCAGTTGGCAGGAAAAGGGAAAGAATTCATTAAAGAAGCATGGAGGTTAGAAAAATAAATATCCATCTTTTGAGAAGTGTAGTAAATAGAATCCTAGAAAATGTTTTTCACGGTCTAGAGAGTGCTTCTAGTGTGGTAGGTCTGGTCACATTGCTCGTATCTGTAAGGAATATTATCAAGCAGGAATTGAAAAGCCAACGGTATGATTTTTTAAGTACAATGAATTGGGTCATTATGAAAATGAGTGCCCAATGAAAAACTCAACTAAGGGAATATAGCCTGACTAAAAGTAGAAATTGGTGGTGAAATCATTTTCAACTACTTCAATAGATGTTGGGCCATCGAATGAAGTAGTATCGGGTACACTTTTTTTATTCAGATTATACCAATGTGTTGTCTGATTCAGGGTCTACACACTCTTTTATTTCATAGAAGTTTTCTATTAAATTAGGAATTCCATATCAAGATATGAATCCAGAACTTATGGTAAAAACACCGAGAGGAAATGTTGAGACAAAAAGAAATTATAATAACCTTCATGTCCTTCTAGGCGGAAAGAATCTACCTACAAAACTTATTGTTTTGACTCTATTAGAGTGTGATGTTATTTTGGGTATGAATTGGCATTTTGTTTACAATGCTAAGATTAACTGCAGAGCTAAAGAGGTTTCTTTTCAGAAGTAACTTTAGATTGTGTACAATAATGAACCCTTACTTTTGATAACATACGAGGAAGGTGAAAGACTAGTAAAATATGGAAATGAATTTCACATTTCAAATATAGTTGAAAACAAAGGAACTGTTCATATTTATGATGTTCCAATAGTAAATGAGTATCTTGATGTTTTTCATGATTATTTTCCTGGTATAATACCTGATCAAGAAGTTGAATTTACTGTTGAATTAGTTCCTAATTCTAAGGAAATTTCAAAACACCCCTTATTGAATGGCTCAAATTAAAATTTTAGAGTTAAAGAAGAAATTTCATGAGTTATTAGATAAACAATTCATATGAGTCATCATATCACCTTGGGGGTGCTCCTATCTTGTTCGTTAAAAATAACGATGGTTCAATGAGACATTGCATTGATTATACAGCATTGAATAACATCACTGTTAAGATCAAGTATCCTTTTCCTAATATCGATGATTTGTTTGATCATCACTAGGGAGCTCAGTATTTTTCAAAGAGTTTCTTGAGGCTGGGGTACCATCAGTTGAAAGTAAAGGAAGTAGACATTCCGAATATCGTGTTTCGTACTAGATATAGCTATTATGAATTTGTATTTATGCCTTTTGGGTTAACCAATACACCTGCTTTATTCATGGATCTTATGAATAGAATTTTCTGTGATTTCTTGGATATGTTTTTTGTTGTGTTCACTGATGATATTTTGGTTTATTCCGAATGTAAAGAGGAACATGGATGTCATTTAAGGGATTTCATTCAAACCTTAACAGAAAAGAAAATGCATGGGAAATTTAGAAAGTGTGGGTTTTGGTTACATAAAATTTCATTCCTTGGTCAAATTGTTTCAAAAAATGGAATTACTATTGATCCTTCTAGAAACGTTATTAAAGAATGTACAAGACCCACAAATATAACCAAGATCCATAGTTTTCTTGGTTTAGTAGGTTATTACCAGTGGTTTATTGAAAAAAATTCACAGTTATCTACCCAATGACTATGTTAACATTAAAAGGTGTTAAGTTCATTTGGGAAAAAATGTGATTATTATTTTTAGGAATTGAAAATAATATTAGTGAATGATCTAGGTTTGAAACTACTATCTAGAAATGGTGACTTTGTTATCTACAGTGATGCAACGTTTAAAGGACTTGGTAGTGTCCTAATATAAAATGATCAGATAATTGCTTATGCTTCAAGTCAGTTGAAACTTCATGAGTTAAAATACCCTACACATGATTTCGAATTAGCTCTAATTGTTTTTGCTTTAATAAATTGAAGGTATCATCTGTATGGAGTAAAATGTGAAATATTTACTGACCATAAAAGTTATATATATATATTTACTCAGAAGAAATTAAAAATGAGGCAGAGGAGATGGTTAGAATTAATAAAATATTATGATTGCACGATCCATTACCCTTTGGGAAAAGAAAATAAAGTGTCAGAATCATTGAATAGAAAGAAAAATTCTACCTTAACCATGCTGCATTTGGAATGAGATCCTTTTGTTTTTTGATTTGATGAATTTTGGATTGGAAGTTTTTTGTGCATGAAATTTATCTATTTTGTTTTGGGTTTTAGTACAATAATCCCTAGTAGAAAAAATTAAGGAATCATAGAAAGATGACAACAAGTTGCATAAAAAGGTATAATTTGTTCAGAAGGGTATGTTACCTGAGATTAATATTTATAGATACTGTGTTTTGAGGTTTGAAAAAATATTATGTGTTCCTTGTGATTCACAGTTGATGAAAGTAGATTTCTGTATATAACTAAGTATTTTTCCTCTTATTGTGCTTCTGATTCCTTTGGTGGGATGTAGTAGAATGATTATCTAAATAATGACTTTAAACCCTCACAATCCTTTTGTGATGCATCGAGGATGATTTTACCAATTTGGGGCGGCCCATGTGGTGTTCCAACCTTTCCAAACATAGAAATTTACAAGGTCACATGTGTAGTCGATGTTATATAACATATATTTTATGATATACATGTTAGTATGGTTTTTTGGATTGAATATTGAATGTCCATGTTTTTCCTTGGTTTAATAATGGATTAAGAGGTGGTTTGGCATGGCTTAGTAATGGGTTAATTGGGTTAAATGGGATTATGTCGAATGGTATGCGATTTATGTTGAAATTCTAAATAGGACTCGTACATATGAAATGATGATCATGTTAAACTTTAAATGGATTTTGAATTGAGAAAATGTAAATGGTGTCATGAGGAAATTTATGAATATGGAATGGGTTAATATAGGACAAATTTACTTGAAATGATAAATGGGTCAGGGTTTGTCCATTGAGAGATTTCGACTAAGGAATATAGGTCGTTGAAGAAACATAAAGGGTTAAGGCCTGGGAATTGAAGTTTGGATAAATGACTATGAATTGTAATTGCTAATTTTGTAAATGGTTCATGAAATATTATTAATTCCCATGTTGTTTTTTTTAAGCATTGGTGTTGATGATTTCCAATTTCATTGGTTATGTTATGTTGTTTAATGTTATGGTTGTGGTGATTGGGTATATAAGAATGTGAAAATGGCTTGGTTTAGTGGGGTGTTGACTTACGGTTCTATGCCCATGTTTCCAATAAGACTGAGGCTCTAAACTCCACCCTAAAATGAATATTTTAGGGAAGGAAATGAATGATTTATTCTTTTAATGGTTTCATTCCACCCAGACTAAGGCTTCGAGTGAGGATAATGTGTTTATGTGATATGTGTATCTCTAGTGAGATAGGGACTTGATTATTCCTCATATTAATAGTGATTGATTTCTTTAGACCCTTTAGTAGATGATAACAATGCCAAACCCATGGAAGATGTGATCAAAATGGATTCAAGAATAATGATGATAACAGAAAGGAAATTAGGATAAATGCTGGAGGTTAATTATGTAAACCTTGGTTACCTAATGGGAACTGATTTTTTCATTACTTACCATTTATTTTTTACTTTCATGAACTATATATTTGACTGTATATTTAGTAGACACCATTTCTAGTGGCATACTGAGTTTTTTACACACACCCTGCTCGAGCCATCATTGGTTACCTGAGTATATCTATTTTTTGGAGGTTAAGAAAAGGGAAGGGGCCCTACACTAAGATGTAAAGTTGGGACTGAGATGTACATAGAGAAGGATATGGGATTAGATTTGGGACCCATTTAGAGTTTTTTCCATTTTTTATTTTGGGTTTCTTTCACTTGCACCATAAGTATGGAATGGCATGGTTGTATTTGATTTTTTTGGTTTGTACCGTGTTTATGAAATGATTGGTTATTCTTGTTTATTGGTTTTTTCATATTCATTATGCTATTTATATAGAATTATATTGTGGATTAATTTGGTAAATAGGGTATAGTTTCCCCACATGACTTATTAGACCCTCACCATTAGTCAGAAACATCTTGTGTATGTGGAGGCGCGCTTGAGGTTATGTGATGACTCAGTTTGGGGAACTAGATAGTGGATTATGGTTTGGGGAAATTACATTTTGTGTATATTTAAATGTACACATAGAAAGGTGGTGTTATCATCCTTGAGTTTCTAATTCTTATTTTTGATGAGATCCTCCCATGTATGAGGTAATTACTTACTTCTCATTTGATGAATCTCATGATCTCACATTAATGAATGGGACCCTATAACTAACATTTTTAGTTCATATGATTGTTTATCTTCATAGTTTTATTTTCATGAATGCAATCTGATAGTTTCATTCATGATGATTAAGTTTTATAGAACTATCCTAAAGCTATTTGGAAGGATCCTCAAAGCTGGTTGAATCTCAATCATCTTTTTCTCAGCTATGCTTTAGCATAAGGATATACTGCTAATGGATGAATAATGAAGATGACCATTTGGTGGAGTTAGGATGGATAAGATGATCTCATTGGACTATCATGGTTCATTCTATGTTTTTAAGAGGCGGAACAGCACCCACAACATAATTTTCCCACATTGAAATGGTCATTGTTTAGGTCATGATATATTACTCAACTGCTACTGATAGCCACTTAAACTTATCTTCCCCCTATCCTGATACCACCCCGTACCAGTTCTCCTACAACCATACTACCCCAAATAGTGGTTTCATATATCTATGTATTATACACCAATTCTTGTACAATCTCACTCCTATGATCACCCATTACCCCATCGGGCTGGCTAGTCCCTCTCTCCCTTGGGTGCTATTAACCCCATGGGTTCTTGATATTCCCTCAGTTGAGGGTGGCCTTGGTTTTTAGGGTGTTGGGCTATTTTTTAAATAACTCCGTAAATAAAAATTAGTTATATTAAATCTAAGATAAAAAGTAATACAATATCTTCAATACAGAATACCAATATAACCAATAAATCTTTTATTCATATTTACTTAATGAAAAGTAAATTCAATTTTCCTGAACTCCATCATGCTAAATTCTTCTTCACATTATGAAATATGTAATTGATATTTCATTATATTCGTTAATCATCCAAAAAATTTATTTAAGATTTTCTATTCTATGATAAATGTATTAAACACTTAAGGTTAGAACAAACAATCATCATATTTGAAAACATATAGAATTTTTCAATCATGACATCCAATGCTATGAATCCATAAAAATTCTCCAAGAATCACCACTTCTCATTATCATCTTACCATACACATATTAACATATTATTAACAATTAATAAATCATTGGGCCAAACAATATGATATTAGTGCATAATATATGAAATTATATATATGAATATACTTACTTTATAAATTAATGAAATGTTTAAAACCATTATATATGAGGCTAAATCACATTCAATAATGTAGAATCATGAGGTAAGGTATTTCATCTCAATTTCCTCTCCATTTACGAATATGTGGTATTATAAAACTATTTATATTTATGTGTTGTATATACTAAACCTTTTATATATTTAACATAAATATCTATTTATTTAATATTATTACATTTTCATATAGTTGGGGTGGTGCCTTAGTGTTAAACCCCATAATCCTATATCTAAAAGACCATGGATCAAATCTTGGAAAGCTTATTGGGAGATTTACGATGCAGGTGGTGTCATAGGAATGATGTTGATGGATGATGATGTAGACATGCAGTGACATAGGAATGACATAGAAAGGACTATTTTGGAATGAAATTGCACTGGGACTTCAGGAAAAGTTCATGGGTTTCTTGGCCTTGGGACTACAAGCTATGTTATGGGTCTCCCTCTCCCAAGGTTGAAAGAGGTATTTGATTTAATAATAGAAAGAGAATTAGACCCCAAATTTTGAAATAAATATAATTACATATTTAATACATGATTAATCTTTCGAGGGATTGAACATTAAAAGTTACCAATGAAGTTAGAATTTATTTCACAATATCAATTTTCTGGGATTGCTTATATTTTTTATTAAATGAATATTATAATCAATCCTTTATAATAATTATCTATTTTATAATACTATGTATATTTAATTATTTTACATTTCTTATTCCAAGTTTCAATCTCTGTAAAACATGAAACATGTAAATAAATGTTCTAAAGAAACAATTTTATAATTTTTCTTTTTGATCAAGTATATTTTTATCCCATATCCATATTATTCAAAAAGGTTTTAAAAAAGTTCTTATTTACTAAAATTATTTTTGAAGAAAATTTTATGTTATCCTTGACCTTTTATAAGGTTTTAAATTAATCATTAAAATGTAATATAAAATTTATTTTTTCAAATTTATTTCTTAAAAGTCAAAACAAATGTTATATTTTTAACGTATACAATTTTAATGGAATTTCCCACCTCTATAACTGTTTTATGCTATTTATGTACTTATAAAAGTTTTAAATGGTTTTAGAAATAAAAATATTTACTAAAAACATATTTTAATGTTCCCATTCCATTATCTTTTATTCACCAAAAGACATAAGTTTATTACAAAACCAACATTTCTAATGAATTAGTAGCCATATTTTGTCTTATAAATTTTGTAGTCATTAAAGTTCTCTTTAGTCATATGATTTTTTGTGATCAATTTTCTATATACATTAAATATCTCTAAAATATCGTTATTCATTGTATCATGGATATGCTTATTTCTTAGATCATATATCATTTCTACATACATTATTTTACTATGAATGTTATTTGATTTACTATATAAATAATGATTATATAAATCCTATAATAAATACATATATATTTTTCTAAGGTATGTTGCTTATGAATTAAATTTATTATTTAAAATACAAGGAATTTATTAAACATGAATTGATGAGTGGGACAGGGGATGACATGGCCTATCTATGACACCCCAATAATTTAAATTAGGAACATCATGTTCGATAATGTGTATGAAAAAATATATTAGTCGAGTACATAACACCATGAAACCTTATGATATATTTTTTTAAAACAAATTCAATCTCTTTGATAGCCTGTAATGCACACAACAACATGTTTGAACAAAACAAGATACACTTAAAATCTTTAAACATGACCATTATAACCAAGTCATTAAGATGATATGTATGAATAGTGAAATTATAAAAAAATATGATTTGAATATGTATAAAATATTTTCAATGGTTATCCATTTATTAGAAATAAAATAATAATCATTTAAAATAAAAACAAATTCTCGATAATGGTATTTTTTTAAAACGTGGTTTAATGATGCTTTAAACACATAATTTAAAATTTATTTTTACCCCTTTTAGAAAATTTATTTGATTAACTCGAAATACTTTTTTAATCTACATTCCAAAATTATCTTTGGGTAAATTTTTTATAATTTCTTGAAAATAATTTTTTTATTAGTAGTGAAAAATACAGTTTTTTTTATCAAAAACTACATTTTTTTAAATTATTTACAATGTTAAATTATATATTATTTTATATATAAGGTTAAATTAATACAAATATACTAAAAAATAACTAATTTACTTTATTTTATTCAATTTCACTTGAAATTATGGTATTAAAACATTTTAAACATTTTAATGTTTTTCTTTCAAAAACTAATTTTTCGACATGCTTGAAGGTTTAATTTTAAATTGAATTCTTCTAATTATATTAATTTAAATTGTAAAATTGGATTAAATATTTTTAATAAGAATAATTTGTATTATATAAAAATGTTAATGTAATTTTTAACATAATGATTAATGAAAATAGTTAAAATTAATTACCATGTTTAAGGTAAAAAATGATTTATCGGGGGGATGTTAAACAAAGAGGATAGGGTTGGAATGGTTTACAAATTGTCAAAAACTAATTTTATTGAAATATTGGGGCCCTATAATATCTATTATTTTTTAATGACCCATTTTAGTGGATTCTATTATGATAAACATTGGGGTATCACTTCATCTTTTCAAACATTTCATATGTACCCTCATCCCCACATATAAAAATCCACCACTCTACTCCAATCATCATTGTTCCAAAAACATTTTTATCAGAAAATACCTACCCAAATAACATATATATATATATATATCTAAAAACTTCTTATATTTTCTTTTTATTATTAATAATCCCCCCTAAGAAGGCTTTATAAATAAACCTAATGTGGCTCTCTGAAAAAGTGGTAAAATTCATAAACATGTGTATTAGTTTTATTTATTCACAACATAATTAAACACTTATTAAATTTTGATAATATAATAACAATAGTATATCATATTTATGTAGATTTTATTATGTTAAATCAAAAACCAGCTCTACATTCACTTCCATCAAATGGGAAACAGACTCGTCGATCATGTATATGACAGACTACCACCATGTGAACCAATGCAATTCTTTTTACATAACCACATTTAAAGGTGGGATGTAATGGTGGATTTAACATAATTATATAATATTTATAAAATTATTATACTTATATATTTATGATATCCAATATACCTTCTTACTTTACTATCCTTGGAGGATACGATATTGTCGCTCATGTGTACAACAGACTACCATCACGTGAAGTGATTCGATTCATATTCTCTCTTACACTTTATGTGAAAGGTATTAAGGTTATCGTTAATGGATATATGGAATATTTATGTTCTAAAAATATTTTTTAAATATAATATTAAATCTAAATTCTTACCTTCTAATCTAATGGAATACAATAACGTCGCTCAGGTGTATGTGTAGACTTCCTCCTTCGCATAATGATATGAAATATTTTTCATTATATTTTTACAATGATGGAAATAAGGATGTATTTGATTAATATAAATTTTATATATTATATAATAATTATAGTATAAATATTTTTTTATATATATTTTCATTTTATTCTATCTATTGAGAAAAATGAAAACAACTTTCATGTGAACGTATGACCTATCATCTCCATGAACGTCATAATCCATTTCTATCTATAACATTATTATATTTCAATAAATATGTGTATAATGAATATACATAATATTTATTTCTGGTTTAATATTCTATATATGTTTTATCCATTCTTAAATTAATGGAAACAATATTACCAAACTAAAACATTCATGAAAAAATGAAGCAATTTTCACCTTAAAAAGTTATTTTAATAATGAATTATTAATAATTGGGTGATATAATACTATAAGTAATTGATATATGGAATTATTTATATTATTAGGGTTCTATAATGGATATATAAAATAACTATATTAATTATACAAGAGGTTCAGACACATATAATGGATGTTGAACGTAAGGTAAGGGCTTCTTGTCTCACTTTTACTTCTGTGAGACATATACCATATTATCTACTTATTCATTTGTGTGGTTATATACTAAAGATTTTGATATGTTATATAATTAATATATTTCTATTTTGGTATTTAAATTTTTATCTAATGTTATTTATTTCATGGGGCTTATGACTGAAAAGTTACCCAAGTGGTAATGGTTTGTTTGAAAATCTCATCATTATTTGGTAATGTTTATTTTTAAGTATCCACTGGGGGAATTATTTGAAATTTATATATTAAAATAATTATATTTTACTCTAATATGGATATTCAGGAACATTTTAAATTAATATTTCCATTTCCCCTCTCTTTTTACATAAACTGGTTGAGAATTTGTTTTAAATAAAATCTGATTTTATTTAACTTTTCATCTAAAATCATTTTTCTTCCAATTTTTTATATATAAATGTTTTTAAAAAATGTTTTTAAAAATTATAAAAACGATTTATTAATAAGAATTTTACCCATGTTTTACATTTTAATAAACATTTTAAAGGAATATTAATTTCATTTTCCAAACAGTTCCCATTTGGATTTTACTGAAAATGTGAAAGGAGTAATTTGTAAACATGTACGACATTAATGGAATTTTAAACCATATTGTGAAATATATGTTTTAATTATTTTTTTGAAATTTGAAAAAATTTCTTTCAAAGAAAATTGTATTTAAATTTTTTTGCAAAATATTTGTTTTTAAAATATTTTGAAAGAGAAAAGATTATTTACCTCAAAATTTTTTTCATGGCATTTTATAGTATTTATATTCCTAAATTTCATAAAACCTTTGTTTTAAATATGATCCAATGGGGATATACGGTATTGACATCATAATTATTCTTTATTTGGATGGTTCTAGTCAGTTTGACTGAGTATAGGCAATTTTATGACTATTCACCATATTACACTAGATGGATTATGATTGTGTTTATTTCATTAATGTAAGTATTAACATTTTTATATTAATTTTTCTATATGAAAATTTATATAGATTATGTTTAACCAATTTAATATGAGGAATGAGTTGTAATTAGCATGTGATGGGTTGTAATAGGTTATAGATAACCCCTTGATGCATTGATAGGTTTTATGAGACAAATAATTTGGAAAAAAAATTGTGAGTTTCTACAACAAATTTAAACTTTTATAGGAACGGACAGTAGAGTTTTCAATTTCTAGAATTATTTATTCCCTAATTATTACATATGTTATTTTTTTCCATTATTAAAAGTCATATTTTACTAAAATAAATTTTCTTAATAAAATATTTAAAACATAGAGTTGTGATCAATTTACTTACATGTAGGAAAATATTTTTCATCTTGAATCATGACCTCATAGCCTTCAAGAGAATAATACTAGTGGTGATTTATTTGAAGTTATTTATTAAGAAAATGAAATTACACATGATATCAATAAGTTCTTAGGGATAAAATAATCTATGGAAATATAGGCTTTTAAAGTCAAATGGCTAAAGTAAGGTGATAGAAATACTAAATTCTTAAACTCTCTCCAGAGTGGTAGAAAGATGAAAATACCTATGAATATGCTCAATGATAAGGGAGTGTTCCTTGATAAAATAGTGGATTTATATGATCATGTTGTTTAATTTTAGAAGATCCAATTTTATGGAAGCAATTAGAGTTATTACCTTATAGAAGGTATTATACACATTCTTTTAAATGATGAGGATTACTTAAAACTTATTATAATTCCTCTTGAATTTGAGATTAAAGATATAGCTTTTTGTGATTGCAGGATTTTTAGTAATTCATTCCATTGAGGAAAATTGATTAAATAATTAATGCCCAATTTCTTATTCTCATCCCCAATGTAGATAATGTGAATGAGATCCATATATATAGACCTGTGGAATTTTTTAACAGAATTTACAAAATTATGGACAACAGGCTCTGAACATTGCCAATAAAGTTATATATCAAAACCATCTTGGATTCATGAAAGGATTAGCTATTCAAGATTTTCTTATTACAGCTTCTGAATGCATCAATATTCTTAGACAATATACAATAGGGGTTACATTTATCTCAATGTTGATATTAAAAATACATTGATACATTTTATTAGGGATTTATTTGGAGGGTTCGAAGTAATTTTGGTTTTGATGAAACATTTATTAACTGTGTTAGAAATCTCTTGGGAATAGCACATATCTTAGTGCTTATAAATGGACCCCTTAAGGGGTATTTCACATGTACTAGAGGTATTAGGCATGATAATCCCCTCATAGACATCATATTATCCATTGTTGAGGATTTTATAAGAATAATCCTTCTCAACATGGATAGTGTCAATAAACTCAAGACATCAGAGTTGGAGGAATCCTTACTGATCCCACCCATTTATTATACAGTGACAACATCATCCTCTCCACTATAGGTGACAACATAATCATAAAGAACATAAAATATGTTCCCCTTCATTATGAATGATTTTCAGGGTAGGAAATCAGTTGGAATAAATATTTCTTATAAATTTGAAAAAAAATTACCATATCTAGAAAATTTGATATCATCAAACATATGAGATTTAGGGAAGATGTGCAATCCTTTAATTATATTGGTGTCCATATTTTTTGGGGAAACCATGTGTTAGTTATTTTTCCCAAATTTTAGTCTAGGTCAAAAATTAATTAGCTTCCTCGAAGGGAAATAAACTACCAATGGTAAGAAGGGTTAGCCAGGTCAGAGTAATAATTGTTT
Organism: Viscum album; assembly: GCA_963277665.1. NCBI lineage: Eukaryota > Viridiplantae > Streptophyta > Magnoliopsida > Santalales > Viscaceae > Viscum > Viscum album. The sequence goes on from OY728134.1 coordinate 121,235,607, forward strand.
CCAAATTTGGCTTCCATTTTATGATTTATAAATAGATAGCTTCACTCATTATGAGTATCAATAAATCCATTAATTTTTCCCTACATTATAACTATTCATTAGAGAAAAAATGTGATTATACCTAGGAAACAATATTATTTACCAATTGATGATGGTGGGATTTGCATAAAAACCCTTTGAATATTCAATGAATCATTACAAATAAAATTTATGAGTAGACTTATTAGTGAGAATTCGAAGGATCATTCATTTATAAGATCCATATTTCCAAATAGGCTCAAAATCTAGAACATAAATTTTGTGGACTCCTCTATCTGGGATGCCCTTAAAAATTATTAATCCACTATTTTAGTGAATTTACACAATTTGGTCATCATCAATTCATCAATAAATTAATAGTTAGACAATTGGAAATGTATAACTCTTCCAAATACTCTTAATTCCCCTAATATTTCTTTTAAGACAAATATATCGATCAAAGGGAAATTGGAGGACACCTTCGATGTTCTTTTTACTAAAATCAAGAGTTTGGATATAAACAATAGCTTCGTTATTGGGGATAATAATATGATTTTGGAACCTACCTCAAATAAGTGTATATCCTCAATGGACTTATCCAGGGAGGCTATGTTTGGACAAGTGCCCAACTAGTCCAATGTTTTTAAATAAGGGGTGGATTAGTCCTTTTAGGTTTTCCCGTTCATGAATGATTATGTACTGAAAGCTACATCCTGATGATTTTTTGTAGAGTTTCTACATTAATATATTCTCTCAATCTGTGATTTCAAACCAGAATAGAGAGTAATTAGACCACCTATTCTTAATTAATTTAATGGATATGTCCCTACAAACAATACTTGAACATCATTTTAAAATATGCATGCCCTAAATAGTGAGCATTTGAGAGAATCTTCTCTCATGTATGAAGTTGTATCTTTCTAATCCTTAACTGAAAAATTTTATGGTGTCATGATCAAACCTCATTCATGAAATATTGACTATAAATTATAATCTACTACATGGAAGGGTCATTTTTAGCATCCAAATGGTTTTGGTAGGATTCATGGTCGTTGTGAAGCTTTGCTAATGATATTCAAAATTGGAACCATGGTAATTCCATCCATTATTTTACTGTGCGAAATAATTTTCTCATTACATGAAATTAACATCCTCCTACTAGGACCTTGGATGTTATATGGATTCATCCACCTCTATTCTAGATCAAATGAAACACAGGTGATGCATCGAGACAACATCCAGGCCGTGTGGGTTATGGTGTGATTTTAAAAAATGAAAATGTGAAGAAATTTTTTGCTTCTTTGGTTCATGGAAACTCATACTTCTATTGATTCTGAAATTCTTGTATTATCAATGTGGTATAAATTGAAAAGAAGTGTGTATATGGTAAACTGTGTCTCAAATGAGACTCCACCACTATTGTGAAAGTGATGAGAAATAGAACTATTCACATTTCATAGAAGCTGCCCACTAGGTGGTGTAAGTGTATAAACTCTCTCCCCCTAATCAATTACATCATCACTCATTAATATCACATGGACATGATTTTTCTTGGTGGACATGAAAATAAAGGTATTACTTCTCCTGAGTTAACCTGTCCCAACACCATCATTGACGATCTTTTCCCTTAATAAAAAAGGGACTACTATAAAAACTCATATTTCATACTCAGGTAACATTATTTTTATGAAATAAATGAGTCTTTTCATTTGGGGAAAAATCATAGTATAAAAAATAAATTTACATGGATTTATTAGAGAATTATTTATTTTTTCCAAATTATACTCTGTTTATCGATTAAATATATTGTGTTTCAATTATTTACCTTTCCATATTGATTATGCTTATTAATTTATGAATTCTTTAACTGAGTGTTTACCCATACTGAGTATTTAAGCTAACCCATTTCTTATGTTTTATTTTTTCCCTAATACTAAGATGTTTTTTTGAATGATATGTGAGGTTATTCTATGAGGAATAATGGGGTTCTCAAAGAAAACACTTCTTTTCATATTTTCAATTATATGTGAAATTCATTTATACATATGATTTACCATGAAAACTATTCTATTAGGTCCTTTGGGATGTGATACCTTGTATCTAATTCTAATATAGTAAAGTAACTACTAACTCTAGGCTATTGGAGTTGGGGTATTTATAGATAGTATCATTTGAAGTTTAGTTTTTTAATATGTAGAAGGAAATACCCATTTATTAAACCACAATAACCTTTTTTATACCAGTTAAAGGGGAACACAATATATCTTGATTGAATAACCTGACCCATAGATCCATCATAACCCAACGTTCCTAACGTATAGGCCCAAAAATACCCAAAAATACTTCCCCATCTTGACCTCATTAGTGCATCGACACCAACATGTTGTACCCATCATGCTTAAGCGGTCATTCCCATCACCATGTTCTAGAGCCAATGCCTTACTTGTATCCTTATACAAACCCCATACCAAGGAACTAGTAACATCTCCCAAAACTCACATTCCCAACAGAACCCACCATCAAGCCTTACTCGTGTAGATAATTCCCATTGTTTTCTAGTGATGAGGACTGATGCTTATACTCACTCTACAACTTACAGTCTTAAATCCCCTATCGACACCACTAAGGATGGCCATCAGCCTCATAATACAAACCGTTCCTCACATGCTAGACCAAAACCTACACTAGGATGAGATCCAGGTGAAACCAAAAAAAATTTGGGCCCCATGAATTGATCATGGGACCAATGTAGTATTATGGTGATTCCTTAAGCACTTGTCCAATCCCAAACTGTATTAGAGGAATAATAGTTGAAACCTTATGAACTAGATTTAGGAAAACATAGACTATTGAATACAAACCAATGATAAAAATTGTGGAAAAGTATATAATAACATCTTAATTTGTTTTTAAGGCTGAAAATATGTGGTTTTAAATAGAAATACATTCATTTCATGATACTATAGGTGTATTTTCTTCTAGTATAGATGTACCTTAGGGTAGTAACTCCAAAAAAGGTGTATTAGGATTCATTCAAGCATTACCCGATACATGAATATGGACCTTACTATGCCCCTAGTTTTATACTCAAAGGGAATATTATTAGTATAGTTCATATTTTCTTTACTAACCATTATTAATGATTTGAAAATATTTTGATGATTTGGAAATTTTTCCCCCAAAACAATGTTTCTGATTATGAGATTAGTAATGCATAAAATTTTCAATTTACATTAAGTGTTTCACAAGTTTTAGGAAAACACATTATGATACATAATTTTATAATCTAATGTAATGTATTACATTGTTTATAAATATATCATAGAAAAAGGAATGATAACTATATTAATACACATAATATAAAGAGTATGAATGATCATTTCTTTGTTGGTCTTCAGAAAATATTTTGAAGGGACTCATTCTCTAATATATTCGCATCATATAAGGACATAGTATCATGTGATATCATGATATTGAAATAATTATCAAATTATTATAGCTTCAAAGTTAAGTAATTGATGAATAAAATGATAGAGAAAAAAATGGGTAAGCAGAAAGAAGGAAAAGAAGTATTTTCCCCTTGTGAAAATTTTGGAAAAAAATACCCTGCTAATTTCTTGAATGTAATTAGAGTTTGATACTAGTACAGAGAGAATTCACACCATGATGGTTATTTCAAGGGATATAAAGAAATTTACAATGTTGAATAATTTAACTATATGGAAATGAGGCTCTATGAAAAAGAAGTTTCTAAGGGGAAAGTGAATATACCTCAATAAAGGCTAAGGGGTCTTGGTCAGGTTTATGATATCACCACATACGAAGTGGAATGATTAATTTTAAAGTATTTGGATTCAAAAATTATGTTATAGAAGTAATTTATGAATTATATTCTTGTTATAAGAATCATGAAATTTGTAAGAAAATTATATTTTAGTAAAATTTATTATGGGATTTTAAAGCATATGTTGAATGGTATCGATGACCACAAAAAGTAAATCTGTGACAAGTTGAATCTATCTGAAAAATCATTATTAAGTGAGGATATCCCATAACATGTCCTTGAAGATAAAATAATAATGATATGTTTATGGGATAATATGGCTGACCATTATATTTTTTACAGGGTTGATGGATTATGTTATATTTGTTGGATTTTTCTATAATTATTGATTTATGGAATATATTCAACAAAGTGATATTTTATTTTTTAAAGCATACATGTTGTCCTTATGGTTTTATGGTGATAAATGTATTCACGTATTTGTAATGTGACATTAAGACACACATTATATTTTCTAGGGAATATAATGTTGATATAGTGACCTTACTTCAGAAAATTTGGACTTCTAATTTGGAGAGACATATTTTGGATTATTCATAAGGTTAATTATATATGGAATGGATTATTTTGGAATTTGAATTTTGTTGGATAACTTTTTAAAACCATTTATGTCTTGGAAATGTCTAGAGAAAGTTGTAATGAATTTTAATTATTTTATTGAGCTAATGATATATTAAATGTTAATTTTAGTGTGTCAGGCATAAATATTCCTATTGGATATTAATTTCATGGAGTAAGATATGAAGTAGTAATTGATCAAATCATAATAAAATGATTAAATAGGAAGTATTTTTTTCTGGTGTTCTATATCATAATGGTAAAAAATCCCTCAATCACAGAAAAAAATCATCAGACAAAATATCATCCTAATATTTTAATTTCTATTGAATCAATGATCTTTTAACTAATCAAAAACTTTATTGTTTTTTATTTTTAACTTTATCAAGACCAAGTTCTATATCGCTACCTATTAATTCTTGGTTGTTAGTTTTCTATTCTATTACTAGGTTTTCATTTCCCACCAATGTTCTCCTACTTCGAAATCTAGAAATGTGTTATTTAGGATGAACATCATACATAACTTTCTATCTTATTAAGAGGATGTTTTATTAACACCTTTTGTGATGTGGGTTTCAAAAAAAGGTATTTTTAAATTTCAAACCCTTGATTATTGATATCAAGATAAAATTTCTAGGATGAAATTTATTTAATGGGGTATAATATAACAATATGATATTTTAAAAGTGGAATTCTATGTTTGATATCATTTATGACACACAATACCAAGATTATAAGAGAATGTAACACCCTAAAACATTCTAGTATATTTATATTTAGAAAAATTCAATCTAATTAGTAGCTTGCAATGCACACAACAACGTTTTGGAATGAAAAAGGATACTCAATTAAAATATTTAAATATGGTCATTATATCCTAGCTGTTAAAATTATGCATATATATAGTAATAATTTTTTTTAAAAAATTATATGGTCTACAAATTTATAAAATAAATTGAATTTTTATATATTTATTAGAAATAAAATAATAATCATTTTAAATAAAAAGAAATGTTTTCGGAACAACTGTATTTTTTAAAAGGTAAATTAGTCATGCTTTGGGCATATAATTTAAAATTAATATTTAAAAATTATAGAATTTTTTTTCAAAAAAAAAATCATCTTTGAAATTTATATTTCAAAATTATCTTTTAATTAATTTTTTATGATTTTCTGAAAAGATCATTTTTCATGAATAGGGAAAAATATGGATTTTTATCAAAAAAAACATTTCATCTAAATTATTTACAAACTGAAATTATATTTTAAATTATCCTTAAAGTGAAAATATTTAAAATATATTATAAATTTTATAATTCAGTTCATTTGAATCAACTTCACATTGAATTATGATATTAAAATATTTTAATGTTTTGAATGTTTTTCTTCGAAAAAAAATCATCTTTTTGATATGCTTACAGGTTTAATTTTACATTCACTTATTATAATTATATGAATTAAATATATAAAAATGAGATATATATTTATAAATATAATTATTTATATTATATATTATGTTCAGAATAATTATTATCATAACTAATTGTGAAAAAATAAAATTAATTTCTATAGTTAACGTAAAAATGAGTTTACTAAGGGGTTAAACTAAGAAGATAAGTCATAGAAATGACCTAAAACTTGTAAAAACCCCATTTTATGGAAATATTTATACCCTAAAATCAAAAAATTGTTTTAATGACCCATTTTGGAGGCTTCTGCCATCATAAAAAACATGGTTATCACTTTATCTGCTTAAAAATTCAATGTGTGTCCTCTCCGACACTTATAAAATCCCACCACACTACTCCCCTATTCACAATTCCAAAACCATTTGGTTCAGTCAATAAACCCAAATAACATTATTAATTATCTAACAAAATCTTGGATACCTTATGTTAATTATTAATCCCCCATATGAAGGCTTTATATATAAACCAAAGGAGGCTCCCTGAAGAAGATGTAAAATTCTTAAACTCAAATAATTTTTTCTATTTCTTCATACACCTACATAAAATCATATTTAATCATACTATTATAATTATAACAATATAATATATATATATATATATACTTATGTTTCATTATGTTTTATTAATAACCCATATCCATCTTTTCTTATATCAAATTGGAATTGAAATCATTCATCATGAGTACGATAAACTACTGCCACACAAACTAATGTAATTTGTCTTCCATCGGCTTATTTCAATGATGGTTATGATGATGTACTTAACATATTTATATTATCTTTATTAAATTTTAATAATTATTGAATTAAAATATCACATATACCTTTTTACTTTTCATTCCTTGGGGGATACAATAAGGTTGCTCGCGTGTACGGCGAACTACAACCTCACGAAGAAATGTGATTCATTTTTCGCTCACACAATACAATAAAGGTAGTAAGGTTAAAGTTAATGATTTTAATATATATTTATAATATAACTGTACTTATATAAATATAATATGATTTATAATTCTTACCTTCCAATCCATTGGAAAAAAATAACATCGCTCGTGTTATGTGTAGACTACCACCTCCACACTGCGAAGCGAAATGTTTTTCATTTTATTTTTAAATGGATTGTAAAAAGAATGTATTTGATTAATAAAAAATATATAAATTAAATAATAATATTTCCGTAAAATTAAATAAATATACATTTCCCTTTTGTTTCATTTGTCGAAAATAATGGAAACAACATTCATACGTACGTACGGTCAACCATGTCCATAAACGGTGTAATCCATTTTCTGTCTCTAACATTAATATATTCTAATAAATACATATATAATGAATATATAAGATATTTATATCTTATAAAAAATTATGTAGATTATTTATAAAATATAAAATTAAAAGGAACAAATTTTTTTAAATAAAATATACATGAAAAGCAATAAAATTTTATCCCAACATACTAATTTTAACAAATAATTATCAATAAATATGTGATAAAATACTATAAGTAAATTTGATAAGGTATATAATATATTAATATGTTTTTTAATAGATATATATTAAACCAATATTTATTATACTAGAGTTTTTGGAAACATATAAAGAAATCTGTACCTGAGGTAAGGGTTTCTCGTCTCACTTTTATCTTTGTGAGACAAATGTCATATCACCACTTATTCTGTTAGGTGGAGTATATAATAAACCTTTTGATATTTTATATCTTTAATATATTCCTATTATTGATATTTAATGTTTCATTTTAATTTATTTCTTTTATGGAGATTATTATTTAAAAAAATTACTATAGTGGTATGGGTTTATTTTACAATCTCATCATTATTGAGGATTGTTTAGGTTTAAGTACAACATTGGGTAATAATTTTATAATTATATCTTAACCACAATATATTTACTTATAATATGTTAATTTAGGAACTATTTTAAGTAATTTTAACAATTTTCCTCTATTTGGTACTTAAAATGACTAATAAAATGTTTTAAAGAAAACCCAAAATTTTTTAAATCCTTTTTCTTCAAAAACTAGGTTTTCTAATAATATTATAAAAAATGGTTTTATCATTATTCCAATTATTTAGTAAATAATTTTTTTCCAATTTTTAAAATTTTTTGTTTTTTTGAACGGAATCATCACGTTATTTTCCAAACAATGTTCATTTGAATTTTACCCAAAATATGAAAGGAATCATAGTTTTAACGTCTAAGGAAGGAAAAATTTAATTCTATCATGACCACATAATATTTTAAATATTATTTTACAATTCTAAAAATGTTTTTTTCGAATTGTATTATTTTCAAAATATTTTGTTAACATTTTATTTTCGAAAAAAAAATTAATGTCAAAAGTTTATTTTCCTAAAACAATGTTTGCATAACATTTTTATGGTACTTATATTCATCAATGAAATCAAACTATTATTTTAATTATGTTCCACTAGAGATATATTATATTTATGTCATCCTCATTCTTTTTTAGGATGTTTTATGAATATTTTGAATGAGGATGTACAATTTTAGTACCATTTACTACATTATGCAAGATAGTATATGATTATGTTTAATTGATTGGGGTATGTATTAACATTTCATATGTTAGTTTTTCAATAATTATTTTTATGTTGATTATGTTTCACCACATTCATAATAGGAATTCCTTATTCTTAGTTAAAGATTATTGGGACCCAATTATATATAGACTCTTGATGCATCAGTGGGTCTCTTGATATAAATAAGTTGGACTAATTAGATGGGTTTCTACGCACATATCTTAAATTTCCTGTAAAAGGTCCTAAGAGTTTCCAATGAATGGAATTATGAATTACATCATTATAGGATTAGTTATTTATTTCTACGCAAAAAAATTATTAGTTAGAATATCCATGGATATGTACCAAGATCATCTGTTTATTTATATTGATTTATTTTATGATCATTTTTTTATTCCATATTTGGACTATTTTATTTATGAAAAGGCATGTTCATTTTTTATTTACCTTAACATATTCTTATTATTATATATTAATGATAGCTTCCGATATACGCTAACCCTTAATAAGTATATGATCTCGCTCTTTTATTATTGTTTATTTTATCTAGGATATCAATAGGTGTTTTGTATAGGATATCCAGTGTTACAATATGAGGAATAAAGAAAATCTCAAAGCCAATTTTTTTTTGTATTTTATGTTTTCAAATGTATGTGAAATTTAGGTATGTATATAGTTTACCTGGGAAAAAAATATTTTGTAGTTTAGGATGTGACACCTTGTATCTGGTGCTAATGTGATAAAGTAACCACCGACTCTACAATACTGGGGTTGTGGTATCTACCACAACGATGCATCAATAGGTTTCATGAGGAAAACCGGTTGGAAAAACATATTAAATGGTTTTTAGTGTATACCTACACATTATTTAAACTATCTCAGCAGAAGATATTGATGGTAAATATATCATGGTGTCTGAGATCTTGTAGTCCAATATAATGAATTTGCTTTATTGATAATTAAATTATTTTTATCTATGAGATTTTTTCATTGAAATTATCCATGGATGAATTTTATGTTCACATTATTGATTAAATGGTATATATATATATATATATATATTCAATTATCAACATTGGAATATTTATTATGACTTATTTACTCTTGAAATCTTCCAATATACATGACCCTTACTGAGAATTTGAGATCACCATTATTTTGTTTCCTTTCACCATGTTTTAAAGAAGAAATCTTTGAATGATTTTAGGGATGCGTAATATTTCATTCACTAAGTTTATAATTTTTTATTTCCAAAAAATTTGAAGCATGATTTTATTTGGTTCATTAATACTACTAAACTAATTGATACTTGGAGATTTGGTCCCATTTATCTTATTATAATGCAATAAAGTAGACACCAACTTTGAGTTAGAAGCTTTGGGGTTGTGATATAAAAATTCCCCTGATTAAGCATATCACTATATATATATATATATATATTTCTTATTCTATATTTAGATTTTAGTGTTATAATAAAAATAATGTAAAACTTCTTTTAACTCATAAATTCATAATTTTATATTCTCACAAGTAACTATTTTATTAGAATTACATTGTTTAATAGACCAATATACATTGTCTTATACCACTAAAGGGATTTGAAAATAAATTACAATATAAATCCTATAAGGTGATATTATAGTGGATGTTTTAAAGGTTTTTAGGTATACCAAAAGTGCCTCATCAAATCATAAATTCCAATCTTACATGTGGGGTTGTTTCATTTTTTATGCTTTTAAAAATTTCCTGATTTGAAATTCTAGCATATCCATTAGTGTGAGGATGATATACTGTGGGAAAATTTTTAAAAAACCTTACATGGGGAGTACTTTTTTCATGAAACCCTTATAAAAATGATAGACTTTTTCACTAATGATAAAACTCAAAAAACCATGCCTGCTAAAAAGTTTAGATATCTCAAATTTGATAATTTTTTTGATATATCGGACATTATTTTCATTCCCTCCAGCAATTTAAAGACGTAATAAATATCCAATATGATATACACAAATCCAGATGAATTTGAAAAATTCACCATGCATCGAATATCTCCCAAAACAACATGGTTTATTAGTGAATTTCATTCCATTAAAAGATATTTCCTGTAAATTGAAATTTACACCTCAGTTACAAAACCAAGGAGCATCCCCATATAATATCAGAAAATGAATTCTAGGGTCATGGACCTTGTAAGTAGTTCATTGACAGAAAAAAGGGCTGCCATAATCTAATGTATGATTGATTCTCAAAATGTAATTTAACTCATGATCAAGGATACATTTATGAACAATTTGATCACCAAAAATGTACCACAAGTATGGGTCACTGAAGATCTACTTACATGTTTCATTATTAAGACTCTATAATGTGATGTTATAAAACTAGTGGGAACACTATATGACACCAAAATATTAAAATATCTATATAACATGGGGAATTTTCTATTATATCACAAAGGTAATTATTAGGTAATAACTCTCCATTGGAGAGGGATAAGTTAACATAGTGGACCAATGTTGGTGAAATACTACTAATGTGGTGAACTACCACATTTTCCACTACATACATGTCCGGAATCCCTTAATAATACTACTAGAGAAGGATTGTGTTCTGTATGTGGTGGGGTTAACCTTGAGCTTCTTATGAATATATTAATTGGAATCTTGATCAGAATATGCAATGACTATTGACCCGGGACGATATGAATGAAAATTATACAAGGTAAAAAATGTATTTATTTTATAGTGGTAGTTCCATTTTATTAGGGTCTGTTCTACGATATATATAGCATGAACAATGACATGTGGAGACCTATCAACCCATTATGATAAATATTCCCCAACAACGAAATTATAGGCATCATACATGAGATTGAAATGGAGATATTACATTTGTGGTTAAATGATGGTTATGGATTTCAGACTAATTTTTAGTGAATTAATAGAATTCTAGATTTTGTATCAAACATAAACTTAACAAATATTTATATCAACCAGGACCAAGTATGTTTGATAACCTAATTATTTTAATGAATTAGAAGTAAAAACTGACATTAACCAAAAAACACCTCACCTCATTAGCATGTTTTGGATATGGGGGAGTAAGTTATTTCCATTTTTTATTTTCAAATTGTTTTCAATCTCTAGAGATGTAATTCCCAATAATATTACCATAATATATCGTACAATATATTTTCTCATAATTTAAAATGAGACTTATTTCAATATAATGGAGGAGGATTAAACCTATGTGTAATAAATAATCATCAAAGAAGCACTATAAATTTTCAAAAAATCCATGGAAAATATTATGAAATAATCTAGGTATATAGAGAAAATACTAACCATACAATTTTGATAAGTTCCATGAGGATTACGTAGGTCAAATTGTAACCTTATATATGAAAATATAGAAAATAAGTATGCAAATGTTATCTTTTTTTTGATATGTGAGGGATGTATATATTTAAAAATTACATTAATTTCCATAAAATAAATAAAAACGGGACTTAACAACCAATCATTATAATATTTGGTCAATTAATGATAGAGTAATGTTTCCCTTTTTTATGTCTTGATTTATTTTATGGCAATCAATACAAACTCTCCTACTATATTTCACAAATGTGGGAAACAATTCATCCCTTTTCATTTGAAACTACAATTTTCATGATTTATTTTTCATACCTTCTATTTGGCTAACAAATTTTCTATGAAATATTGGTATTTTATTCAATCAATAAGTAATTTTATTTTCATTAATTTTACAATTTTCTAGAGGGTGGGATTTAGCTACTGTTCAGATTTTCTTTATGGGCTTAGCCCCATCCTATAAAATTATGAAGTGCATTAAAATAAATGGGATAATCCTAGAAAAATTGATGAATGTCCATCATGTTACATTTTTTCACTCTCTGAAAGGGTAAAAAAAATTAATTCCCACTCCAAATAGTGGTTATTAGTAATTATGAAAGTAAATTGTTCAATACAGTCAATATTTTTTTTTTAATGAAGTAGATTAAATACAAATGCTAGTGGTTTTTGTATTGAGGGAATGTATCTAGGAGGAGTGAGATCAATGAAATTATTTATTTACTCTAATTTATTTTTTATATTTAGAAAATCAATAGAAATTAGATTTTCAAAATCACCAATGTTAATCAGTACATCTTAATGAAAATAAACATCAATTAAAATAGATAAAATACAGTTTTCTAATCCTATTAAATAATAAAAAGACTACTCAAAAAAATAATTATTTTAAAGACTAATGAAATGTATGAATGGGGTAATAAAAATAATGTAGTGAGTATCTATCATCAGGTATCAATTTAATTGAATATACATTAATAGCGGGGTGATCCTTAAATTTTTGTCCCACTACATGATGTATATTAAACATATCTTTTATCCCCAAAAAACAATAGAGAATTTTACAATGTTAAAATTGAATATTTGCATTTTAATTTTGAGAAAAGGATACCTATGTATGAGAGGATAATTTCTATGTGTTTGTGTATCTACAATATCATGAATATATAAGTCTACATGGAAGATGATATTCCTCACATCCACAAGTATATCCTAGATCACTAAATTTGGATGTGATGTGAATCTGCTCGCATGTTTAATCATGATATCCATTGGTCAAATCCCTATAACCTATAAATTCGTGTACATATAGTGAGCCATGACATTAATTAAAATAAATAAATAAATAATTTTATCATAAAAGAATGTTTCATAAGACATGTAAGGAATCATAAATGTTCTTGGATTCTAGAAATTTTTTGGTATTGTATGTTGTCTAATGGTTATGAAATTCCATAAATTTTTACATCTCTCATTCCCTGCCAGTCTTCATCAGTGAGTGAAAATATCATTAAATAATTTGGAATACTAAGGACCTTGTTTAACTACATCCATGTGATTAATGTTATCTTGTTTATTTTTAAGAGCCTACATGATCTATTTAACAATTTCATTATCAAATACTTTCTTTTATTGAGAAATTATTGTGGTAAATTGAATAGTGTATATATCTTAGTACACCTCAATTATAAACTTTTTAATATTTTTTCGACTCATATTCACTTGAATATTTAGTGATTGAGTGTTTGTTTTCAAGAGGAGGACTTGCATGTTGTGTATAACCATTTCAAGGAGATATTAATTTAATGCATATAGTGTGATGAAACATACATTACCATTGAATATTAGATTAATAATGTGTCGGAATTGCTGTTTCCAAGACCCCTATATCTTTTCCTCAGTGCTGGTGTTTTTTGGATGTCTAACATGAGTTTACAAGGCTTGTATTTTTTATCTTGTTTTTTATTAGAACTAGAGACATTGTGATACATTTTATTTTCCATATCCTCAATGATTGGTTCAAATTTAAAATGAATATTTCAGTTTTTCCTTGGTTTAGGAGGGATGTGTACCTTTCCATTGGTGGTACTAGTTAGGATTAAGATACCTTGAGTTACATTTTATAATATACTGTGGTTTTCCATTCCACAAAAGTTTAGAATATTATATAAACTTTTCATACTTGAAAGTGTTTTTTTAATTAAATGGATGCCTAGAAAATTATTCTACCCAAGACTCAAATGATTCTTAATGTTTAGGGAACCAATCAGAGAAGTGGGTATTATTAGAACAAATCCTATAATTGGTTCCTTGATTATAGTAGAATGATTCACATGAGATAATTGAAGGTGTATGTAAAGCGTTTTTAAAATTTAGTAGTGTTTTTTATGTAGTTTTTTATTTCTTAATGAATTCATTCAAATTAATTTTAGGAGTTAATGATTTTTTTATTTAAATAAAATTAAATACTGGAGAGATAAAACTTGAAATTACTATATTACAAACTAGATATATGATTTAAGAAGTGGGAGAGAGAGAGAAAACACACCAAAATCAAATGATATGGAGGAAAAGAGAAGGGACATAGAATGTTATAAGGAAAAAATAGAAATATAATATAAAAAATATAGGTAAAATGTTCTTGGTTCCTCAAAATCGGTGCAACAATTAAATTGGGTTATCGAATGAGTCTAATTAGTTGTAAATTTTAACAATAATTTATGATATATATATCATGAACTATAAATAATATCATAATAGATCCTTTTACAAATAACAATAAGAAATATTTTAATTATTGTAAAGGGAGGTGTTTTGAAGAAATGGTGGGGTCATGTTCTTGTGACAATGGAGAATCCGTAAATTAATGTTCTTGAAATTAAATAGATCATAGAATCTGTGATCACCATAGTTCAATCCCTCGATGATTTTCAACTATCGAATAAAGGGAATAATATAAATATTTTAATACGTGATTTTCAACTTATAAAATCATATTTTTATGTTAAATATAATTACGATACCTCGCATGGTTCAATAAGAAACACAAACTAATTCACAAACCACCACCTATTATCAAGATATTCTTATACAACGTCAATACATAAACATGTAAAGGAAACACATGTGAAAATAAATTTGTTTTCTATATTTGTATGTTTCAGTTTAATTTCCCATGAATTTTATTATCAAGATCATGGGTGTGTTAATATTTAATAAATCCCTTAATACAATCCATATAATAACTTTGTTTGAGATAGTGAATAAAATGAAGTATGAGGACATGAATAATACCTAGAATGGTTACCCCCAATTATGATTCGATGTTTGTAAATATTCAAAGAATGTGAAAAAATAAAAAAAAATAGAGGATGAAAAATTGAACCTAAAAACCTATAATTATAACAATATTCAAATGACTATGTATTAAAGATCAATACTTATAATGATGATCCTCCTTGTGTGGTCATAATGATTTTAGCACTCCATGTAAGGGGAGAAAGAATTTACAAAATAAACCAACAAATATTCCCTCAATATTTAGTCAATTATCATTTTCTAGTGAGGTGGAGAGGATTTTTATTAAAAAATTATACTAGGTAGACCCAAATGATGTCAATTCTCTATGTAGTCTAGGTATGTTGTCTGGGATATAATTGTTTAGAAACATGTTCTAGATAAACTACTCACATAGGCACCTAATCATAATTTTATATTTTTTAGAGATGCGTCTACTTGTGTTTCATTCTAATAGAATTATAATTATCAAAATTTGAGGTCCATATCCTATGATATGGTCTATTTATAAAATGTAGGTCCAAACTACCTCACCAATATTTTCTTTTATTGTGAGCCTCTATTAGGCTTGATGTGTTCTGATTCAGCTCTACAACTAGTTGAATAAATTTTATTCTAAATAATCACCCATCCTAAAAAATGAATTTCCCAATTTTTATTAGTTTATAGAATGATATGATAAAAATACATTCCTTTTTTCAGTTCAGGTCATGGTGTAATTTCATCATTTTAATTATGTTTTCTAAAAATATATTCAAAAGAAATTTGGACTTACCAAGGTTATAATTGTGGGTTATAAACCACATAAAAATATAAAATATAATTATATTAGTAAAAGTAAATACTATTTCAAAATGGGATCAATCTATAATAATAATAGATATATCATTGACTTATTCTTCCTTATAACCATCTCACAATGTTATCACACCTCTATTAAATAAGAATAACCTACAACTAGTATAGATTACACAACTAATAATTCTATCCATCTTATGTTCTACAACATGGACTACGAAAACTATAATTAATGAGTGTAAAGCAGTTTTATTTTTCCATTAATGAACCATAGTATAATAGAGATAAATGGAGCATCGAATGGTCTCCCTCCAAGTTCTAGCAACTTAATCACACTATTTCCATCCTACACCTCCACAACTTAATCGTAGATAATGAAACCTTCTGTGTTTATACTATTTCATTGTTACATTTGGATAGAGAATAGATATGGTATATCCTCTTATTCACTATGAATCAATGATCTGAGAGCATTAGGGCATGTTTATAGTGGATAAGGTAGGTGAGGAAAATATTTCTATGAATATTGGGGTTTTTTCACTTCCACAACACTGACTCCATGATGATCCTTTAATGAGGATAAAAAATTACATCTTGATTTTTCTTCCCACAATATTAAAAATAAACTACCTTGGGGTTCCCTATATATTTTCAAGAACTAACAAATCTATGGAAACATGAGGAAGAGTGATGGTTTTCTCAACACCGACTAAAACGTTTACTTCTCTAATAATGAAGTAATCATATCCAAATTTATACCCTTTAGAATTTTTTTATCACTTGTCTCTAAAGGTGATTCTAACCTCAATAATGGTTTCCTAATCATATCATAATTATTAAAAATATCATTATATGTTTATAACATGAAATAGATGACCTAATACTAAATCCTTGGGAATAAAACATCCTTAAAATTAAATTTCATAACATCATCATCTGGTGAAAGATTAATGGAAAAAATTAGACACATAAACCTTACTATAAATTATAGCACACTTGAGCTCCCCTATTATATGGTTAGTAAATGTTATTCCTAAGATTTCATCAATTTTAAGGACAGAAACTAGTCTAGAAAAAAAAACCAATATTTCACTCCCATAACATAAGAACAATCATGGAATCCAAGATAAAAACTCAACCAATATTGAGTAATAACATTTCAAAATATACGTAATAAAGGAATCCAATGCTCCTTTCATGCATCAATTGACCATAAAGTGATCATAGTTTTCACCAACTAAGATTTTTTCTCCTAATCCAAATTATATCCCCCATTCATTAAAAAAACATCCACTAAATATCATAAAAATTCATCCTTTATAACCCATTATTCCAAAGATAAATTCATATGTGATCCACTATAACATCCTAATTCACCTCAATAATATGGTAAATACATGTTTATTTCCCACTAGTCATGTCAATAGATAGAAGTAACCCATAATCAAATGATATGGATTTCATTAAAATAACATTCAATTAAATTAATTTTAATTTCCTCTTATATCCTCTCTAAATTAAAAAACATGAACAAAAAAAGATTCATGTAACACACCTAGGTATCTACCTCGAAACTAATACACTCTTATTTAAGCATGTTCTGTAGACTATCAAGGTTCTGTCATTAGATCACATAGAGTCCTCTATGTCCTAGCCAGTATCCTTGGCCTAAATCACATGTTAATCTCAAATGACCCATATCCCTAACAAATTAATTCATTACTTGCTATTTTTCATAGCAAACATTATCTTTTAAGTAACCTTACCTATAATACTACATTTTTATGACTAGTTTTCATCAAAACCCCTCCTAGCTGGTAGTGAGGTTTAGTGTGACCCCTAAAAACAACCTATAATTGGTAAACAATTAGTGATTAGTTCCAATATTATATAATTAAAAATATTGGATGCATTGCCCTCATTAATCAAAGAAAATAAATCAAACTACTATTCAACACTAACAATATAGTTAACTTAAACATAAAATCCAATTAATAAAATTAATATTGATGTGACGAGATATGAAATAGATACAAATTTCCAAAGGAAATATAGAATGAATAAAATATATTCTAATTGAAGTAACACCATTAATGTAAATCAAATTACCATGTCATGGGCCCATATGGTCCACTCTTTTTCCGCATACCATCATATAAATCAATATAATTAGTATAGAGAAATATGGGAGAGCTTGCAAGTATAATTAATAGGTTCCTCCCCAGATTCTCTCATGCCAATGTAGAAGTATACTAAATCCTCGGTAATTAAATAGTGAAACTCACTCATGTCCCATCATAGTGAACTATAAAACGAATCCATATAATCCCACACTACAAATCAATATACAATATAATATTATAATAAATCCTGAAACTATAAAAAAGATGGTAGATAACAATCACATCCCCACTAATCTAGTATCAATTATATCCAAATGAAATATATCATGGAACTACCATATATTACCATATCTAGACACCACAGCAATATTCCATATATTCATACCAAATACACAATATACAACCGTATACCACCACTATAATACACAACCTCATACCACAACATATTCAACCACATACCAATACCACTACCAATGTCACCTTACCACACTATGGATAGAAGGAAAAATATGATAAGAGTAGTATTTAGAAATATATATTTCAAACATCCTGGATGTCGCCAGTTTACCTCTAACCTAAAACATCGTACATGCATCATTTAGGTTAACCAACTCAACTGACAATGTGTAATAATTAAAAAAAGGTACATAATAACCTCAAATATCATCCAAGGATCCACATCCTATACAAAAATATCTACATACATCACATGATCAAACAATCACCACCAAATATCAACTAATGCAACCTCTATCCATATAAGAAACTAATACAATAGTTGTGGAATAATCAACAACTCACCATAACTCTCTCCACATTTCATAATTCTTTTTCAATTCCATCCATATATATATCTATTAAAAGAAACTTTTATGGAAAAAGTGTGAAACCAACAAGTACAACCATGCCAAAAAACACTATAGCACATAAGAAAATTATTAAAAACCATCATGAACCCATTAAGAATAATTTCCTTAAAAAATATATAGGAAATAGTTACCTTTTTGCTGGAGCCATCCCTGATAATGTCTTCGAAATAAGATGTCAGCTTACCCTACGTTCGCAAGAACTTCTCTGCAACTATTTTCTTCTTCTTAAAACCTCTAACTAGGATTAGGTGTTGTTTTTAAATCCACTTGCTTTTCTCTTTATTTTTATATACTTGAATAGATATTTCTTGAATCCTTACCGAAACCTCATCAGAAGTAGGGATGGATAACACCTTCTATTCCATCTCTTCCTCGGAATGTAATAGCATCTCCAATGGAGATTCCCTAATCACAGCCTCTCCTACAGGCTCCCCAAGCATCCCCTCTGCTCCCTCTTTGGCAGTTAAAACTAGTTCCCTCTCGTGTGCCTCCACTCCCTCTACCCCGACCATACCGGGGACTGGGTCAACACTAGTACCCAATGATTACTCCCCTGGTTTCTCTGCTGGACAATCCCGAGGGACTTCAAATGGCCTAGTTCCATTCTTCGTATTTTTAGATTTGACGCCAGACATTGTTGTCACTAATTTTTTGAAGATTTGTGTAGTACTTTTGAGCCTTGGATGGATTAACCTTATTAACGAGAAAATCGCATGAGAGAATAATTCCCCGCATCCCTTTATTTGATCCAGATCCACCACTTGCATACCCCTGGATGTCCTGCTCCTCATCCAACCATAACTGTGAATCTAAAAATTTTCCTATCTGTTCAGAATCCTCAAAAGGGCTTCTTCCATTCAACTTATTTTTCAACATTGGAATAACTTTTTTCCTCCCTCTAGGATCCAAATTATCTTTCTCCTCTCTAACCATAGGATTAAAACGGTTACCAATCTGTAAATACGGTGCTGGAACATTACTAGGAGACCGTTGAAGGGGAGGCCCCGGAAGCTAGTCAGAAATGGCTTCCAATGGGGACTGTTGGCTGGTCAAAATCCTTCCTCTAGCTCCCCCATCCTTAACCACCATCACAATTGAGGGAGAAGACCTAATAGGTAACTGGACTAGAGATTCAAGTACCTGATAGGATGATCATTGGACCCCCAAGTCCCTGTTTAATCTAGAAAAGATGTCTGTCACCTTCGGCTTCACTGACACCGAAACCAGGCACTTCTAAGGAGGCTCATCATGAGAGAGGAATTCACTAACCACGGGAGGTACTCGGGGAAAAGTGACCATTGTATTGTCCCCTTTCCTCCCTGCAAGTCCTGATTCCCCTGCCGGCATGAAGATGAGTTATGCCCCAAATGCTTTCAAGAATTGCAGAAGTTTGTCCAGCACTCGAAAACGACCGGATACTTGTATCTCAATTCCTACCCAACTGAAATAAAGACCCACTACAATGGAGGTTTAGAAATATTGACTTGAACACAACCCCGAGGGGAATATGGGTGACAAACTGACATGGTCCTTGAATCAGAGAAAAGGTAATGACCCACCAGATTTCCCAACATGAAAATAATTGAAGGATTCTGAAATGGCAGTGGATACTCTAGAAAACATACCCAGATAGCTGACGATGGGCATCCCAGTTCATGTGGAGAACATTGGACCATCTTATAAAGATGAATCGACAACCGTTATAGGAGCGCAGTGAACATGACCACACAGTGATGAAATCATCTAAGGACGCGAAGCGAACCATGATGTGCCACTAATCCAACAAACCAAATGTCACCCGCTCCTGGAGGCCCCAAGAGGCTGACATGAAGCGGTCGAAGGTGTCCATAGAATGTCTTCATGATGAGAATTGAGCCACTAATGTTAGATTCAGTAGAGACGAGGCATCCGCAAATTTAGAGGTAGATAAAGCGAGCTGAGGGGATCTGTCGCAAAGATCCGTAACTTTAGGGAAAAGAGAAATGTTGGGGAAGGGAGGGAAGAAATCTAGGTTGGAAAAAGGACGAAAGGCGGGGTGTATAGGAGGACTCTCCCTCTCTAATGTGGGAGGGACGGGGATGGAATCCATCACCGCCACTTAGGTCGCCGCGAAACTGAGAGCGGAAGCAGGAAGCCAGCTCTCAGGCCGAAAAAAGGTAAACCCTATTAATATGTTTTTTATTTCAATTCCAAATTATTCATTACTAGAGATGTGAAATTATCTTTATTTTAAAAAATAAATATTAATTCCGAAGATCACCCATTTATTATAATTTATATGCCATGTTAAAGAAATATATCACACTTATTAATTAACCATCAATAATCATAGTTACCACAAAATAATCTCATTCACCACGTGAATAAATCAATTTAGAACTCCAATTAATTAACACATTATCAAAAAAACCTATCCCCATTTCTTTTACTCAATTCAATAATTCATTTAATTATATATCCATAGCTTAAGAAACCAAAAAACACATTCTATACTAACTTTGTTTTATCACCATATTAAATAAATAACATCGATCTCACTTTTATTAAATAATTCATATGTATAATATTAAAATTACTATATGTTATTCAACCTTTTAACATTCTCACAAAAAAATATAATATTATTGGTTTATAAATTATAAATTTTTTATAATTTATTCAAAGCTACTAATATTTTATAAAATCAAATTCTATATTTAAAATGAAAAAAATTCTAACAAGAAATTATATATATTTATATTTAAAAAAACCCCTTAACCCTTTGATGTTTCATATCAATTTTTCTACATTAATTAGGCCAATGTGATCTCCTTACTCAAAGAAAAACTAAATCATGCTATGAGTGTAATTATAATTTTAAAATAAAGAGAGAGAATCAGAATCACCTACTTAAATTAGAAACTAAAAATGTTACATCAGTAAAGAAATGAAACTTTTCCATTAACCACCCTTTTTACTACAACGATTTTCAAAAAAACTATAATTTAAAAACCTCACATCAATCATAAATAAAAAACATACACAACCCACTACCATAATCCTTTATAAATAATGAATAGGAGATAAAAGGAAGGATAATACAATAGTGGGTACCTTATATTATGTGGTATTGATCTCAAAAAGTTAGGAACTCAAGGATCACCAAAGAATGTCCAAAACAACTGAGAAAATAGCTATCTACTACTTAAGATTACCAAGAAGATTAATTAAATGAGAAATATAATACAAGCCTCAGAATTTATATTTTAATTATATGTGGGAATGATTATGATGTTGTGACAGAGACAATGTTGTTACCAAGTTAATCCAATAATAATTTAAAAAACCTAACACCATAAAAATCTGAACTCTAAAAATATCATCAGTCATTCTATTTTCAAAAATATGGATTTAATAGAAACCACAACATATCCATTAAAACATGAAGTATTCCCTTCAATTTTTATTCATCCTTAGAGAGAAACAATGTAATATTATTCACTAAAATATTTCATTTTATAAACTAATACCTCAACCAAAACATGGTTGCGTTCTCTATTTTAGAGAAAGACACAACCAAATCATGCCCCCAAATAATAAATGAAAAAAATATACCTCTAAAAACATCATGGTGGAAAAAACATGACATAGTTTCATCCTAAAAATGAAAAACATCTGCAATGACACCCCTCCTCCAAAACAACAATCACCCTATAACGATGTGTTTACTAACCATGATGAATAAAGAAATTATTTTATTGTAAGGAATCCACTACAATATTGTTTTATCTAATATTAAAATTTAGCAATCTAGATCCCCTATTTTCCCCAAAAATATGGTCTAATTTCCTTAAACACCTTAAAATCATAAATAAAATGAACCAGGGGAATATTGTCTACTATAAAGGTTGAACAATGACACTGAGATCAACCACTATGTTCATGGTTTTTACCCCAAACCGATCCATTTTCCAAGACAATAACCTATGCCTTTAAATTACTTATTTTTATAACCATTTACTTGTATTCACAAAACCATGCCCACTAACCACACCCAATTAGAACTTTCTCCTGGTTCTAGAAAAGAACTATTTTATCATGCTCTCCCTTTACAAATATGACCTAAATCATTTTTCATAATCAGTTTTTTAGTTCAAACAACAAATAAAAGTTGGAATACTCAAATATTCCATGTTTAAACAATCCATGTTATATAAATATAAGTTGTAAACCACGGTTTAAAAAAATTTCATACAACTAATAATATTAAATTACCTTGTTTTCTAACCAATATAAAAAAATACAACTCCAATAATGTCAAGGTTGAAATATCTAGAACAATAATTTTATACATGTTGTAATGAGATCCCTAATCCATTTTGATCAATGACTTATCCATCATCCTTAAACATCATGACCTATACCATGTATTAGAGAAAATCCCGCATTATATCACATTATGATTGTATAATTTATTTATCACACCAGGGCTTAAAACATGGACATTTAACTCAACACATTCTGAAAAGGGAGAATGAAAAAAACAACCATGTCAAAATAATAGATACTATAATCCCATTGTTATTTTTTATTTGGTAATGTTCATAACCACCTCTCATATCATTAGAACCAAGACATGGTAAATTTACCTTTTTATATAATTTTTTTCCACCAAAAAACCCCAATCCTAATAAATTCATGACATTAACCAAATGAATGTTTTGATTCATTATTCACTAAAAATTAATACCCGTAAAAAATATTAAACCAACCATAATTTCTTTTTCCAAAACAATTTTTTTTTGTTTTACCTTAACTATAAACTAAATCACCAAAAATAGTTTTCCATTTCATAATTCCGCACGGGATATTATGTTCTTTCATTTTCTCTATAATCTAGTCCAAACAATTGAGAAATGGTGGCCTCTTCACATTTATCATCCTTCTACCAAAACATTAAAATTCCTTTCCACACCTTCAAATTATCCTCAATATATACTGAAACACTATAACATACAAATCCCCTCAACAAATAGATAAACTTTTATCATCTAACTATTACTTTTCAAAACACCCTTAATATACTCACAACCTAAAACCAATACCCTTATATTTTTCACAAATAACTAATGGACCAAAAAAATAAAACATTACTATAAGTAGAATACACAACACATCCCAATTAAGAAATATCATCATGACAATTTACAATCTACAGGATAAAAACTGGTGAATCAACACTACCTTATTGACCATCATGCCATAAAATCATATAGTACTCATTTAAATCTAAAAAAATAAAATCTTAACCTATTTCATGTTGGTTATATGTTCAATTATTTGAGCTACCAATGTAATTTAACTGTCATATGATAAATAAAAATGGTCTACAATAAAACTCTAGTACAATCAATGTTTGTAACACTTAGCTCCAAAGATCTGGTCAAAGAGACCTTATGAAAATCCACATAGAGTATGTGATCAAGGTAGGCAAGAGTCATATTAATAAATTATGTGTAATTTCATATTTAATATTCAATGAAATTATAAAACTTATGTATTTAATTTTGGTATATGGTCTTGTAAGGAAGCCTCTAGAAATATATACTGTTTTTTAGTTTAAACATAGAATAATTTTTTAAATCAACCACCAATGAAACATTGATTATTAATGAACCCAATAAAACACCATTTTAAATGTAAAGGTCCCTAGAAAAGGACTCACCATCAAGTTATTTTCTAAAAAAGTAATATATATTAGGTTTAGTGGACCTAACCTTGAGGATAGTACATAGGTCAATTAATATTTATTAGAAACACATATGATAGAGGTATGAGTAGAATACAAACTTAATGTTTGCATCTTCCATTTTTTAATTCATGTACAATAATAATTTTTTAAAAATTTTGTGGTCATATTTTTATGATTAAGAATCCTAAGAAAAAATTAACTTCAATTGTATTTTTTATTATAAACATATAAAATAGTTAAGAGATATTTGATAAAACTAATCCCCTTACATAATTAGAAACTATACCGTTTATATATCACCAAACATTATTAAAGTAGAAATTATGTCCTAAAATGTTGAAAGATGAATTTTAAACAAGTTTGAGGAGGAGACCATAAGACTAATAATAGTTTTAGTGAATGACATTTTGCACCCATGCTTAGTACTAAATAAATTACATAACCCAAATATTAAAAATTACACCATTTTGTTCTCTATATATGACTATGTTAGAGGTAAATTTTAATTCTTATATGAAAACATCAGAGTATATAATGGATTTATTATGAAACATCTAAAATAAGATGGTAATAATAGTGAGGAGTATTTCCATTCTAAATTTATCCCTAGTGGAGGCCACACCACCAATACCCTTGGATGGCGATTTCATTATTTTAATTGATAAATTTTTTGTGCCTATAACTCATGTGTTGGTAGCCACATCATCATCAAAAACTAAAAATCAAATCCAAAACCTACTAAGACCACTATGGATCATACTCTATCTAAATCATCTATTTCCTCTTCCTTGAATAACCGTTCATTAAAGTAAATGTATTTTAATCTACAATAACAATTATATATTTCTATTAAGCATGAGGGTGAGTTAAAAAAGCAGAAAGTGTAGGAGAAGAAAAATGGAAAAGATAAAGGGATTGTAGTATTGGTATTTATGAATGATCACAAAAAGGAGAGTATTTTTTTGGATATATAATGATGATAAAGAAGGTTGAGATTTTAAGGACCATATTATGCACATGCACGTTCCATGGGTTACCTGATACCTATATATTACCCATGATAACATACTCATTTAGATGTATTATTTCCATTTATATATTACACAAATTATAGTATAATTACCTTAGAGAATAAATATAAAATCTATTTTGATAAAGGAATAGATTATGGGAGGTAATCTACCAAAATAATCTAATGGAAAGGGAGAAGTTTGACGAGGATAATTTTGAAAACACCCAAATGAATTGATATTTTTATGTTTTATTTGTAAAATTTTGATCATTTTATTTATCATTTATTATTTAATATTATTATAAATTATATTATATAAAAAATGAAAAAATAACATGGATATTTTTATGTGATTAAGGGTGTTTTTAAAATTTTCTATAATTATTTCATTTTTCACTTGAATTGGTAACACCATTATAAATAAGTTTAGAAATATAAAAGTTACATTTAATATCATGAATCAATGAATAATAAATTTAATCAAAGGACCATATAGAATGATATTAAAAATTAAATGGAATATTTATCTATCTTATTGTTTTTTGTATTAACATTAATGGGTTCATTAATAATAATTTTTGTTCTCTATAACCTTGATTCAAATTTTTTGAGTGATTTTTCATTTTAAGAATGTTAGGGATCATATGGATATCCACTTGAATTTTTTAATAATATTCTTTGAGAAATATTCACATAGAAATTTCATTTTATCTTATTTACAATTTTTTAAAAATACAAGAATAATATTTCCATGTTATAGGTGGTTATGTTTAAAAATAATAGTTGTATTTGATTAGTTAACTACGTATCTAGTGGTTTAGTGGTTGTGTTATGGAAATTTCTTTTATAAATTTTAAATATTGAAACATGATAAATAATAATTTCTTGTAGTAGTTTGAGTTAGGGATTAAACATTTCCTATTTTTATTTATACATTTCAACTTTAGTTGAAAACATATAATGGAAAAGGAGTAAAAATTTATTAATGATATTTAAAATTAGTAAAATAAACATCCATTTAAAAATAACTTGAATATTATCCTCTTTTGGGGTGCTAACTATAAAAATATCCCCTATTGAAATTGATGATGATGATTAAAGGTTTTATTTAACTGGAATTCTAGGTATGTTTTAGATTTTTTGATGATCATTTATGTGTTCTCTATAATTACGCGATCTAGTATAATTAGTGTTGGGTGGTGACTGAACAAATGAGAATCAGGGAGTGTGAATCTTGATCCTTGAAAGAAATTTCATAAAAAAGAACATGTGAATGAAAAGAAAAGTGTGAATTTATTCCTAGGTATAAATTAAATTATTGACTTATAAAAACATAAATTCAAGTTAATAGTTAAACTATTTATTATCAAAATACATATTAATTATGAAATATTGGTTATATGAATTACATGGTTTTCATTATCGGTTGGGAATTAGGGAAATGATAAAATTTTCAAATGTGGATATGAAAACTTTTAGTTATAGATTTTTATCTATTTAAATTAATGAGTAATGTATTATTCTATATAAATGTATTTACTTTGACATGATTATTGAGATAATTTTTTTGAGGAGAAGCAAAATTTCACATATTGTGGAGTTTGATACATATTTTTAGTATTTTTTTGATGTGTTTCAAGGTAAATAGCGATTTATAAAACCTAATTATTTGTATTTTTAATGATTTCATGTTATTTTGAGATTAATTATTGTTCATGAAAATTTTAATGAAAATAAAAAACCAAACCATATCACCTAACTATTCGGGTCATGGTTTTTTAAAGGAGTGGACACTAAATTCCATGGCCATTAAAAATGACTCATTGATTTCAATATATATATATATATATATATATATAAACCTCTTGGATTTCAATGTATTTTTGGGTAAGATGATTTTGTTTTTTATAATAACCTAATAACGATAAAATAATGGATATTATAACTTATTTGAACCTCAAAATAGACAAAATATATCCTAGTGTTATAATAAAAATTGATTACGACAAATAAACCTTGTCATGGGCCTACTAAATTGAGAATGGACAAAGTATCAAACATAACATATTAAGACATTTCACTTGAGTTATAAATAAGGGATATGTTATTTTTAATACATGATGGAGTCATCATGGAGTGGTGACTAAAACCATGTCATGGTTTTTAATTATATATATATTCAATATTAATAATATTTTTTTATTCTATAATTTAGTTTTTTTTTCAATTTTAAGGAGACAACTTGGTCCAATTTTCACAAAAATATTTTGTTACCATATTTTTTTCATTCCCTTTATTTCTATTTAATTTATTTAAATTAATGATTTCATTGTAAATTTTACTTATAAGTATATTTGGATTATTTTGGTAGATTATCATTCAATCCTGACTTGAAATCCACTAGAGAGTAAGAGTTACATAGTAGCATGATGTGTACAATATTTCTAAATCAAGATGACTTTTGAATCATTGTTTTGATTACTATTATCTTGGGATTGTTATTTTATCACATTAATTAGTGATTCATTAAGAAAAATATTTATTAAGGAAATTTAATATAATATATTGAATTTAATTATATAAAGTAATTGGGATTTTATGTTTGGTGAAAATATATAATATTTAACACACTTTAGTTAATTATGTTCATCGGTGTGGAAAATTGAATTAGCTAGAGTAGTATTAGTGGAATGAATTTAATGCACATTAGATAACCACATTGAAGCCAATTACTCTCAAAATATTCTATCTAATTGATTCAATGTAATTTATAATTAAATGATATTTTATATTATTATAAAAAATAATTATTCAAATTTGATCTCAAACTTCTTTCATTCATAAATAGTTTTAGTAAAACATTTTTAATATTTATCGTGATAATCAAATAATGTTTATTTAATGTTGTAATATATATTTATAATAAGGAATAATAAACTATGGGATTCTAGGTATTATCATGGAATAGAACTCATAATTTTATTATATTACACTTTATTAGTTTTTGTGATAATAATAGTTAAAAGTATATTTATAATATTTTTCGTGTATCTATAAAAAGTAACAAAAACTGTTAACATGTAAAGGTAAAAATTAGAAAATTGATGATGTTTGAAGAAGTAGTCATGTCAAATAAATGTTATAAGGATAAACTAAATATGAAAAACAATATATTTAATATACTATAAAATAAAAAAAATTAAAATCAAGACCATTAATAGAAAACATGATAAATATAATGATGAGAATATGGGCTAGTTAGCTTGAAGATATAAATAATTTCACTCAAAGAAAAAAATTGTTTGAATGGCCGTAAAATATCAATGGTATATATAATAATAATTTATATTAAAGGAAATATTGAGAATCTATTAACGTTATCCTCTATGAATAAAAAATAAATTTCTATATTAAAACATATTTATCAACATGAAACTGACTAAGGAAATGTGAGAAAATACAATTTTCAAATAAATTAATTAAGGAAACTACATTGAGTTTCTCATATTACAATTTTAGTGACTCAAATCATAGTATTAGTGGAGATTATAATGAAAAAGATAATATTTCATTAATTAAATATGAAAATGATGTTCTGTCTAAACCTATTTTTTCTTAATATTGTATGATTGATTATTATATTATATCTAGTAGTTAATTTTAAAAAAATACTATAAAAGCTTTTTTATTTTTAATATAAAAACTTATTTTTGGACCTGTAAAAATCCAGTACATAAAATACTATGAGATCACTCGGTACTATCAAACGTAAAACATCAAACATGAAGGTACTCATGAGTCTAGTCTACATATTGAAACTAGAAGTTTCTATAAAAATAAGATAAGACCAAATATAAATCCAAAATAATAGACCAAAATAGAACATGTCAAAATATTTTCACCACATTGAGGGATGCAGTTTGGGACACCATCATTAAAAGGTTATTTATTTAAAGGCCATGGGTTCTTACCCATTTATGGATGAATATCTATCATGATACAATCCTATAAAACCATGAATTAGGCACACTAACTAGTCACTAAAAAGCATTTATGGACGTTACTGATCAACACATGTAGGAAATAAGTTCATGTCTGTCAATAAAGAAAAATTATAAATGGTTTTATAAAATAATCATTAAAAAATTCCCATATGAGGTCCCATAATGACCTTTCCATAAACTACAAATCCATTTATCAAATAAAATAAACCAAGAAAATACCAAACACATCCATCAACATAATTTAAAAGATATATAAAAAGGTTAAATGTTAATAAATATCCAAAATAAAAATACACACATAAATAAAATCATTATGATGGGAAACCAAATAATAATTAAAATAGTTTCAACAAAACCAATATAAAAATAAATCAAAAGATAACTACCCATCTTCACATGACGTGAGGGATTAGTCTGACCATGTCACCCCTACCATCAACCCAAGCTATAATAACATGAGTACACAATTCCTTTGAGAAATTACTTTCTTTTACCTATATATGTCAAGATAATTTCTATATAATCTCATTGGGTGTATGTATCATGTAAGAATAACTATCCTAGTAGGATCCCACCATGTGTATCATAAGTAACTCTTGATAAATAAAAAAACATGCTATTTTGATAATAAACTACCTGAACACTAGTTTTTAAGCTTCTATAGATAGTAAAAAACAAACAAATTCCTATAAAAATTTAAAATTAAATAAACATTTTCATTTAAAACATATTTTTTACAATAAGAACCTTGGTATAGCACTATGGTAACATTGGTCAAGGGAACTGAGGAATCCTCATATCATATGGTGATCTAGTAGTCTAAAATTAGGTTTATGTGCAAGACACTAAGAAGAGAATGTCATGGACTAGAATAATGGTGACACCCATCTAATGGAACTATAACCAATAAACCTATATATAGTGTAACTTTGGGGCTAGCCACATGGTGAGGCCCATGTGACACAAAAAGACCTCATTTTATAAGTGTACTAGTGTTTAGTTTGTACAGTGTTGACTACAGGTGAAAATAATTATAGTATCCCTGCAAAAATACATAGAATTAAATTCATTTTCCTTTCCATATAAGGTCACACAACTACATTATTAAAAAAATGTTTCATTAAAAGGGGGATTTTTTTCAAAAACATAACATGTATATTTGGTTTCTCATCTGGAAATCATTCTGTTATAACTATTTTACATTTGAATTCCTTGTAAAAACATTTAAAACATCCATAGTATAAATAATTTTCTCTCAAAACTATTATTGCAAGGTTTTGAATAATTGAAACAAATTAAAGTATAATTATTTCATAAAAAAGGTTCCTCATGAATACACCCAACATAATCCAATGAAACCCCTAGCAAGAAATGAACACAACTAACAATTAAGAAGAGGAATCCCAAAAGAAAGATGAATCCCTTACATGAAAACTAATCACAATTAAATTTTAGAAAAACAATCCCTATGATTCCATATCCATTAGGCATTAATAGGAATCCAAGAAAAAGTAAATAAAACACCATGAAAGAGGAATTAGTTCACTTATATTGGATTTAGGTGATTAATATTTGAGAAAACCCACAATTAATCAACCCAAGAGTAGGGGAGAGGAGGTTTTCAATATGGGGAGCCCTGGATACTTATTAATGGTTGACAAAGGAGGGTTTATAGAGAGTAAAATAGGATATGCTAGTTAGGTTATTTAAATTTTTTTAAAATTCTATGTAGATTTCCTGATTTGGCCACACGATTTAGAAAATCATGCACCAACCATGTGGATGTTACCATATCACCTATCCAACCTGCATAGTTTGACCATATTCTTAGGAAAACCATGTGCTAATCATGAATCTCACTGTTGAAAAAATAGAAACAATAATGTTTCCGTGATTATAGAACAATTATCTCTAAAAATAACCAACCCATGTAAAAATCCTTATTAATAATTTTATTCTATATTTCTAAAGGAAAAACATATTAAACAATAACCACTAAAAAATAAATACCTAAAAATGACACTATATTACAATTATTTCTACCATATAACTTTATTCATCTCAAAATTCAACTCAAAAGTCAACTCAAAGCTTGATCTTTGAATAAATGAGGTCATTTATCCTTTATTATGACTTCCCACTTGGTTCAAATATATTTACTCAAATTTGGATTAATGAAATCATTGACATCATACATTTAGTTGTTGAATCTTCGAAGGACAATGAAGCGACCTAAAGACACATGACCATTTTATAGAGTGATTTGTCTGTAAAGTTACTAATTATTTAAGGTTATTTGATTTAAATATAGAATATTAATATATTTTATTGACAAAAAAATTATGATAATGGGTTGAACCTAGTTCATTTTAGTGTAAGATGGATGATTAATTTAGATAATTTCAGTTTCACTAATTAACGATGTATCCAATTAATGAGAAAATTCCACCCACATAATTCAATAATTTATTCTTTTCATAATTCCTAATTTAATCACTTAAGAACATATAATATCACTTAAATGATCACTCCAATGAATATTTTCATTCTATCACTCAAAATATATGGTATTTAAATTTATTAAAGAAAAATAAGAATTTAAATCATCAAATTAAACTCTAAATTCAAAAAACTAATTTGAGGTTTAAGACACACTAAATAAATTCCAATATAGTCCATAAATCATTATAAAGTAAATCCATAATAGGATTATCCTTACATTGATGCAATGTTCTTAATTAAATATGAAAAAAATTTAATAGAATGAGGGATGAAGAATAAAAAACAATGACATAAAAAGAACTCTAAAGTAGTCATGTGAATAGATTCACACCATGAAATGAAATATATAAAATCTTATATAAAAACCATTAAAGAAAATAAAAACAACTTTTATTAATAAACTAGACAGATTTTATTAACATACAATTGAAAATCTTAACATGCATTGAGAAAATATCATCATAATATTACAATTGAAATAAACCAAAATCCCCCCTAATTACTTCACTACCACTATAACATCCCAGGTAAATAATGAATAAAACATTTTCATATTTATTAATATTTACGAATTAAATATTAATTTTAATTAAAAGGGGTTTCTACGTTCGATAGCGTACTCAATACGCAATGATGAGTTTCTTTGAAAACTTACGTTGTACACTAGTAATATAATAATATTATTTTAAATGGTAGTTAACATGTAGCTGTTGTATTGGAGGGAATGGATATAAATAACTAAAATATGATTATATATGTTTTTTAAATGTTTTTACATTTATCCAATAAAATATAAAGGCTTAAAATAAGGAAAGAATTCAATTTTAGCCATTTATACCCTAATTTTCACTAAAGGTTCAATTATCACCTTTGGATGGTGAACCGTCATTAAATATAGTTTTGATCACTCTTATACATTCTATTGGACCAAATATAACTCTTTTTTAGAATTGGGACATCAAAATTTACTTTGTGTAAATTTTTGGTATTTTTCCGATAAAGTTCATTTTTTAATGAATAGTGTAAAATGTTGTATTTTAATTCAAAACCTCTTTTTAATCTAATTTATTTATATGATTAGATTATATTTTGAATTTGTTTTAAAGTGAAATTAGAATATATTTTTACCATTTAATCCAATGGTGGTAATTGGAATCAATTTCACTTTGAAATTGGACTTAAACTAGTGTTAATCTTTTGATACTTATTGTTTCATAAAAACACGCTATTTGCTCTGACAGCAGGAATTAATTATTAAATTAATTAATGCAACTTATATGTTTTGAATTTTGTAAAATGGACTACATTTTTGAATTCGGAATATCAAATATAGATTAGGGTGAAGTTTTGGTATTTTTCTGAAAAACTTCAATTTTTGATGAATAGTGAAACCACTAAGTGGTACTTAAAAAACTGATTTTTCGTTTAAATGAAATTTTACCACCTCTATGTTTTAAATTTCAAAAATCCTACATACATGGTTGTCATTAAGAAGTAAAATTTGGTTCAATGAGATTAAAATAATTTTTTTGGTGAATAGTAACTTATTAAGTTTTTAATCGCGATTAGAGGTAATTAGTGCAATTTAAGGAAAAAATGATATTATAATAAAATGAAAATACCTAGACACATGTCCTACCCTTATTGGATGTGTCATTACCGAACAAGACAAGCCATGGGTCAACTTGAGGACCCCATGGAGCCACTTTGTTTGGGAAATGACATAAATAACTTTTTATTTAATGTTAAAGTAAAAATGACACAAACATGAGATGTTTTACTAAAACAATTTTTACATGAGGTTATACAAGTCAGATTTTTGACTATAAATATTCATTAGAAATATAAAAATATTTCATACATCATGATAGTTTTTTATAA
This sequence comes from Viscum album, assembly GCA_963277665.1. Classification (NCBI taxonomy): domain Eukaryota; kingdom Viridiplantae; phylum Streptophyta; class Magnoliopsida; order Santalales; family Viscaceae; genus Viscum; species Viscum album. The sequence continues at coordinate 121,269,644 of OY728134.1, forward strand.
TTTTTAGACATTAAATAAATTAAATTATTCATGACATCATGATGATGCAGCGATTACCTCATTAATAAAGGATTTAAATAAAATGAAATGATAATTTAAAATCTATGACCTACACATGTCCAAAACCTATTGTATGGGTGGATTTAGAACCCTTATCACCTTATACTTGAATTATATCAATGTGGGACCTCTTAAATCTGAATACCATTTTAAAATAAAGTGACTTTTCTTTACCTTCCAAGAGTGCCCCTCCTCTCCTCTTATAAAAGGATCCCACATCTTCCACCTTAACCACACTCCCAAAGCCTTTGGCTCGTCCAAACCCTACCCATTTTGTCTCTCCACTTCCCTCTCTTACTCCTTGAAGCCTCACTTTGGGCATAAGTCTTCCCAAGGAAGCCTTTGAGCTCAAACCAAAGGGAGTTACCTGATTTTAAGGTAATGTCTTCACTTGAGTCCTTTTGTTTTATTTTGCTTCTCCAACCCCCTAAACTCTTTTTATTCATTTATTTTGTAACAAATAGGATGTTGTTATAAGAAGGATTCGATATACACTTACACACACCTACATCTAATGGTTAAAGAACATATTGTTTCCGTGGATGACGAATTTCTACCTCCCGAAATGATGATTGTTCAACATTATTTTAACACCTTCAAAGGTGACTATTAAGATGATACTATATTTATATATGATATATAATATGTTTATGTTTTCCTTAAGATTATTTATTTTTCATTTTGGGCATACCTTTATGGTTTCCATTAGGGGTAAACGTGATATCTTCATTTAAGGAAGTGCGGACTACCGCCCCCTCAAAGTGATTTGATTCGTTAATACCATATGTGGGACGTATAGAGGATGAAGTTATGATATTATATATGATATTACATTGGAATTATAATATACCTTTATATCATTATTATTCCATTTTATAAAATACGAAATAGAAATGAAAGTAGCGTTCATGCGTACGTACGGCTTACCGTCTCCATGAACGGTGCATTTCATTTCTTACCTCTAAATGATTATGTAATATTATAAATGCATGTATATACTGGATATATATGATATATATGATATATACATCATGATTATAATTCTGGATATAATGGATACATGGACAACTTGTAATTATAAAGGGTTTATTTTTGACTCAAGTACCAATGACCGTTATTAACTTAAATAATTACATAGTGTTCATGACATGGAAATAAGTGATATAAAAGGAATAATGAACTTTAAAAAGGTTCTTAAACAAGTAAAAATTAACTCAAGTTTATTATTGAGGAGATTAAAGAATGACCGAGTCAAGTCGGACCCGAGGTAAGGGACTTCGTCTCAATATCCTTTCATTGAGGCATATTTCGTTTTATACACAACTTTCTTTTATACGGTGTATAAAACCCTTTGACTTTTACTTTTATTCAAAAGGAATATTTTTATACGAAGCATTTTACTAAATGACAAAGGGGAATGTTTTTGTCGTACATATGCGACGACAACGACTTCTCCGCCGCCGTGAGTATTATTTGGTCTTTGGCTTCCTCAACGAGCCGTAATGTTTTTAAAATAAAATAAATACCATATACTCTTTTATGTATTTTGGGTATTGAAAATGGTTTTGATAAAGGATTCTATTATGTCAATATATTTAAATGATATATTGTGATTGAAATGTGGAAGTGTTATCATTCCTTTATATTGGTTTTATGTTTTATGATTTTATATTGGTACTTGGACATTTGATGGGTGGTTACGTTATAAGCCATATGACGGGTGGTGCTGTGAATACCAGGACGGGTGGTTACATTATAACCTCCAATGCATTGGGTATGGAAGTCGGCCGTATGAATATTCAATTAAGTATGTATGGAAGTTGGTCGTATGACTATTACATTAAGTGTTATGTGTGGAAGTCAACCGTATGGTTATTCAACTTAAGTATCTTTATGTCCCAAGTTACCTTTATATGTTATGTGTTCTTTATATGGGTTTTATGGTAATACATTGGTTACAAAAAGGTAAGTAATGATATTTTATTCAGTGAAGAGTTTTTACTACTTCATGAAGGCGAAGGTATTACTTTGGTAAAGTTATACACGGTTTACTTGATGTTTGAAAAACTAACAGTTTTCATTCTTTGTGTATCCCTTACTGATCTTTTTATGCTCACCCCAAGTTTTTTTGAAATGTTTTTCACAGGACTTAATGTGGAATAGGGTCAAGGATGGGATCAAGGGAAAGTCATGCTATATAAAACATGGAACTAGACATGTTTCTTTTTAAGAGTTTTTATTTTATGGAATCTTAGTAGAAGTGTCTACTTTGTAATCTTTTGAGATGTAATAGTTATGTCCTAATTCTCTAAAACTCTAAACCTGAAAAGATCCTCAATGTGAATTATTCATTTAATTCAATATTAAGTAATGTTTAAGGCTGGGGCCTTATAGTTGGTATCATAGGTCGGTTTAGACAACTTTAGGAGTTATAAAATTGTTAAATTATAAGTTAATTTATGGTATGATTGAAATGATATAGCATTTAAAGATTACCATGTTGCTTCGCCTAAGATATTTCTGTGTTCAGAATGGTTTTCCACGGAGGAAAGAAAGCAGCTATGTTGGGACGACATCAGGAGGAAGACAACCTTCCAAATCAGCATCCTGAGATGGTCGGAATTGGAACTGAACAGTTTGTTGCAGTGATGGGACAGTTGACTTAGGCTATAAATGGTGGTGGTATCCATGCACGAGATTAGCCAGATCAACCGAAGAGGAACATGTCAGTGGTAGAACATTTCATGAGGCAACATCCCCCATCATTCAGAGGATCATCTGACCCCGTGCAAGCTGAAGGGTGGATTAAAGCACTGGAGAATATTTTTGATGTCATGGGGTGTTCAGAACATCAAAAGGTTAGTCTTTATGTTTACCGTTTTGATGGTGAAGCTAATTAGTGGTGGTCGATGGTGAAAAATATCAGGGATAGTGATGAGATTGATGATCTTCACTGGGATGAATTCAAAGGTATGTTTCTTGAGAAATATTTTCCTAAGGTGGTTCGTCTTAGGATGGAAAAACAGTTATTAGAATTGAGGCAGGAGGATGACTTAGTGGCTGCCTGTGAAGCAAAGTTCACTTGATTGGCAAGGTATGCTCCAAACTTCATACGAGATCTTGATAGTAAAATAAACCGTTTTTACTCAGGGTTAAAGCCAAAGTATCGAAGGGATTTAGCTTCTTGTGAGTTCAAAAGTTATGAAAAACTTGTTCGATGTGCGGAGAAGGTTGAAATGGAGTTTGCTGATGATCAGGTGTTCTATGAAAAACAACAGAATAAGAGGTCCAGTTGGCAGGCAAAGGGGAAGAATTCACCAAAGAAGCAAGGAGGTAAGAAAACCAAATATACATCCTGTGAGAAGTGTGGTAAAATGCATCCTGGAGAATGTTTATCCAAGTCTGGTAAGTGCTTTCGGTGTGGTAAGTCTGGTCATATTCCTTGTAACTGTAAGGAAGATGATAAAGCAGGCAATGAAAAGCCAGCGGTAAGATGTTTTAAGTGTAATGAAATGGGTCATTATGCAAATGAGTGTCTAACGAAGAACTCGACTGGGGGAAAGCAGTCAGACTACAAGCAGAAAGGGGTGGTGAAATCCTTTGCAACAACCTCAGCAGATGTTGGGCCATCGAATGAAGTGGTATCAGGTACACTATTTGTTTGTTCAAATTATGCCAATGTGTTGTTTGATTCAGGGTCTACACACTCTTTCATTTCTGAGAAGTTTTCTAGTAAATTGGAAATTCCATCTCAAGATATGAACCCTGAACTTATGGTAAAAGCACCCGGAGGGAACGTTGAGACAAAAATGAATTATAAGAACCTTCCTATCCTTGTGTGTGGAAAGAATCTACCAGCAAACCTTATTGTTTTTCCTCTAGTAGAGTTTGATGTTATTTTGGGCATGGATTGGCTTTATATTTATCATGCTAAGATTGACTGCAGAGCTAAAATGGTTTCTTTTCAGAAGGATTTTCAGTTTGTGTAAAAGAATGAACCCTTGATTTTGATAACATATCAGGAAGTTGAGAAACTAGTAAAAGATGGAAATGAATGTTACCTTGCACATATTGTAGAAAATAAAGGAACTATTCAGATTAATTATGTGCCAGTGGTAAATGAGTATCTTGATGTTTTTCCTGATGAGTTGCCTGGTATTATTCATGATTGGGAAGTTGAATTTACTGTTGACTTAGTTCCTAATTCTAAGCCAATTTCAAATCCCCCTTATCGAATGTCTCAAGTTGAACTTTTAAAGTTAAAGAAACAATTGTAGGAGTTATTAGATAAAGGTTTCATTCGACCTAGCACATCACCATGGGGTGATCCTGTCTTGTTTGTTAAAAAAAAGATGGCTCAATGAGACTTTTCATTGATTATAGAGCCTTGAATAATATTACTGTTAAGAACAAGTATCCTTTGCCTCATATCGATGATTTTTTTGATCAGCTCCAGGGAGCTCAGTATTTTTTGAAGATTGACTTGAGGTCGGGGTACCATCAGTTGAAAGTAAAAGAAGAAGACGTTCCGAAGACTGCGTTCCGTACTAGATATGGCCATTATGAATTTGTAGTTATGCCTTTTGGGTTAACCAATGCACCTGCTGTATTCATGGACCTTATGAATAGAATTTTCCATGAGTTCTTGGATAAGTTTGTGGTTGTTTTCATTGATGACATTTTGGTGTTTTCTAAAAGTAAATAGGAGTATGAAAGTCATTTAAGGGTTATCTTTCAAACCTTAAAAGAAAAAAAACTATATGGAAAATTCTGCAAGTGTGAGTTTTGGTTACAACAAATTTCTTTCCTTGGTCACATTGTTTCAAAAGATGGCATAACTGTTGATCCTGCTAAAACAAAAGTTGTTGATGAATGGCCAAGACCCACAAATGTAACCGAGATCCGTAGTTTTCTTGGTTTGGCAGGTTACTACCGAAGGTTTGTTGAAACTTTTTCACGGTTATCTAGTCTAATGACTAAGCTAACTCGGAAGGGTGTTAAGTTCATCTGGACAAAAGAATGTGATGATTCTTTTCAGGAGTTGAAAAGAAGATTGGTGAATGCTCCAGTTTTTGCACTTCCTTCCAGGAATGGTGAGTTTTTTATATACAGTGATGCTTCGTTGAAGGGACTTGGCTGTGTCCTTATGCAAAATGATCAGGTAATTGCTTATGCTTCACGTCAGTTGAAAACTCATTAGGTAAATTACTCTACACATGATTTGGAATTAGCTACTGTTGTTTTTGCTTTAAAAATTTGGAGGCATCTTTTGTATGGAGTAAAGTGTGAAATATATACTGATCACAAAAGTTTAAAGTATATATTCACTCAGAAAGAATTGAACATGAGACAGAGGAGATGGCTGGAATTAATCAAGGATTATGATTGTACAATTCACTACCATCTGGGAAAAGCAAATAAAGTGGACGATTCTTTGAGTCGAAAAAGTAATGCTTCATTAACCATACTACATTTGGAACGAGATCCTTTGGTTTTTGATTTGATGAAATTTGGCATAGAAGTTGTAGGTGCAGGAAGTTCTTCTATTTTGTTTCAGGTATCAGTGAAATCTTCTCTATCAGACAGAATCAAGCAAGCACAGAAGCAAGACAGTGAGTTGCAGAAAAAGGTAGAGTTGGTACAGAAGGGTAAGTTGCATAAATTCAACATTGATAATGATTGTGTTTTGAGGTTTTGGAAGAGATTATGTGTGCCTTGGGATTCACAGTTGAAGAGAGAGTTGTTATGTGAAGCTCATAGTTCTCTGTTTTCAGTTCATCCTGGCAGTACCAAGATGTACAGAGATCTGCGGGAGTATTACTGGTGGGATGGAATGAAAAGAGATATTGCTGATTTTACTGTAAAGTGTTTGACATGTCAGAAGGTTAAAGTAGAGCTGTAGTTACCGAAATGGATGCTTCAGCCTTTACCAGTGCCAGAGTGGAAATGGGAGAATATATCCATGGACTTCGTCATGGGATTAACGAAGACATCTAGAGGTAATAACGCAATCTGGATTATTATTGATCGCTTGACTAAATCTTCTCATTTCCTTCCTATTCGATATACATTCTCTCTAGATCAACTTTCCTGTTTGTATCTTAAAGATATAGTCAAGTTACATGGAGTTCCTCTCTCCATTGTGTCCGATCGTGATCCCAGGTTCACTTCTTACTTTTGGAAAGGCCTTCAGAAGTCGTTGGGTACTGAATTAAATTTTAGTACAGCTTTTCATCCTCAATCAGATGGGTAGTCAGAACAAATAATTCAGACCTTGGAGGATATTCTATGAGCTTGTTCGATGGATTATCAGGGAAGTTGTGACCAACATCTTTCTTTGGTTGAGTTTTCTTATAATAACAGTTTTCATTCCAGTATACAGATGGCACCATTTGAGGAATTATATGGTAAGCGGTGTCGAACTCCAGTATTTTGGGATGAAGTGGGTGAAAGGAAGCTGATGGGACCAGAATTGGTAGAAGAGATGGCAGAAAAAGTTTAGTTGATTCAGAAACACATGAGAACAGCTCAAAGTAGGCAGAAGAGTTATGCGGATAACCGGAGGAAGGATCTATCTTTCGAGGTAGGTGATCATGTTTTTCTCAAGGTTTCTCCATGGAAAAGTGTGATGAGATTTGGTAAGAAAGGAAAGCTGAGTCCAAGGTTCATTGGACCATATAAAATTCTATAGAGAGTTGGATCAGTTGCTTACCGAGTGGCTTTACCTCCGAGTTTATCTCAGGTACACAATGTTTTTCATGTTTCGATGTTGAGGAAGTATATTCCAGATTCATCTCATGTTTTGAGTCCAGAGGTAGTTCAGTTGGAAGAGAATCTATCTTATGAAGAACAACCAGTTCAGATTATTGACCGAAGAGAGCAAGTGTTGCGAAATAGGGAAATTCACCAGGTAAAGGTTTTGTGGAAAACCATATGGTTGCAGAGGCAACGTGGGAATCTGAAAATGCTATGAGGGATAAATACCCCCACTTATTTTGATAAGTGAATAAAATTGCGAGGATACAATTCCAAAAAGGGGGGAAGGATGTAACATCCTAGGTAAATAATGAATAAAACATTTTCATATTTATTAATATTTACAAATTAAATATTAATTTTAATTAAAAGGGGTTTCTACGTTCTATAGCATACTCGATACGCAACGATGAGTTTCTTTGAAAACTTACGTTGTACACTAGTAATATAATAATATTATTTTAAATGGTAGTTAACATGTAGCCGTTGTATTGGCGGGAATGGATAGAAATAACTAAAATATGATTATATATGTTTTTTAAATGTTTTTACATTTATCCAATAAAAGATAAAGGCTTAAAATATGGAAAGAATTCAATTTTAGGCATTTATACACTAATTTTCACTAAAGGTTCACTTATCACCTTTGGATGGCGAACCGTCATTAAATATAGTTTTGATCACTCTTATACATTCTATTGGACCAAATATAACTCTTCTTTAGAATCGGGACATCAAAATTTACTTTGTGTAAATTTTTGGTATTTTTCTGATAAAGTTCATTTTTTAATGAATAGTGTAAAATGTTGTATTTTAATTCAAAACCTCTTTTAATCTAATTTATTTATATGATTAGATTATCTTTTGAATTGGTTTTAAAGTGAAATTAGAATATATTTTTACCATTTAATCCAATGGTGGTAATTGGAATCAATTTCACTTTGAAATTGGACTTAAACTAGTGTCAATCTTTTGATACTTATTATTTCATAAAAACATGCTATTTGCTCTGACAGCGGGAATTGATTATTAAATTAATTAATGCAACTTATATGTTTTGAATTTTGTAAAATGGAATTCATTTTTGAATTCGGAATATCAAATATATATTAGGGTGAAGTTTTGGTATTTTTCTGAAAAACTTCAATTTTTGATGAATAGTGAAACCACTAAGTGGTACTTAAAAAACTGATTTTTCGTTTAAATGAAATTCTACCACCTCTGTGTTTTTAATTTCAAAAATCCAACATACATGGTTGTCATTAAGAAGAAAAAATGTGGTTCAATGAGATTAAAACAATTTTTTTGGTGAACAGTAACTTATTAAGTTTTTAATCGTGATTAGAGGTAATTAGTGCAATTTAAGGAAAAAATGATATTATAATAAAATGAAAATACCTAGACACATGTCCTACCCTTATTGGATGTGTCATGTCCGACCAATACAAGCCATGGGTCAACTTGGGGACCCCATGGAGCCACTTTGGTTGGGAAATGACATAAATAACTTTTTATTTAATGTTAAAGTAAAAATGACACAAACATGAAATGTTTTACTAAAACAATTTTTACATGGGGTTATACAAGTCAGATATTTTACTATAAATATTCATTAGAAATATAAAAATATTTCCTACATCATGATATTTTTTTATAATTTTTAGACATTAAATAAATTAAATTATTTATGACATCATGATGATGCAACAATTACCTTATTAATAAAGGATTTAAATAAAATGAAATGATAATGTAAAATCTATGACCTACACATGTCCAAAATCTATTGGATGGTTGGATTTAGAACCCTTATCACCTTATACTCGAATTATATCAATGTGGGACCTCTTAAATCTGAATACCATTTTAAAATAAAGTGACTTTTCTTTACCTTCCAAGAGTGCCCCTCCTCTCCTCTTATAAAGGCCCCCACCTCTACCACCTTACCCACACTCCCAAAGCCTTTGGATCGGCCAACCCCTGCCCATTTTGTATCTCCACTTCCCTATCTTACTCCTTGAAGCCTCACTTTGGGCATAAGTCTTCCCAAGGAAGCCTTTGAGCTCAAACCAAAGGGAGTTACCCGATTTTAAGGTAATGTCTTCACTTGAGTCCTTTTGTTTTATTTTGCTTCTCCAACCCCCTAAACTCTTTTTATTCATTTATTTTTGTAACAAATAGGATATTTTTATAATAATTATTTGAGCTACACTTACACACACCTACAACTAATGGTTAAAGAACATACTGTTTCCGTGGATGACGAATTTCTGCCTCCCGAAATGATGATTGTTCAACATTCTTTTAACACCTTCAAAGGTGGCCATTAAGATGACACTATATTTATATATGATATATAATATGTTTATGTTTTCCTTAAGCTTATGTATTTTTCATTTTTGGAATACCTTTATGGTTTCCATTATGGGTAAACGCGATATCTTCATTTAAGGAAGTGCTGACTACCGCCCCCTCAAAGTGATTTGATTCGTTAATACCATATGTGGGACGTATATAGGATGAAGTTATGATATTATATATGATATTACACTGGAATTATAATATACCTTTATATCATTATGATTCCATTCTATAAAATACGAAATAGAAATGAAAGTAGCGTTCATGCGTACGTACGGCTTACCGTCTCCATGAACGGTGCATTTCATTTCTTACCTCTAAATGATTATGTAATATTATAAATGCATGTATATACTGGATATATATGATATATATGATATATACATCATGATTATAATTCTGGATATAATGGATACATGGAAAACTTGTAATTATAAAGGGTTTATTTTTGACTCAAGTACCAATGACCGTTATTAACTTAAATAATTACATAGTGTTCATGACATGGCAATAAGTGATATAAAAGGAATAATGAACTTTAAAAAGGTTCTTAAACAAGTAGAAATTAACTCAAGTTTATTATTCAGGAGATTAAAGAATGACCGAGTCAAGTCGGACCCGAGGTAAGGGACTTCGTCTCAATCTCCTTTCATTGAGGCATATTTCGTTTTATACACAACTTTCTTTTATACGGTGTATAAAACCCTTTGAATTTTAATTTTATTCAAAAGGAATATTTTTATACGAAGCGTTTTACTAAACGACAAAGGGGAATGTTTTTGTCGTATGTATGCGGCGAAAACGACTTCTCCGCCGCCGTGAGTATTATTTGGTCTTTGGCTTCCTCAACAAGTCGTAATGTTTTTAAAATAAAATAAATACCATATACTCTTTTATGTATTTTGGGTATTGAAAATGGTTTTGATAAAGGATTCTATTATTTCAATATATTTAAATGATATATTGTGATTGAAATGTGGAAATTTTATCATTACTTTATATTGGTTTTATGTTTTATGATTTTATATTTGTACTTGGACATTTGACGGGTGGTTACGTGATAAACCATATTACGGGTGGTGCCGTGAATACCAGGATGGGTGGTTACGTTATAACCTTCAATGCATTGGGTATGAAAGTCAGCCGTATGGCTATTCCATTAAGTATGTATGGAAGTTGGCCGTATGGCTATTCCATTAAGTGATATGTGCAGAAGTCGATCGTATGGTTATTCCACTTAAGTATGTTTATGTCCCAAGTTACCTTTATATGTTATGTGTTCTTTATATGGGTTTTATGGTAATCCATTGGTTACAAAAAGGTAAGTAATGATATTTTATTCAGTGAAGAGTTTTTACTACTTCATGAAGGTGAAGGTATTACTTTGGTAAAGTTATACATGGTTTACTTGATGTTTAAAAAACTAATAGTTTTCATTCTTTGTGTATCCCTTACTGATCTTTTTATGCTCACCCCAAGTTTTTTTGAAATATTTTCCATAAGACTTAATGTGGAATAGGGTCAAGGATGGGATCAAGGGAAAGTCATGCTATATAAAATGTGGAACTAGACATGTTTCTTTTTAAGAGTTTTTATTTTATGGAATCTTAGTAGAAGTGTCTACTTTGTAATCTTTTGAGATGTAATAGTTATTTACTAATTCTCTAAAACTCTAAACCTGAAAAGATCCTCAATGTGAATTATTCATTTAATTCAATATTAAGTAATTTTTAAGGCCGGGGCCTTATAACCACTACTGTTAATATGAATTTTTTGAGTCTTAGGTTGATCTCCCTTCAGTAAAAGTCATTAAAATTTTTTAGGGTAGTCCAAGGAGGGTGATAATTTAATAGAATATAGGTATTTAAATTTGAACCAAAAAATTGTATCCCAATTCATCCCTCCACATAACACGTGAAAACTAGATCCAAGATGGAAGATTTTGGATGGATCACATAAGCAAAAAATGTTACCCTATATTTACCCTAATATCTAGAAAATTTTGATCCTAATTAGATTATCTATTAGGATGGTATTAGCAAAATTGTGGGCTGAAATTTTAGGCCTTGAGATATCTCTCAAAATGTATACATTAACTTGGGATTCCTAGATAACCTTACAAATGATAAAATTAGACTTAAAAAAATAATTTATTTAATAATGAAATTGTCAACATTACCTCATCCCATTTTCTATTATTAAATTATTTAATCCATCTTATTACATATTTATATCCTCTGGAACTACAATAAAATACACATAATAATATTTTTATATCATCACACAAAACAATATTCACAAATCACCCTTCCACAAATTCATTCAAATGTATAATTATCAAATTACTTACTGTTTTTGGCCACCTAACATTATCACAACAATAAACACAAAATTTTATTATATTATTAATTATTTATTATATTAACATTTATATAAATATACTTCTATCATATACAAGAAATACTTCATAACTAACAAAAATAAAATAAAAAATAATATATATATATATACACATATATATTATTCATGACCTAAAACACTAATATATTTAAAATAAATTCATTTTAATTAATTTTCCCAATATCATCACCTTTCTCAATGAAAAAATGTTTTAAAAAAATACATTAAAAATAATAAAATAAATGAGATAAAATATAAATTATCATCATAAATTATAATATTTAATTGGTACTTATCATAATGGTTGGAAATCAGACATAAATTAACCATATTTTCTCAATGATTCTCTAAAAACCTACAATCTTATAACTCCACCTAAATACAACATTAAATCATCGAACTGAACATTATAATAATCCTTTATAAAAAACAAATAGAGAAAGGATGAATAAATTTACTTTTTAGGGTACCCTAGATTATTAGAGTTCTATATATCGAAGTTGGGAACATAATGATTCACTAGGGTTATCTAAAAATACTAAGAAAGGGCATCTCTAACATCATAGTTTACCATGTAGAATAATGAACTAATGTTGAGTAGATAGGAACAGACTATTATATTTAAAATATCGGTGAACTAAATCATAACATATTAACATAAACTACAACATATCTTGGGTAATTGAAAATATATTCAAAAAGTATGTAGCAATGAAATTATAAAATCTACAATTCATTGGGAATAGGTTTTCTAAAAATAAAAATTTTCTTAAAATAAATTTTTTCTAAAAACCTAAATGTGTAAATCATTCCATGTTATTGTTGCTTTGACTTACTTTCATCCCTCAAGAGGAACCACAATGGATTACTTGATAATCCACTGAATTTTATAAATAATGGACCCATCCATGGCATGGTTATACTCTTTATTTTAGAACGAGGAACTACCAAAAACATCCCCAAACCTCCCATAAAATAAATATCTATCTTTCATAAACCATTTAATGGTGGAAAAACCATGACACAGTTCCATCTCAGAAATTTACAAACTTTAATCTAACCCCACTCATCTATAACCATAATAACATCACGAGAAGATCATTAACTACAATGAAGTAAGAAGAAATGATGTATTAACGACCCGGACATGACTTGGATTCCTCTAAAAGTAAAATTATCTACTTATCTCTTATAACCAAACTCCAAACCCACAATTAATACTTAAAACAAATCAAAATCACAATGTAATGGAAAAAGAAATTCAGGAAATTTAATCAAACCAACCTTAACAAGATATAAATTTTACAACAATATATTGACTAAATAAAAAATCTATCACAAATTTATATAGTCCAATGACCGAGAGATTTATTTTTTAGAGATTGTATACATAAACAACATAATTAATTATACTTGGGAAAATTTCTCCATAATAATTATCCTATAGAACCTTTATATAAATCTCACATGATTCAATAATCTTCCTAGTATGAGTATTAGAAACATAATAAAGTGATGATATCAAATTCTTACCAATCGAAATTACTTATCATAAAGGATTAGATCATAAACATGATGGAGAATATGATAAAAATATAAATAACATGATAAAAGATAGAAATTCAATTTATGATAACAAAAAACATTGTAGATCAACCTAAGATCATATAATTATCATTAATGAACAATATATTAAATGGAATGGCCTAAAAATAAATATTAATTCCCAAAAACATGTGGGAATTATATAAAAGTGTTGAATAAATTAAAAAATAATTCACATCAATAAAATCATGGAATATAATGACAAATAATTAGAAAAGGTCGCACAATAATAAACATAGTATTTCTTATCCATGTGAACTTGGATAATAACCAACCTTTTCACACGTAAAATCATGATTTGAGCATAAGTCCTTTACAATCACCCTTTGTGAACCTAGAAACTTTCTATAATTTTCATATGAAAAATTATGAGTAGATATTATGGCCATAACAATATCCATTTGTGATCCTAGAAATTTTTTAAACTTTTAGCACATAACAATGTGAGTGTGGATCAATTTCATCACACTCATCCTTGTAAACATATCAACTTACGGACCTATTCGCATATAAAATTATGAGTAGAGCTTAATTATATCACACTCACCATTTATTAACCTAGAGACTTGCTAACCTCTTCACATAAAATTTTTATATCATGCGATAGAATCCTTTACCCAATTAATTGGATGGAGATATAGGTCCCACTCATCTTAGAAAACAATCATTTTTTTCGAATTAATGATCAAAAATTTATCATCTCATAAAAACCCCATTAGAAAAATAGTTTTCTTATAACATAACATGATTTTTAGAAATCATAGAATATCATAAATATCATTTTAAATAATTAATCATATAATAATTATAAAAAATTATTTATTAGAACACCACTACCTGAAAAGTAAACCCTGGAGTTTAAATATAATTGAAAATTTAATTTTTTACAAAAAACCCTTTTTAAAACATCAAATTAAAAATTAATTAATAAAATATAATGGGAAAGATAATAAATTGTAATGTATTACTAAATAGAATTACTTTCAAATATTCCTTGAAAATTTATAAATGTTTCAAAAAGGAGATATGAAAAAGCTTGAAAACGTTCAATTTTAAGAGAATCCTTAATAATGTAAACCTCAAAAAGAAAAAAATCAATAAAATAATTGAAAATAATTTGATATATTTTACTTTTAAAATTATTCATTAATAATGGGAACATAAAAAATAACTAAAATTTATTAAAAAAAGTGCACTGAATGATAAAACCTTTTTAAAAAAGATGGAAAATCCATTTGAACATTTTTAATTAACCTTGTTGAAAACCCACATAGTAAAAAAGGATGTAGAAATGTTTTCATTAAAATTAAATAAGGGGAATACAATGGATAATTTAGGTTAAAAAAACGTGATTCTCCACAAGGTAAAGTATAACATTATATTGAAGTAAAAAACATAGATATGGAATGAAAATCCAATAAAATTAATGAGAATTATTCACAACAAAATGCATTTTAATGAAATTATAAAATCATAAAGGAATAAGGATTTGGGGTGAAACATAATTTCCACATAAAATAAGGTGTTAATATACCCTAAAATAATCATGTATTATAATATATAAAATTTTGAAGATAATAGACAAAGGAGTATGATTATGACAAAAGGAAGTGATTTGAGTCAGGAAAACCACATATAGCTTTAGTAATTTTTAAATCAAAACTACTTTGATGATTTAAAATCAGAAGGATATATAAATATCTTGAATAAAATAAGATATTATTAAAAAATTTATTCTTATATATTATAAACAACATAGAATTAATAAAATCAGTGCATAACATTTAAACATGTCTTAATGAGGAAAAAGAGAGATGAAAACCCTTACAATTTGAGAAGTTAATGGATTGAAATAATATGTAGTATAGATTATGAAATAAAATTTTATATCTTATAAAAATGGTTATTTATGATGAAATAATTCATTTAGGCTATATATATACCACATAATGTAGGAATATTTGAAAAACCTGAAATCATACATCAAGAAAGGTGAACTTGAGTCAAGAATCCTTTACAATGTACGAAATGCTCTAATAAAAATACATTCAAAGAAAGTGGTCTTGAAGTTTATGTTAAAACTAAAATTAATAAGAATAATACATGAAATTAAATATTCAATTTTCATCATATACACCACTTATAATTAATTATGTGCATAAAAGAACTTGTGTATCAAAGAGGGGAGTTTTGAGATGAAACACTTACCTTGTTTCCTTACATAATGGATCACTCTCTAATATATTGTGAAACAATCATACCTAAATTAATATCATATTTTATAAACATAATCCTAAATATTATCCTTTTATAATCATAATTATATTTTTTTTCATGGGTAAAATAATTAGTTATAGCGTATTATGATCATAAAGTGTAAATAACTATAACTGGTTTACATATGCTTGATAATTTGGATATTTTTACCCATAATTTGATACCATATTGATTATTAATATGTATTTTTTTATTTAATATATAGGTAATATTTATTTAAAATTTCCTTATTTCATTCCATATGACTTTTGGTTATGTTATGTGAAAATAAAATTAATAATGACAAATTTCGATAATTTTAGCTTACAAAGATTTTATTTTAATAATCATTAAAATATTTAATATAATATTTCAAAAACCATATAATAATAATTACTTTCCTAATTTTTTTAATAATATTAGTTTCCATGTTTCCATAGTCATCTGTAATCATATTTTAAAGCATCTTACATATAGGTCGTTAAACAAACCCAAACATTATCACACATTAACTCGATTGGAGTGTATGGTTAAAGAGGTGTTTATTTGGACATAATATCATAATAACAAAATAAAAATGTTTTTTTTATTTTTTCCTGATATTTAACCCTATTATAATATCATTATATAATTTATGATAATATAAACTGAAAATGAAAAACATTTCATGCAAATTAATAAAAAAATGGCTTCGCTTTATGGAGGCTGTAATTTACATAATGGATTAAAGATGTTATTTTTTTTTCAAAGTGAATGAAATTAAATAAATAATTGAAGTACCAATAATATTAAAAAATATAAGTTTACTAATGATACTATAATACACATATTATTATGGTGATAAGATATTTCTAACAGTAATATTAAGAAGAAAATCTTATGTGGATATAACATTGACATTGGATATTTGATTTTTCCCTTGTAAATTCTCTTGAAATTAAAGGGATTATACTAACTATGAGTAACTAGAGGATTATTTTTTGTGGGAGAGAGTTATAAGGAGCTTAAAATGTAATATATTTAATGAGTAACTACATGGATATATGTGTATTTTAAGGGTAGTTGTAGTATCCTTTTATATGGGGAGAAAAGGGTCAATTTGGACACACTCATCTTTTTTTAATAATTCCATGACACTATTCGAAGATCAGGGGATACAAAGATATGATCTTATTAGGTTTGGGGTTTATTTGGGATGATAATTTAAAAACTATGTGTTTCAAAACATTTCTTAAACACATTGTAGGGTTTTTAACATTAAGTCTTAAAAATTTACCTTTTTTACTTTTAATCCAGGAAACCTATTTTTAACTGTGTGATTTTTTTTATTAAACATATAACGTAACCAATATAAACAATGTTCTATTTTATGGAACTCAATTTTACTTCCATTTTATTCAATTAAATTTATAAATATCCTAAAATTAAAATTGAAATTAAAAAATTTAATGTGTAGAAATACAGTGTGAGAAGAAAAAGTCATTTTGACCATTTTATAATATTAATTATATTTAATATTGATTAACATTTAAATTAATGTTAATATATTTATTTATCTATTTATAAATCCCATTATATTCATTATTTAATGTATTTAACTTTAATTGATACGATATAAATTTCTAGTTTTTAATAAAATAATAATTTTAAAAAGATTATTTCACAATTGTCGTCGTAATTAACATTAAATATAACAATATAAATTTTATACACAAAAATGAAATTATTTAATATTATAAAAATTATTATATAAAATATAATAATAAATATATCAAATTAAATATCTATTTATATAGATATTAATCTTAAATATAGGGAATATAATGTGTAAAACCCCATTTTTTTGAAAATGTTTATTTTTTAGCAAAAAGATTTATTTTTATGAAATAATTATTAACACCATTGATTCAAATGAATTTAAAATTTTTAATATCATTTAAAAATATTTATTTAACAATAAAATAAATCAAAAACATCATTTCATTTTTTTTTAATTTATTAAAGAAATCAATCGAAAAAAAATTCATGAAAACACTATATAATTTTTCAAAATTTTGATCTTGGGTATACAAATTAAAATTAAAATTTTAAAATTTTCTATTCAAATTTATAATAAATAATTTATAGTAAAAAGTATTCAAAAATATTAAATGTAATCATATAATAATGTGATTTCAAAAAAGTGTTGACATTTATCAGTACATTCACTATTCACCTAAAAATCGATCATCTTAATAAAATATCAAAAATTATTCAAAAGCTAATTTTATTATAATTAATTTAGAAAATAAATTTTAATGTGACATATATTAATTCAAAATTTTTTAAATTAATATTTCTAAAGTAAAATATATAATATAAAGAAGACTTCTTTCATTGAAAATAACATTTTTAAAGTTATCTCATGCTAATTATTTATATATCAACGATAATATCCATTAATAAATTACCATAACAATGCTTGTTATATATTTATTAATAATATATTCGTAAGTTTTTCTATTTTTTACATTGTGTGTAGCATTTGACACAAGTCACAGAACATAGTATGTTTTTTAAAGGATTTGAAGTCTCGGGTTGTTACATTCTACAACCCTTAACTAAATTGCATCATCACAATTATTATAATAATTTATAAAATGAATAAGATAATAATTCCATGAAAAAATCAACATATATGTTTTGTTGGTGTATCCACCTCAATATCCTTAGTAATACTAAGGAATTACTTATCCCCAATTTTATTCATAAGAGTTCTTAGGGACATAACTTTCACAACTTTATTTCATTGATATTAATTAAAAAAACCAAAAGGGATGTGATAATATCAATAATAATTGGTGTTATTGAATATGATATCTCAATCCAAATATTTCTTCTCAAATTACACCTTCATTTCAGCTTGTGATTCTTTTATTTAAATTATTCTTACTTAGTTAATCCTATAACTCTCTTAGTTCTACCTAGGATACATTAAGATGAGTTTTATCATACATTTTAACCTAATTTTTCATTTTAAATAGTAAATATATCCTTCTTAATGGATTATAATGAGCATATAATAAAAAAATAATACCCCTTTAGAGTTTTTATCTTGGAAATATATCACACTTGTGTTTTTGGATTTCCCTTTGTTCAACTTGGGGTCGGGTTATCAGTTATATTTCTCGAGAACCAGGTGTGATGGGATTGAATTTTTGAGTTATTTACATTTTTTATCCTTATTATAGTTTTTTCCCAGGATCTCTACCTTTAATTTTCAAGAAAATGTTTGAAAAATGGATGGATAGACCCCGGTGCATGGTTGTCGCATGGTTAGAAACTATGTCCCTGCCCAGGTAACTATGCGTTACATTTAGGTCATGGCTAGAATAGACCACACAACTTACACATGGTAAGTCTAACCATGTATATTTCTCAAGTATTAGGTGTCTCCCTCAGAATTGTTGGTCTCAGGGTTACCACACAGTTTGACAAACCGTGCAGACTAACCATACTGCCCTACCAGCTCATTAAAAATGTTTTCCCTCCTTTATCTCATAACGATTTTAACCCATTTTCCCTTTTTGAATGACCGTATCATCCCAAAAATCCCTATTAAAGCCTTCATCCATCCTCCCCTCCCCTTGGTATTCAACCTTTGGGTGTCTTTGTATCGGTTTCCTTAAGATCTCTCAAGGAAGTCCACATCTCCCTTCTTTATCTCCTTTTAGGGTTTCAATCTTCTTCTTTGGGGTTTCAGTTTTCCACTAGGTATGGGGTTATATTTACAGTTAGATCTTGATTTTTATGGTTCAATATTGATGTCTTATGTTCTATCTTTCCTTCTTAGGGTTTTCTTGAGGTGCGGTTGTAGTTTTACCCCATTTTCTAAAAAAAATTGGTTCAAGGTAGGTGGTTCTATTCCCTAGAATTCTGGGAAGATTTGATTTGTTTGTTTACATAATTATAACATTTTCTATGTATTATTTTAGTGGTTATAAGTTTATTTTTGAGATTTTTTTTCATTATTATGTGAAGGAATTTAATTTTTATAATGTAAAATTGCAAGATTTTGTGTATGATTTATATATTGTTTCATACAATGGGTTTTATGCATTGTGTGAAAGATGTAAAATATCATTTCATGGGAACATAATTTTTTTGTGTGGGGGAAAAGGGTTTTCAATGGAAAATGGATCATTTTGGCATGTTATCCTTTTTTTGTACTTTTTAGTAATAATTTTTAATTATTTGAATGATGAAATTATTGTTTTAAAAATTGTCCTAGGGTGTGTGTGGGTTTATGAAGGGGATGGTCCCATTGAATTTCTTGTTGTTAAATGTGTGTTTTTCTTATGAGTGATAAGTAGGAATTTATGATTTGTGTGAGTGATGGTACATGTGTTCAAAAATGTATTTTTGGAAGGGGTAAAATGGTAATGTGTTTGTTTTATAGAAAATGGGGTGATTTCATTGAAATGATTGGTGTTGGTTTGTGAAAGTGTTGATATGGTTGACATAAGAAAATGAAAATGAGAAAAAGGGAATACTTGGTATCTAGGTGGGATGATTAGTTCTAGTAATCTAGACTTATTAGACGTGGTTCATTCATAATTCATCTAGTAAGATTGATGCTTACAACAATAACTAAACTATGATGATGTTGGATTACCACTAGATTTATTTTTTGATTGTGCTCTCTAGTAGATCATGCATGATGACACTGGAGGTTTTGGATAATATACCACCATTCACCAAGGTACATGGTTCAGGGGTCCCAATCAAGCTAGATTACACCTATGTATTTATACATGGTTCTATACCCATCATTATTCTTATATAGTATGGTTCCATTCATCAAAATATGGTGGAACTTATGTGAGTGTGCTTTTATAAATTTTATTTTCCCTTTTTAAGAATTTTAATGTGAAAATGATCTCCATTGAAGTGATCTTTTTTTTTAATTTTACCTAATAAATTTTCTTCATAGAAATTTTTTAAAATAATTTATTCAAATTAGAATGTTAGATTATCTTTTAAATGTTTTGGAATGGAATCTATTTCTTGTGTGACATCCTAATTGGATTTGGCTCACACACAAAATACACCATTGGGTGTTTATATACATTATTTTATATTTTTTCTAGGTAATGTTTAGGTGTTTCTTGATGTCGGTTTGATTTTGTAGGTATCTTATTCTATGGTCCTTGGTGGAGGTGGATT
Source organism: Viscum album (assembly GCA_963277665.1). NCBI lineage: Eukaryota > Viridiplantae > Streptophyta > Magnoliopsida > Santalales > Viscaceae > Viscum > Viscum album. The sequence continues at coordinate 121,290,287 of OY728134.1, forward strand.
GAGGATGTGGATCCTCTCATTCATGGAGGTTTGGTATAGAGTTTGGGTTCCCTCCTGTTGTAGTCTATTTGGGGGGTTTTTCTTATGGTTGTAAATTTTAAATTTCCAAATATTTTATACCCTTTATGTTTGTGTATTTTCAGTTTTGGATTATTTATCTTTTTGGTTGTTCATGTGTATGAAAGTGGGTAAAATCATTCATTAAGCATTTAAATGATACCTAGGTGCTAGTTCCCAGCTCATGGGGATCTAGAAAACCCTTTAGGCTATGCCATGGACCGGGTCGGGCGCTGAGCCTGATGGTGAACCCGCTTGGTTCGTGATGAAATGGTATCAAAGATAGGTATTCTCTTTTGGGTTATGTTTCATGGGGAAGATTCTGGGTAAACAAAAGTTTGGATTTTTGGGACATGACATTGTGGTTATAATTACAGTGCTTACCCAACACCACTCGTTACGAGATTTATGTTACCAGGGGAAGTTGGTTTTTTTGGGTCTTTTGGTTCATAAGGGTTTTCACTGATTGGGTAATGAAATAAGAATTGGGGAAAATGGTTTCATAAACTCACAGGGCCTAGAAATCCATATGGAGGTGGATACATTGTCCTAGAATACTCTCTGGGATGGTAGTGTGACTGGAGTATGGCCTCCAACCATATTTTTGGGTCACCCATCAACTCTAGTTTCTTCTTGACTTGTCATATGTCTCCTTGGGTCCTAAAAATTATTTTTAACAACATTTTTGGAAAAAAATTTCAAAACCAAATTTTAAATAGGAAACTATTTGATTTTCAAAATATGGAAAATGGGGTTTTAGAATTGTTTTGAATAAATCTTTAGAAAGTTAAATTTTTATGAAATGGATTTCAATAAATGGGGGTGAGCATGTCAGTATTGGATCATTATAATAAAAATTTTTGGTTTATCAAAAATTAATTTTATGGATGATATAAATTTATTTTTAGAGGGGTTTTAGAATCAAATTTAAAATTAGGAGAGTTTAGTATTTTATTAAATGGTTGGGGTGAAGTGTTATTTCTTGGAAAATAGTGTGTGTTTTGAAATGGGTAGAATATTTTGTAATTGATTTGTAGTGTTTGGAAGTAAGTGTTATTTGGTGTGGGTTTATATTTTGTGGTTGTTAAATTTAAGGATGCATTTTTTTTTATTTTTTAATGGGAGTTAAATCAAGGAGTTGAAAGTGTGGGTTGAATATTTTCCTTTTGAAAAGAGGAATGGTTTTTTTTAATCTTTGGTATTCTCATGGGTGATCATAAGCATGGGTATGTATGGAAAGGAGGATGGTTAATGGAATGATAGGATGAGTGCCTTGATGGAAATGAGGTGGGAACCCGACGTGGCATGGGAATATTATTGTGTGAGGATCATGGGATACCCTTGGTGAATATACTACCTAACAACCCTATTTATCTTCAAAAATGATTTTAAATGAAAATTCTGTTTCTTAATAATCAGTGATTGTGTTTTATTTCTTCTTAAATTTTGATAATGTTGTTTTTGAGGTGTTTTATGTTTTAATTTCCTTCATGTCTGATGGGTTTTTTCAAGTTTGTATTCTTGTCGATAAAGTTGTCTTGGGATAATGGTTAGTTATCTCTTTTAAGAAGTGTTTTGGGAAGCCTTTATTATAGCATCCTGCCTTTTTATAACATAAACTTTCATTACATTACACAAAACTGAGGATCTTTAAGGTTTAGTGTCTTGGAAACCAGGAACATAACACATGAAAACAACATAAAACATTCTTATTAAACACTTTAAAGTCTTATATTTAAGTTAATCCTAGTTTCATTACTAAATCTCATAACCTATGGACATACATCAAAAGAAAGGGTGAGCAGAAGGCCCAGTAAGGGAAACAAGGGAAACATTTAACATGTGAACTTGAGATACATCAACTATGTCATGAAAAAGAACTTTAAGGATGAGAATGAAATAATGAGGCATATCATAATAAAAATAACATTTTTCATAACTTGAAGATGTGGCTACAACATTTAATATTGAAAATCATTTCGTTTCACCAAGGTCCATCCCCAAGGTGTCATTAAAAATTACCAAGGTTATTCACCAAGGTATCAGTCTAAAAAGTCATCTCTAGAGATTAAGTCTTTACCCAATGCATTAGAGAGCTATTTGGGCGCACCCTTGACATGTCTTTATTATCAAAGGATCCACATATATCATCATCAAAAATTTCATAAATAACCCATATATCATAAAATAAATGGGTTTCATTTCATAATCATAACATTTTAAAAACTGCTTTTAAAGACATGATCTTTACGTCACTTTAAACCCACGGAAGGGGAGAGAAGGTCTCATGTATGTAAATCCCAGAATTTAAAATATAACATTTTGATATATATGTGAATACCCTTGTAGAAATAAGAGCTTTGAGTATTCACTTAATAACATAAAATAATTTTGAGAAAAAGAGAGAGGCATTTTGAGACGAAAATTCTGCAGCATAACGTCTATGTTACAAGGTTTTAGAAAACATTGAAAAGAGAGGGGACATGGGTCACACACTCATAAATGATCTATAAAACAGTAGGGGAACATAATATAAATGATTTAAGAACATGGTAATTAAATTTTAATGATATACCATATGAAACGAAGAACTTGAAAGGAAGACAAAAAAATAAGATTTCTCTTATGAGAGTTCGGTAGCCTAACGACGTCACTTAAAACTTCCAAAAAAATGAATTGATGAGATCAAATAGGGTCTCTCATCATATGAACGTAAATTATCAGTATGATATATATAGAGATCATACCCCAACATAATAAAAAGGAACTTGAAAGACTTGACTAGAAAATAGAACTTGATAATGAGAAGGGTGAAAGAATCCCTTAAAAATTCAGCAGCCTAACAGCGCCACTTAAACTTCAACAAAAATGAATTGACGAGATCAAATAGGGTCTCTAATCATATGAACAAAAAATATCAGTATGATAGATTTAGATATCATATCCCAACATAATAAAAAGGAACATGAAAGACTTGACAAGAAAATAGATCTGGAAAACGAGAAGGGTGAAATAATCCCTTAAAAATTCGGCAGCCTAACAACGCCACATAAAACTTCAAAATACTGAATTGAAGAGATAAAATAGGGTCTCTAATAATATGAACATAAAATATCAGTATTATAGATTTAGAGATAATACCCTAACATAATAAAAAGGAACTTTCAAGACTTGACATGGAATTAGAACTTTGAAAAAGGAGAAAGGTGAAAGAACCACTTAAAAATTCGACAGCCTAACGGCGCCACTTAAAACATCAAAATACTGAATTGAAGAGATAAAATGGGGTCTCTAATCATATGATCATAAAAGATAAGTATGATAAATTTAGAGATCATACCCCAACATAATAAAAAGGAACTTGAAAGACTTTACATGAAATAGATCTTGAAAAATGAGAAGGGAGAAAGAATCCGTTACAAAATTCCAGTAGCCTAACGGCGCCACTTAAAACTTCATAAAATGAAATAATGAGAGTAAGAGGGGATATCTCATTATATGAACATGAAAAGTTCAGTAAGATTCATATAAAAGAATATCCTTTAACATAAGAACATGGAGCATAAAAGAAATGACATAAAAGAGATTTCTTGAAAAGAAAGAGAGAGGTTGGATCCCTTACCTTAAAACGTAACTCTTAAAACTCAAAGGTTGGGACCTTGAGGGCTTGAGGGAACCTTGGGAGGACTCCTTGGGAGGTAATGAGACCAGAACTTAGTTGGGGGAGAGTGGGGAGTCGAAATGGATGAGAGGATGGCTTGGTATTTATAGGGAAAGTGAGGGGACAAGGCATTAATGGCCAAGGGACACCTCAAAAGTGGTTTTCTCATAACCATGTGCTCTCCCAAGATATTTCCCATGAATTTAGGCCGCATGTTCCCCCCCATACAATAATTAATCACCTTTGGTCGACCATCCCTTAAAATATCTCATGATATCATCATGACACAATTATGATGTCATTAAACATACCAAAACCCTAAAACTGTATTTTTACTATTCACTGAAAATTCAACTTTCTCAGAAAGATCCCAAAATTTCACCTTAATAAAATATCAATGCTCTGATTTCAAAAATTAACTCCATTTTATAAAAATAATTTTCTAAATATTTTTAATTTAATTTTTAAATAAATACACTATTCACTGAAAATTCATTTTTTTAGAAAAAACCCCAAAAATTACATTAACATAATATCGATGCTCTGAGTTCAAAAATGAAATCCATTTTATAAAAATATTTTTCTAAATATTTTTAATTTAATTTTTAATTAAAAAACACTATTCACCCGAAAAAACTAATACTTGAATAATAATTTATGAAACCGTTATTTAACAATTTTATTGAATCACATTACTTAATCAAGGTGCCTAGATTATATTAATACTTTCTTTAGGTGAGATTACTAATCCATTTGGACACATTACTAATCCTAATCATAAAATCACTATCCATAATTTACTATTAATAAAAAATCAAGTTGATCTTTTTAGACTCTAAATTTAGTACTGAACATAATTATAGAAGACCATTTTTTGAAAATCATTATACATTTTTAATTATTAGAGGTTTACCTAAACATTTTTAAAATATCCTTTTTCTAAAATTCATCAAAAATATGCATACTATATTTATCCAGACATTTGAAAATTCATAAGCATCATCATAAGAAGAAATCCCAATTTTTATTTAAAATAAAGGATTACACAATGCAGTTACGGTCTCCTAACATAGCCCCTTATCACACCTGCATAGGACCTAAGTGTAAGGTGCGCTAAGGTGAGAGAATCTAAGGGAGGCTCGGCCAACATCACACGAGTAGTAATTTCTATCAGTTTGAACTTCTCACAAAGGCGATTCCATTCTAGCTTCACACGATGAAGTTCAGCTTGGGTTTGGTCCAGAGCAAAGTCCAGTGGTGCTACCTCCTTCCCAAGTTCTGTTAGATGGGCTTCGATCGGTCCAAGACTACTGGGTGAGGCCATCGAATCTTCTTTCTATAATAATTAACCAAGATTACTTGTATTTAGAGACAATAATTGAAACGTTTAGTTTACATCGGTCATATTGACCAATGGTCATATAACAGTCAAAACCCAACGGTCTCATTTTAATTATACTCATGTTATCAAATGAAACATTTTTATTGAGTATAAAAATAAAATAAAATAACACATAAAATTAGGAAACAAGATTTATTCAAAATTTCGGGTCGTTACAATCTTCCCCCCTTAAGAAATTGCGTCCTCGCAATTTTTTTAAAATTGGGTTTTCAAATTTCATTGAATGTCCCACATCAGAAAAGGAGTTAGTAAAAATATTACATTAAAAGATAGAAAGGGAAGTACAATGGTCACCCTAGTTAACCCACAGTAGGATTCCATGTAGGAAAACATGGACATGGAGGAGAAAACAAAGGGTCAAGTTCTGAGGGAGAGTGATAGAAAACATGATTAAGAGAAAGTTAACCATAAGAAAATACCAAACTTATGATGTGTGTAAACGGTCATTGATTACCTAGTAGTAAACGTAAACCAACAACGTTTTTGTTTTACGTTCCTTTTCATAATTTTGAGGAATTCATTTACTACATAGAACAAAAACATAAGAAAATATACCTACCTTCATGTAGAGTTTCATCCTTTAATTAGTTTCTACCAAAACTAATATTTTCTCCAAAAGATGATCATTCAAAACTACTTGGTCTCATAAAAACACAAGAATCATCTTCTAGAGAATCACATAATCCACAAAATATTGACTATCTATTTCTTCTATCATTAAACATTATCCCAAAAATAGAAAGGGTAAGGTAAAACAACTCTTCAAAAATAAAGAATCCCATAGGAATGGAAACTACTTTTAAATCTTCAAAGTTCCATGGTACTACCCATAGTTAATCATAGACCATTCCATAAATAACGGTCATTAAAATTCCTCAAAATAAACCAAACTAAGATTGAAACCCAAATACAAGAAGGATTTGATAACATAGTGTTCCAAAATAAACTTCATTGTTCATCTCCAAACAACATCAACCACTCCTAACATCTTATAACAAAAGTAGCTAACCTAAACATATTTTACCCAAGATAGGTTAATCATTCCCATAAGTAACCTAAATTACTATAAGTCCACCTTAAATTCATCAATTATTCAAAATATAAGTCAACCTTACTCCTCAATAAAAATACCGTAGTAATATATTTACCTCGATCATATAGGGTCCCCAAAATAGTGAACGTCTTCCAAAATAATAATCATCTTTTAATCCCCTAATCATCTCTGTCATATTAATACGGCAATCGTTGCATTTCCTATCACATTGGTTGTTGGGACATGTTCTTCTATTTCCCACCATTAACTAAGAATAGAAAGTATAATTAGGGGCTTAAATACTTAGCTAATAATCATGAAAAGGAAACTTAAAGCATATAAGGATAACTTGTAGACGAAAAGTATACCATAACTTGTGATCCCCTAGGTTCCCATCTAGGTTATCCATGATCATATATTCTTATTTGAATCTTTATTTTATTTTATCTCTGTTCCTTTAACAATGGTTCATACTAAGCTTATGAATTTATCAAAGCATATCCCTCGGGAGTGTCGTAACCAAGAGTGCAGCAAGGCCCGTTGTCATGTACCAGTTCCCGTTCGAGTCTAGCTCAAAGCGGTGTTTTCGGATTTTACCCCTATGTACATCTGTGCCAGAGCCACCTCTACCTGCTCGTATCCAGACAGGGATGTATTTTCTTGGAAATCCCTTACTCAATACTCACCAAAATACCAGGAAGATTTCCTATATTTTAACTTTTCTATAGGATTCTTACTAAAGTTTTCATATCCTAATTTCCACAAATAACTAAACCATACTTTGATACCAACTATAGCATCCCACCTTTTTAAAACATAAACTTTCATTACATTACACAAAACTGAGGATCTTTAAGGTTTAGTGTCTTGGAAACCGGGAACATAACACATGAAAACAACATAAAACATTCTTCTTAAAAACTTAAAAGGATTCTCTTTAAGTTCATCCTAGGTTCATTACTGCATCTCATAACCTGGGGACATACATCAAAAGAAAGGGTGAGCAGAAGGCCCAGTAAGGGAAACAAGGGAAACATTTAACATGTGAACTTGAGATACATCAACTATGTCATGAAAAAGAACTTTAAGGATGATAATGAAATAATGAGGCATATCATAATAAAAATAACATTTTTCATAACTTGAAGATGTGGCTACAAAATTTAATATTGACAATCATTTCGTTTCACCAAGGTCCATCCCCAATGTGTCATTAAAAATTACCAAGGTTATTCACCAAGGTATCAGTCTAAAAAGTGATCTCTAGAGATTAAGTCTTTACCCAATGCATTGGAGCGCTATCTGGGTGCCCTTGAAATGTCTTTATTATCATGTGATCCACATATATCATCATCAAAAATTTCATAAATAACCCATATAGCATAAAATAAATGGGTTTCATTTCATAATCATAACGTTTTAAAAACTGCTTTAAAGACATGATCTTTACGTCACTTTAAACCCATGGAAGGGGAGAGCGGGTATCATGTATGTAAATCCCAAAATTTAAATTAGAAAATTTTGATATATATGTGAATACCCCTGTAGAAATAAGAGCTTTGAGTATTCACTTAATAACATAAAATAATTTTTAGAAAAAGAGAGAGGCATTTTGAGACGAAAATTCTGCAGCATAACGGCTATGTTACAAGGTTTTAGAAAACATTGAAAAGAGAGGGGACATGGGTCACCCACTCATAAATGATCCATAAAACAGTAGGGAAATATAATATAAATGATTTAAGAACATGGTAATGAAAATTTAATGATATACCATATGAAACTAAGAACTTGAAAGGAAGACAAAAAAAATAAGATTTCTCTTATGAGAGTTCGGCAGCCTAACGACGTCACATAAAACTTCCAAAAAAAAAAAAGAATTGATGAGATCAAATAGGGTCTCTCATCATATGAACATAAATGATTAGTATGATAGATATAGAGATCATACCCCAACATAATAAAAAGAAACTTGAATGACTTGACCAGAAAATAGAACTTGATAATGAGAAGGGTGAAAGAATCCCTTAAAAATTCGGCAGCCTAACGACGCCACTTAAACTTCAACAAAAATGAATTGACGAGATCAAATAAGGACTCTCATAATATGAACACAAAAGATCAGTATGATAGATTTAGAGATCATACCTCAACATAATAAAAAGGAACATGAAAGACTTGACAAAAAATAGATCTTGAAAACGAGAAGGGTGAAATAATCCCTTAAATATTCGGCAGCCTAACGACGCCACATAAAACTTCAAAATACTGAATTGAAGAGATCAAATAGGGTCGCTCATCATATGAACATAAAAGATCAGTATGATAGATTTAGAGATCATAACCCAACATAATAAAAAGGAACTTTCAAGACTTGACATGGAATTAGAACTTTGAAAAAGGAGAAAGGTGAAAGAACCACTTAAAAATTCGGCAGCCTAACGGCGCCACTTAAAACATCAAAATACTGAATTGAAGAGATCAAATGGGGTATCTCATAATATGATCATAAAATATAAGTATGATAAATTTATAGATCATGCCCCGACATAATAAAAAGGAACTTGAAAGACTTTACATGAAATAGATCTTGAAAAATGAGAAGGGAGAAAGAATCCGTTACAAAATTTCGGCAGCCTAACGACGCCACTTAAAACTTCATAAAACGAAATAATGAGAGTAAGAGGGGATATATCATTATATGAACATGAAAAGGTCAGTAAGATGAGTATAAAATAACATCCTTTAACATAAGAACATGGAGCATAAAAGAAATGACATAAAAGAGATTTCTTGAAAAGAAAGAGAGAGGTCGGATCCCTTACCTTAAAACGTAACTCTTAAAACTCAAAGATTGGGACCTTGAGGGCTTGAGGTCACCTTGGGAGGACTCCTTGGGAGGACTCCTTGGGAGGTAATGAGACCATAAATTAGTTGTGGGAGAGTGGGGAGTCGAGATGGATGAGAGTATGGCTTGGTATTTATAGGGAAAGTGAGGGGACAAGGCATTAATGGCCAAGGGACACCTCAAAAGTGGGTTTCTCATAACCATGTGCTCTCCCAAGATATTTCCCATGAAGTTAGGCCACATGGGGCCCCCATACAATAATTCATCACCTTTGGTCGACAATCTCTTAAAATATTTCATGATATCATCATGACACAGTTATGATGTCATTAAACATACCAAAACCCTAAAACTGTATTTTTACTATTCACTGAAAATTCAACTTTCTCAGAAAGATCCCAAAATTTCACCTTAATCAAATATAAATGATCTGATTTCAAAAATGAACTCCATTTTATAAAAATAATTTTCTAAATATTTTTAATTTAATTTTTAAATAAATACACTATTCACTGAAAATTCATTTTTTTTAGAAAAAACCCAAAAAATTACATTAACATAATATCAATGCTCTGAGTTCAAAAATGAAATCCATTTTATAAAAATATTTTTCTAAATATTTTTAATTTAATTTATAATTAAAAAACACCATTCACCTGAAAAAACTAATACTTGAATAATAATTTATGAAACCGTTATTTAACCATTTTATTGAATCACATTACTTAATCAAGGTGCCTAGATTATATTAATACTTTCTTTAGGTGAGATTACTAATCCATTTGGACACATTACTAATCCTAATCATAAAATAACTATTCATAATTTACTATTCATCAAAAATCAAGTTGATCTAATTAGACTCTAAATTTAGTACTGAACATAATTGTAGAAGACCATTTTTTGAAAATCATTATACATTTTTAATTATTAGAGGTTTACCTAAACATTTTTAAAATATCCTTTTTCTAAAATTCATCAAAAATATGCATACTATATTTATCCGGATATTTGAAAATTCATAAACATAATCATAAGAAGAAAACCCAATTTTTATTTAAAACAAAGGATTACACAAGGCAATTAGGGTCTCCTAACATAGCCCCTTATCACACCAGCATATGAACTAATTGTAAGGTGCGCTAAGGTGAGAGAATCTGAGGGAGGATCGGCCAACATCACATGAGTTGTAATTTCTATCAGTTTGAACTTCTCGCAAAGGAGATTCTATTCTAGATTCACACGATGAAGTTCGGCTTTGGTTTGGTCTAGAGCAAAGCTCAGTGGTGCTACCTCCTTCCCAAGTTCTGTTAGATGGGCTTCGATCGGTCCAAGACTACTGGGTGAGGCCATCGAATCTTCTTTCTATAATAATTAACCAAGATTACTTGTATTTGGAGACAATAATCGAAACGTTTATTTTACATCGGTCATATTGACCAATGGTCATATAACAGTCAAAACCCAACGGTCTCATTTTAATTATACTCATGTTATCAAATGAAACATTTTTATTGAGTATAAAAATAAAATAAAATAACACATAAAATTAGGAAATAAGATTTATTCAAAATTTCGGGTCGTTACATTTTTGGCAGTTCCTGTTTTTGTTCGTTGTTTTTTGTGGTATGTTCTAGCTAACAAACTAGTTTTATTTATTCCTTTAGTTTTATTGTTGTCTATTTTCCTTCTCTATGAATAATTGATTTTTATTTTAAATCCATACATGGGTGATTCTCCATTGGAAGACCCTCCAGTTAATAAATGTAATGAAAATATCCTTGAATTTTTTGGGATATTAAAATTCCACACTTCTAATTTGTTTATGGGAATCCTCTCATAGAGGAACAATAGATGTAGAAGGAGTTGAATTATGCTTTGGACACGTTGAGCTTCTTGAGTCTTTGAATGGGAAGTTTGGCACCATTGTGTTTGAAGGACCCATCTGTAAGCAGTGAAGGGAATTCTAGAGAGGAAAGGTGGAATCAGTTTGGAGTTTTTGTGTAGGATACTATCTTAAAGGGACATTAGGTCTTCTTTTGGTTCCATCCTAGAAAGGGTCCATACTAGGGCACTAGTGTGGCATGTTTGGTCGTAAGAGACTATTATGGATGTTTTTAGGAATCGTGTGCTATTTAGGACTCGGTTTAGGATTCCTATCCTAGTAATGTTTATTTTGGTTGAAATGGCCATGTTCTAGGATTCATTTTGATGTCATGTTCTTGATCGAATATAAATGTGGGTGTTGTAGAACCTTTCTAGAGCCTTTTTTTAATAGAAATGTATCTTTCTTTCGGGGAATTCCAACTTTCTCCATCCTAATTTAAGGTGTCTTTATTCTTACCCTACATCAATTATTTCATGTATGGTTTGAAATCGAAGATGTGTTTCCATATGCTAGGACTTTTCATGGTGAATGTTTCATGTGGGAGTAAGTGTATTTTTTGGTGCACTTTGTCTAATGTTGTTGTCTGAATTGGTGTGCCGTTTCTTTTGGCATGATAAGGATAAGTTTTGATCAGGGGTTCTTCGATGCTTGACAGTGAGGCAAGATATACTTCAATCAAAATTTCTCTTTCCATATGTCTCGGAGTGAATTTGGAATGTAGTTAGGAACCCACAAAGTTTTAAGGGACCTTTGTCTAGTGATTTCCCTCGCTGTGGGAAAAGAACTATGTTTACGCCCAATATAGTTGTCTCATTTCAAATGGTTATATCTTTTAAAAGGAGGAGTGAGGAAAAAATTACAAAATTGTGAACCACATGGGTGGTAGAGTTCCTCATTGTTTGTAAAGAGGCTTGACCATCCCATTTTCATAAGACCCTGGTGGTTATGCCTCACTAAATGTGGGACTCTATGTGATGGTCCACAACTGGCCAGTTTTTTGAATTGATCTTTTTTTCGGTTTGGGCTCATCTGATGATGGTAATTACCTATGAGAGTAGTGAACTATGTGGTGTTTCCCATTTGGTTTAGAATTTTTTTAGTTGAACCCCTTGCAGTGGGGGTGTGGAATGGGTTGTGTTTCCTACATCGGACTATGTGGGCTGTTTCTTATAGTGAGGGGTCCATCTGGGCATCCCCTATATTAGTAATTCATTTTTTTTATGGTGTTAGCTTACAGGTGGTTTTTCTTGTTCTGGAATATATTTCCCCAAGACCCTCTCTTGAGTAAACATTGGGGTTGATTCTTTACCAATAATTTTTTGAAGTAAGGCTATGGTAGCCTAGTTTGGATTATCTGTTCGTTTCAGGTAAATTGCATGAGATTATTTTGAAATGTTTAAGCTATTTTTTATTGGGATGTTGGATTATACATTATGGGATATTCATTTAATTTGACCAATAAATTGGACGTGTTTTAAATTTTATGGGAATGTGGAATATAGTGGTGTGTCCATTTTGGACTCCCGAGTTCAATTTATAAGTCTCTCTTTTTTATATTAGCGATGCTCTAGTATTCTTCCTCTCTATTAGGAATATCTATTATCCATGAAGGATTATTAGTTTTGGTATTCAGATCAGGCCATTTTGTGTTTTTTCAAGGGAAGAGATCATTGTGGTGGGGAGAATTATCCCACCTAGGATTTTGGATTTTCATTTGTATCAGTTTCGGTCGGGTTCTCAGTGGTTTTTTTTGGGAACCAGGTATGACATGTATGAATTTTTGTGGTGTTTTCATTGTATTTCCTTAGTCTAGTTCTTTCCCATTAGTTCTCCCTTAAATTTTCATAAACAAGTAGGAAAAATGAGTAGACATACCCTTGTACATGGTTGGTAAATGATTAGTTGAAACTTTACGCCCAACCCAGGTAATCGTGCAGTAGGTTTGTGTCACGGCCAAAATCCACCATATAGCTTCTGCATATTAATTCAGACCTTGAGTATTTCTTAGGTGGTAGGTATATCCCTTGATAGATATGGTATCATGATTTCTGCATGGTTTGAAAAAGGATGCAGAGTAACTGTGTGGTCATTCCATCTCATTAAAAATGTTTTTCATCTTTTCTATCTCCCCTATTTTATCCCACTTCCCCACTCTTTCTCAAACATATCTGCCCTCAAAGCCCTTGTAATGACTCTCTTTATCCTCCCCTCCCCTTGGGATTTAATTTTTGTTTTCCATTGGATTTTTTCCTCAAGATATCTCGAGTATGTCCTCTTCTCCCTTGTTTCTCTCTTCTTTTTAGGGTTTTTTCTATTCCCCTTTGAGGTTTCAGTTTTCCAAAAGGTAGGGAGTTCGATTAAGGGTTATATCTTGATAGTTAGGGATCAATATTGAGGTCTTATATTTGATCTTTCCATCATAGAGTTTTCTCAGGTGCAGTTGTGGTTTCAAACCCTTTTTTGAAAGATTCTTGGTTCAAGGTTGGTCATTCCAGTCCTTAGCATTCCAAGAAGATTTGATTTTTGTTTAGTTAATTTTAACATGTCCTATAAATTATTTTTCTGGTGATAAAAATATTTTTGAGATTCTAATGAATGATTATTTGATGGAAAGTAATATTTAAATATGAAAACTGATAGATTTTGTGTATGCTTTATATAGGGTTTCTTAAAAGGGGTTTTATGGCTTTTCTGAAAGATATAAAATATGTTTTCATAGGAACATGAAGTGAGTGTGTGTGGGAAAAGTGTTTTCAATGTAAAATCAATAATTTTGGCATGTTATCCTTTTTGTGATTTTTTTGTATGAATTTTTAATTGTTTAAATGATGAAAATTTTGTTTTTAAAATATACTTAGGGAATGTTTGAGTTTAAGAAGGGGGTTGTACCACATAATTTGTTGGTTTTAAAAGTTTTCTTCCATGTGATTGATAGAGAGGAATTTATGATTTTTGTGAGTGATGGTGAATGTGTTCAAAAAGGGGTTTCTAATGGGTGTAAAATGGTAAGTGGTTTGTTTTATGGAAAAGGGGAGAATTTTTTGAAATTCATTGTATTGGTTTGTGAAATTTGTGATATGGGTGACATGTGAACATGAACTCTAGTAAAAGGGAATCCAAGGTATCTAAGTGCATTAAATAACTCTAGTATGAATGATGTCTTGGATGTATTTAATCATTAATTCATCTAGTATTTTTTATGATTACAATAGTAACTAATCTATGATGATGTTTGATCACCACATGAATTTTGGATGTTTCTCCTCTATATTGCCTCATGCATGAGGATGCAAATAGTTGTGGTTAATATAACACCTTTTTCCGAGGTATGAGTTTTTTGGGTCCCAATATATCCAGACTAGCCTTAGGGATTTACCCCTGGTGCTTTACCCATCATGATTTTTGTATATTATATCGCCATTAGTCATCATATGATGTACCTTGTGTGATTGCGCTTTTATAAAAAAAAAATCCTTTTTTATGAAAGTGGCTGTGAATTGTCTCTCATTGGAAGTGTTATTTTTTCTTAAAAATGTTTACCCCATAAATGTTCTTCCTATAATTGTTTTTAAAATCATTTATTAAAATGAGCATGTTAGATTCTCTTTTAAATGTTTTGGCATGAAATCTCGTTCTTGGGTGACAACTTACTGGTACTTTTATCACACCCTACATACACCCTTTGATGTATATAGACCATATTTTATGTTTATTCCAGGTAAAGAAATGGTATTTAGTTATGAAATATTGTGTTTCCAGTGAACTGATTTTTTTGATATTTTTGTTAGTGGTTTGAGGATTTGTATTCTCTATTTCATGGAGGTTTGGTATAGAGTTTCGATCCCCTTCTATTGTATTTTTTGGGGGGGTTCCTAAGATAGTAAATTTTAAAGTTTGATATTTTTTATACCCTTTTTGATCGTATATTTTCATATTTGGTTTATTTATCTTGTTTGTGTTCATGTTTATGCAACTAGGTAAATTCATTCCCAGTTTATATTAATGATTCCCAGGCACTAGTTTCCAGCCTATGTTGATCGGGAACTCCCTTTGGGATATTCCCAAGACCGGGTCGGGCACCAGGCCAGATGGTGACCTAGGTTCTTTCATGAAAAATGAAGTCTTAGGCTCTCAAAATGAATCATTGTGGTGACCAACTCAATGGGAAACCAACCCTTTTCTAGGTTATTACCCCTAGGTAAATAGATTTCACAATCGTATCCACAATCCTATATCCAGGAGGGGGTGTATTGCTAGTAATATTATTTAATCAAGGATTTACTAATATTTTAGGATATCATCCTATACTTAGACTAAACTCTAGGGTTTTTACTAATGTTATATAAACCAATATCCAAAAAAACCAAACTAATATTCAAAAAATAAAGCCCTTATCTAACATGAACTGTAGCAACCTAGCCCTAACATGATATAAATATTTCATTACTGTCATGATTTAAATAATACATCTCACAAACAACACATAAATAAATGACCAATAGGTTAAGTTTCTTATAGATTAGCTATATGAATATCTTAATTTACTACACTTGAATGATTTTTCCATAATGATGATTCTATAGAACCTTCCAATAAATGTCACTTTATATAATCATCTTCATAATATACGGATCACAAAAATAAGAAATGGGTGATCTTAAATGCTTAGTTTGAGAAAAGACATATCATAAATTATTATATCCTAAACAATAAGGATAATATGATTATTATATAAATATAATAATAAAATATCAAATGGCCATGGATAATAATTATAAAATTTAATAGAGTAATATAGTATCACACGAATACCATTAATGAACCATAAAAGAAATTAACATTCTTAAAAAAATATCAATAATCATAAAACATGTGAGTATTATTTAAAAGTGTGTAATACTTTAAAAATAATTAAAAATCATGAAAAATTAGAATAACATGTAAAAAACTTGATAAAGTAGAACAACAACAAATATAAGACCTCATATCCTTATGAACCTAGCTACTCTCTATACTATTCACATGTAAAATTGTTAATTGAGATTAATAACATCACAATAACCATTTATGAACTTAAAAACACTCAAACTTCATAAAAATTAAAAAAATAGTTGATATTAAAACCATCACACTCACTGTTTGTGAACCTATCGAATTGCTAACTTATTCACATGTAAAACTATTATTACAGTTTAACACCACCACACTAACCCTTTCTGAACATAGAGACATGATAACCTATTAAAATATCATATATATCTCTTGAGATATAATCCATTACCCAATGAATTGGATGGGGATATTGGTCCCACTCATCCATTAATCCATATATTTGAGTGATACTTTAATATCAGACATTCGTTATCTCAGAAAGATACCAAGGAAAAAAGAAAGGGTTTCCTAAAACATTAAAAAAACATCCCATAACATGAAATTTAGATATTAAATATCAAAAATATCATCTTATAAAATAAATAATATCATAATAACATATAAAGGGTGATTAAAATATCAATTCACGAAAAATAAATCATGGAGGGTAAATTTAAGTGAAAAAAGAACGTTTTTCACAAAACCATTCAAAAACAGTGAAATAAAAATTAAATTGAAAAATATTTTTCTAAAGGTAAATTAAAAAACACTTAAAAACATATTAGAAATATATCCTAATAAAAATTCAACAAAAATTATTAATGGTTAAAAAAGGGAGAAGTGAAAATACTTTGAAAACGTTTTTAATAGAATATTTAATAATGTAAACATGAAGAATAGATAAAAGTTTAAATAAAATATGTTAAAAATACTTTGATGACATTTAATTTTAATAACAATAATTTGATAATAATAAATATAAAAATATGTAAAAAAAGTTAATATAAAATGAGGTGTGTATGATAATACTTTTATTTTTAATGCATTGAAAAACCATTTAAACGTTTTTAAATATAAATGTTTCAATCCCCCATTATTAAAAAGGATAAATAGGTAGTTTAATTAAAATTAAATAATTAGTATAAAAGGGATCATTATAGATAATACAATTTGATTTTCCTCAAGGGAATTTATAACATTTTCATAATGTAAAAACATTTTTATGGAAAGAAAATCCACTAAAAGTAAAAAAGAATAATTTCTAACAAAATGTATTTTAATGAAACCAAAATCAAGGAAGAATACTTTGGTTTGAACAATTATTTTAAAATAAAATAATATGGTAAGTCATTTAAAAATTCGCAAATGATATAATATGTAAAATGTAAAAGATAATAGACAAATAAGTGTTATTATGAGCCATGGAATAGATTTGAGTCTTAAAAACCCATTACACCTTTATTAAATTTTTAATCAAAAGTCATACAAAGATTGAATATAAAATAATTATATACATCCAATTGAGGTAATCATGGGTTATCCCAATATAAAATACTATAAAATATATACACCATAGAAATAATAAATCAATTTTTAACATTTAAAACATGTCTCAATGAGTTTGTTTTGAGATGAAGACCCTTACAATTCGAGAAGTGAATGGATTGGAAGAACGTGTTGGATATGTTATGACCTAAAAATATATATATCATTACCAAGGTTAATTTATGATGAAATAATTTATTCGGTCTACATATATAACTCGTCAAAAAGAAATAGATATAAACATGCAATCAAACCTCAACAAGGGTAAGCTTGAGACAACATACCTTTACAGATTACGAAGCATTATAATAAAAACCCATTGAAATATATTGGGATTTAATATGAAGTTAAAATAACATGAATAATAATAATAATACATGACATTAAATAATCAATTGGAAGTATATAAACAATTTAATGAAAATTGTGTGTATTAATGAACTTCTGTCTCAAAGAATGAGATTTTAATACTAAACCCTTACCTTGTTTCCTTACATAGTTGATCACACTCTAACATATTATAAAAAACAACAAAATTATTATCCCATTTCATATATTTACTTATTATCATATTATAATTATTTATCATGATTACATTAATTAGTTATAGCGTATTATGACCATCTGGTGTTATTAACTTTAACTATTTTGTGAACACTTAATGATTTTAATATCAAAATGCTTAATTTTATACCAATTTAATTATTTATATATAATTTAATATAATAAAATATATAATTTTTAGAGATTTAAAATGTTCTTATTTCATTCCATATTTTTTTTGATTATGTTATGTGAAAATCAAATTGATAATGGCTTATTTCATTAATTCTAGAAAACAAAAATGTTACTTTAATATTAATTCAAATACCAAAAATAAAATTTAAAGTAGCATATATTAATTAGGATTTTATTAATATATTATAAAAATATCAGTTTCCATTTTTTCATAGTCACCCATAATCATATTTTAAATCATTTGATCACATAGGTGGTTAAATTGACCCAAACATGATCACACTTTAAATAAATTGGAGAGTAATTTTAAAGAGGGGTTTCTTTTGAAATAATATTATTATAAAATAATTATAATGATATTTATTTTTATTATTATAAACCATGTTTTACATTTTTATATAATGTAATAAATTCAAAATGAAAAAATAAAAAAGGTTCATCGTGGAGGTGGTAATACTGGCATACACTTCATTGGCGTCCCCATTTATCAAAGCATGTGAGGTGGTAAAGTGGATATTTAATTGAAATTTAAGTAAAATGATTATAATAGATATATAAAAAATTTTCATCATCATTATTATTACCATTTTCCATGTTATGTGGTAATGAAAAATAAAAGATGTTGCTTCATGGATGTTGTAGTTAGGGAAATTCACAAGTAATGTTCTTTTATTTTACTAATTGGACTAAAATGAATAAATAAGAATTTTATCACTAATATAATAAAATATAATTATAATAATAATTATTATTTCATCATACAATAATTTTTATAAAATAGTTTTAAGACTCTGATTATGAATAAAACTGTAAGTGGAGATAACACTTACATTGGAGACATGATTTTTTCTTGGAAGTTCCCTTGAAATTAATGGGATTTGGATAAAAATGAGTGACTAAGGGAAAATATTTCTGGGATAGGGTTATATGGAGGCTAAAATAGAAGGTGTTTATAGAGTAATTATAAATATAGGTGCATCATTATAGGTTTGGAGTGGTATCCTTTTAAAGGGGGAGAAAAGGGGCACTTTTCGAAACAATCATATTTTTTCAATAATTCTATGGCACTATACCTAGGTCATTAGCTCTGATGTTTATAAATTATTACATCTGGGGTATATGTTTTTCTATTAAAGAACAAAAATGTGTTGTCACACATGTTTTAAAAATTTTATTGGGTTTTCCCATTAAGTATTTATATTTAACCTTTTTTAGTTTTAAACATGGGAACTTATTTTTAACTATGTCATTTTATATTTTATTAAGAATAAAATATCCCATATAAAAAACTTGGGAATAATGGAACTAAAATTTAAATATATTTAATTCAATTCATTTTTTAAATATAATGATTTTATAATTTAAATTAAAATATACAATTTATAGAAACCTCGTTTTAGTATAAACATAAATTTTGACCAATATAGATTTTTAATATTATTAATTGTTGATTACAAATTAAATTTGTGTCAATATATTTATTTATGTGTTTATAAAACATATGATATTAATTATTTAAATTTAATTTATGATATAAAAATTTCTTGGAATTAATAAAACTGCAAATTTAAAATACTTATTTCTCTATTATGATGGTAATTAGTCTTAATCATAACAATCTAAATTTAATACCTAAAAATTAAATCAATAATATTAAATATTATAAAAATTATTATAAAAAATATAATTATAAAATTATAAAATTTAAATTCTATATTTAGTGTAATTAATCTTAATGTAGTTCATGCAACACGCAAAAAATCTCTTATTATTGAAATTGTTTATTTTTAACAAAAACATTTATGTATTGGATAAAATTATTTATTCCATTAATAATAATTAATTAAAAATAATTACTATCATTTAAATAATATTTTTATAATAAATAAATTAATATAAAACTTAATTTCATAATGTTATAATTAAATTAAAAAAATAGTTGAAAAATATTCTTCATTTAAACGCTATATAAAATTGTAAAATGTCGATGATGGGTTTATAAATTAAATATTTTATTTTAAAATGATTTATTATACTACAAAATATATAATTTTATAGGAAATAAGTTTTCAAAAACTTTCATTGTATTCATATAATAAATTAGTTTCACAAAAGTGACAATATTAATCAGAATTTTCACTATTAAAAAAAAATCAATTATTTTATAAAAAAATAAAAAATTAAAATTATTATAATTTTGTTATTAAAAATTAAAAAATGAGTTTTGTTATCAAATATAAATTATGTTTTTTTATTTTACTTTTTCATGGAAAATGTATAATATAATGAAAAAAACCTTTATTGGAAATAACCTTTTCAATATTATCTCATATTAATTATTTTTATTCTAATAGTAGTAACTATTAATGGGTTACCATATTTGGGTTTTCTATAGCTTTTTTAATAATATATTCATAATATGTATTATTATTTTATTTTATTTTCAGCGTGCGACAAATGTTATAACACATAGTATGTATTTTTAAGGGTACAAAATTTTAGGTTTTTACATTCTAACACCATTAATAAATTTATTAAAAATAATTTTATTTCTATTTTTATACGTATAGAAACTAATAAATTCATGAAAAAATCAAAATATATATATTATACTAAGATATCCAACTCATTCTCCACGGTTATACTAGTAAATTACTTATCCCTAATATGATTCTTAGGATTTATTGTGGAATATCATTCATAGCATCGTTTCAATGATCACGATTCAACCAAATACTAAAAGAAAAAATATGTGACAATATAAAAAATAATTTAATCATATGAATATTAAATCTCAATCATAAAATGTATTCTATAATGAAACCTTCATTTCATCCGATGAACATTGAATTTCAACTATGTTATACCTGGTTAATCTTATATCTCTCTTAGTTATACCTTAGTTGTAACGGCCCGAAATTTTGAATAAATCTTTTTTCTTAATTTCATGTGTTATTTTATTTTATTTTTATACTCAACAAAAATGTTTTATTTGATAAACATGATTATAATTAAAATGAGACCATTGGGTTCTGACTGTTATATGACCATTGGTCAATATGACCGCTTTGAACAAATTTTTTTGATTATTGTCTCTAAATACAAGTAATCTTGGTTAATTATTATAGAAAGAAGATTCGATGGCCTCACCTAGTAGTCTTGGACCGATCGAAGCCCATCTAACAGAGCTTGGGAAGGAGGTAGTACCATTGGGCTTTGCTCTGGATCAAATCCAAGCCGAACTTCATCATGTGAAGCTAGAACGGAATCGCCTTCGTGAGAAGTTCAAACTGATAGAAATTACTACTCGGGCAATGTTGACTGAGCCGCCCCAAGATTCTATCACCCTATCACACCTTACTCTTAGGTCCTATGCTGGTATTATAAGGGGCTATGTAACGAGACCGTAACTGCCTTGTGTAATCCTTGTTTTAAATAAAAATTGGGATTTCTTCTTATGATGAAGTTTATGAATTTTCAAATGACCGGATAAATATAGTATGCATATTTTTGACGAATTTTAGAAAAAAGGATATTTTAAAAATGTTTATGTAAACCTTAAATAATTAAAAATGTGTAATGATTTTCAAAAAATGGTCTTCTACAATTATGTTCAGTACAAAATTTAGAGTCTAATAAGATCAACTTGATTTTTGATGAATAATAAATTATGAATAGTGATTTTATGATTAGGATTAGTAATATGACCAAATGGATTAGTAATTTCACTTAAAGAAAGTTTTAAAATAATCTAGGCACCTTGATTAAGTAATGTGATTCAATAAAATGGTTAAATAACAGTTTCATAAATTATTATTCAAGTATTAGTTTTTTCGGGTGAATAGTGTTTTTTAATTAAAAAATTAATTAAAAATATTTAGAAAATTATTTTTTATAAAACGGATTTCATTTTTGAACTTAGAGCACCGATATTATGCTATGGTAATTTTTGGGGTTTTTTCTGAAAAAAATGAATTTTCGGTGAATAGTGTTTTTATTTAAAAATTAAATTAAAAATATTTAGAAAATTATTTTTATAAAATGGAGTTCATAAATGTAATTAGGGAATCGATATTTAGTTAAGGTGAATGTTTGGGATTTTTCTGAGAAAGATGATTTTTTCAGTGAATAGTAAAAATGCAGTTTTAGGGTTTCAGTATGTTTAATGACATCATAATTGTGTCATGATGATGTCATGAGATCTTTTAAGGGTTGGACGGCCAAGGGTGATGAATTATTGTTTTGGGGGCCCCATGTGGCCTAACTCCATGATAAATGCCAAGGGAGAGCACATGGGTTTGAGAAAAGCACATGTGAGGTGTCCCTTGGCCATTAATGCCTTGTCCCCTCACTTTCCCTATAAATACCAAGACCTCCTCTCATCAATTCGACTCCCCACTCATTCCCAACGAATTTCTGGTCTCATTACCTCCTAAGGAGTCCTCCCAAGGTGCCCCCAAGCCCTCAAGGTCCCAACCTTTGAGGTTTAAGAGTTACATTTTAAGGTAAGGGATCCGACCCCTCTCTTTCTTTTCAAGTGATCTCTTTTATGTCATTCCTTTTATGCTACATGTTCTTATGTTAGAGGATGTTATTTTATACTCCTCTTACTGCCCTTTTTATGTTCATATAATGAGAGATCCCCTCTTACTCTCATTATTTCGTTTTATGAAGTTTTATGTGGCACCGTTAGGCTGCTGAAAGTTTTGTAATGGATTCTTTCTCCCCTCTCATTTTTCAAGATCTATTTTCATGTAAAGTATTTCATGTCCTTTTTATTATGTTGGGGTATGATCTCTAAATTTATCATACTGATATTTTATGATCATATGATGAGAGACCCCATTTGATCTCTTCAATTCAGTATTTTGAAGTTTTAAGTGGCGCCGTTAGGCTGCCGAATTTTTAAGTGGTTCTTCACCCTTCTCGTTTTGAAGTTCTACTTTCATGTCAATTCTTTCAAGTTACTTTTTGTTATGTTGGGGTATGATATCTATATCTATCATACTGGACTCTTATGTTCATATAATGAGATACCCTATTTGATCTCATCAATTCATTTTTGTTGAAGTTTAAGTGACGCCGTTAGGCTGCCGAATTTTTAAGGGATTCTTTCACCCTTCTCCTTTTCAAAGTTCTAATTCCATGTCATGTCTTGAAAGTTCCTTTTTATTTTGTTGGGGTATGATCTATATATCTATCATACTAATATTTTATTTTCATATTATAAGAGACCCTATTCGATATCATCAATTCATTTTTGGTTGAAGTTTATGTAACGCTGTTAGGCTGCCGAATTTTCATAAGAGAAATCTTATTTTTGTCTTCCTTTCATGTTCTTAATTTCATATGGTATATTTAAAATTTTCATTACCATGTTCTTAAATCCTTCATATTCTATCCCTCTACTGTTTTATGGGTCATTTATCATTGTTTGACCCATGTCCCCTCTCTTTTCAACGTTTTCTAAAACCTTGTAACGTAGCCGTTGCGCTGCAAAATTTTTGTCTCAAAATGCCTCTCTCTTTTTCTCAAAATTACTTCATGTTATTAAGTGAATACTAAAAGATCTTATTTCTACAGGGTTATTCACATATATACAAAAATTTTCTATTTTAAATTCTGGGATTTACATACATGATACCCGCTTTCCCTTTCCGTGGGTTTAAAGTAACGTAAAGATCATGTCTTTAAAGCAGTTTTTAAAACGTTATGATTATGAAATGAAACCCATTTATTTTATGATATATGGGTTATTTATGAAATTTTTGATGATGATATATGTGGCTCACATGATAATAAAGTCAAATTTAAGGGTGCTCCCTGATAGCGCTCCAATGCATTGGTTAAAGACTTAATCTCTAGAGATGACCATTTTAACGACGCCTTGGTGAATAACCTTGGTAATTTTTAACGACACCTTGGGGATGGACCTTGGTGAAATGAAACGATTGTCGATATTAAATGTAGTAGCCACATCTTCAAGTTATGAAAAATGTTATTTTTATTATGATGTATCTCATGATTTCATTCTCATGCCTTAAAGTTCTTTTCATGTCCTTATTGAAGTATCTCAAGTTCACATGTAAAATGTCTCTCTTGTTTCCCTTACTGGGATTTCTGCTCACCCTTTCTTTTGATGTATGTCCCCAGGTTATGAGATGCAGTAATGAACCTAGGATTAACTTAAGGAGAATCCTTTCAAGTGTTTAAGAAGAGTGTTTTTGTTCTTTTCATGTATTATGTTCCTGGTTTCCAAGACACTAAACCTTAAAGATCCTCAGTTTTGTAAAATGTAATGAAAGTTTATGTGTTAAAAAGACGAGATGCTATAGTTGGTATCAAAGGATGGTTTAGTTATTTGTGGAAATTAGGATATGAAAACACTAGGAAGAACCCTATAGAAAAGTTTAAATATAGGAAATATTCCTGGTATTTTGGTGAGTATTGAGTAAGGGGTTGCCAAGCAAATACATCCCTGTCTGGATACGAGAAGGTAGAGGTGGCTCTGGCACAGATGTACATAGGGGTAAAACCCGAAAACACCGCTTTGAGCTAGACTCGAACGGGAACTGGTACACGACAACAGGCCTTGCTGCACTCTTGGTTACGACACTCCCGGGGGATATGCTTTGGTAAATTCATAAGCTTAGTATGAACCATTGTTAAAGGAACACAGATAAAATAAAATAAAGATTCACATAAGAATATATGATCATGCATAACCTAGATGGGAACCTAGGAGATCACAAGTTAGGGTATACCTTTCATCTACAAGTTATCCTTATATGCTTTCAGTTTCTTTTCATGATTATTAACTAAGTACTTAAGCCCCTAATTATGCTTTCTCTTCTTAGTTAATGGTGGGAAATGGAAGAACATGTCCCAACAACCAATGTGATAGGAAATGTGACGATTGTCGTATTAATATGACAGGGATGATTAGGGGATTAAAATATGATTTTTATTTTGGAAGACGTTCACTATTTTGGGGACCCTATATGATCGAGGTAAATAGATTACAACGGTATTTTCATTGAGGAGTAAGGTTGACTTATATTTTTAAGAATCGATGAATTTAAGGTGGACTTATAGTAATTTAGGTTACTTACGGGAATGATTAACCTATCTTGGGTAAAATATGTTTAGGTTAGCTACTTTTGTTATAAGATGTTAGGAGTGGTTGATGTTGTTTGGAGATGAACAATGAAGTTTATTTTGGAAGACTATGTTATCAAATATTTATTGTATTTTGGTTTCAATCTTAGTTTGGTTTATTTTGAGGAATCTTAAGGACCATTATTTACGGAATGGACTATGATGAACTTTGGGTAGTACCATGGAACTTGAAGATTTAAAAGTAGTTTCCATTCCTATGGGATTTTTTCTTTTTGAAGAGTTTTTTACCTTACTGTTTCTGTTTTTGGGATAATGTTTAAAGATAGAAGAAATAGATAGTTGATCTTTTGTGGATTATGTGATTCTCTAGAAGATGATTCTTGTGTTTTGGTGAGACCAAGTAGTTTTGAATGCTCATCGTTTGGAGAAAAGATTAGTTTTGGTAGAAACTTATTAATGTATGAAACTATACATGAAGGTAGATATATTTCCTTATGTTTTTGTTCTATGTTGTAAATGAATTCCTCAAAGTTATTAAAAGGAACGTAAAACAAAAACTTTGTTGGTTTATGTTTCCTACTAGGTAATCAAAGACCGCTTACACATATCATAATTTTGGGATTTTCTGGTGGTTAACTTCATCCTAATCATGTTTTCTATCACTCTCCATTAGAACGTGACCCTTTGTTTTCTCCTCCATGTCCATGTTTCCAACATGGAATCCTAGTATGAGTAAACTCGGGTGTCCTTTGTACTTCCTTTTATTTCTTTTAAAGTAATGGTGTTACTGACTCTTTTTCCAATGTGGGACTTTCAATGAAATTTCAAAACCCAATTTTTAAAATTGTGAGGACGCAATTTCTTAAGGGGGGAAGATTGTAACGGCCCGAAATTTTGAATAAATCTTGTTTCCTAATTTCATGTGTTATTTTATTTTATTTTTATACTCAACAAAAATGTTTTATTTGATAAACATGATTATAATTAAAATGAGACCATTGGGTTCTGACTGTTATATGACCATTGGTCAATATGACCGCTTTGAACAAAATGTTTTGATTATTGTCTCTAAATACAAGTAATCTTGGTTAATTATTATAGAAAGAAGATTCGATGGCCTCACCTAGTAGTCTTGGACCGATCGAAGCCCATCTAACAGAGCTTGGGAAGGAGGTAGCACCATTGGGCTTTGCTCTGGATCAAATCCAAGCCGAACTTCATCATGTGAAGCTAGAACAGAATCGCCTTCGTGAGAAGTTCAAACTGATAGAAATTACTACTCGGGCAATGTTGACTGAGCCACCCCAAGATTCTATCACCCTATCACACCTTACTCTTAGGTCCTATGCTGGTATTATAAGGGGCTATGTAACGAGACCGTAACTGCCTTGTGTAATCCTTGTTTTAAATAAAAATTAGGATTTCTTCTTATGATGAAGTTTATGAATTTTTAAATGACCGGATAAATATAGTATGCATATTTTTGACGAATTTTAGAAAAAAGGATATTTTAAAAATGTTTATGTAAACCTTAAATAATTAAAAATGTGTAATGATTTTCAAAAAATGGTCTTCTACAATTATGTTCAGTACAAAATTTAGAGTCTAATAAGATCAACTTGATTTTTGATGAATAGTAAATTATGAATAGTGATTTTATGATTAGGATTAGTAATATGACCAAATGGATTAGTAATTTCACTTAAAGAAAGTTTTAAAATAATCTAGGCACCTTGATTAAGTAATGTGATTCAATAAAATGGTCAAATAACGGTTTCATAAATTATTATTCAAGTATTAGTTTTTTCGGGTGAATAGTGTTTTTTAATTAAAAAATTAATTAAAAATATTTAGAAAATTATTTTTTATAAAACGGATTTCATTTTTGAACTCAGAGCACCGATATTATGCTATGGTAATTTTTGGGGTTTTTTCTGAAAAAAATGAATTTTAGGTGAATAGTGTTTTTCTTTAAAAATTAAATTAAAAATATTTAGAAAATTATTTTTATAAAATGGAGTTCATAAATGTAATTAGGGAATCGATATTTAGTTAAGGTGAAAGTTTGGGATTTTTCTGAGAAAGATGATTTTTTCAGTGAATAGTAAAAATGCAGTTTTAGGGTTTCGGTATGTTTAATGACATCATAATTGTGTCATGATGATTTCATGAGATCTTTTAAGGGTTGGCCGGCCAAGGGTGATGAATTATTGTTTTGGGGGCCCCATGTGGCCTAACTCCATGATAAATGCCAAGGGAGAGCACATGGGTTTGAGAAAAGCACATGTGAGGTGTCCCTTGGCCATTAATGCCTTGTCCCCTCACTTTCCCTATAAATACCAAGCCCTCCTCTCATCAATTCGACTCCCCACTCACCCCCAACGAATTTCGGGTCTCATTACCTCCCAAGGAGTCCTCCCAAGGTGCCCCCAAGCCCTCAAGGTCCCAACCTTTGAGGTTTAAGAGTTACATTTTAAGGTAAGGGATCCGACCCCTCTCTTTCTTTTCAAGTGATCTCTTTTATGTCATTCCTTTTATGCTACATGTTCTTATGTTAGAGGATGTTATTTTATACTCCTCTTACTTCCCTTTTTATGTTCATATAATGAGATATCCCCTCTTACTCTCATTATTTCGTTTTATGAAGTTTTATGTGGCACCGTTAGGCTGCTGAAAGTTTTGTAACCGATTCTTTCTCCCCTCTCATTTTTCAAGATCTATTTTCATGTAAAGTATTTCATGTCCTTTTTATTATGTTGGGGTATGATCTCTAAATTTATCATACTGATCTTTTATGATCATATGATGAGAGACCCCATTTGATCTCTTCAATTCAGTATTTTGAAGTTTTAAGTGGCGCCGTTAGGCTGCCGAATTTTTAAGTGGTTCTTCACCCTTCTCGTTTTGAAGTTCTACTTTCATGTCAATTCTTTCAAGTTACTTTTTGTTATGTTGGGATATGATCTCTATATCTATCATACTGGACTCTTATGTTCATATGATGAGAGACCCTATTTGATCTCATCAATTCATTTTTGTTGAAGTTTAAGTGACGCCGTTAGGCTGCCGAATTTTTAAGGGATTCTTTCACCCTTCTTCTTTTCAAAGTTCTAATTCCATGTCATGTCTTGCAAGTTCCTTTTTATTTTGTTGGGGTATGATATATATATCTATCATACTGATATTTTATGTTCATATTATAAGATAACCTATTCGATATCATCAATTCATTTTTGGTTGAAGTTTATGTAACGCTGTTAGGCTGCCGAATTTTCATAAGAGAAATCTTATTTTTGTCTTCCTTTCATGTTCTTAATTTCATATTGTATATTTAAAATTTTCATTAACATGTTATTAAATCCTTTATATTCTGTCCCTCTACTATTTTATGGGTCATTTATCATTGTTTGACCCATGTCCCCTCTCTTTTCAACATTTTCTAAAACCTTGTAACGTAGCCGTTGCGCTGCAAAATTTTTGTCTCAAAATGCCTCTCTCTTTTTCTCAAAATTACTTCATGTTATTTAGTGAATAATCAAAGATCTTATTTCTACAGGTTTATTCACATATATACAAAAATGTTCTATTTTAAATTCTGGGATTTACATACATGATACCCGCTTTCCCTTTCCGTGGGTTTAAAGTAACGTAAAGATCATGTCTTTAAAGCAGTTTTTAAAACGTTATGATTATGAAATGAAACCCATTTATTTTATGCTATATGGGTTATTTATGAAATTTTTGATGATGATATATGTGTCTCACATGATAATAAAGGCAAATTTAAGGGTGCGCCCTGATAGCGCTCCAATGCATTGGGTAAAGACTTAATCTCTAGAGATGACCATTTTAACGACGCCTTGGTGAATAACCTTGGTAATTTTTAACGACACCTTGGGGATGGACCTTGGTGAAATGAAACGATTGTCGATATTAAATGTAGTAGCCACATCTTCAAGTTATGAAAAATGTTATTTTTATTATGATGTATCTCATGATTTCTTTCTCATGCCTTAAAGTTCTTTTCATGTCCTTATTGAAGTATCTCAAGTTCACATGTAAAATGTCTCTCTTGTTTCCCTTACTGGGCTTTCTGCTCACCCTTTCTTTTGATGTATGTCCCCAGGTTATTAGATGCAGTAATGAACCTAGGATGAACTTAAGGAGAATACTTTCAAGTGTTTAAGAAGGGTGTTTTTGTTCTTTTCATGTATTATGTTCCTGGTTTCCAAGACACTAAACCTTAAAGATCCTCGGTTTTGTAAAATGTAATGAAAGTTTATGTGTTAAAAAGACGGGATGCTATATTGGTTACTTCAAGTTGTATTCTCGCATACTTCTTAAAATATACCCTCAATGTAACTAGTAAATTACTACATCATAATGGTCCATAGAAAAATAATCAACCAAATTATATCCCCTTGGAGTGTATATACAAGTGTAAAGTTTTAGGCTCACTCGTCATTCCTCATGGTGACGATCAATTCTATACTAATCCAACCCATTTTAGTTTTTCACTCGTGGGTGAATCTATACAAAAAAGGCATCCAGTTTCCAGTATCTATACAAGTATTTTTTTAATGGAAAACCACATGATTAATAATTTTTTAATATTTCGGGATATAATCAATTAAAAATGCTTAACTGTATGGTTTTTACAATGGTTCACTAAACTAATATCTTAATATGATTAAAATTTTCACCAAAATGACTAAACTCCACTTTGAAACCAAATGAAGTATACTAGCCTTAAAAATAAATAAATAGTAAATTAATCTCATGATTTAAAAAATAATACTAAAAAATATTCACATATCCCAATGATAAAAAGGATTAGTGTCATATATATTAGCTACATAAAAATCATAATCCACTACAGTTGTGAATGTTTCTCTATAATTATAATCCTACATAGCCTTTTTATAAATCTCACATGACATAATCATCATCATATCTTTGGGATTAAAAACATAAGGAAGGGGAAAGCTGAAACACATAGTAAGGAAAAAATACATATCATAAAGAATTAAATCATAAAAATGAAATAGAACATGCTTATGATATAAATAACATAATAAAATCTCAAAAGACCACATAAAATAATCATAAAACATAATGGGGAAATTTTAGATCCCAATAAGATCATTAAAAACTCATAAAATAAATGACCTAGATTAAAAATAAATATCAATACTTATAAAACATGACGAAATGTTATAAAAGTGTGAAATACTTTTTAAATAAGGCATATCCATGAAATCATGGCATAAACTTATGAAAACATGAAAAGGAAGCACAAGCACAAACATATGATATCTTATATTTTTGAACATGGTTACTCACCGACCAATTCACACATAAAATTGTGAGTATAGATTAATGCTTTAACAGTCATCCTTTTTGAACATCGAAACATTCTAACATGTTTACATGTAAAATTGTGATTATAGATTAATTCCATCACACTCCACCTTTGTGAACTGATATACTTTCTAACAAATTATTACATAAAATTATGAATAGATATTAATGCTATAATACTCACCCTTTGTGAAAATCAATATTTCTATCATGTTCAAGTGTAAAATTGTGATTAGATCTTAATTCCATCAAAGTCACCCTTTTCATCACAGTACCATCCCAACCTATTCACATAAAATTTCTATATCATGAGATATATGCCTTTACCCAATGCATTAAAGACATATATAGGTCCCACCCATCTCATAATGAATATATTTATGATCCACTTAAAGATAAAACATTCATCATTTATATAAATAATACATTGAAAAATAAAAGGGTTTCCTAAAACATTCAAAAACATCACATTATAAGATCTTAAGAAATCATAGAATATCATAACTCTAATTTTAGAAAATAAATAAAATCATAATAAAAAATATATGGTGTTAAATACATCACTTCATGAAAAGTAAATTATGAAGATTAAATATACGTGAACATAAAATTGTTTTCATAAAACCTTTTTATTACATTGAAGTGCGAAATTTATTCAAAACAATTATGAAGGGATAAATAAGACTTTTAAAATTTTTATAAAATGTAATTAAAAATAATATTTCTCTAAAAATTAATATATATTTCAAAAAGAAGAATTTAAAATACTTTAAAAAATCCACTTTAAAGAGAATCATTAATAATGTTAACATTAAAAATGAAATAATTTTTTCAATGAATGAAGTGAAAATAAATAAATAAAATTTACTTTTAAAAATAATAATTAATAATGGGAAGCTGAAAAATGTATAAAATTTATTAAAATAAAATATATAGTGGGTGAAAAAATGATTATTTTGAAAGGATGGAAAACCCTTTTGAACATTATGGAATTACCTTGTTGAAAACCCACACTGTTAAAAAGGATAAAGAAATAATTTAATTGAAATTAAATAAGGGTAATAGAATGGATTATTATAGATTAAATTATTTGACTTTCCACTTGGTAAAGGGGAAATTTTATTGTCTATAAAAACATATATTTGGAAGTAAATCTATTAAATTTAACCAGAATTATTCTTACCAAAATTCATTTTAGTGAAAAAAACCATCAAAGAAGAATAATTTTATGTGAAACATGATTTACCTATATATAAAGGTGTAAATACTTAATATAATCATCATAGCTTATAAAAAATTACATGTGAATGATAATAGACAAAGAAGATTGATTATTACCCAAGGATGATATTTGAGTTAGGGAAACCCCTTACTAGTTTATTAATTTTTGAATTAGATATCATTGGAAGTTTGGAAATCATATGCTTCTGTAAATTCCATGAATTAAATAACAGAGTATAAGAAAATATTTTATAGTACATACACCTTATAAATAAGAAATTGTTTCATAACATGTAAAACATGTCTTGATGATGATAATTTGAGAAGAAAAACATTTCAATTTGAGAAGTGAATGGATTTAATGCTCTTGCGGGAGAGATTGTGAAATAAAAATTTACATCTCATCAAAAAGGGTTATTTATAATAAAAATATTTCATTTAGTTAGTATATATATAGAATCAATGATAAATAGGTTCAAAACAAGAAATAATGCCTTAATGAATGTGAAGTTGATACAACAAACCCTTATGGATTAAGACACATTCTTATAAAAAACCCATGAAAGAAAGTGGGATTGAACTTGAATTTAAAATACCATAATTTATAATAATAAATGACAATAAATATTCAATTGGTATTATATATACTATTTAAATATGTTATGTCTATAATGGAACTTGTGTCTCAAAGAAGGAATTTTTGAGATGAAACCCTTACCTTGATTCGTTTCATAGTTGATCACACTCAAACCACCTATAAAGAATGCATTATTGATTTATTATACAATTTCATAACCTTTTTTATAATATTTGTTATAATTATTTATATTGCGTGCATTAATTAGTCATATAGTCTTATAATAATTATTTGTTAACAACTTTTACTGTTTTGTGGATTCTTAAAATGTTTTGTATCTTTTCCCTTTAAAACCATTATTTTTCATGATTTTTAACATTTTAATTATGAATTTTAATGATATTAATTATTTTCTTTAATTCATTAAATTTTTTATTAAGATTTTAGTTATTTTGACCCAAATAACTAATTCTTGTAAAATGTGGTGAAAATTCTAAATTTATATGTTTTATGAAATTTTGACTGAGTTTTGGTTTACCCTTATACATGGGCAAAGCATTGTATAAGTGTAAAAGTGTTACACCTATATGTAAGAAGATTTTTATAGAGACCCGTGCATGAATTACATGGAAATTACATTACTTTTTCAGAATATGTAATACATGACACAAAAAAATTCCCAAAGACCGTATTAGTTTAGTGTCTTTGGAAACTCAAAACAAAATCTTCTTCTAATCATGGTGAATGATCTTCAACATATCTCATTAAGATACCCCCCCTCTTTGGTTTCCTACCTAAAACCTCTATTTATATCCTGGGGACAATAAAACATAGAATGGGTGTGATAAAATGAACCCAGTAAGGGTAAACATGGAGAACATAAAACAAACCATAAACTTTTGAACATAAACACATGAATATAAAGTTTAAACATCAAAATAATGAGTTATGAAATAAATCTTGGCAGTCCGTAAGGTATAGGTCATAAAGCAACATTAATCCTAATAAAATATCAAGGGAATAAAACATGTAATTATGTAAAACCATTAAGTTCATAATATTATTTTAAAAGTATCCAAGGCATTGTTGGCAAGACTATCATAGTAGACAAAGTCCATTACTAAACTGGGTTTATTGTCTTTCTAGCCAGGTATTACTAAACATGATTTAACTAATATCCTATTAATGTCTATTTAATGAGATACAATTATTTACCCAATGCATTGGAGGGGTATATTTGTCCCAAAAATCTCATAATGAAAACATTCTTACATGTTTCATAATAACATAAATCATTCATCACAGCATAACCCATAAAATAAAATGGGATTCTTAAACATCATATCATCATAACATAATCCATATTAGATAAATTGTCTTCCTAAAAATTCACTCCATCATAAAAACAATAAAATTAAAGTAATAATAGGGATATAAAGATACACCTATGTCATCTTATATGGAAAATAATTTTTATAAAACACTATAAATTAATTCTTGAGGAATATATCCTTTTTTCTCCAAAAACGATTTATTTTCTAAAAATTTCATGAAATTTTAAAACAAAAGAATTTAGTTGAAAAAAACATGAAATATTATAGAGTAATATTCATGGAAATAATGTGTTAATAAAACGTAAATATCTATTAATTCCATATAAGTTTAAAATATCTTTCTCCTTGTACTTTTACCTGAAAATTAAAAAAGTAACTTGTATGGTAAACAAAAGAAATATTTCTTCCATACCATGTAGTAAAAGTGAAAAAATTGGTAAATTGAAATTAAACATAAATTTATGAATGGTATATATTTTATGAAAACCTTTTTATAAAACATGGACTTGGATTATGAATATATCCCTAGAAAATACTTATGTATAAACAATCTTGGATAAAAATGAGATTGCAAAATTATCCCTTACCTTAGATCTGATTTCTTTTATAAGTGTTTGAAACTATGGTATAGTGGGATTACACTTATTATTAACATACAATATAACCATATTAATACTTATTATATCATATATTATTCACTTACGACTTTATACAACTCATTCATTTTTCAATAATATGTTAAAGTAATGTTTTGGGTAACAATCGTTTCATTGATCGTACGTGTTTGGACTTGTTATTCTTCACATGATTACTTAGATCATGATTTACATACTTATATAATATAAAAAATTATTGATATATAATATATATTAAGTAAAAAAATATATATAATAGATCGATAAATGGAATGGAATACACGGTTCATAGAGATGGTAGGTCGTACGTACGCATGAATGTTGTTTTTGTTTCCTTATTAAATTGAATGGAAGTATGTAAATGACATATATATATATATACACATAAATCCAGTATCGATATTATGTAATATTTTTTATTATTATTTATTATATATACTTTATAATCATTCTTGAATGGTTAAAATGGAGAATGAATCTCATCTTGTCATGGAGACGGTAAGCCGTACGTACGCACGAGAGACGATATCATTCCAATAATTGTCAAACGTTATTGAAGTGTATGGTGTATAATATCTCATAATTATTATAATGTTATAATAATCATATATAGTTATTATTTCCACCATTATACACATCCAGGTAAGGTGTTGGAGAAAAACATATTACAGTAGGGCGTGGAGACAGTAATCCATACATATGTATTCACGGTGATTTTGTTTTTAGTAGGATAGATACAAGGTGGAATATGGTTATTTCATATTTACAAAAACATATCATTATATGATAGATACTCATGTTATTAATTTATAATGAAACAACTAAATAAGAGGAAATAGAAGAAGAAATAAATTTGAATGAATTGGTAGAGGAGATTACCCTTCCTCGGCGTGTCTCCATTAAATTCCCTCTTAGGGCACTAGAGTTGGACTTTTGAGAGGACCAGAATATCTATAATAAAACTAGGGAAGTTTAGAAGAAAAATTTATAGCAGTTTTCTAAGCATGAAGGCTCAAAATGAAGTTAATAGGAGAGGATGAGGTGCCCATTTATAAGAGAGGAGAGGGGCACTTTTGAAAATTTCCAAAATATTAATTTATTATAAATTCAATTTTGATTTAAAATAGTCCACAACTAATTTAATTCTAAGATAATATTATTTTGTTTGAATACATATAATCCAATAATTTTTTTAAATGTTTTGAATATTTTTTATCCTCATCTTTTTAGTGTTACCCTTATTTTAACCTTTTTAATCTTACTCTGATATTATATTATTTACTCATTGTGGGTTAATTTAATTAAAATATCATGTAAAAAGACCCCAAAAAGTTATTTACGATATATTTGAACTTATATTAACCATTTTAGAGAATATTATATTTTATGGAATTTAATATCATTTAATAAACTATTTTATGTTCTAATTTATGAATTGTTTCAATTTTGGACACTATTCATACTTGCCTTTTTTAAAAATTCATAACAACATTATTACATCAAACATAAATAATGAAATCAAAGATAATATTTCAATATCTGCCATAAAATTCATGTCTTGCATCAAAAAACAAAAATACATTTGTTTTAATATTTATAAATTTATTTATTTGAATCATTCATTAATAAGGTAATCACTACATCATAATTGTGTCAAAAATAAATATATTTATCTAATGTAAAAAATTTATAAATAAAATAACATGATGTAGGAAATATTTTTATATTTATAATTATTATTAATATACATATGGACCTATTATATAACCCCATGTTAAAATCGATTTAGTAAAAGTTATATGTTTAGGTTTTAACTATGTTAACTTCAAATTAAGTCTTATAAAGTGTTGTTTTCACATCCAAGTGAAATCATGGGGTCCAAAAATCTGCCCAAGGATTCCCATGGTTGGACATATCTCACCCAATATAATTAGGTCATGTGTTAGGTTAGTTTAATATTATTATATTATTATTAATTTACCCTTATTTACCATATTTACTATTTAACCATGGTAAATCAAATAATTACTGATGTTACTATTCATAATGTAAAAAAATAAAAAGTAATTATTTACACAATTTAATCCTTATTATTAAAAATAATAAATCCATTATTCCAAATTCAAAAAACATAAGTTGTTGTTATTAATTTAAAATTAATCTCGTTGTCGAAGAAACAGTTTTTGTTTAAAACATTGCAAACAATTAAAATGCTTTTACATATGAATTCAATGTAAAATTAATGAAAATGGCTTGAATTTTATTAAAATATAAAAATATATTCTATTTATACATTAAATCCATTAAATAATATATTTTATCCATAAAAAGTATTTTGATGAAAAAAGTTGTTTTCAATTAAAATTTTGCGTATTTTTACTATTCATCAAAATAAGAAAGTTATTAGAAAAATATCAAAAATTTATCCAAACTAAATTTTTATGTCCCGATTATAAAGAAGAATTTTTTTATTATCAAATGTATCTTATAAAAGTTTTAAAAACCATATTTAATATGGGTGCGCCATCAAAAGGCGGTAAAACTGCATTTTTTTGAAAAATATTTATTTTACCCAAAAAATTGATTTTGTTCTCATATCACGTGTAAAGTGATTTATAATGTTATATAAAATTAAAAATTTGATTAATAATATTTATAATGTATATTTTATTGATTATTTTAATAATATTTTATTGTTTAGTGAAACTCGGTATTGTGTACCATGTAAGCTATCGAGGAAAGTTACTCTTGCGTGTAACTTAAGCCTTGTCAATTACGCATGTTGTGAAATCTTAGTCTTGTGTTTCTTGTAACATAATACAAGCTTAGTTAATTTATAAATTGAACAAAATCTATATTCATTGTTGTGTGAATTGAATTCTATCAAAAAAACATGAAATTGTGTGCAACACATGCCAATAATAGTGTTGTGTATAATGAAAACTAATACGGTGTTCCATATAGTGAAAACTAATCTTGGTGTAGTGTACAACACAATACATCAATGAAATTTAAAAAAACTATCTCATAAAATCTCGAGGTTTTACATTCTACTCCCTTAAAATGAATTTCTACCTTGAAATTCGTCTGGTTTATAAATGGTTTTATACTTGAATGTTTCTTTGATGGAAACCCACATAGTAAAAAGGGATAATAAGACATCACTTTAAAAAAGTAAAGTTAAGAATGTAATGGTTACCCAAAGTAACTCATCACTGGGTTTCCACATAGGAGAACATATGTGCGAAGTGAAAACATGGATATGGAAGATAAATCTAACCATCATATTCTGATGGATAGTGATAGAGAATAAGATTTGGAGAAAGTTAACTACCAAAAAGCCATAAATCTACAATGATTTATGGGGCTATCTGATTCATAAAAAAGAAAGTAATAGGATAAATTTTTTTTCAAGATCCTTTTTCCTAAAGATTAATAACATGAGAATAAATACTTACTTTATTTCAATAAAATATCATCATTGATTGTGACTTTAACCATCATTTATGTCATAAAAATACCATTATCCTTGTATATTGTGTTAACTGAACCTTTTCCTTTGCAATTACAAGATTTGTGTCCTTTTTTCCACACCCAAATCATCTTCGAGTTCCTTAGAAACATTCTCCTAGATGCCTCTTCCCACAATATTTACATGAGGAAAATTGAACATTCTTTCCTCTATGATCATCATGAAACTCTATCTTTCTATTATTAGCTAGGTCAGGAAACTTACCAAAGTTGAGGTTATTTATCATATTATGATATTGTTGATTAGGCATAATAATGATAATTTTACTTCCAAATCCTATTTCATTTTTTTCTCATGAAGAATATCATTCCAGTGTCCATCATATTCTCCATTAACATGAATCCTTATATTTCTAGCCTTTTTCTAAAACCCAAAAATAATAGTATGAGAGGAAAAAATCATACTAGGAAAACAACATAACCAATGGGATTACATTCAATATCTAATATCTTAGTTTTAATCCTTGGTTATTAATGATTGTTATTAAAATTCTAGGACTATAATTTATACATATACTTAACCTTACGGACATCCCTAGACATTCCTTAGAAATATATCTTGGGATCTCACTAAAGTTTTTTCATTGTAGTTTCTAAAGGTTAACTAATCCTTCACTCTGATACCAACTATACAGACCCATGCTAGACTATATTGATATTATATTACTTTTTCAGAATACTTTATACATGATACAAAAAAATTTCTGAAGACAACATTAGTTTAGTGTCTTTGGAAACTCGGAACATAATCTTACACTCATGGTGAATGATCTTCAACATTTCCAATAAATATCTTGCCATTTTGTTTTCCTATCTAAAAAAATTATTTATATCATAGGGAAAATAAAAAAAATAAAGGGCGTGCTCAAATGCTCAGAAAGGGTAAACATGGAGAATATACAACAAAACATAAACATTTGAACATAAACACAAGAACATAAAGTTTAAACATCAAAATCCCAAGTCATGAAATAAATCTTGGTTGTACATAAGGAATAGTTCATAAAGGAACATTAATCATGGTAAAATAGAATGGGAATAAAATGTTGAATTGTGGAAACCATTAAGAACATAATATGATTTCCATTGTAGCCAAGGTATTTTTTTCCAAGACCATCATAGTGGACCCAATCCATTACTGAACTGGGATTACTTGTTGTTCCAGCCATACATTACTTAACCTAATTTAACTATAGTTCCATTCATGTATATCTCATTAGATATAATTCTTTACCCAATGTTTTGGAGAGATATATAGGTTCCACCCATCTCATAATGAAACCATTCTTACATGCTCCACAAAAACATAAATAATTAATCATAGCATAACCAATGAGTTAAAATGGCATTCCTTAACATCATGTCATCATAACTTTATCCATATAAGATAAATGGAATTCATAAAAATTAATACATTGATAAACACAATGAAATTAATGTAATGATAGTCATATAAACATAACCTTATGTTGTCTTAGAAGAAAAATAATTTTGATAAAACACTAGAAACTAATTCTTGAGGAAAACATCATTTCTTCTTCAAAAACAATTTATTTTCTAAATATGTCATGAAATTTAAAAAACAATAGTTGAAAATAATCTGGAAATAGGGTAGAGGAATATTCATGTAAATAAGGCATTATGAAGACGTAAAAATACGTTCATTCCATTTTAGTTAAAAAACATTCACCTATTACATTTACCAGAAAAGTCAAAAAGTACCTCTTATGGTAAACAAAAGAAAAATTCCTTCCATACTATGAAGTAAAATTAAAAAATGGGTACAAATGACTTTAAACATACATATATGAATTTTAAATACTTATTGAAAACATTTTTATAAAACATGGACATGGATGATGAATATATCACCAAAAAATACCTACGTATAAACGATCTCGGATAAAAATGAGATTGCAAAATTATCCCTTACCTTAGGTCTAATTTCACCTGTATGTGTCTGAAACTACTATATAGTGGGTTTATACATATTATAATCTTTTAATATAACCTTATAATATATATATTCTATCATATATTTTTCACTTATGACTTTATATTACCCGTTCATTTGTCAATTCCATGTTAAAGAAACGTTTTGGGTAATAATCGTTTCATTTATTGTGCGTGTTTAGAATTGTTTTTCTTCACAAGATTACATAGATAATGATTCAATTAATTCCAGAATTTAAAAAATGATTTATATATCATATATAATCATTATATAAATATATATAATTTATCTATAAATGGAATGGAATAAACCATTCATGGAGACGGTAAGTTGTACGTATGCATGAATGCTATTTTTGTTTCCTTATTAAATTGAGTGTAAGTATGTAAATGAAATTTAAATATATATATATATATATACATAAATCCAGTAGAATTATTATGGTATATATTTCATGATTATTTATTATATATACTTTATAATCTTTTTTGAATGGTTAACAAGGTGAATGAATCTCATCGCGTCGTGGAGACGGTAAGTCGTACGTACGCACGAGTGATGATATCGTTCCCATAGTTGTTGAAAATTATTGAATTGGATGGTGTATAATATCTCATAATTAGTATCATGTTATAATAATCATATATTGTTATTACTTACACAATTATACCCATCTAAGTAAGGTGGTGGTGAAAAAAATATTACACCACGGCGTGGAGATGTTAATCTGTACGTATGCACGCTCGATGATTTCATTTTTTGTAGGAGGGATAGAAAGTGAAATAGGGTTATTTTATATTTATACCGACATATAAGTATATTAGTGATTCTTATGTTATTACTTTATAATGAAACTACTAATGAAGATGAAGTAGAAGAAGAAATAAATTTAAAGAATCGGTAGAGGAGATTAACTCTTCCTCAACGTGCTTCCTTTAAATTTCCTTTCAGGGCACTAGAGATGGTCTTTTGAGAAGGAAATAACCTATATAATGTAACTAGTATAGTTTAGAAGATAAATAGTAATGGTTTGGCCGAGCTTCATGGATATAAATGGAGTTAAGAGGAGAGGGAGGAGGTACCCTTTTATATGAGAGGAGAGGGACACTTTTGGAATGATCCAAAATATTAATTTATTATATATTAAATTTAGATTTAAAAATGTCAAAAACTTAATTAATAATAATATTATAAGATTTTATTGGAATACCCATCATCCAATATTTTTTTGACAACATTTGAATGTTTTTTTTATCCTTATCTTTTTTGGTTTTACCCTTATTTAACCCTTTTTAATCTTATCGTGATATAATGTTATTTACATATTATTGGTTAATTTAATTACCCTATCATGTAAAAGGACACATAAAAAGTTATTTATGACATATTTTGACTTATATTGACCATTTTTTAAGAGCATGGATGTTTAGGAATTTAATATCATTTAATAAACTATTTTATGTTTTAAGTTATGAATTGTGTCCATTTTGGACACTATTCAAACCTCACTTTTTAAAAAACCATAAAAACATCATTACTTAGAACCAAAGGAATTAAATCAAATATAAAATGTCAATAACATCCATAAAAGTTGTGTAGGACATCAAAATAACAAAATTATAATTGATTTAAAATTTATAAATTCATTTATTTGAATCTTTCATTAATGAGGTAATCACTACATCATAATTCTATCAAAACTAAATATATTTATCATATATCTAAAAATTATAAATAAAATACCATGATGTACTAAATATTTTTAAATTTACAATGACTATTTATATACATAAAGATGAATTATATACACTAATATTAAAATCTATTTAGTAATAATATATGTTTAGGTTATAATTATCTTTACATTAATTTAATTCATATAAACTGTCATTTTCACATCCAAATGAATCAATGGGGTCCTAATATCGACCCAAGTATTCCCATGTTTGGACATATATCATCCAATATGACTAGGGCATGTTTTATGGATGCTTAATATTATTATAATATTAAATTTTTACCCTTATTTATCAGATTTACCCTTTTACCATGGTAAATAAAATTATTACTAAAGTTGCTATTCATAATGTCTAAAAAAAGAACCTATTTTCACAATTTTAACCTTATGATTCCTAATATTGAATCAATTTTTTCAAATTGTAAACACATAAGTTGCAATAATTAATTTAATATTAATCTCATTGTAAAAAAGTTGGTTTTGGTTTAAAACATTGTAAAAGATTGAAATGTTTTTACAAATGAATTCAATGTAAAATTAATTAAAATGACTTAAATTGTCTTAAAATATAAAAAGATATTTTATTTCTACTTTAAAAAAATTAAATAGTATATTTTACCCATATAAATTATTTAAATGAAATGTTTTTTTAAATTAAAATTTAACAAATTTTTACAATTCATAAAAATATGAATGTTATCAGAAAAATATCAAAACATTATCCAAAATAAATTTTTATGCCTCACATCTAAAGAGTTATTTTATCTTGTGTGCCATCAAAACGTGGAAAAAATTAATTTTTAGAAAAATACTTTTTTTATCTAGAAAATTTATTTTGTTACCATATCACGTGTAAGATGAATTCTAATATTATAAAAAATTAGAAATATGGTTAATACTATTTATAACAGCTAGTATATATAACATTTTAATAATATATCATTGTTTAGTGAAACTCAGTATTGTGTACTATGAAATCTATTGAGGAAGGTTTCTCATGCGTGTAACGTAAGCCATGTCATTATTGCGTGTAGTGAAAGCTTCATTTGGTGTTTCTTATAACATAATCCAAGCATAGTTCATTTATAAATTGAAAAAAAACTAAAATCATTGTTGTTTGAAATGAATTCTGTCAAAAGAACTTGAAATTGTGTGCAACACAATCTAGGAATAGTTTTACATATAATGCAATCTAATATGGTGTTACATATAACAAAATCTAATCATGTAGAAATAAATGAAATTAGAAAGAATATATCTCATAAAATATCATTGTGTTACAATTTAAGGAGATGTGTATGTTATTTCATGCCCTATTTAAGTTTCAATCAAAATTAGTTTAGAATTTTTAAGCGAAACATAAGAGTTATATATGGGTAACCCTATGATCTCTGGTCCTATGTAAGAGTA
This sequence comes from Viscum album, assembly GCA_963277665.1. Taxonomy (NCBI): domain Eukaryota; kingdom Viridiplantae; phylum Streptophyta; class Magnoliopsida; order Santalales; family Viscaceae; genus Viscum; species Viscum album. Next base: position 121,333,211 of record OY728134.1, read on the forward strand.
GCATGTGGATTTAACTGGTCGTAGAAAGGTCTATCTCGATTTCTTTGTTTATGTAAAGGTACCCAAATATTTACACTACTAAATAATGGTAAGAGGAGGGTATATAATGGTATCCCTAAAATTTTTACAGTAGTTTAAAGGTAGAAACCACTATGTAAAGGTAAGATGACACCGTGTAAGGGTAACCCTTGGATTTTAAATGTGGTTTAATGGTAAGATAAAGCTATGTAAAGGTAAGAGTGAGAAAGGTACCCTAGGATTTCAATGAGCTTTGTAAAGGTAACACTGATTTTAATAAGTATATATAAGGTTAAAATATGGTTACATAATGGTAAATCAAAGTTAATAAATGCTATTAAAGGTTTACCTTGACTGAACATAAGGGTAACTTTGACTTATCAAAAGATGTGTAGGGGTCACCACACTGCCCCTAATATATTGTGTGATTTTTTATGGAAGCTGAAAAGATATTTTGTAGTTACATTATAATCCACACTATCCAAATCATGGGATTTCAATGCGTCATGGAATCCATTAGGGGATGAACCGATGTAGAAGATGAAGGTTGGGATGTGGGCTGAGCTACTACACTGTGGACGGGGGTAGTGAAGATGAATATACACCATAGGGTTTCCATGTGTCATGGAGGTGTCAAAAAATTATATGGCAAGGTTTTTAGGAATAAATAAGAGGTTTTGGACATAGAAAACTTTGCCTACATCACAACAAACGGCTACATCGCATATCGGCTGTATAGATTACTTAGGTATAAATAATTCCTGCATTGATCAGCTTCATGAACTATAATATATAATTTTTGGATATTTGAATATGGTAAATTATAGGATTCACTAAATTTCAATCATATCCACTTTAAATAAACTCTATAACTTCTCAAAAACACTCTAAGACATTGTATCCCTTGAAAAGTTGATCATTGGATTACAAATAAAATAAAGCTTATTTTGGGAAAAATTATTCTATGCACATGTGATTTGATTATGGTGATGAGTCAGATGCCATATGAAAAAAGGAATATATCTGGTAGGGATGAAATGAAAAAAAATATCGATATGTCTAATGGTGATGAAAAGGGATTATGGGAATGTCAATGTTGTGATATCTCTCTCTTCAATTGGGGAATTTAAAAGGATTTCACCACCTAAAATTTAAAAAATTAAACATTGAATGAATTTGAAAAGAAGAAATGTTTAAGGATTTTAAAATAATATTTTGAGATTAAAATACTATAAATCTATGGGTTTGATGCCTATTATTTTAAATGCCATTATATTTTGATGGGAATTTCCATTGACCAGAAATATGGATGGGGATTCTTTTTTGTTTTCTATTATAGCTTAGTACAATTTTTTTCTTTATTAACCTATATGAACGTTATAACAAAAAGTGTTTTTTTATTACAATATATCTCTCTCTTTCTTCCACCATGACCTCTTACACTCCCAATGTTGATCAACTGACCTAAGGCTTGTCCTTGGGGATGGTTTTCAAGGTGTTCCAACTTTTTTAACATAATGAAATAATGTTTATATTCTATTTATGTTATTGGAATGTGAAATTCTTAAGATGGGTGTGATGATCATCCACCACTCTTTTTGAGCCTCCTGAACTCATTTTATTATTTAATTTACATCCTTTACCTCCCATATCTTGGAAAAGCTCATTATAAAATTGAGTTGAGTTTATTCAAGGAATGAAACAGTATACAATAGATTGGGTTCTTGGAATGTTATACATTCTTGATCGAGGTGTGTCAAAAATATTGATTACAGGATGAGGTGAATTTTTTTGTTCCAAGTAAGTATCCATAGCCTAAAAAATATCATAATAAATAAATTAAATTATAGTAATTTGTGAATGAGTAATCACATTGAATTTAAAAAATATTAATGAATAATGAAGGAACCTAGGTAACCGACCGTAGGACCAAGACCTTAATTTTCTAACTTTCATATATTTTGTTTGAATTTCATCAACATGTTTTGTTTTATTATTCTATTTACATTCTATTTTAAATAATTTCTTTTTTTATAAAATATAATAATTAAAAACAATACTACTAGTGAATCGGAAGAAGTGAGTAATTAACTGTGAAACTCCTCAAGTGGCATGACCAAGATCATCCACTATAATGCACTCAAAAAAATAGAGTAGTTTTTGTAACACACATGGTAGTAATGTCAAAACATAGCACCATTAATGGGGATCCAAGAATAATTTTTCTTATTATTTCCATTTCACATTGTAACTATTTTTTGTTGTTTTATAATAATATATATAAACAAATTCCATTATATATTCTAATTATGATAATTATGAATAGATTTATTACTCATAGGATAAAAATTAAGAGGTTGAATATTATATAAAATATTTGTTGCAATGAATTGATAAAAATATGATAAAATTGAATTTCCAAATGGGACAAATAGTTTTTGAGTTTCAAGAGAAACTCAAACCCAAGTAATTTGTTGAAGAGATTTCGCCACTAATTGTTCAATTTGAAGAACCTGATGTTATAAAGAATCAGATACTTAAAGATCCATTCCACCTCTCTCATCAATTTTATGTGGATATTCATGATAAATTCTTTAATGATGATGTATGTACAAGAGATCAAAAATATTTAGATTATTTTGGGAATTAATATGAAATAAAATATGATCTACCCATCCTTTATATAGTATAATTATCTTCACTGTAGTATAAATCCCTTTTCTTATGAGAGGAAGAATTTCCCCATATGGCGGCCTTTGAAGAGAATATGGAAGATCCTAATCTTGTGTTTTTTGAAACATCTTCTATAGGTTTCATTAGAAGTAATGTTTTTGAAAAATGTTATAGGATGTAGATCTTTGGACAAACTGTTTATATTTTTCCTGCCATGGTGTTTCAAAGTATTTATTAAGAATGATCATTAACAAATAAATCCTTCATTTAATAGAGGATAATAAACATAGATAAATGTATATAGACGATCATACAAAGAGGGTCATATATATATCTTCAGAATAATATGATCTTTTATTATTATTATATGTTTATAGTTACAGTGGATGACCCAACTACTTATCAATAGATTCTCAAGTCTATGGAAGGTCGACCACAATGATCATTGTTCTACGATATTTTTTTACTGAAAAAATTCTTCCATAAAGAGTTGGTGTGTCCTTGATCTATTCTTAATATAGAAACTATATATACAATGCATGTTTATGATATAAATTTTTTGAGACATAAAATTGGAGGGAAAGGGAGAGAGATATTGTAATCAGTTTTATATATCAGAATGAATATATTTTCAGTGCTCCACTATAGAACTATGAAATTTTCACAACCAAAGTAGATCATGTTTATCCATTTTTTATTTGGTTGTTTTAAATGATACGAGATAACTGAATTTTTGAATGTTGTTTAGGTTGGTTTTTCTCTTCCTAGTTTTATTTTACATAACTCAATATGTGGATATATCAGAAAAACTCATTATCAGATAAAACAATGTGAATAATTTTTCTATGTAGGCTAATGAGATCAGATGAATGAATCTATCTAGTGAATATTGTATCAAAAATACTGTCCATTAGATTGAATGGACGGAGGATAGTGTTTTTTTTGAGCTCCTTACAAATATTTATATTAAAGTAATAGTTCAATTCTATACCACTAGATGCATACCGGTGTTTTCTTCCATTGTATTGAAAGTTATTATATTTTAAATTGGTTAGATTTATCAGTATATTGAATTTATAGGATAGAAAATTTTGTATTGATATGTTAAATGGAAAGGAATTTTTTTATACAAGGAAATAGGATTATAATATAATATAAGAGTATAACGATGTTCCTTTTTCCAAAATGTATCTAAAAATAAAAGGAAAAAAGTACAATTGAAAGGTTTTATAGGAACGATTTATCCTTAATCAGGATGTATCTTTATAGGAATGTTTCATTCAACATTAAAGATAAGAATAATATTAAATAGGTTATGAAATTTTTGTATGAATTGTATAAGAATCTAAAACTCTTATTTATTCATATTTCAAAAAATAATGAACTTGATGTCATCATATAGAATGCCTACAGCTGATCATATGAATGAATTCAATATGATCTGAGGGATGTTAAAATATATAATGATTAAATTTGGATATGATGTTTGGTATTTTTTTTATTATTTATTCCCTTCCACAAAGCTTTAATTATATGGTGATAATGTGAAGATAATATAGTGGGAAGTTAGATCCTATTTTTTAAGATATTTGAATGGTAGTCTTCAATGAAGAGATAAAGCATATGTAATTTTAGAAATTTTCTAAAGGTTTCCCCAATACTAATGAATGGGGATGGCTAGTTAATCAAACATACCATCATAAGAAGAAATATTCATAGGATAATTCCTAGAGAAAAAGTTGAAGTATATTCAATGGTTTGAAACCAATATGATGTTTTTTTGGAAAAAGGTATATACCAAGAGGGATTGTAGGGATCATATAGAGTCTTCCACTTCTGGAGAGGAAAATATGGATAGTAAATCATAAAATGTTTCCAAATTGATAGTAATTATGATCATTCCATAGGAGTCATGGGTTATTTACTATAGGTAATCATTCCATTCAACTGGTGAGTGAGGGAACATGAATGATTATGTACCTAGAAGATTGGGAAGAGTTTATTTAGTGGAAGATGAAGGTCTGTATATAGTTCAGAAATTTTATGTGAACATTCAAATAAAAGTGGATGTATCTTAAAAATTAAAGATGTTAGATACATTCTATGTCTCTAGAAGAACTTCAATCATTGGGATAGCTTGAAGATGTAGGTTTCATAATAAATTTATTGAATAGTGTTAGGAATATTTTTAGAAGTTCCCTGGTTATTTATCATTGAGTAAAAAATTGTGTTTTGTATCTTATTAGATGAAGTGAGAAAGTTGAAAGTTTCAAAAAAAATTAATTTTATTGTCTTCAAATGTGATACTACAGAATTAGTCACCTTGGTGAGAAAAATCATATAGTTATAACATTGAATGGAAAACATAAAACCAATCACATTGATCTTGGAAGATGTGAGAGTATTATATTTTGAAAAAAGAGATTTTTTTAAGCTTTTATGGACTAAATATAAAGAGACCAATGTTATAACTTGTTCAATCTGATGATTGGAGTCTAGCCCTTGTTCACATTTAGAGAGGATTACTGTATTTTTGTAATTTCATTGATGATGAAACATTAAAGTTTTAGATATAATTCCTAAAGAGTATACTTAATGTGTTTTAGGTATTTATTCACTAAAAATATTTTTATAATAAATATTGTGAAGAAAAGTTGAATTGTATCATGAAAAACAATGGTGGGGTATACACTTGAGAAAACATTCATAACTTCAGTAAGAAGGACATTAAGAATGAGTATATTATTACAAGGACTCCACAATATAATGTAATAGATAATTGAATTAATCACAAACTGATGGATAAATCTTGGAGTATGATACTTCACTTATGAATGCCTAAGGGCCTTTGTGATGAATCCTTGAATTCAATATCTTACCTAGTGAGAAGTGTAATGGCCTTAGTTATGGAGTAGGAACTTCTTGAGGAAAAATTGTCCAATAAAAGTCTAAAGTTCGACCATATCAACATATTTTGAATCGTTTCATATGTTTATATTGATGCTAAATATTGAGACAAGTAGGATGAACGATCCAATGTTTATTTTATTGTCATGTTTGGGGATGAGAAATTTTTTATTACCAATGGGATGATGTAGAGAAAAAATTCATCCAGAGAAAAGAAGTTTTTTTCAATTAATAAATGACATGGAAACATATGAAATTGGCTGATAAGGATGTTGATGAAAATTAAAAAAATTAAATTTTAGGAATATTAGATAGAGGTTACCATAAAAAATTATTATAAAGACATTAAAGGATTTCAATCCCTTCATTAGAATATTTGACATTGACAGATGAGATAGACCTTTGATATATGGTGAAAGTTCTGATAAACCCGTACAAGAAGAAGAATGATTAGAGAGACTTTTACAAAATAGAATACTACTAGAAATAAATGTCCAGACAAATAAACCTGAGGATGTGTTTAGGATATCCACTCATATCATAAAACCTATTTAGAGGCTTGGGGAAGATATGAACTTCTCACTTTTAATCGATGCAAGGGAATGAGGAAGTCTAAAAGAATCATGTACTCGAAGAGAATTTAATAGTGGTATTCATCAATAGAAGTGGAAATTTGTTCCTTCAATATCATCAAAAAATTGGGAATTGGATGAGATAATGGATAGAGAAACGTATTTAAAAAATATATTAGGTTTTCATTTTAAAGATAAAAGATTATATAATTAATAGATCTAGAGCAATGTTGGTGGGGACAGGTTTTAAGAAAAAGTGGGTTATTTAGTTTTCATAAATTTTCTCACCACTAGTTTGAAGAAAAAAATTCATATTGTGATTAGCAGTGTGGCATTTGATTATCTACATTTGGAGTAAATGGAGGTAAGGATAACTTTTCTTCATGCAGATTTAGAGGAAGATATTTACATGGTTCGGCCTAAGGGTTATGATGATCATCTAAGGAAGAATTTGGATTTTAAGTTGAAATGAACTCATTATAGCTTGATTCAACCACTATGATAGTGAATTTGAAAGTTCAAGGATTTCATTATTGAAGAAATTTTCACTCGATGTGACTACAAGTAATGTTTTTAATAAAAAAAATTGTAATATGGAACATATTTAATATTGTTGTTGTATGTGGATGATATATTGATTGATGCTCTAAGGTTCTAAGAGATTAATAAAATGAAAGTGGAATATTTCAAAAATGATAAAGTTGAAAAATTTTGGGATATCTTTTAAAATCATGGGGATGATAATGGATATTGATATGAAAGTTTGATCATTGGTTTTATCTCAAAAGGAATAGAATATTGATGTTATCAAAATATTTGAAATGACATTTTGTAATACTATATCAACCCCACTAATCGAACACTTCAAATTTTTAAAAACTCAGGTACTATCATCTGAAGGATAATTTTGTGAGATGGAGAAGTTTACCTATGCTTTATTTTTAGTAATTTTAATGTATTCAATGGTTTTTACTCAACCATATGTTGATTTTATAGTGGAAGTTGTTAGTTATTTCATTTCAAATCCATGAAGGACAGATTGATAATATACAAAATATATATTAAGATACATAAAAGTGACATCGGATATAACATTCCATTTCAATTATGATGATTAGTTGAAATGTTTTACAGATTATGATTTTACTAGAGATATTGTTTCATGAAAAAATAATACATAGTTTATATTTTTTGGGATTAAAAATGAATGTTAGATATCTCAGTTAAAACTAATGGTTAATATATCTACAATAGATAAAGTGTATATTGTTACTAATAATGAAGGAAAATAATTTATTTGGTTAATTTTTAGTTTGAATCAACACATAAAGTGTTTATACATGGGATTTATTTCTGTGATAATCATAGTTCCATTAATATTACTTGAAAACTAGTGTTTCATGAAATAACGAAACACAATGACCTAAAATATCATTTTATAGAATGTACAATGGAGGTTAATGTAACTTCTCAGATTCAGGTGTCACTCAACGGGTGCCATGAACCCGGTTGTTCACATGACCTCAAGCGCATTTCCCCAAACTCCAGAGGCTACCGACTAGAATTAAGGGACTATGTTGGATAGTGGGGAAGCTATGCCCTCATTTTTCAAAGTGTAGCGCAGTGAAAATAAAGATAAACATACAAAATGTGGAAGTAGTAAACAATACCCAAGCTGAAATAGATAGAGCACTAGAGTATAAAAAATACCAACAGTCATATATAATGATGCAATATGCCCCAAAGTCTAAGAAAGCAGCCGAAACAGGATACACTACAATACAAGGGACAATACAACAAAGCAAAATAAAACTGCACAGTAGGAACTCAGTAGCATCGCAAGCCTAAGTTCGGTCCCATGCACTCCTACTCCTCTGCAACAATCAAGTACTTGTATAGGGACCCTTTTACTTATCTACACCAGAAGAAATATGATATGTTTCTGCTGATGACATGATCCAAACAGGGTGTGAGAAATAAATCCAAATAGGCAACCACCAAATGCCCATGCCCAACTGTCAGTGTACAGTAATAAAATTCAGTAAACTAGGTATTACTCAAAAGTCACAATCTCTACCTATTAAATTTCCATTTAATTAATTATTTATTAATCCCAAGCTTGTGCTTTAGCTTTCTATACAACATAATAAATCACCACAGTGAATATACAAAGTAAACATTTTCCGCAGACATAAAATCATTACCCTTAGTTATCAGAATCGAAACTCGTAGGTTATAGCCCACAGGCATAACGAATATTGCCCGCAGGCGTACGAGGTGTAGCCCATAGGCAAAGAAATTACTGCCCACATGGATGAGAAAAGTTACCTGCAGGCTAATCAAAACACTGCCTCCAGGCTAAGCAAGAAACTGGGCTGAGCCCAATACATAAGCAAGTAATTTATATAAACATCCTCTCAAGGAAAATCAAAGCATTCTAAACTCATGGTATACCCTCGGGTAACCTAGCCGAATGGATAAACAAGGGAATGCACCCACGGGGTGGCCCTGGATCTAATCAGTGATCCCAATCAGTAGTTGTACATATTCATTAAATTACCTATACAATTCTAGTTATTTAATTAATCATGGAATAATCCATACGACACCCTAATCATTGGCGTGTAGCACAATGGTACACAAAAACAACAAGGCAATTGGAATTAAACATCAGACCACCTACCTTGATCTCCTCATGTCAATATACCTGAACGGTGCCTTCTGAAACACCTGAGAACAGTGTAGATCTGGGATAAAATATTTCCCATTCAAATATAAATAACTTCTCCTCATAAAATAATTGGAAGGAAAGGTTAAGGAAGAGATAAGAACTCATGCACGCGGTTCAATTGAGACTATCAGTGAAGGAAACCGATTTCCAGTTGACGATCGGGAGCTCCTCCAAGATCCGTATGTCACTCCCATGTTCTTCTGACATCATAAGCTTCCTCTGTCGATAGAAGAGGATACTTCCCATTTTAAGCAAAAAAACAAACTAAAAAGCATGTACTCTTAGTTACATAGAGTGCACTTTTCATTTTTTTAACTGTTCCTATGGCGGCTACTTTTTACCGCCGCACTTTTCATATGTCGACATGAGTACACGACATGTATTTCTAAATAAACGGCGTGTACTGTCGCTCAGCTGGCGGCTACTTCCACCGCCTTCATATTCACCTACCAACTAATTACACGACATGTAAATGCTAAGTACATGGTGTGTAGTCAGTTTTACACCCTTCATATCCGGTAGTCCTACATGCCTTGTGTTCTCCTCCCACACGGACAATGTACACGGCGTGTGGAAAAGTACATGGCGTGTTCCCAAAAAATTTGGTATTTTTCCCCATTTTCCTTATTTTATCAAAAAAATAAAGGAAAAAAGGAATAGAAGAAACCCGTACCTCAAGAATATGGATAGGGTTGTTACAAACTTCCCTCCTTAAATCAATTTGTCCTTGAATTTCCCTTCCATGGGTGGTGAAGATAAAGCTCAGAAAAACTCTGGCCACTGAGCATGTACGTCGGTCTCCCACTCCCAGGTTTCGTTCTACACCCGGTCATGATTCCATAGCACCCATACGAGAGGAACTAACTGGCCTATGGAAACTTTCATGCTCCTATCAACAATATGAATCAGATTCTCCTTAAAGGATGCATCAGCCTGAAGCTCAGCCTCCTCGGGCTGAAAGACGTGAGATGGGTCAGAGTGATAATGATGAAGCTGAGATACATGGAAGACGTCATGCATGGCCTGATACCACTCTGGTAACTACAGTCGATAGGCAACTGGCCTGAATCTCTACATAATCTTAAACAACCCCACATACATCGATGAAAGTTTACCCAGTCTTCTGATCCATTTGTGTCCCGACCTCAGTGAAACATGCCAAAAAACTTGATCCCTAACCACGAACTCCAAGGGTCATCTGCGGTGATCAGACTAAGATTTCTTACGAGATTGTGTAGTATCCATCCACTTCTGAATCAATTGGACCTACTCTAAAGTCTCCTGCATGAGATGTGGTCCCAGTAAAGCTGCCTCACCTTCCTCTAACTAGCACAAAGGTGATCGACATGGTCTACCATATAAACCCTCGTAAGGTGCCATTTTAATAATTTCCTGAAAATTATTATTATAGGAAAACTCAACAAGGGGTATGCTCTTCTCCCAAGATCCCCCAAAGTCAAGGACCCATGCACGCAGTATGTCCTCTAGCACCTGTATCGTATGCTCAGACTGGCCATCGGTCTAAGGGTGGTAAGTTTTGCTCAGAAGAACCTATGTACCCAGTGCCCTCTGAAAATTATTCCAGAAACGAGACATAAAACGGGCGTACCTATCTCAAACGATAGAATGGGGGACCCCATGAAAATATTCCACCTATCAGATATACAACTTTCGGAGCTCGTCGACACTGAAGGTTTCCTTGATCAGCAAAAAGTGACCTACCTTCGTAAGTCTTTCCACAACCACCCACAAGACATCACTGTCTCGAGGTGACCTTGGCAATGTGGTCACAAAATCCATCACAACATCATCCCATTTCCACTCTGGAATGGGTAACTATAGTAACAATCCATCTGGCTTCTGATGCTCTGCCTTCACCTGCTGATAGGTGGAACATCTAGCAACAAAACCAGCTACTTCTCGTTTCATACCCAACCACCAAAACTGACGTCTCAAGTCACGGTACATTTTGGTAACCCTGGGATGCACTGCCCAAGCTGAAACATGAAACTCCCACATCATACCCTCACGTATATCCCCTGTAACCCACACTCATCCATGGATACAATATACATCATCATCACCTATCATCCAATCAAAAGGGGGTCCTCACTTTCCACCGACTCCCATTGAACTAGGCCTTCAGAATCTGATAGCTATCTCAACCTCACTCTATCCAGGATGGTAGAAGTCACAGCTCAGGAAGAAAGATAGGCTTACCCCGGACTATAATGAACCTCCAAAAGTATCTTAGATAACAAAGCCATGAGTTGCCACTCACCGCTGGCCTCCTGCAATGCATGTAACTGGGTCCTCCGACTCAGTGAATTAGAAACTGCGTTACCCTTACCAGGTGTATAGGCAAGATCAAATTTGATGGACTGAAGGTATTCAACCCCATTTCACTATCTCAGATTGAGGTCACACTGGGTAAAGATATATTTGAGACTGTTTTGGTCTGCAAACACCAAAAAATGTTCTCCCATGAGATAATTTCTCTAACAGCATAAGACATGAACAACTGCATCCACTCGAGATCATGCGTCGGGTAATTCCTCTCATGTGGCCTCAACTGTTGAAATCCGTACACAACTACTCGATTCCCCTGCATCAACACTACTCCCAGCCCAATACCTGATGCATCACAGTAAACTGTATAGCTCTTCCCTTGCTCTAGAATTATCAGTACTGGTGCTAATGTCAACCTTCCCTTCAACTCCTGAAAGGCTATCTCACAAGCTTCTAACCAAATAAACTTCACATCCTTCTTAGTCAAACCCTTCAACAGCGCTGCTAAGTGGGAGAAGTCCTGTATAAGGAACCTGCAGTTACCTTCCAGCCCCAAGAAACTCTGTATCTCAAACATGTTCTTAGGCATCTCTCAAGAGACTACTGCAATCACTTTCTTTGGGTCTACTGCAACTCCTTCTTCTGAGATAATATGTCCCAGGAAGTGTATCTGGTCCATCAAAAAGTGGCACTTTGAGAGCTTGGAATATATATGATGCTCTATCAGTGTACTCAATATGATCTCAAGATGGGTAGCATGGTCGTGTCGAGTGTGATAGTAGACCAAAATATGGTCCATGAAGACTACCCCAAATGAATCCAGATAAGGGTGGAACACACAATTCATCAGAGGCATGAAAACTGCAGGTGCATTCGTGAGTCCGAACGACATAAACAAGTACTCGTATAGACCATATCTTCTCTGAAAATCTATAAGCTGTATGTCCGATGGTCAAATTCTTAAATGATGATATCCGGATCTCAGGTAAATATTCAAGAACACTCATTCTCCTCGACGATGATCAAAAATATCATAATTCCTTGGATAGGGATATCAGTTCCTAACCTTCAACTGGTTCAGCATCCAATAATACACACAAAGTCTAAGGGTACCATCTTCTTTCTTCGTAAAAAGGATAGGCGAACCCCAAGAGGAATTACTGGGTAGGATGAAACCATTTTCCTGCAACTCCTCCAACTGCCTCTTGATCTCCTGCAACTCTGGTGTAGCCATCCTATAATGAGGAATGGACACTGGTACTGCTCTTGGCACTATCTCAATAGAGAAATCCACCTCTCACTCTGGAGGAAGATCTAAAAAATCATCTGGGAAGAAATCCCTGAAACGATCAACTACTAGAGGGAAATTCTTTTGACATGTTCCCTGGTCATCCAGATATAAGCTCGCAATCTGTGTTTTCAATCCACCTCACCCATGATGCTCAAGTACATCTCAGCTCGCCTAGACATACCATTCGTCCTTATATAGAAACTCTCCACCCTCTGGTGATGTGAAACACACCATGCGACGGTAGCAATATACAATGTCTCGAAAAAGTACCAACTAGTCCATCCGAAGAATGACATCATGGCTCATCATCTCTAAGATATAGAGGTCCCATAGAATGTGACACCCACCAACATCTAGGGGCACTCCCTATACTGAAGAACATAGGCTGTTCTAGTCCCCAATGGAGTGTCTAGAATCATTACATCAGAATAAGAAGAAACATAGAGCCCAAGGCTCTCAATAATGGGCACAGATATAAATCTATGTGTAGTACTAGTATCAAAAAGTACTGAAGACAAAAAAATGTAAATATAGTAGTACCTTTGATAGTGGAAGGTCTGCGATCCAACTCCCGTTGGGTCTGTTGCACTGTATATGCATGCCCAGTGCCACGACCCTACGACATAGCCTGGAAACCCTGAGCTGACCTGCCCTGCTGTCTCTAAGATCCTGGTGTCTATATAACATGGCCACGACCACCACCTCGGCTTGAAAATCCCAACGTACCCAATTCCCTAACTAGTAAGAAGATTATGGCCCTACCCCCGTATGCATAGTCTTCACAGAACCCCTCTCACTAGCCACTGGTGGAAACACCCTACAAAAACAATGGAGATGGCCCGTCCTGCCGCAAGCTCAGCACTCCACTAGGTCACGTGGACCCTAAGGTCTCTTATTCCCCTCTCTGCCACACTGGTAGCACATGACCTGACCACCTGAAGAGTTCTTCTGTCTAGTACTACCATTGTGTGAGAAATCCAACTCACCTCCCACAGGTTCCGCTCAGTTATCAGTGCCTGGTTAACAATAACATGCACTATAGGCTACCTGAAAACATTCAACGATGGTTGGATGTCATATCGAAGACTATCCTCAAAGCGTCGAGCCCTCAATGTCTCACCTACAACTAGAATAGGTGAAAAATATTTCAGATCGGTGAAACAGGAAGAATAATTCATCACTGACATGGTTCCCTGCTGCAGATTCATGAACTCTCGATCTCGATCTTCCCTCATCATCTACAAAAAGAAAAATTCATAGAAGACTGCCTGAAAATATTCCCACTCCATGTCTCGATGAGGCTCAGTCTGGGTGGTAACATCCCACAACCTCTTGAAAGAATCACGCAGCATGTAGGTAGCGTGATTGATCCTCCACCCTGGAGGCATCTTTAGATGCTCGAAAATAGTCTGCATAGAACCTATCCAATACTCCACAGCCTGTGCTCTGCCATACCCTGAAAACATAGGTGGATGCTACTGCCGAAATATGTGCGTCAGCTCTGCCCGAGATGTGGCAACCAGCGGTGCTCCCTAGAAGTTCTGCATAAATTGCATGAAGCCTTCATGGAACTGCGCATCAGTGCATGTACCCGAAATAACGGTTGGCGCCGCATCTGGCTCTACTGGAGGATCCATCAGTAGCCCGTGGCCTACCATCTCGGGAGTATACTCGTTTCCGCTCTCCTGGATAACAACTCAAGGACGTCTCGGTGGCATGAATCGACAAGGTCAAACACATTCCTTATATAAATATAATCAAGGACTAAAAACAAGGAGTATAAGAAGCGAACAAGAGAAAGAAAACATTCATGTTTTTACAAAACAAGACTACACAGAGATTATAATAACTACACAAGATGTTCCATTAATTCTTCCACATGGGCATGTACTTTTTCCAAAACTGGTCGTGTAATACCCCAAAGCACAAGGTGTGTTGTCAACACACACAGTGTGTCCTTAATTTTTCTCCCCTCCTCGAGTCCCTCTACACTGCTTAGCCCCACGACTCTCATTTAAATGAGACTACATGGCGTGTAAAAGGTCTACACGGCAGGTGCTCAACAAGCTTCACCGACCCATGTTGTCCATGACATGGACGGGTACACAGCTCAGATTATAGGACATATTCCAAATAGACATGGTGTGTAATGCTTAAATTCCCACTACCCGTGTTGTTAGTGACATGGCTGATTACTCGGCTGACACTACACGGCGTGTTACACCCACACACGGTGTGTACACCACCCCATTTTCCCAGACACATGACCAAATCCACACGGTCTCTCACCGGTCAAGACTACACGGCATGTCCCTCAGGTACACAGTGTGTTTTTAGAAGACGTAAGAACGACCAGTGTTTGTTAGTTACACGGCCGGATTCCCATGTCAAACGACACGGTGTGTTCAACATTGACACAGAGTGTATATGGTCATATTTCTCCACTCATGTTGTTAGTTACACAATGGACATTGGTTAATCACAACACGACGTGTATAATAACTACACAACGTGTGCCTTCAAAGTTTCATTATCCCATGTTTCAGCCTACATGACCTATGAAATAGGTAGAAACTACACGGAGTGTACATATAGTACACGTCGTGTACTTAAAAATTTTCATTTCTTATTGAACAAAAGAGTAAAAGGCGTGTAAAAAAATTACACGGAA
The DNA here is from genome assembly GCA_963277665.1 of Viscum album. Lineage (NCBI taxonomy): Eukaryota > Viridiplantae > Streptophyta > Magnoliopsida > Santalales > Viscaceae > Viscum > Viscum album. Next base: position 121,348,363 of record OY728134.1, read on the forward strand.
TTTCTTCTGGGGTTTTCCATATAGTAAGCCTCAAAGACTACTCCGGAGCCCAGAAAAACACTAAAACGAACACCTAAGAGCCAAATTCCGATCCGTGAGGGCCTATACTCCCCACGAATCAAAGCTTGGCATCTTTTAAAAGTTATAAACAAGGTAAAAAAGTCAATGATCCACCTTATTATGGTCAATGAGGGCTCATACTCCTTAAGAAAAAAAGTTTGGAATTCATTCTACAAACCCTTACATAACAATACCCTATCAAATAGAAGGTATTTTATCAAGGAATCTATCACAACAGCATGTTCTTACTAGAAAAACATCTATCAAAACAACATGCAATTCCTAATGCACCTAAATGGCATGGAAACTATGCATGGAATGTGATTCCAACATGTGCCTAAATGGTGCATGTGATGGCATGCCCTCATCTCATCAGGTTGCAATTAAATAGAACCCAAGTACAAAAATTATAACAGAACACCACAAGTGCGTCAACAAATGGTGAAAATCAAATCAACTTTAAAGTTGTAAATTTAGAAAAATTACAACATGAGGTAAATAGGATTTTCCCTGTAGACGGGTTAGCTACTCCCAGTCACAACTTATTAACAAGTGCCTATTCTGTCCCATCTCTGACTATAGGCTCCAAAAACTAAGTCAATGAAAATAATCCCTCTGATACCACATTGTAACGTCCCAGATCCGGGTATCACTCAATGTGTTCCCTGAACCCGGTTGGTCAAATGACCTCAATAACATTTTCAAAACACTAAAGGCTGCCGACTTGAAGCAAGGGCCTAGGTCTGATAGTAAGGAATCTATGCCCTCATTTTTCAAAGTGTAGTGCAGTAGAAATGAAGATAAACATACAAAATGAGGAAGTAGTAAACAATACCCAAGCTAAAATAGACAGAGCACTGGAGTAGTGAAAATACCAAAAGTCATATATAATGATGCAATATGTCCCCAAGTCTATGAAAGTAGCTAAAATAGGATACACTGCAATACAAGGGATAATACGACAATGTAAAATAAAACAGCATAGAAAGAACTCAGCAGCATTGCAAGCGTAAACTTGATCCCATGCACTCCTACTCCTTTGAAACAATCAATTACCTGTAAATGGACCCTTGCCCTTATCTACAACTACAGTAATATAATCTGTTTGGGACGAATACATGACCCAATCAGGGTGTGAGAAATAAATCCCAGTAGGAAACCACTAAAGGCCCGTTTCCAATTGTCAGTGTACAGTAATAAAATACAGTAAACTAGGTAGTACTCAAAAGTAACTATCTCTACCAATTACATTGCCATTTTATTAATTGTTTATCAATCCCAGGCTTATGCTTTAGCTTAGAAGGTAAAAAAAAATAAATCACCACAGTGAATATACAAAGTAAAAATTTTCCGTAGACACGCAAATCCTTACCCTCAGGTAATCAGAATCGTAACTCACAGGTGACTGCCCACAGGCATAACGAATATTTCCCGTAGGCGTACGAGGTGTTTCCCATAGGCATAGAAACTACTGCCCACAGGCATGAGAAAACTTGCCCGCAGGATAATTGAAACACTGTCCTCAGGGTAAGAAAGTAACCAGGACGATCCCAAAACATAAGCAAGAAATTTATATAAAACTTCTCTCAAGGAAACTCAAAGCATGCTAAACTCATGGTATACCCTCGGGTAACTTCGCCAAACGGCTAAACAAGGGAACGCACCCACGGGGTGGCCCTGGATCCAAGAAATGATCCCAATCAGCATTTGTATATATTAATTAAATTTACAATTCAATTATAGGTATTTAATTAATCAAGTCATTAGCCATATGACACCCCAATCAAGGGAGCACAACACAATGGTACACAAAAACAACATGATAGTTGGAATTAATCATCAGACCACCTTCCTTGATCTACTAAGATCAATATACGTGAACAGAGCCATCCAAAACACCTGAGAATCATGTAGATCAGAGATAAAATATTCCCCACTCAAACGTAAAAAACTTCCCCTCGAGAAAGAATTAGAAGGATAGGTTAAAAAAGAGTGATGAACTCACCTGCGCAGTTCAATCGAGACCGTCAGCGAAGGAAACTGAGTTCCGGTCGACGATCGGGAGCTCCTCCAAGCTCCAGCCGTCACTCCTGTGTTCTTCCGACATCGTAAGCTTCCTCCATCGACATAGGAGTCTACTTCCCAGTTTATCTAGAAAAAAACAAACTACACGGCGTGTACTTTTCATTTTTTAACTGTTCCTCTGGAGGCTACTTTTCGCCACTGCATTGTTCATCGCTCGATATGAGTACACGACATGTACTATCGCTCAACTGGAGGCTACATCCACCGCATTACTATTCTCCTCTCGAGTGATTACATAGTTTTTAAATACTAAGTACACGATGGGTAGTCAATTTTACAACCTTCATCACCGGCAGTCCTACACGCCCTATGTTCTCTTCCAACATGGCCAACGTACATGGCGTGTGGAAAAGTACACGATGTGTACCAACATAATTTGTGATTTTCCACCATTTTCCTTATTTTATCAAAAACACTAAAGGAAAAAGGAAAATAAGAAACTCGTACCTCAAGAATAAGAACCGGTTTCTTACATATAAATTGTCGGATCTTTATAATATCATTTGAAATAAAACTCATGTGGATATTCTTATAATGTATATAGTTCATGAAGGACCATGTCAATATTTATCCTCTATTGTACTTGGATGGTCAAATGGAATTGAGGAAGCTACATGAATCATATAGTGAAAAATATTAAGTTAATAAAAGAAGAACCTGGATAAAATATTGAAGAAATTTACATGTAGGATATTATATGGTATATGGAATGATTTATTCATGTTACGTTAGACACATATTTTCAGTTGGAGGTGAACAAACATAGATATTCAGAAAGACTCAGTGGAAGAAGAATCATATTTTTTCCTACCCCCACCATGAAAATTATATCTCATTTCTATTGGGGTGTATTTGGAATACTCTTTCCATGGGGCTCTAAAAAAAGAATTATAAGTTCAGTAATGAAGGAATTAGTTTTTTTGGTTCAAATAAAATAGACTCCATCCACCATCACGGTTTAGATGATATCTAGTAAGGCCTTTTGAGAGGTATTAAAAACCTATGTACAAGTAGGGTGGTCAATAAAAGACTTATCATTATTTTATTTTACATACTTTATAGGAATTTATATTTAAATTTATTTATTTGGAATTATTTTTAGGATTCAACTTAATCCCCCTCTATCTTTTTTATCTTACATAGATATGGTACTTACACTTTAATGAGTGCTTTTATTTTATTTTTCCATGATGATGAAACATGGAATCCCCCCCCCCAACAGAAAAACAAAGATGACTAAAGGTTCATTGTAAAGAGAATTTCATTCTTAAATTCACTATAATTTAACTCCCTATATTTTTTATTTTGAAAATTTAATTTTAGCCTCAAAAACAAAATTTTCATTCCCACACATAGACTCTCTCTTTGACTTTACTTATCTAGAATACATGAGTTTCTTAGTAATACAATGATTACTTATTTTATATTTAAATGATAATAAGATTAAATGAGTAATATTTGAAATTGAATTATGAATAGGAATCATTGAAATCATTTTCAAGAATCATGATTTGAGGAAGTGGTTGATTCATTTAAATGAAAATCCCCTTCTATTTTTCATACTTTTAATTTCTGAAATTATTATGGAATGATTTTATATTTTTACCCATTCCATGAGTGAATGTTCATATTAATATGATTCATTCCTAAGATGAATTGTAGACCAATTTTTTCCAATTCTATATTGATCATATTTATTGAGAGTACTTGTGTATTCCACCTTCTATAAAATGTATTGGAACTTTTAAAATCTATGATTTTGAAAAGTCAAATTTAAAATGACTCATAGATTTTAAATTATTAATCCCTTAAAATTAATAAAACATTTTAAATTAATCCCTTTTATACCATATAATCCATGAATGACTATGTTAGAAATGGGCCCCATTATAATCAAATATTTTCCATTCCTGCCCACCCTTTTCATTTTCATGATATTTTAAATTGATGTGTGGGTGTGAGGTAATTCATGGTGAAAATGATGAAGTATATTGTAAGGAATATGTGTAGGGTCATATTATTTTGGGTATTGGGAAAGGATAATGATTAAATACTTTAACGTTTAATATTTTAAATTCTATAAAAAACTAGATGAAAGAATAGAGAAGAAGTAAAGGGTTTTGATTTGGGATAATAAGAAATCACAATCACATGACTGATGGTTTTATCAAAAGGGGTTAGGTGGTGGATGTGAGATTTTTTCCAAGAATATATTTCTAAAAAAACTAAAAATTAATTTGGAAAAAATATAGGGAATATTTAAGAGGCCGTAATTCTTTTATTATTCTTACATTGTTCATGACCTTACTTTGAGATTATGAAGTGGGTTTTATCACTTTTCATGGGGAGATTTTAATTACACTTTGGTTTTAATAATATGAATTTTTATTTAGATATAAACCTTCTTCATGAACATTAATGTTTTCAAATAAATCCCTTCCAACATTAATCTTCAGATTCATCAGAACCATGATTAAAAAGTCTTCATGATTTATTATTATTTTTGTATTTGCATCTTGGAAATGGTATATCCTCGGAATGCCTCTATAATGTATCATGTACCCATGGTATGAGAATAAATATAAATGAATTTTTATAATGAGTGTTAAGATAATGAAATTAAGGTGAGGTAGATCGTGACTTTTCATGCTTGAAAATAATGTATTATGAAAAGTTAAATGTGGAAAGAGAAGATCCATCATTTTGCAATGGGAAAAAATAAAATACATGGGATGATTGTTCCTTGAAAAGTGTGGAGTCAAATTAATATTTTTTTAAAGAAATTGGAAGATTAATTTATCACTTATAATTATAATTTTTTATTTATTTCAAAAGTAAATATTTGTAACATGTACTTTCCCTTTGATTTATTGTTGTCATTAATGATTGAAGAAAATCATAATTCAAGTGTGGGGGTATTTGATGCAATTAATTTTTATAACTTTTTAACATTTTAAATATGAATTTTATTTTTTATAATAATTTTCAATAATAAATAATTTTATATATTAAACTATTAGTGATTTTGATATAAATATTAAATTTGAAGAAAAATAGGTAAAATTACTAAATTTGGATTATTTAGGAATATTTGGTATTTTTTCTATTTAACCTTTTACATGGCCTAAAGGGTAAATAAGTGTAAAAGTGTTCTACCTATGTACATTATGATTTATGGGGATGTGTAATGGTACTTAAATTTTTATGTAAGATTCAATCAAAATTCCTTGAGGGTATGTAATGGTTACACAAGTGGTGCATAATGGAATCCCAATAATCTCATGAACAAAATAAAGTAACCCATGGATGTCACTACTTTCATGAGGGTAAGTTCTTTATTTTTTAGGCTGTATAAAGGCACCCATAAATTTCCATGACCATGTAGTGGTATGGGGATTCCATGCGAGGGTTACCATGGGATTTCAACCACTACATAAATGTATCCCCCAATGTATAAAAGTAAGGTGCCATTGCCAAAGGGTAAAATGTGGATTTAAAAGGATGTGTAAAGCTAAGATGGAACCACATAATGGTAATAGTAAGACACTTTTTAAAGGTACCATGTGTTTTCCATGAGATGTATAAAGTTAACATTAATTTTATGAAGGATACATCAGGGTAAACCAAAGCTGCATAAGTGTAAATCAATGTTAATAAGGGATATCCAAGGGTCACCTAGACCAAAATTATGGGAAACATTGAATTATAAAAAGATATTTAAGGGTCACCAAACATCCAATAATACATCATATCTATAACCATGTAAAATTAATGGTACTTTAGTAGATACTGAGTAATTAAAACTTTCCAAGCTATAATCAAGCCTTGAATCGTGGAAGCCACTAGATGATGAACTAGTGAAGAATACAGTGGTTGTTAGACGCTTTGTGTTGTTTCACCATGGAATAAATTTATGACAATGAATCAGCATTCTATGGTTTTCGTACACCATGGAGGTGCCAAAAATTGTATTGTAGAGGTTTTTATAAATAAACAAGAGGTTTCATATATGGATAACATTGGCTATATAATATAAAATGACAATGTAACACATTGACTACATAGATTTCCTATATAAGAAAATGACTACATGGATCAGATACATAAAACATTATTCCAAAATTTGGATTTATGAATATGGGATATTCCACAATTCAGTAAAGCTCAATTTTAACCACATCTGATAACCTCTAAGCCTTCTCAAAAACACTTTTCAGAAACCTCATCCCTAGAACAAGAAAGATAGGGTTTACAGACAGAGTAAACCTTGATCTTGGACACCTTATACTATGAACATGTGATCTATGAATGGTAATAAGTCATATGCCACATAGTAAAATAAATTTATCTAAAAAGGTGGGATAAAGTTTAATTATATCTTTATTTTTATGAGTTTTAAGATAAAACATTGTGGGAAAGTCAAAGCCATGATATATCTCTCTTTGATAGGACAATTTAAAAGTATATAATGATATGGAATAAAAAAATGAAACATTGAATGATTTTATGAGAAGAAAAGTAAATGGATTTTAAAATAATATTTTGAGTTTCAAAGACTGGTATGTGATGGCTTTGATGCCTATAAATTCTGATGCTATTCTCCTACGATGGGGATTGGCTTCTAGACCCTGAATCTAGTTGGGGTTGATGTTAAATTTTATATTTTAGATTATTTTAATTTCATTCTTTTATAACTAATATGAATATTATAAATAACTTTTTCTTTCATTAAAATCTCTATCTCTCACTATATATACCATTATCTTTCCTCTTCTATGATCTCTTATACTCTCAATGTTAAGTGACTGACCTACGGATTGGACTTGGAGGATATTGTTATGGTGTTCCTAAATTAATAAACATAAATAATTAATGTTTATATTTTATTTCTTTGAAGGAAAGCTATGTGATTATGATAGATGTGGTGATAAACCGCCACACTTTTGTGAGGCTCTAAAATTCAATCTATTATTTAATTTACATTATTAACATCTAATACATAGTAAAAACTTTTTATATGATAGGGTATAGTTTATTCAAGTGATAAAATGGAATATGATGTAGCCAGGTCTTGGAGGGTTCCACACTTTCAATTGAGGTCAGTCATTATCCTTTATTAATAGAGGAGGTGAAGTTTGGTGTTCCAAATAACTATCCTAGGAATGAAGAAAATCACAATAATCAAATTAATATATATTAATTCATGAATGAGTTTACTAATTTAATCTAATTTACAATTATTAATAATTAAGGAATCCATGTAACTAACCGTTGGACCAAGACCTTTCATTTCTAAGTGGAATTCATTCTCTTAGTGTTTCATTTGTATGTTTAGTTTTAGTATTTCACTCATATTGAATTTTTACTATTTTTAATTTCATTCATAAAATATAAAAACACATAAAATACAATAAATGAATTATAATCAGTGATTAATTGACTATGAATGTCCTCAAGTGAGAAGACCTCGTTTAGCTATTGTGTTCACTTAGAAAAATATAGTAAATTATATACCTCCCTACATTAACGGCTTCACGCATCATTTTATACCATGTTAATTATTGATATATCATTTATTATTCTATAATATATAAATTATATTGATTTATTATTTTATTTTTTCATTCCATATATGATTTGGTTATGTTATTTGAAAACTGAATTTATAGGTACTTATATCTTTAATTTTAGAAGATGAACTTATTACATAAATAATAATTCAATTAATTAATATAATATTTCTAAAACCATATAATAATAATGATTTTATTAAAATATTATAATAAATTTAGTTTTAATGTGCCATAGTAATCCATAATTTTATTTTAAACCATTCTTCATGTAGGTGGTCAAACCAACTCAAACTTGATCTCACTTTAATGCGATTTGAGAGTGCGGTAAAATAGGTGTTTATTTTTAAAACATATCTTTATAACATAATAAAAATGATATAATTTTTATCTTTTCATGATGGTAAACTATATTTTATGATTTATAGATAATGTATAAAATCTAAATGAAAAAACACAAATGATTTATCAATGAGGTAGCAATCCATACGTATGTAAGATTAGTGTTCCTATTTCTCAATACATGAGTGGGGGTAAAGTTGAATATTAATTTTACATTTAAGGATAATAACTATATAATATATATAATATTTATTTATCATTACATCCATTAATAATATCAATGTAATGTCGTAATGAAAAACAAATGGTGTTGCTTCATAGAGGAGGTAGTACGCGCAACACACTGACAATATTATTTTACTTTTCTATGTCGATGAAAATGAATAAATAAGGGATGTAGGAATAATATAAAAAAATATAACTGTAATAAATATACATCATTTATCTTATTTTTACTATGATAATATATATGGAATAGTAATATTAATAAAAAATCTTGAGATGAGATAACACATATGTTGGAGACATGATTTTTCCTTTAGAAGTTCCCTTGAAATCAAAGGGCTTAGGCTAAATATGAGAAAACATGGGAATAGTTTTTTTGAGAGATGATTCAAGGGGGGTTAAAGGTGCATAGTTTCAAGGATTAAATCATATTAAAGGTTTATCTTTTAATTGTTGAAATGGTATCCTTTTATAAGGGAAGAATATGGGAACTTTTGGAAACACTCATCAATTTTCAATAATTCCATGACACTATTCCAATGTCAATGGATCCCAAGATTCAAAATTATTGGTTGTTGGTGTATTTGGGTTGATAAAAGTAAAACGTTGTGTTTTTACACATTTTTAAAACATGTTATAGGGTATTTAACATTTAGTATTTACTTTTATCCCTTTTTACATTTATATTAGGTAATCTGTGTTTAAAAATGTGATTTTATTTTTTATTAAACATATAAAATAACCCATATAATTTTTTTTGTGTGTGATGGAAAAAAATTCAATATCTATTTAATCTAATTAAATTTATAAATATTATAAATTTAACTCTTAAATTAAAACCAATAATGTGTTGAAAAAATGTTTTAGTAAAAATGGATAACTTAATCATTATGGATTCATAATTTTAGTTAATATAGATGAGAGATTAAATAAGTGTTAATATATTTATTTATGTGTTTATAAATCAAATTATATTAATTATTTAAAGTATTTAAATTTAATTTAATTAATAAAAAATTGTTACTATTAATAAAACAATAATTTTTAAATAACTTTTTCTCCATTATCGTAGTAATTAGCATAAATCATTAAGATCTAATTTGTATACAAAAAAATAAAATTTTCTATATTAAATAGTATGAAGATAAGTATATTAAATATTATAATCACTTTATCAAATTGAATTTCTATGTTTATGGAAATTAATAATTACTTTTCTGCATCTGATATGCAAAAAAACTGTTTTTTCAAAATATTTATTTTTAAGAAAAACATTTATGATTAAGATAGAACTATCAGTGTCATTAACACTAGAAAAAGTTAATTAAGGAATTATTTTTTTATTTTTTTATTGGATAATCCCATTTATAACTGTGCTGAGAGGGAACCCTTAGATGACCCATAGGATGAGTGGAATAAAACTTAGTACATGACCCAAAGGACTAGAGGTACATTGACCAATACAAGACCCAAATTCCCATGGACCTGAATATTGGAACTACCCCTCCTTGAATTTTCTTCATTGAAGATACCTTGCTCCCCATATTTTATAGTTTATAGGTTGGAATTTCCCAGTGTAGAGCAACATGGTTCCTACTAATGATATCAATTTCCATACTAGCACATTCTTCCAATCGAGTTAGCATTTCTCTGGTGGCTGTTACTTTCTATAAATCTTCTTATATCTCCATCTCTTATGTGGTCAATCTGGACTGCATTATTTCCCTTGTATCCTAAAATTCCATGTCCAGGAGGCCTGAGGTGGCCTGGAGTCCCTACGGCCCAAAGTCCAATGAGGAATCAAAGGCCCTATGGACCGTTTTCCCAAACTGATTCCCCAAAGGCCCAACTCGAATGAGTAGTTCTAGATGTTATAGTACAATTATAGAAATTCTATAGTAACCCATAAATATTCCTCTAATATGATTAGATCTTAGGATTCAAGTAGGATTAGGGGTGTGTTAACCACTTGTATACCATCCCAACTAACAATGTCATTGATTCAAATGAATTTCTAATAGCTATATCATTCAAAGATAATTTATTTAAAAAAATAATTCAAAAAAATTATTTCATTATGATATAATTAATTAAATAAAATAGTTGAATATTTTTTTCTTTAAAATTCTACATTAATTTAAAAAAAATTGAGAATGGGTATATAAATTCCAAATTATATTTTAAAATGCATTATTCATATTTATAATATATAATTTTATAAGAATGATGTTTCATAAAAACAATTTATTCATATAATAAAACAATTTCATAAAAGTGACGACTTTAATCATTATATTCATTATTCACCAGAAAATTAATTATTATAAAAAGTTTTCAAAAATATAACCTAAGATAATTTTGTTTTTCTGAAACCAAAAAATGATTTTTTCTTTATTGATTTTAAATTATAGAATCTATAAATTTAAAATTTTAAAATAAAATATACAATAAAAATAAATTGAATTTTACAAAAAATAACATTTTTAATGTTAAATCATATGAATTATTTACCTTATAAATGTTATAAATATTAATGGTTTAACATCTTAGTATTTATTATATCTTTACTACTAATGTCTTACTAATATTTAATTGTTTATTTACATTGGGTGTAGTGTGTGGAAAAAGTTATAATACATTGTATGTAATTTAAAAGATCCAAAATCCTAGTTCGTTATATTCTACCCATATTAATTAAATTGCATCCTAAAAATTTTAATTATCATTTAATAAATAAAGAATATTTTAGATCCATGAAAATCTCAACATATATCTTTTAATGAGATATCCATGTCATTAACTTTGTTACTTGATGAAATCACTAATATCTAATATGATTCTTAGGATTTCATATTTACAAATATTTCAGAGTTTCATTTCATTAATATTGATTCAACCAAATACTAAAAAATGATTTAACAAAACCCAAAATAATTAGAATATATGAATATGAAATCTCAATCCAAATATGTATTCTCTAATAAAAGCTTATTTTCAACCTATAATACTTTCATTTCATCTATGACATGCATAGTTAATCCTATAACAGTCTTAGTTTTTCCTAGGTTTATTTATGATTTGTTTAATCATACTTATTAACCTAATCCCTCAACGTAACATGGAAATATATCCTTTTTAGTGGTTCATAAAGAACATATGATCAACCAAATTGTATCCCCTAGAATTTTCAATCCATGTGTGATGTCTTAATCCCACTCATCATGCATCAGGTTAATGATTGAGTCAATCCTCAACCAAACCATTTTGGGGTGATTACCCCAAGGTGCATCTGTGTCATTACCACAAACACTTACTAGTATCCAAACATGGATGTAATTCTAGGACAAACATTTAATCAAGAGAGTAATAATATTTTAGGAAATCATCTTATACTTAGACTCATATATAAAGTTTTCACTAAGGTTCTCTAAAATATTATCCAAAATTGACTAAAATATTATCTAAACTAACTAAAACATGCTTTGATGCCAACAGAATCAACTCAACCAAAATATAGAGTAAATAATATATTAATCTCTTGATTTAAATAATACATCCCACAAATAATCACATGATTGAAAGACTGAAAGTTTTAGTTTCATGGTGATTAGCTACCTAAACATATTAATTTAGTACACTTACAAACATATCTCTATAATGATTCTCATCCAGACCCTTTCTAGACATCTCACATGATACAATCATCTTCATAGCCTAGGGATTAGAAAAAATAGAAAGGACCCATCTCAAAAACTCTATAATGGAAAAGGGACAACATAAATGATTAGATCATTTACATGAAGAAGAATATAAAAATGATAAAATAATATAATAAAACCTCAAAAGATAATGATTAGTAATCATAAAACATGGTTAAAAATATATGATCATAATAAGAATGTTAAGGAACCAAAAATTAAATGACCTGGATTAAAAATGTCAATACTCATAATACATGTGAGCATGATATAAAAGTTAGGAATACATAAAAAAATAATTCTCATGAAATATTGTAATAAAATTTTTGACAAGATGAAATGGTGGAAAAATAATGAACATATGATTTATTATCTTTTTAAACCTAGATACTTTCCAACCTGTTCACACATGAAATTGTTTATAATGAATTTATTATCTTTCTAAACCTAGAAACATGTTTACCTATTAACATAACATTTCTATCACGTGAGATATAAGCCTTTATCAATACATTAGAGGGAGATATGGTCCCATATATATCATAATGCATACATTTTTGTTCCACTTGAATATCAAACATTCATAATCTAAAAAAGAACCCACATAAAAAGAATGGGTTATGTAAAACATTTGAAAACAACACAAAACATGAATTTAAGAAATCATAAAATATCAAAACTGTAATTTTCAAAAATAAATCATATTATAATTACATATAAAGGGTGATTAGTATAACATTTCATGAAAAACAATCCTTTGAGGGTAAATAAAAATGAAAATATAGATGTTTTTACCAAATCTTTTTAAAACAAAGAAGTGAAAATTATTTTCAAAAATTATATGTGATGGGAATAAGAATTATTTTTTAAACCATATTATGAAGGTTTTTAATAAAAATATCTTGAGTAAACATAAATTTTTCAAAATGGATAATTTAAAATACAGTAAAAATGTTTACATTTAAAATAATATTTATTAATGTAATCTTAAAAAAGACAAATTTTCAATGAAAAATGTGAAAATACTAGGATAAATTTTACTTTTAAAATTAATATTTAATAATTGAAAATTGAAAAATAAATAAAATACATTATAATAAATTTTGGGGTGGATGTTAAAAAAATTTATTTTTAAAGGATGGAAAAATATTTTGAACAATTTTAAATAAAATTGATGAAAACCCACATCATAATAAAGATAATTTTTTTTATTAAAAATTAATTGATAGGAATAAAATTTTTCATTGGGAATAAATCAATATGTGTTTCTACTAGATAAATCATAACATTGGTGGTATATAAAATACATATACATGGAAATAAAATCATTCAATTATAATTGGAATTATTCTTAACAAAATTCATTTTAATGAAACAATAAAATCATCAAAGAAGAATACTTATACATGAAACATTATTTCCATATAAAATAAGGTATAAATACATTAAAAATAATAATATGTTATAATATATCCAATATGATAGATAAAATACAAATAAGAGTGATTATGACCCATGAAAGAGATTTTAGTCACAAAACCCCTTACGACTTTAGTAAATTTGGAATCCAAAGACATTGGAAGATTGAAAATCATATAGTTCCATAAATTCCATGTATAAAACCATGTATTATGAAGAAATACATTATTTTACACTATATATGTCATATAAATAATAAATTGGATCATAACATTAAAAACATGTCTCAATTAGGAGAAATTGAGACGAAAACCCTTACAAATTGAGAAGTGAATGGATTGAAATAAAATATAAGAGAGATTTTGAAATAATCACTATTATATATAAAAATGGTGGTTATGAATAAATAATTCATTTCTTTAGTATCTATACCACAGGAAATATCAAGTTTTAACACTTTCAATCAATCCTTAATAAAGGTGAACTGTATATAGAAAACCCTTGCGACTTAAAAAATATTCTAATAAAACCCCATGAAGTAAATATGGATTGAAGTTCAATTTAAAATACAATGAATAACAGTAATACATGAAATTAAATATTTAATCAGTAATATATAACCAATATAAAATAAATTAGGTGCAAACAAGAATGTGTATCAAAGAAGGATATTTTGAGACAAAACCCTTAACTTATTTCCTTATTTAGTTGATCATAAAATAACATCCAATAAAATAATTATAACTACATAAATATAATATTTCAAAACCTTAATAATAATTATTATCCTTTTATAATCCTTATTATAAGTCTTTATCATGAGTACATTTATTAGTTATAGTCTATTATGACCATCAGGTGTTAAAAACATTAACTGCATGGTGCACACTTAATAATTTCAATATCGTTACCCTTAATTTGATACCATTTTTATTATATATATATATCATTTGAGATTATGTTATATATGAATTATATTTACTTAAAATTGTCTTATTTCATTCCATATGTTTTTCTGTCGTGTTCTATGAAAACTGCATTGATAACATCATATTTTTTTAAAGAATAGACAATGTTACATTAATAGTGAGTCAAATAATTAAATTAAAATTCCCCTAACAATATAATAATAATTATTTAATTAATATATTATAATAATATTAGTTTTCATATTCCCATAGTAATCTATAATCAAATTTTAAATCATTATTCACAAATGTGGTTAACTAGACCCAAATGTGATCACGCTTTAACGCAATTGGTGAGTTTGGTTAAATATGCGTTTCTTTGAACATAATAAATTATAATAGAATAATAATGATATTATTTTCATTTATTCATGATATGAAACCTTATTTTATGTATTTTATATAATTTATGATAATATATATTAAAAAAGAAATTAATTATATTACTATGGTGGAAATCCACACGTACACACGATTGGTGTTCCTATTTCTCCACATAAGAGAGTGGAGGGAGGTTGAAATTAAATTAAAATATCAGGATCATAATTATATTATATATATCACATTTATTAATCATTACTTCCATTAATACCATTCATTAAAATCCATAATGAAAAAAATGACCTCACTTTCTCAAGGGGTAGTCCTTATAATGCACAAACAATGTTCTTTTGTTTTTCAAAGTAGATGAAAATAGATAAATAAGGGTTTAAACAATGATATAATTATATTTTCATATTATTAATAAAATTAATTAATAATATAATTATTTGGATAATATATTTTTATGATTATTATTCATAATAAAATCTTAAAAGGAGAAAACACATACGTTGGATACTTATTTTTCCTTGGAAGTTCCCATGAAATTGTATAGACTATGATAAATATGAGTGGATAGGGGCTTACGATTATGGGATATTTTTCTATTAATATTATAAGTATAAGGATCAGACATTATAACATTACATAATCTTGAATTAAATGGATAATTCACATAGAAGATCTTTTCCTGTTTGGAGTTATAAGGAGTTAGGTCGTAACTATTACATTACATCTCAAAAGTTACAAAGTTGACACTTCTACTCAGTTCCCATTTTTTCACAAAATAATAAATCTAAAAAAAAGTTTCATGTCTAGTTCTATTTTTTTGACAGCATGACTTTTCCTTGATCCCATCCTTGACCCTATTCATCTTTATGTCCTCTGAAAATCATTTCAAAACATGAGATGAGCATAAAAAGATCAGTAAGGGTTCTAAAACAAATAAAGAAAACATTAGTTCATCATTACATAGATAACATAAGCTCTTTAAGATACCTCATGAAATCATATTATTTACATAGTAATAAAAAATCATATATGTAACTTGTGGAATCCATAACATACTTACGTTGTAGCTATCACAACTACGTAGGGAGTTACATTTGGAATTCCCATCACAATATTTTCCCTAAATCTCTTAGGATAAAAATTCATGTTTACCGCGGTCACATTACCCAATGCATTGGTGAGCAATCTTGGGCTCACCCTCCCTAGGTTTATCATGGAACAACCCATATACGTAAACAATTACCATAAACCATAACACATAAAACAACCTTAATGGAAAGATAACATTTCCACATTTCAATCACAATATATCATTTCATGATATGTAAATAATAAATTATTTCATAAAACAATTTTCAATACAAAAATATGTAAAAAGGGTATATAGTATTTATTTTCCTTTAAAAAACACTACGACTTGTTATGGAAGCCAAAGATCAAATAATACTCGCGGTGGTGGAAGGTCGTTGTCACCGCTTATGTTGAAAAGAAACATTCATTTTTTCCATTTAGTAAAACACTTCATATAAAAAGAGTCCCTTTGAATGAAATGAAAATTCAAAGGTGATTATACAATGTATAAAAGAAAGTCGTGTATTAAAACAAAATATGCCTCAATGAAAGGAGATTGAGATGAAGTCCCATACCTCGTGTCCGACTTGACTCGTTCGTTATCTAATCTACAGAATAATAAACTAAAGTTTATTTCAACATGATTAAGATCCTATTTCATGTTTATTATTAATTTTATTTCAATTATTACCATGTAATATACATTATGTAATCATTTAAGTTAATAACAGTCGTTTTGTGGATATTTGGTAAATGATTCAAAAATGAACATCTTATATTTACAAGTTGTCTATGTGGTAAAAAGTCTATTATCTACAGAGTGGTATTAATTATTTAGATATCATATATTTATTATATATCTAGTATTTATATGTATTTATAATAGTACATAACACTTGGAGGTAAGAAATGAAATGGATCGTTCATGGAGATGGTAAGTCGTACGTACGCATGAATGCTACTTCCATTTCTATTTCATTTTTAATGGAATTAAAACATAATGATAAATAGTTATATTATAATTCCAGTATAATATAATATATAATATCATTAACTCTATCCTTTATATGTCCCTTATATGGAATTAACAATTCATATCACTTTGAGGGGGTGGTAGTCCGCACTTCCTCCAATGAAATTATCACGTTTAACAATTATGGAAACCATAAATGTATGATATAAATGAAAAATAAAGAAGCATAAAGAAACAATAATAATGATATATATCATATATAAATACAGTTCTATCTTAATGGACACCATGAGAGGTGGTACGAGATAATTTAACAATCATCGTTTTGTGAGGTGCTAGTTTTCCATCAACAGAAAATGTATGTTCTTTACCCATTAGATGGAGGTGTGTGTAACTTTAGTTCAAATAAATTTCATAATATCATCCTAGTATATTATGAATACTGGTGTTGTTATAAAATAAATAAATAAAAAGAGTTTAGGGGTTGGATAAGTAAAATAAAATAAAAGAATTTAAGAGAAACAGTTACCTTTAATTTGGGTAACTCCCTTTGGTTTGAACCAAAAGGACTTCTTGATGTGACTTATGCCTAAGTTAAGGCTTATAAATGGAATATAAGGATCTTTAGAGATTATTTGGGTAGGTTTTGGATGAGGAAAGGGGAATGAGAGGTGTGATGAATGAGTTAGAGGTGAGGGATTTTTATAAGGGTAGGAGGGGCTCTTTAGGAAAGTGTGAAAACATTATTTTATTATATAATTATTTTCAGTTTCTAGAGGTCCAAAACTAATTAAAGTCAAAGATAATATGACCCATGGTCGAAATAAAATCATCCAATAATAATTGGACTAGTTTAGAATATTTTTTAAATCTTTATAATATTATTTATTTAAATCATTTATTAATGAGGTAACACTAGATCACTATTGTGTCATAATTTTTTTTATTTATTTAATGTCTAAAACTTATAAACACAATACCATGATGTATGAAATAGTTTTATATTTCCAAATATATATTTATAGTGTAAAAGATAACTTATATAACCATATTTAAAAATTAATTTACTAAAAAATATTTGTTTGTGTCATTTTTGTCTTTACCTTAAGATAATTAAAATAAAGTGTCATTATCACTCTTATGTGGCTCCATGGGGTCCCTAAATAGACCCAAGGATGCCCATGGTCGTCCAGGACTCATCCAGTAAGGTTAGGACAAGTTTTATGGTAATTTTTTATTATTATGATATTCTTTTTACCTTTAATTTCCCTATTTACCTTTAACTGCTGTAAATAAAAGTCAAAAGTTACCATTCATCAAAAATTATTTTCATATTATTGAACCAAATATTATATTACTAATAACAACCATGTATGTTGGATTTTCTAAATTCAATTCACAGAAGTGGTAAAATTTCATTTAATTGAAAATGACAATTTTAACTACTACTTAGTGGTTTCACTATTCATCAAAAATTGAAGTTTTAAGAAAAATACCAAAAATTAAGCCTAAGATATATTTGATATTACAAATTAAAAAAATATGTATATTTTACTAAATTAAATACATATAAGTTTAATTAATTAATTTAAAATTAATTCCCATTGCCAAAACAAAAAAGCGTGTTTTTAAGAAATAATCACTATCAAAAGACTGGCACTTTTTTATGTCCAATTTCAATGTGAAATTACTTCCAATGACCATAATTGGATTAAATGGTAAAAATATACTATAATTACACTTTAAAACCAATTAAAAAGATAATATAACCATATAAATAAGTTATATTAAAAGGCAGTTTTGAATTAAAATATAGTATTTTCACTATTCATTTAAAAATGAATTTTCTCAGAAAAATACCAAAAATTTACCAAAAGTAAATTTGGATATCCCAATTATAAATGAGAGTTTTATTTTGTGAAATTAAACATATAAAAGTGACCAAAACTATATTAAAATAGGGTTCTCCATTAAAAGGCGGTAAATCAACCTTTTAAAGAAAATTATGCTTAAAATTAGATTCATTCTCATTTTAAGCCTCTAACTTTTATTTGATAAATGTAATAACATTTAAAAAACGTGTATAGTCATATTGTATTTAGTTATATTAATTCCCATAAATATAATAACTAGGCGTTAACTACCATTTAAAATAATAATATTCTATTATTATTGTGCAACATAATATTTCAAAGAAACTCGTTGTTGTGTATTGGGTATGCCATCGAACATAGAAACACCTATAAAGTAAAATTAATTTTTCATTCAAAAAATATTAATTAAAATGAAAATGTATTATTTGTTTACTTACCTGGGATGTTACATCCTTCCCCCTTTTTAGAAATTTTTTCCTCACAATTTTATTCACTTATCAAATAAATGAGGGTATTTATACCTTGTAGCATTTTCAGACTCCCATGTTGCCTCTTCAACCATATGGTTTTTACACAAAACCTTTACCTATTTAATTACCTTATTTTGAAACATTTTCTCTCTACATTCAAGAACTTGGACTGGTTGTTCCTCATAAAATATATTCCTTCCAACTGAACTACCTTTGGACATAAAACATGAGATGGATCTGTCATATAGTTTCTCAACATTGAAATGTGAAAAACATTGTGTACATGGGAAAAACATGGAGGTAAAGACACTATGTACACAACTGCTCCAACTTTATCTAGGATTTCATATGGTCCAATGAACCTCAAACTGAACTTTCCCTTCTTAATAAAATGCATCACACTTTTACATGGAGAAACTTTGAGAAAGACATGATAACATATCTCAAAAGAATGATCCTTCCTCTGATTATCCCCATAACTTTTATACCTGGTCTGATCTGTTCTCATGTGCTTTTGAATCAACTAAACTTTTTCAACCATCACTTCTACCAATTCTAGACCCATCAACATCCTTTCACCTACTTCATACCAAAAAGATGGAGTTTGACACTGCTTCCCATGTAATGCCTCAAATAAAGCCACCTGTATACTGGAATAATAACTTTTATTATATGAAAATTCAACAAACGAAATATGTTGGTCCCAACATCCCAGGTAATCCATTGAACAAGCACGTAGCATATCCTCCATGGTTTGAATTGTTCGTTCTGAATTCCCATCTGATTGTAGATAAAAAGTTGTACTAAAATTTAATTCAGTACCCAACAACTTCTAAAGGCATTTCTATAAGTTATAAGTAAAACTGGGATCATAATCAGATACAATGGAGAGGGGAAAATCATACAACCTTACTATCTCTTTAACATACAACTAATAAAGTTGATCTAGAGATAACGTATCTCGAATAAGAAGGAAATGAGCAGATTTAGTCAATCGATCAACAATAACCTAGATTTCATTATTACCTTGAGATGTCTTTAGTAATCCCACAATGAAGTCCATGAATATATTTTCCCATTTCCACTTTGGCATCGGTAAAGACTGAAGAATCCCTTTCAGTAATAGCTTCTCTACTTTAACATACAGACAAGTCAAACACTTCATAGTAAAATCAGAAATATCTCTTTTTATTCCATCCCACTAGTAATACTTTCTAAGATCTATGTACATCTTAGTACTTATAGGATGAACTAAAAATGGGGAACTATGAGCTTCACATAACAACTCATTCTTCAACTGTGAATCACAAGGCACACATAATCTCGTTCTAAATCTCAACACACATTCATTATCAATGTTAAATTCTGGCAACTTACCATTCTGAACCAACTCTACCATTTTCTGCAAATCACTATCTTCCTGCTGCATTTGCTTTATTTGGTCTAATAGAGAGAATTTCACTGACACCTGAAACAAAATAGAATAATTTCTTACACCAAAAACTTATATGCCAAAGTTCATCAAATCAAAAACCAAAATATCTCAATCCAAACATATCATGGTTAATGATATATTACTTTTTAGAATCAAAGCAACATCCACTTTATTTTCTTTTCCCAGATGGTAATGGATCCTGCAATCATAATCTTTGATTAATTCCAACAATCTCTTCTGTTTCATTTTCCATTCTTTCTGAGTGAATATATACTTAAATATTTGGTAATCAGTATATATTTCACATTTTACTCCATAAAAATGATGCCACCATATTTTCAAATTAAAAACAACCACAACTAATTCCAAATCATGTACAAGGAAATTTAACTCATGAGGTTTTGACTGACATGAAGCAAAAACAATTAAGTGATCATTCTGCATAAGGACACAACCAAATCCATTCAACAAAGCATCGATGTAAATAACAAACTCACCATTTCTAGAAGGTAGTGCCAAAACTAGATAATTCACCAATATTTTTTTCAATTCATGAAAAAAATCATCACATTATTTTTTCCAAATGAACTTAACACCTTTTCATGTTAACATAGTCAGTGGGTTAGATAACTATGTGAAATTCTCAAAAAACCTCTAATAATAACCTACCTAACCAAGAAAACTACGAATCTAGTTTATTTTTGTGTTTTTTGGACATTCTTCAATAACCTTTTTTTTGTAGGATCAACAATTATTCCATTTTTTCGAATAATGTGACCAAGGAAAAAAATTTATTATAACCAATACTCACACTTAATGAATTTTACAAATAGTTTATTTTCTTTTAAGGTTTGAAAGACAACTCTGAAATGAATTTTATGATCCTCTTTAATTTTAGAATAAACCAAAATATCATCAATGAACACAACCACAAACTTATCCAAGATGTCATAGAAAATTATATTCATAAGATCCATGAATACTTTCGGTGCATTGGTTAAACCAAAATACATAAATACAAATTCATAAATTCCATATCTAGTACAAAATGTGGTTTTCGAATGTAGGGTTCCTTTACTTTCAACTGATGGTACCCTGACCTCAAGTTAATATTTAGAAAATACTATGCTCTATGGAGCTGATCAAACAAATCATCGATATGAGGAAATGGATACTTGTTATTAACAGTGATGTTATTCAATGCTCTATAATCAATGAAAAGTCTCCCTGAACCATCTTTATTTTTAATAAACAATACAGGAGAACACCATGGTGATGTGCTAGACTAATTGAGACCATTATCTAATAACTCTTGGAGTTGCTTATTTAACTCTAAAAGTTCTATTTGAGCCATTTGATAAGGGGTTTTGAAATTAGATTAGCATCAGGAACTAAGTCAATAGAAAATTAAACATCCTGATCAGGTATAATACCAATCAACTCATCAGTAAAAACATCAAGGTACTAATTACCAATGGAACATCATTAATCTAAGAAGTTCCATTATTTTCAACAATATATGAATAGTAACATTCATTTCCATTTTTTACTAGATTCCCACCTTCCTGATATGTTATAAAAAGTATTAGTTCATTCTTGTACAAAAACTAAAAATATTTATGAAAAGAAACCTAGTTAACTCTGCAATAAATCTTAGTATGATAAAAAGAATGCCAATCCATACACAAAATGACATCAAAATCCACTAGAGGCAAAACAATAAGGTTTGCAGGTTGATTCTTTCAGCACACAAGAATAAGATGGTTCTCATAATTTCTTTTTGTCTCAACATTTCCCCTTAGTGTTTTTACCATAAGTTCATGATTCATATCTTGATATTTATTTCCTAATTTACTAGAAAACTTCTTAGAAATGAACAAATGTGTAAACCCTAAATCAAACAACACATTGGAATAATCTAAACAAACAAATAGTGTACCTAATACTACTTCATTTGATGCCTCAACATCTATTGAAGTAGTTGAAAAGTATTTACCCACCCCTTTCTTCTTGTAGTCTGGCTGCTTTCCCTCAGTTTAGTTCTTCAGTGGACACCCATTTGCATAATGACCCACTTAATTTCACATAAAACAATTTACTAACTGTAAATCATATTTTGTATTACCATTACCTTGATCTTTTTTAGTGAAATTATGAGCCATATGTCCCATTTTACCACATTGGTAGCACATACCAGAATTCAAAAGGGATTCCCCAACATGATTTTTACCACAATTTTCACAAACAATAAAATTATGTTTCTTACCATCAGACTTTTTTGAAGAGTTATTCCCTTTCATCTGCCACCTCGACCTCTTATTTTGTTGTTTGTCAAAGAACAAATGATCATCAGAAAACTCCATTTCAACCTTCTTCGCAAATCGAACAAGTTTTTCAAAAGTTTTAACTCACAAGAATCTAAATCCCTTTGATACTTTGTCTTTAATCCTGAGTAAAAATGGTTGATTTTACTATCAAGATCTCGAATGAAATTTGGAGCATACCTTTCTAGTCTAGTGAATTTTACTTCATAAGAAGCCACTAAGTCATCCTCATACATCAATTCTAGGAATTGTTTTCCATCCAAAGACAAACCACCTTAGCAAAATATTTCTCAAGATACATACCTTTGAATTCATCCCAATCAAGAGAATCAATCTCATCACTATTCCTGATATTTTTCACCATCGTCCACCACTGATCAGCTTCACCTTCAAAATGGTAAACAACGAGACTAACCTTTGGATGTTATGAACACCCCATAACATCAAAAATATTCTCTAATGCTTTAATCCACCCTTCAGCTAGCATAGGGTCAGATGATCCTCTAAAATATGTGGGATGTTGCCTCATGAATTGCTCCACTACTAATATGTTCCTTTGTGGTTGATTTAGCTGATCTCATTCATGGATACCAGCATAATTTATAACCTTAGTCAACCATGTCATCATTACAAAAAACTATTCAGTTCAGATTCCAACAATCTCAGGTTGTTGGTTTTGAAGGTTGTCTTCCTTCTGATGTCTTCCCATTATAGATGAATTTTTTCCTCTGCGGAAAACCATTATGAACGTATAAATATCTTATGAGAAGAAACATGGTAATATTTAAATGCTATATCATTTCAATATTATTTTAAATTAATTTAGGGACATTAATTTATCAACATCATAACTTATAAAGTTATCTAAACTGACCTCTGATACCAACTATAAGTACTCAGCCTTAAAACATTAAATAATCTTGAATTAAATGAATAATTCAAATTGAAGATCTTTTAAGGTTTAGTGTTTTAGAGAATTAGGTCATAACCATTACATTACATCTCAAATGATACAATGTATAAACTTCTACTTAGTACCCATTTTTTCACAAAATAAAAACTCTAAAAAAAGATTCATGTCTATTTACATGTTTTAGAAAACATGACTTTTCTTTGATCTCATCATAGACCTTATTCATCTTTATGTCCGGTGAAAAAACATATCAAAACATGGTATGAGCATAAAAATCTCAGTAAGGGTTATAAAACAAAGAAAGAAAACATTAGTTAGTCATTACATAACTAACATAATCTCTTTAACATACCTTATGAAATCATAAGATTTACACAGTAAACACAAATACTAAAGGTAACTTGTGGTATCCATAACATACTGACGTTGTAGATATCACAGCTATGTAGGGATTTACAATTAGAATACCCATCATAGTATATTACCTAAATCTATTAGGAGAGACATTCATGTTAATCTCCACCATGTTACCCATTGTATTGGATAGCTATCTCAGGCTCACCTGCCCTATCTTTATCATGGAACCACCTGTATAGGTAAACAATTCCTAAGAACCATAACACATTAAACAAGCACAATGAAAAAATGACATTTCCACATTTCAATCGCAATATATCATTTCAAGATATTGAAATAATCAAATATTTCTCAAACCCATTTTCAATACCAAACTACGTAAAAAGGGTATATATTATATATTTTCCTTTAAAAACACTACGACTAGTTAAGGGAACCAAAGATTAAATAATACTCGCGGCAGCGGAAAGGTTATTGTCACTACTTACGTTAAAAAGAAACATTATTTTTTGTCATTTAGTAAAAAATCTTTATTGAAAAAGATTCCCTTTGAATGGAATGAAAATTCAAAGGTGTTTATACAGTGTATAAAATAATGTCGTGTATTAAACCAAAATATTTCTCGATAAAAGGAGATTGATATGAAGTCCCATACCTCATGTCTGACTTGACTCGTCTGTTCTTTGATCTACTGAATAATAAACTAAAGATAATTTGTACTAGCTTAAAAACCTATTTCAAGTTTATTATTTCTTTTATAAAAATTATTACCATGTTTTAAAAATTTTGTAATCATTTAAGTTAATAATGGTCATTTTGTCGATATTTGGTACTTGAGTCAAAAATGAACTTCTTATATTTACAAGTTATTTATGTGGTCAAAAGTCCACTATCTCCAGAATGGTATTAATGATTTAGATATCATATATATCTTATATATCCATTATATATATGTATTATAATAGTACATAACATTTGGAGGTGAGAAATGAAATGCACCATTCATGGAGACGGTAAGACGTACGTACGCATGAACACTACTTCTATTTCTATTTCAAATTTTATTGGAATTAAAACATAATTATACATAGGTATATTATAATTGCATTATAATATCATATATAATATCATTAACTCTATCCTTTATACGCCCCACACATGGCATTAACAAGTCATATCACATTGTGGGGGCGGTAGTCCGCACTTCCTCAAATGAAATTATCACATTTACCTATTATATAAACCATAAAGGTATGTTATAAATGAAAAATAAAAAAGAATAAAGAAAACATAAACATGATATATATCATATATAAATACATTTCCATTTTAATGGGAACAGTGAGAGGTGGTAGGAGATAATTAAACAATCATCGTTTCATGAGGCGTTAGTTATCCATACATAGAAACAATATGCTATTTACCCATTAGATGGTGGTGTGTATAAGTGTAGTTAGAGTAATTCTCATAAAAAAATAATATTATATTAATAATAGAGTTTTTGTTATAAAAAAGGGAATGAAAGGGGATTAGGGGTTGGAGATGTAAAATAAAAGAAATGAATTTAAGAAAAATTGTTACATTAAATTCGGGTAACTCCCTTTGGTTTGAACCAAAAGGACTTATTGAAGTTCCTGATGCCTAATTAAGGATCTAGGTAAAAGAGAGGGATATTGAGGGCTTATTTGGGCAGGTGTTGGATGATCCAAGGGGATTTAGAGGTGTAAGTAATGGGTTTGAGGTGAGGTATTTTTATAAGGGGAAGGAGGGGCTCTTTAGGAAAGTGTGAAAATATAATTTTATTATATAATGATTTTCGGTTTTTAAAGGTCCAAAAATAATTAAAGTAGAAGTTAATATGAATCACGGTATAAATAAAATCATTAAATAAAAATTGGACAGGTTTTGGATTTTTTTAATCTTTATAATATTATTTATTTAAATTATTTATTAATGAGGTAAACACTCCATCATTATTGTTTCATAAATAATTTTATTTATATGACGTCTAAAAATTATAAAAAAAATACCATGATGGAGGAAATATTTTTAACATTCCAAATAAAATTTATAGTTGAAAAGATAAGTTATATAAACATATGTAAAAATTAATTTACTAAAATATATTTGTTTCTGTCATTTTTTTCTTTACTTTAAGTTATTTAAAATAAAGTGTTATTATCACTCTTAAGTGGCTCTGTGGGGTCCAAAATAGACACAAAGATGACCATGGTCGGTAATGACTCATCCAATAAGGTTAGGACAAGTGTTAATGCAATTTTTTTTTATTATTTTATTTCTTTTACCTTGAATTACCCTATTTACCTTTAATCACTGTAAATAAAAGTCAAAAGATACTATTCACCAAAAATTATTTTAATCTTATTGAACAAAACTTTAATCATTAATAACTACAATTTATGTTAGATTTTATAAATTCAATTGACAAAAGTAGTAAAAGTTCATTTAAATGAAACAAGTCTGTTTTTAACTATTACTTAGTGGATTCACTATTCATAAAAAATTGATGCTTTTCTGAAAAATACCAAAAATACATCAAAAGATGTTTTTGATATTTAGAATTCAAAAACAATTTATATTTTACCAAATCCAATACATAGAAGTTTCATTAATTAATTTAATGTTAATTCCTATTTTCAAAACAAAAAAATCGAGTTTTTATGAAATAATAACTATTAAAATATTGACACTTGTTTATGTCCAATTTCCATGTAAAATTACTTCCAATGACCAAAATTGAGTATAATGCTAAAAATATAATATAATTACACATTAAAACCAATTAAAAAACTAATCTAAGAAAATAACTAAATTACATTAAAAGGCAATTTTGATTTGAAATTCAGTATTTTCACTATTCATTAAAAAATGAATTTTATTAGAAAAAAAACCAAAAATTTACCCGAAATAAATTTGGATATCCTGATTCTAAATAAGAATTTTATTTTTTAAAATATAACATATAAAAGTGACCTAAACTATATTTAAAGAGGGTTCACCATCAAAAGAAGGTAAATCAACCTTTTAATGTAAATTATGCTTAAAATTAGAGTCATTCACATTTTAAACCTCTAACTTTTATTGGATAAATTTAAAATCATTTAACAAACATGAATAAACATATTGTAGTTAGTTCTGTTCATTCCCTCTAATACAATGGATAGGCATTAACTACCACTTAAAATAATAATATTATATTATTATTTTGCAACATAACATTTCAAATAAACTCATTGTTGCATATCGAGTACGCTATCGAACATAGAATCCCCTTTAAAGTAATATTAATATTTAATTCACAAAATATTAATTAAAATGAAAATGTATTATTTATTTATTTACCCGGGATGTTACAATAAGGTCATAGTTTCAATGAGTAATTCAAATTATAGTTGTACCTTTAACGGGTCACCATGGTATCCCTTTATAAGGGGATAAAATGGTCACTTTTGGAAACACACATCATTTTTCTAAAATTACATGACAATATTCCAAGGTAAAATGCTTAAAAGTTTATAAATTTTTGGGTTTTTTGTTCATTTGTTTTGATAACTTCATAATGTGTTTCATCACATTTTCTTAACATGTTATAGGGTTTTTACCATTTAGCATATGTTTTACCTTTTTTACTTTTAAACTATGTAACAGGTTTTTAACAATGTGATTTTATATTTTATTAAACATATAAGATGAAAAATTTAATAAAAATTGGGTGTTATGGAAAAAAATTTAACATATATTTAATAAAATTAAATTTATAAATATTATGAAATTAGCTTTAAAATTAAAACAGATAACGTGTAAAAAACAATTTTAGTCAAAAAATCATTTTGACCATTATGGTTTATTAATGTTATTTAGTATTGATTACCAATTAAATTATTTATAATATATTTATTTATGGGATTATAAATAAAATTAGATTCATTATTTAATTTATTAAAATCTAAACTATTCTATATATATATATTGGTATCAATAAAACTGTAGTTTAAAAACAATTGTTTCACCATTATCATGGTAATTAACATTAATAAAAATAATATAAATTTCATACCTAAAATAAAATTAGAAATATTAAATATAATTAATATATTTATATAATATGTAATAATCACTCCTTATAATTATATTTCTAAATATGTGGAACTTAATTTTAACTTTATAACATGTAACGTACAAAAACCCAATTTTTGAAAAATGTTTATTCTTATGTAAAAAGATTTATGATTAGGGTATAATTATCAATCCCAATGATTAAAATGAATTTAAAATAATAATAATTATTAAAATGTAATTTATTAGAAAACAAAATAAATAAAAAACATTATGTTATCATTTTATAATTATTTAGATAAAAAGTTCGTAAAATAGTTTTCATTAAAGCGCTACATAAATTTTCAAAATATTGATAATTCGTTTATTAATTAAAAATTGTATTTTAAAATGATATATTAAACTTTATAATATATATTATTATTATAAAAAGGTATATAAAACGTTAAATGTATCCATATAATAAAATTATTCATTAAAAGGGATGACACTAATTAGTATTTTCACTATTCAATTGAAAATCAATTATTTTAGAAAAGTATCGAAAATTAATCCTAAGATAATTTTTTTGGTAGTAATTTAAAAAATGAATTATCAAATTTAAAATATATAATTTGTTAATTTAATTTTTTAACTAAAAATAAATAATATAATGAAAATATCTTTTACTGAAAATAACCTTTTTAATATCCACTTATATTAATTATTTACCTACTAAAGATAATTACTATTAGTGGTTTACCATATTATTTATTGTTATAAATTAATAATAATTTATTATTAATATTTTTTGGGTTTTTTATGCTGTGTATAGTATATGACTAAAGTTATAAAAAATAGTATGCATTTTAAAGTTTATAAAATATCGGGTCATTACATACCTA
The DNA here is from genome assembly GCA_963277665.1 of Viscum album. Lineage (NCBI taxonomy): Eukaryota > Viridiplantae > Streptophyta > Magnoliopsida > Santalales > Viscaceae > Viscum > Viscum album. Next base: position 121,377,441 of record OY728134.1, read on the forward strand.
TACATTAGACACTTATCAAATGATTTTCATATTTTAGAATCTTAAAAACCCATAAAATAATTAAAAAAACATCAAAACGTCATGAGATTCCATTTAAATAGGAATATCCCTATTCCAAAAGACTCAAAATAAAACAAAATAAAGAAAAACATCATTAATTCATCTCGAAATCAAAACTAAATTTTTTTAAAATATTATTATTTAAAAATATTGGTGCTAAGACAAAATTTATTAATCTCTCCACCATGTGCATTATTTCCAACCATAACTTCTCCATAAAAGTTATACTAAAAAATGGAATATAATTGTAGTACCTTCCCTTTATGATCAGAAATATCAATTGGTCATTCCATAAATGTTACATCCTCTTCCATTTCAACTCACCATGATCAATTAATAGGGAGTCCTCATGAAGATATATTCAAATATGTAAAATGTAGAATATATAGTGAGTATGATCTAGGTTGTAAGTTCCAATTAATACTCTATATTTCCAACTCATACCAATACTTAAAAAGGTTTAACAAAATATGGATAAATCTTATTATATCTACTAAACAAAAACTACCCATGAAATGAGTAGACGTTCAACAAAATATGATCCCAAACCTAAAACATAAAAATTTTCCTCCTTTGATTAAACAATTTCTTCTATAATACAAATAAATGATTATGTACCCATTAATAATATAAAATTTCTCTATCAAACATCACACTAAATCTGGTTTGACGATCAATGCGCCTATAGCCCCAGTCCAACACAATTATGATCTACATACCATATCAAATAATACCACAAATAGTGTCATTCCAAAGGTAGAGTTATAGTTTTTATCATAATAAATCTCACGTCTGAAAAAAGTATTCAACCATGAACCTCCAAATTCAAGAACACAAACACATAAGATTTATTCCAATGTATGGACCATCCGCTTCATTTTTCCAACCATATAACTATAAATTGATTGGTTTGGAAATATTTAAGATCCAAAATAATATTATAAAACTTTACAAAATCACAAAGCTAATTGATGATCTAAATTAAAGACAATATTCCTCAAAACTCTTTCAATAATGTCCAATTCCTCAACATAAATCCAAATAAAGAATAAAATACCATACATTTTTATTGAATAATAAATTATGATACATTGTTAGATGATGAAATATAACCCAAATGGAAGCACATAATCATTGTAATTGAGAAAAACCAATCAAAAATTCATTTATATATACTTCTACTTCCACTAAGAAATATATAAGGGATATAATTATCCTAATAGAACTTGGTAATATTATTTAATTAATTGAATGATAAGGAATTGAGATTCAATCTCAACTAATGACCACTTCATAACCTAACACCAAAATTTATCCAATTAGGAATATTGTATCTTTGAGATACTAGGATGCACCACCTGAGGTGATCTATGATGCTCATGAAGGAATGCCTCTCATACCCTCAACAGAAAAAACAACTACCTTGTAAATAATGCATTCAATTTTACAATTATTATTCATCTATTAAGAGAATGTAAATTAATGATACAATCTCTCCATGACATTAAATCATGATAAAATATTTGATACTATTATGCTTACTTAAATAATGGAGAATTTATAATCATCTAATAAAAATAAACTCCATTATAAAATTCCTCTATTTTATGATGTAAAGCTACATGGTCCTCCATTAACTTCTACTTAGGACAATCCCAATGGGAAATGTCATAATGTATCTTTCTACCCTTCTAATAAACTACCACTTTTAATTCCTTAAAGTGTAAGTGATCTCAAGGTAATGGTTCTCTAAGAACTACACATATCTTTCATGATGCAAATTAAAATACATTTGTGAGAAGATATACCATAACATTTTGTGATATGTGAATAACACAAATAATTATTTGATAATGTCAATCAACCATATATTCAAACCAAAAACATTTATTTCATGATATAGATCATTGGTGGAATAATTATGTTAGTATGTAAATAAATTTGGAGACATATATTATGTCATTACTCGAAATTTCAGGATCACACATCCCAATCTAAGATAATTTGAATCACAATATACCTCAAATATATACCCTTATTCGGGAAAATTAAGTACCTGATATCTAATCAGTTTCATATTTAGATTAATAAACACCACTAGACACTGATCAATTCATAAAAAAAATCCAAATTTCTTTTGGTAAATGATATCAATGTTGTGATTATACAATATAAATCAAACACATACCTTTGGTAATAGTTTTTAAGACCAAGGTAACAGTGTACCTACACAACATTCCTCGGTTCTAGAATAGAAATAACAACTTTATTATTTAAATGAATCATAGTAAAAACCTATGAATACATGAAATGTATAATAAAATAAAACAAACATATAAAAACTTTAAGTTATATATATATATGAAATCATTTTATGTGATTAATTTAACTTCTAAAAAAACCTAAAATACTCAATGTGCTTCTTATTTATCCCATAGTATATTAGAATACATTTAATAATTACTACTATGAGCTAGTACGAGAATTCATGGAACACTAATTTCATCAATCCCATAAATATTGATATTGTATTCATGACTCTAAATGGTATCATAATTAACATTTAGTGTCCATAGTGACACATGGATGGGTTCTTCTAAAAATATTTCATCCTTAACCTCATCTTATGATATCTTGACCACATATCAATATTTAATAAGCTTATAGTTTATTTTAACTAATGAAAAAGAAACCATTCCTTGGGAGATTATAATGATTATTTATTATTAAATAGTTTAGCCACTAATAATCCAAGAAAATGTATAAAATACCATTCTATTTTTTTGAAGAAAATAAATATTCCCACAAATGTAGAAAACTAAAGTAAAATAAACCCTAAAACAATAAGAAATCAAGTCAAATTTGTATCCATACTAGTTAGAGTGGCTCCATCTAATAAAATTACTTAAAATTACTGAATATCTATGTTATATATCAATCTAAAACATGGTTACTCATAATGGGTTAGTGGTAAAATATATTTGGTAAAAATATTAAGAAAATATTCCAAAAATAATATGAAATCTTATAATTACACTTCCACCAAATTCAAGATCAATCTTGATATCTATGATGAGATAAGCTATATACATTGGTAATTTTTTTAATGATATTGATATTGAAAAAAAATCCCACATTTACTATTCACATCAGAGATATTAGTTATCCTTTGACAGAAAGTAATGACATCTAGTAAAAAATAAAACTAATTTATGTCAACAATAACCAAATATGATTTTATCTGTCATCTGTCTACGGAACACATCACATTATTTGTTAATTTCAACTAGCATTTCAATAGTGTAAAAAGAACCCATTGTCATATATCTATGTATGATTGATAAAATAATTCAAAATATGGTTTAAATTAAATAAAGTAGAGGGATATTTGAAGAAATGTAGTGTTCTAGTTCATAAAATAATGAAGAATCATGAAATTAATGTATGAGAATTGAATTGGTTAAATGAAAGTGTAATCATCCCATGTAATTATATTCATTCAAAAACATCAATGATTCAAGGTACATGTTAAATATTTGAATCCTTAATTTTTCACATATGAAATCAAATTTTTATGTGATTTCTAATTTTATATATCATCTAGGATAAATTATAAATTTAAATTAATTCACTAACTAATGTCGATGACTGAGGGATTTTAATCCAATGTCATAACATAGACATATCAATGAAACACTTGAAGAACACAATGTATATAAATATATGTATATATTTGAGATATTTAAAAATATTTATATTATCATGAGCCTGGGAATATTAATATAGAATTTATATATTGATACGATCCATAGAAAAAACTATTATTGAGAAATGAAAATAAGTAAAGAACATGGGCATGAATTATTACATGAATGGGTGCCCCCAAAAACAGTAATTATATTTTTAGTGTTGGATTCAAATAAAAAACTAAAAAATAATAATAGGATATGAAATAAAATATCCTTAAAATAAGGAATTAAAATAAAATTCACATGGGTACAATCTAAAGCTTAAGATTTACATAAAGGATCCTCCCCAAGTAATCACATTGAGTTTAACACTCTGTAGAAGGAGAGGAAGAAAATATGTAATTAATAAAATCCAATTCAATCAATATATTTTTTTAAATCATATTAAAATAAGTTAGAGTAAATGTTTTAAACAAATTATATAAGTAATTTCTAAAAGAAGTCATTGTTATATGGGGTGTAGGTGAGTTTTCCTAGACAGAACTCTCCACCAACTTAATCTAGCGAGACGACTAACATAGGAAGAAAATAATTACTTGAAATTTGGGGGATATATGATTATTAGAGTTATATATTTAATATAAGATAAATTTAATCAATTAGAGGTTATTATCCCATGATATATCCTATTTATAGAAGATAGATCCAAACTACCCCACACATATTTTCTTCACATGTGGCCTTGATTGGGCCTCTTGTGTTCATATTCATCACTTGTCCCAATTGAATAAATTTTATTCTAACGCATTGATCATCCCAAATATACATGTTTTAAAATTTTAATAAATTAATATAATGTTATCATAAAAAACAAATATTTTATCTAATTGGGTCAAAATGTAATTTCATTATTTTGATTGTATTATAAACAAATGAATTGAAAATATTCATGGGATAACAGAGGCTATAATGGTAGGATCATAAACTCCAAAAAAATATAAATTATAAATATGAGAATAAAAATAAATAATATATCATTATGTGATCACACAATTACACCGAAGCCTTGGAACACCTAATAAAAGTTATATTTCCAAAAAAAATTCCACTCTTAAATTAAAGCTGAAAAAACATACAATATTATTTTAAAAGTTAAATTCATATTTCTATATTTCTAAAAATTAAATTTATCTTGATTAAGTTATAAATTAACCACATAGTACACAAAGAATCATGTTTCAAGTACATAAATTTCAAGATAATAGAAAATCTAATAGATCGTTCCATAGGTTGAATCCTTTTACTAGAGTTCCTCAAATCAATCATTTAGAATGTCCTTATAGAAGTGTCTAAGTCACTACCCATTGAAGGTAATTCTTTGTCCACTATGCTCATGTAAAACCAACATTTCACTAAACATATAAACATTAGTAATGGTATAAGTACTTATCCTTCATGATAAAAACATATAGGGGACTATATTTATCATGGAATGGTACCTAAAGACCTTCTGACCAACAAAAACCTTCCAGTGATGAATATTATCATTATATAAATCCTTTTTAATCTATTTTTAGATTTAATAGTTCTTATATACTTAATGTTAAAAAAATTTTAACTCCAATTTCCATATTTTTCTATTCTCAAAACCATTTATGTGATTAATATTAGATTTTTTAACAAACCAATAGGCATAGTGTTATACCTTTTATTGGAGGCGAAAATCCATTCCAATGGAAACACTATTATGTGAAATTTTAGTGGGGGTTTTAAAAGATATATGTTATTCATAAATTGAATCATCCATGAATAAATTTTATTATTTTATATTGGTTTTTTGGTTTTTCAATGGTTTACTCAATTTCATGATTTTGAAATACATATATTTTATTCATTTTTTGGATTATATATAGTAGAGAATTTAGTAGCAACCCCATAAATAGGGAGAAATGTTTTTAGTTTTTGATTGCAGAAATGAGATCATGGTCCATGTTAGGTCCACAAGGCTGAATACCCTGAGAGGGGGTGTGAATCAGGGTATGACTAATTTAAAATTAATGCCCGTTCTAATATTATTTCGCTATTAAGCAAAACAATCTTCTCTCTCTTTCCTGTTGCACAATATAAACAGAAAGTAAAGCAAGCACAAGACACAAAAATTTTACTTGGTTCACCGCTAAGGGCTACGTTCAAGGAGAATACGCCGATAGGTTTCCGGTCATACCAAATTCCAATATACTTCACTAGCTATGGATTACAATGTTTGGGTATATACACTTTGTCCCAGGCTCACTGCCTTTTCAAGGTTTAGGGTCAGCTCACTACTTTCCCAAGGGTCACTCCCTATTTATCTCTCTCTGGCTCACTGCCGGTGGAGAGGATCACCTTCTTCCTCTTCCTATGCTCACTACACTTGGAAGGGAATCCACTCACAGTTTATAGACCTATAGGTCTCTTCATTTGCATGAATACATGCATCATTAACTGTTGATGGATGCTCTGTTATAGTCCAAATTTCATCCAATGATGAATACCATTTTTCCTCTTAACCACTGGGTAATTCACTTTGAAAACACCTTCTCAAAGCACCCTACTTCGCTAGGCTCCCAATTTCACGAAGCTCAAACAAGCCTTCATGAAGCTCCTGCCTTTTCGCGAAGCTCTATCACGAATCACTCTCGCGATGCACAGACCTTCGCAATGCTTAGGCTGTCGCAGAGCTCCTGCCTCTCCGTGAAGCTCATTGAGTCAACGCGGGGCACATGCCTTTCACGGAGCTAGAATAGCTGCTGCGAACCTCCCCTTTCGCGAAGCACGCTGCCTTCGCGAACCACCTCTGTGAACTGAGAGCAATGGATTTTCTCTGAAAATTCTCTCTACATATCTCGAGGGGGTCGGCCTCTATTTATAGGCAATTCCACCGACCCTCAAACTTTCCGTAAGAAGTCAACGCCACGTCATCTCAAATCGCAAAGCACCAAAGTTTCCGCCAGAATTCTGTCCAAATCACGACACACCATGGTAATATTCCCTTCGCGGAGCTCGTCGTAATCGCAGAGCATCACCATCAACATTATTTTGCACCTTCTTCGCGAAGCTCCCTTGCAAAGCCCTTCACCGCCACGATGCTCTTCAACTCTACCGTTCGCAAAGCTTTGACGTAATCACGAAGCATCACCACCTCCATTTTTCTAGTCTTTGCAAAATCCAATCCATGCATCCCATCTTCGCGAAATTCATTCCATTTGCAAATTTAATTATGATCTTCATGGAAATCCTATTTTCACGATGCTCACCAAACTTCCAAATTTTGGACCCCAAAAATTTGGAAAACACTGGAAAACGGCGCCACCTTGTACTGCTCTTTTATACCACCTCCAGATTGTCCTTTCCTTTGTGATCGTTCTTTGTCAACATGGATTGTCAACAACTTCTCGGGAACTTGACAATTCTCCAAGGAAACCTATTTTGTCAAAAAACACAATCAACCCAAAAATACTGCAATGTTACCTTGAGGGATTTTTGCCCAACAATCTCCCCCTTTGGGTTTGTTGAAAAATCTTCACAACTCTGCTCAGAATGATTTTCTTCACATTGATACCTCACTGAGTCTTCTTCCAGCCGCTACCACCATTCACCTCTTGCGATTCTGATAGCGTTCAAGGATTCACTTAACACGTACTCTAAGCCCACATGATCAATGGTCGGCGTGAGAGACAAAAGTAGTATGAAAATTTCATCAGTGAATCACATAATGTCAAACACCAGTTGTTGATTCCAACCTAATACAAATTCATAAATTGATACCAATTGTTGAACCGCACCAATCCTTATTGGTGATAGCTGGACACCTTTTCACACCATTCCAACATCACTGTTCCGCTTTTATCATGATCCTCAGCTGTCGTGATATATACGCTTTGATCGATCACTTCTAGCATTGTCAGATTTAATACTCTCCCCCTATCTCATCGCACCCCCCTATCTGGTTGCTCCACTTGTCAGATTCTCCCCATATCATTCATGATTTATCAAATCTCCACACTGTCTCCCCCTTGAACAATCACTATTTTCTCCCCCTTTGTCAATGAACCCAAAGGTGACCCCTTTGTAGTCTGTAACAGAGTAGAGAACACATATAAGCACATTAGGGAAAAACACATCATACCTAGGGGAGAGGGGGGGGGGGGGTCTCCACATCCACATGCTTTCAATCGCGGGGAGTCAACTGAACTCCCAGAGCCAGTCGATGCCTCTCAAAAGCTTCCTAGGGTAAGGCCTTTGTTAGAATGTCTGCAACCTGGAGTTCTGTAGGAACATACTCCAACTTCACGATTCCCTGCTCAACTTTCTCCTTGATAAAATGATACTTTATCTCAATTTGCTTTGTCCTTGAGTGATGGACGAGATTTATTCTAAGATTTATAGCACTTGAGTTATCACACTGGATTTCGATCGGAGACTTCACTTCAACTCCCATATCTTCAATATGCTGCTTCATTCACCATAACTGTGTGCATGCTTGAGTGGCCGCAATATACTCAGCCTCTACAGTGCTTAATGAAATAGAATCTTGCTTCTTGCTTAACCAATCAATACATAGTTTTACAAGATAAAATGCACCTCCAGATGTTGATTTACGGTCATCCGCTGAACCGGCCCAGTCTGCATTAATATATCCCAATAACTCTATCAGAGATTTGTCGTTGTATGTCAAGCTGAATTCCACTGTTCCCTTGATATACCTAAGTATTCTTTTAACTGCGAGCATGTGACTTTCCTTGGGATTACTCTTATATCTTGTTTCTTGGCATATGGCGAAAACAATATCAGGACTTTTCGCGGTCAAGTACAACAAACTTCCAATAATTTTCCTGTATTCTGTGATATTAACTACCTTGCCATCCTCATCTTTTGATAATTTCATTCGGGTGGCAACTGGAGTTTTCATATCCATGGAATTTTCCATGCCAAACCTTCTTAACACCTCCTTGGAATATTTGGATTGAGAAATTAATGTTCCATTCCTTCCTTGTGTCACCTGTAGACCAAGGAAAATTTTTAGCTCTCCAATCATTGACATTTCAAACTCATTTTTCATGAATTCTGAAAACTGTATGCATTGAGCTTCATCTGATCCACCAAATATTATGTCATCGACATAGACCAGCACCATCATCCTTTGATTACTATTGTTGTTTAAATAAAGATTTTAATCAACTCCCCCACACTGGAAACCAAGCTTCTTCAAGTACTGATCAAGTCATGAGTACCATGCCCTTGGTGCTTGTTTCAGCCCATACAATGCCTTCATCAGCCTGCAAACTTTGTTCTCATCCTCATGAATGAGAAAACCATCTGGATGCTCAATATACACTACCTCTTCCATAACACCATTCAAGAATGCGGATTTGACATCCATCTAGAACACTTTGAACTTTCTTTTCACTACTATGGCAAAAAATAATCTGATTGTCTTAATCCTTGCAACTGGTGCAAATGTCTCATCTACATCTATTCCCTCTATCTGGGAGTATCCCTTGCACACTAGTCGTGCTTTGTTTCGAATCACAGTTCCATCTTCATTAATCTTGTTGCGATAGACCCATTTAGTCCAGATGACATTCTTGTCTGCTGGCCTCGAAACAATCTCCCATGTCTGGTTCTTCTCGATTTGATCAAGATCTTCATTCATAGCCTGAACCCAGTTTTCATCTTCAGCTGCATCGGAAATTTTTTTTGGCTCCACCTGAGATAAAAACAATGTTTTCTGTAATGACTTCATTCTTCGAGTTTGAACTGGAGCTGTCTGATCACCAATGATATTCTGACTATCAATTTTAGCTCGACTCTTTGGCTTCCTTGCAGACATAGACTTGATACTTTCTTGTTCATCATCAATATCTTCTTCTGAGTCAGCTTCTGCCTTTTATGATCCCCCTGTATTGATTACCTCATCATCACTTTCATCCAAGAACTGTTCACTGGGTTGTTGAGTATTATGTTCATTTTAAACTATAGTGACATCATTGCTCTCAACAATTTTTCCTAGCCTTTTGTTGAAGCATTTATACGCTTTGCTTTTCCCTGAGTAGCCAGGGAATATCCCCTCATCTCCTCGTGCCTCAAACTTCCTATGATTTTCTTTATTGAGAATGAAACACTTACTTCCAAAGATTCGAAAGTATTTCAACATTGGCTTCTTTCCATACCACAGTTCATACGGAGTCTTCCCTTGCTTCGGACACAACAGAGACCTGTTTGAAACATAGACCGATGTCAACACTGCTTCCTTCCAAAATTTATCTCGTAGGTATTTGTCAATAAGCATCGTTCTGGTCATGTTGTTGATTATACGATTTCTCCGTTAAACCAAACCATTCTGTTGGGGAGTTCATACTGATGAAACTTGATGCCTTATCCCGTGTTTCTCGAGATACTCTTCCACTTGACTGTTTGTGAATTCTGTACTGTTATCTGTACGGAACTTCAAAATTTTCTACCCAAGCATCCTTTCTGATTCCCTCCTGTACTGTTTTATGCAACTAAACACCTCTGTCTTATGGGTAATGAAAAATACCCAGGCCATTCTGCTGTAATCATCAATGAAAAGAACATAGTACCTTTTCCCATTTATAGCTCGTGGTGAGATAGGACCACATACATCAACATGAACTAGTTCGAGCACTCTAGTTGATTTCTGTTCCTTTGGCCTGTATGTCTTTCTGATGATCTTCCCTTCTTGTAAAGCATCAAACATATGAGTGCGATCACGTGATAGTTTGGGAATGTCTCTAGCAGCATCACACTTTACGAGATCCTCCATAGATGGTTGGCATAGATGATCAAGTCGCTTATGCCACATTTGGGTTTCTTCCTTTCTGGATAAAAGACATGTATCTTCTTCCCCACCTAGAAGGTATAGATTTCCCTTTGACCTTTTTCCCTGTAGAACAACTGCTCCATCTTTTCCTTTCACAACACACATCTTCTTGGTAAATCGAATAGAGTGCCGAGAGTCACATAGTTGACTGACACTAAGTAAGTTATGACTAAGAACCTCTACTACCAAGACATCAGCACATCTCATCTCTTTATCTCCAAACTTGGCTTTCCCTAAGTCAACAATCTTTAGGCCTTCATCATTTCAAAATTTGACAACTCCTTCTTTGTCATATTTGATGCCTGTAACAATATCCTTATTACCCATCATGTGGGATGTGAAACCACTATCAAGGATCTAAACAACGGATCAATCTGATGCTTTAATGGAATTCTATGCCACCACGGCCTTCTCATTTTTCTTTTTCTTGGTCCATACTTTTTCTTTCGCACTCGGCATGGATTGAGAATTATGTTCTTTCTCAGAGTATGATGGACCGGCCTCATCTTGCAAAGCCACAAATCTATTCTGCATTTTTAACTCACCTTTCGGTTTATTGATCTTCTGCTTGTGAACGTTTTGATTCTAATTTGGCACACTTCTATGAATGGTCAAAGTACAGTACCTAGCCATGTGCCCAAATCCTCCGCACCAAAAATAGTGTCCTTCAAAATATGTTCTGGAAAACCGTTCTCTGTTTGGCTGTCATCTCTGTTCCTGTTCCCTTCTATATCTTTTGGCTATGGAACACACATACTGTGAATGTCTCATTTTCCCATAGCAATAACACCTGATATAGGATACATTCCTTCATGATACTTCCACACTACGATTTTCCCTTTGGGATCTTTGAATATTCTGATTCTGTTTTGTGTCCAAATCAAACTTTAATTTCGGGACGGGTGCTTGCGGTCTAACAATAACTGCCACCGATTTTTGTTTCTTATCAAGCCCTGAATCAACCTTAGCATTTGAGATTTCTCACTGCTTCACTCCTACTAAACTACGAGCCTCCTCTTTCATCTTATCTGTCTTCTGAATGGCCTGCTTTTCTGATATCACATTGGGGGTCAAGAGTTTTTCGTGATCCTTTATTTTTCTTCGCAGACTGACCACTTCTTCTTCAAGCTCTTTGATATGTCTAACCTGATCCTTTCCTGTATTATTCAAATAATCAATCTCCTTATTTTGTTCCTCAATTTTAAGCTTATTCTCAACAAAATTTTCTGAGCTCTCTGGTGTTGAGGATTTTTGTCTTTCAATTTCTTCTAACAGTTCTAACTTTTCTTCATCCTGTTTTTGCATATAGAGTTTGTAATCACGAACCACTTTATTGGATTTCTTCGCTTTGGATCTCCAAACATCTATCTCCTCAAGAGCTACTTCCAATTCGGCTTCCATATCAACTCTCCCTTAAATTTCATCTTCTTCTTCAGCGTCAGATTCTTCATTTTTCTGAGAACTACCGACGAACACTACCATATCATTTTTCCTATGATCTTTACAATTTTCAAACCCCTCAACCTCTTCATCCTCAGACTCCTATTAACTTTCAAATTCTTGTGAAAGAAGATTATTTTTCTTGAAGAAATTTCTCTTGAATTGCTTCTTCCCTTTCACAAATGTTGAAGTCTTCTTCTTGGGAATTTCAACTTCATCATCATCATCATTGTTATCTTGAAATTTCTTGGGGAATCTTGCCGTAAGATGACCAACCTTTCCACATTGAAAGTAGGCTAGTGGAAGTTTACCTTTAAACTTTCATCTTCCTCTTTGAAGATTTGAAGAAAGGAATGACCTCACCTCATCTGTTTCTTCTTCTTCATTAGAATCTTCAATGGTGAGTTTCTTCATGGCCTTGAATGCCACCTCTTTGGATTTCTCCTTTTCCACAGTCTTGTTATCATCGTTTATCATTTCATAGGCAACAAGAGTGTTGTGTAGGTTATCCAATGTCAGTTCTTTTGGGTCTTTATCTTCCAAAACAGAAACTTTTGGATTGAACCGAGGTAGAAGTTTTGTCAATATGCACTTCACAATTTTTATAACTTCGATAATTTCTCCAAGACCCCGCATGTCTTCTACCACAACATTTACCCTTTCAAAGAATGCATCAATAGACTCATTCGAGTTCATTCTCAAATCTTCATACTTGTTCCACAACACTTGCAGCATTGCCTCTCTCACCTTTGTATCCCCTTCATATATATTCAAAAGCTTTTCCCACATGGAATGTGACGTTTTGAATGACATCACCTTTGTATAGATGGGACTAGAGAGGGCTCCCCCTAAGGCATTGATTGATTTGAAATTAGCATCCAACTCTTTGTGCTCAGATTCTGATAATGCACCACTAGTAATATCAACTATGATACCATGCATAGCTGCTGAAAACACATCCATTCCCAAAGATCGGAAATAGTGTTGCATTCAATTCTTCCATATCTGAAAATTGCATCCGTCAAAGATCGGAATAGCTCTATGATTAGTGACCTTCATTGAGAGAAGACTTAATATCAACCTTTCTCTTTGATACCAATTGTTAGGTCCACAAGGCTGAATACCCTGAGAGGGGGGAGGGGGGTGAATCAGGGTATGACTAATTTAAAATTAATGCACGTTCTGATCTTGTTTCGTTGTTAAGAAAAACACTATTCTCTCTCTTTCCTGTTGCACAATATAAACAGAAAGTAAAGCAAGAACAAGACACAACAATTTTACTTGGTTCACTACTAAGGGCTAGGTCCAAGGAGCATACGCTGACAGGTTGCCCGTCGTACCAAATTCCACTATACTACACTAGCTGTGAATTATAATGTTCGGGTACTGTCACTTTGTCCCAGGCTCACTTCCTTTGCAAGGTTTAGAGTCAGCTCACTGCTTTCCCAAGGTTCACTCCTTATTTATCTCTCTCTGGATCACTGCTGGTGGAGAGGATCACCATCTTCCTCTTCCTATACTCACTGCACTTGGAAGGAAATCCACTCACCGTTTATAGACCTGTAGGTCTCTTCATTTGCATGAATACATGCATCCTTAACTGTTGATGAATGATCTGTTATATTCCAACTTTCATCCACTGATGAATACCACTTTTCCTCTTAACCACTGGGAAATTCACTTTGAAAACAACTTCGCAAAGCACCCTACTTCGCTAGGCTCTCAATTTCGTGAAGCTCAAAAAAGCCTTCGTAAAGCTCCTGCCTTTTCACGAAGCTCTATCGCGAAGCACTCTTGCGATGCACAGACCTTCGCAATGCTTAGGCCTTCGCAGAGCTCCTTCCTCTCCGCGAAGCTCACTGAGCCAACACGGGGCACACGCCTTTCACGGAGCTAGAATAGCCGCCGTGAAGCTCCCCTTTCGCGAAGCACACTGCCTTCGCAAACCACCTCTGCAAACAGAGAGCAATGGATTTTCTCTGAAAATTCTCTCTACTTCTCTCGAGGAGGCCAGACTCTATTTATAGGCGACTCCACCGACCGTCGAACTTTCCACATGAAGTCAACGCCACGTCATCTCAAATCGTGATGCTCCAAAGTTTCTGCCGAAATTCTTTCCAAATCGCGAAGCACCACGACAATATTCTGTTCACGGAGCTCGTCGTAATCACGGAGCATCACCGTCAACATTATTTCGTGCCTTCTTTGTGAAGCTTCCTCGCAAAGACCTTCACCGCCATGATGCTCTTCAACTCTGCCATTCACGAAGCTTTGACGTAATCGAGAAGAATCACCGCCTCCATTTTTCCAGTCTTTGCGAAATCCAATCCATGCATCCCATATTCGCGAAATTCATGACATTTCCATATTTAATTATGATCTTCATGGAAATCCTATTTTCTCAATTCTCACCAAACTTCCAAATTTTGGACTCCAAAAATTTGGCAAACACTGGGAAATGGCGCCACCTTGTACTGCTCTTTTGTACCGCCTCCAGATTGTCCTTTCCTTTGTGATCGTTCTTTGTCAACATGGATTGTCAACAACTTCTCAGGAACTTGACAATTCTCCATGGAAACCTGCTTTGTCAACAAACACAATCAACCCAAAAATACTACAATGTTACCTTGAGGGATTTTTTCCCAACAATCTCCCCCTTTGGGTTTGTTGACAACTCTTCACAACTCTGCTCAGAATGATTTTATGCACTTTGATACCTCACTGAGTCTTCCTCCAGCCACTACTACCATTCGCCTCTTGCGATTCTGATAGAGTTCAAGGATTCACTTAACACGTACTCTAAGCCCACATGAGAAATGCTCGGTGTGATAAACAAGAGTAGTATGAAAATTTCATCAATGAATCACTTAATGTCAAACACCAATTGTCGATTCCAACCTGATACCAATTCATAAATTGATACCAATTGTTGAACCACACTAATCCCAATTGGTGATAGCTGGAAACCTTTTCACACCATTCCAACATCACTGTTCCTATTTTATCACGATCCTCAGCTGTCGTGATATCTATACATTGATCGATCACTTCTAGCATCATCAGATTTATTACTCTCCCTCTATCTCATTGCACTCCCCCTATCTGGCTGCTCCACCTGTCAGCTTCTCCCCATATCATTCATGATTTATCAAATCTCCACACTGTCTCCCCCTTGAACAATCACTATTTTCTCCCCCTTTGTCAACGAACCCAAAGGTCACCCGTTTGTAGTCTGTAACAGAGTAGAGAACACATATCAGCACATTAGGGAAAAACACATCATACCTCGGGGAGAGGGGGGGGGGGTCTCCACATCCACACGCTTTCAAGTGTGGGGATTCGACTGAACTCCCAGAGCCAGTCGATGCCTCTCAAAAGCTTCCTTGGGTAAGGCCTTTATTATAATGTCTGCAACCTAGAGTTCTGTAGGCACATACTCCAACTTCACGATTCCCTGCTCAACTTTCTCCTTGATAAAATGATACTTTATCTCAATGTTCTTTGTCCTTGAGTGATATATGGGATTTTTTCTGAGATTTATAGCACTTGAGTTATCACACTGGATTTTGATCGGAGTCTTCACTTTAACTCCCATATCTTCAAGCTGCTGTTTCATCCACAATAACTGTGTGCATGCTTGAGTGGCCGCAATATACTCAGCCTCTACGGTTCTTAAAGAAATAAAATCTAGCTTCTTTCTTAACCAAGCAATACATAGTTTTCCAAGATAAAATGAACCTCCATATATTGATTTTCGGTCATCCGCTGAACCGGCCTAGTCTACATTAGTATATCCCAATAACACTATCAGAGATTTGTCATTGTATGTCAAGCCGAAGTCCACCGTGCCCTTGATATACCGAAGTATTCTTTTCACTACGAGCATGTGACTTTCCTTGGGATTACTCTGATATCCCACTTCTTGGCATGTGGAAAAAACAATATCAGGCCTTTTCGCGGTCAAGTACAACAAACTTCCAATAATTTGCTTATATTCTGTGATATTAACTACCTTGCCATCCTCATCTTTTGATAATTTCATCCGAGTAACTACCGGAGTTTTCATCTCCTTGGAATTTTCCATGCCAAACCTTCTTAACACCACCTTGGAATATTTGTATTGAGAAATGAATGTTCCATTCCTTCCTTGTGTCACCTATAGACCAAGGAAAAATGTTAGATCTCCAATCATTGACATTTCAAACACATTTTTCATGAATTCTGAAAACTGTCTGTATTGAGCTTCATATGATCCACCAAATATTATGTCATCGAAATAGACCAGTACCATCATCCTTTGATTACTAATGTTGTTGAAATAAAGATTGTAATCAACTCCCCCACGCTGGAAACCAAGCTTCTTCAAGTACTGATCAAGCCGTGAGTACCATGCCCTTGGTGCTTGTTTCAGCCCA
Source organism: Viscum album (assembly GCA_963277665.1). Lineage (NCBI taxonomy): Eukaryota > Viridiplantae > Streptophyta > Magnoliopsida > Santalales > Viscaceae > Viscum > Viscum album. The sequence goes on from OY728134.1 coordinate 121,393,928, forward strand.
TACAATGCATTCTTCAGCGTGAAAACTTTGTTCTCATCCTCATGAATGAGAAAACCATCTGACTGCTCAATATACACTTCCTCTTCCAGAAAACCATTCAAGAATGCGGATTTGACATTCATCTGGAACACTTTGAACTTTCTTTGCACTACTATGGCCAAAAATAATCTGATTGTCTCCAGCCTTGCAACTGGTGAAAATGTCTCATCTATATCTATTCCCTCTATCTGGGAGTATCCCTTGCGCACTAGTCGTGCTTTGTTTCGAATATCAGTTCCATCTTCATTCATCTTGTTGCGATATACCAATTTAGTCCCAATGACATTCTTGTCTTCTGGCCTCGAAACAGTCTCCCATGTCTGGTTCTTCTCGATTTGATCAAGCTCTTCATTCATAGCCTGAACCCAGTTTTCATCTTCAGCTGCATCGGAAAAACATTTTGGCTCAACCTAAGATAAAAATGATTTTTGCGGTAATGACTTCATTCTTTGAGTCTGAAATGGAGCTGTCTGATCACCAATGATATTCTGCCTATCAATTTCAGCTCAACTCTTTGGCTTCCTTGCCGACACAAACTTGACACTTTCTTGTTCATCATCAGTATCTTCTTCTGAGTCAGCTTCTGCCACGTCTACTCCCCCTGTGTTTCTTACCTCATCATCACTTTTTTCCAAGAACTGTTCACTAGGTCGTTGAGTATTCTGTTCATTTTCAACTATAGTGACATCATTGCTCTCAACAATTTTTCCCAGCCTTTTGTTGAAGAATTTATACGCTTTGCTTTTCCCTAAGTAGCCAGGGAATATCACCTTATCTTCTTGTGCCTCAAACTTCCTATGATTTTCTTTGTTGAGAATGAAACACTTATTTCCAAAGATTCGAATGTATTTCAACATTGGATTCTTTCCGTACCACAGTTCATATGAAGTCTTCCCTTGCTTCGGACACAATAGAGACCTGTTTGAAACATAGACCGATGTCAACACTACTTCCTTCCAAAATTTATCTGGTAGTTCTTTGTCAATAAGAATCATTCTGGTCATGTTGTTGATGATCCGATTTCTCCTTTCAAACACACCATTCTGTTGGGGAGTTGTTATTGATGAAACTTGATTCCTTATCCTGTGTTTCTCAAGATACTCTTTCACTTTACTATTTGTGAATTCTATGCCGTTTTCTGTACGGAACTTCAAAATTATCTACCCAAGCATCCTTTATGATTCCCTCCTATACTATTTTATGAAACTAAACACCTCTGTCGTATGGGTAATGACAAATACCCAGGCCATTCTGCTGTAATCATCAATGAAAAGAATATAGTACCTTTTCCCATTTATAGCTCGTGGTGAGATAGGTCCACATACATCAGCATGAACCAGTTCGAGCACTCTAGTTGATTTCTGTTCCTTTGGCCTGTATGTCTTTCTGATGATCTTCCCTTGTTGGAAAGCATCACACGTATTAGTGCGATCACATGATAGTTTGGGAATGTCTCTAGTATATCACACTTTACGAGATCCTCCATAGCTGGTCGGAATAAATGGCCAAATCGCTTATTCCAAAACTGGGTTTCTTCCACTCTGGATAAAAGACATGTATCTTCTTCCCCACCTACAAGGTAGAGATTTCCCTTTTACCTTTTCCCTGCAGAACAACTGCTCCATATTTTCCTTTCACAACACACATCTTCTTGGTAAATCGGATAGAGTTCCCAGAGTCACATAGTTGACTGACACTGAGTAAGTTATGACTAAGACCCTCTACTACCAAGACATCAGCACATCTCATATCTCTGTCCCCAAACTTGGATTTCCCTGAGCCAACAATCTTCAGGCCTTCATCATTTCCAAATTTTACAACTCCTTCTTTGTCATATTTGATGCCTGTAACAAGATCCTTATTACCCGTCATGTGGGATGTGCAACCACTGTAAAGGATCCAAACACCAGATCGATCTGATTCTTTAAGGGTAATCTACGCCACCACGGCCTTCTCATTTTTCTTTTTCTTGGTCCATACTTTTTCTTTCACACTCGACATGGATTGAGAATTCTGTTCTTTCTCAAAGTATGATGGACCAACCTCATCTTGCAAAGCCGCAAATCTATTCTGAATTTTTAACTCACCTATCAGTTTATTGATATGCTGCTTGTGAACGTTTTGATTCTTCTTTGGAACATTTCTCTGAATGGTCGAAGTACATTACCTAGCCATGTGCCCAAATCCTCCGCACCAAAAACAGTGTCCTTCAAAATATGTTCTGGAAAACCATTCTCTGTTTGGCTGTCATCTCTATTCTTGTTCCCTTTTATATCTCTTGGCTATAGAACAAACATACTGTGAATGTCCCATTTTCCCATAGTAATAACACCTGATATAGGATACATTCCTTCGTGATACTTCTGCACTACGATTTTCCCTTTGGGATCTCTGAATATTCTGATTCTGTTTTGTGCCCAAATCAACCTTCAATTTCGGGACGGGTGCTTGTGGTCTGATATTAACTGCCATCGATTTTTGTTTCTTATCAAGTCCTGAATCAACCTTAGCATTTGAGCTTTTTTGCTGCTTCACTCCTGCTGAACTACGAGCCTCCTCTTTCATCTTCTCTATCTTCTGAATGACCTACTTTTCTGATATCACATTGGGGGTCATGATTTTTTCTTGATCCTTCATTTCTTATTGCAGACTGACCACTTCTTCTTCAAGATCTTTGATACGTCTGACCTGCTCCTTTCCTGTGTTAGTCAAAAAATCAATCTCCTTCTTTTGTTCCTCAATTTTAAGCTTATTCTCAACAAAATTTTCTGAGCTCTCTGGTGTTGAGGATTTTAGTCTTTCAATTTCTTCTAACAGTTCTGACTTTTCTTCATCCTATTGTTGCATATAGAGTTTGGCATCATGAACCACTTTGTTCGATTTCTTCTCTTTGGCTCTCCAAACATCTATCTCCTCAAGAGCTGCTTCCAATTAGGCTTCCATATCAACTCTCTCTTCAATTTCATCTTCTTCTTCAGCGTCAGCTTCTTCATTTTTCTGAGAACTACCGACGACCGATACCATAGCATTTTGCTTATGATCTTTATAATTTTCAAACTCCTCAACCTCTTCATCTGCAGACTCCTATGAACTTTCAAATTCTTGTGAAAGAAGATCATTTTTCTTCAAGAAATTTCTCTTGAATGGATTCTTCCCTTTCACAAACGCTGAAGTCTTCTTCTTGGGAATTTCAACTTCATCATCATCATCATTGTTATCTTGAAATCTCTTGGGGCATCTTGCCGCAAGATGACCAACCTTTCCACATCAAAAGCAGACTAGTGGGAGTTTACCTTTAAACTTTCCTCTTCCTCTTTGCATATTTGAAGAAAAGAATGATATCACCTCATCTGTTTCTTCTTCTTCATTAGAATCTTCAATGGTGAGTTTCTTCATGGACTTGAATGCCACCTATTTGGATTTCCCCTTTTCCATAGTCTTGTTATCATAATTTCTCATTTCATAGGAAACAAGAGTGCTGTGCAGGTTATCCAATGTCAATTATTTTGGGTCTTTATCTTCTAAAATAGAAACTTTCAGATTGAACCGAGGTGGAAGTTTTCTCAATATGCACATCAAAATTTTTATATCTTCGATAATTTCTCCAAGACCCCAAATGTCTTCTACCACATCATTTATCCTGTCAAATAATGCATCAACAGACTCATTCAGGTTCATTCTCAGATCTTCATACTTGTTCCACAACACTTGCAGCTTTGCCTCTCTCACCTTTGTATCCTCTTCATATATATTCAAAATCTTTTCCCACATGGAATGTGACGTTTTTCATGACATCAAATTTGTATAGATGGGATTAGAGAGGGCTCCCCCTAAAGAATTGATTGCTTTGGAATCAGCATCCAACTCTTTTTTCTCAGCTTCTGATAATGCACCACTAGTAGTATTAGCTATGATACCATGCATAGCTGCTGAAAACACATCCATTCCCAAAGATCAGAAATAGTGTTGCATTCGATTATTCCATATCTAAAAATTGCATCCGTCGAAGATCGGAATCCCTCTATGATTAGTGACCTCCATTGAGAGAAGACTTAATATCAACCTTTAGCTCTGATACCAATTGTTCGGTCCACAAGACTGAATACCCTGAGAGGAGGGGTGAATCAGGGTATGACTAATTTAAAATTAATGCCCGTTCTGATCTTGTTTCGATGTTAAGCAAAACACTCTTCTCTCTCTTTCCTGTTGCACAATATAAACAGAAAGTAAAGAAAGAACATGATACATCAATTTTACTTGGTTCACCGCTAAGGGCTACGTCTAAGGATCATACAGCAATAGGTTTCTGGTTATACCAAATTACACTATACTTCACTAGCTGTGGATTACAATGTTCGGGTACAGTCACTTTATCCCAGGCTCACTGCCTTTGCATAGTTTAGGGTCAGCTCACTGCTTTCTCAAGGGTCACTCCCTATTTATCTCTCTCTGGCTCACTGCCGGTGGAGAGGATCACCTTATTCCTCTTCCTATGCTCACTGCACTTGGAAGGGAATCCAATCACAGTTTATAGACCTGTAGGTCTATTCATTTGCATGAATACATGCATCCTTAACTGTTGATGGATTATCTGTTATAGTCTAACTTTCATCCACTGATTAATAACACTTTTCCTCTTAACCATTGGGCAATTCACTTTGAAAACACCTTCGCAAAGCACCCTACTTCGCTAGGATCTCAATTTCACGAAGCTCAAACAAGCCTTCGCGAAGCTCCTACCTTTTCGTGAAGCTCTATCGCCAAGCACTCTCGCAATGCACAGACCTTCTCCATGCTTAGGCCGTCACGGAGCTCCTGCCTCTCCGCGAATCTCACTGAGCCAACGCGGGGAACATGCCTTTCGTGGAGCTAGAAAAGCCGCCGCAAAGCTCCCCTTTTGTGAAGAACACTACCTTCGCGAACCACCTCTGCGAACTAAGAGCAATGGATTTTCTCTGAAAATTCTCTCTACTTCTCTCGAGGGGGTCGACCTCTATTTATAGGCGATTACACCGACCCTCGAACTTTCCACGCGAGGTCAATGCCATGTCATCTCAAATCGAGAAGCTCCAAAGTTTCCGCCGGAATTCTGTCCAAATCACGAAGCACCACGACAATATTCCGTTCGCAGAGCTCATCGTAATCGTGGAGCATCACCGTCAACATTATTTCGCACCTTCGTCGCAAAGCTCCCTCGCAAAGCCCTTCACCGCCGCAATGCTCTTCAACTCTACCGTTCGCGAAGCTTTGACGTAATCGCGATGCATCACCGCCTCCATTTTTCTAGTCTTTGCAAAATCCAATCCATGCATCCCATCTTCGTGGAATTCATGCCATTTCCATATTTAATTATGATCTTCATGGAAATCCTATTTTCACGATGCTCACCAAACTTCCAAATTTTGTACTCCAAAAATTTGGAAAACACTGGGAAACAATGCCACCTTGTACTGATCTTTTATACTGCCTCCAGATTGTCCTTTACTTTGTGATCGTTCTTTGTCAACATGGATTGTCAAAAACTTCTCAAGAACTTGAAAATTCTCCATGGAAACCTGCTTTTTCAACAAACACAATAAACCCAAAAATACTGCAATGTTACCTTGAGGGATTTTTTCCCAACAGTCCACTAATGACAAGCCTTAAAAAATAAACATTCTAAATATTCTAGATATCAAAAATTTGATAAAAAATCCTAGCGGTCCTGGTTTCCATTACATCAACCAATTTATAGAAATAATAAATATCCAATAGGATATACATAAATCCAAACAAATTTGAAAACGTCCTAATGAAATCAATTCCCTATGAGTAAAATAACTCCCAAAATATCATGGTTTGTTGTGGTAGTTTCATTCCAAATGGATATATTACACGTGAATTTATATTTTATACATGAATTGAATAAACCAATGATAATACCCATACAATATCAGAAAAAATAACAAATTCATAGACCATGTGAGTATTTCATTATGATCCAAAAGTTCCACTATGAGATAAACTATGGTGGAATCTTAAAATACAAGTGAACTCAAAATTGGGGATACATTGATGAAAAATATGGTCAACAAAAATGAAACACTAGTATGGGTAATCAAAAATATTATTAGAAGATTAATTTATAAGCCTATAGTAACATTGAGTTATAAAATTAGTTGGATCCCTATATGTTACTAAAATATTCACAATATCTATATACCATGGGGTATGTTCCACTATATCAAAAAGATAATCATTATGGAATAAGTCTTTATTAGAGAGGTAGGAGTTAACATGTTGAGCAATTGTTACATAAATTCTACTATTGTGGTCAACTATCACATTTAACACTCCAAACATGTCTTGAATCTCTTATTCAAGCTCATAGAGAAGGGGAATCCACTATTTGTGTTGGGGATTATCCTTGAGATTTTTAAAAATATATTAAAGGGAAATATGACCAAAAAACACAATGACCTATTACCCATGAATATAAAATGATTATTATTGAATGAAAAAACTTATGAAATAATTTATTACTAATTTGTAGTGTTGTTTTATAGGGTGGATTATAAGTTATCTAAAAATTAAGAAATAATATTAGGAGACCACTCAACCCATAGTGATAAATCTACCCCAAATAAAAATTTTGAGGCATCACAAATGAACATGAAGGAGAGATCATACTTTGCTGGTTAGATGATGGGGATGGAAGTGAGACAACATTTGAGTGAATTAAAATAATTAATGAATTCATTATCAATCGTATACATAACATATTTTTATCAAATCACTATCAAGGAAGTGTGATATTTATAAATATTTTAATAAATCACATGTAAAAGCTAACATTGACCAATAAATATTGCACATCATGAGGACTTGTTGAACATCATAGGGGGAAAATTATTTAATCTTTTATTTTCAACATGTTTTTAATTCTTATATATAGAATTACTAAGAAATTCCCAACAATATACTATAAAATTTAATTTATTAAATTTTAAATTTAGATTTATTTCAACACAACAGCAGAGCATATATCCCAGGAAAACTAAAAAATAATCAAAGGAAGCGGTATAAATTGTAAAATTACTAATGAAAACAGAAATGTAATAATATTTTAAAACATATAAAATAATATCCATATTGTACTAAATGGTTACCTGAGCATTACATAGGCAAAATTGTAACCTTATATATAAAAATATACTTACTTGATAGAAAAATTTAATCTTTTTTTGATCTATGTGGTTATATAGATTTCTAAATAAATTGAATACCAATCAAAGAGATAATGATGGGAAATAAATAAAAATAATTATAATATTATTTCAATGAATGATAGAGAAAATTGAACCTTTTTAATATCTTGATTTATTTCATGGTATTTAAAACAAACTCTCTAATTAATTTTCACACAAGTGGTAAAAAATTCATTCCATTAACTTGGTATTGATATTTTCATGTTTTATTTTACCAAATTTGCATTCGGATAAGCCATTTTCTATCAAATATGGGATTTATTATTCCATCAAATAGTAATGTAATCACCTTTATTTTTAAAGCATCTTGGAAGGTGGGATTTATCAAGTGTTGGGATTTTCTTATAGTCTTCAAATCATTGTATAAAAGTATACAGTGAACGAAAATTGATGGGAAAATATTGAAAACATTTAACAGTGTCCATAATATCACATTTTTCACTATAAAAAAGTTAAATAAATTATTTCTTTCTTTAAATAGATGATATTAGAAAATTTGATAAGAAACTAGTTAATATACTCAATATAGGCTTGTTTGAGATTATGAATAAGTTGTTTCAATTCAAACACAAGTAGTTTTTTTCTTAATGGAATGAATCTGGGGGGAGTGAGGTCAGTGAAATTATTTATTTTCAAATAATTATTATTTTTTGAAAGAGAATCAATTGAAATGTGATTTTAAAATACATCGATGTTCATTAGTAGCCTAGAATAAACACACTGAATTAAAATATATAAATAACCCTCTTCTAAACCAATTAAGTAGTCAAAATATAAATAAAAACACATTGTTTCATATAATAATGAATAGTTAGAATGAGGGTAATTTAAACAATTTACTGTGTTCCTATCATTAGGGATCACTTCCAATGAATATACATTAGGTGTGGGTTGTTCCATAACTGGGTGTTTCATTGCATCAAGTATATTAATTCTTACCTATTCTCCCCAAAAATCTTTTGACAATATTACACTATTAATATTGGTGTTTTTAAGAAGGGATACCAATGTATGAGAGTATAATGTCCATGTGTTTGGCTATCTACCATATCATGAATATATAACTCATTATAGAATATGAGACTCTTCCCTTCCATGAGGGTATCCTCGATCACTCTAGTCAGAGGTAAAGTACATTTATTCATAAGTTTCATCATGATACCCATTAGTTTAATCTATAAAAAAAATAAAGAAGTCTAAATATAGTTAATCATCACATTAATCAAAGAACTTAAATCAAGAATCTTATCATAAATGAAACTATCCCCAATCATGAAAGGTATCATAAATGTGTTTGGATTTTGGAAATTGGCTGGAATTTTTAGTTTCTTAAAGGATAGGAAAATATACCAAGTGTTTAATATCTCATTACCCATTATTCATCATCGATGAGTGATAATATATTGAAAAATGTTTCAATAGTGAGGAATTTGTTTTATTACTTCCAAGAGATAAAATTTATCTTATACATTTTTAAAATCATCCATGATCTCTTCACCATTTTAATTTTGATATATATTTGTACATTGATAAATTTATTGGAAAAAATTAATAGGGATAGATAAATAAAGGTAATCCTCAATGATAACTATGTTACCATTTTTGTTACATTTATCTTCACTTGATTATTTAGTGATAAATATTGTGTATTTTTTTATAGGAGGGAATATGTGTTGTTTATAATCATTGGAAGGTGTAATTTCTTTACCACAATTTATTCTAATGTAACATACATTACATTTTTTTGACAAATAATGGATTAGGATGTTTTTTCCAGAGAATTTTATCTTTCACATAGCAATGTTGTTTTCTCGTTATCCAACATGAGTTTTCAAGTCTTGGATTATTGATTGTGGGGTCAATTGAAACTAGGGTTTTATGATACATTTTCTTCACTATATCCTCTGGAATTGAGTTATATTTCAAATAAATATAAGGTTTTTACATTGGATGGGGTGGATATGGATGTGTACCATTCCCTTAGTGGTAAATTTTTGATTAAGATATCTTGGGTTACCTCTAAATCAATATTGTGGTTGTTCTTTCCACATTTGTTTCAGATAATATAATAATTTATCTTTTTTAAAATGATTTTTTAACTAAAATATATTCCTAGTAAATACTACAACAAATGAATTATATGATTCTATAAGTTAACAGAACTAATTAGAGAAATCTGTATTATCATAGAAAATATCACAGTTTTTCCTCAATTATGGTCGAGCGAACCACCCTAGATAAGTGAAGTTATATGTAAAGTATTATTTTTATCAATCTCATAGTCTATTTCAATTATCCTTTCCTTTATTGATTGATTTTTTAAAATAAATTTTATTTTTTAGTTAGTTTTTATTTTTATTTATTTAGAATCCAATAATGGTAACAAAAAACATGAAATTACTATATTATACACAAGAAAGAAGATTGAAGAATAAAGAGAGAGAGTGGGAAAACAGACACACCAGAATCAAATGATCAAGTGGTAGAGAATGCAAAGGGAAATTTATAGTGGTTAAATTTATAGTGGTCACCTAAGAGATAACAGTTTAAGAGAAGAATGATCTATATATTATTTCCTAATCATGTTCACTTATGAATCATGATTTTGATTACTATAATCTTGGGACTTATTCTTTTATCATGTTCATTGGTAATTATTTGAAAAAAAAAGAGTTATTGTGGGATTAAATGTAATATAATAGATAAAATTAAATTATAAAAAAAAATTAGATTTTTATTTTGGTGGAAATATTTAATATTTAATGCAGTTTAGTTAATTTTGTTCATGGTTTAGGAGAATTGAATTAACTTGAGAAGTATTAATGAATTGAATTTAATAAAATTTAGTTAACAGTATTAAATATAATTACTATCACGACCCTCTAACTAATTTATTTTATAAAATTAATGAGTAAATGAAATTTTATCATATTATAAAAATCTTTATTAAAAATTTAACTCAATTTTTTTTTTCATAAACTGTTTTAATAAAACTTTTTTAATATTAATTTAGATAATAAAATCATTTTTTATTGTTGTAATATATCTAATGAATTTTAAATAATAAACATTGGTCTTTTAAGTTGTCACGAACCAACCCAGGTTGACCTTGAACAGGTCCCCCCCGAGTCAGCTTGCGACAAGGCCTGAGAGGCATTCCTGATCCTTCCATGCCGATGACAAGTGACAGATCATATGCAGAGAATGAATGGAAATAATTTCTCCCGAAATCAAATAAATTAAGAAGCATAAATAATAAATATTAGAAGCGAATATATAAACTAAATAAAATGACTAACCAATAACAAAAGGATATAAGACTAACTGAACTTGCTGTATGAACTAACTCTATGTGACATTGAGGGTCACTCTCTGACTAAAAGATCAAGCATCGCCCAAGGTGAGCGCACTCAAACTACAACTTATGAAAGGAATAAAAACAAAAAAGAGCCATAGGAATGTGTATTAAAACATATTAGTCTAGCTCGATATCTATTCCCAATTCACTACCGTTTAAAATAAAAGATACCCCATTTCATGTTTTAACTGAAATTTATAAAATTATGTTTTTCAACATATTTTACATAAAATAAAATTACAAACCATTTCCCTTAACCATTTTCAAATCTAGATTAATTTCATTACTGTCAATAGAATTTTAGAAAGGTAATGTGATGCTTATATTTTCATATTCGTACAAAGAGGATTAAACACTTTCATTTGAAAACCATTTTTAGAAACCTAATCAAAACCATTTCACCACTTTCCATGGAAAACAATACACAAAAATGCACAAAAGTAAGATCACAACAAGGGTAATGTAGATATAAAAACAATTACCATATTCATCACTACATGTAACTGAAGTCCAATAGACATTAGTGAACCTAGGATACACTACTGCAAAAGTAGGCTATACCAACGGTTTATAACCGTTGGTATAGGCTGGAAAACTATTGGTATAGGGTATACCAACGGTTTTCCAAACCGTTGGCTAGTTAGTCGTAAGGAAAGCCCTATACCAACGGTTTCATTTAAACCGTTGGTATAGGTGTTTGAGAATTCTGGGAAACTCTTTACCAACGGTTCAGAACCGTTGGTATAAGTTTTTCCAAAATTCTGGAAAAAGCTTTACCAACGGTTCAGAACCATTGGTATAAGTTTTTTTATAACTGGAAAAAGCTTTACCAACGGTTCAGAACTGTTGGTAAAGCTTTTTTCAGAATTCAGGAAAAGGCTTTACCAACGGTTTAGAACCGTTGGTAAAGATTTTCCCAGAGCTACTACATAGCAGCCCCCAGAAGCCCTCCAGAAGCCCTACCATACACCTGCATAAAAAAACAGTCCACAATAGCCCTCCAGTATACCCTCCACTATACACCTGCATAAAAAATATCACAAAAGCCACATACGGACTTCAAACAGTATAAAAAACACCTAAAATAGCCCAAAAAACACATATGACAACAATCATCCGGTGGTAATTCACCTCACCCATCAAATTATAATAGGTAGAATAGTTTTATAAATATCTATTAGAGTTGAATAAGACATTAAAATTGACTCAAATCCCATTTTTTTGTGATACTAGGTTTGGGTATGTAATGTTTTGTGATGAATTTTGCATTGAACTTGTATTGTTTATAATATATGGTGAAAAGATATTTTCTTAGGAGTCTTGTCACTTATAACCCCATTAGTGAAACTACCCATCTCATGAAAAAAAGTTTGCGACTATCGTTGATGAGTGTAAATTTCAGTTGTATTCACTTAAAGTGATTTCCTTTTGAAATAAAAGAGAGAATTTGAGTGGTGTCATCCACACCACGCCTCGGATTGAGGCAGAGTTGACTCATACATGTCACAAATGACCCATGGATACATGTCCTAAAGTATCAATAGTATCCGAATGCCATTGGTCTATTTTTCGTATGTCAGTTGTTGTTTTAACTTAAACTATTGTCCATTTCAAAGAAAAGTGACACACTTTGAGTGGTGCCGGCCACACCGCGCCTCGGATTGAGGTGGGGTTGACTCGCACACGTCAAAAATGACCCATGGATCATTGTCCTAAAGTTTCAATAGAATCCGAAAGAATTAGGTCGGTTTTCCGTATGTCATTTTTTTACTTAAAAGCGCATCCATTTTAAACAAAATAAAGACACTTTGAGTGGTCCCGGCCACACTGGCCCTCGGATTGAGGTAAGGTTGACTTGTACACATCACATATGACCCATGGATCATTGTCATAAAGTTTCAACAGAATCCTAATGCATTGGGTTGGTTTTCCGTATGCCAGTTGTTGTTTTCACTTAAAATCATGTTCATTTCAAATAAAAGTTAGACACTTTGAGTGGTTTCGGCCACACCGCGCCTTGGATTGAGGCGGGTTTGACTCGTACACATCAAAAATGACCAATGGATACATGTCTTAAAGTATCAACAGTATCCGACTATGTTTGGTGAGTTTTCCATATGTGGTTTTTTCTACTTAAAAGCGCATCCATTTTAAACAAAAGAAAGACACATTGAGTGGTCCCAGCCACACCGGCCATCGGATTGAGACGGGGTTGACTCGTACACGTCACATATGACCCATGGATACATGTCCTAAAGTATCAATAGTATCCGAATACCTTTGGTCCATTTTCCGTATGCCAGTTGTTTTAACTTAAACCGTTGTCCATTTCAAAGAAAAGTGACAAACTTTGAGTGGTCCTGGCCACAACGGCCCTCGGATTGAGGCGGGATTGACTTGTAAACTTCACATATGACCCATGGATCGTTGTCCTAAAGTTTCAACAGAATCCAAATGCGTTTGGTCGGTTTTCCGTATGCCAGTTGTTGTTTTCACTTAAAATCCTGTCCATTTCAAATAAAAGTTAGAAACTTTGAGTGGTGTCGGCCACACCGCGCGTCGGATTGAGGTGGGGTTAACTCTTACACGTCAAAAATGACCCATAAATCATTTTCCTAAAGTTTAAACAGAATCAGAAAGTGTTTGGTCGATTTTCCGTATGTCATTTTTTTACTTAAAAGCGCATCCATTTTAAACAAAAGAAAGACACTTTGAGTGGTACCGGCCACACCGGCTCTCGGATTGAGGCAGGGTTGACTCGTACACGTCAGATATGACCCATGGATCGTTTTCCTATAGTTTCAACAGAATTCGAATGCGTTTGGTTGGTTTTTCGTATGTCGGTTGTTGTTTTAACTTAAACTGTTGTCCATTTAAAAGAAAAGTTAGACACTTTGAGTGGTACCGACCACAATGCGCCTCGGATTGAGGGGGGGTTGACTCGTACACGTCACATATGACCCATGGATCGTTTTAATACAGTTTCAACAGAATCCGAATGCGTTTGGTCGGTTTTCCATATGTCAGTTGTTATTTTAACTTAAATTGTTGTCCATTTCAAAGAAAAGTTAGACACTTTGAGTGGTTCCGGCCACACCGCACCTCGGATTGAGGCGGGGTTGACTCGTACACATCACAAATTACCCATGGATACATGTCCTTAAGTATCAACAGTATCCGAGTGCGTTTGGTCAGTTTTCCATATGTGGTTTTTTTACTTAAAAGCGCATCCATTTTAAATAAAAGAAAGAAACTTTGAGTGGTACCGGCCACACCAACCCTCGGATTGAGGCGGGGTTGACTCTTACACGTCACATATGACCCATGGATTGTTTTACTACAGTTTAAACAGAATCCGAATGCGTTTGGTCAGTTTTCCGTATGTCAGTTGTTGTTTTAACTTAAACTGTTGTCCATTTCAAAGAAAAGTTAGACACTTTGAGTGGTGCCAGCCACACCGCGCCTCGGATTGAGGAAGGGTTGACTCGTACACCTCAAAAATGGCCGATGGATACATGTCCTAAAGTATCAATAGTATCCAAGTGCGTTTGGTCAGTTTTCTGTATGTGGTTTTTTTTACTTAAAAGCGCATCCATTTTAAACAAAAGAAAGACACTTTGAGTAGTCCCAGCCACACCGGCCCTTGGATTGAGGCGGGGTTGACTCATACACATCGCATATGACCCATGGATACATTTCTTAAAGTATCAACAGTATCCTAATGCCTTTGGTTAGTTTTCTGTATGCCAGTTGTTGTTTTCACTTAAAATACTGTCTATTTAAAATAAAAGTTAGACACTTTGAGTGGTGTCAGCCACACTGCGCCTCAGATTGAGGTGGGGTTGACTCCTACATGACACAAATGACCCATGTATACATGTCTTAAAGTATCAACAGTATCTGAATGTGTTTGGTCCATTTTCCGTATGTGGTTTTTTTACTTAAAAGCGCATCCATTTTAAACAAAAGAAAGACACTTTGAGTGGTACCGGCCACACTAACCCTCGGATTGAGGCGGGGTTGACTCTTACATGTCACATATGACCCATGGATCGTTTTCCTATAGTTTAAATAGAATCTGAATGCGTTTGGTCTGTTTTTCGTATGCCAGTTGTTGTTTTCACTTAAAATCCTGTCCATTTCAAATAAAAGTTAGACACTTTGAGTGGTGCCAGCCACACCACGCCTCAGATTGAGGCGGGGTTGACTCATACACGTCACATATGACCCATTGATACATGTCCTAAAGTATCAATAGTATCCGAATGCGTTGGTCCATTTTCCGTATGTGGTTTTTTTTACTTAAAAGCGCATCCATTTTAAACAAAAGAAAGACACTTTGAGTGGTACCGGCCACACCGGCCCTCGAATTGAGGCGGTGTTGACTCGTACATGTCACATATGACCCATGGATTGTTTTATTATAGTTATATAGAATCCAAATGCGTTTGATCTGTTTTCCGTATGCCAGTTGTTGTTTTCACTTAAAATCCTGTCCATTTCAAATAAAAGTTAGAAACTTTGAGTGGTGCCGGCCACACCGCACCTCAGATTGAGGCGGGGTTGACTCGTACACATCACATATGACCCATGGATACATGTCTTAATGTATCAACAGTATCCAAATGTGTTTGGTCCATTTTTTGTATGTGTTTTTTTTTACTTAAAAGCGCATCCATTTTAAACAAAAGAAAGACACTTTGAGTGGTACCAGCCACACCGGCCCTCGGATTGAGGAGAGGTTGACTTGTACACGTCACATATGACCCACGGATCATTGTACTATAGTTTAAACAGAATCTGAATGCGTTTGGTCTATTTTCCATATGTCAGTTGTTGTTTTCACTTAAAATCTTGTCCATTTAAAATAAAAGTTAGACACTTTGAGTGGTGCCAGCCACACCGCGCCTCTGATTGAGTCGGGGTTGACTCTTTAACGTCACATATGACCCATGGATACATTTCCTAAAGTATCAATAGTATCTGAATGCGTTTGGTCGATTTTCCGTATGTGATTTTTTTACATAAAATAGCATCCATTTTAAACAAAAGAAAGACACTTTGAGTGGTACCGGCCACACCGGCCATCGGATTGAGGCGGAGTTGACTCGTACACATCACATATGACCCATGGATCGTTTTCCTATAGTTTAAACAGAATCCGAATGCATTTGGTCTGTTTTCCATATGCCAGTTGTTGTTTTCACTTAAAATCCTGTCCATTTCAAATAAAAGTTAGACACTTTGAGTGGTGCCGGCTACTACTTCAAAGAACATTTTCCATATCATTTTCCACATGCATAAACATGAAATACATGGCTAACTTAGAAATCTAAGTAAAAAAAATAGAAAAATGAGTATCACAGTACCAAGGAATACTAAAGGTCTAGGTAGTAGACTAATCATACAATAAGAATAAAGTGCAAAAAACATAATCTGAATGCAACGTCCCTATGAAGCAGAGGAAAACCCCAAAGTGGAAAACCATGTTCAAAATAAAGAGTTATAAAGAATTCAAAAATGTAATGGATCAATCTGCCTTTGATCACCATCACCATCACCACTATCATCATCAGCCTCATCCTCTCCGCCATCTCTGTCCTCGTCGTCGTCCTCGTCATTGTCCCCATGCTCATCGTTGGCCTCATCCTAGTCCTCGGCATCATCCTCGACCTCGCCCCCATCCTCGCCCTCGGCCCCATCCTCACCCTCGTCCACATCCTCATCCTCTCCCTCTTCCTCTTCAGCATCCTCGTCATCACCAGGAACGTCATCATCTCGATCACCACTAGAGCTGCCGCCTGGTGCATTGGATGATGCACCCATCGACGACATAAATGTCTGAATAGCCGCACTAGCCCCTGGTGGAAGTGATGAAGATAATGCTTTCATCAGTTTCATAAATTCTCTCTCTCTTGTTTGAACTTGTACTTCCAACTCTGTGACCCTTTTATCAGACTGTCTTGCATGCTCCTTGACCTGTTCCAACTCAGTGGTACTAGAATGGATACCTGGAGACGACCAATACCTCGTCAGGACTATATTTTTACCAGGTCGGCAGCGTACTCGACCAGAGTGCTCATCTCCCAAAACCTGATATAAATGATCATGTGGCCCAAAAGTTTTAGGCGCCTGGGCATAAAGAGCCTCTAAAGTAGCCTGAAAAAAATATTAATAGATTATTAAATTTCAAATTAGATATTAAATTTTGAAATAAACAAATTAAAACTTACAATCTTCTCTTGGGTCGGTTCATTTACCGCAGTTCCATCTTTTTTTCTTCTACTCGAGCAATTCAATTTTTCTCGAGGGATACGTCCTTCAATATTCATTTTGTGCTTCTGTAATGACATTGAAACAATATAAAGTGAAAGTATAATCATATATTCAATATTCAATAAATCACATAATTTAAGTAGGATCCACTAAAAAGGGAAAGTCCTAAAGAAAAATTATAAACAACTATATCGTACCTGCTGCCTCTCATGATCTTCCATAGTTGTGCGCCCCAAAGTGTGGAGGTATTTCTTTGAATCAATGTTTTTTTTTGTTTTTTTAGAAGATTACTAAATAATGATTAATAATTAATAAGATTATATTAATGAAAAATATGAAAACTCTCATTTAAATAACTCAAATGAGATTAATACCTTAAATTTGGCAGTCACCCAATGGGTAATCATTTGGCGATATTGCTCTATCGGGAAGTAATCCACAATAGGTAATGAATCTAACTCCGTGCCCACTCTATCACACCAGTCAACATACAGCTCATTCTTATAAGCTCTCCAAAGCTCTCCTAGCTCTTTTAAACGCTCTGGTCGTGCACCTTCGCCATCAGGGAAGTTAAACTGAAGCTGAAACCAAATTGATTAGTTCATTTAAATACATAAATATACTACATTAAATCCAATAGATTTTTTACCCATATTTGTGCCCACGCGTTATCCTTGACTTCGGGTGGCAGATGTCTCCAAGAGAGAGGGCTGACCAGAATGATATTGAAGTATTTGGCTAGCATCGCCAAAAAACCCCGACATTGCTGCCCAGATTTCTCAATCATTTGTCTATCAACATTGTATTCAACCATCAACTATGTCTGGAGGTTCCTTACCACACGCTAGTGAGTACACCCCCTCCCCCACCTCTTATCTGTAGATGAATCTGTTATTAAAGAAAAATAATATTAATACAAGTTATAATAAAAATAAATTTTGGTATAAAAATTTGATAGAGTTATATAAATATACCTGTGGTAGTCGGATCAATGGGTGCAGAAGCTGAAGGAATATCCTGTACAGGTGGAGTGTCCCTCAGTGTATGCTCCTCAGCCACATACTGTGTCGCAGCAGGAGTCGAAGAAGGTGGAATATAATATCCTGAAGATAATGAACTAGAAGCAAAAGATGATGGCATAGATGTCTGGCCAGCTGGTAGTGTAAACATCGGAGGTCTAAATATCTCATATGTCCCTGAAGACATGCCAGGATCAAAATAGGGCGTAGAAGATACGTCTGTTGTAGTGGGCCGTCTGACTCTCGCCCCACAATCCCTCGTACCACCGGCCTCAGTACCGAGACTACTAGATGATCGTCCATCTCTGACACTACCACCCCTCCTACCACCAACCTCTCTACTGGGAGCAATATCAGGCTCCTCGTCAGATATCTGTCATCTAGGGGGTGGATCCTAAAAAAAATCTTGACAGAAAAGTAAACACATGATATTATAAGTTATTGAAATATTTATATTTGAAATAAAATACTCACAACAGGGATGAGTGGAGGAACACCCATCTGTACCATGCGACGATTATTATCTGTCATCTTTTTCCACCACCTCTCTTCAATGGGTGTCATTTCCTGCAATGAAAACAAATATGGAAGTAATTAGAAACAGATAACTAATGTGTAACCCAAAAATCAAAATATAGAAAAACCATTATGATAAAAAGAACATAATGAAACAAAAGATTTATTGTGTTATGAAGGTAAGTACTAGGATACACACTCTGAATGATGTAGGTGAAACATGTAGGTGAGAACACGACTGTATGATTCTATATATTTCCCACCACAACTTCGGGTTCACAATCAACTCTGACAATTGAGCTGTTGGGGTCATCATAAGTAATAAACGGATTGCTTCCAATTGCAGTAGGGATAGTGTCAACTTCATCATCACCATCATCAAAAACATGTCTGGGATTTACTTCAATAATTACATTGAATTTAGGATGACAATGATCTTTGACATAAAAAACTTGTTTCACCATTGATGCCAATACATATGGTTCATCGGTGGCAAGAGTGCGAGTCATGTCAATAACTTGAAATCCATAATCATCAATAAAGGTGCCTTGACTCATCATTGAATCAAACCATTGACATTTCATCATCGTTACTCGACCATGCGAGTAATAATCCAAAATTATTATTTTCTCCACGACACCATAATAAGCAACATTTTCAGAATGAGGTCTAGTGTCCGATGAACTGGCATAAAAATCTGTTGTGGCAGTTATCATAACACCATTATGCCGTGTTCTCATGTTTCTTGCTCATTCAGTGATAATAAATTTGTATCCATTGATCACAAGTGATTTACAAGCATGAACCATGGTATTAGGACCAAAAGCCAAAGCTCCTATTTCCTCAGAAACAGAGTCTGTAGGCAAACTCGATACCTAAAATATAAACAAATAGTAAACTTAATTAAATATTATTTTTATTTAGTTATTACAGAAATATTTTTACCTTCAATTTCAACCAAGAAGAAAACTCTTTGCTATGCAAAGTCTCCTTCTTTCTCAAAGATAAAGAACGATTCTTTCTATATATCAATTCTTTATGTTCCCTGTAGATAAAAATAATAATAGTTTAACAAATATTTAAAATTACAAGAGATAAGATAAGAGATACATGTACAATTAACTTACTTGATATACTCATTGAACAAATCACAATTGAACAACACTGTGCGATGTGCCATCTCTTGCTCTTCAAGGCTTAATGTTGTCAATGTATATGATCCCGGAATTCCTCCTGTCTGAGTAAGTGATGGAAAACTAGGTTCAATTTTCCCATACTGTTCTTCTTCATTTCTCATTGGTCTGTTTATTCTTGTAGTATGATCAGACAAATACATTGAGCAGAAATCCATACATTCTTGAGCCAAGTAACCGTTCACAATAGAACCTTCGGGATAATTCCTGTTCCGAACATATGATTTCAATGTGCACATGTTTCTTTCAGTTGGATACATCCAACGGAAAGCAACGGGTCCTCCAAGAAGTATTTCGGTTAGAAGATGGACATTCAGATGCAACATGCATGTAAAAAATGATGGAGGGAATATTTTCTCTAACTCACACAAAATTAATGGTGTCTCTGCCAACAATTTTTGCATGAGGGATTTGGACAACCTCTTAGCACAAAGATCTCTAAACAAATAGCACAACCGAATAACTGAGACTCTAACATTATTGGACAAGAGATGACGGATTTCTATTGGAATCAACTCATGCAAAAGGACGTGATAATCATGAGTCTTCAAAGATTTCAACTTCAACTCTTTTCTGTTGACCCATTTTGATATATTGCTTGAATAGCCATTAGGAACTTTAATAGTCTCTAGCACTTCCAGAAATTGATTTTTTTCAGCAGGAGTCATCACATAATAATCACATGGAACTTGCCATTTATTTTCACTGATACAGACAGGATACAATTCTAGTCTGATCCCCCAATCTACCAAGTCATGCCAAGATCGTAAATCATCTTTTTTCTTACACTTGACATTTAGAAGAATCTAAAGCAACATTTCACATATATTCTTTTCAATGTGCATTACGTCTAAGCAATGACGTAACAAGTTGGTTGACCAATATGACAACTCAAAGAATATACTCTTCTTCTTCCAATTGTAACAGGTATCATTGGAAACATTTTTCCTCTTTCTATATTTCATTACACTCTTCCCAAATGAACAACTGAAATCTTTCAATTCATTAAGCACATCAGTTCCAGACATACGCTGAGGTGGATCATCATTCTCCATGGTATTGTCAAATCTTTGACAATTGTTTCTATATGGATGGTTCATTGGAAATAATCGTCGATGTCCCATAAAACTAAAACTACGACAATATTTCAGTCTTCTCGATCGAGTATTCTTCATACAAACAGGACCTGACAATTTTCCTTTTGTGCTCCATCCAGACATCATTGCATAAGCAGGAAAATCATTGATAGTCCACATAAGTGCAGCACACATCTGAAATATGTCTTTCGAACATGCATCGTATGTGGGCACACCCACATCCCAAAGAAGTTTCAACTCTTTTATTAAAGGTTGCATGTATACATCTATATCATTTCCGGGATCAGAAGGGCCAGATATCAGTATACTCAAGAAAGTGTAAGGCTTTTTCATACACAACCAAGGGGGAAGGTTATAAATGTGTATGAAAACCGGCCATGTGCTGTGCGAAGTAAGAATCTGCCCAAATGGATTAAAACTGTCACATGAAAGACCCAGTCTTACATTACGCACGTCGACTGCAAATTCAGGATATCAAGCATCAAATCTCTGCCATACAAATCCATCTGCAGGGTGAACCAACTTTTCATTATTCTTTTTTCTCTCGGCATCATGCCATCGAATTTTTACGGATATTTCATCAGACATGAAAAGGTTCTATAATCTGAGGATCAATGGAAAGTGCCACATTACTTTTTGTGGCACACGAGATAGTGTTCCATCATCTTTTGTCTTCCATCGGGAGGTTCCACATTTTAGACAATCATTTCTTTCAGCAGTTTCCTCCCAAAATAAGCTGCAATCATTTGGGCAAACATGATTTTTTTTTGAGAATCCAAGTTCATCAACCAACTTCCATGCCATATAGTGGTCTGAGGGAATATTTGCATCATCTATAAGTAATTCCTTCAAGAAGGTAAGAATGTAATCAATTGCAGTATTTGAAATCCCATACATAGTTTTTCCAATGAAACAATCGGATTAAAAATTCCAACTTTTTCATTTTATCACATTGCCGATATACTGGAGTCATCGCAGCATCATTCAATTTTTTCACCCTATCAACATCATCATTTTCATTGGACGCATCATGTGTGCTTGTATCGAAATATTGTTGGCTGGACATCCTTTTCTTCTCATGATGTCGAATAAATGGAAACCGATCATATATCAAACTCTCCAATTCAGTCCTATCATTTGGATCATCAACATTTTGAGATTCCATTTTCTCTCCATTGTGATACCACACATAATAGTATGTTTGGAAACCATATTTGGTTATATGATAGCTAACTGCTTCATGGCCAAACCAAGGTCTTCCAACACAATTAAAACATGGGCAGTGTATGCGACCACTATCTGAAGCCTTGTCAAATGCAAAATCTAGAAAGATTTTCAAATTATTTTGAAAATCGGTTGAAATCCGATCAGTTTCGTACATCCAACTTCTATCCATTCTGTAAAAAAATCGCAATAAGTCATTTCAAAGAAATTCAATAATATTAAAGTTTAATCAAAAAAATATTTACGTAAATGACAATTGTTTACTCTATATAAAAGCATAACTGACACATTACTCTATATGAGAATCATATTAAGAAATACAACAAAATACATTGTATATAAGAAAATAAGATACAAAATTTATAATGCCTATATTCAAGGATTGAATAGTAAGATATTGGAAGTGGATCAAGGAATACATAATCCTTAAGGGTCTTGTTGGGAGTATATGAGTTTTATACTTTAACTTCTTCAAGTAGAACAGGATGAGGAGTAGGATGAGGATCATGGGAGTGGCGGGACTGTCCAAGGGGGGTGTGGTGTGTCCAGGGGGGGTACGGGGTGTCTAGGGGGTGGTGGGGCCGTCCGGGGGGTCAGAGGTGTCCAGGGGGGTGGGGGGCTGTCTAAGGGGGTCAGGGTGTCCAGGTTGGCGGGCTGTCCGTGGGGGTGGTCTGGTTGTCCAAGGGGGTCGGGGTGTATAGGTATATTTATATGAAAAGAATACACCCACAATAATCATGCAGCCCTGTCATTAGTCTAAACCCCTATAACACATAAAAGAAGCTATTATGGACATTTACTAAAATATTTAACACCATACGAATGAAAATGCACTCTAAATATAGTTTGAGAGGATATAATGGTGTGTGTGAAAAAATGATATTAAATCAATTTAAATGAATATGGAACAAATGAGGGTTTATAATACACTAAGAGTACCTCAAACAATCCAAAACCACTATAGCACCACATATTCAACTTCATGAAACAGGACTTGGAAATCTTACCTACGTCTTTACTGATGACCACCTAATTTGAACACTCTATTTATGGTTCTTGAACACAAGGAACAAACAATGTTTGGTCTCTACCAACTCAATCACCCCCTTGTAGATCATAATCTTGTTTCCCCTTATACTAAAATGGTCTCACTGGAAGCTACTACTAATACCGGACCTAAACCATTCATTCTCCATAAAACAATGATCAAAGAACCATCATAGGTATCTCTCATATAACCACAACCATTTTTATCTATGATGTAACGAAATTCACAAGAATAACTTTTATTCAATAACCTTTTGGTATATAATGTGTATCAACAATGGTTCAATTACATGGTTCATCACATTCCAATTTATTAATCACCCATACATGATAAAAATTGAACATTGACTTTCATTTAATTACAACCATCATATTTCATTTAATTCTTAACAAGCATAGAAGCATGGAAATTGGAATCTAATAACTTTAATTAGTCCCCAAAACTTTTTAATAAATTTAACATGAAAAATAAAACACTTTGAAATCTAAATAATCACTATGAAGTAAAATGAGCTTGGAATTCTATTGCACAAGTAAAAACACTCAACGATGGAATATATGAAAAGAATATTAATATAAATTATTAAAACAATATAATAAAGTAACAATCAATGTTAAAACTAAACATGTGATTGAATTTTATAACATATAATAAAAATTTCTTGGTAATGAAACATGAAAGGCACATCAAAAAATTAGACAACTGTCTAATGAAATCTATATGGGTTGGAATATGCATGGAATGTAAATAAAGAACGGAAACATAAATTGGGTTGGAACAGAAATTCGGCTCGAATATGAGAATAGAAATTGGTCTCATCCCACATCAAAATCAAAACTAAAAACTAAGAAAATAACTCAGCCTTGGATGGTATGGAGGAAGAGAACCCGAAGCACCTCCAAAATTGCCTCCAAAATCGCCCAAGCGCTCCCGTTTAGGGCTCTGGATCGTGAATGGGGGAGAGGATCAGCTACTGCCAATTTGGGGGAAAGTTTTCCCAACGGTTTTTAAAAACCGTTGGTATATAACTCCATCCCAAACCTAGACCAACGGTTCAATGAGAACTGTTGGTAAAATGTCACTGAAATCCCACTTTTACTAATGGTTCTCATTGAACCATTGGTAAAAACACCCCTATACCAACGGTTGTGATGAACCATTGGTAAAAGCTTCCAAAAAACCATCTATACCAATGGTTATCAGAAACTATTGGTATAGATGGATATTCCCAACGGTTTAGTAAACCATTGGGATATAAGTGTTGGTAAAACTCTGTTTTCCAGTAGTGATATCAAGAAAAATCCAAGAGACACCAATACATGAGATCCCATCCTTGTTGACATTTCACACATGATGAAATCAAAACGCTCAAATGCTCGGCCATCCTTTCTCAGGGTGGTTGTGGGAAAATCCCATAACAATGAACCCAAACATATTTTCCTACTATGATCCATTGGTCATTACCATAACCTACTAGTGCACCAATCATTCTCATAATATTCTCACAACATGCCATGTTACCAAGTCTCAGGTATTTAGAAAGGGGGTGAGCAAACCGATGTCAACCGAGCATCCAATCACAGTATATATAATAATAATGCACAATAGGTCTCACCCAGAGTCTCCCCCAGGATTCTTCTCATGACTTAAAATAAAAAAATTATTACAAGTTCCAACCAAATAACCCTAACAATATATTCCGAGAATACATAATAAGGAACTCCCACCCATTGTAGGCCATCAAGGCATGAGAATCACCCAATGTGGGTTTTCATAATAAATATTTTTTTTCACAAACTTCACAAAATGTCCAAACAGGCCCTTAAACATATACAATCAAAGATTTATTTCAAAATGAAAACACATTTTCAAAAGTGGTGTCAAGCACACTATTTCCACTCAGATCATTTATAATCATTATTCAAAACATTCCTTTCGCACATCTAAAAAACCGTTTTACACACACATACCAACCAGACTATAATTCAACACTTCACATCAAACAAATTAAAAATCCCCAACTATTCCTTTTAATTTAAAATAATTTAAAACATTTTTCACAAAACGAATATTTACCAACAATCAAAGGATTTTTTTAAAGGGGTGAAAACACACCAAAACACCATGAAATGAAACATTCCTTATAAAAAAAATGTCAACCAGACCATTTATCCATAGTGCTTGCAATGTTCAACAAAACAGTTTCTAATTAACACTCAAAAGGATTCCAAATGAAAGTTCCATCATACAGACTTATTTAAATCATTAAATTAGGTTCTAAGAGTCACAAACTAGGTGAAAAACTAATGAGACATTTAATTAAACAAACAGTGTGCGTAATTGTAATAAAACGACCTTATTTTTTACAAACCTAGAAATTAACTACTAATTTGAATCATAAATAAATTAACCCAATGTTTAAAAATAATAAATATCACATATATATAAGGTGAAAAAAATAGGAAATAGATGTAACATAAATTCTAAAAGGTAGTGCAATGGGAACCTACCTCAAAACTAAAGTGTGATGAAAACACAAACTCAAAACAAGTGTGGGATCTTGTTCGCACATCAACTGCACACTCCAGAAACAGAATCCAACCCAATACTACAAAATAAAACTCAAAAATGAATTCAATATCTAACCAAAATGATGGGAAAACAAGAATAAAATAAAATAAGTAGAATGGTATTATTACGGGGGTTGCGAATGGAGACAGACCGCCGGAGGGCTGGTTAGGGATATATCATAAGGGTGTGGAAAGGAAAAGAGAGGGAGAAGAGGGAACCAGAGGGGTTTTGTGTCATCCAGAGAGGTTGTGGGTCAGCCAAAGAGGCTGCTACGCACCATGAAAAATGTTTGAGGGGTTTGCACCACGTGCACTGGTGAAGAGCCGACTCGAGGAGGGGGCGGCCGGGATGAGGTCAAACTGGGGGTAGTAGGAGGAGGAAAGGGGGGTGCTAGGGGTCTCACCTCTGGCTTGAGAAAGGGAGAGTCGTGTCAGTGAAAGAGGGAGGTAGAGGGGTCGTCGGGTCCAACGGATGCTGGGGCGTGCTGCATGGGGAAAGGTGAGCCAACAATGTTGCTGCAAAGGAGGGAGGGACAGGCTGGACGGGGTAACACTACGTGGAAGGAGGAGATGCTGGGGGATGGTGAATAGAAGGATCGAGTCCATGGAGAGCTATTGGGTGCTTCTCACAAAAGGGAAAGGAGGGTGCTACTGCGATGGAGGAGAGAACCAGGAGGAGGGGGGCGTGCCGCATGCAGGGGAGAGGAGGTGTCTTCCGGGCTATAGCAAATGAGGTGGCAGCTAGTTGTGCACCACACATAAGGGGATGAATGGGGGGAGGATTAATTAGAGAGGGAAGAAAAAAAGGAGTCGACCAAAAACCCTAGAGCACAAGAAATAAAAGTTAACACAACCAAAGGAAAAAATGAAAAACCAAATAAAATTGTTATTACATAACAACAACAACAATAATAATAATTAAAGGTATACTAATAATATTAATAACAATAATAGTAATTGTAATACTCATAATTATAATAATAAAATGAATAAAAAGAATAATAATAATAATAATAATAATAATAATAATTCAACAATAATATAATTTCTGACAATTTCATTAATTAATATAATAACATTAATAATAATTCACAATAATAAAATTATAAATTTAATTTTTCACATAAATAAAAATATTAACATTCTTAATAACCATAAAAAAAAGAATTTAAATGACACAATTAATTTTTATAATTAAAATATTCATTTAATTTTATTTTACAAGAGTAGAAGGTCACGCAATTACCTAGGCGAAGCCACGAAGCTTCCAAATTTTTTCTCTACCTGTGCACCCGATGACATCAACACCAAAAAGTGCACTTTTAAATATAACCCAAATGAATTAATCTGGGACTGAACTCGAACCCCAAAAAAATAATTAAAAACTGAAATATAAATAAATAAATAAAACACACGGGTAAAGGTGTGACAACTGTCCCCACCATAACACTTTCCATCCCTTGAAAGCCACAACAACATCCACCCAATTGGTCGACTCCTAAGGAATCCATAGTTGCATGTTCCAACCTCTTAAGTAAAGTACATTCCAATGACTACTCATGAGACTGAACCTCATTGTCTGAAATATATCACCAATAGAGGGGAGACCTAATAAGGCTCCCCACCATAAGAATTCAACTATCCTATAGTAACAACTTAAGGGAAAACCCCAAGAGATGGTGGGTCGCCCCACCATAGAGAGAAAACCTATACATGACTAACCGAAATCCAACTTAGATCTGCACTAGGCCTTACTCAATCTAAAAGAAGCACAGGAGGAACATTCAAACCACTCACTCTCATCCTAAAGGGAGAAAATCATAAACAAAAACTGCATATGAACTAAAAACCCTAACCCCACAGGCAGGGAGGGAGGGCCCAAGGATTGGATCAATGAACCTATGACAGGAAATTGCACCAGACTTACCACTTTGAGGTGGACACAAAATAATGCCACAACAGATTCACATTGGTGGTCCACACAGGGCCACTAATTGGAAACTCACATAAAAAAGGCACAATAACTGACATTGCATGAGGGATAAGTCCATCACACTCTTTACGAAAAGAGGATAATTAAAATGATAGAGAAACCACAACAAAAACACTAAACCTATCTCACCGCATGATAGAGGCACAACGTTAACCAAGATTCTTAAAATTCCTTGGGGTTCCTGACTATGCGACGACCTCACTCTGAGGCCTTATGGATAGAGCTCCAATGGATGAAGTGTCTCCTACATCGCAGTCAGGTTCTGATAATGCCAATAAGAAGCATACATATTTTGATTTGACAAAATAAAGGACAATATTTTGAAATGAAAATCATATTGGCATTGAAAACTAGAGTTCATCAAAAGGTAAATGAAATTCCCATAAATTTCAAAACCCAAAACACCATCATCACACTACAACGATAAGATATCCCTTACATTGGATGGAAACATGAACATAAAACATTAAACTAAATCCCAATAACACATCAATTATGAGAACTTACTCCACAACATTTTCTAGCAATGCCCTAATGGAATAATTGTATGTGACCAAAATGTATGAAAGCATGACAGAGTTTAGGAGTACTTGGGAAGGACAACCTCTTGTGACCCAGCTTGCCACACTGATAAAACATGGGGATCTATCACTCTGAGGAGGTTGATGAAATATACCAAGGCCTTTTGATTCCACGTCTTGGTCCATCCACTTCCAAATGATTCCTCATATCCTTTCTAGAATATTCACCACTACTGATGAATATTGATGGAGGGAGGAATACTTCGAGCACTCCTGCCATGACGGCTTCAACATGGAAATCTTTCCATACCACATCGTCAAAAAAAATTCAGTTGTACTCTGACACCTTTGACTATAGATTGGGGTGGAGTCCTTCCCTGAAATATCAACCCTTCATAGAGTCATTTGTGGCATACCCTGAATCATAATGGACTAACTCCAAAAAGTGCTGAAAATATTCTAACACAGATCTTTCACCATGCTACAGATAACACATCTCCATCCTATTTCTTACCTTTTCTTCTTCAGAAAACTTTGTTGAATGAAAAACTCCCAGTTAAGCTCTTGATGGGGCTTGTTCTGAGACATTTACTTCCACCACATCCATGGTGAACCTTCATGCATGAAGGCTGCCAACATAACCTTTAATGAATTAGGAAACTCAATGAGGTTAAGGTACCTTTCAATCCTATGCATCCACTCCTCTGCCATGGAATGGTCTACTTGACCATAAAAGAGTCTTGGATCTAGATTTTGAAACTCAAGCCTAAAATCCATAGGTTGATCAAGTGCATTATGATCACCCGTTTAGGCTTCACGGGACAACCGCTGGAAAAGAAAATTCAAGAACCCAATCAAGGCCAACTCATTAAAAAAATCCACAAAATGAAACATCACATGGATGACAAGATCTAAACATAATAAAACAATATATCATGTCTTCAAAACATTCCTTTTTGAAAACATCTTTAATTTAAAATAAGACTTTTGGGTTAAACCCCCACCATTGGTATTATTTAGAGTCTTAATCACATGCATGTTTCTGTGCCACCTCGGGCATCCATTTTCCATACCAGACATCCATTAATATTCCAGCATACCAATATGCATGTGAGTACCCTAAGGAACACCAAGGCCAAAAAAACAACTCTATATTCTAAAAAAACAAATCCTTCATCCCATTTCCTTTAAAACAATCCCCAAATTAAACATGTCATTTCAAACAAACAATTTTCAAAACCAATTTTTTTTCCACATTCAAATCACTTTTAGAATTCACAAGAAACCCAAAATATCCCAAATAGTAAACTAGTGTCGATGGGTGAATTGCCCATATGGTTGGCGTCCATATGCCAAACCCATCACTCACACAGATTGCCTTTCAGGACCACTCCCCAAACTCCACATGGCTTTCCAGGCCGTGTGGCCTCACGATGACTATTAGTCCAAATCCCTTTGTCATATCCAAATCACAAAACATTCCACAAAACCCCAAAGAAACTAATTAAATCACACTTCCCATGGCAACCCAAGGATCATCATGACCAAGAGTTTTCAATGATCTTCTGACACCTACCCCTCAGGTTCATACAATCCTACTACATCTACCTTGACATCCAAAATAACATAGGGCACTTTGAAAAGAGAGGTCCGCTAAGAGATGACCGTCTATGATACCATTTTGTCATGAACTAACCCAGATGGACAATGAACCGGTCCCCCCGAGTTGGCCTACTACAAGTCCTAATAGGAATTACCAATTCTATCGAGCTGGCGACAAGCGCCAGGGCATCAGTAAAGAATGAATGAGAATGATTTCACCCCAAAGAAAATAAATAAAGCATAAAAAATAATAAATATCATCACAGAATAAATAAGCTAAATAAAATGACTAAGTAAGAACAAAATATGATAAAACTAACCGAACTCGACATCTGAACTAACTCCATGTGACTCAGAGGGTCACTCTCCGACTCAACAATCAAGCATCGCCCAAGGCAAGCGCACTCAAGATATAACCTGCACAAGGACTAAAAACAAAAAATAACTATATTAGTAAGTATTAAAACTCATAAGGATAGCCTGATATATATCCCCAATGCACTACCTTTTAAAATAAAAGAAACACCATATCAAGTTTGAACTACAACTTATAAAAGTATGTTTTTCTACATATTTTACTTAATATCAAAGTATGAACCATTTCCCTTAACCATTTTCAACTCTTGATTCATTTCATTAGTGTCAATGGAATTTTTGAAAGGGAATGTGATATTTATATTTTCATATTTGTAAAAAGTGGATTAAACACTTTAATTTGAAAACCATTTTTAGAAACGTAATTTAAACCAGTTCACCAATTTCCAAGGAAAACATTACAGGAAAATGCACAAAATTAAGCACACAACAAGGGAAATGTAGATACACATACAAGTACAATATTCATCACTACAATTAACTGAAAGTAAATAGAACTAGGTGAACCTAGGAGATTAAGAATAATCCAAAAGACACCAATATATTAGATCTCATACTCATTGACATGTCAGACAAGATGAAATAAAAATTACCCAAGGCTCTTCCATACTTTCTCATGAAGGCCAAGAGAAAATCCAATAGCCATGAACCCAAACATATCTGCCAATTATGGGCCACTGGTCAGTACCATAACCTACCAGTGTGTAAATCACTCTCAGAATATTTTCTCAATATGCTAGGTTCCCATGTCTCAAGTATTTAGAATGTGGGTGAGCCAACCAATGCCATCCGAGTATCCAATCATAGTATATATAATAATAAAGAACAATAGGTCTCACCCTGAGTCTCCCCTAGGATTTTTCTCATGCTATAAAATAAGACAATTATAACGGGTTCCAACTGATGAACCCTAAAATTAGTTTCCGAGAATATCCAACAAGGACCTCCTGCCCATTACAGGAAATCGAGGCATGAGAATCCCCTAATGAGGGTTTTCATAATAAATATTGTTTTTCACAAACTTCACGAAATGGCCAAATGGTCCCATAAACATACACAATCAAAGCATTATCTATAAACGAAAACACTTTTTCAAAAAATTTTGAAGCACACTATTTCCACATAAATCATTTATAAGCATTCTTCAAAAAATTCCTTTCTTAAATTCAAACATAACCATTTTACACACACATACCAACCAAACCACAATTTAACAATTCACATTAAACAGATTAGAATGCCGCATTTATTCCATTTAATTTTAAATCATTTAAAACATTTTTCACAAAACCCACGTTTACCAACACACAAATTCAATTTTTTAATGGGGTGAAAACACACCAAAACACCTTGAAAAGAAACATTCCTTATAAAAATTTCAACCGGACCAGCCGTCAGCAGCGCATGTAATGTTCATCAAAACAGTTTCTAATTAACACTCAATAGGATTCCAAAAACAAGTACCATACTAAAAACTTATTTAAATCGTGAAATCATGTTCTATGAGTCACAAACTAGGTGAAAAACTAATGAGACATTAAATTAAACAAACATTGTCCGTAATTGTAATAAGAGGACCTTATTTTTCAATAAAACTAGAATTTAACTACCAATTTTCATCATAAATAAATTAACCAGATATTGAAAAATAATAAATATCATATATATAGGGCCCGACCAATAGGAAATATATGCAACTTAAATTATAAAAGGCATTTCAATGGGAACCTACCTCAAAACCGAAGTGCAGCGACAACACAAACTCAAAACTGGTGTGAGATCTCATTCACACCTCATCATCACACTCTAGAAACTGAATCCAACCTAATTCTGCCTATAAGAACGCAAAAATGAAAGCAATCTCTAACCAAAATAATGGAAAAAAACAAGAATAAAATAATATAAGAAGAATGATATACCAATTAGGGCTGTGAATAGAGATAGACCGCTAGATGGATGGTTGGTGTAATTTCAAAAGGGTATGGAAATACTGGGAGATGGAGAAGAGGGAACCAGAGGGGTTGCAGGTCAGCGAGAGAGGCTTTGGGTCAGCTGGAGAGGCTTCGGGTCGGCCGGAGAGGCTGTTGCTCACTGTGCAGAATGATCGAGGGGGTTGGGCCCCGGGCGCCGGTGAAGAGCCGACCCAATAAGGGGGCGGCTAGGATGAGGCTAGATCGGGGGTAGAAAGATGAGAAAATGGGTCTGCTAGGGGTCGCACCTCTATCTTGAGAAAGGGGGAGCCACGCTGGACCGGGGGTAGAAGGAGGAGAAAATGGGAACTAGCGGTGTTGATGTGAAGGAGGGAGGGATGGACTAGATAAAGTGATGATACAGGGAAGGATGAGCCACTGGGGGTTGGTGAGAAGGAGGACCGAGTTTGTGAAGAGATTCTGGGTGCATCACACATAAAAGGTAAAGAATGGCACTACTACATTTGAGGAGACAGCTAGGAGGAGGGGGTGTGCCACATGCATGGGAGAGGAGGATGCTTCATGGTTGCTACAAAGGCGGTGGTGACTGGGTGTTCACCACATGCAAGATATTGAATGTGGGGAGGGTTAATTGGAGACATAAGAAAAAAAGGATCTAGCCAAAAACACCAGAGCACATAAAAAAAGCATACAAAACCAAAAAAAACCAAATATAATTCTTATAACGTAATAATAATAATAATAATAATAATAACAATAATAAAATGACTAATAATTTTTTTATTAATAATAAAAATAATAATAATAATAATAGTAATAACCATAGCAATAGACGGAATAAAAAGAATAATCATAACAATAATTGTAATAATTATAATAATTCAAAAATAAGATAATTTCTAACAATTTCTTTAATTAATACAATAACATTAATAATAATGCATAATGAAAAAAATTATCAACTTAAGTTTGCACCTAAATAAAAATATTAACATTCTTAATACCCATAAAAATAATTTAAATGAAAAAATTAATATTTATTTTGATTACAATATTCATTTACTTTCATTTTAAGAGAGTGGATGGTCATGCAGTTACCTGAGTGAAGTCGCGCGGCTTAAAAATTCATGCTCTTCCCATGCTCCCTACAACATCAACACCAAAATGTTCACTTTTAAATATAACTCAAATGAATTAATCCTGGACTGAACTCAAACCAAAAAAAAATATTTGAAGGCCTAAAAATAAATAAATAAATTAAACACATGGGTTGAGGTGTGACATAATTAATATCATGGGATCAACCTCATAATTATATTATATTACTATTTTATAGTTAGGGTGCAGATAAGTTTCAAAAAAATATTTATAATCATTCAGCAGCATCCAGAGGAAGTAACAAATACCTTAAATATGTCATGTTATTAATTGGATAATTGATGATGTTTGAATAGGTGGTCATATAAAATAAATATAATGATGATAAAATAAGATTGAAAACCAATATTCTTTATTATCATTCTAAAATAGAATAATTATAAGTAATCCATGAAGTAGTAAAAGTGATAAATATAGTGATGAGAAGATGTCCTAGTTGGCCTTAAGTTATAAATAATTTCTATTTAAGAAATAAATAATTTCATTATTCATGAAACATAAATGATATATAAAAATGATGGAGACTAAAATAGCTATTAAGAATATATTTAAGTTTTCATCAAAGAATATAAAATTTATTTTAACATTAAATAATATTTTTCCATGTTTTAATTCCTAAATAAATGTTAGAAAATAATTTTTTCAAAGAAATAAATTAAGGATACTTTATTGATTTCCATGAATGTTTTTTTCTTGTAGGCCTTTGGAATTTGTTGAGCAATAATTTGAATCCATATACTAAGTCATCATGGTTTTTCAATGCCCGATGAGCCTCAGTGTGGATATATTTAAAATATTAATTATAATACATCATGAAAGCATATATGTTTTATGAAATAATGGAATACTTCATTAATGGTGACTTAGTTAGAAAATATTAGACATCCAACAAATACAGAATGTTGGTTTTAAACTAGGATTGACATAAAATTTATGTGCATCATGAATTTTTATTAAGAGTGTCCATGGTTAGATAAATAAATAAATAAATATATATATCTTATTTATTATGTGGAAAAACACAACCCTCTTCTATTTAAACCATGTTCTAGTGAATTACCCTAGGATAACTACATAACCCTAGAGGTACTGGTAGGATATAGATCTTTGTTGGTGGGTGTATTAGAAAATGATCATGGGATCGAGGATCGAGCATTGTAAGGATCGTCCTAAATTAAGGAGCCCTTGGATCTTACCAACAATAATGATGAAGAAACGTTATTCACTAGAAATTGATGCATACACAAGGTAGGGTTATTATTTTCTAGGTTTTTTCCCTATTTCATGTTTATTATTGACATGATTTAATCCTTTACCAAATTAATTTAGGGATAGATCTACATTGGTTTTTCTAACATCTGATATCTATTTCTATATTTAGGAATTTGAGATTTGATTCTCAAGAACTATTTCTACATGATAATATAAATTTATTTACATTCTAATGGTGATGGAAAAATTAACACGGCCTTTATTTGATAATTTCATTTTTTATGTGGATTTTTTCCTTCATTCTTGGTATTCGTCATCAAAAATTGGCTGGTTAGTGATTCAGTGATACCTGAGAGGACTAATTGTTGGGTGTTTTTTCATTGGAAAAATGAATTGTGTCCATGAGTTCATCTTAAAGTTTTATAGATAATAAGGAGGCATGTATATGAAAATGAGAACCCAGAAATGGGTTGTGAATCAGCGTATTTTAGGGAAGGATTTATTGTATCTCTCTGAAGGAGAAGTGATGGGAGATTCTATTCAATGAGTGGGTGGAATCCATACACTAATGATGAAAACCTTTGGTGTTGGTGAGAACAGTAGGATTACCATTATTTGAAAAAATGGTTTCATTAGATTAAGATTATGGATGATTTTATATTCAATGAAGACCAAAATCTTACTTATGGATGGTAGTGGATGGTTTAAACTCAGATCCGAACATTACAGTGTGATTCTCTATGGAATCATAGGCAATGACGGAGGCACGGGTAAAGCCACGTGAAGAACTAGAATTTCTAGGAAATTTAAAATTACACATTGTGTAGTCTATAGGTACACATTTTATGTAGTTCTCTCTAAATGGTGAATAGAGTTTAAAAGTTTAGTTATATATCATAGACCATGTGGTGGGACCACACACTATGTGATCCTTAGTAGGATAACTAGGCGTGTACAGGGAGTACATGACCGGTATGCCATGTAATATCACATTTCATGTGTTTGGGGGAAGACACCATGTAATTTAGAAGTGAATAATCCAAGAAACTACTATGGTATATGTAAATGGGAAAGAGTACATGAGCACATGACAGATTATATACGCACATTCCAGGATGACACGAGAATACCCCAGGCTTCTAATACATGACTTATATTCAATGTACAAACTATTAAAATCTATATGACCATATAATAGTTGTGCGAGAGAAGAAACACCAAGATTTCTAGGGGAGGTCACGTTCCATGTGACCCAATGTACACATCCAACACATTACATAGGAACTTATACACTGTGTATGTCTTTATTTGGGACTCATGTTTAGGAAAAAAAGTATCATTTCCTATGAAGTTTTCCATGTATGATGTAATAGTGGATTTGTTTTTCAGGAGTATAGATACTATGTGAGTTGATGTGAGCTTTAATATTATTTTAGCAATGATTTTTAGGTATTAGTGATCATGTGCAATTATCAGAGTGTTTCCAAGGTCGGTAATCCCATATTGCACAAGGGTGTGGGTCCCCACCCATACTATTTATATAGGAAAATTCGGTATGTCAACCCCATACTATATAGAGTTTGGATGTACTATCAATGGAATGGTACTCCCCATCTCCAAGATCTATAAGGGATATATTTTCCATTACAGATAACGCCCCCTTGGCTATAGAGAGCAGTGGTGATTTGTGGGACTTATACATAGATTCTTAAGAGGCTAAATAAGATTATAGGCTAAAATATAGTTTCCCCATGGCTATTTCATGTAGTTATGAGGAGTGGTCCCTCCACTTTTAGTATTATGAGTTTGTGTGGGATTTTTTCAATTAGTGGCGGGACCTTTGGAGTTGTAGATAGTCTCTTTATTCATAGATAGATATGGGGATGGGGATCCCCTTTCACTCTTCCATTGGGTTACTTATTAAGCATATATATGTTGTTATTAGGGTTTCTGTCTAATATTATGATTGTAATTCCTTCATGGTGATGGGGTTTCTACTCTCTATTTGATTATTTTTGTTTAGTGATTTTAGGATGTTTAGCTGGGTATGCCTATAATCACCCTTGAATTGTATCATTATGCACATATCATGTCTTATATAGACTAAAAGACATTTATATGAGTATTATATAGACCAAGAGTAAGAGGGGATTAGTTATTCTAGACATACCCTAATTAGATCTAGGAGTTTTTTTTGGGTAGCTTCCCCCATGTTTTCAGAAGATTGGGTTATCTTGAAGTTTCTATCCTACTTGTATTTGGCACCGCTTCTTTTTATATACTACTCATTTTACTCTGATTTAGGATAATTTATATACATGAATACAAATATGATTTATTTATATTTATTAATTATATTAGGGAATGAATATGTGTGTGTGTGCAAGTACTTTAGTTTAATCCCTCCCATGTGTGTGAAATTACTTCCTAGCAATAGTCACTAATCCATAGCCTGTTGGAGGTGGGATTGGGGAGTAATTCAAGTCTTACCATTGACAAGGTGGGACCTAGTGGTCCAGGTCATGAAAGAGTGATAGAATATGAGGTCATATTTGGATCACAGGTCAAGATTTTCTAGTTGGGTTGTTTGGTTTGGGAACTAGGAAAACCATGTTAAAGTGTCTCAAGTTAGGTACTAGAGCCAGGGAACCCAATAATTGATTAGTGGACTACATATTCATTAAATAATAAAATAAAATCATTTTTACTGAATTGGATCATGTAGGAAATGGTTTAATTGTGAACATTTGTACATGCATCATTCTGTAATGGGTAATGGTTTCCATGTCTTTCTTGTATTGTCTCCCAAGATATGATCTTTGACCATGGTATGTATTGATAATTTTCAAAATACCACTTTGAAAACATGTAGATAGGATTAAAAGATAGTGTTTTGATGATGAACTATTAAGGGATGATGCCTTTGGTCAAGGTAATATTCTTGAGGTGTTCCCTCTAGATGAGCGTGGAGTAGTTCTTCCACCCAATTAGTTATACATGGACCCGCCTATAGTATTCTAAGTGGACGATAAACTTCATGTTGAGTAATTGATTAACAAAAAATGATAGGATTATGGTGCATGTAATATTATCTTGTTACATATGTTCTAGCGATATATGCCAATTAGATTTTTCAGTGACCCATTCCCTCTGGCAATAGAGGGCTGACTCAAGGTAGCGGTCTTGTTTATTCAGATTGTGTGGACCCCATCTTAACGAATAGTTATTTCTAAAACCATCATTATTTTTAGAGAAATAGGAAATATATAAAATCCTCAGACCCTCACTCTTAGTTATAGTGATGATATCATAAACGATAGATTTCCATCTTAAAAGCTGATGAATTTGACCCAATTCTCACCATCCAAAACATACAATATTAGAAGGAAATATTAGATCACTAACCATGTCAAGGACCATTTACTTTTTTATTTTTATTGAATTAGGAAAACTATTACATACATAATAACCATGTATTTAAATGATACTTTT
This sequence comes from Viscum album, assembly GCA_963277665.1. Taxonomy (NCBI): domain Eukaryota; kingdom Viridiplantae; phylum Streptophyta; class Magnoliopsida; order Santalales; family Viscaceae; genus Viscum; species Viscum album. The sequence continues at coordinate 121,431,799 of OY728134.1, forward strand.
TCTCCCACTTCAATTGAATTTTATTATTTCATAATTAAGTCATCATAAATATCCATATGAAATTCTTCTAAACAATATTCATTCAATGTCATTATTGAAAACCAAGGGAGAATTAAATATAAGAGGGGAGTGTTGAAATGATCATTAAGTGTAAATATAATAATTACCAATTTAAATTCGTCAATTAACATTAAAAGTTAATAAGGATATATTGACATAATCAAAGTGTATGAGTGAATCATAAAACAAATCATACCCATCAATACCAGAATCATGAATAAAACAAACAGGAAATAAGGGTTCATAAAATAAATAATCATAAGAATAAATAATAATGAGACATGTGGTATCAATATTTATATAATGAAACATTATAAACACATCGAAATAATAGATAAAATGTGTTATTATCATGGGGTATTATCCGTATATAACCCTTACAATTGGAATAACCTTTCAGTCGGCATCAAATATAATTCTATAGAGAACATAATCATTACCCAATACATTATATTATAATATGGGTTCACCCATAATATTATATATATCAATCATACTCGATACTATCTAGTTGTACCAAATTTATAATCTATATCATGATCACCTATTGCTATCTGGGTGCACCAATCATATAAAGATGTCCAAGAACCATAAATAAAGTACAAAGGGATTGAATTTCATTGTAAAACTCATAAAAACAATCATTATTCATTTTTGAACTTGATTAACCCATTGAAAATAAATTAGTTCCATTTCAAACTCTTTGGAATATTTATAACCCATGGTAAACAAATGGGTTTCATAAAAATCTCTTTGAAACTTGATTAACTCATGGAAAATAAATGGGATATATAACAATATCTTGGAAACATGATTTACCCCAGGAAAGGAATAAACTTCCATATAAATCTCATTGAAACATGATTAACCATGGAAAAATAAATGGATTCCATAACAATCTCTTTGAAATATGATTATCCTATGGAAATGCAATGATTTCTATAAAAATTATATTGAAATAATCGTAATCCATCTAGAGAAAAACGAGGCTGGCTTCATTAAAAAATTTCCCCATTAGAGAATAAGTAGAAAAAGGTTTATTGATTTAATGGATAGAAATAAAATTAAAATATCATTAAATAAGCATTGAGTAAAATAAAATTTTCATTTTGAAAATCAATTTTTAAAAACTGAAAATTCACAAAATACTATGAAGATCCTTTTATTTGAAAGAAACCATGAAACATACAAAGGAATATTTAAAAATATTTTAAAATAATTTTGATGATAACATATTTTCCATTAAGAAAAACTTTTTAAAACAAGAAACATTTTGAAAATATGTTTCATTTAAAATAACATTGATTAGCGATAAATGAATCGTTAAAAACCATTCAAAAATATTTCATGCAGAAAATTTCATTTCCACTTTGAAAAAATTTAAAACATAAAAAAATTCAATTTTTTTTGAAATAATTATTAAAAAATTTAAAGGATGCTTAATGAAAATAATGGTCATAATAGTGGGAAATGTTTTTCATGTCATACATGGTAAAACAAATATTCCTCTCACATTTTTGGTAAATTTCAAACCGAAATTATAGGGAAAACAATTTGAATATTCCAATAATTATTTTTTTAAAACTTCGTACATGGGTAAAAGTTTATTTGATAAATAATTTCAAGAATGATAAAAAAAGGAAAAACATTTATAGAAAAATTTATTTTGGAATAAAAATATTTTTGGCCGAATATTGAAATAAATATGATTTTTCATAAAACAACCTTTTGAACTCTTGAGTACATAAAAAATGAAAAATTAGGGAAACCATGTATTCACATGAAATAACTAGAGGATAAAAAATTTCTTGATTTTCTTGAGATGTTGATCATAATATTTCATCATTGAAATAATAAATATAAATTATCCTGAAAAATGATGAGATTATATTATAAAACAATTACCACTTTAGATGCATTGAATCATAAGACCCATGGAGTAATAACATTAAATGAAACATAAAATATAATTATAATATATAAATTCATAATATTTAAAATAAATGTGATTTTATATACTCCACAAAAAATAATATAAGTAAAAAAACATAACTTATGTATCAATGAATACAGATTGTGACAAAAATACCTTACTGATATGGTAAAATTTGAATCATAAACCCCATGAATGACAGATACTAAATTGGTTATATAAATTCCAATAATTTTTAGTAGATTAATAAAAAAATAAATTTAATGAAATTATACAAACCATATAAAATAAATAGGTGGTGAGTATGGAATGTGTCTTACAGAAGTAAAAAGTGAGTTGGAAATCCCTTACATTGAGTCTAAACATTCCTCGAATTCCCTTTAACTCATGTATAATAAGATTATGTAAATTACATTATTTCTTATTAAAATTCTATAGTTTATTATCCTTATACTTAAATAATATATTAATTCATCTATGATTATGTATTCAAATATTTAATTAGTTAAGTCCATGTCGAGTGTTTTGAGGATGATCAGTTCAATATTTAAAAATGGATTCAATGTGTTGACTGTAGTCAAAGAGGTAATTTTTTCAACGTATCCATAATAATAATCCTGAAATTATTATCATATTTATCGATAAATTAATGTTATAAATTTAAATATGGATGATTTTTTTTGATAAATAATGTATGTTACGATCAGGGAGACGGTATGATGGACGTATGCATGACCACTGTCTCAATTTTTCAATTATCATTATGGAAAAAAGGTATATAATATTTTATCATTATAAAATGATAAAAATATCACATATATCATATTATTTCTTTAAATATACATATATATTTATCATCCTTGTCATTTGGTTATGAAAATAGAGTCACATCTCTTTGTGGAGGCGGTAGCCCGTACGTACACAAACAACATTACCATTTTTCAGTGAGTGAAGAGGTAAAAAATAAAATGTTGTATTTACATTTAAAAATGATTATTTTTTCATGAATATATTAATAATATCATTTATATAACATATATTCATTAAATTAATCTTCATTACCTTCTATATAATGTTTTATTGAAAAACTAGTCACATCGCTTCGAGAGGCAGTAGTTTCTTGTACACAGAAGCGACATTTTATTATCACCTACAGAATGTAATGTAAAAAAGGTATATAGAATATAATGACTCAAATTTTTTAATTATGTTATTATTGTAATAAAAATAATTTATATTTGTTGGAAAAATATCCCTCAAGGCAATATTGATGTATTTTTGGGTTGATTGTGTTTGTTGACAAAGCGGGTTTTCATGGTCAATTGTGGAGTTCTAGAGATATTTTTGAGAAACTATGTTGAAAATGATCCATGAAAAAGTAATGGGTGATATCTTGGTTGCATTAAAGTGTTGAGGAGGTTTATAAGGTTGTATTCCCACCATTTTTCAAGTTGATTACATCAAAATATGGAAAAGGAATTAAGGGAGTGGATGTTATGGATTTTCCATGAAATGTGTTTTTTCATAAAGGAGACTTGTGTGAATGGACTTTCACACTCGAGGAAAAGTTGGATGAGCTAATCAGATGGTCAAACAAATGCCTATAAATTGGTAGATACCCCCCTAATTTGAGAAAGATCAACACATTGAGAGAATTTGAGATATGGATCATGCAATTAGTGAGTGTCGTGAAAGTAATGAGTTTCAAATCAACTAGGGAGTTTCATGAAAGATGGATGTTGAGCTCATGCAATGAGTTTTGTGGAAGAAGTGAGTTTCATGCAAGTATTGAGTTCTGCGTAAGAGTTTCTCCTAATTAGAATTTATCACACAAATAGTTTCTTCATGACACAGAAAAATGTTTCATGCATGTCATTAGTGTTTCATAAAAGTAAACCTATGGTTGTGTGCAAGTTTTAAGTTTCCCAGTACATTTTTAGTAAAGCAGTATTCATTAGTGGATGAAAGTGAGACTTCAATAGAGAAGCTATATACAGTAGAGAATGAATTTATTCTAGATAATCAAGGAACCTATTGGTCCACAAACTGTGAGTGGGTCCCTTATAAGATTATTGATAAGAGCAATAGGAATACAATGATCCCTTACACTAACAGGGATCCAGAGAAAGAGACACTGGGAGTGACCCTTGAGACTGTAGTGAGAATACCCAAACATTATAAAGGTAGTGATACTGGGCATAAATGTGATCTAAACTGAATATTTTAATAGGAAGTGGGCTTTAGTGGATTTGGTATATCATAACATCACTATTGTATTCTACTTGGACATAGCCCATTGGGGGTGAACCATGTAAAATTGTTGTGTCCTGTGCATGATTCAATTTTTGTTTATGCATTTCTACAGGAGAAAGAGAGAAGTGTGTTTTTTAATAAAGACACATGATCCAAATGGATATTATTTTTAATCTATCATACCGTAATTCACCCCCTATCAGGGTATTTAACCTAGTGGACCTAAAAATATCTATCATCATACCCAACTATGATATGTGTTGATTGAAAATGTTTCACATCTTTTCGCAAGGTAGTAGTCTTCTGTACAAATGAGAGAAGTTATCATTTCCCATTTGAGAGCATAGGATATGGATACAAGTAATCCCTTAATAATATAATATATCAGTGTGTGGGAGATAATTTTATTTTTATATAAATATAAATGAAGAATTTTTTAATGAGGTGGAAGAAAAAATAATACAAGAAAAACATTGTATAGGATATTACCTCTCCCTGAACATCTGATTTATGATTACACCAAAATTATTACTAAAATGGATTTATGAAAAAAAGCCTTCTATGATATGGGTATGGATATTTTAAGTTATATTTTTTGGAAATTTTCAAAAATGAAAAGGGATTGATGGTATGAAGAAGAGATGATAAAGGGTGGATTTTATAAATGATATGACTGAAACAAATAGAATTTTTCAAATGAAATATGTTTACCCACATTATTTTTCTTAATTTTATTTGTTCTGGGGGATTCCCTCTAAAAACTAATAGTCATGTAATTTTATCTAAGCCTTCGGGCCCTGTAAGGTTTCTACCTAACCCCTTTGAAGGTGGATTATCAAAAAAATATTAAAAAAAATAACAGCCTTTGGGCCATTCGGTTGGTATTTTTCAAGGAAAATATGATTTTATATTAACTATATAAAATTTTATAATAATTTTATGAAGTAAAATTAATATATATTGATTTTTAATCTATAAATTTATTGAAAACATTCCCCAATATGAATTATCTTAATTAATTAAAATGTCTAAACATTATTCCTTTTATGATAGCTTTGAGAAAAATCTCATTTTTAAACCGAAAGACAAACTTATACTAAAATCCAATGTAAAGTTGGCTCAAACGAAATTAAGTTGATTAAATATAAATAAATAATAATTGTGATACCTTAAATAATATTCAAATCATATTTTTACTTTTCAATAACTTAATTTATTGAATATAAATGACATTTTTAAAAAATAATAATTTTTCACGATTCATCAAAAAATCAATATTTTCAAAAAATCCCAACATTTCACACAAAGTAAATTTTTATTTTTCAGTTTAAAAATAATATTTCATTATCCAATAAAATTTCTAAAATTTCAAAAAAAAAACAATTATAATATTTTTCTTGAAAATCAATAAATATATTTTTTGAAGAAAACATATTTATGAAGAATAAAATTGCTTTACTAAAAATTTATTAATTACATAATAATAATTTATATATATTTTATATTGAGTAGAAAAATTATATATATATATATCTCATAAATTATTTAATACTATTCATACCTTATAATTTAATGACTAGGTTATAACATTTATATATTTCATGGCTCGTTTATGTTTGATGTTGGGTGTCAAATACGTAATCAAACATTGATTGTTTCTTAAAATATCAGGGTGTTACATCCTCTACCCATTTAATAAATTTATTCATAAAAATTTGAACTTTATCATGGTAATAATAGGTTGTATATTTGAAAATATTTTTAAACCTACATTATAAAAAAGGATGATTAAAAATCCTCTTGATAAAAGAGAAAAGTAATTAAGAAGGTCATCTTGAATAACACATACTCGGTTATCAAATAGGAGAACATTGGTGGGAAATGAAAATTTGAACATGGAAGATAATCAGAATTTAAAAATAATTATATGGAGTGGTAGATATCATCGATCACAATAAATTTAATAGTGAAGATAATGATAAAAACCAAAAAATCAAAAACCAAAATCGTGTGAAAAATGCCATTGATCTCATTAGAAATGATTGTGATAGGATAAAATTGTGTTTCAATATCCTTTTCCAATATTTTAGTAATTACTTACCATCTAGACTAATTAAATTAGAAAATATACTTACATTACAAGTTGAAATTAATTCCTTTAATCAATTCACACCACAATCTCACATTTTTCTCCAAATAATGATTATTCAAGATGAATTCATCATGACCGAAACACTAAAATATACTTTTTAGGACCACATTACCATAAAATGGATAAAAATATGTTACTTATATATATGTACTTTAACTAAGTAAAAAATGGTTTTCACATGGTAAGATAATTGAAAAAATGAATAAACTTTTATATGATACATAAATCTTCAAGATTCAATAGTAATACACAAAGTTGAAATGAAATAATTCCATAATACTATATCCCAAATAACATTAATAACCTAATAAATAATGAGTTTTTTAACCTTAAATGATAACTAATACCTTTAATCTTAAAATCACAAAAATATTCTGATCTTATTTTTAAATAACATTGATCACCTAGTCACCAAATCACTTCTCAATCCCATGGTCAACGATACCATAAAACACATGTTCTCATAATTACCTCAAAATACAGGATAAAATAAACCATAAATGTTATAAAAAACTGAAATCTAATTTTCAAAAATTTAAATGCATAATTATCGTTAAACCATAGGTTTAAAAAATCTTCATCCAACTAAAACGTCTCGTAAAAAGTTATTAATCAGTTTAAGATATCATCGCTTGAAACCTCAAAGGGGTGTCTAAGTATTTAAAATTATGATCATATATAATATTATATACCCATGATAGTATCCATAACTTCTAATACAACTTCACCTTAAATCATCCTAATATTGAGATTTATATAAATCTTTCTTTTGACACCTACTATAACAACCCCGAACCAGCACACCTTGATTCAGGCCTGAAATCATAAACAATACATTTTCATATTTGAAATAGACAAAGGTGACCCAATTTTAAACATACAATATAAAATGGATATATTATATCAACTAAATTATCAAGGACCTTTAAGGTTTAGGGTTTTATAGAATTGGGATAAAATTTTTTCATAAAGAATTACTATGTCTTTAAATGATCATTTATCCAAATTAACTCAAAATTTCTTATTTCAAATTTAGTCCATCATCATCTTCCATATGAAATCCTTCTAAACATAATTAATTCAACAACATTATTGATAAAATAGTAAAAATGAAACATAAGAAATGTTATATAAAATGCTCTATAAGGGTAAAAATAAGCATTAACAGTTGAATGTCATCAATGATAATAAGAAGTGAATTAGGGTATGAAAACATAATCCATGTTTAAGATAAAATCAAATATTCACATATCCCCATAAACACCAAAATAAAACATCATAAAAAATGGAATAATTACTTAAATGAAAAAATACTCATAATAATCCATAATCATGAGACATATGATATCAATCTTGATCAAAGGAAATATTATAAACCCATTACAATCATAGATAAAATGTGTTTAATATTGTGAAATTATCATCATATAATGCATATCGAACCCCTACAATTGAAATAACCTTATGACCGACTTCCAATATAATTTTTTGGAGAATAAAACCCCTACCTTATTCATTAGAGTTTTATCCGGGTGAAACTATCATATAATCTATATCAATATTATGATAAACCATACGGGAAACCCATTATATGAGCTATATGAGGCTCACTTGACACAATCTAAGCACACCCATCATATAAAAATTTACAAAAAAACCATAATATTCTTTAAATTTCTGGAATTTAATCATAAAACTCCTAGAAACAATCCTTTTATGAAATGATTAACCCATGGAAAATAAACAGGCTCCTTGTCAATATCATTAAAAATGATTAACCCATGGAAAAAAAATTATTTTCATAAAAATCTCTTCGAAACTTGATAAAACCATACAAAATAACATTTTTCTATAAAAATCTCTTTGAAACATGATTAAACCATGTAAAAGTGACGGTTTCAATGAAAATCTCTTTGAAACATGACTAACACATGTAAAATAAATGAGTTCCATAATAATATCTTTGAAACCTGGTTTACTTCTATAAAATAAATGGGTTCCATAATATTTTATTTGAAATAATATTAATCCATCCCTAGAAAGAATTATAATGGTATCATTACAAAATATTCCCAATTGATCATAAGTAAAAAAAATGGTTGTTGATGATAGTGAATGAATATACCCTTATAATTTCGTTAAATATATTTTTTGGAAAATAACAGTTTAATTTTAGAAATTAATTTATATGAAAAAAATAAAAAAAACATTTAAAAAATAATAATCTTTGAAAAAAACCTTATAAACATTTAAGGAAGATTTAACATTTCTGTAAATAAATTTGTTGAGTAAAAAATCCCATCCATTTTGAAAAATCATTTTTGAAACATGAAACTTTTGGAAAATATTTTTCTTTAAAAATAACCTTTAAAACATATAAGGGAATCTTTAAAAAACATTTACAATTTTTCACGAGTAAAATATCATTTTCACTTTGAAAAACACTTTTTTAAATATAATACATATTAAAAATAATATTCTATGAAAATAAACATAAAAACTTGTAATGGAATATTTAATGAAAATAATTTTCCTGAAAATGGGGAAGTTCTTTCATGTCATACAAGTTAAAACAAATATTCCTTCATATTTTTGGTCAAAGAAAAACGTGAATTGTTTGGAAAGCAGCATGAAGAATAATTTCAATTTTTTTTAAAAATTAAATCATTTATAAAAATATATTTCATAAACAATTTTAAGAATGCTAAAATAATTTTTACAGACATTGGTTTTCGAATAAAAAAGTTTTTTTAACAAAGGGATAAATATAGACTGTTTTCTATAATAACGTTCTTTTGAACTCTTGAGTACATAAAAAGATGGAAAAGAAGGTAAAACATGCATTCATATGATATAACCATAGTATAATAACATTTTTGAGTTTCAAGATATATGGATTATAATATTTTATAATCAGAATCATAAACATAAACAATCCTGATAAATGATGAGAATGTATCATAAAAACAATACCACATTGAGAACATTTAATTGTAAACCCCATGATGGAATAAAATAAAATAAAAATTAAAAAATTTGTTAAATTAATAAAATTCATGAAATTTTATGTCAAAGTGGCTGTATATACAACTCATAAAAGAATATAGTTGTATAACATAACATATGTCTCAAAGAAGGTAAATTATTACAAAAATCTCATACATCATTGATAACATTTGAACTGTAAACCCCATAAAAGATAGATACTAAAATGGATAATCTAATTAATTGTAAGAATAAGATTCATAAAATAAATTTTTTTTATTATATTCACCATATAAAAGAAATTGGGGGTGAATATGTCTTGGGTCTCATATAAGTAAAAAGTGAAATCAAAATCCCTTACCTAAAGTCCAAAATTTCCTTCTATGTTCATTAAATCATGTATAATTTGTTTACATAAATTATTTTATTTGTTAAGAACATTCCATGATTAACACATTATACTTAAATCATTTTATTTTCTTATTTTTAATTACATATTAAAATATTTATTCATTTAATTCACATCAGGTGATAGGAGGATGTTCAATTCACTACTTCAAAATGGATTTAGTGTATTCATTGTGGTCAAATAGGTAACTTTTTCAACATATAATAATAATAATAAATAAATAATTATCATATTTATTCATAAATTATAATATTAAAACTAAAAATGAATGATGGTTTTTAGAATTGAAGTACGTTATGATCTTGGAGATGGTAGGTCGTATGTATACATGAATAATGCTTCAATTTTTTGACGATCATTCTGGAAAGGTGATAAGTAATATTTTATCTTTAGATAATGAAAATAATTTAATTTATATCATATTATTTCCTCAAATACACTTACATATATATATATTTATCATCAATGTGGTTTGGTGATAAAAATAAAGTCACATTTCTTTGTAAAGGTTGTAGTCCACATGTACACCAATGATGTTATCATTTTTTAGTGATGAAAATGTAAGAATGAAAATGATATATTATATTTCAAAAATATTAAATATTTCATGAGTATTATAATTATTACTTTTATATAAAATATATTTATTAACATTATCCTTATTACCTTGTATGTAATGTGTAAGTAAAAAATGAATCGCATCGCTTCACAAGGTGGTAGTCTGTCGTACACACGAGCGAAGTTACAATATCACCTATAGAATGGAAAGTACAAAACATTATATATGATATAATGTATCTAAATTTATATTTATGTTATTTATATAAAATATATAATTTATATCCATTATCAGACCCATCCATGAGAGGTGTTGATGGAAAATGAGCCTCATCAGTTCACGAGGTCATAGTCTGTCGTACACATGAGCTACATTATCATTTACCATTTGAGGGAAGAGGAGATGAATATAGGTCAGGACATTAACCTAGTAAAATATTATAATATTTTAGAAACTGTTGTTATTATATAATCATAAATTAATAATATTTTAAGTATTAGGAATAAGAAATAAAACCAAAATACATAGTTAGGAATCTTACCTCTTTTCAGACCACTTCTTTAGGATTATACCTAAAGTATTGAAAGAATGAATTTATGAAAAAAATACATATAGGATGAGGGTATGTATTTTGGGAAGTTAGTTGGGTATGTAGATTTTGAAATAAAATGGAATGAATATATGAAGAATAGAGGGTAAGGGATGACCTTTTATAAGTGAGTTGAGTGGCACACTTGTAATTTTTTAAAAGAAAAAGGAGAACCCGCATTTTTTATATACAATAAAGGTTAAACTAATTTTTATATATCATTAGATATTTTATAGTCATAATATGGGAATAAAATTGTTTTTATAAAATATTATAGTTGATTTTTACCCATATCTAATAGTTTAACCACGTAGTAAACCCATTTTTATCTTAACCACGATAATTTAATATTACTATTTTAATAATTCATTATGGTAAGACATTAATATGAACATATTATATAATATAATTTATTCTAATTAAATTTATGTATTCCATTTTACCATATTAAATTCACATAATTGGAAAATTTTAATTTAAAATTAAATTCTTCGACGTGATGAAAAAACAGGTCTTCAATAAGTGTATTTTTCAAGGAAAATTTGTTTTTTTAAATATAAGACATATAATAATTATTTTATGATTTTAAATTAATATATATTTATTTATAATCTATAAATTATATTTAATAATTTCTTAAATATGATTTATCTTAATTAATTAATGTGGATAAACATTATTCACTTTAAAATAGTTTACAGAAAAATCCCATTTTTAAACCCAAAGGCAAACTTATACTAAAATCCAATATGAATTTGACCAATAAGAAATTAAGTGAAATAAAAATAAAGAAATGATAATTATTTTACTTAAATTATAAATAAAATTATAGGATATTTAAGTTTCTCAAAATATTTAAACTAAATGACATTTTTAGAAAAATCGACATTTTTCACTATTCTGAAATAATCAATTTTTTTACAAAATTTCATAAAATTTTTCACAAAGTATATTTTGATATTTTTATTTCAAAAATTATTTTTTTTTTAGGAAATATTTTGTTATAAAAGTTCCAAAAAATTTACTATAATATTTTTTTACAAAAAGTAACAAAATCATTTTTGAAGAAAACATATTTTTGAAGAATAAAATTACTTTACTAAAAACTAACTGATTTCATACTATGAATTTATTAATAATTTATATTGGGTTGATAAATTATATATATATATATATATATATATCATTAATTAATTAATTCTATTCATGCACGCAAATTTGTGGACTAGGTTTTAGCAGCTACATATTTCATGTGTCGTTTAAGCTTTGTGTTTCCAATCAAATATAATATTGAAAATAGATTTATTTTCTAAAATATTTGGGTGTTATAGAACTGTTGTTCCATAGAAATTTTGATCCATGAATAGTTGACCCACTCTTGGGGTATAAATGATCAAGTCTTTTGAAAGGAGTACTTTCCATCATCACTGTAGGAAACTGAGGTTTTGGTCAAGGTAATGGATTGAGTTTTATGACCTATATAGGATCCCTTTTAATGAAATTGTGATCGTGATAGAGAACCTTATTCAGGGAAACATGGGGTATTTATGGATCCCTATATGGATTATGTATAATGTAGATCTGTGATTTAATGTAAGGGGAATACTTTCCCCCACCAAGGTGAATTCTTGTGATGGGATTTAAAATCGTGTGGGTGAGTCAGTGTCTCCCAAAGTGGACAGTGTCATGGTGTAGAGGATGAGTTACATTTACTTGTATGTTGGAGGTTTTTTTCGTGTAAAATTTTCATATTAATACATTATTGTTGTGAATATGTGGAAAAAAGGAAGGACATAATTGGGCAGTAGGGGGTTACAACTAGGAGGATTTATTTTTAGCCTCCTTAGATTTGCATTTTGTTTTAGACTTTCCCATGGTCCTGTTTTCTAATGGTATTTTTTAAGATAATAAAAAATGCAGAGTTGATCTTACCCCAACCATAGTTTTAATATATATTATCAATATTATTCCCTGAATTCATACCTTTTTTAAGCCCTATTAAGGATAGTGGACCCCATTTTTCTCAACCCATTTGTTTGGAGGATCTTATAGAGGAGGATATATGATCACACACTACTACCGAGAGTGTTACCTAACTTTGGAAGGAGAGAGAGCCACACAAGGAATATTTTCATAGTTATGGTAATTCAATATGATTTTCCCTTAATATAAACTGATTTCATACTATCTATACCCATCACGACTACTACTAGTGAGGGTTTTAGTGTATTTTACTCAGTGGAATGGAACATTTTTTCTTTGGTGATAAGGGTTCTCAGAAAGGGAAGGTTTAGGTAGTGTGTATGAGGATATAGTCGATTTTTTATCAGTAGGCCAGTACGACCCTTGGAGAATTGAATTTTTTATGATTTCATTTTCCTACAATATTAGAGGGGCATGAGGGATTCTTTCCAGATGATGTTCTAGGATTTACACCCCATATTATGTTTTTTCATATGCATAGACTTTCACTAGGGATGGTCTGATATTTTTTCTAGACTATTAGATGACCCTTTATAGTTTTGAGAGATAAAGGTTTGAAAGAATAAATATGTAGAGCAAGGGTTGTGTTGGACCTAGTGTGTTCTCTAGGAAAATCCAATGTTGTTCTCTTAAAAATGAGGATGAGTTCTTGTGGTTAGGAGTGGTCTAATGTCACCTAAACTAGGTGACTATCAGGAAGGAGTATCCACCCATTGAATCAATGAATTCATTGAACATTGGTTAGGAGTGAAGAGGTTCTCATAGTTTGACCTTCAAATAGATTATCACCATATCTGAGTTCAACAGGAGGATATACTAAAGATTTCTTTCTAAATCCGTTGTGGTTCTTTTTAGTTCATGGTGAAACCTTTCATCACATTGGATTCCCTAGGGATTTTTTGAGACATATGAACTAGGTCATTCAACCCTTCTTCGTTTGTGGAATTAATATTTGATGACATCTGTGTGTAATCAATATTAGATAAGGAGCACATGAGGCACTTGATGATGGTTTTTGGACATGATCCATGATAACCATATTTATGGGAATATCTAAAAATATTATTTATTGATTTGAGGGGTCCACTTTTTAGGAAACATATTCTCAGACATAGAGGTGATATTAGACGTATAAAAGTCTGAGGGTTCTATATTGGGTTCCACCCAAGGGAGTGGCCTTAATAATTGATTGTTATATAAAGGTATTTTATTCTCCTTAGTTTATTATGGTGATAGAGTCTTTAACCCCTTTGTAGTAGACCATTAAGGTAGAAGAAGGTGTAGTGTACCTCCAATCGATGGTTTTGACCCTCTACTTCTTTATCATGGTAGAGAGGTACAACATGGGGATATCAATTGTGAGATCTTGTGGGATGAGATATCAACTGGATTTCCTCCTGAATTATATTATGAAGGCAGGGATCATGTCATCCTTTTTGGAGTATAGATGATGACACAAATCATGTTGTAAGAGGCAGTTTTGAGGTGGTTTCTTTCTCCCCTTATCAATACATCTAGGAGAGGACGGTATATACCAAGATCCTCTGGAATCGGTAGTGTACCCAAGGATGTTGTAGAATATTTATAATATTACTTCCCAACAGATCACCTATTAGTAGTTGAAGGATGAGGTGCTTGGATGGAAATGGAAATGAGATTGTATCCTTTTGAATTTCATGATCGTTATTCCATTATTATTTAGAATTTATGATGTTGTCTGAGCGATCATAGAATGAATCACCATGTTGGACCACTTCCTCACCATCCATGAGAAGATGTCAGTGGATAGTTTGGGATATCAGTTTATACAAGAGGTTTACTAGTTTCTTGATATTTTAATTATGATAATTTTAAAATTCAATGCTCACATCCTATAAATAATATAAAGAGGTTTTAGGAGACCTTCGATAATTTGTTGTGGATGAGCATAGTGTTTTTAACCCAAATAATATTGCTAGGAAATGTAAACTATTTGGGTTATGTAGAACATTCTTTGGATTTTAATGTTATTTATGGATGTAGCTAAGAGGATTATCTACCATTAGTAGGGCCATTTCATCACAACAGTTACACTCCACCATCAGTGTGGAACCATTCTAGACCTGTGGGAGATCCTGCAGGTTACCACTATACTATTCAAATACAATAGGAAATAGTATCTATTGTATCATAGATAGTATATGAAATGGTATTCAAGGTTCAGTTCATTCAGAAGTAGATATGGACTACCCAGGTTCATCGATAATCCTTTACAGAAATATAAATGATGCATTTGGAGTTCGACGATGAGATCATGTGTTCAGAGAGATTCTAACACATCATGGATTACATATATTTTTCTAAGGTGGAATGAAATCTTTGAGGTTTATAGTGAATTTTTCCAATAAAATTTTGGGTTAGAGTGGTAGAATAATACTTATCCTTACCATAATAGTTAGACTGGGTGCATAATGTATCCCATGTGTGATAGTTGACGAGTCATGTGCACAATCCATTTAAAAATAACATAAGGTGTGAGCTATAGATTGAGGGTGGAGTTACCTTTTCAATAATCATAGTAGTGATTGATAACTAGTATGTGAATAACTCTATGGGAAATGTTTTTCCTTGGGTTCATGTTTTTTGGGATCACAAGAACCTCTAAGAGATCTCATTGGAGTGTGAGAACAAGATGAGAGCTCTGTATCCATACTTTTGAATAGATTTTTTCTTTTAGGGGAAAAATATTTGATATTTGGGAGAATGTAATGATTATTATTTTTCTTGGTAATAATTATTAATATTTTAAGTAATATTTTTGAAGCAAAGAACTGATTTAGTGTGGGATTCTGGGTTCCATAGAATATCGGTGCAGATACATTAAAAACATTAAATATAATATATATATTTTATGCTTTTTTGAAATAATGTAGTAACTCTTGAATGGTGACCGTGATGGGAACTATGATTCC
This sequence comes from Viscum album, assembly GCA_963277665.1. Classification (NCBI taxonomy): domain Eukaryota; kingdom Viridiplantae; phylum Streptophyta; class Magnoliopsida; order Santalales; family Viscaceae; genus Viscum; species Viscum album. The sequence goes on from OY728134.1 coordinate 121,447,673, forward strand.
ACCACTAAATATGTAATGTTTATTTTACCATATATGTTGTATAAATTTTTTATGTGTCAGACATTTGGTTTAAGAGTGTCCATGAAAAAATTAAAAAATAAATAAATAAATAAATTATTTATTTATTACATGGCCTAAAAATAATAATCCACTATTTAAAACGTATTATGGAAAAATATCTAGCATTATCCACATAACCCATGAGTTAATGAGTGGATGGAGATCTCAGTTGGAGTGCTCGGGTGGAGATCATGATGGTAGATGCTACTGGGATCATGGATTGGGTACTGTATAGATTTTCATCAATGAATGAGCTCTTGGAACTTCCCAGTGAAAATAATATAGAAACATTCTTCATCAGTGATTGATCTATATAAAAGGTATTGATTTTTTTGGTTTTATCCCCATTGAAAGAATAAGACAAAAATGAATTAATATTTTTAAAAATTAATTCTTTGATCAATCACTGTTAGTGTGTCCAACATCTACTATTTATTCCTTGATTTTGGAAATTGATAATTTTTTCTTATTGATTCTTATGGATTAATAATCCACTATTCGTTGGGTTCCAACAATGGTGTCCAAAAAAAAATGAACTTTGTTCAATGTTATATTTGTGTCATGTCTTTTTCACTCCCCATTATTTGCATTTGTCTTTGGTTATTGATTAGCCTATGATTTTGTGATACTTGTGAGGACAGATGAATGGGTGTTTTTTCTTTGGGAAAGTGGGTCATAGTCATCAGTTTGTTTCTTTGTTTTATAGATGAATAAAAGGCATGGTGATGACAATAGTAACACTATTATGGGTTAGGACTCAATGGATTTGTGAGTCCAATAGATTGGATCTCTCTAAAAAATAAGTGATGAGTTATTCTATGTAAAGGGAGGCTGGAATCCATCCTCTAATGATGATGGTGTCATGTATTGGTGTGGATGGAAGGGTTCCAAAAACCTGGTACATGCTTTTTCTTTAGATGGTGATGATGGATGATTTTTCTATGATGAATTTCCAGAATTTTAATTTCATTCAGATTTAAGGATTAATCAACATTGATCCAAATGTTTTGGTAATATTCCTAGTGGGATAAGAAGAAATTATTGATGTAAGGGATAATCAATATGAATAACTAGAATTAATAAAAAGTTACCATCTTCATACCATGTATTAATGTGATAAACCATGCAATTTATTTCACTCTAAGAAGTTTCCAGGGTTTATGCATTCAGGTAAATATCAGTTGTTGTGTTGTGGGCCCATACATTATCTGATCATTAGTTGTCTAACTTGAAATATATTGGAATTACACACACAAGATTCTATGAAACCCTACACAATATGTGTTTCAGGACCCAAACCATGTACTTTAGAGGTGCATAGGCTTGGACATAGACAAGTTGCACAAGTATAGGTAAGATTACTAAATCATGAGCCAGATTATAAATACATCAGTCGAGAGTACATGATAATACCTCAAGCTACTAAGACACATCATGTAGACCAAGTACAAACCATATAAATCCACATGGACATCCAATCCATGTGTGGTTGAGGAAACACCTAGGAATCTATGAGAGGTCACATGTTGTATGATCCTATGTACATGTAATTTAATTTCCTCAGGTACTTCTAACTTGGGTATCTCCTTCATTGGGACTCATGTTTTGGCCTGTCAGTATATTATCCTGATTAGTTCTTTGTGTATGGCATGATGGTTTCCTTGTTTTCAATATTATATATATGTTGCGAGGTGATTCTATACATACATCACTCTCAATGACACTTTTAAAGTAGCAATTATTAGTTGTGATAATAAGATTAGTACCGGGGTGAGTATCCCCTTATCACAATAAAGCATGGGACTATCATACTTTTTATATGGGTCGATATGGTACACCCCATCCCCATTCTACATAGGGAACAATTATTCCATCTACATAGGATTACCCCCATCTTTGATCTCTAACAGGGAGATATTCCTCCACTAGAGATATTCCCCCTTGGTTGCGGAGCATAGTTACAAGGTGAGATCCCTCCATGTGGATTAGTGACATGCTACATTTGATTATGAAATATGAGATAGTTCCCTATCATTAATATTTATTAGTTACGAGGTGAAGACCCTCCAAACTATATCTTATGAGGTTTTTCATGATGATTGGCATTATTGATGGGACTTTTAGAGCTATAAGAAGTCTCTTCATTCTTATATGGTTGTGGTGATTGTTGAGAAAAGGTTAGTAAGAAAATATTTTTGAAGTATGGAAGATGTTTTTGTAGTATTTTTTGTCAAATAATAAATAAAATAATACAAATCACCTCACTTTTTAAAATTTATTGATTGGAATCAAAATCGTAATCAAAATATCATTCTCAAAATTCTAAAGAATGTAAATTGGATTGGGAAGATGTTTTCTAGAAGAAAAGGATCACCATACTAGCCTTGGGATGAAAATGAATATTCAACTATAGTAAGGAATAGAATTAGAGTTTTAATGGATCGTGTAGCGTATCGTCCTAAGTACCACTAAACTGGGCCTTAAGACAATGGGCCTCAAAACCACAAGCACATATCCCCAAACGTTATAGGTTGCTGACTAGTAGTTTAGACCTTGGGTAAGTCCATGTGGAGTCTATTACATCATAGGATAAGGTATAACACAGTGGAAAACAATATATGTAACAAGTATAGGAAGTATAGAGAAAAATCAGATAATAGAATAAGTGGATAAATGACCCAACAGAATATACAATAACTGTAGAAGCTAAATTTTCATAACATATACAATGATTATGTCAACATATGATTCCTAAATTAAATAAAAGTGAAGGGGGTATAGGTTACAAGACTAGAATATATTCTAATAAAACTACCAAAATACAAAATAGAAATTGTGACACAACATCTCAATCAGGGTTCTGTCCTCTTCCCCAATGTTTTATCCAAAATAGAAATCAATCAAGCATTAGAAGCAACACACTTAACTGAATCCATACCTATAAACATAACTAGTACTCGCCAATGCTATTTCACGGTGTAATCGATTAATGGATTTTCTTTTAATAAGAGATTAAAATTTATAAAAGTTGAGAAGAAATAGTAAATTTTAATTAGAAAGTAATGGGGTATGATAATGGAATAGGAGTGTATATAATATGAAACACCTTTTAAATGGTTGAAAAAGAAAAATAATAGAGTAAAAATATCTGAATTTTTAAATTTTGAGGAAGAAGATTGGAATTCATTTACAATTTCATTCACAATAACTAAAATGTAGACACATAAATAAAAAATGAAAGGGAAATCAGAGATAAGACAGTGGTTGAAATAATAAAAATGAAAAATGTGAAAATAAATGAAATAATAATAAATTGAATGAGTGGGATGTTTAGGGAAAACGAAAATGGACAGAAATTTTTCATTGTGTATATGGAACAATATGGAAAAAATGACGTAGATATCACAAAAAAATATGATAAAAAATATGAAACTGACTAAAATAAATAGATGAAGACACATATTTGACACCCACTTCATATTACATGACAACATTAAATTGAATCATAGAAATATATAAAGACAATTTTATATATTGTATGTAATTTGAATACATAATATTAAGAAATTAATGTAATATTTTATATGTATTGTAAGAAATGTGAATGTAATTTCAAATAATATATACACATGCATGACGATAGAATAAATAATGTATATATACATGTCATCAAAAATTAATGAAACAAAGTGATTGTATAGATACAATTTTTTTCCTATACTATGAATAAACATTCCTTTTCATACAGTTAGTAGCATTATATTTTTTCATAACATATATTATTTTATACAATAAAAATATTTAAATTAAAGACTATTGAAACCTCTTCATATTGAATCCTATCATCTCAGAAACAGGTCCTCAAGAAGGTATGTTGTTCCTGCAAAAACAAATTCAGCTCCTCGGGTTTATATCACTCCTGAAAAGTATATTTCCACCCAATAGATTAATTACATCATTGTTGGATCCTTCAACTGAATCAAAATAATGACAAATTCAAGATATTTAAATTTCGAGAGGATTGGACAGAGGTAGATGAAATCATTCTATACAACTTCAGATATCCATAGATGAATATAAATTAAATATATTTAATCATACAGGTGTAAGTGATTTGAATGGATTGCCACATGCATATAGTAATGGACTCAATAACAGAGGAAAATCATTATTGTGACTTGTTCTGACCTGTAAAATGTGATGTTTTGATCCAACTGAACATCTAATTTACCATATTTAGTCTCATAATCAGTTCTAGTTCCTCGGAAATTAAATCATTTTGGGATGAATGATTCATGCTCGAGGAAACGATATAAATAGATACCATCCTCAAAATCTTTTTCCCTGCCAAAAAATGGTTTACATGTAATTAGGATACAACATTTGTATAGAGATTTGGCAGCACTCAATAATATAAAATTCTTGAAAATGATATCTAGAATAAAATTATCCAAATACATGATGGATGAAGTGTTACTTTACTAGATCCACCATTGTTTCAATAACCTGTATTTGCAGTAATGACAGAGTCAGTAAATACCCATAGGGAACATTCACCAGAATATCCCATAAAAAAATAACAGGATATAGATTTGATAAGAAAACAAATATATGGTAAATTCTATGATGGAATTCTTAATTAAAAGTAAAATAGAATAAATTAATGAATTAAAATTACAAAGTATAGATGTAAAAAATTAATTTTTTAGTCACAAATTATTGGAACATATAAATGTAATCAGAGTGGATATATTATGAACACCAAAACAAAATAATTGAAAGAAGAGAGTTAATAAAAAGTAATTTTTAAATTTTGAGGGAGATTTAAAATCCATTACAAATGCATAAAATTAATTCTTGTTGGTCATAGTGGGTTAACACCTGTGCTCTGTTTCAGTATACGTCATCAAAGGGTTCAACCAACAATCAATGCGAACAAGCTCCATAGAAAGATTAATGTATGTATTGTAATATGATCTAAAAGAAAAATATACTGTAGGAGTAGTTTTAATAATAAATAATGTTAACTGGACAAGGGATTAATTTCAATACATAATGAAAAAACACCATATTATTTAAGGCACATAATGAAACAGAATCAGATATTTAATTTTTTTTGTTTTTCTAAGATGTTGAAATTCAGATTGAAATCACATATAACTACATATCAGAGTAGAGAATGAAAAATTTGATATAAAAAGCACATGAAATTGTAACACATGAGAAGTATATAATAATAAAATTTTAATTGGTTATCAAAAAACCAAAATCCATAAATAATAAAAAAATGAAAGAGACATACCTTAAGATGTCAACTTGAAATATATTAGGCTAAGTGATTGTTGTGTTGTATAATGTTTCTGACATACCTAGTAAAGAACATATATGATCAATCATCTTATTGTAAAACTTTTGTTATTTATCTATGAAATATTTGTTCCATTGAATTGTCTTTGAAATTGAAATAATGTGTGACATATTTGTAATTTGAATGTACAATATATGCATAGATAAGGTGAGGTCAGATAATAAAATTTTACCTATCCAATGGAACACAAAAATCACTACTTAATGATGTTTCCTCATGAAAAATGAATTTCATTAATGATATATTAATCCCTTATAGATAAGAATTAATGAATCCATATATGTCACCATTATCATATCTTGTGAAGACATGTTCACATATCACACCAACTAAGGAATAAACCTCCGAAGTGTAAAAGAATATAGAAAAAATTCATCAAATAAATTTAGAAAAATTCATATGCTCGGAATAATTATTTTATATGTTTTTGAAATCATATCTCACCTTTGGTCATTCCCTTTTTGTACTAACAAAAATAATATAATTTTTAAAATACTCAAATCGATAAAATTCTTATAACTATTTGTGAGAGTGCCCTGCTATTTTCTCCAATACATTAAACTATTAAATCAATAAAATTTTAATTACAATCTCCAATAATGTCATAAATCCATTTTTAAAATAGAATATAGGTCTCACAAAGAAATAAAGAAATAGTAAAATCAATTGTTTTATTTAATTGACTCATCCATTTATCACATAGTAAATTCCATAAAAATCATATGTTACAACCCCTAATCATAATTCATGAAACACTCTGCCGATGTAGCCCCTTCCTCAGCTCCCTGCTGAAGATGTCAGAGGTCTATCTCCTTTACATTCAGTTCCCCGCCACCCCCCAACCTATGGTTTTTTCTGTTTTCTTTATAGAATGGTGAGAATACATTTACTGTTGTGATTTTCTTAAGCTATGTAATAACAAAGAAATAAGTTAGAATGTTCCAAAAAAGGATGAGAAGCTTGAAATCAAATGTAAATAGACTAAACATAAAGAAACGTACCTAAGAAACTGATTCCTTCTCATTTATCTTTGTAAAAATCCACCATGCACTAATTTAGTGATTATGTGATATGATTCCCTGGTATCATGTTGTGTTCTTGATATGCATAAAAAATCAATAGGCCTTGAAGATCTTGATGTGCTTTCATGGGAGTAAATGTTTACTATTAGTGAAATAGAAGTAGTCTATAAGCTGTTTAAGAAGATTAATAGTGCATTGATTGATGATGGGATGATAAATATGGAAGAGTTTCAAGTGGAATTTTTTAAAATGAATAAAAAGGAAAGGTTGTTTTATGATCCGTAGGGTTTCATTGAGAAGTAGGAGGTAAAACTAATGGTTTTTGCTACACTTTCTGAATCTGGTATGAATTTTTCAGGTGATGTTAAAGAAAGTATCATCAATATGAAAATTTTTAGAAGCTAATATAAAACATGATGAAAGAATTGATAAAGAATGGATAAGCTTTGTCTTATGGAGGCTCTTCATCTAGTGAATTTTTAGTAATGTCTTTCAATTGTATAACAAATTATATGAAGATCAGATATGCTTACATGGATCATAAAAGAATTGATCATAAATGTAAAAGGGAAATTTAAGATGAGGAGGAAGACTACATTTCAATATCAACCGCATTTAGGAAAACAATACTACGTAAAATGAATGAAAAAGTGAAAGAGAAATTACTTAAACAGTGATTCTGATAATAAATATGAGATATATGGGGAGGATTAATTAATAAGAATAAATAATCAACCTCATTTAATATTTTATCATTTGTTCCCAACTCTTTCCAAAGAAAGAACTAATTTTATGAATACCAGAGTTAACAAACTCATACAATTTAACAGAACTGAATTGGTATATTCATTTGGATCTTGACAGTTTTGTCGAGATGTAAAAAAATAGGAGCTACAAAATAGGAAAAAGTAAAGATCTCTAGATGGCATAGATTTTAATAATCTCCGTCTAACAGAGAGTTTATCTGTTGTAGAGTATTCTTCAAAATAAAAAGCAAGTAAAATAATGAAGATAAAGTAAGGAAAATAACAGAAAAGGATCCAAAGATGATGTTAGTGACGTTGAAGGATTCTATTACTAATAACACATCAAAAAATATCTAGTTGTTCCTTCATGAAAACTGTGAAAAGATAATTTAATGAATAATATGTAGTTGAATTGCTTGAATTGATGAAGTGAAGGAGAGAACCTTTAAAAATATTATTAATAGTAGTAGTGTTTGCAATATCTAATCTTGTAAGAACTAAAAAACATATATGAAACATAATCTAAACTGAATATTCCACCCATATATTGAAAACATTAAACAACCAAACATGAAACCTCATCATGTTATGAAATTATGAGCAATGGGAATGATTTATTAGAAAATAATGCCAGTTCCATGAATGAAATAAAAAATGAATCACTTGTCACTCAAAAAGTGGGTTCTATAATTTTTTAACCTCTATTACAGAAAAATAAATGTATCTGAAAAATATGACAATATTAATGATTATGATGGATAAATTTACTATAAATATAAACTGATAATTAAAAAAATTATCGAATTGCACACCTTTTATACAATTGTTTCCAACCAAACCTTCTGTAAGGAACATTGCAAAATTGTTCTCAATAGTATTTCCATTGATTCCTGACATGATTTCATAAATAAAATTAAAGAGATGATAATAATACCAAGTTGCTCATCATGATCTATGACCACCATCACTAAAATATGCATGTGCCAAGCATGAAATGAATGAAATGATTAATAGGCTAGAACATTTAATGAACGGATCAAACGCCCACGAATTATACACTTTCACTCTTTTTCTTAAATGGTCAATGACATGTGGAAAATGAGTATGAGTTTTGTTATAAAACGTAAAATTTTATATAAAATTCATTCTGGTTGTAAATTAAAACAAATACAAATTCGATTATAAAAAAACAGCTCTGTAGTGGATTAATCAGGTCAAAGTTCAAGCATGGACCTTAATTAATAGATGAATTTTCAAAAATAATTAGAGGATACCCCTGTTGAAAATCATGAAATATCAAAATGAATGAATAATTAAAAACTGAAGGATAAATTCTGTGTTATGAAAAAAATACCTCTCTACTTATTTTTATCTATTACAGCCCCCGTGACTGTGTTAAGAATTGATGTCTCAATGGTGAGGAGGGTAGAATTGAGATCTGTGACCTCCAGTACATATTTCATCATTTCTGGAAAACCCAATAATAATTTAGTTAATGAATCATAATTTAAAAAAATCACATAATTATTAATACATATCTGTAAACCTATTTGTAATTTTTGACTTGGATGTCTTCATAGAAACACCGATCAATTTATGGAAAAACATTTAGAAAAAAAGCATTGGAAAATCATAAATAACTCAATAATATCGAAGTGAAATTTTATATTTAGAAAATACTAATATATACTTAATGTAATATCAGTACGATGAAATTAACAAAAAAAATCATGTAAGGATTAATACGTTTTTAACAACCTATTTGTAGTGGTTGTCCTGGTAGTCTCCACTATAACTCACGTCAATTCTTGGTGACAATTTGAGTGATCCTATAAAATCATCAAGAAGTCAATAATGTTAAAGTGATATGATATATTTAGAAACAAATGACATGTACATTGTCAGTACAATGAAAATTACAATTTATAGATATCCAGTGAAATTTATAATGGTAGTTGTATAATGGAATGTAAGTTTAAACAATTTACATATGACTCTCAAATAACATCACAGACTGGTAGTAATTCAAACAAATTGGTTGAAGTGCTAGTTTATGGAAATTTTTAAAGGAATATACTGTAATTTTGGTAATAAAACCAATATCCAATTCCAGTTTATGTATTCACAGACACTGAGAAAACCAATTGAAATGATTCAACTAAAACATGAAATACTAACTCATGAATATAAGGTAAATCAAATTCATGAAATGCGGATGGAATGCCTTTTGTGAAGATCTTGATCTGTAGTGTCTCTGAATATAGGTAGTGGTATAGTTACGTTGGAATACTAGACTATGTGAATCCCTAATAAGCCCCAATAACTGAAATGTGAAATTAGTAATATTTCATTACAATGTGGAAGCATTGTATGAATATTTTTTAATGGATAGTTTCTAATACAAAATATCGCAGTCACATAAATAGAATTCTCTAATAGATAACATCACAGATAACATTAAATAAATTCATCCAAAAATTTAGAATAATATAGAATAATAATGATAAAATAAAGTAAAGAATAAAAACAATAAAACATACCAGTAGGCAGATTAATCTCATCACGTGAAATAGAACTCACCAAATATACAAGTTAATTTTTTTGAAAACTGGTCAAGAACTGAAATCAAATAAAATGTTTCCAAAAGAGATTGAAATAAACCAATGCTAAATATAAATTGAAAACAAAGGAAAATTTGATAAACTATGAGAATTACAATTGATACTAACAAATTTTAGACAATGGAAATAAAACATTTTATTAGAGAATATTAACTGAAGAAAGCGTAAAAGGAGACCAATTTATGTGGGAGAAGAAGAATATTTCCCAAAACCTTGGGTATGTGGTCTGGATCTGGAGAAGTGGAATGAGGTTTTGGTCGGGCATGGAGGTGAAGTTGATGGAGGAGACGCTGAGGGAGGAGCTGGAGGCGGAGGAGCCATGGTGGGAGAAGCCATAAATGGATGTGTCATATGTGGAGTATCTGGAAGTGGAGTTGAATACAAACCTAGAGGTGCTGATATAGAGGTGTATCGGGGAGCCGGTGAAATCAATTGGGAACCCTAAGAGGTAGTAAACCCAAGAGGGGGAGGGAATTGGAAGGAGGAAATGACAAAACTGATGGAAACCACAAATTGAAGGGATATATTGACCGATGTTTGTGAGAACCGTAGGTTGAGAAGAGGGGCTACTAGAACGGTAAGAGAAATCGATGGAAATTTTCATGGATTTGAAGAAAATCTCAAGCCACAGAAGAATTGAATCTACGTGTGGAAGAGAGATGAGAGGGAACCTGAACTATGATAGAGACAATGACATGGAATTACGAGAACCCTAGGTCGATAGAAGATGAAGCATCAACAGAAGTGGAATCGAATTGAAACCACATGAAAAATAGGGATATAATGAAACAAATTTATCGAAACAAATCTTGAAGATGACTTCGTTCAGCGAGAACCCTAGGTGGACAGAGTAAGCAGAAGCAGACACTGAAGAAAAACTCACATGAAAAATGGAGGGATCACCATTAAAGGGTTTTCATGGATGGAAGAGAAGAAGGTGAAGTCAGAGAACCTGGAGAATGGAGAAACAGTGTAAACCCTGGATTATTGAGAGTGAAGAAGGTGAAGGCAGGGGATGCCGAGGAAGGAAGAAGGGAGGAGCAGTGGATAAAGGAAATGGGGGAGAGGGAAATCATGATTGGGAGGCCGAGCAGAAGAAGGAGCGGGAGAGAGATAATGGTAGAGAAAGGGAGTGGAGGAGGTACGTGGAGTCATATAGGCTTGACACGTATGGAAAATTGGATGTGGAGAATTTGTATATTGACACGTGGTAGTAGGAAATACCTATGATTAGTATATTTAGTAGAAGTCTACTTAGGTACGAAATAATGCCCAGGAAGGGTGTGAGATATATTCTTAGAAGGCCGACACCCACAATTTCTTGACCATTCCATTTCATTCTGTAGAAAAATAGTAGTGGTCAATATATATAATAAATACAAGAAACATAAATAAATAAAAAATAACTATAACTTGGTCCGGGGTCCTAGGAGGACACCCGTCCCATACCACCTGCTTCGGCCTAAGTCAGAAGTCTGAATGACATACCGGGTAAAGAAGAATATATATATATATATATATATATAATTCAAGGTTGGAGTAATATTATAAGCCAAATAAACTGTCATACCCCAAGCTTGATATTTGGCTTGGATTCCAAACCATATGTCCAAACCTGGTGCACTAATGAAATAATAGAAGTATTAAAAATAATAATGAAACACTATGTAGTATCAATAAAAACATCTCTTGAATTTATATTAAAATATAAAATTTTGAGGTGATGTATGAGCCCATCAGGAAGGTGTCTCTATGGTACATCCAATCAATTATATCCAATTCCACGTGCCCATCCATGATGGTCTATTCGAAAGTCTGAGTATTTCTCATGGATAGTAACTATGAGTCTGTCTCGGGTATCGCACATAAAGGACCTAGTATCAACCGAGGCTTGGAATAGCCATTTTTTCAACAAGGTACATCTTTGTTTTCCCCATAAGGAACTTGTATCAACCAATAGTATAATAAAAATCCCAAGGACAAACCTTTCCTGGTGAGCCTAAATCATTTCTTTTTGGACACATTGTATTGTAAACTATCGAGCATAGAGAGTCTAGTTGTGGGTTTTTAATATGAGACCCATGTTCTCTCCCCAACTCGATATTATTTAAAACAAAAAGACACACACACACACAATTCATGATTGTAGCCATCTAATTAACCATTTCATGTTATGCTTACCAATTATACAAGAACAAAAGTCATGACTAATAATATTAACACAATATTAAACAAAACTGAAACTTATCAGGGAAAGGAAAGGCCACAACATTTAATAATTATAAAAAAACAAGAATTATAGAAACTATTGTAAAGGAAAAATTTTCAAGGGAATCCAAATTCATGGTTTATGATTCATCCTGAATAATGTATTCAATTTAAAAATTGAATCCAAATTATTGTACATCCACATGTAATTAATAATTTAAAGACAAAAGGCTAAAGGTAAAATGTCAGAATTTTGTTGGCACACCCAAAAGGCTGTCCAACGACATGTAAATAACCTATTAATGGGTTCTCCATAATAAAATTTCCCAAGGATCAAGGGAAAAGAATTATTTAAATCAATACAGATTATTAAGTATTTGCTGGTATACACTGATGAGTAACACAATAGTGTGAATTTAACCAAGATATGTAATGATAGGAATGAATAAAGGCACCCTACTTCTTTGTTGTATTATATCTCACAACCTACAAAAACTTTTGTTTTGACCTATAACAAAATAAATTAGAGGATTTAAAAAATCCAATTTTAGGTAAAACCTCTCTATAGAAGATCACATGAAGGAGAGTGATTAATCTTAAGGATTCTTGGTGTGTAATATTAGCAGTACCGAGAGGCTCACAATGTTTCTGACTCTATTTAAAACAATTAAGAGACAAAGGTGTATTGGGCTTTTGAAGCAGAGAAGGGGGTGGTGCACCACCTAGAGAGGGGGGTGCAACACATAGAGGAGAGGAGAGGGAGAGAAGAGAGGGAAGAAATAAATGAAAGAAAAGAAATAAGAGAGTGGAAAAAATGAAATGTAAAATAATGAAAAAGGAAAATAAAATAAAATAAAATATCAAAAATAGGAAAGGAGAAAAAAATTAAAAAAATTTCTTAAACCCATTTAAATTATATTTCACTTTACTCTTACTAAAATTTTATTTTATTATTTATTTTTATTCATTTTAATATATTTTTATTTCATTTAATTTTTTATTCCTTTTAATTATTTTAATTAATTTTAACCTGAAACATTGTTCTAGGGCACAATTTATTATTTTTCATAATCATGTGCAACCATAAAAAACTAGTTTCTACTCGGGATCTGCAACATACTGTGTGGCCATGTTCCCTACTTATATTTAATGAATTTGACATAAAATAAAAAATTAAATGGTTTGTACCTTAGTTAAAGCAATGATGTTACAACTTCCCCTCTTTAAGACAACTCTTCCCTGAGTTTCCCTTCTACGGGTAGGGGAACATCGCCTGAGAAAAGATTTGGCCACTAGGCACACACATTTGTCCCCACTCTCAGGTCTCATCCAGAATATGTTCATGTTTGCATAGAACCCAGACCATTGGAATATACCTTCATCAAATAACCTTCATGCTACGATCGATGATATGAATCAGACGCTCCTAGAAGGATGCATCCACCTCTAGCTAAATATCCTCTGGAATAAATGAATGAGGTGGGTCTGCATGATACTATATAAGCTAGATATATGGAAGAAATAGTTCATGGAATGGTATATCTAAGGTAACAACAACCAATAGTCCACTAACCCAACTCTCTCCACTACCTCGAATGACCCGACATAACTTGATGATAACTTTCCCTATCTCCTGATTCGTTTATGACCCAACCTCAGTGAAACATAAAGAAAGACCCTATGTCCCACATCAAAATATAGGTATCTATGATGATATTTATTATAAGACTTCTATATACACTGAGCTATAAAAAAATTCTTATGAGTCAACTGGACTTTCTCATAAATCTCCTGAACGAGATGCGGGCCCAAAGGAACTGCCTCACCTGTTTCGAGCTAGCATAGAGTTGAACGGTGTGATCTACCATAGGGAACTTCATATGAAGCCATTTGAATTACTTCGTAGATTTTTTTATAATAGTAAAACTCAACTGTTGGATATGTTTCCCCCAAGAACCTCTAAAATCAAAGATATAATCCCAAAACATATCCTATAACACCTGAATTGTTTTCTCGGACTACCTATTAGTCTGGGGGTTATATGCACTGCTTAAAAGAACCTATGAACTTAGTGCCTTCTGCAACCCTTGCTAGAATCATGATGTAAAATGGGTGTCTAGGTCTGATGTGATTGAACAAGTCATGCCTTGATGTCAAACTATCTCCCAAATATAAAACCTCTCTAACTCATCAATATATAAGGCCTTTATGTTTGGTAAGAAGTGTGCGACCTTGGTCAACCTATCGATGATCACCCATACTTCATCACTTATTCAGGGAGATATTGATAACACTATAATGAAATATGTGGTGACTTCATTCCATCTCCACTTAGGAATCGATAGAGGTTGTAGGAGCCCAGTTAGATGCTGGTTCTTTGTCTTCACCTGCTGACATGTGGAGCACTAGGTAATGGAACCTACTATTTTTGTCTTCATACAAGGCCACCAATACTAACAATTAATATCTCTGTACATCCTGGTAAGTATGAGATGAATTTACAAAATAGAGGCATGAGATTCCATCATTAGATCTTACATAATATCAAACAGGACCCATACATTCCATGGTAGAGAAGATTTTCACTACTATCAACAACCTAACCAAGGGAGGGTTCTCTCCTGTGATGCTTTCCCTCAAAATGAGCTCTTCTCGATCAGATAATTATCCCATGTGTACTTTCTCCAGATAAGAGGCTTATACTGCAAGAGCAACTATGCCAGGTTTTCCAGAATATTCTTGAACCTCCAGATGCATCTTAGAGAACAAACCCATAAACTTCCCCTAAATGTTTCATAACCAGATAAATTTTGTATTTGTCTTGTGTATCAAAGTTTCATCCAAGACATTACTGTTTCTGATGGTATAAGAATGCTAAAATTCAAATGACTATATGTATTTCAGCAACCCACACTACCTCAAATTTAAGTCTTACTGTTTGGATATTTATTTCAAGATTTTATGATCCATGTAAATAAAGAACCTTTATCCCAACAAGAAGTGTCTCTAATAGTTTAGATAATAAACCAAAACTACCAATTTGAGATCATGTGTAGGATTATTCATCTCATAAGACCTCAATTGTAGAGATATATAATCCAAGACTCAATAATCCTACATCAGTACTGCACCTAGTCCAACTCTTGAAGCATCATAGTAAACAATATAACTTCTTCCTGGATTAAGTAGAATTTGGATCAAAGATATCGTGATTCTTCCCTTTAACTCCTAAAAATATTTCTCACAAACTTCTGACCATATTAACTGCACACCCTTATTACTTCCTATCAAAAGAGCCACTTCTATTTGGGATAAATACTAGACAAAATGTTTATAATATATATCCAGCCCTAAGAATCTGTGTATTTCAAACACATTCTTGGGATACTCTAAGAAAACTATTATGCTCTCTTTTTCTAGTTAAAATGATCCACCTTCCTTATATATGATATGAAAAAAAATTAACCTTATTGACGCAAAAGTGGCATTTATTGAGCTTCACATATAGATGGTTCTATCTCAGTATACTCATCACAATCTCACGATGGGTTTCATGGCCCTGTCTACAGTGTAAATATAGAAGGATGTCATCTATGAAGACTAACACAATAAAATAATGGTATGGGTGGCAATCCAGATTCATCAAATCCTTGACAAATTCTGGAACATTAGTCATATTGAACGGAATAACAAATAAATCATAAAAGTTATTCCTACATTAAAAATATGTATGTGGAATATCTGATGTTCGCATGTGCACCTAATGATATCCTAACCTCAAAACGATCATGGAGAAAATAGTTTCTCCCCTGAGCTGGTTGAAGATGTTGTATAAGCAAGGAAATGGATATTGATTCCTTACCATAAGCTAGTTGAGTCGACGGTAATCCATGAAAAATCTAATGGTACCATCTGCATTATTAGAGAAAAGGACCAGTGAACCATACAGTGATGTACTAGGTCTGATGAAACCCTTAACCTCAAGATCTTCAAGCTACTCTTTGGGATCACGTAGCTCTATTGGAGTCATCCTATAAGGAGGAATGGAAAATGGTTTCACACATGGAACAAGCTCGATCGTAAACTCAATTTCCCTCACATGAGGTAATATAGAAAAATATTCAAGGAATACATCCCAGAAACAATCCACAATGGGATGGAATTCCACTCAAGGCAGTCCTTGATCACACATTTAGAAACATGCTAGCAGAGATGTCTCTCTACCCAGCCCAGAATGGTTAGGTCTAACTCAATCTTCCTAGATATCGAATTCTCCCTTATATATAAAAGTCATATCCTTAGGTGTTGCAAAGACACTCAATGGATATAGTAATTCACATGGTCATGATAAATAATGATCTAGTCCATACTGAGAATAACATCAATGCCGGTCATCTCAAGGATGAATAACTTCCAGAAGAAATGATACCTGCATATCTCAAGGGGAAATCCTTGCACTGGAATATGCCCTCTATTCTAACCCCCAAAAGATTGTTGAGAGAAAAGAAACTACTGACGTAATTAATGGAAAGACCCAAAATCTTAATAGTTGTTGCAGATATGACTGAGTGTGAAGCACCAATATCAAAACAGGTAGAAACTAATGAAGATGATACAAGGATAGTACCCCAAATTGTAGAGGGTCCTCTATTCTGCTCAACTAATATTGGATGTACTACATACCTATGGCCTGATCCTCGGCCTTAATGTGTCGCCTTACTAGTCTGAGTAGGTCCACTATGCAAACATTGATATTCTGGAACATGACTGCCTTGGCCAAAACCTCCACTACGTAGACCTAATTAGATGGTGGAAATCATACTCCCATATTGACATGGAGTTTTAGATCATTTACCTAATGGAGGCTCTAGCACATATCCTCTTCCACTATATGATGAAGTAAAAGAATTACAGAAATTTAGAACGTGACCCATATATCTACAATATCAGCAATCCATCACGTTCCTCATGCACTGGGGTTTCTAATGGCCAATATGGTTGCACATTTAAGAAAAGATAGTGTCGTTAGTAAATGTCATTTGTCTAGAATTACCTCCATGTTCACCCCTAAAATGAAACTTCTTACGGCCTGAAGGACCACTACCCTGCTTCGGAACAAAACCACCTTGGTTCATAGGATCATCTTCCCTAAGATTTCAATCTGTTATTAGGGCCTAATTCACAATCTCTATAAAGGTATAAAAACAAAATAAATTCACCTTAGAGTGGATAGGATATCCCATTCCATACTCAATAAATCTCATAATCGTCTGTGTGTCACCGGTTAGAGATGGAGCAAAATGTCAGAACTCAATAAAACAAGTAGAATACTCTAGAACTATCATAGAGCCCTACTGATGGTGTAAGAACTCATTGAAATTATTTTCTCTCATTGTATACAAGAATAAGTGATTATAGAAATCTATCATGAAGTCTAACCAGACCATATCTTGTAGATTCTCTACATGAGAAACTATATCCCACCAATTCTTGGTGGAGTCACAAAGCATAAATAAAACAATTTTTAAACTCCATGATGGAAGAGTCTCAAGGTACTCAATGATAGATTCAATAGATTATATCCATGAATTTTTAGCATTTGGACTTCTATCTCCTAAGAAAGTGATAGGATTATACCACTAAAGTCCAGCATAAGCTCTTCTATAGTCGGGGAAGGCCTAGGAAGACTCTAAACTTACTGTATGAACCTGATATGATTATCCTAGAACTAGGTGTCAGTGCCCAAAGGAATATCAAGATGATGTTCCATATAAGGCACTATAGGTGATTCTATAGGAGTCACTACAGGTGGTTCCAGACCCACCAACTCTGGAATGTGCTCATCGGTACTCTCCTAGCGTATGACATGAAGATATTGCGATTACATTTTCTCTTCAATTTCCAAAGACACACCTAAGACTATGTTCTATTGAAGAATAGGTAAATAATTAATGGATCAATAAGGAGAAGGTAAGGATCAAGTCCTCCCTAAACATAGAATATTAGTTATGGAACGAAAATAAAAAGGAGGGTGGGTACATGGCCTACCTCTGAGTTTTACAAAATAGACAGCCCGCTCTGAGAGCCGGGTCTAGATAGAAAGATAATTGGTTAGAGAAAGATCACTAAGATAAATAAACAGTTTATATTTATAACCAAAAAATACTACAATATATTATAACTAAACACAATAGTACTCACATGCATGCATGAAGATTCACGTTGAAAGTCGACATGGCATAATAATATGCATGTCATTTCAGTCCCTATGGTTCCTAATAAGATGCATGTAAAAACTATGCCCTAATGTCATTAGGAAATAATAGTCAAAATCATCTGCTTAATAATAAAAATACCAGTAATATCATAAATTATGTGTTCCCCAATAGTGAAGTTGTATCAACAAAAAATAACAAAATCAATAATAGAAATCTCAACCCAAAAAATGTGGGTTTCCCCTGTACATGGGTTAGCTACATCTAAGCATAGGGTAAATTCCAAATTCCATTTTCCTAGAATCTAGTCTAACCCAAAAAATAATACAAAAGAAAAATAACCACCTTTGATACAACATTGTATTATCCTTACTCAAGTACCACTGAACTAGGCCCCAAGACAGTGGTCCATAAGACCTCAAATGTATCTCCCCAAACACCGGATGTGGGTGACTTGTAGCGAGGGCCTTGGGTATGTTATTGGGGAGACTATTACCTCATAAAAAGGTTTAACACTACAGAAAGATATATATATATATATATATATATAAAGTAGCATAAGCATAGAGAAAAATTAGACAACAGAAAAAATGGATAAATGACCCAACATAATAAAAAATATTTGTAGAAGCTAAATAGTCATAACAGATACCATGATGATGTCAATATATGATTCCAACTGTAAATAAAAGTTCTAGGTTACGGGTTACAATATTAAACTACATGGTTATAAAACTACCAAATACTAAACAGAAACTACGAAATAGAATCTCGAGCAAGGCTTGATCCTTTCCCCAAGATCCATCCAAAACATAAAATAAATTGAGAATTGGAAGTGAAACACTTCCCTGAATCCATACCTACAAACATAATGTCTAATTGGGTACTAAATAGTACCCAAGAAGGGTATGAGATATAATCTTAGTAGGACGGAACCCACAATGTCTAGACCTTCCCATTTTGAGCAATATACAAAAATAAGTGTGTCATATATATAATAAATACAAGAAACTAATATAAATAAATAAAATAATTGTATCTTATTCTGGGTTATCAAGCAGACTCCCGTCCCATGCCACCTACTTCGGCCTAAGCTAGAAGTTTGAATGAGATACCTAGCAAAGCTGAATATATAAATATTTCAAGGACAGAGTAATATTTTAGACCAAAGAAAATTTCATACCCCCAAATTGATCTTTTTCTTAGGGTCTAATCCATATGTTAAAACCATATCAATTAAAGGGACAATAAAAATATCACAAAGAATTTTAAAACTCTATGCAGTATAAATAAAAATTTCTCACACATTTATATTAAAAATAACAATTTTAGAGGTGGAGTATGAACATTTTCCCTAGGTATCAATATGGTACATCCAATCAATTATATACAATGCCCTGATCTTATCCACAGATATCCTTTCAAAATTCAAAGTATCGCTCTTGGATTGTAACTATGAGTTTGTCCCGGGTATCGCACATAAGGGACTGAGTATCAACTAGGAATTGGCATAGCCATTTTTTTAATGGATTCATCCTCAGTTTTTCCTTAAGGAACTGATATCACGTGATGGTATAATTAAAAGCATGGGGAAATCCCTTTCTTTGAGAGACTAAAACATCACTTTTTTTCCATCTTGTGTTGTAACCTATCAAGCACAAAGAGTCCAATTATGGGTTCTTAATATGGGAACTATATTATTTTCCCAACCTGAGTTAAATTTAAAACAACAAGATATGCATATATATTACAGAGTATAATTCATGGTTTCAGTTATCTAATTAAACAGTTAATTCCATGCATACAAATTATTCAAGCCCAATAGTAACAACTAGTAATGTTAACAAAATGTCAAACAGAACTGGAACATATCAATGAAAGTAGATATAATGACATATTATAATGGTAAAACCCAAAAATAATTATAGAAACAATTATTTAGGAAAAAAATTCATGGAATCCCAAATATATGGTTTATGGTTCATCCTAAATAATTTATTCAATTTAAAACTTCAACCCAGATTATTGCACATGCACATGTAATTAAAAATTTAAACAATCAACGAAAAAGGTAAAATAGGAAAATTAGGTCAGTACAACCAAAAGGGTTTCCAACAACATGTAAACAACCTAATAAAATGGGTTTTCTTAAACAATGGTCACAATGGTCAAGAAAAAAATTAATTAAATTAATACGCATTATTAGTGTTTTGCAAGTAGGAATCGACGACTAGCACACCGGTGCAAATTGAATGAAGCATCAAAAAAATGATAAAGAATAAATAATCCCCACATAACAGTAATAGTATATCTCACTCCCCTCAAAAAAATTTTATTTGACGTAAAATGGAAGAAATTAGAGGATTTAACAAAAACCACAATTTCTGGAAAAAATCTTCATGGCAGATCATGCAAAAAAGAGTGGATGAAAGTCATTGATTGTTATTGTAGAAGATTATCATTATAGATAGGTTCAAAATTCTTATGATGGTGTTGATAATAGAGAAGAGATAGAGGTGAAGTAGGCTTTTGAAGTGAAGAGGGTGTAGCACACAACCTAGAGAAGAGGGGGGAATGATGCACAGAGGAGAGGAGAGGGAGAGAATATATGAAAAAAATAAAGGAAATAAAATAAATAAGTGAGAGGAAAAAAATAAAATAAAAATAAATAAAAATGAAAATTAAATAAAATAAATTAAAAGATAAATAAATAAAGGAAAGGAGAAATGAATGAAATATAATAAATTTTTTTTCAACCCATTTAAATTATTAATCACTTTACTCCTGACTGATTTTTAATTTATTATTTATTTTTATTAGTTTTTCATTTATTCTATTTTATTTAAATTATTTTTATTCCTTTTAATCATTTTAATTATTTTTAACCTAAAATGTTGCACCAAGGAATAGTGTATTATTTTACATAATCTCTCACAAGCATAAAAATAATAATTGTAGCTCACAACCTATAACATACCACAAGGGCATGCTCCCAGGGTCACTCTATGGAACTGGAAATAAAATAAGAAATTAATTAGTCAGTACCATGGTTAAAACAATGATGTTACAACCACCCCTCCTTATGAAAACTTTTCCCCAAGTAACCCTTTTGATGGTATGGAAATTTCCCCTAATAAAAGTTCTAACCACTGGGAACACACATCGATTTCCCACTCCCAGTTCTCATCTTGAATGAGTTCATCTATCCATAGCACTCAGACCTGTGGAGTAGACCCATTTCATAGAACATGCATGCTATGATCGGTTATAAAAATCAGACGCACCTCAAAGGATGAATCTGCCTCCATCATAATGTCATTAGGAATAAACATATGAGACAAGTTTGTAAGATATTTTTGAAGATGAGATACATGGAGGACGTCGTGCAAGGAACGATACCTCTGAGGTAACAACAACTAATTGGCCACCGACCCAACTCTCTCCACTATCTCGAACGACCTGACATATCTTGATGATAATGTTCCCTATCTCCTAATATTCTTTTGACCCAAACTCAGTGAAACACACAAAAAGAATTGATGACCCACCTCAAACTCCATGGTTTATGATTAGGATTGGTATAAGATATTTTTCTTGATTGAGCTGTATACATACACTGTAGAATCATAAGGACATTCTCAAAAATCTCTTAAATGATATGAGGGCCCAGAAGAGTTGGCTCGCCTGCTTCGAGCCAGCATAGAGGTGAATGACATGGTCTCCAATATAGGGCCTCATATAGATCCATTTTAATTGTTTCCCAGAAGTATTTATTATAGATAAAATCAAATAGATGGATATGTTTCTCACAATAACTGCCAAAATCAAGGATACATGCCCGAAACATATCCTCTATCACTCGAATGGTTTGGTCGGGCTACCCATCAGTATGGGGTTGATATGAAGTACTCAAAAGCACATATATACCAAGTAACTTCTACAACCCTTGTTAGAAATCATGATTTGAAATAGGTGTCTCAGTCCCACACAATAGAATAGGGAATGTCATTAAGTCAAACTATCTCTCTAATATAAATCCTTCCCAACTCATCAATATAGAAGGTATTCTAGATAGGTAGAAAGTGCATGACTTTGGTCAACCAATCAATGATCACAAATACTACATCACTTCCTCTAGGAGATCTTAGCCAAAATGTAAGGAAATCTACAGTGATGTCGTTACATTTCTACTAAGGAACGGATAGAGGTTGTAGGATCCCAATAAGTCACTGGTGCTCTACCGTCACCTACTAACAGGTAGAGCACTGGTTAATAAAACTCGATATTTTCTTCTTCATACCTGGACACCAATTCTGACGATGCATATCTCTTTACATCTTGGTAATTCCAGGATGAAATTATCAAATAGAGGGATGTGATTCCCTCGTCAGCTCCTCTTGAATATAATAAGGGACCCATACACGACCACATTAGAGTAGGGTTTTACTACTTTCAACAACCCAATCGGGGTTCGGGTTCTCTCATATGATGTATTCCCTCAAAATGAACCCCTCTAGATCATATAACTATCTCATGTAGACTTGATCCAGAATAGAGGAAGTCACTACAAGAGCAGCTAGAATAGGCTGTCAGTGTTGTTCTTGAACCTTCATATGCATCTCAGAAAACAAATAGATCATATGCCACTCACTAGTGGCTACCTGGACGACCTGTGTCTATGTATTGTTACTCAAATATAAAAAAAATTGTCCATTCAATTAGAATAAGAAATATCAAATTTGAAATATTGTAGGTATTTGAACCTCCAGTGCGGCATCAAATTTAATTCTCATTGTGTGGAGATATATTTCAAGATTTCATGATCTGTGTAAATAACATACCATTCTCCCAATAATCATTGTCTCCAATAATGTATATCATGAACCACAACTACAAATTTGAGATCATGAGTAGGATAGTTCCTCTCATGAGGCCTCAGCTGGTGGGATCCATAAGCTACGACACGATCACCCTAAATCAAGATTTCACCCAGTCCGAATCCTAGATCATCACAGTAAAGAGTATAACTTCTGCCTGGCATAGGTAGAATCAATATCAATGTTTTTTTGATTCTTCCCTTTAACTCTTGAATATATTTCTCACAAACTTCCGAAGAGATGAACTCCACACCCTTCTTAGCCAGGGATTTTAGAGGATCTTCTAAGAAAGATAAATCCCAAATAAAACGTCTGTAATATCTATCCAACCTCAAGAAGTTGTGTATGTCAAAAGCATTCATGGGATTCCCCTAGGAAAATACTATGTTCAATTTTTTAGGTCAACTAATAAACCTGTCACGTATATTATATAACCCAAGAATTGAAACTTATTGATCCAAAAGTGAAATTTATTGAGCTTTACATATAGCTGATACCCTCTCAGTGTAATCAGTAAGATTTCATGATGGGTTTGATGGTCATTCCTAGAGCACGAATACACTGATATTTTGTCTACAAAGAATACCAAAAAGGAATCAAGGTGCGAGTTGGAAACCTAATTCATCATAGCCATGAAAACTATGGGTGTGTTCATTAGACCAAATGACATAACCACAAACTCATACAAGCCATTCCTTTTTCAAAAATCTATACATGGTATATCTCATGTTCTTACATGCACTTGATGATATCCCAAACATAGATCGATCATTTAGAAAATACATTCTCCTTAGATCTGGTAGAAGAGTTCATCTGTGTGAGGTAATGTATATCAATTCTTTACCATATGTTGGTTTAGTCGACGGTAATCCATGCACAATATGAGGGTACCATCCCCCTTCTTGGATAAAAGGACTGGTGAACCCCATTGATATGTTCTAGGTCTGATGAAACCCTTCATATCAAGATCTTTAAGCTGCTTATTAAGTTAATGTTGCTCTATTAGTGTCATCCTATAAGGAGGAATGGACATTGGTGCCACACTTGTCACTATACTCAATAGTTAACTCTACATCACTCAAAAGAGGTAATATGGAAAAATCATCAGGGAATACATTCTTGAAACGATCCAAATTGGAGGGAATTACACTGACTATAATCCATAATCCATAATTAAGAGACTTTATAGCTGAGCTACAACTTTTCCTAGCCCAAAACTCCTAGGTCCAGCTTGATTGGCCTAGATAACTCATTTTTCATTGTGTATATATGTGTTACCCTCATGTGTTGTAAAATTCACTTGAAGACGATGGTAATACACCTAGGCATGATAAGGAAAGAGTCAGTCCATACCGAGAATGATATCAAAGCCGAACATCTCAAGGATGAAGAAATTCGAGAAGAAATGGTACCTTCTAATCACAAGGGGTAACTCCTGGCACTGGCATATTCCCTTTGGTCTGACCCCAAAGGAGTGTCGAGATACATAATGCTACAAAATTAATCGATGGAAATACCCAAACTCTTAGCAATTGTAGCAGATATAAAAGAGTTTAGTGCACGAGCATAAAAAACTATAGAAACTAATGTCGTGGGTACAAAGATAGTACATCTAATCATAGAGGGCCTAGGGATCTGCTCTACTAACGCTAGATATAAAGAAAACATATGTGTTGATTCTTATCCTCGTGGTTCCTCCTGAATAGATTGAGCAGGTCCACTCTACGGATGCTGGTGTTCTGGATCATGAGTACCTCAACCACCACCTCTACTTCCTCGCCAGATTGGCTGGTTGATAACATACTCCAAGTTGTACATGGATCCAAAGATTCCATACCTAATGGTGGTGCTAGAATAGATCCTCTTCCACTAGATGCTGATGGAAAATAATGGTATAAACACTGAAGGCGAGTCAACTTTCTATAAGGTTAGAACTCCATCATGTTCATCAGGAACTAGGGTTTCTTATGGACAGTCCATCTTCGATGATGAAATATGATAGTGCTATCATTACATGTCATTTTGATGGAATTAATCCCATGTGCACCCCCAAATAATTGCTTCTTACTGCCTGAAGAACCATTACCCTACTTCAAAACTGAACCACCCTGGTTCATAGGATCAACTTCCCAGAGATTTAATTCCATAATTAGAGTCTGATTCATGATCTCTATAATGATATAAAAATGAAAAACATTCACCTATGAGTGGATAAGATATCCCATTCCATCATCAAATTTTATTGCAGTCATCTATGTGTCACATATCAAAGATGGAGAAAAACACTAGAACTTAGTGAAACGAGTAGCATGCACTAACACTGTCATAGATCCCTACTAAATATGAAATAAATCTTTAGCATGATATACTCACTAATTATGTTGGAATAAGTGATCATGTAATGATATCTGGAAGACTTCTGAGACCATGTCTCATGGTATCTCTACATGAGAAATAACATCCCACCAATGCTTGGCAGATTCACAAATCATAAAGATAGCTTGTTTGATCCTCCACTTTTAAAGCATCCCAAGGTGGTCAAAGATAGATTTAATGGATTATATACTCGAATATACAGCATTATGACCACCATCTCCCATGAATTTGGGAGGATACTACTGTAGAAAGTCCTGCATAAGCTCTTCCGTAGTTGGGGCATGCCTGAGAAAACTCTGAATTGACTGTATGAACATGAGATGATTATCCCTAGACTGGGTTTTAGAACCTAAAGGAAGATCAGGAGTAGGGTCCACATGAGGCACTACATGTGGTTCTATATGAATAACTATAGGTGGTTCCATAACCACAAAATTTGGAATATGCTCATCACTACTCTCCTAGAATACGACATGAAGACATCATGGTGACATTGCTCTACAATTTTCAAACAAACACCATAGACTGGAATCTATTGTAGAAGAGGTAAAAAAGTAAAGGAGTGTTAAGGAAATGGTAAGGTGGAAGGCCTCCCTGGACATGGATAGAAGGTAAGGAATGAAAATAAAAAGGAGGGTAGGTAAATGGACTACCTTTGAGTTTTACAGAATAGAGAACCTCCTCTGAGATTCGGGTCTAGATAGAAAAATAATAGGTATTGAAAGGAAAACTAAGACACATACAAACTTTATATTTATAACCATAAAATACTTTAATATAACAACCCTGCTCTTTATTTCACAGTTCAAAATACTTTATTACATATAATATTCACTTGATGAAACATAGAAGATTGAAAGGTATAGTTTCTTTTGGGCTTAGGAACATTACATAACAAAATTAAACATGAAATACATATCTTTATTGAAAAATTCTTTTACATTACCACACACATTCCTTCGTACTTTTCCTTGCATGTGATGACCTGAGGACATGCATAAAATATGGGTGAGCCATAAATCCTAGTAAGGGAGTAAACAAGGCATAAAATGAAGAATAAAATACATGTTAGGATATATTAATATCAATGGAGCATAATAGAAACATTAACATGAAGTCATGATATAGCATGATTATCATAACATGGAAATGTGGCAACAACATTTAACATGATATTAAAATGAGCCAAGGATCATTACACATAAAGTATTAGTAAAACATCATTGCACTTGAATTAGCATGAGTAAACCCTCATTTTATTTGATGTACCATCATACTAATATTTACCCAATGCATTGGAGTGCTATCAAGGTGTACCCTTCTTAATCATTTCATTTCATGGATAAGTGTTCCACATGGATCATATAACATGGATTCATTAAACATCATCAATTTCTCCATGATAAATTAATGTGTAATACATACATGAAACTCTATAGTAAATAAGTAAATTTTCCAAAATGTAAATACCCTTAATAGAGAAATGGTCATGCTACACACTACAAAATGACTTTGTCTTGGAAAATCGTGGTGCAATTTTAGCAGCATAACGTCGTGAAATAATAATTCATAAAATTGTTTGAGGGGATAAAGGGGTATCTCAACATATTTAAATGAAATTGATAGTAATAGGGTTAATATATATACATGTCCTACCATATGTAATGGAATTTAGATGCAAAATATGAAATAATTTATTTAATGTAAATGAGGAGAGAGAATTTCTTTATGGAATTTAGGCATGGTAACAAGTGTACATGGGAGAAATTAATGAGTGAGAAAGAGGTATATAATCATTTAAAAATAAGTAGGGAAGTGTGGGGGAGGTGATAAATCAGACCCCAACATTTTTAATTGAAAATACAATTATATAAAAACATAATGAAATTGGGGCAAATATGAGAAAGGAAGACATCCCTTACTTGGAAGTGTGATCCCAATGGCTAGGGAGAGGCTTGGGAGAAGATTCATGAGAGCTTGGGGAACCTTTGGAGGATTATAGAGAGGGTAGGGAAGTGGTTGGTCAAGCTTCAAATACATTGACTGAAGACAAAGTGGGATATTGGGTGGGATTATATAGGAAAATAAAGGGAATTATTTATTATTTAGGTTTTGGACACCACACATTAAACTAATGAAAACCAAAAACCAAACCATGAGTTTTTCCCATGGTTTTTGACAAATGGGAGTGGAAAAAATTACTTTATAATACCAATGGATGAACTTAAAATCTAATGCTTGCTTATGTGGAGGTGAGTCACACCCCCAAGGAAATCATTTTAAACAGTTAAAATGTTTTATAAGTCTTGGAGGGTCCACTATAGCATATTAAAATAAATAAAAAAAACCTATAATAACATTAGTTTTATGATAAAACACATATTGGACTAAAATATCATTTATATATTTTTATT
Organism: Viscum album; assembly: GCA_963277665.1. Lineage (NCBI taxonomy): Eukaryota > Viridiplantae > Streptophyta > Magnoliopsida > Santalales > Viscaceae > Viscum > Viscum album. The sequence goes on from OY728134.1 coordinate 121,475,580, forward strand.
ACATCACTATTTGGTCACAATGATGTCATAAGAACCTTATACAATTAAACGGTATATAATTTTTACCTAAAAATTCAGCTATATTAGAACATTATGTAAAATTCACCATTCAATAAATTAGATTTCCTGATTCCAAAAATAATATTCATTTTATCTAAATAATTTTATAAATATGTGATTTTTACTTTAAACATAAATACCGTCATTTATCAAAAATTCATTTGTTTTGACAAAAACAACTTTCAAACCTTAATAAAAATTGAAATTATGTTCGTAAAAATAATAAGATCATTTATATTTAATAAAAAGTAATTTAGTAAAAATATATAGTTAAAATATTATTTTAATTCGAAAATACATTAATTCACCAAAATAGATTTCTTAATTGAATATTATCTAAATATACTATTTTTTATTTAAAAACTATTTTCAATGTAACAATAATAAAATGAATGTATATTCTATATAAAAAAATAATGTGCATAATCATAGTTCTAGGGTCTCGTTACATAACCCCTTATAACACCCGCATATGACCTAAGGTTAAGGTGTTTTATAGTGACTGTCTCTTGGGGTAGATCGGATAATATCCCTCGGGTGGCAATCTCTATCAACTTCCACATCACCCATAGGTGGTTCTATTTGAGCATAATGTGTTGAAGCTCATGTTGGTATTGGTCTAGAGTAAATCCCATCTGCGACACCTCCTTTCTGAGCTCCGAAAAATGGGATTTGTATGCATCAATTCTACTAGATGAGGAGATTGCTTCCTTTGTCCGAGTTAATTGGATTTGTTAAATTCCTATATTTATAATAATCATTTGATCACTGTTCAATGGATATATCAGCAAAATTAACAATTTTTAATAGTATTTTGAAATCCAAGAATGTTAAACCAAAGAAGTGAATAGGTCTTATATAACCATCTTACAAATAAATTATTTAATTAGATCAATAAAAATTCTCATTTTTAAATGTTTGGGTTGCTCCAATCATTCCCCCTTAATTTAACCCTTTAAATTTCTTTTTCTGACACTAAAACAGATGAGGGTAACTCTACTTCATCACTTTCTCCGGTTCTCATGTTTCTTCCTCAAACATTATTTTTCTCCAGAACACCTTGATGAGGGGAATTGTTGTATTTCATAAAACTTTTTCCCTAAAATCTGTGATCTTCAATATCTTCTCATCATATGATAAGTCATTATCAAATGGTACCACCTATGGATTGAGTACATTTGATGGGTCAGGTATGCACTTACTCAAGAGTGATACATGGAATACATCATGTACTTGAGATAGGTTTGTTGGTAGTGCTAGTTGATAGGCCACTGCTCCAATGCGATCAAGTATATCAAAAGGGTTTATTTACCTTGGAATAAGCTTTCCATTATTCCCAGATCTAATAAATCTCTTCCACGGTGATATGGGGAGTAATACCATCTCTCTGACATCAAACTCTAGGTCGCATTGATGATTATCAGTATAACACTTTTTTCGGATCTGAGCAGCTTTAATGTCCTGTTGGATGGTCTTAACCTTCTCCACCATTTCTTCGACCATTTATGGATGTAGGAGTTTTCTATCCCCAACCTCATCCCAACATATTGATGTTGATAACCTTTTCCCATAAACGACTTCATAAGGAGCCATATAGATGCTTTAATGGAAACTATTGTTGTAAGAGAACACAACTAGAGGAAGATGTTGATCCCATCCTCCATTTAATTCTATTGAGAATTGTCTCAACATGTCCACAAGTGATTGGATAGTCCAGTCATATTGGCCATCTATTTGAGGATGACTATTTGTACTGAAGTTCAGCTTAGAATTCAGAGCATGTTAAAGACTCTTCCAAAACATAGAGTGCAATCTTGGATCTCCATCGGATAAAATCGTTTTTGGTACTCCATGAAGCCTTACCACTTCTCTGATATATATCTGTATGAGTTGATCCAATGATAAATCATCTTGACTTTCAATGAAGTGTGAAATCTTTGTAAAACAATCCACAATAACCTAGACATCATTGTTTCCTTTGGATGTGTTCGGAAGCCTGGTGAAAAAGTCCATAATTATGTTCTCCCATTTACATGTTATATGGTTCATGGTTGATCATCCCCTTATACTTCTGCCTCTTAGCCTACACTTGCTGACATACCGGGAACTTTGATGTATACTTAGTGATCTCCTTCTTCATGCTATCCCACCAATAATGCTCTCAGAGATCTCTATAAATCTTTGGGTTTCCTGTGTGAATGGATAAATTCAAACTATGTGCATCATCCAAATGTTATTTCTTTAACTCCGGAATTGATGGGACATAGAGTATTCTCCCAAATCTCCCAATTCCTTCTTCATTAACATTGAACTATGAGGATTTACATTTTATGATAGTTTTGAATTTCTTCTAGATTCCCAAACCATCCTTTTGAGCATCCTTTAACCTTTCCAAAAGATACGGTTGAAAAATTATTTGTTAAAGTATTGATGATGTTCCCTTATTTATTAATCCCATGTCCATCTTCATCAAATTTAAGAATATTGGATCCTTTTCAATTCTCATCGATGATATAATTGTTGTGTCCTTTCTACGTAGAGAATCTTCCACCTTTTTCTCTTTCCCAGGGTGGTAATGGATTGAGTAGTAGTGGTCTCTGATCAGCTCTAACCATCATTGTTGGAACATGTTCAACTCTTTCTGTGTGAATATATACTTGAGGCTTTTGTTATCCGTATATATTTCACACTTCTCCCCAATGATTTAAATCCACCAAAATATTTAAGTGAATATTATTACAGCCAACTCTAAATCTTGTGTCGGATTTTTTTTTCACATGAACAATCAATTTCCTTGAATAATAGGGAATTACTTTGTCATTTTGAATCAACACGTAGCCCAGGCCCATCTTCGAATCATCACTGAATAACACAAAAAGTTATCCACTTGTGGGTAATGTGAGAATGAGCACAATGATAAGCCTCATTTTCTATTCCTTGAATCCCTCTTCACATTCATCACTCCATGAAAACTTTACTCCCTTCTTAGTTAGCTTGGAAACTGGGTTGGAAAATCATGAGAAATATATCATAAATCAGCAATAATATCCAGCTAACCCCAAGATACTACGGATATCCGTTACCGATGTCAGCCTCGACCATCCCTCAATTGCATTTGTCTTAGAGTTATCCACATATAACATGTTTCTTGTGATGATATGACCTAAGAATGATACCTCCATTATCTAGAACCCACACTTGTTGTACTTTTACTAGAGAATATCCTTTCATATGGTCTCTAGTAAAGTTCTTAGATTCTCCTCATACTTCTCCATGGTTTTGGAGTTGAAAAGGAATCTTATCACTATGTCTGTAGCTGATTGAACAAGTCATCAATCCAAGGAGAAGTATTGGTCTCCACATAGATGACTGAACAAGTTATCAATTCATGGTAGATAAAACTTGTTCCTTATCGTGATTTTGTTGAGCTCACGATAATCTATACAAAGCCGCATTGACACATCCTTCTTCTTGATGAAGAGGACCAGTGATGCACTTGGGCGTATAAACCCTTTATCCAGATTCTCATGTAGTTGTTTCTTCAACTCCTCATGCTCCACAACATTCATTATATACAAAGTCTTGCATATTGGAAACATCCTAGGTATGTGATCAATTGATAATTCAACATCACTTCTTAGAGGAAGACCATGAAATTCCTTAGGAAAAACATTAGAGAATTTCCTCATAGTAGGCATGTCTTCAAGCATGGTTTCTTACATAGAATCAATAATATGATACAGATATGCATTCTCATTGGGTAGTAATATCCACGATAGAGATTATGGTCTTAAAGATGATTCATCCTCCTTACACTTGTATATAATCAGGGGTCGATTATCCTTATGAAGAGTGATTTCCCTCTCATAGTAATTTAGGTTGTCTCTATATAAGGGAATCCAATATATGCCATGAATTGCATAAAATTACACAAAAAGGAGTATGAAGAGGTTTTCCGAGAAGTTCAATCCAAAAATTTTGATTGGGGAGGAGTTATATTCATGGGATGAAATGATTACCCCATTTTTCTTTCTCACTGACATCTTTACTTCCATGACTTGTGGTGGGGTGGGGATTATTCTACTAAATTTTGGGATATAATAGAATGAATAAAACCAAAATAAAAAATTGTTCTCTCTATCCTAAAATTAATAACGAGTGTATCTATCATCAATTCATTGTTGGGGTTTACTTTGGATGTAGTGATCTCAAAATCTCACCCTTAATGACTTGAAGGTTGTTTGTTGCCTCCTATAACCATTGGCATAGGTCACTAGTTTGAAACGTTCCCTGGTTCTTTCCTATTGAAATAGTGAATAATGCATTGAGGGTAAAATGGAGTGTTCCTATCCTATATCACAACAGTGGGTTTTTATTGTCAGAATTTAATGTCCATGCGCCCTTCTCTTCCACATCTAATGCATTTCCTCGTCCCATTCAATCAATTTATGGGGTGCTACTTTTTTCACCTTTGGCAAGGGGGTGTAAGATTTTCATAGACCCATTTAATTTATCCATTGGTCCCCCACAATTTAATACCACCTTAGACTTCTTATCCCCATGATAACTGAGTTTTTATGATCTTTATTTCAACTTTGAGGGAACATCAGACAATTTCCTCATAGCTCTCAAAGTCACAGATTTCTAGGGATTTCTGTAGATTAGGTTTTATCCCACCAATGAAGCGGTCAACCATGCATTCAGAGGTAACAGAAGAGATGGAGGCATATCATGTATGTCGTGTTATGTTTTCCTCATATGCTTCGATGTATTAGTCAAATTTTTGTTTGAAGTCAAAGATGTCCCTTTCCATATTAGGTCAGAGGGTGTGAGGAAAATATTTTCTGTAAAAACATTTTCTATAAATCCTTCAATTCTAATGCCTTGAACTCTTTATTAGGCTTGATATTTTTTATCAATGTCCACCATTGATCAGCTTCACATTCTATATGATAAGCATCCAAAAGTTACTTCTCTTGATCATAACATTGAAGGATGGAGAAGATCTTCTCAATGGAGTTGATCCATTTTTCAGAAATTGAGGGATCAGATGATCCATTAAAAGTAGCAGGCCTTTGTCTCATGAATCTTTTGATTACAACTTGTTATTTATTATGGGGGTTTAATGTTACTCTTGATCCGTATTTCATTTCAAAACATGATTTAACTAAGAGTACATCATGACAATGTTTGCGATTTCCCCTCTCATCAGATTTTGCATCTCATTAGAACAGTCATCACATTGATCTTTGCATTAGTTATTATGTGGAGCCCTCCTATTACCAGCCATTAGCTAGAATAAAAGTAAAGTTAGGGGTAACACAAAAAGGGAAATCCAAAGATAAAAACGGATTACTTATAAATTACTTTTATTTCCTTAACTTATGAACATATAGGCTTCAATCTATGTTATCAATGATCTACTTCCCAATATATATTATAAAGGGATTTTTCCCTTAAATAATGGTTCATAATAAGATCATTAATTTACCTAATCATATCCCCTGGGAGTTTCATAAACAATAGTGCATCAAGGCCCACTGTTGTGCACCAGTTCCCATTAGAGTCTAGCTCAAAGAGGTGTTTTCGGGTTTTACCCCTTGATATATTTGTGTCAAAGATGCCTCTACCTACTCGTATCCAGACAGAAATGTATTTTCATGATAAAAAACTTACTCAATACTCACCAAAATTTTGGTTTTTTTTATTATGCATCGTTTTATCCATAATTCTTTAACAGGGGTTTTCTAATCCTAATCCCAAAAATCACTAAACCTATCCTCTGATACCAACTATAACAACCATTATTTTTATTTCACATTTAAACATAATTTATTATATAAAATCTTCACATGATACAACATATAATATCGAATAGTCTTGTGTTATTGGGGATTAGTGAAATTACATAACAACTTAAAACATGAAATACCCATCTTTATTGAAAAATTATTTTATATGACCACACACATTCCTTCGTACATAGAATTTCATGGGATAAGCTAAGGACATGCATAAGAAAAATGTGATCTATAAAGCTCATCAAGGGAGTAAAAAAGAAATAACATGAAGAATTAATTACATGTTTTGTGATAATAATATCAATGGATCATAAGATAAACATGAATATAAAGGCATAATATAGCATGATTATCATAACATCATAATGTGGCGACACCATTTAACATGATATTAGAAAGAGACAAGGATCATTGCAAATGGAGAATGAGTAAACCCTCATTTTACTTGAATTAGAATGATTAATCCCCCATTTCACTCTATGTATCATGATACTAATCATTACTGAATTCTTTAGAGCGGTATAAGGGAACACCCTTCTTAATCAATTCATTTTCATGAATAAGTGTGCCACATTGATCATATAACAAGGATTCATTAAAAATAATAATATAATAAAAGATAAAGGATTGTAGAATATATACATGAAACTCTATAATAAATAATTAAATGTGCATAAATTTGAATAACCTTGATAATGAAAAGGGCATGGTATTCACTACATAATGACTTTGGCTTGGAAAATAACAGTGCAATTTCAGAAGCATAACAGTGTGACATAATAATTCATAAAAATGGTTGATGAGATATAACGGGGTATCTAATCATATTTAAATGAAATGAACATTAAGGGGTTTATATAGATACTGGTCTAAACATATGTAATGGAATTTAGATGCATAATATAAAATAATCTTTTTAATGTAAATGAGGAAATAGAAATTCCTTACGGAATTTCGGCATGGTAATGGGTATACATGGGAGGCATTAATGAGAGAGAATGAAGTATATAATAATTAAAAAATAAGTATGGAAGTATGGGGGATGTGAAACATCATACCCAATCATTTTTAATTGAATATATTATGGTATAGCAATAAAAATAAATTTGGACAAAAATGAGAAAGGAAGAAATCCCTTACTTGGAAGTGTGATCCAAAAGGCTTGGGAGAGGCTTTAGAGAGGATTCGTGGGAGCTTGGGGAACCTTGGGAGGATTATAGATAGAGGATATCAGAATTTTTTCTATCTCCAAAGGCTTTGAGTGAAGAGAAAGTTGGAGCTTGAGTGGGTTTAAATAGGAAAAGATAGGGATTTCTTTATTATTTAGGTTTTTGAAACCACAGATTAAACTAATCCAAACCACAAACCAACCCATGTTTTTTCCAATTGTTTTTGCCAAAGGGGATCCAGAAAAATTATTTTAAAAGTAAAATGTTAGAACTTCTTAAAATATTTGGCTTTCTTATTTGGAGGTGATTAACACACTGAAGGAAATCGTTTTAAAAAGTTAAAATGTTTTATATGTTTTGGAGGGTCCACTAAAGCATTGTGAAATAAATCAAACAAACCTAAAATAGAATTATTTAAATGGAAAAACATATATTTTCAAAAAACCACATTTATAGTATTTTATTACAACACTATTTGATCATTATGTGGTCATAAAACGCATTATATAAATAAATGGTATTTAATTTTTACCCAAAAATTTTATTGTCTTATAAAATTATGAAAAATTCATCATTGGATAATTTCTGCGTATCAATTCCAAGAACAATATATATTTTATATAAATAATTTTCTAAATATGTGAATTGTTACTTTTAAAATAAAAACTACCATTTATCAAAAATTCATGGGTTTTAACAAAAACTACTTTCAAACCTTGATAAAAATTTCAATTGTATTCATAAAAATTATAGGAACATTTATATTTATTAAAAAAAAATTTAGTAATAATATTTCATTAAAATAATATTTTAATTAAAAAATATATTAATTCAACAAAATATATTTCTTAATTGAATATTTACTAAAAATACTATTTTTTCTTTAAAAACTATTTACAAAGTAACAATAATAAAATGAACTTATATTTTCTATACAAAAATAATATTCAGAATCATAGTTCTAGGGTCTTGTTACACATACCCTTTTAAAACTCGCATATGACCTAAGTGTATGGTTACGATGGTGATAGTCTCTGGGGGTGGATCAGATAACATCGCTCATGTGGTAATCTCTATCAACTTCCACTTCTCCTATAGGCGGTTACGTTCAATCTTAATGTGTTGAAGCACGACTTGGGCTTGGTCAAGTGTGAAGTACAGTGGCACCACCTCCTTTATGAGATCTAACAAATGGACATCGTATGGAGCAATTCTAATAGATGGGACTATATATTCCTTTTTCTTAGTAAATTGGATTTGTTAAAACCCTATATTTATACAAATCATGTTATCACTGTTTAAAATCTATATTATCAATGTTAAAAATTCATAATGCTATTTTAAAATAAAAAAACATATAAATAAGTGAATATGTATTATATTACCATCTTAAAAATAATACATTTATTCATAACAAGGGGAATTTTCATTATAAATATCTTAGGTAGTTACATACAATATATTAAAACTAAACACAATAGAACTCACATGAAAACAGGAATATGTTTATTGAAAGTAGATATGGAATAACAATATGCATGTCATTTTAATCCCTATGGTACCTAATATGATACATATAAATGCAATAATCTATTTTCATTAGACTACAATAGTAAAAATCATCATCTCAATAATAATAATACCAGTAATATCATAAAATAATTGCATAACCTAATGGTGAGGTCGTATCAACAATAAATGACATAATCAATAATGGAAATCCAATCCCAGAAAATTTAGGTTTCTCTTATACTTGAGGTAGCTATGTCTAAGAACAAGTTAAATTCTAAATTCCTATATCCTAGTATTCTATCTAACCCAAATAGTAAGAAAAAAGGAAAATCATCACCTCTCATACCTCTTTGTACTATCCTACCCTGAGTACCACTGAATCGGGCCCTAAGACAGTGTGCCACAAGACCTCATCTGTATCTCCCCAAACGCTAGATGTTGCCGACTAGCTGTGAGGTCCATTGGTATGTTTGTGAGGATACTATGACCTATTATGATATGTTATAATAGAGAAGAAAAAATTATGTAATAAGTAGCAGAATCATAGAGAAAAAGCATACCAGAGTCGAAGTGGATAAATACCCTAATAGAATAAATAATAACTGTAGAAGCTGAATTGTCATAACAGACACCATGATGATGTCAATGTATGATGGAAAAATTAAATAAAACTGAAGGGGTATGGGGTACAATAATAGACTATATTCTAAAAAAGCTACCAAAATACCAAATGGAAATTGCAACACAGAATCTTGAGAAAGTCTCTGTCCTCTTCCCCCAAGCTCTATCCAAAACAGTAAAGCAATCTAGCATTGGAAGCGACACACATCCCTGAATCCATACCTATGAATATAATGTTTACTCAGGAACCAAATGGTGCCTGATCTGGGTGTGAGATGTAATTATATTATGTCAAAACCCACATTGACTAGACCTTTCCATTTCATGTTGTAGACCAATAGTAGTGTTCCATATATATAATAAATACAAGAAACATAAGTAAATAAAAAATATTTGTAGCTTGGCCCAGGTTAGAAAGCGGGCACCCGTCTTATACCACCTACTTCGGCCTAAGCCAGATTTCTAAATGAGATAACTGGTAAAGAAGAATATATACATATAGCAAGGCCATAGTAGTATTACATATCAATTAAAAGGGAATACCCCCAAGCTTGTTCATTGTTATGGGTTCTAATCCGTATGGCAAAGCTAAGTCTACTAAAGGCATACGAGAAGTTTCCAAAAATATGATGAAACTCTATGACGTATCAATAAAAACATCTCATTCATTTATATTAAAACTGATAATTTTTGTGGGGGATTTCAATTCCGTCCCAAAGGTATCTCTACGGTACATCCAATCAATTATATCCAATGCCACGAGCTCTTCCAAGATGATCCTTTAAAAATTCCAAATGTCATTCCAGGATAGTAACTATGAGTCTGTCCTTGGTATCACACATAAGGGTCCAAGTATCCACCCAATATTGGCACAACCATTTTTCTTGTGGGTATATCCTCGGTTTACCCTTAGGAACCAGTATCAACCAATAATAAAATAATGAGAAAGATGAAATCCCTTTTCCTGGATAACCTAAAACATCATATTCCTAGAGTGGTGTGATCTAACCTATCAAACATAAAGATTCCAATTTTGGGTTCTTAATATGGGACCTACATTCTCTTCCTCGCCTGAGTTTATTTAAAACAACAAGAGAGGCATATATATATATATATATCACATCGAATAATTCTTGATTTCATCCATCTAATAAACCATCTAGTTTTATGCATACCAATTATTCAAGCCAAATAGTCGCAACTAATATTATTAACACAATATTAAAAAAAATTGGCACTAATTAGTGAACTTAGAGGAAAAATATTTAATAATGGTAAAAACAAGACAAGAATTATAATAAAAACTATTTATGCAACAAATTTACGTAAAAACAAATTCAATTTTTATGATTCATCTAAAATAATTTATTCAATTTAAAACATGAACCCAAATTATAGAACATTCACATGTAATTAATAATTATAATACTCAAGGCCAAAGGTAAAATAGGCCAATTATGTTGGGGCACCCAAAGGTGTTTCCAATTAAATAGAAACAACATAAAAAGGGGGTTCATATTAATCAACAATAATAAGGCTAAATGAAATCTATTTAATTATATTATTACACATTATTATGGATTCTATGGTAGACACCGACAACCATTGATTTGATCTAAAACAAAATAAATCTAATGATTTAACAAAATCCCTATTAAGGTTAAAAACATTTATAAAAGATCATGTGATGGAGATTGGATGAAAATTAAAGATTATTGGTATGGAATATTATCCATTCCAATAGGTTTATATTTCTTCTAGAGGGGTTGATAACAGAGAAGAGATAAAGGTGAAATGGGCTTTAGAAGTGGATAAGGGGTTGGCACAACACCTAGAGTGGAGGGGGCACAATGCATAGAGGAGAGGGATATAATAGAGAAAAAATGAATGGAAAGAAAAGAAATAAGGGAGATGAAAAAAATGAAAATAAAGAAGGATGAATAAAATAAAATAAATTAATAAATAAATAAAACAAACGAATGGAGAGATGAAATAAAAAAACAAAAAATGGGTTAAACCAATTTAAATTATTTTTCATTTTTACACCTAACCAATTTTTATTTTATTATTTATTTTTATTCCTTTTTAATTTATTTTGATTTCTTAAAATATATTTTTATTTATTTTAATCCTTTTAATTACATTTAACCTAAAACATTGTGCTAGGGCATAATGTATTATTTTTCATAATTCAACACACCCATAAAACAAATAATTTCTTCTCAGGACCTACAATGGATTGCGCAAGCACGAACCTTGGGTCTCTATAATGTATTGGACTTAATGTTATAGCTTCAATGTAAACTTGATGATGCTTTCTTATCTTGGAGTTCTCATAAATCATAAGTAGTCTAAACCCCTATGATGCAAGCTTTATTAAATAAAGGGGGAGAAATTTTTTTTAAGAAAAAACATTTTGGTCTCAGTTCCTTGGTGTGTGTTTACCATATTTAGAATTGTTTAAAGGAATTGAGTCCTTTTTTTAGAACATGAAATTATGAAGATATTGGTTTTTAGTTAGACCACTAATCCATGAGAATAAAATATTTATAGATAGATGTTTTGGAATGTCCAAAATGAGTATTATAATTCAAAAAGGAATGAATTTGATGATGTCGAAGCCACAGACAATAGTTCCTTATATGTGGGGTTCCACTAACTATTATAGTAATAATGAAACTCGTCATAATATGCAGTGATTGTTTGAAAAGGGAATTAAAAGTTGAATTTTTTTCATTGAGAGTTGTTGGAAACAAAGAAATCAGAAATGAAGTTTTGGGGGCTAATGTGTGTGGGGAAGTCAGAGACTGATCAAAGGATAAACATCAACAATATAGTAGACCATTTTCATCAGGATGGTTTTTTTTATAAAAATTGTGTCAAGGTTCATTAGACTGGGGCTAACATGGATTATAAATATGAGGTAGAGACCAATTTATTAGGCGTAGACTAACACTGATGAAATTCATCAAATACTGAACTTAATTAGTTGAATGATCATTGGCCTGAAGAAAATAAGATAAGAAGAATTTTTTCAATAGCCACACATGTTTTTCAAGGGAATCTAGAGGTTTGATGAGTTTATAGAAAATGTTTTTCAATTAAGCTGGATGTTGATGATGAACTATTTTTGAGGAAGATCAATAATCTTTAAAAGTTTCAACTATGTTTATGGAAAAATAAAGGCGACTAAAGTCTAATTATGTAGAAATAATTGTTTAAATGTATTATACTTTTATCAGTTTATTCATAGAATCTAGATGGGTAGTAGGTTATGGGAATCATAATGAGTTGATAAATGTTTGTTTCTTAATTGGTGTAGATAAATGTATTGAAGAATCTAATTTTAAACATATGCTTCCAATCTTAATGGGAAAATCATATTTGCAATCAGATTTGGACAGAATATTGTTTAGAAATTATAAATCAATATGAAGATGTGGGAAGATTATAGAATGTTTGAGAAGAACTTATAAGTGTTAAGAATAAATGACTAAAGAAAATATATATCTGAAATTTAGGAAAAATTTATGTTTTATTAAATTTGGTTGAGTGAGAAAAGTTTTCATAATATTGGCTAAACTATATTTGGGAAACCTATAAGTAGTGGAAGTACATTTTACTTTTAACTGATGAAATTATTATTCACATGTGAAGAGAGAAGTTTGAGCACTAAAGGTTTTTAGAGAGGAGTTTCTCGATTGGGATTTCTTGAGGAAGGTTACTAGATTGAAGAAGTATAAGAAAGATCATATTCTAAGTTTCCATATTGGACTGAGAAATCGGACAGGGATTTCCAAAATGATGTAGAAGTAGTTCAAAATTATTTTAACGATATTCTAGTAGATTTATACTACCATACTAAGAAATCAGATATGAAAATTAGACTAGGTAAATCTGATTGGGCATCATTATAAAGATCAAAAAGTTATTACCCAAATTTGGGTTGGAAATTTAAGAAATTTTATGAATATTATATTTGTTTAAGTTGATAAGGAAGAACAATAACATGTTTTTATGCAACTGGATAATGTTTCATAAATTGTTACAAAAAATATATTACATCATTTATAGAAACTTAAAGCACATGCCCCATTGTAACGAACATATTTCCACATGAGTGTAAGTGATTATACTACTAGTTATATCCACAAAACATGATAGTTTACTAGTGAATTGTGTTGTATCATATTGTTTTCATACCTTATTGAGTATGTAGTTACACTTATTGAGTATTGAACCTTGTAAATTATTTTGTTCCTTCAGATGTGGTGTTTCTTTAGAAAGGTAACCAATATCTAACAATATGTCAATTGTTTTTCAAAAAAAAGTAAACTTAAAAGTTGAAAAGATATAATTGATTCACCCTTATCCCTCTTAGTGATAAATTAATCCTGCTGGAAGTTGTCAATGGGTATCAAATACAAGGTTCTATTCGTTTAATCTTTGTAAAAAAATTGAAAGAAAAGTTGTGATTGAGAATCTCAATTGTGTGAACAGTAATAGGATTTTGGTCTTCGATGGTGAGAACAATCATATCAAGAAAGATAGAATATTTCCTTATCTTATGTATCATGGGTGTGATTTTTTTGATACTGCAATAGATGGATTTCATAACATTGATAGAAAAGTTCCTTCAACATATATTGATTAGAAGAATATTGAGAATGATGGAAGAGTCCATAATTCTCTACTCTCACCACATTCTAAAATTGAGTTTCTATCTGTGAAGGGTTTTTTTCTACTACCAAGGGTATATAGGATAAGGTAAAGAACATTTATAAGAGAAATATAAAGTAAATATAAAAAGTTTCAAATCTAGAGATTGAAGTACGAAGATCCCAATATGGATGAGTATGAATCTATTGGTGACTTCTTTACTAGGGTGAATAAAATTTTTAGATCTATTATATGTCTTGGTGAAAAGTTATAATATTCTAACATTTCATAAAATAGATTGAAAATTATTATTGAAAATCCTGATGCCAAGGGTTCCTCATTAGAAGATACATATCTTGAAACAATATCTCTAGATGATTTTCATTTTATTCTCATTACATATAAAATTAAAAGGGAGAAATATATGAAGATAAAAAAAATATGAGCATAAAATTCTATTCAAATCTGCTAAGAAATAAAATCCTAATAAGATTCCTAAAGAATAATAAGTTGGTGATGCTAATTCTAAAACAAAGGTATGTAGAAATCATTATGAATTTTTATCATTATTTTATAAAAATGTGAAAAGAGGTATAAGTACTTATTATGGTAACATTCCCAAGTAATTTTATAAATGTGAAGTCATTGGGAACTTTGTGGCTAATTATCCTTGAAGAAATAATGAAGAGTATAATGATGAATCTGATTGAAGTTAGAGAAATTATGGAAGAAACAGGGTCATAAGGCTAAAAATTATTTTATAGGGAAAGAAAAAAAATACTCCAAACATTAAAGAGGAAGGTTTTTGTCTAAAGACGATGAAGAAGGTAGAATTGAGGCTGAATATAAAAAATACTTAGCGTTCTAGAGAAAATACTTCCATTTCAATAGTAAACAGTAAAGAGTTCAGAAGAAGAAATTATGATGAATAAGAAATGCGATTAAAATTTAATATGATGGAAGAATTGAAATAATGTCTATGAATGATTGGGAGGCTTGAGAAAGAAATGAAGAAGCTACAAAATGAAAATTATTCAATAAAAATCAATAATGTCTTCGTGGTGAAAAATTCAACATGATAGAAGAGATTAATGATTTGAAGAAATCTGTTGAGAAAGAAAACAATTTCAATGAACATCATAGATGTCAAGATTAATGAAAAAGAATAAGAGTTGTAACTTTTCAGAAAAATATTTCTAAACATGAAGGGATGGTTTTAATATTCAAGAACACTACATCTAATATTGGTGAATGCTCTGGAATGGGTAAACCTAATAAGGATAAAAAGTTACATTCAAAGGATGAGTGGAATGCTGAAAAAAATTGAGAAAAATTAAAATGCTTAAGTTTTGTATATAGTCAAAAATAAAGTGGATAAATAAAAAGTTTCTAAAATTTTTTAGTCAGAAAAAACATCGATTACTTATAGTTCTGATAAAGATTAAAATAAAACCAAGATGAATAAAAATATTCTGACTGATAACAAAAACATAGGTGTTCAATAAGGATATGATAAAAAATGATAAGAAGGTTACTGAGAAACAAGATCACAAATATAGATATTTTTAAATTATAGAGGAAAATATTTTTTCTATAGATAATACTATTATTTTGGTAGATTCTTACAAATGGAAAATGTTTTTTGGTTTAATAAATAACCTTACTACTATTCCAAAAATTACATAAGGAAATGTTTGAGGGGAGTCAATTATCTCAAAGTAAGAAGTATGGTATGAATGTTTTTAAGAAACTTGAGAAGGTCAATATAAAAACAAGAAATATTTTCAATATTTTGGAAACAAATTTTGAATGACATAAAAAACATTTACACTATGTTAAGTGATGTATAATTTTGTTACCATTGCAAAAAATGTTTGTTAACAACTCTTAGATTCTGGATAAGAAGATATAAAAAGGTAAATAAAAATATATTATTGTAGAAACCACTCACAAAGATAAAAAAGGATAATAACCATGGATTCTATATATTAGGTGTTCTTATTATATGATAATAGATTTTAAATTTTTGAAGAATGTAAAATATTTCAAATAAGGAATAGTGACATTTGGTAATAATTTACCTATCAGGATCAAAGGAGTTGGAACATCCATCATTGGGGATGAAAATTTTAAATCCAAGAAATATTTTTTTGTTCATGGGATAAAATACAACTTTCTAAATGTTTCAAAACATTGTGATAATGGAAAAATGTTTATTTTCGGAACTAATGGGATTTTTTTTGAAAAGTAAGGAATATGAAAAAATAGTTACAAGAGTAAAATGTACAGAATGAAACTTTTTCCAAGAAGGAAAAGCTCACAACTCTTATTACTTGGGAATAGTGGAAGAGAATAAATTGTGTTATAAAAGGCTGAGACACATGTGTGATAGAAACATGATAATGTTATCAAAGTGATATAGTGTCCCTGTAATTTCTGATATATCAAGAATAAGATATGGTATTTCAAGATTTTTCATAAGGGAAATATAAAAAACATTTTACCTGAGAAAGTTTAAATTTGTTCAAAATTATCCCTAGAATATATTCATTATAATATATGTGGGCCAATGAGTAAAAAATCAACATAGGAAGATAAGAAATTCATTACTTTCATTGATGAATTTACTTGTAGTTCTTGTGTTTTATATATTAAACGTATGTTAGATGCTCTGAAAAGGTGTAAATGTTCTTGGAGGAAAGATAAGAAGAAATGTGAGTATTTTGTAATGAATTTGTGGAATGCCAATGCTAGTGAAAACATAAATGAATAGTTTTAATGTTATCTTCAGAATCATGGAAATCATCATGAGTTTAGTATACCATAAAATCCTCAAAAAGGAAGAATAAAAATTCTGTGTAAATAGGGTGAACTATGTAACATGAACATAGTATCTCTCATTATTTTTATATTCAAGTCATGATCACAACTTTATATATTCAAAACTGTTGTTTCTATAGGCCAAGATCATATATGACTACATATCAAATTTTTAAGAAAAAAACACAAAGTTTGAAACACTTAAGTGTTTTTGGGATTCCATGAATCATAAATAAGAAAAGTATAATCCATGTAATGTTTTATAGTTGATGTGATGATGTAAGTTTTCTTGAATATGCTTTATAAGGAAGAATATATAAATATTTCAAAAAAAAATAGGGAGATTATTTGATTCTATTGATGTGAATGTTATTTAAAAATATAGGGAAGATTTTAAAAGAACTCATACTGATAAATAAGATAAATAGGATAAAATAATATCAGGTATAAATTATTATAATAATACCAAAATGGTTATCCTACTGAAGAAGAAGAATTATACTCATCTATTTCAAGTGATGAGGAAGAATCTTGAAAATTTCATCCGGAGCTGTGGAAGCATGTAAAAGCTCAAAATATTATTGGTGATCAACATAAAAAGGTTCAAACCATAAGAAAATAAAATTTTAGTTCACATACATCTTTTTATTCAAAATTTTATCCAAGAGATGTGAATGAATATTTTGATCATCCAGAATGGGTTCAGGATATGAATGAATGGATAGATCAGATAGAAATGAATGATACTTGGGAACTCATACCCAAACCAAATGAAAAAATGATATGGGTACAAAATGGTTATTTTGGAATTATATAAGTGATGATTGTAAAATAATAATGAACAAATCAATATTAGGGTGTAAAAGTTACTGACATATTAAAGTAATTTATTTTTATGTGACTTTTTCTCTAGTGGGAATGTTAGAAACTATCAGAATATTTTTTTCAATTCATTCACAATGAATTTATATTTTTTTAGATCGATATGAAATTATCATTTTTAATGGTGATCTTGAGGAGGAATTTTACATTTAAGAAACACGTGTATATTTTTGGTAAGGATAAATGTTAAGTGGTCAAGTTGAAGAAAGCCTCGTATGGTCTAAAATAATCAATGATGGCATAGTTATCCAAATTACATACCTACCTAAGAAATATGATTTTTAATAAAGGAAGACTTGATAGTAATCTATACATTAAATAAATTCAGAAGTTTTCCTTCATTGTAATTGTTTATTTTGTTGATATTATCTCTTCTTAGAATGTTGAAAGTAATTGGGAAATATTTAATGAAGAAATGAAAATGTTATTTGATTGTTCTATGCTAGGTGAAATGAAATACTTTCTTGGCTTAAAAATCATATAAAAGAAGAAAAAGGTATTTAATTATCAATAAAATTATGCTATGGAACTTATTAAAAATATTATCATGGAAAATTTAAATCCATTTTCTAGATATATTTCAGTCAGAACCAAGTTGACTAATGATGGAGAAGGTAAATAAGTTTACCATAATGGGTTTTTAAAACTAGTTGGAAGTTTTTTAGATTTGAATTCCTCTAGTCCTGACATTGTTTATATTTTTACTTTAATTGTATAATTTCATATTAATCCAAAAGAATCACATTTAATAGATGGAAGAAAAATTATTAGATACATGAAAGGGTTAAAAAATTTCAGAATCAGGTATGATAGCTCAAAATGTATTAACTTGTTTGGGTTTTCAGATGCCGATTGGGCAAAAGGTATTGATATTTGAAGATCCAAATATGGGGTGTTTTCATTAGTGTAAAATTTTGTGTTATTTTGTATAAAAATAATAAAAATTCAGCAACACTTAAAACATATGAATCTGAGTATGTTTCTTCCACTAAATCTTCTACTAAACTTATGTGGATGAAGACTCAATTAGAAGAATTAATTGTTGATGTAATGTTTCCCTTACTATAGGGTTGTGATAATAAATGTGTAATCAACCTTAAAATAAATATAGAACAACATTTTCATTCAAAACATATTGACCTAAATTAAAAATTCATCAAAGAGATTATGGAGAATAATGAACTAAAGCTGGAGTATATTCCTACTTTAGAAAGAGTTTTAGAAATTTTCAGAAAACATTTACAACATGAATTTTTTATAAATTGTGGTTGAAGATGGGAATATAACAAATTTATAATCAAGTTTATGTATGTGTTTTTGTCCCATATCCCATCCAGTATTTGGATATAGTTGTCAAGGGGAAGAATTTTTTCATTAATCTATCCATTGATTTGTGATACAACATTTTTAATAAAGCATGTACATAGGGGGAGTTGTGGGTAAGTAGTGATTTCACCCTGTAAATTAGTAAACTATTATAATAGTTATTTGGAGTGGTTGAAGGAAAATTTTGTTTATATGAATGTGTAAGAAATGAAAAATATGTGAGGAAAGGATAATATGTTTCCACTGCCACTACTTTTAGATTGCTTGGTTTGGCTGTCAATAGTTCATGTTTCCTAAAACGTGTTAGTTCATGTTGGATTAGAATTAATGATAAGTAATCCATAGCTTGAGGTTAAAAAGTTAATTTATTTATAAATCTTGGTTGACAACAAAGTCCAAAGTGAGATTTAATTGGGACAAAGTTAACAAGATGTTCTTTTTAGAATATGGAAGAAGTTTATTTTATCCATTATTATTAAAGAAGAAAGGGATGTAGTGAAATCACCTCAATTTTTAAAAGTTGCTGATTAGACTCACAATCATAATAAAATGTTTCGACTCAAAAATATTTATAAAGTCCATTTATATTGGAAAGATGTTTTATAGAAAGAAATTTTCATCGGACTCACCTTCTATCTGAAATAAATATTTTATTGTAATGATGATGAGAAATAGAGTTTGAGTGGCACCTATGTAAATATTCCATTGTTTTTCTAATCTTTTAGTTATAATAAATCCAAAGTTGTTTAGAAAAATTGAGATGGAATCTATATGAATGAAAGGGGGAGAACAAGGGAGGAAAATTGTATTGAGGGTTGAAATTAGTTTTTAGAAGGATGGAAAGTTGAAATAATTTTCATTATAAGTCATAATATCATACCCCATATCTAAATGTTTTCTAATTCATGGAGAATTCATGATAAAAGATCAAGTGTGTAGAATAAAAAATTTTGAGAAGAAAAAATATCCTGGTCTTAGTTTATCGATGTGAGTTTACTGGACATTGAATTTTTTGAAGGATGTGAAGTTTTTGTTTCGAATGTAAAATTATGAATATAATAGTTTTTAATCATACAATTAAGCCATGAGAGACAAATATTCCGAGAAATAATTTGTGAAATTATGAAATTGTGTATTGTAATCAGAAAAATAACGAAGTTTCTAATGTAGAAGATGCTAACAATGGTTCATCAGATGCGGTGTATCACTGATCATTAGAGTAATACTGAAATCAATCGTCATACATAGTGATTTCTTAAAAAGGGAATCATAAATGGAATAGTTTTCATTGGGAGTTTTTGGGAATAAAGAAAAAGAAAATGATGTTGTTGGGACCGATGGGTGTTAGGAAGTTAGAGACCTATCAAATGATAATGATCAACAACGTAGTCATCCATTTTCCTCGAGTTGAATTGTTTCATAATAATTGAATCATGGTTAATTAGATTAGTGTTGAAACTAATTATTAGTGTGAGGTAGAGACTGATTTATAATATGAAGAATGACACCAATGAAATTCATCGAATGCAGAACATAATCAGATGCAACATCATCAATCTAAATAAATGAAGAAAAGAATAGTTCTTCCAAGAATCCATAAAAGCGTCCTCACGGGGACCTTGATGTTTGAAGAGTTTAGAGAAAATACTTTTTAATGAATATTGAAGCCAATATTTATGTATTGATAAGTAATTTCCTAAATCATTAGAATTATACACTATATTTATGAGAAAATAAAGGTGAATAATGTCTATTGATATTGAGACAATGGTTTCAATGTGCTATACTTTTATCAGTTGGTGTATAGCATTATGATGAGATGTTTTTTATCTAAAATCGTAATGAAAAGATATATGTTTGTTTTAATAGGTGTGGATAAATGTAATGAATAATATTATGTTAAGAAAATGCTTTCATTATAATGGGGAAATCAGAATTGAAACTTAATAAATTTATTCCATGCATACATTTTATAGTGTTTTAATATATCAGTTTAATTGATTAATCATAAAACGTTTTGTAATGTTTGACTTGTTTTATGAATTTTTTGGGCATTAAATAATAAATATTTGAAAACTAAACGAAAATGGGTGAATTTTTGAGCTAAAATATGATTCGTGGTGCGAGATTCACTCATGGTGTGACATCAGAGTTTTGAGGATACCATAGAGTTGTAAAATTGGAAGAAAAACATTTACAAGTAATTTATTTCAATTACATTATTTGAAATTTATCGAGTTAGGGTTACACTAAATTTCATGGCGTCTTTCTAAACTATGAAATTTTAAGAGATTGTGTGATGTGTAAAAATTTACACATTGGGATGCCTTCGAGAAGAAGAAAAATAAATGAGATATGAACAAGGGTTTTATGGGGGAGATTATAAAAATACAACCTCGACTGTACAACAAAGTTGGTCCATGATTGAGAGGTACTATAGGAGGATGACTGACAGTAATGGAGGATTGCTACGCACATAGTGATGATCTAGAGCCCTGTTTCACCATCATTATTTACCACCATTCTACATAGAGTACCTATGATTCTTTTTCTCATCATTCCTAGAATGATAGAGTAGTTTTTTTATTCTAGTTGATTTGATTTTATGTGGATGTGATGTGTATAGATTATTTCTATTTTATATTCATATCCCGGATTTCTGTAATAATGTTTATCAATTCCAAATCGCTTTTTTCATATTTCATGACCATTGTGGTATTCTAAGGATTATAATTTCATTACATAAATTAATTAGCATATATTATGTATTAAATTTATGAAATCTAGGTTGGTTGTGATTTACTAGGGTTTTTTATATTAGTTTTGTGATTTTGTCTAGTAGATTACCATTACAATGGTGCAATCATAGGATTAATGTAGGGTACCAAGACCAAGGATCCCAGTAGACCAAATTCTAACACCAAACCTGAATAAATCTATTATAAATTGAATAATTATAGAACATACTAGAAATCATTGAACCTAGTGTTCCTATCATCTTGAAACCAAACACTATCATTGTTCCACATTCTTTATTTCTCTAAGAAACCCAAAAAATGTAATTTATAGTTTATTAATTAATTTAGAACATATAGATCATCCATGTGGGTTCAAAACACATGCTTTCCAAGTAATACATATTTTTTTTAAGTTTTATGGTGTTTATAAATTTTTAATTATATTATAACCCCATAGGAAATTAATGATACCTCATGGGATATCCCAATAAAAATCAGAATGAATATTGTTTTGAAATTTATAAGCAAGTTGAAGTTGTGAGGATATATAAGAAGGTTCGAGAAGAAATGAGAATATTCTAGAAGCATTGAAGAAGTGAAATATGTATCCAAAATGTAAGGAAATTTATGTTTAAATAAATTTGATTGAGTGAGAAACGTTTTCATAATCCCTCCTAAACAATTTTTCGAACACCTATAAATATAGTATGTATATTATAGTATTTGTTGATGTAATTATTGTTCCTGGGTAAATTAATAAGGTAGAGTGATGAATGTTTTTACAAAGAAGGAGTTTCAAAATTGGGATTTCTTGAGGTAGTTTTCCAAACAGAAGATGAAGAAGGAATATCATATTCATAGTTTTTGAATTAGACAAAACAATCAGACAAGTATTTACAGACTAATAAAGAATTAGTTTTGAACTATTTTATCTGTATTCTTGAACAACTATATTATCTTACTGAGTAATCAGATTGGGTAAATCATAATAACCATAATTATAAAGTCTAGAAAGTTCTTAGTTGATATTGGGTAGGAAAGTGAAGAATTATTTTGAAGATTATATTTTTATATGTTGATAAGGAAACACAGTAACATGTTTTGAAATAACGGGTGAAAGTTTCTTGATTTTTGACAAAAATATTATTACATCATTTTAGGCTACTTGAAGAACATTCACTATTGTATTGAACATAGTGGTACAAGAGTGTAAGATAATATCCTACTCATTTTATCCACAAAAAAGATTGTTTTCTAGTGGATTGTGTGGTATCATATTGTTTTCATACCACACCAAGGACATAGCTACTATTATTGAGTAGTGAACCTTGTTAATTCATTTGTTATTATGGATGTATGATTGTTTCTTAACAAGGTAAAAAGTCATTAATAGGATGACAAAGTTGTTTAAAAAAGTAGGGAATTTTAAAAGAAAAAGATATCACTCGTTCACCCCTCCCCTATGTAAAAATAAGCCATCGAACCAAAATATTATTTACACGGGTAGAGTCAGTACACCCCATCCCCATACTACATAGGGCATTGTTCCTCCATATAAAAAGATGTACCCCCCATATTTGAACTCCAATGGGGAGCGATTTCTCCACTAGGGATAGTTCCCCCCTTGCTCATGGAACACAGTGATGAGGTGAGAGCCCTCCACGTATATTCGTGAGAGGTTACATCAGATTATGGGATATGAGATATTTCCATCTTAGAGGTGTTACATAGTGGAATATAGTAGTCCCTCTAATTTTAATTTTATGAGGTTGTGCAGGATGTTTTTAATCAGTAATGGGAATTTTGGAGCTATAAGAAGTATTTTCATTATTATCTTGTTGTGGAGATGGGGATCCCCTTTCTCACTTTATTTGGGTTTCTTGTTTAGAATATAGGGGTTATTATTATGTTGGTTATCTCATATTCCGATTAACATGCCTTCATTGTGATGATGTGGATACTCAATCTTTAATGCTTTATGTCTAGTTATTTTGGGGATCCCTACTAGGTTTGTTAATACTCACCCCTATATAGGACCTTCAAACACAAGTCAGGTATTGTATTGATGAAAGGAATTTTTTTGGAGTCCTATGTGGATTATAAAAATGTAAAGCACATTTGAAGCATAGTTATAGTAAAAAAACATAGATGGATCGAGGATTTACTTATGAGTCGCTACCCATGTGTTGTTAGTAGGTTGGATTCTATTATAGTTTCAATAGGCAAGTATTTGGACCATTTTTATTGCACTACTTGTTGAACTCTGATGTAGTATAGTGTTTATACAAGAATTTATAGTATGAGTTATTTGCCTTTCTATATTATAATGGTGTATTGAGATGTGTGTTTGTTTGTAGGTACTTTCAGCTAAATCATCCCATATATGTGAAATTCTTACTTGGTGCTAGTCTCTAGAACTTGGCCTATTGAAGGAAAGCTTCGGGTGACATTATCAGTTTACATTCAGCTAGATAAGAACTTGTGTGTCAGTTTTTGAGATGGATTTTCTTAAAGGATAGTTCAATTGACTCAAATCACAGTGGTAGTGGATATTATAATTAAAATGAGAACATTTTATTTATGAAATATGCATGTGATGTTCTGCCTACACCTATTTCATTAAACCATGTTACCAAGGATGATTATGTTATTTCTAGTGATGAATTTGAAAAATACCAAAAAATCATTTTTATTTTATATATGGAAACAAATTTTGCGATGTGGAAAAACACAGTAAATAGAAAAATATTGACCTAAAATAGTACAATTAAAAGTAAAAAATAAATCATGAATATATTTGTAAATCTTGTCCCATAATAATCATGTTAGAAGATTATCTAAGAGTAAGATAATCCATAATAAAAATATAAAACAAGTTATAACAACAAAACATATCCATATATTCTCACCTCTTAGAGGGATGTAATTACGACCACCTACACCCAAAAGATCACTATCAGAAATTCGTGTGTTCTTACCACTTTCATGATGGGTTCCTATCACGAACCAACCTAAGAAACACCTAAAGAGGGAACATGGACCAGTAAAAAGAAAGGATCGATGGACATTCCCAATCTACATCGGCTAACAAGTTTTGACTCAGGTTTCAACCCAAAGGAATTTGAAAAATTTTGGAAAATATTTCTAGAGTTGGGTACTGATTTGGAGTAGAAATCTAGGGTCTGGGGGGGGGGGGGGCTTGGTTTAGAGATATTTAAAATATTAAATACATTTTTTCTATGTGAAGTTTCTCTTGAAATGTAAATAAATCCTATTTGGAGTCTCGAATAATATTTATGAGCTTGCAGTTTAGTTCAAAACATCGTGTTTACCCTAGGTGTGACTTAAAGGTCATATGTGCTAGGAGTTTTGTTCGGGGGATGTTTTGGGGACATGGAATTGAAAGAGAAATTAATAGGTTCAAATTTATTAAAACTAATTCTTCTTCAACCAACACTCATATGTTCATGACCCAATCAAGGATATCTGCACCTCTCCTCCCTTAAGAGACAATGAAACTGATGTCGAATCCATGGAACAATGTGCTATTGATATCTGTTTCTATATAATTTCATCATCTGATTAAGAACCATAAATATATGAGCAACAGTCTTGACTCAAATCTTCAGCATTTCATTAATAGGGTAGGAAGATTTTAGTTTTTGTTCTGATTCCTTTTTGTATGCATTATTTTAATGTTCTATAGCCTATATACAATTCCTAGAGTGCCCTTCTAGGTAAGTCTGTATGATTCAGGTTAAATGAGGATAATTGGAGGGTTTTACTTGTGATTATTTATTAGAATTACTATCTAAATGTTGTACAGTTTAGTGACACATGCCATGTATCTCTTCCTATTCGGGGAAGATAAAATTTTGGGATTACACGCTGTGTATAGGGGTTACACACCGTGTAGTTCCCTGAAACGTGTAACCATGGGACATGACTTGGGATAGCCATGTGAAACGACATGGTCACGAACTAACACAAAACCAAGGTACACAGACACGTGGTCTATTACATGAACATTGGAAAACAACATGGGTAGGTACCTGTTTATCTAAACACGTTGTGTAGTATGTGATACATGGTGTTTAAGGGACATGGTTGGCTAGTCAATGTAGAAGAGGAACATGGTCAAGGGCCAAGAGATGAGGGACATGGTGTGTAACTCCTTTACATTATGGGTACCCATACATGAGTTGGAACCCATGAGGACAAGATACACAGGCAGGTGCTTAGGTAGGCTCAACTGCTGTGTGTGCCCCGGTGCCCACCGTGTACTACTAGTAGATCCTCTGGGGATCTTCTTTCATCTATATCTTCTTCTATGGGACACAAATTTAAGCTTGTGAGTACTCTATCTGAAGTGGTTTTCTACATAGGACATTATAGTGGCCTCTGTTACAGATTATGAGAGATGAGGTTGTGTAAATTGATCACGAATATGGTGTAGTGGTACTGAGAAATTTCCTCACCCGTTCTCCCCTATTTCAATATTTGTCCCTTTGGGGTTATTTTTTTGTGTTCCAAGGCCTAATAACATCATTTGATAATTCTACTATAATATTTTGGCCTTTCCCTTCATGCACACCCCCACTTTGGGATGGTTGCAAGGTTTCTTTGGAAAATTGGGATGGGGTTAGCGGATCTGATGATGACATTTCTGATCATGAAGGTTCATGAGTTTGGTACTCACTTAGACACAAAGTGATCGTCTCACATTTTTTTGTGGGGTTTTTTGGATGATTTTGGTCTTGGACAAGGTTATTTTTCCATCTCGTTAATGGTTCCTTGTGATGATATCCTAGTTTTCACTTAGCCTCAATGTGATTTGTATGGTGGGTTCTCACTTAACCAAAAATTGTATCAAAAATAAAAAAAAATGAATTTTCATTCATATAGAGAGATTCTACAAATCTTACTTCCATGCTGGAATGGGTCATATTTTGTCCTTAACTCTATACTTAGGTGGATATTGGACTCCCCACTTCGTGGGAATATGTTCATTACCTCTGGGTAGTTTCCTCTTGGGGTGTTACTCCCCCGATGGACTAGGGTGCGGGTTTCCCTGTGATGTTCATGAATGTAGTGTAGGTACTCCCCTATTGGAAAATGAAGCAGGTCCTATGCCTGTGGAGATAGTACTATCCTTTTAGATTAGGGAGAGGGTCCTCCATATATGACATATAGATAGAGTGGGTACTCCACTGTCACACCATGGTGCAGGTCCTCCTTTCTCGGAGTCGGTACTCCCCTGTTGTTCCAGGGTACGGGTCCTCCATACATGTTTTGTAGAAGATTCGGGTCTCAGCTACCGTGTAAGGTAGCGAGTCCTCAATCCTGGGGTTGGTACTCCCCTATTGTGTCAGTGTGTAGGCCCCCTTAGTAAATGAGTTAGTGGAGTTGGTAATCCCCTATCCAACCAGGTTGTGGGTCCTCTAGTCACTCATTGGTACTCCCATACCAGGTTAGGGTATGGGTCCTAGAATTATGAAGTGGTACTCCCCTATTGGATCAGGGTGCAAGTCCATTATGTGTAGTACTCCCCTGTTGGATCATGGTATGGGTCCTAACTTACTGAGTAGTGCTCTAAAATCTCCGAATAGTAGAGGGGTGTAGGTCCTCCTTGAGATAGGAACTCCTTTGATGTGAGATATAGTTATGATGAGTGGGACCATCCACTAGATGTGAATGATACCTAGAACAGGGTTATTGTTCTCTCAATGAACGGAGGTGTGGAATACTACTCACAAGAGTGGTAGAGTTTTCACTTGTTAGTTTGGAGAATTACTCCCTCAAATTCGTGGAAATGGTGAGGCATTATTCCCTCTATTATCTCTTATTAGAGAGGATTTTCATGGTGCATAGTCTGGAGAAGTTCTCCCTCAACTGTTTGTAGTGTTGATGGATAGGCCTCTTTACTTAGGTTTCTTTATCTTTCGCTGGGTTTGAGGTAATGATGACAGGACCTCTGGTGCAAGGAACTAGAGTTAGACCTAGTATGATGTTCCTGATGAAGCACGTTCTCTCAGACATACCATTAGAAATGTTAGAGTTCTTCCCGATGGAGTGCCTATCTCGTATAGGTGCCATCTGGTATGGCTGACCTCGTAGAGTGTGTTCTCCTAGTTTTATGTTATGGTTAGAGCCTATGAATAGAATTATATTTTTATATATGAGGTCGGAACCTCATGATACTTGGAGTATAAAATTTGTATATCTGGATGATTTCTGGGAGTCCTTACAGAGTTTTCACATGTCATGGTTAACACCCACAATAGAGTGAGCTTAATTGTCATGTACAACTTAGGATGATTCAATATAGTGCTTCTCTCTTGACTGGGTATCCCTATGGTTAGGACGAGCGAACTGTTTCCTTTCAGTTTCTCCCTTTTTCGTTAGGGGTTTTTTGGGATCCTACTGATTATTTTTACACTCACCCATGGATGGGAATTTCTGGGACTTGTTTCGTGTTTTTAAAAGACCATAATACATTCGATGGAGTCCACAGAGGACCTAAGATAGGTGGGGATAAGTGAGCTATATATACTGAGGTGCTTACCATATCCTGGCCAAAGATATTTATGGAAGTTATAGTTGATAGCGGTCCCCTCCTTCTAACAAGGTTATATGCTTTTATAGTTTTCTTTAGTGGGTGTGTTTTTCCCTTTTCAACTTTCAGACCTTCTATTGTACTCAAGTAGAGGGATATAGATGTATGAATGCATTTGTTTCATTGGGTTTTTTAGTTTTCATAATTTTGTGATCTTGGATATGTGTGCATGTGTATATGTACTTATTAAATGTCTACCATGTTACTAATATGCCTTCTCAATAGTAGTCTTCAGCCCCGAGCCTATTGGAGGTTGTCTTGGGAATTTGTGGAACGAACCCCGTCGGGTCGGGTCATGAAAGAGTGGTATTAGAGCTGGTTCGTTCTACATTGGGACAATAGTTTTGTGTGCCTGGTTTGGGTTTCATAGCGACATTATTATAATGTTTCAAGATTGAATCTTAGGCCAGAGGTTCTACTGTTGGTGTGGTGGCTGATGTATCCATTTACCAAGACTCTGATAAACTAATTTTAATTTTAATACATTAACATACTATTAACTAGAAAATAAATGGTACATGCATCATATTTGACTGGGTTTTTCGTTTTTCCTATCCTTCTTGAGTCAACTCCCCGTATATTCTCTTTGATTGTAGGGAATCTTGATTTTATTTTCAGGATGCCTTCATGAAGACAGGCAGGAAGGACTGTACAACTTGATCATGATGATGACCCACCCAACAATGAGGCTTCAGTGCATGGAATTGATTCTGATCCATTACCTATGGGTGGTTTTTTTGTGGTGCCACCACCCGTAGAGTAGAAGGTTTTATAGACAGTTTAGTTTGAGGGCGTGCGCATGTTGAGTTCCCAACACAAGTTCTTAATGCAGTGACATATGAGGTATTTGGGTGATCTAGACCCCCGATGCAGCATATAATTGGATCGATGTAGTCACACAATATTTTCACTTAGTTAGGAAACCTCCTGATTAGATGTTTGTCCTAGCAGTGAGCCTTCATAAAGCTTCCGTCGGGCGA
The DNA here is from genome assembly GCA_963277665.1 of Viscum album. Classification (NCBI taxonomy): domain Eukaryota; kingdom Viridiplantae; phylum Streptophyta; class Magnoliopsida; order Santalales; family Viscaceae; genus Viscum; species Viscum album. The sequence goes on from OY728134.1 coordinate 121,504,764, forward strand.
TGGTGGAGTCTGGTGAAACAAAATCATGACAAGGAAGCACTCACTTGGGTGGAGTTTGAGTAACTCTTCAGGGAAGTGTTTTACCCATCCGTGTTGAGATTAGTGTGTATCCAACATCTTATATAGCTATGTAAGGGTAACCTAATAGTGGAGGAGTTTTTAGTGTGGTTCAATGTCTTGTCTCAAAACTCCTTAGATATGGTTTGCGATATGTTCCTTAGAGAACAAACCTTCAAGCAGGGATCACATCGGGAGATCAGGGAATCTGTGATTCTATTGTGTATTCCCACCTATGATAGAGTTATGAAGAAATATTTGGTGGTGGAATGTCTCCTAGTTTAGGAACTGATGTATGTGTCCCGCAATAGTGGTCACGAGGATGAGGCATCTGTAGGATATGGCAGATGATAGGCGACAGGATTTTGGGGCAGGAGGCATACCCATTCCCAAACACAGACTCATGGGACTTTGGAGCAGGAGAGGTGTTGAAGATTAGATCAACTATAGGAGAGGTAGTGTTTTGTTTGCAACGGATGGGGGTATCTCACAAGATATTTTCTAACCCTTTATATTGTTGATAGGGATCCTGCTAATGGGCCACCTTGGCAGAGACTATAAGGATCTGGCCTTATTACATTACATAATCTTGATTTAGTCAAGAAATCGCATCCTTTTAAATTGAAGATATTTTCATGTTTAGATCTTTTGATAATTGGGACATAATACATTTATAACATTACACATTGTTACATAGTGGATACCACAAAAACAATTTCCATTTTTTTCAGAATATAAAACATTAAAGAATAAAACAAGATTTCATTACCAATTCTTCAAAAATTTATCATGGTTTCCTTATTTGTCTAATACATCCTTATGAACTATGAAATTTATCTAAAAAACTTGGGATGAGAACAAAAATCCCATTAAGGTATGTAAAAGAAGGAAATATCACATTATTCCATGAATACTTGTAACATATGAAAACATTTTTAAAAGACATACTCATCACTCATATAAACATACTTTGTGAAACATGGCATTTACACAAGATTTATACAATACATAGGAATATAAATTTAAAAATAATGGTATCTTGTGGCATTACTTACATGATATTTTAACCCTCTCAGCTTTCATATAAATTGTAACACTCACGGAAACCTTACAACTTGTATAACCATCACATTTACACTTTGAGTAAAAATATGGCTAACCTAAAATGTACACATACCCAATGAATTGGAAAAAAAATATTGGTCCCAAGCTTCATCATAAACAATTTCCATGATCTATAACATTATCATACAATGTTAATAATAACATAAAAACATTTCATTTGAATTTTTTAAAATAGAATTTTAAAAGAATATTTTTTTTAAAAAAAATTCCCTTATAAATATCATATATATGGAAGTGAGTCATAATAGAGTAGATGGAATATGTATATACTATATTAATAAACATAATTCAAAATAATATAATTATAATTCATCCCACAAAAAATTTAAATACCACATAAATAATGAAGTATAAGGTTAACCCGAAGGATGGAAATCATGATAGGAATTCCATAACCTCAGGGTTGTCTTACATAAAACTCATTTAAACCTCATTTATAATGGTTAAAAGAGTTTTATTAATATCTTAAAGAATTATATTAATTTTTATAATACCTTATATGATCATTTCATTAAATCATTTCACCCTTTAATTGTTAGTATTTTGTTCCTTTCATTGTTTTGGGTGTTTTTTCACATGTTTTCAATGATTAGTTCATGATGGTTGTTCTTGTAAATTGGAAGTGAAACTCCAAAATTGGATTGAATTGGTATTTAAAGAATTTTGTAACCATAAATTATAACATATATCATTTTTAATTCTTACATGAGGATGATACCAAAGTTAAAACATTATTGATGTTCGTTTAGATCATTTTAGTGGTTCTTTGATATAACGACCTCATTTTGTATTATAAATTAATAACATTTGTAGAAAAAGATTCGAGAACCTTATATAAGTTATAATATATAAATTTTAATCTGGTTAAACCATAAATATGGTCTCATTACAAGTCTTGAAAAAAGTAAAAGAATTTGAAATCACATCATCCACAATGTCAGTAAATCGACACATCACAGACTGTGTTTTAATTCCTTGAATAAGTGGGAGAGGATAAGAGGATTGATGAGGAATTTTCCATGAAAATGAGAACATCCATAATATAAAATATATATGGAAATTTATTACTCTTCAATAATAGGAGGTGAGGATAGAAGAAGAAAATAAAGGAACACAAAATAAAATAAAAATGGAGAAATCTCTCACGAAAAATAAACAGCCTAACGACGTCACATAAAATTCCCAAAAATAGTTAGATGAGAGAAAGGGTATCTTATAATTATTAAATAATATGGTAGGTAAGGGGTATATGGAATAAAATTCCATCATATTCCAAATTAATTAAAAATAATAACATAAAATGAAAGAAAAGAAATAAAACAAAAGAGAAAGTTTACCTCTTTATCTCTTCCCATTGAGAACTTTCTTCTGGCCTTTGGTTTTGGCTGCTTGGTGAGACCAGTAGTTCAAGGACGTGGGGAAGAGCCTTGGGAGGAGTAATGGATAGAACATAGTTAATTCTCATGGCTTGAGAGGTGTGGGAGGAAGAGGGGAATGAGGGTGGTATTTATAGTGGAGGAGAGGAGGTATTTAACATTATTTTAATCATTATTATAAATTTTTTGCTGAACACTATGAATAATCATAATTCAGGTGACACCAAATTGTAATAATGAATGTGAGTTCAAAACAAGAGGTCTTAAATCACTTATTATGTCATAAATAGTGTATTTTACTTACCATTTGGATAGACAGTATTTTACCATATTTCACTATTCATCGTTAATTCAAGAATTTCAGGAAAATCCCAAAAAGTCACCCTTACCATTTCCCTACATTTAGAATTCAAAAATAAAATACATTTTTTGAAAATAATTTTTTAAATATTATTAATTTAATTTTCCAATAAAATCATACTTTATTCAAAAATTAATAATTTAAAAACTATAACTGCTTTTATATCACATTGAAAAGTTAACCAAGATGTCATTATCTTAAATCCTTAAGAAAATAAAATAATAAATCAATTTACTATTCATTAGGGTCATATTACTATTCATATAACTATTCAAAATGGTATGTTACTATTCACCAAAAAACTAGTTGGTTCCATTAGACTCCAAATGACATATTGAACACAACTATAGATGAGCATTTATCAAAATTCAAAACATAGAAGTAGTAAAATTATGTTTAAAAGATTTTTATAATTAACTACTTAAAACAAATTTTCCTACATTTCAATTTATTTTTAGAAAAACTTGGGGTGTTACATTCTCCCCACCATCTGGAAATTGCATCCTCACAATTTTATTTACTTATTAAACAAGTCAGGTTACATTTCTGTTATAACATTTTCGGACGCCCAATTTTCTTTTTCTACCATATGGTTTCTCCAAAAAAACCTTTACCCAGTGGATTACCTTATTCTATAATATCAGTTCCTTTAGATCAAGGATCTAAACTAGTTACTATTCATAAGAAATTCTCTCATTGCTGAACTAATTTTGGGATCAAGACATGTGATAAATCTGGAACATACTTCCTCAACATCAAAACATGAAAAACATTGTGTACCTGAGACTAACTCGGAGTAAAATCTACTCGGTATGAAATTGTTCCAACATTCTCAAAAAATTGAAAAGGACCAATATACCACTTACTTATCTTCCCTTTCTTACTAAAATGAATAACACTTCTCAAATGAGTTATTTTATGGAAAACTTGGTCACCTACCTCGAAAGAGAAGTCATTCCTTCTGTTATCTGCATAACTTTTCTATCTGCTTTGACCTATCCTCTTGTGCTGCTTGATCATCTTCAATTTCTCAGTAACTTTCTCTACTAATTATGTCCCCATCAACTTTCTTTAAATGACTTCATCTTGACATGTTGGAGTCTAAAACAACTTCCCATACAACACCTCGAAAGGTTTCATCTATATACTGGAATGAAAACTATTATTATAAGAAAACTCAACTAAAGAAATGTCTTCATCCCAACTTCCCTGATTGTCCAGTGAACATGCTCGAAGCATATCCTACAATGTCTAAATCATTCATTCTGACTGCCCATTTGATTTAGAATGAAAGTTGTACTGAAATTTAACTCTATTCCCAACGACATCTAAATTCCCTTCCAAAAGTTAGAAGTGAACTTGGGATCCCGGTCAGATAAAATGGAAAGAGGAACTCCATGTATCCTGAAAATGACTTTGAGGTACACTCATGAAAGATGATCTAAAGACATTATATCTAAAATCAAATGAAAATGTGCAGATTTTTTCAGTCAATCAATAATAACCCAAATCGAATTATTACCTCAATAAGTCTTTGGTAGTCCCACCACGAAGTCCATGGATATATTCTCCCACTTCCACTCTAGCACTGGAAAAGGATTAAGCATCCCCTTTGGTTACTACCACTCTGCTTTAACTTATTGACATGTCAAGCATTTCATAGTAAAATTATCAATATATTTTTTCATTTCATCCCACAAATAATACTTCCAAAGGTCTTTATATATCTTAGTATTGTCAGGATGAACTTAAAATTGAGAGCTATGAGATTCAAAGATAAAATATTTCCTCAACTAAGAATCACAAGGCACACACAACCTTTTTCCAAATCTTAAAACATAGTATTTATCAATGTTAAATTCTGGAAGCTTACCCATTTTAACCAATTATACTGTTTTCTATAGGACATGGTCTTCCTTCTATGCTTGCCTAATTCTATCTAATAAAGATGACTGCACTGAAAACAAAGACAAAATAGAGGAATTTCTTGCACCAACAACTTCTATGCCAAAATTAATCAAATAATTAATCAAGGGATCATGATCCAAACGTAACATGGTTAATCATGCATGATGTTTTAGACTCAAGGAATCTCCCACATTGTTTTCCTTTCTGGGATGGTAATAGATCATGTAATCATAATCCTTTATCAGTTCAATTCATATTCTCTTCCTCATGTTTAATTCCTTATAAGTGAATGTATATACTTTAGACATTTATGGTCGGTATATATTTTATATTTGGCTCTGTATAAATGATGCCTCCAAATTTTTAAAGAAAAAACCATAGCTGCCAATTCCAAATAATGTGTGGGATACTTTAACTCATGACGTTTTAGTTGTCTTCAAGCATAAGCAATTACCTAATAATTCATCATCAAAACACAACCAAGTATCTTCAAAAAATCATCCCTGTAGATTACAAACTCACAATTTCGGTAAGGCAAGTATAAAATTGGAGGATTAACCAATCTCTTCTTTAGTTATGGAAAACAAACATCACATTCTTCTATCCAATTAAATTTATCCCCTTTTCTTGTTAACTTAGTTATCAGTCTAGATAACCATGAAAAGTTCTTAATAAAAAGTTTGTAAAAACCTACTAATCCAAGAAAACTATGAGTATCTATAACATTTGTAGGTATGGGTCATTCATTAACCAATTTTGTTTTCACAGGATCAACTATTATTCCATCCGTATTAATAATGTTCCCAAGAAAAGAAATCGGTTGTAATGAAAAATCACACCTGAATTTTCCATAAATATTCTTTTCCTTTATGGTTTGTAAAACAACACTTAAATGTTTTCATGCTCCTTTGTATATTTAGAAAATACTAGAATTACATCAATAAACACAACCACAAACATATCCAAGAACCCACGAAATATTCTATTCATAAGATTCACGAATACAGTAGGTGAATTCGTTAACCCAAATGGAATAACAACAAATTCATAATGCCCATATCTAGTATGAAAGGCTGTTTTCAGAATGGAATTCTCTTTCACCTTCAACTAATGGTATACAGATCTCAATTCAATCATGGAAAAGAACTGAACTCCTTGAAGTTGATCAAAAAAGTCATCAATGAGAGGCAAATGATACTTTTTTTAATAGTGATGTTATTCAAAGCTCTATAATCAATGAAAAGTCTCAAGGAACCATCTTTCTTTTTAACGAAAAAATAGGTGCTCCCCGTGTAGAAGTTCTAGGACAAATAAATATTTATCAAGAAAATCATGCAACTGATTTTTAAATTCAATAAGTTCTATTTGAGCCATACGATATGGGGTTTTTAAATTGATATAGAATTAGGAACTAAGTCAATAGTGAACTAGACTTCTCGATCAGGTATGAAAATAGGTAAATCATAAGAAAAACATCAAGGTATTCATTTACCAAAGCCACATCATCAATCTGAACATTTCCCTTGTTTTCAACAACATGAGAATGATAACATTCATTTCCATATTCCAAAAGTTTCTCAGCTTCCTCATATGTTATCACTTTGATGGGTTATTTCTTTTATACAAACATAAACACAATTTGAAAAACAACTTCTTTATCTCTACAGTCAATATTAGCATGATAAACAGAAAGCCAATCCATTCCCAGAATAGCATCAAACTCAACTAAGGGTAAAACTACATGGTTTTCAGGTGAAGTATTTCTAAATACCACAATTTAATGATTCTTATAATTCCTATTTTCTATAATATTTCCACCTGGTGTTTTAACAAAAAGTTCTAGTATCATTTGTTGAGGTGATATTTACAATTTATCAGAAAATTTCACAGATCTGAATGCATTTTTTGACCCTGTATCAAACAAAACATTAGAAAAATTTTATTAAACTAACAAAGTACCTAATAAAACATAATTGGATGGCTCAGCATCTGCTGACATAGTCTCAAAAGATCTCACTACACCTTTCTACTTAATGTCTAGCTTCTTTCCATCATTTGGATCTCTCTTTGGTCAGGAATTTTCATAGTGACCAATCTCACCAAATTTAAATCACTTAATAGATTTCTTATCAGGATTAGTATGTGGATCATTTTCATTACAATCTTAGGCCATATATCCAAACATACCAAATTTAAAACACATTACAGTTTTTCTAAGACACTCCCCAGGGTGCTTCATGCCACACTTTTCACATACTGGAAATTGGATTTTCTTACCATCAGATTTATTTTCTCGATTCTTACCCATCACTTGCCATCTGGACCACTTCTCCAACTTGTTGCCAAAATGAATGTGATAATCAGCAGAATCTATCTCTACCCTGTCATCACATCTGACAAGTTTTTCATAAATTTTGAATTGACAGGAGGCCAATACCTTTCGATACCTTGGCTTCAGTCCTGAGTAAAAGTGGTTGTTTTTTTATCAAGATCTAGAATAATATTTGGATCATACCTTGAGAGTCGGGTGAAGTTTGCATCATACATAGCCACTAAATATTCCTCTTTTTTCTTCAATTCAAGGAATATATTTTCCATCCTGAGTCACACCACCTTATGAAAATATTTTTCTAGGAAAATGCTTTTAAATTCATCCCACTCTATGGCATAAATATCCTCTATATCCATTATATTGTTTACCATTTACCACCATTGATCAGCTTCACCTTCAAAACGATAAATGGAAATATATACCTTTTGATTATTTTAACAACCCATTACATCAAATATCTTTTCAATGGCTTTAATCCATCCTTTTGTCGCTACTAGGTCAGAAGATCCATTGAAAGTAGGAGGCTGTTGTATCATAAAATGTTCAACTATTTTCATGTTCCATTATAGTACCAATGGTTATTCTATTACATGGATTCCACCACTATTTCTTTCTTGTATTAGCTGATCCATTACTATTACAGACTCCCCAGTTCTAATCCCTACCATTCCAGGTTGTAGATTCAGAAGGATGTTGTTCTATCAGTACCTCTCCTCTTTAGCTTCCCTATTTCTTTTTAGGACAACCATTCTAAACAAACATATCTTAAACGAATAAATATGGTAATATTTAAATTCTATAACATTTAAAATTAATCATAGTGTAAAAAAAATTAATGTTATTCTTTTAAAATCATTCTAACCCCAAAAGTTATCTAAACCATCCTATGATACAAATTATAAGTACATGGACTTATTACGTTTAAAAATCTTGATTTATTAAATAAATCACTTCTTTTTACATTGAGGATATTTTAAATTTTAGATCTTTTGAGAATTGGGACATAATATATTCATAATATTACACATTGTTATAGAGTAGATACCATAAAAATAGTTTCCATTTTTTTCAAAATATAAACCATTAAAGATTAAAACATGATTTCTTTGACAATTCTTCTAACATTTTACTTGGATACCTTCTTGTATTACACATCCTTCTGACCTATGAAATTCATTTCAAAAAACATGTGAGGAGCACAAAATTCTCAGTAAGATATTTAAAAGAAGGAAAGAGCACATTAGTCCAAGAATACTTGTAATGTATGAATATATTTTCAAAAGACATAATAATCACTCATATAAACATACATTGTGAAACATGAGATCTCCACAAGATTTATACAATACATAATAGCATAAATAAAACAATAAAGGTATATTGGGGCATTACATACAGGATTTTGTAATTCTCTTGGCTACCTTACAGTTTTTAACACTCAAGGCTACCTTACAATTTGTGTAACCATCACAGTAACACATAGAGTAACCATACGCATGACCTCCAACGTACACATACCCAATGAATTAAAGGGAAATATAGGACCCAACATTCATCATAAACAATACCCAAGATCTAGAACATATTCATACTACATTAATAATATCTTAAAAAAAGTACTTTTGAATTTTGTAAAACAAAATATTAAAAGATGATTTTAAAAGAGAACTCCCTTATAAATATCTTATAATTGAAGTTATACTTAAAAGAGAGTATGGAATATATATATATATACACTTTTAATACACATAATTTAATATAATATAATCATAATTCATCCCACATACAATTTAAATACCTCATAAATAATGAAGTATAAGGTTAACCCAAATGATGGAAATCGGGTTAAGAATTCCCTTACCTCATGGTTGTCTTACTTACAACTCATTTAAAACTCATTTATAATGGTCAAAAGAGTGTTATTAATATCTTAAATAATCATATTCATCATTATAATACCTTATCTTATCATTTTATTACTACATTTTACACTTTAATTGTTATTATTTGGTTCCTTACATTATTTTTGGTGTGTTCTTTACATGTTTTCCATGATTGGTTCATGATGGGTGTTCTTGTAAATTGGAAGTGAAACACCAAAATTTTATTGGAATAGTATTTAAATATTTCTAAAACCATAAATTATACCATTCATCATTTTTAATTATTAAATGAGGATGATTCAAATGTTAAAACATTAATGATGTTCGTTTAGATCATTTTAGAGGTTATTTGATAATAACGACCTCATTTTGTTTTATAAATTAATAACATCTATGAAAAAAGACTAAAAACCCTTATATAAGTTATAATACAAAAATAATAATATGGTGCAACCATAAAAATGGTTTCATGACCATTATTGAGGGAAGTAAAAGAATTTGAAATCACATCGTCCACGATGTCAGTAAATCGACACATCGCTGATAGTGTTTTAATTCCTTGAATAATAGGGAGAGGAGAAGAAGATTGATGAAAAATTTTACATGAACATGAGAACATACAAAATATAAAATATATATGTATATTTCATGCCTCTACGATAAGAGTGGGTGAGTAAAGAATAAGATAAGAAAGGAACCCAAAATAAAAGAAAAATTGAGAAATCTCTCATGAAAAATCGGCAGTCTAACAATGTCTCTAAAAATTTCATAAAATAGTTTGATTATAGAAATGTGTATATCATCATTAGTACATAATGTGGTAAGTAAGGGGTATATGAAATTACATATCCCAACATATTCCAAAGGAAATTCAAAATAATAACATAAAATGAAAGAAAAGAAAGAAATCGAAAGAGGATGTTTACCTCTTGATCTCTTCTCCTTGAGATCTTTCTTAAGGCCTTTGGTTTTGGAATTTTGGTTATAATAGTAGCTCTGGGAAATGGGGAAGATACTTGGGAGGATTATTGGTCAGAAAATATTTAAGGATCAATTCATGAGAGTTGTTGGAGGAAGAGGGGAATGAGGGTAGTATTTATAGTGGAGGAGAGTAGGTATTTAACATTATTTTAATCATTATTATAATATTTTTTCTCAAGACTATGAATAATCGTAATTAATGTGACCCCAAATAGTAATAATGGATTGTGAGTTCAAACCAAGTGGGATTTTATAACTTATGATTTCATAAATAGTGTATTTTACTGATAATTTGAATATACGGTATTTTATCATATTTCACTATTCATCAAAAATTCAATAATTTCAGAAAAATCCAAAAAATTATCCCTTACCATTTCTCAATGTACAGAATTGAAAAATTAAGTATATTTTTTAAAAATAAATTCTTATTTTATTAATTTAATTTTCAAATAAAATCATACTTAATTCAAAAATCAATAATTTAAAAATAATAACTGCTTTTATATTGCATTGAAAAATTAACCAAGATGTCATTATCTTAAATCCTTAATAAAATAATATAATAACACAATTTAATATACATTAGGGTCATACTACTATTCATATTACTATTCATAAGGTTGTTTTACTATTCACCAAAATAACAAGTTGGTTTTATTAGACTCGAAATGACATAATGAACACAATTATAGATGATCATTTTTCAAAATTCAAAACATAGAAGTTGAAAAATTTTGATTAAAGGATATTTATAATTATCTACCTAAAACAAAGTTTCATTCATTTGATTTTATTTTTTGAAAACTATGGTGTGTTATAGAGACAAGTCTTGTAGAAAGGAGTTTCGGGAGGTGGCGTACAAGGTGGATGAGTTGGAAGAATGATGAGAAGTGGTAGGCAGTTCGAGGTATTCTCACCACCACCCCTAGGTGTTCCGTGCCAGGCTCAAGGAGCGAGAGGATGTGGGTGAGGAAAATTTCAGGACATGTGGTCCTTTTTTCTAGAATCTCTGAGGATGAATAGAGGCATGCCTTGTGTCATTTCTACATTTTGTAGCAGCAATTGTTAGTCATTATTATTGGTACTCTTTTCTTTCTACTCATGCTCAAGGTCTGGCCTGGGTGACATGGGGTGTCGGTTGAACCCCATGTTGGTATATGCGACATAGGTCCCGGTAATACTCAGTGTGCGTTCAAGAATCCATTTGTTATTCATGGTTACCCTTTTGTGTTTGATGTCGTATTTATATACGATACACTTCCGGATGGTGTCATTAAGTTTGATATAACTTTGAACTCATGAGTGGTGGGGGATTCTTTCCCCACCGAGACATGTTTTTGTGACATGATCAAAACCATGTGAGGGAGTCAGTGTCGCTCAAATTGGATAGTATTAAGGTGCGGTGGGCATGTTCATTATTCATGCATGTTCATGGTGAAGTCATACGTTGACGTGTCGGATTAGGTCTTGGACCTTTGGGTAGAGTTGTTCCTACTCAAACCCTTTAGCATGGCTCCCTTCTGAGAGGGGAGATCCTTTCATAGAATCGTTCTATAGTTTCAATGTTAGACCCTGCGATATTTCCACATTATGGATTGGTTTCCTACGATCCATATTTATCTAGGATGCCACTGGTGGGTGTGGAAGTGTTCTATTTCAGATAGATGTATTACAACTGGAGGTTTTTAGATGAAGGGTCTTGTAAGATACATTGTTTACTCTTGGGAAACCCACTTTTGTTGGTGAATACCCTCACATGTTCAGCGTCGACCTTGAATGATAAAATGATTGAGGAGTCTATTGTATAGTCTATCCAGGGGTGGATGTGAACTATAAGGTTCCACCAGTATCTGTGTCAGGTTAGTGAGGTGGTGTACCGTTAGACCCAATGACAACAGATGTACCGCGGTGCTTTGTGTTTTCCCACTTATCGCATCTAAGAAGACATTTTATTGTTTGTTTCACAATGTTGTCTTGGTAGAATCTAGAAATAAGAGGGGTTTGATCTTGGTGGTTCCTTTGTGTGTGTGTGCTTATAAGAAGCACCGTAACCCTTGCTAAACTCGCTAGCATAGGAGTCCAGTAGGGAGCTTAGTTTCTTCCCTTGTAAATAGGATTTTGCTTTTCAGGGATGAAAATCACTATGTTTGGGAAATGTAATGACTCGTTTTTTGACTTGAAGAACATCAGAATATTTTGAAAAATATTTTTGGAGCCAAGAACTAGGCCGGCATGGGAAGACTGGGCCAAAGGAGTCTCAGTTTTCCGATATTTAAAATATTGAATATATTTTCTCACGAATGCTCATTTTCAATTGAAATTTAAATAACTCATCTTCAAACTCTATGATTGGATTTTTGAGTCAACAGTTTTCTTTGGAATCTCGTGTATACCTTAGTCATCACCTAAGGTCATTTGTGCGGTGAGTATTTTTTGGGTTTGTGTTGGTGATGTGGTGTTGAGAGAAAAACTAATTGGTGTTAATTTATTAAAACCTATTCTACCCCCCATCCCTCATACACACATGACCCAACCAAGGAGACTCATGCCTCTCCTCCCTTCGATAGTGATAAAACTAAGGTCTATGTAATGCAATAAAGTGATGTTCATCTTCATTTCTAAAGTAGATCGTCATAATATTGAGAACCAGAAATATCTAGGAATCATTCTTGATCCCAAGCATCAGAATTTCACCATCAAGGTTGTAGGATTTTTGTTTTGATCTTGATTACCTTGTGTACACAATGTTTTATGGTCCTAGAGCCCAAATACAATTGCTAGAGATGCCTTATTGGTAAATCAGAAAGTTTTAGGGTAAACCAGAGTGAATTAGAGGGTTGTATATGTGATTCCTAGTTAGAATCACCATCTACTCAATGATTAGTTCAGTGACACGTGTCTTGTAGCTCTTACTAAATGGGGAAGATGAACTTTTGGGACTAAACTTAGTGTATAAAGGTTACACGTCATGTAGTTCCATAAACTATGTGACCATACAACATGACTTGGGATAGTTGTGTGATACTATATGGTCGCACACTAACACATGAACAAGGTACATGTGCATGGGATCTGATACAAAGACACAGGAAAACTACATGGTTATGTATCCATTTATCTGAACATTCCAGGTACTATGGGATACACAGTGTCTAAGGGACACAATTGGTCAATCCATGTAGAAGTGGAACATGGATAGGGTCTAAGAAATGAGGAACACATCATGTACCTTCTCTGCACTCTGTGAACCCCTAAATGGGTTAGAACCCATATGGAACATATACACTGGTAAGTGTTGGGGTGGGATCACATGTCGGGTCTGCCCTGGTGCATGTCGTGTACTACTAAAAGATCATGCGGGGATCCACCACCTTCGATATATACTTCTTTGGGACTCATATTCAGGCTTGTGAGTAGTCAATCCTGATCAGTTTTCCATGTAGGATGCGATGGTGTCCTCCATTATGGATTACAAGATATGAGGGGTTGTGAATCGAGAAAGATTATTGTGGAGTGGTACTGTGCTGATGTTGGAGATCAGTGTGGTTCTTATAGAGATAATCTATGATTGTTACTCACCTGTTGGACTACATAACAAATTTCTCATACCTCTCTGCATCGGTGGAGATGGGACTCCCCGCGTTGTGGGTGTGGATTCATTACATTTGGTTTGTTTTTTTGGTGTTACTCACCTAATAGACTAGAGTGTGGGTTTCTCCATGATGTTTGTGAAGTTAGAGTAGGTACTCCCCTGTTGGACTAAAGAGAAGGTCCTCTATCCATGGAGTCAGTACTCCACTGTTGCACCAAGGTGAGGGTCCTATATATATGACTCATAGATAGATTGGGAACTACCCTGTCACACCAGGGTGTGGGTCCTTTATTCTCAGATTCAATATTCCCTTGTTGTTCAAGGGAACATGTCCTCCATATGTGTTGTTCTGATAGAGTCAGTACTCCCATGCCATGTCAGGGAGTGGGTCCTCAAGCCTAGGGTTAGAACTCCCATGCTATGTTAGGGTACAGGGTACCCTAGAATAAATGAGCCGAAAAAGTTGGCACTCCCTTGTCCTACCAGGGTGATGGTCATCTAGTCACTGAGTGATACTATTGGTAATTATAATAATTCCACAATTCATAGGAACAACATGGATTGGTAATACCCACCCACTCAAAGTAGTGGCGTAGATGATACCAGTATTGAATAATTTAAGGATGTACCTAAAAACCACATACATGAGATTGTTATTGATTAGTTGCTAGGGATTATGAAATGGTTTAGAATTTGATTCTAGAAAATTCTTGTGGGTATACATGAGTGGTCCAAAAATAGGAATATCAAAAAGGGATCATCTAATTTCTTTATTATTCTAGATCAAAACATCCAAAAAAACTCTCTTGGTTAGATCAAATAGAATAATAGATAAAATCAAAGATAGTTTAATTGACCTATAAGAATGTATGATGATGTAAGGTATGTTGGACCATGAATTAGTGATTAGGTTGGTTAACAATTTTAGAAGAATGTTGGTACTTTGAGTCAAAATTAGTTTATCTTTCAATATTTCTAGATAGAATTAGTTCATTTAGAAATGTTTTTTGTAACCAAATTGGAAAGATATATATTTTTATTGATATTTACTTATATTCCACAATATATAAAACTTAATCAATGATTAATGGTCCTAAAAATAATAAATGGAGATATGTTTAGAATTTTTAATCCAAGAATAAAAGTTTACCAAATGTAGACAAAGTAATATGGTACCTTCATGACTTGACCATAATTCAATAATCCATAAATGTTTCAATATTTCAATTTCAACACTACCATTACAATTTATCTCATGAATACACTCATAATACCCAATTTTAGTGATTATATTACATATTAATTGATCAAGGTTAATGTTTCTAAAGGTTACTTTCATATTCTCATTCCTAAATTAGATGACTATGTTGATTTCAGTTGTGAAGGGACAACCAAAAATGATTTGGGTTTCAACCTAGGACCTAATATTGGATGATTTTCAAGGATAATGAAATCCTTTGGGTAAATTATATTTTCATATTTTACAAAAAACATCCAATACGATACATTTAGTTACTCAAACACTATGATTGGTAACTTGATGAGTGACAGAAGTGGGTTGGATCTATTCAATACATAACTTATATAACCAAGAATATGGATTGAGATTCACACTATCTCCTAGATAACATAAGGCCTTGAAAATTTTTCACTCTCCTTGTTCAAAAATTATGTATAGGCAACCATGGGATTAAAATTAAGTGGAATGTTTTCTCGGATATTAGTGATAATATTATTTTCCAAAAGGAATTTTTCTGTAAGAATTTTCTTATTCATATACATAGGTCCTTAAGGTAATTTTATTATGTGTTTATGGTTTTTATTTTACCAATAAGGGTTATGTTAAGCGTAACATGACAGAAGAATTCAATTAATGCATCTTTCAACTCAGGGTTTGATCTTCCTCTCATTCTTATATTACATCCTAACAATATTTGTATGAAATACAATTGAAACATATGAATTTTTAATAAATCATTATAAAATATTACACAACACATCACAATTATTCCAAAAACTCTTTCCCAAATTTATCTTATATAAAAACAATCTCTTAGAAAACACCATTTCCCCGGACCGAACCACATGGAAAAAATAGCAGATTACATTCATACATTAAATCCAACTCATAAACCCATATTTATATATATTATTTTCAATACTAAAATAGGTTTAACGTTATTACATAGGTTTCCACAACAATTTTTAAAAACAACCAATTCCATAAGACCAAGCTCACTGACCTAAAAAATCTTTTCAACACCCACTCACAATACAAGTTCCAAAACAACCATTTTCCACTTTTCTCACAAGAAAACACCATTAAAAATATTTTATAAAAAAAATTTATTTTTTAAACCATTATTTCCATTTCGTTAATTTAAAAAAATCATAAATACTTTTCAAATATTTGAAATTTACACCACCCAATTAAGCGAGAAATCACCCAAGAAGGCGCCACTATATTAGGTCAATAAATAATGGAAAACAAATAACAATATATTTTTTTATAATTAATAAAATAATAATAGCGTATTTCATCAGTATGAAAGATAAATCCCCTAAATATCCAAAAAATTATCATAGTTTCATGGGATCTACCCTAGGTCCTATAGTGAGACTGTCATAAACTTCTCTCAACAGGACAACCTTTTGGTCGGTGTTGCATCCGAATAACAATACACCTAACTATTATACACCAATACTCATTGTAATGGTATTACCCATCTATCCCTATCTCAATCTAGAGGGGTTACTGGTAGTGTGTGAATCCCTAGTGTATCATAATTCTAGACTCCCACTTAGATACTTTGGTTCCTATGGCCATCCAAAATAGAGGTGAGCACAATCAAGCATGTATTAACTCAAGTATAAAACATTTTATAACAAAACACACATCCCCTTATACCTAAAACAAATTATCCCCATAATCACAAAACACAAAGAGCATGAAAAATGAATAAAAATAAACAATCCATCTCAAGATAACAAGGCATTACAAGCATACAATAACCATAATAAGATCAAGAGTGTTTCACATCATTTATGAAAACTCATTTCCCAAAAAATTCCAAATGTAAAATATCTTTAAAAATTATTATAATTCCATTCCATTTTATCATTCACTTTTTAAACTCAAATGGGAACTCACCATTACATTTAAAAAACTTTTAAAACACTCAAAACCAATCAATTTTAAAAATAAATTCCACTTGGGATAATGATTCCTTTGATGTCAAAAAACCATTTTAAAATGCCTTAATAAATTTCAAAATACAAAACACATAGTTTGAAATACATTTAAATTAATTAATACTTTTTAACACATCAATACTCTTATAAACACTTCTTATTAAAATTAAAATAGTTTTATAAAAATCAAACAATGAATTTTCAAAAAAACCCAGAATGGATTCACATCTCATTCAAACATTTAAAAAATAATTTTATATCAATTTTACCTCATGGGTAATATATATATACACACACATACATTTAAAGTAAATCATTTCCAAAAAATAATCAATTATATGAATGTAATATAAACTAATGCAAATAAACACATACCTCAAATGGGGTTTGGTGATATAAAAAAAATATGATGTATATAAAATTTGGTGGAAGATTATAAAACACAAATGGAACCAACCCAAAGACCCATAAAATGCACTAAAAATGAAAAAACTACAAAAACATTGGTCAAACATTTGACCTAGGGTTCGGTCGAGTAAGGAGGGTCGGATAGGAGAACATATCTCAATGATTCGACCATAAAATCATGAGAAATCATGGTATAATAATGAGGGGATGAGAGTCTAACTGAATGGGAGGTCCTATACCATAGAGTCATATAAGGAGGGTGCGTATGAATTCCCTTATGTTTGTGGGTGTCATGTGATGTGGGGGGGGGGGAGGCGGAGGGAGTGGTGAATGAGAGGGGGATTCTCCAAGGGTCTGGTGGCCTCACTCAATGAGGAGAAGAGGTTGTTGACCTAGGGGAACTTTGAAGGGGAGGAGATTATAGAGGGGTATAAGAAAAATATTAAGAGAGAAATAAGGAATAAGAACAAATAAAATAAATGATAATGATTTTTTAACAGATAGGGTGTTGAACACAGTTTAGGCACACGGGCTACCAATCCATGCACCAACTATATTGTACATAATAGAAAATAACAATTCACCCACATGGTTTCTTCTAAGAACTAAATAGTTAGACTAACTATGCTCCAACCACGCCAAATGACATTTTTCTATTGAGAAAACCATGTGAATAGTTTCTACATTGTTACTCCAAACTATGTGCAATCCATACATAGTTAAAAATGTAATTTAAAAAAAAATAGTATTAGACATTAAAAAAAATTAATTTTCCTAAATTAAATTAAAAAATTATAAAATAATCACCAATGTGACATAGTGGGTGTTATAAACTCTTCTCTGTGGAAATTTTTACATAAAAAATATTTCAGGTATAATTATATGTAAAAAAGGAAATAATTTACCAAACAAATCAAAAGAAAAACAGGAATCACCAATAAACCAAGATTTATAAAGCAAACAAAAACAAGAACCACTCAATAAAAAATAATAGAGAACTCCAGGGAAAAAAATACGAGATATTTTTCTCCTATCCATTTTGAATTAATATAAAATGAAGTAACAAATGATAAATTTTTCCAACAAAATAAGACATCGTCAATGATAAACCTATTTTGTAAAATCTCCAAAGAGAATTACAAGAAAACAACTTGAAAAATACACCTAAAAATAAAGGGATCCTAGACCATCCAACAATGTAACGAACCTTAAACATACTAAAAAACCCAAAGGACTAGATTACCAAAACCAAGGTGTCCAAACATGGAGATCACCAATGGAAAATATGTCTCGATAAGAAATGACACATATCTAACCTAAGTTCTACAATGAGTATATGAGGGTGTTTAAATCCCACCACTTTAAATTCCATCTAATTTTTATAGACAAAATAACCCAAAGGAATCCACAAACCACTTAGAAACAATGCTAAGTCCAAAGTATCCAGGCATGCACACTAGGTCCTACCAATGTCCCAAGAATCTAGTATAAGCCTATGTATAGCCTACACCACATAATGGGAAAATTATAAATATAAATAATAAGTGAGGCTTGAAAAAATTTCCAAGGAAAAAAGCACCCAAAAAAGAAAACCCAAGAATAACTAATGAGAGAAAATGTGAAGGCTTCCTTAATACAAAACCGCTTTAAAAATAAACAAGAATAGATCCCAAAATGATTCATCAACCAAAATAAGGCACAAAAAAACCCAAATCCTACCTGTATGATGAAAACTCTCTTATAAAACCTTAAACACTTCCAAGATCAGCCAAAAATACTTTCCAAACTGAAACTCACACAAAACTCTAAAAAATGATCCTTGTTAATCCAACCATATAATAAAGGCTTGTGGTTCTAAACCACTAGACCAAAAAATTTCTAAAGAATCTATTAGATAAAAAACCACCAAAATATAATATAGAAACAACACATGAAAGTCTATTTGGAATATGATTAGTATTAATCAAAGGGGAAAAGTACCCCTTCAATGAAGAATTTTCTTTTACAAGAAATTTTACAGGGTGTGACATCAAAAAACCTGAAACATAGACCATGACATGGTCATGTCCCTAAAATCACACCATGAAATCCCAAAACACATAATGGAAAAAATACCAGTTCTATTAAAACAAGTTTCTATTCTTCAAAACCCCATTTTTAAAAACAAGAAACCATTAAAATTGATCTTTATTTCTTTCAAAAACAAATAAAACCAGTTCTAAAACATAATCCCTAAGTCCTACCTTGGCTTAACTAATTTTAAAAAATTTCCAAAACCGATTTAAAAAAACATCACATTCTTTAAAATCAAAATACCATTCTAGGTTTCAAAATAAATCAACCACATTCCTTTTAAAAATATTTTTCAAATCACTCACCCATTTAAAATATATTCACCAAGGGTAAAATACCATTTTGGAAAACACGAGATCCACATAAAATAGTAATCCTATCCTTTAAAAAACATTTAATTGACTAGAAAATTCAATCACACATAATGTTTTTCCCAAATATCAAATAAAATCAACCATTTGAAATAATTTTATGAAAAAACCTCATTTTATAAAAAACTCCTAATGAATTTATTTAAAACAGAAAACATTTTTCTTTTGAAATCCATTTTTCACCCACACAAAATGAATTTTACATCACATGAAGAACTGCATAGAAAAAAAATGAAAAATGTAATACTTAAACAAAACATTAACTAAAAATTTAAACATATCACAAGACTAACAATGAACCCCATCCCACTTCCCAAATACTTGAGGAAATCAAAGAATAAAGAAATATATGTAAAAATAAATAGGATGTAGAACCATTAAAAACCTGAACACGTTATTGATGGAAATATATTAATTATCTATTTGTTCCTAAAGTGTGTCTAGAATTAAGATCTGAGTTGTC
Organism: Viscum album; assembly: GCA_963277665.1. Lineage (NCBI taxonomy): Eukaryota > Viridiplantae > Streptophyta > Magnoliopsida > Santalales > Viscaceae > Viscum > Viscum album. Next base: position 121,524,889 of record OY728134.1, read on the forward strand.
GAATGGTTTATCAAACCATAATAACCAACCTCATATATTAGATTCCCTCTTCATCAACAACTTGAAATATAATCTGACCCCATAGAAACTCAATTATTCCAATTAATATCAACCCATCTCCATTGATAAATACAATTATATTAAAATTCAAAATTCAAACCCCCTTACCATGGAAAATTAATCCTAAAGGTATACAAGACCTAGATGGACGCTCCATGTTCCTACCTCTCAAATTCCAATGAAAAACTGTAACTTAATCTTACCCTAAAAATAGAAATAAGAAAGGGAAATCTAAAGTATTTTATCCAATATAAAATCATAACCTAAGATCTGATACAATTTGTAACAAACTGTTCTGGGCCATCCATATGACAGATGCCTGAACGACCTGCCATTAGGATGATGGGTGTTCTTGATCCTCATGGGTTGTTACATGTGCCATGGATTTAAGGAATCACAACATCAGAATGTTTTCCCCCAGAAGCAGACAATTAATTATGCATATTAAAGTAAGTAAAATGCTGACGTGACCTGTCTGTATGTTAGATGTCTACAATGAGGGAAAAAAATAAACATCGACCTAATATTAATAATAGGGATGTAGTAAAACAAAAATAAGTGACAAAAACCTCCTTCAAACTCTGAAAACCCTCTCTTATATGGAAAATATTCCCACCTCCGATGAATCTTATTCTCCCACTAAACAATATATTTACCCCCATCCACATGAAGCATTAAAAACCTAAATAGGAAAGATAAATCACCTAAATGAAAACTTGTTGGAAATTATTTTAAATTAAGGTAAGTCATGCTAAATAAAGTAAAGGTATCCATATTAATAATGTAATAAACTAAAACCAATCATAATAAATGAAAACTCAATGAGTTGTTTGATGAAAAATAATGAACCTACAACTAAGGTAATGAAATATTTTTGATCACATGAGAACTCAATAGGCCACAACAATCCACTAAAACTAATATGCCACTTTTACATCACATCCTATGTATTATAATTTTAAATAAAATAAAAAACTAAACATTTTAATACATTTAGATAAAAAGTCAACAACACATCATAAGTGTTCCAAAAAATCTTTCCCCATATTTTTCAAAAATAAAAACAATATATTAAAAAATTCACATACCTCAGCCCAAAACAACTAGCTAAAATACTACATTAGAGTTTCACATTAAATCCATTTCATAAACACCAATTTTAGAAATATTCATTTAAAAATTCAAGGAGTTTTAATGTTTCCACATGATGTTCCAAAATAGGTTTGAATACCAAAAATTTCCATAAAATTAAGCTCATTGTCCTAATAACTCATTTTTAAAACCCAAAAACACTAGGAGTTCTGAAACATCCTTTTTCCATTTTTCTCTAAAGAAAAAAAACCTTAAAAATATTTCTAAAAATAGTTTTATTTTTAAAAAACCATTCATTCCATTTCGTTAATTACAAAACATTCACAAAACCTTTTCAAATATTTGAATATTAAACCACACAAAGAAGGGAGAAATCACTCAAGAAAGAACCACTATGTCATTTAAAGCAATAAGGTAAAAATGGAAATAAAATATGTTCCATGAAATTAAAGAATAATAAAATATGAAATTGATACACATATAGAAATCCCTTAAAAAATCCTAAAAATAATCTTAGTGTCATGGGTTATACACTGGGTCCCATAGTGAGACTATCCTAGAATTATCTCATTGAATCAACCACCCATCATACATCGCATCCCAATCACAACCCTCCCAACTAGCCTACACCCAACCTAATCATAATGGAGTACCCTATATAGCCTTATATCTTGCTAGAGGGGTCACTAGTAGTGTTCATCTCCCTAATGTATAATAATCCTAGACTCCCAATTAGAAACATGGGTTCCCATGATTAATAAAAATCTAAGTGATCACATTAAATATTTTCTTCATTTAATTATAGAACATTTTAAAACATCACAAACATCACCTCCTACCATCATAAAAGTAACCTCATAAAAAACAACCAAAAAAATCATGAATAATGCGTCAAAAGAAATATTAATACATGGGAGAAAAATACATCTTACGAATACATGAATCACAATGGGTTAAAGAGATTTTTACTTATTTTATGAAAAATAATTTTCTATAAAACTCCAAATATTTTTCCTCTTTAAAATGTGTTTGGAACTCCAAGCCATGTTATTATTCACTTTTGAAACTCAAATGGTAACGCACCCTTCCAATTAAAAAACATATTTGAAAACACTCCAAGACAAATTGGTTTCAATATAAAATCCACATTGGAAAACGCAACCTTTGAATTCAAAAAAATATTTCTAAAATATATTCATCACTTTGAAAACACAAAAAAATTGGGTCTCAATTCATTTCCATTAAATAACAGTTTTTAAAATGTCCTGCTAGTTCTCACCAATACTTTTTCAAATCCAAATCACTCTATAAAATCCAACTGGGAAATTTCAAAAATGACTGACATGGATTAGTATCTCATGTCATGGTTGAGTATTTTGTTTTACATAAATTTACCTCCAGGGTTCTATATATATATATATAAATTAAAGCATTTTCAACTAACAAAGAAATATATAATTGTAATAGAATTTGGAACAAAGAAACAATATCCTCAAAAAATTAGTGGACGAGCCAGACTATCTAAGATAAATCAAGTATGGACACTGAAACACATAGATATACATCCCAACAAACCCATTTCAGACCCATGAAATGAAAAAATTACCAATGATTTGGTCAATCCATTGACCCAAGGTTCAGTCGAGCAAGGAGGGGTGACATGAGAGAAAATTATTGGAATAATGTATAGTAGATCCTATATTGATGGATTGAAAAAGAACCCAAGACAAATAATAGTGGAATCTTGAGAATAGAGTAGGCTGAATGGAGGGGTGGTCAAACACCATGAATGGATGAGAAGGATTTCATGTATGAAGTCCCTCTTGTGTGTGGGTGTTGTAGGACACGAGGGGTAGTGGAGGTGGGAGAGGAACATGTAAGGGGGTTTCTCCAAGGTTGTGGTGGCATCGCATGAAAAGGAAAAGAGGGAACTGTATAGGGAGGAAAACATCTAGGGGAGGAGATGTGAGAGGGTGAGAGGAAAAATAAGGGGATATAAATTAGAAATTATAAAAAAAAGAAAATAAATAATAAAAATGATAATTTTAACACAAAGTGTGCCACACACATTTTATGTGCACTGTTTACCAAAACATGCACTAACCATGATATCCCTTCTAGAAAAACATGAGTTGTCCACAAAGTTTCTCCGATTCACTTCATGGTTGGACTAATCGTGCTCTAACCATTTCAAATACAAATTTCATATTGAAGAACCCCCATGTATGGTTTCCATATATTTACTCATAACTATGAAAAACCTATGCGTAATAAAAAATTATAATAAATATAAAACATACATTTGGAAGTTCATAAAAAATTAATTATCCCAAATTAAGTTAACCCAATACAAAATAAATAGTAATGTAACATGGTGGCTTCCATAAGGTTATTAAAATTGAATTAGGGGATATTAATATTAGACTTGTTGGGGATGAAACATGAAATGGGTTGTAATATTTTCTAGAGGGTATGTATTTGAACCATTCAATTTATTGGTTTGTTGATTATCTTTAGAATAGAATCTTGGATTTTTATTTTACCTTATATTGAAATTTCTTTTATATTTTACCCTCTAAATTTTCAAATCATTGACCTCTATTAGAATTCCTCATAAAATAAAATCCTTTATTAAATTAATGGTTGGGATTTTTTTTATCCTATGTCCATATCTCTCACAAATTATGAAAATAGGGTGGATATATTGGATTTATTAGAATTTTATAATATGTATCTATAAGTCCTTCCTTGTGAGGTATATAATTTTATTCATAAAGATTTTTCATCCTTAAGTGTATTAATCCCACTAGGTTTAGGAGTATTATCATAATAATGTGAGGTTCCCCATATTTGGTTTTGTTCATCAAGACCATAAACATACTCTTAAACATCATTTGAGGATTTTTCAATGTTTCCATTACAAATAATGTAAATAAATTGTGGTTTCATATCCCTAACCTTTTATAAAAAATTTATACTTGTTTTGGGATTGAAAACCCATAGTGTGGTACCATGTTTACTACATCATTAAACATTTCCAATGTTTCATAAAATGACAGAATAATTTTATAGAAAAATATATTCTATTTTTTTAGTTCATTTGTTTTATGGAATGAAAAGTATTTCTTTTAAAATTCTCGTTAAAATTGGTCCCAATAGTAGATGGATGATGGTATCAAATTTTATAAACATTTTTTTCTTAATCAATTAAGGAAAAAAATAAAGATCCTCATCATAGATGAATAAATTTGATGAGTGGGAACATGGTCTCAACAATGTCATTAAACTCTTTGACATGAAGGTAGGTAATCTCTAACTCTATCCCATGAAATTTTGGTAGGTGGTTCAATGCATGCTGTTTGAATATATAGTCGGAATCTCTCAAGAAAACGTTTCTAATGGAAATGGGTTCATTAGTGTAGATGTGTGTGAGGTAGTATTTCATGGTTTAATTGAAAACAGTCCCCAATTTTGTAGCTTTTAAAATTGGGTTTCCAATTTGGTTCTTTCATGGGTTTATGATAAGATTTCTTGGAATATTTTCCATTATATTTTACTAAATTTTATAATCAAAATTATTTGGAATAATAGGATCCAAATTAATAATTACCCTTTCTATACTTGACTCCATAACCCAATAATTGTCCACCCTAACTAGTCTATTTTATTGGTTATCGATATAAGAAATGAAAAACACGAAAGGGTATAAAGGGGGAGGATAAGGGAAATTGGAGTGAAAAATGAAATGGATTGAAAATAGATTTATTTTCATAGACGAATTACTTTGGTCCCAATAATTAGATCCAAAATTTGGTTTTCTAAAATATACCAATTTTATAGTTGAAGTGGTATCCTGAAGCAATGCCTTGTATTTTGGAATCCTCGGAGACCTAATAAGTGACCTAAAGACACAGAAACATTCTATATAGTGATTTTTATTTGAACTGGTCATCTATTATGAATTATTTTATTTATATAGTAAACACAAAAATATTTGTATTAAAATAATTAATGATATTCATTTAAACGTAGGTTATTGGTAAGCTAAACTAGATGAATGATTTTAGATAATTTTAGTTTCACTGATTCTAGAAGTCCCTAATCAATTAGATACATCTAACTATGATATTAAATAATTAAATAACATTATGATAATAAGGATAATCATAAATTAACTGTGAGTATCTCTTTCTTGATCACTTCAAGGAATTTGTTTATACAATTAGTCAAAATATATCAATTTTAAATTTATTGAAGATAAATAAGAAAATAAACCATTAAATAGAACTCTAAATTAATAATAAATAAATATTTTTCTAAGTAATGTATTATAAAATCCAATTCAACTCATTAAAAAACCTATAATCAACCCATATTAGTGTTAGCCTTATATTTATGTAAATATCTTAATGGAAGATAAGAAATTGACTAATAGAAGTTGGATCGAAAGAGATAAAACAAGAAAATAATTATCACTACACCATTTTTTTCAATAGATTCACACAATGAAATAAATGGATTAAAATTTTTATTTATGTACTATATAAGATATTAATTTGAAATTTATTTGATAAACATAACTTGGGTAAACCAAATAGTACCATAAAATTACAACTAAAATAAAAAAATCCCCTAATTAATTCTTCACTACTAACTCAAATAGGAAATTTTATATCCTTAGATTGATACCCCATTATTCAATGTAATCTAAATTAATTAGGTTAGTCAATTTTGAGTGGGAATTTAATGTAAAGTGGTGGATCTACCCTTGAACAAATAAATAAGACCAAGATTCATCCCTACACTTGATATATGATATACATATCATATATGCAACAATTTGGATTGGTCAATGCATGAAAGATGTTTTTTCCATATTTACTAAAATATATATAAAAATTTGATCTTAATGTGACCTTCTAACATGAATGTTTTTTCAAATTGGTCGGCATAAATATGGTGCCATTAAATCTAGCCTAGAATTTATAATTCAAATTGGAATGCCTAAATCACTATCTAAATAAAGGAATTATTTTATCCAATAGGTTGAAAAAAAATCTATTAAAATATAATCTTTATTTTACATTAATTATGGTATTTAAATACATTATAGTTTCCTAAGGTCCAATCTTCTTTTCCCATTAATTTATTTGTTTAAGACCAAATATGTCCACCTTCATTAATGAATCATATTTCAGTCCAACTGAACAAAATATTACCAAAAAATATATTAATAAAATCCATAAATATGAAATTCAATTCATGAAAATTGATTCTTTCAAAAGGATATGTTAAATTTTTCCTCAATCCGTATTTTTTAAAGAAATTTCATATATGAAGAGAAATGATGTTAAATTTGTGAAATGAATTAACCATGGATTTTATAAACATTGATGAAAATGAAAAGTAATCAAAATATCAAGAAAATTATGAACTTTCAGGTGCTAATAATATCTATTTGGTGTCATTAAGATCACTCTCATGCTTCCATAGTACTTGAACTAATGTAATAGACTTCCACTATAGCACTTTATTCTGAGTTTCAACAATCAGAATTCATCATTCAGTCACTAGGACATGATGATATAGCTCGAGATATTACTAATTTATCATATGTGAGTTTTTTTGTAATACTTATTTAATTGAGAGAAATGTAGCACATTATGGATCAATTTCACTAAAGGAGGAAACTCTAATAGATAAGATAATTTTCCAATAATTTCAATGACCTTAAAGGGTATCATATACCTCAGAGAAAGCTTCCATTTATTCTTGAGCTAATGATGATCCATCCAAGTTGAAATATTCAAGAACAACAAGACACCCACTGAAAATTTTGATGGATATAACTGATGACCAACAGAGGATTTATGGCAAATCTGAGCTATCAATAATTGTTCCCAAATTTTGTAAATATTCACTATTATCCCCTATATTAGGACTTAGATATTTTATGGGGATGTTGTGTAAAAAATAATTTAGTTAGGTGTGATAACGATTTATTAAAGTTTTGTCTTTTGTTTCCCAACAAAAATCGCTTAAAATTGTTTCAATCCTTAAAAAGTTTAATTGGATAGAGTCTAATGGATACAGGATAATGAACTAAGTCTAGTGAATTAATTCTATCAATATGATGTGATCAGATAGAGAGGGGTACTAAATTTTTATCTAAATATTATCACAACATCCATCAGATATAATGTTATATGAAATAAAATTAGGTTATTCTATGATAATCTTTTAAGTTCCAAAAAAAATGATTATTAAAAGTTAGCATGGTCCAAGATTGAGTGAAAATGGTGTGTTTCATGTATGGATATACAAGGTTCAATACATGATATAATAAATTCCCACAACATGAATTATGATATTTATGAAGATATAGAGTGAAGATGACCTAAAGTGTTATAAAAAAGACTTGTATTTTTTAATTAGAGGAAGTTTGAACTTGTATCAAATAGAGGTCTTTGGGAAATGTCATTTTACAGAGTTCATCAAATGTAATTTTATATAATCATATTATATTTCCTAACAGAGGAACCAAATTTCATCAGATAATTAGTTTGAGAAAAGGTTTTGAGTTCATTGAAAAAACATTCATATGATCATTGGATAGAAAAATGTTTTATTATGCATGATGTATATTAGACATACTTATATAAAGGTTAATATGTGAAGTGAAAAAGTTATAAAATTATTGAAAAGGAGTCTAAGCGACATAATATAAATATAGATAATAAAATCCATCGTTTGGATGTCTTTGAGAGATTTTATTAGAAAAAATGTGATGAAGATGTTAGAAAAATTATTCCCAAGTCATTGGATTGAGTATATTGGTCAAAAATTTCACAAATTCATTAGGCATATAAGTTTTTATGGTAACTCTAAATGAAATAATGCCTGGAAGTTGCATGAGACAAAAGGTTTTGAGATATGCTAAAAAAATTTCATTAATTAGATTCACTTGATGATCTTTAAATAAATGTAATATTCAAAGCACTATCTGATGTAGTGTTCATGGGATGTTTTATTGGTCAAGTTCTGTGGATATTTAAGTAGTTTTCTTAATGTAATTAAATAAGATGATGCTGAGATTTTGGTTCAATACATTAATAAACATGTATGAAAGATCATGATTCTAGCTAAGATATAAGGATGTTTTTATGAATGTTGACACAAATTGTTAAGGAATGTTCCAATATTTTCGGATGTTTAAAGGAATCTAAACGTTTAATGTTTTGTGAGTTATTGTCAAAATATAAGTGGGAAATTTAAATTTGAATTTAGCACCTCGCCATGAAATCATAGAGGAATTTTTCTTATATAAAGGTGGTTAGTGCTAAGTGAATATGTTGTTTTAATTATTTTTAGTTGGGTGAAGCATTGTAGAAGTGAATAGGTGACATGATGAATGGTGAGAAATGGAATTGATTTTATGAATATTAGACACAGTTTCCTATTGGGTCTCATTAGAAAAATAGTGTGAAGAATATATCAGTCAAACAAAAGTGATCAACCAAACAAGGAGATCAGTTGAATTGGGAATCAGACCAAGTTTCATCAGACCGAGGGTGCCAAACTAATAATTTATTAGATGGATAGTTTTATACATAATTCTAGGATGAATTTCATACTCATTGTTGTGTAAGAAAGTGAATAATAAGAATAAGTACTTATAGAAAGAAAAGTGTGATGAAAATGAAAGTAACATAATTACCACATGGATGCCTATTGGTAATGGTTCTTATTATTATTATAAAATATTATTATACCATATTATCAGTGTAAGGAGGAAATGTTATATTTAGATACTATAGTGCTATGAAACTAAATGGAAATTCCCTGCTTGTTGTGACCACCAAAAAGATTTTTATTATTACCGTTTCCTTTGTCTTAGATTATTTTTAAACCATACCAAATACAATATACTATTATTGAGTTATGAAACATATAAATACATATGTTTTTATGTGTGTTCTTTTTTGTCATTTTTATCCAATCCATTTCTCACTAGATAGAGGTAATGGTGGAATATTAATTTTGAAAACATAAAAATAACATATCACTGATTCACCTCTCTCCTACATAGTGACCACATGGATCCTGGTAGAAACTTTAAATTGGTATTTGAGAAAGTTTTCCTTTATTGACTCCTTGTTCAAGTTGGAATAAACTTAATGTTACTATGGATGTTAGTAACTCTATTAACAATAAAGTTATTTCTATCATATATGAGAAAATATAACATATTTGGATAGAAAGAACGTTTCCCTCTCTTATATCCATTAGATATGTTGTTCTTGGGGATTGCATTGATGGTTTCCATACCTATACTAAAGTGTTCACTTAAAATCTTATAATAATTAGAATATTGATAATTATGGTTGTGCTAAAAAATTTATACTTTCCTCACTCTCTGAATGTGAGTTTATGAGAGTTAAAGTAATAGGAATAGTTAGAGTCATCTAAAATAAGATGAGAAATATCAATAATGTAATTATAAAAGTGAGGCAATATAATTTATAGATCTAGATATTGAATTATAAAGATTCTAAAATGGGAGATGGTGAATTTATTAGTGATCACTTTACAAGGTTAAATGATATTATAAGCATCATAATATATTTTTATGAGAAGATAGAAGAAAAAAATATTGTTAAAAATATTCTATGAATTCTTACTTACCAATTGGATGCAATTGAATCATATTTAAAAGATATATATACTGAAAGTATTTTTCTAGAATATCTATATATCATTATAATCACATATAAAATATTAAGATAAAAGGATATCAATCATAAAGGAAAGGTAGATCGAGAAATTTCTTTTTTAGTTGCTAATTATGGAAAATCTATGAAATTTATTTAGAAATAAGTTAGTGACTCAAAAATAAAAGATGATTTTAGTAAAAACAATTGATGAATTTAAGTCCTAGTTTAAAAAAAGGTCAAAGTAGGAATAATGATTTACAAAGTAAAAAATCCCCACTCAAGTGATTCAGTTACAAATCCATTGGACATTTTGATAAATGTTACTGAATGTTAAATGAAGATTAAGGAAAAGAAAATGTAGATATAAAATCAATAATATATTTAATATTAATGAAAACAAATCAAAATCATAATTAATGGGAAAATATAAGAAGTTACCTAAATAAAAAAATATAAACCTTTTGTTTATGTTTGAGGAAGGTGATGATAGTGATGTGGAAGAAGAAAACCCTAGTGATAATACTACCGAAAAACTACATATTTGCAATGTGAATGACAAGAAATTCACTAGTAATGAAATTAATAGCTATAAATTATAATAAGAGGATAAATATGTAGATTTTATAATTAAATGATAACTAATATAATGTCTCTCAAAAAAATTTAAAAATTTAAAGAGAGAACAAGAAGTTGAAGAAAGAAGGTATTTCAGTAAACAATCAAGGACATTTTAATAATGAAATATCCATTTTTTTAAATTCTATTGATCATCTAAAGAAGTTAAATGACAGATATAAGCACCTAAAAATCAATATTTAATAAAATATAAAGTTGAAGGAAAAATAATTTGATGTTGTTCAATATAAATATACTAAATTGGAGTAAAAAATAAGAAACATCAAAAACTCAATTTCAGAAGTTGGTGAATGATCTACAAAATGTACAAATTATAAGGATAAAAAACTACCTCATATGTTAACAATAGCGTTGGATATGTTTATAATAAATTGTAATTTAAGAAAACTATACTTGTGTCCATAAAATTTGGAGTGGAAAACATAAAATTCATATGATCTAAAAGTCTAAACCAAACACTACTATAACTAATTATTCTATTAATGTTGTTAAGAACTCTATGTTTAATAATAATATGTCAGAAAGCCACTAAAATATGGGTGCTAAATAACATGACAAGGTGGATGGTAAGAAATATGATACAAATATGATGTAATGTTCTCGTTAGCATGTAATTTATAAAGAAAAATATCGTTTCTATGGTTATATATTATACTATAGAGTCTTTAGGGACATATAGATATTTCTCGGCTTTAATAACCAACACTATACTGAATCTAGGTCGAAATAGAGGTATATTTTGATGGGGACTCATGCCAATCAAATAAGGCAACTTGAAAAGGCTAGTTTGAAGAAATAATATATATTTTATCCTCAAAACATTTTCTGTGAAAGATGTTATCATCCTATACATCATGTAAATGAAGGTATTATTATTTTACCAGCTAAAAAATTATAAAATAAATATAAAAATCCATATATGAAAGAAGAAAATTGTCAAGAAAAGGTCTCAGTTTATGAAAATGGTTTCAAATATATAAAAGTATAATGAATTTGAATATTGGATAATTGGTGTTCTTCACATATGACATGAGATTTGAAATATTTTAAGAAATCACAAGATGATTAAGAATGAATAGTTAATTTTAGGAATTATGAGTCACTCATAATCAAAAGTCTTGGATCTAAAATAACTGAAAAATAAAAATTAAAATCAATAGGTTCTTTATTTTTTATGGGTTAAAACACAATTCTTATTATTATTTATAATGACCCATAATTCTTTTCATTAGGGTTTCCCATCTTGTATAACTTTGTCATATTTTGTAATATAATATTATATAATGAAAAAAATGATAGACCCAATAATATTTATCTTGAAAATGAAATTATATAAATATAACATCGAGATAACTTATTAGTGAATGAAATATGAAGTACTAATAGAAAGGCGGTAACCCATATGACTGTTGAAATAATAATTTGAAAATTCAAATAGTAATATGACTATTAGGAATTGTAACCTAACTATTATAATAATATTTTCACCTATGTAAGTGTATAATAATATTTAAGTAACTTATAAAATGAAAATATGATATATTTATATCATGATACAATTAAATAAATGTTTTCAAACAGATAAAATAATTGTTCTATTTTTTATAAAAAAAGATTTTGATTAATTTTTATTAATATATAAAATAAATTGATTTAAAATAAAATTTATTTTAATAAATTGGGGTAATAAATTAATATCATGTTTTATTAAAATGATAATATAATATTCTCTGACCACCAGTAATGTTTCCAAGGGTCATAAAATCGAACATAATTTTAAAATTGGTATGTTTCAATTAAATAAACAATATTTTAGAGAATTTATATATTATTCTCATATTATTAAAACTATTTTTATAAAATGAATTTCAATTTTTTAATATACACATAAAAATGGATAGAGTGAATTTTTCATATTTTTTCTAAAATAGTTGATTTTTTTATGAATAGTAAAATACAATAGTATATTGTAAATTTCATTATAAGATAAATACATGAATAAATAAGTCATTCATGATATTAGTGACCATTGATTTGAACTAACATGAACTAATTATTGTATATAGTCAAAATAATCAACACTATTGGTAGTATTGATCCGAAATAAAAAACTAATGAATATAATTTTTAAAAACAATCATCACATCTAATTATATATACCACCACATCTCCACACACCTTATAAGATGTTTAACTTTCAAAACACATAGTTTAACTCTCTTATCAAATTCCTAGAAGCCATAATCTTCTAAAAATTCTTATCCCAATATTCCATAAGAATTATTTCAAGAGACAACATTCAATAGGTAATATTATCACACTTTCTCTTTTAAATTATGTTCATCTTCTAATTTCTCATAGAATTACTCAAGCAACATGAAACAATTACCCCAATATTATAAATATTCTATAATTTTATTATTTTAATGGAATATCCATCTTCTACCCACACTTATTTTTTTTATAAATGGAAATGTTGTTCACAATACAGTTTGTTCACCACCTTCATGAACCACACATTTTTTTGTCTCCACCTCCTCCAATGTCGATCATAAAATTTTTATAATGGTCAAATAAAAAGATAATAATTATATAATAAGTTGTATAATATTCTACAATTAATATATTTCCACATTATTAAATAAAATGAAACTAGTTCATGATGGTCGGTAAAGCCTCCTAAATAAACTAACTGTGTAATATTAACATTTTTATTAAATTAATCATCATCATATTGTAACAACAATGGGTATTTGAGACCATTTAAATTTATATAAGGATGTGAATACCATTTTAATTTTTTTTTTATTTTTGGTCCTATTTTTTTGGGCATCAATAATTATCCAGAAGTGGTCCGACCTTGGAACCATAAAATAAAGCCCTAAGAACAATTAAATTAGACTTTACACATCATTGAAATGGTTTAAAATTTACATGATATAAATAAATTAAAGAAATTTTTTATTAAATAATGATAAAAATTAATTAATTAATTAATTAATTTTATTATTTAGGCCATTGACTTCAAGTGAAGGAAAATTATAGATCTAAGGTAGGGGATCTCTCTTAGCCACCCTTTATTCTTAAGGTTATGAACTTTCTCTCTATAGCCCACTTTCCCTCTATCTTTGATGTTGTGGAATGATTCTAAATTATATAAATTTTAATATATATATATATATTACACATATACTTAACTTATTATCCCTTCCTTTTATGGGGTTATACATGCCTTAAGTTCACTTCTCAAATCCCTTCTTTAAAAATCAAGCCCAATTATAGGGACCTTTTCTACCCCTTAATTATTTTATACAATACAATTTTAATATATTTATTTCCATTAATTGTTTAAAAAAATTAAATAATATTATAGGGAGAACCATTATTTTGTTATTTTGTGTTTTTATGGCTATTCCATGTTCATACTTTCTTTATAATTATTTAACTATTCCTTAAAACAATATTATGATGGTTAATTTTTAATCCCAATTATATACCCATTGACATGATGTATTATTTAAATGAACAACAAATTTGAGATATTATTATTTATTTGGATATTAATGAAAAAAATATTTTGTTACTTATTATCTTTAGAATCATTATGAAAACTATTTTTTTGTGATATGAGTCATGATTATGAAACTCATTTCTTTATATGGGTAATTATTATATTTATGCGACATGTATGATTTCCATTTGTGGCCAACATAAGCATGTAAAATTTATGTTGGTTTCCCTCTGATAGAAATACAATGTATTGGGTAATTTTTATGTCACATAAAACGACATGTATTAAATTTTAGAGTAAACCCAATCCACAATGAGACTCTGTCCACCATGTGATGTTGTCTTGGAATTTAGCCTAAACTTATTTTTATGTGATGTTTTATATTTTTTAGAAATTTCTATATTTTACTATGATTATGATTCCATGTTCATTATATTATGCTTAAATATAATTATTTATGAGCCTTATCTTTTATTGTATCACGTTTTTCCTCTTTGTAACACACCCTGATTTTTTATAAGAATATTATGTTTGATAGTGTATAAGACAAGAAATGGTGAGCTTAAACAAACCATGAAATACTTTTATATGACTGTTATAACATATAAATTAATTTTTTTGGGTATGATTAGAAGTAAAAAAATTATAAAATTTATATAAATTTCTTAATCAATAAAATTATAATGATAAATACCTAGTACATAATCCATCAATTTTTAGTAAAATTATTTTATACTTCAAAAATATGATTTATTCAAAAATATTTTTTATTGATTTTTTTAGAATATATTATAAATTATTTATATAAATTTAAGAAATTTTATTTTTTAAATAGGATATCATTTTTTTCGAATTTTCGGAATGTTTGAGTTTTCATTGAATAGGGAAATGTGCTAATTTTTATTGAAAACTATATTTTATTTTCTAGTATTTATAATGTTCTATTATATTTTTGATTATTTTTAAAATTTAATTAGTTATTTTTTATTACAATGATTTTGATAAATCTTAATTTAATGAGAATTATGCTTAAATTTTTTATAAAAACATTTTTATACTTAAAACTTCAATTTTTAAAAACTATTATTCGTGGTTTTTTATGGGGTTAATTTTAAATTAAATTATTCAAATTATATAAATATTCTTTAATTAAATGGATTAAATATTTTTATTTTTAATAATTAATATTAGGTAATAAGTAATATATGATTTTTTTTATAATTAATAGTATAAACCACTATACTTTGTTAATATAGTTATAGTTAAAAGTAGTTTACCGGGTGGTTAAACTAAAGAGATACACGTTAAAATGTTAAAAAAAATTAAACATATTTTAGGAGTAATTTTCTACCCTATCTTATCTATTGTTCATAAATAGTTCATTTTTATCAATTTTTTTAGTAATAATTTTATATATTTTAATCTTTTTTAGAATTCGTAGCCTCTTTTACTCCATTTATAGAAGGAAACCTCATATCCTCTCATATCCACACTTCAAGAGACTTTTGTTTCAACAAATTATTTTTTCTTTATTTCTTCTTATAAATCCTTCAATTATTCTTCAAAATGATTAAATAATAACATAATTATCTTCTATATAATTATCTATTATTATTATAATGTAATAAACTATATCATTCTCTTCTTCCATCAAATGGTAAATGAAACCATCATTTGTCTATATAGTTGAATACTTCCTCGCGAACTTAAGTAATTTTTTTCCATAAACTCTTCTCACATATGGTTATAATGATGGATTTAATGTATATATATGAGAGTAATAACAAAATTATGATTATATAAAGATAATATATCATCTCTTTTCTTACCTTTCCATTCATTGATAACTGATAACATCTTTCATGTCTACGTGTGGATTAACATCACCATGAAGCGATGCAATTCATTTTTCATCATAAGATCACTTGGATTATATATATATATATATATGTTTATTTAGTTATATAATATGATATTTATAAAAACATAAAATTTATGGAATGATAAATTGATACATAAATTCTTTATCTCATTCCCTTTGAAAAATGAAAATGTTACTCATGTGTACGTATGATATACCATCTCCATGATAGTAGCATAATTAAATTTTCGCAAATATATTTCAGGAATGGTTTTAAAAGAATAATTTATATAAAAAATTTATAATTATATCCTGATTATTAATCTCTTTATTATTGAATAATTAACTCTTTTATCATAGCCAAGATACTGAAGTTATTTGGAAATTACGAACCGAACATCCTCTAAACACCTAATGTGGACTTAATTGATTATGTAGTTAAATATATAATTAAAATAACTAAAATAAAGGGTTAAATTATATTTAATTAAACATTATATATGTTTTTTAATAAATAAATTAATTTATATATGTTTATTCTATAAAAGTTAATTGACAAATGTAAAAACTTTTGGACTAAAGGTAAGGGATTTCTTCTCAATTTACCTTCATTGTAGCATGTTTTAATAGTATGAACCTAATTTATTTTATATGGTGTAATAATAAAATTTTACATGTTATAAAATGAATAATTAAAACTCCATAAAATTTTATGTTACAATTCATGTTACTTCCTATAAGGGGCTTGATTTTGATGTTATTAAAACAATTAAGGGGTTTCTTAACTATATCTTCTTTCATTAGGTTATATCACATATTCATTGATGATATTATGACAAGATTATATTTGAATGTAATTTTTTTTTATTTTTGTATTTGAACTTATTTAATGTGAATTTAAATTTTTTAAACATAGCCAAAATTTATTAATTATCAATTCAATGATATGTTCTTTGTAATGGTTATTTGTCTCAAATTTTATTTATTTCGAACATAAATTTTTTTATGCACCTATATTATTTTTTGGAATTTATTTAATATCCCTTTTACATTAAATTTCATTAATATAAGTTTTTCATGATATTTAATGTTTCATTTCAAATTATTATTTTGTCAGGATTATGATTCAAAAGTTACAAAAGTGGTAGGGGGGTTTATGTTTCAATCCAATTTTAATCAGGATTATTTATGCATGGATTTCCTTGAGAAAATTTTATGATATTAATTTAATAATTCATTTTCATTTTTATAATCTTTTTTATATATATGAAATAAAATGTTTTGGTAAAATATTTCTTTATTTGGAAATCAAAATAGTTCATCAAATATTTTTATGAAAATCCGACCTTTTTTCTATTCTTTCGATCAGAAAACATTTTTCTTCCATATACGTGTTTTATAAAATATTTTTATTAATACTTTTTAAAATTACTAAATTATTTTTTAAATTTATTTTTATATATTTTTTAATTTTTAAAAAAATTCGTAAATATAATATTCTTGGCGTTTTTTGAACAAATTAATTTTTACCAAATGTGTGAACAAAATCTCTATTTTAATAACTATTACATGAATATAATTTTCAACCATCAAGAACACTAAATTATTCGAATATTCTATTACATGTTTCCTTGATTATTTTCAATGAAATTTTTTCTCCTAATATTATTAAAAAAAATTCTTTAGAAATTGATTATCAAAGTAGAAAGGGTATTTTCATCAAGAAACTTTTTAATGGTATTTTTATGGTATTTATATTAATAAATTATAATAGAATTTATTTTACTTTATCTTTATAGGGGATATGATGTATTTATACCATCAATATTGTTTATATTGAATTATTATGATTTTTTGAATGATATTTTCAGGGAACCTTTTTATTTTCCATGGGAAAATCAAGCTATGAAAGAAAATTGGTTATTATTATGAAAATATTGAAAGATTTATTGTGTTACGACTATGTTATGGTTTACTAATATTTATTATGATGTTGTGTGTGCCTGATATAGCTCATCATGATGGGTAATCCTGACATATCTCTCTAATGTATTTGGTAAAGGGAAAGATTTAACCAGTTAATAAGTTTTTTTATCAGTTATTGGAATTTACCAGGTAAGTTATTTCATTTTTAAGATAGATTTTATGTATAATATTAAATTTATGTTCCCACTTACCAAGACATTTTCATTGTGATTCCATCAACTTATAAGGTATTAATTTTTTAAGTACTTGTTTCTCATGGATCATGATTGTTGACTTATATGACTCTTATATTATGTTAAATATTTCTACCATGGTTTATGATAAAGGTTTTTATGGGTATGAATTATCTTATGTTATGCTCTCACAGATTGGTTATTTCATCATATTCTTATGATCATATTATTATCACTGATGAAATTAAATTATTTATTATTTTCTTTACTCTTACTGAGTATTATATCTCACCCATGTAATGTTCATTTTCCCGAGGTTGTGAAGAAAGTTTTTAATTAAGTTATGCCTAATAAGGTAACTATATTTTAGGAACATAGTTATAGGTGATATAGATTTTTATAATCCATTAATTTATTTATCCAAGTAATTTTGGAATATTTTTTCCAAATTCTCTATCAATTTAAACCTAAATTGTCCATGGTTATGTAAGTGATTTAATAATATAGTTTGATGTTATATGTTTTTAAGGGTTAAAATTTTGTCATGAAATCAGGATCAAATAAAGAAATATAAATATTATGTTCTAGAATCTCATATTGGAGTGTGATTTTGGGAGTATTATAGTTGGTATCAGAGGAGGTTCTAGATATATTTGTAGATTAGGATGTTTTCATGTGATGTTAGATTAATACTGATGGATATTATCTTGGTTTTATAAATTTAATGTTTATTATGAGTTTAAAGGTATAAAAACCCCTTTTGAGGCTTTAAGTGGTGGTATTTTAATGTAATTAATGATATACTAGGAAACATTTTATTGGGATGAGATATATGTAACCCTTAGGTTTAACATGAAGGATTGTTTTTAAATAATAGTATTATATTTTTACGGATATAAGCTAAAATGTATGATATAAAATGTTTGGATAAAACATTATTCAATATTTTGGTTATTTAGTTTATTTGGGATATATGGTTATTTATTTACAGAATGGTCTATGCTAAAACATTGGTGTCATTTTTGAAATTTCAATGAAAATTGTATTATTTTTTCATATGAAGGTTTATAAATTTATGATATTATCTTACCTTGTTCTAATAGTTTTAGTTTTATTTTATCTCTAAAGACATGAGTAACATATTATAAACCTTTTTGGACTATGTTATTTATTGGAAGTTAATTTCAATACATCAAGTATGAAAAAAACATCTTTAATACTCATTATATAGAGAACAAGATGATATTTTGGGGGATATTTTTTAAAGGATGAAATTACACTTTTCAAGAATGTATATTTATTTAGATTCAAAGTTAAGTTGGTAAATTAATTCCTTAGATATAGTAAAAGAATCTTGAGATTAAAACAATTGTCATATTGACTTCATTTTTGATGAATCGATGGTAATTTTTACACCTCAGTGATTTATGGTTTTCTGGTCATTGACTTTCTGATGATCATTCACTTTCTTGTTATCAATGTTCTTTATCACTCTACACCATTATTTAGACATTAATTTTTTTCTCCATGTTTATATTTTAACATCCCATAAACATTGTCATATTTGGAAACCTAGTTATATGTTATATATAAAAACTTCATATTTCCCATTCCCAATTTTAAAAATGAAGTTTTATTCACCCATTTTATAATGTTTTTTTTTCGACAAAGGTATTTTAGAATGTTAAACCCCTGATGTATGATATCAAGATAAAATTATGAGGAAGAAATTTATTAAATTGGGGAGAATTTTACATCACAATATTTGTTAGATAAATATTTTTTAAAATAGTATACAAAACCCAAAAATTATCTCAAAAATACCATGAAATGTTATTATATGACTGTTATATCCTAACCATTATGTCAGGTTGTATAAGTAGAAGTAACTTGTAGAACCCTAAGGTTTTAAAAGTGAGACATCTTATTCTATAAAGTATATGACATGAATCTTAATGATTATAAGAGTGTGTAATGCCCCAATACTTAAAGATAAATTTATTTTTAAATAAATTCAGTCTAATTGATAGTTTATGATGCATGCAACACCGAGTTTAAACGAAACACAATACCAAATGAAAACGATTTCTATTTAAACATGACCACTATAACCTAGTTGTTAATTTAGAATGTATGAATATGATAAAATAAATTATGAATACTATGTTTTACAAATATATAAAATAAATTCATTGTTATATATTGATCATAAATAAAATAAGATTCATTTAAAAGAGATATTTTTAAAAAATAGTATTTTTATAAAAGGTGGTTTAGTCACGCTTTACGTACATAATTTATATTTTTTAAAACATTTTATAAAATTTATGTGACAAAATAAAAATTACATATGAAATATAAATTTCAAAATTATCTCAAGAAATTTTTTTTGAGGAATTTTTTAAAAGATGAATTTTTTGATGTATAGTGAAAATACTTGTTTTTATTAAAAACTGCCTTTTCATTTAGATTATTTATAATATTAAAAAATATTTTAAATTGGTTTTAAAGTAAAATTATTACAATAATATTAAGATGTATCTAATATAGGTAATTGGAATCAATTTCATATTTAATTATGATATAAAAACTATTTAAACTTTAGACCATTTTCTTTGGAAAAGCAGTTTTTCCAATGCATCTGTGGGTTTAATTTATAATTGGATTTTTCCACTTATATGAATTAAATTTGGAAAAATAGATTAAATATTTTTAATTGGAATATTTATATTATATAATATGTTCATATTAATATTTTATGTAATTA
The DNA here is from genome assembly GCA_963277665.1 of Viscum album. Taxonomy (NCBI): domain Eukaryota; kingdom Viridiplantae; phylum Streptophyta; class Magnoliopsida; order Santalales; family Viscaceae; genus Viscum; species Viscum album. The sequence goes on from OY728134.1 coordinate 121,545,689, forward strand.
ATAGTATAAATAATAAAAAATAGTTTCCATAATTATGATTAAAATGGGTTTACAATGGGTTAACTAAAAGGATAAAGTGTACAAATTACCCAAAACAAGCCTATGTACTATTTTATGGACATTTTTATAGATTATATCTTCAATATTTATATATTTACCTATTTTTGTGACTTTTTACATGTGAAAAATGTGGGTATCACAATTTATTTTAAGAAATTCCATGCGTGTCCTCTCCCACACTTATAAAAGTCCACCCCTTATCGTTTGATATTCACACTTCCAAAGCCCTTTGGATTAGCCAAAAAATACCTTTATATCTTCCTAAAATACCTACCAACACCCTATATGCCTTATTTTTATTATATAACCCTCATAATAAGGATTTAGATATAAACCTAAAGAGGCTCTTTGAGGAAGGCGTATAGTCCTTAACCATGTGTTTTCATTTTATTTCTTTATCCACCACATTAAAATATTATTTAGATATGATAATATAATATAAAAAATTATCTATAATTTAATAAATTTTTTATTTTGATGTAATAACCTATATCCATCTCATTTTCCATCAAATGAGAAACAAAATCATTGATCATATGTAAGATGAAATATTACCTCCCGAACCCAACTAATTAGTTTTTTAACAACACCTATAACATTTGGATAAAATGATGGATTTAACATAATTATAAGATATTTATGGAATTAATATACTTATTTAACTATAATATCACATATTCCTTCTTACCTCACAACCCATTGGAAATAAATAATGTCACTCATGTTTACAATGGACCACCACCTCACAAACTGATGTGATGTGTTTTTTATTTATATTTTACTTGGATAGTAATATAGATATATTAAATTATTATATATGATATTTGTTACATATTTATACCTATTAAAATATTATATCACATATACCTTCTTAATTTCCATTCAACTAGGGTTATGATAACGTCGCTCATGTGTGTGACAGAATATCACCATGTGATTCATTTCTCACAAACAATTCACATGGAAGAAAATATGGATATATTTAATTAGTATATGTAATATAAATTAATTCATAATGACTATATATATGTTTTATATTTTTTCCCTTACTTTAATTCCATCCGTTGATAAAAACAGAAATAGAATTAATGCGTATGTATGACCTACCGTATCCATGAATGGCACAATCCATTTTTATCTCTAACTTTTATTGAATATTCTAAATACATATATAATGAATTAATATGATATTTATATCTTATATAAAATTATATATATTATTTAAAAATTATCTAAAGTAAAATGACCAAAATTATTGAACCAAAAAACACATGAAAAATGAATCAATTATAACCCTAAGTAGTGATTTTAATAAATATTTTTTAATTAATGGGGGATGAAAGACTTCAAGTAATTAATATATGGTATGATATATATGAGTATAATTATTTTTTATATGTATAATAAACCTATATTTATTATATAAGAGGTTCGGACACACATGAATAAAGTCGAGCCTGATGTAAGGGCTTGTCATATCACCTATACTTTAATTAGACAGATTCCATATTCAATACTTATTTCTTATTTTATCACCCTTTGATATGTTGTATCATGATTATCTTTATATTAATGGTATTTAATTTTTCATTTCAAGTTATTTATTTCTTGTGGGTTATGATTCAATAGTTACCAAAGTGGTAATGGTTTATTTCATAATCACATCGTCATTTGGGATTATACACGTTTAAGTCTCCATTGGGGGGATTATTTAATATTAATATTTTAAACACAATATATTTTCATATACTATATTTATTCATAAAATTTTAAATTAATATTTTTTTTCCATCTTTGGAACATAATGTGATTGAGAAAATATTTTTATGGAAATTATATTATATTTCTCTCTTCGGTCAAATACAATTTTTCTTCTATATAATTGATTTCAGAAAAAAAATCAATTTTTTCACATTATCAAAATTATTTATTAGTGAAAATTTTCTCATGTTTTAATTTTAAAAAATGTTTTTAAAGGAATATTCTACTCATTTCAAAAAAAAAACTACATTTTAACCTTTTATAATAGTGTGAAAGGGGTGTTTTTTTCTTATATGAAATGTACAGAATATACCATTAATGAATAATTAATGTTTTAAATATTATTTTGAATATTTATTATAAAGGATAAATACTTTCAATATGTTTTGTGAAAGTTTATTTTTTAAAATATATTTTCAAAATTGAAAATGTTATTTTTGTCAACAATATTTTAAAGGATCTTTTTCTGCTTTTTATATTCATCAATGAAAACAACCCTTATTTTTACTTATGAAACACAAGGTATATGTTTTCTTGATTTAATCCTTATTATTTATTAGGATGTTTTACGATTATTTTTAATGTGTTTGTATCATTTTATTATTATCCACTACATTACATTGGATATTTTATGTTTAGGTTTATTTACTTGGGTAAGTATTGACATCTCATATATTAGTTTTTCAATATGGATGTTTATACTGATTATGTTTCACCACATTCATATGTTTTATGCATCGGACTTATTAAATGTTGGGTGGATCCAAAAATTACATATCCCTCAATACAGTGTAATATCTCATGAGAAAAATCAGTTGATCAAATTAAATGGGTTTTTACACATATTTTTAAACTATATTTTGAATAGTATTGAAAATATGTGTATAATGTCTAAAATTTTGAATTACCTCATTATGAGATTATTTATTTATGTCCATGTGATTATTTAATAAGTTAGAATATCAATCAATATGTTTCAAGATCATATTATAATTTATATGGATTTATTTGATAATAATTTATTCATTCCATATTATTCTCAATTTATTATTTAAATTTCATCTGTTATAATTATTTACTTTTCTATAATGATTATGATTATTTATTCATGATGAATTCTGTTAAGTAATACTCTTACCGAGCATCTTAGCTCACCCCTTTCTTATTTTTTATTTTTCCCAGGATATATGGATCTGTTTTATGATTATTATGCAAGGATATTATATTAATAATAATAATTTTTTGTAAAAAACTTTTTTATGTTTTATAATAAAATTTATATTTTAAAATATGTTTATAGTTTACCAACACTAATAAATTATTCAGTCCTTTTGGATGAGATTGCATGTATCTAGTGAGAATATAATATTGTTACCACTTGGTATAGTCCAATTGTTTTTTTATTTAAAATACTAAATAATTAATTATATATATATACTAATTAAAAAAATTTATTGATAAATTATTAGTAAATGATCACTCAATTTTTTTTAAAATCATTTTATTCTTCAAAAATATGTTTTCTTTAAATATAATTCCGATTATTTTTTATGAGAATATATTATGATTAATTTATAGAACATTTAGATATTTTATTTTATAAAAATTATATCATTTTTAAAATAATCATTTCAACATTATCTTAAGATTTTGTTTTGATAATTTTCTGAAAAATATTTATTTTTCAATGAGTAGAGAAAAATAATGAATTTTATTCAAAACAGATTTTTTTTAAGTATTTAAAATTTATTTTTCTATTTTATATTTGTTTTAGAGTATATTTAGATTATTTTTATTAAACATATTTCAATAAATGTAATTTTATTCAATAATATACATCAATGTTTTATAAAAAATTATAATTAAAAATGTTTTTAATCGTTTTTGATCGCATTTTGCGGGTTTAATTTTAAATTTAATCCCACTTATTATAATAATTTATTTTTAGAAAATGGATTAAATATTTTTAAATATAATAATTAATATTATTTAATAAGTTGAACTTATTTTTTTTCATAGTGAGTAATAAAAATTTAAAAAATGTAAAGAGTTTTTTTCATGGTTAAGGTTAAAACAAAATTAACGATGGTTAAAATAAATAGATAAGGGTTTAAAATTATCTAAAACCATTTATAAAACATAATTTAAAAAAAAATTCCCCTATATCATCTCATATTTAGAGATAGTCTATTTTGGACCTATTTGGATTGAGTAAGATTTTAATATATTTTAATATTTTTATAAATTCCAAGTGTGTCATGTCCCACACATATTAAAGAACACCCCTATCATATCCTCTCCACATTTTGATATCCTTATGATTCAACCATGACCTACCAAAATAAATCCCCAAAAGACATTAAACCTTCTTATAGGGATTTCTTTTATCACAAAACCAGTATAGGAAGACTTTTGTTGTAAACCTAAAGAGGCTGTTCGAAGAAGAGGTATATTTCTTAATTGAGAATTTTTATTTTCTTTCTTTTATACATAATTAAAATATTATTAATTTATGATAAACTATTGAAATAAGTATCTTATATATACTTAGACGTTTTTATGTTAATTTTATAACATATATCCACCTCCCCTTCCATCAAATTGGTAATGATATCATTGTTAATATGTATGGCGGACTACAACCTCAGGAACCTAGGCAATTATTTTTCCATCACCACATATCTTATATTTTTATAATTATTTATTTAATATATATATATATATGAAATTTATTACATAATTATCTGTCTAGAAATATAATATATTTTCTATTTTCTTACATTTCCATCCATTGAAAAATGATAACATCATTTCTGTGTACATGTGGATTACCACCTCTACGGAGCGATGTGATCCTTTTTTCATCACCGCATCACATGGATGGTTATATAAGTTTATTTAAAGAGTTAATGATATATTTTTTATATAATAATCAATCATTAATGATAAAATGATACTTACCTTCTTTTTTTTAATCTATTTGAAAAATTAAATCATTACTCATGTGTATGCACATCTTACCATTTCCATGATTGAAACAAAATTCATTTTACATAACCATATTACACGGTTTAATTTTAAATTATAATAAATGTTTTAAAATTATAATTATTTAATGATTATTATTCTATATATTATTGGATAGTGATGCTTTTACAATGGTTGACATACCGAAGTTATTTTAAAATTATGTCTGAACATCCTCAAAACACCCGAAGTTGAATTAACCATTTTCTTATTAAATATGTCATAATAAAAAATGAAATAATTTTTTTTGATAATTTATCAAACTTATTATATGTTCTTAAAAAATAAAATAATTGTTATTTTTTTATTATATAGGATTTAAAGTACATACATAACATGTATGGACTTGAGATAATGGGATTTCATCTCAATTTCCCTTCATTGAGGTATGATTTAATGTTGTTCACATAATTTATTTTACTTGGTTTATATAAAAATATTTTAAATGTTATATAATTACTCTTTCATACATTATGTCATTTTATGTTATGATTCATGTTACTTCATCCAAGGGGTTTAATTCAAATGTTATTAAAGCAGTAAAGGGTTTCTTAACTCAATCTTATTTTAATTGCTTACGTCACTTAGTAATTAATCATATTATGACAATATTATGGGTTAAATGATTTTTTATTTTTATTTTATTTTTATTTTTTTTTGGATTTTAATTTTTTACACATAATCATCCCATTTATTAATTCTCAATTAAATAATTTGGTTTTCATAATGGTTATTTTTCTCAAATTAAATTTATTGGTGACATAAATTTATGTTATGAACCTCTGTTATTTTATGAGGTGTATATACTACTCCTTTTACAAGTAATATAATAAATTTAATTATTTTAATGATATTTAATGTTTCATTTGAAGTTATTATTTCATGGTTATTATGATTCAAAAGATACCAAGGTGGTAAAGACTTTATGATTCAATCCCATTTGTATCTAGATTATTTAGTCATGAATTTCAATAGAAGAAATTAAATGATCATAATTTAATAAAACCATTTCATATTTCTTATCCTCTTTAAATTTATGTAAATTTTATTTTTAGTGACATCTTTCTATCTTTCGTAATAAAAAAAGTTCATAAATGTATTTATGAAAAACCGACCTAATTTCTCTTCTTTTGGTTGGAAAAAATATTTCTTCATCATCAATGTTTTATAAAATTTGTTTAAGAATTTTTTTATATTAATCAGTGATTTTTTAAACACATTTTAACCCATATTTTAATTTTTTCAAAAACCTTCAAATATAATATTATATTTTTCTAGACATGATACTTTTTAATGAAAGGGTGAATATAATTTCAATTTTAATAATTAAGATATGAATATAATTTCCCACTATCATGGTTTCTCAATGATTTGAAACCTCCTTTACTTGTTTCCATGGTTATTTTAATAGAATTGTTTCCCTAATATTATAAAAAATTATATTTTTAAAGTTATTTTAATAGTGTAAAGGGTATTTTCCTCAAGAATGCTTTTGAGGAACTTTTTGTGATATTTCTATTCATGAGTTCTAAAATACATTTATTTTAATTAATCTCCATAGGGGATATACTGAAATGATATCATCTTTATTATTTATCTGAATAGATTATTAATTTTTCAAAAATATTTTTATGGAATCTATTATTTTTCTATTGGTAAATAAATCTATGAAAGAGAAATGGTTATTTTTATATTGAACAATATAATCTTTCTTGTGTTATGATTATGTTATGGTTATTAGAAATTTTTTACGATAACATGTGAGCTAGATATTACTCATGATTATGGGTAAACACAATACTGATCTCCAATGCATTAGGACAGGGGGAAAATTTATCCATTTATAGGTTTATCCTAAGTGATTAATGTAATTTATTAGGTAGGTTATTTAATTTGTGAAGAGTTATTATAAGAGTGATATGAAAATGATATTCCAGGTTAACAAGTCGTTTAATTTATTGTTGTGTCAAGTTATAATTTACCTTTTTTATGGATTGTTTTCACATGGCCCGTGATTGTAAATATATATGAAAATTAAATTATGTTAAAGATTTTTTCCATGTATCATGTTTTATATACCAGGTTTGGATGGGTATGAATTCTATTATTTTATTCTCATTCACATTGGTTATGTCATCATACCCTTATTCTCATCTAATTCTTACTAATTAAATACAATTTTTAACAATTTGGTTTACCCTTATCGATAATTTGATCTCACCCTTATTATGATTCATTTTCCGTATGTTATGAAGAATGTTTTTAATTATTTTATTCCTAAAAAATTTTTTAGATATGAAGAACTTAATTAGATATAAAAATTAATTTTATAAATGATTTCTTTATGTATCTAAGATTTTATTTAACATTTTTTCCTAATTACATTGCACTCTAAACCAAAAAGGACCTCGAGTATATAAGTGATCCAATATTTCAATATGATTTTATATGTTTTGAAAAATTAAAATTGGGTCACGTTTATCAATATTAAAGCTTGAAATGTAAAGATAATGTTTTGGAACCTGATTTGGGAGTTTTGTTTTGGGGTCGTTCTACTCTTACCATATATGATATGATTCATTATCATGTTTATTCTTTTACTAGGATTTGTATATCACCCATTTTTATGTATTCCTCTAGTTATCCTATGAATATTTAAGTGATCAACAGGATTTAAGATCTCATTATAGAGATTCAAATAAAGACATTTTATTTTAGTATCCTATTGATGTTTTATGTACTTTTTCTTCCAAAGACACTATGCTTATCAATATTTTGGTTTTATTTATTTGATATTTACATTAAAAATAATGTAATAATATGTGTAAGTTAATGCGGTCACTATAGTTGGTATTAAATTAGGGTCTAGTTATATTCAGATATTAGAATATGAATAGATTAATGAGAACCCTTGAGATAAATATATGTATGTGGAAATATCTTGAAATTTAAGTGATTTATATAGTGAGTGGATTATAATAAATTACATCCCTATCAAGATACTATATGTGTATTTTTTTATAGAAATGTTGTACCTAGGGTTAATATCCCTGGAAAATGTGGCTTGGGTATTAACACAATAATCACCTAGAAAGTGAAAAATATACCTTTTTTTACACCTAGCTTGACAATCCCATCAGATATTATTCAGAAAATTTATAAAATCTTTATAAACTATTCATAAGAATTTGAATAGATTATTATGTTAGAAAAAATAAAAGGAAAATTTAAATTGATAACCAATATTAAATCATAGAGACTCATATGTTAGGATTTAATTGTTATTTATATTCTATTATCTCTAAGTTCATAGTATCCATATTTATATGATTATTTGTTTAATTATCCTAATCTCTAGTTTTTTTTCAATTATATTAGTTAATGGTGGGAAATAAGAGAAACCTTTCTAACAAACAATGTGATAGTAAATATAATGAATTCCCTAATGATATTCCAAAACTGATGGGAGAAGGAGATGATAACTTTATAGTAGTACTGGATCAACTGACTCAAGTAATGAATAATTACTTGAATTATGTGGAATAACCAACTTTGCATAAGAAATACAATGTTATAGTGGAGTCCTATATGAGAATAATTCCTCCTACAATTAGTAGATATTATTCTCCCCTCATCAAGAAATAATGTATAAAATCTATTGAGAATATATTCATTATCCTTAATTGTTCAAAATAAGAGAAATTCATATTGGACATTTATAACCTAGAGGGGTGAGATCATCAGTGGTGGAGAGTAATCCAGAACACAAAGCCCAAATAGGAAATCAATTCCCTGGAGTGTGATAAATTCAAGAAAATATTTTCAACAAATATTCTCAATTAACTCTTTAATATTAAAATAGAGATGTGTTTCATTGGACTGAAGTGAAAAAGATAATGAATCTATAATAGAATATGAGGAAAAATCACAAGGATTTCATGGCATGCATCTGATTTTTCATCAATACCGAATGTAAGATGGAACTCTTATTAAGTGGATTAATTATGAATCTATGAAAATATTTGGTAATTTGAGACTTTAATAGAGATGATTTTTTAGTTTAGTTAAGGTGTAGATGTAGATTGGTGACTCTAAATAGTCTCGCAGGGCTAAAGATAAGAATCATATAATGACTTTTAATTCAGAAGGACAAACAAATAAATTCCATAGAGGAAAGAGACCCTAAATGACCATCTATCCAAAGTTTCAAAGGAAGAATCCAAATAAATATCTCAAGGGATCTGACATATGCTTCAAATGGAAAAAATATTGGAATCAAGTTAATCAATTCTAAAGGGTGATGAAGAAACCCAATAATGTGATATAAGAAAATAAGGTTTATATTAGTACTCGTACTAGAGTACTTTGTTTCAACTATAAGGAACTTGGGAATTTATCAAGGTAATTTCCTAAGCCAAGGGTTATTATAGACAATAAACAACAATAAACTCTAAGGAATAGAGGGAAACTAAGATCATATTCTATCACTACTACTAAGGTATATCCTGAAAATGACGTAGTGATAGGTACAATGGTCATTCATTCAAGAATTGTGAACATACTATTGGATTCCATTTTTAGGAATTCTTTCATATCTGATAGGTTTGGAAATTTTTTTGAAAAAACATTTCAAAATAGAGGGTTTTAATTTATGGTGAGAAATAACTGAGAAATTATTACATCACATGTATATAACACAACTCCATTTAATGTTTGTGGACTGAACCTCCCAAAAAAACCCAGTCATACATTTTATAGTGGAATTTGATGCTATATAGGGCATGTATTGGTTGTATATATATAAATACTACATCAGCTATCATGATTAGGATATCACTCTTCATACAATGAGTGATTTATCAAGGTTCTTGTTGATCCTCTTCATCAAAAACAACAATGTGTCAATGTGCCTCTACATTGATTATCATCAACTTCACAAATTAATGATAAATAAAATTAATCCCCTAACACAGATTGATGACTTGGTTGATCCACTACATGGGTCTCAGTATTTCTATATGGTGTACCTTCAGTTGGGATATCTCAAAGTTAAGGTGATTAAGGGGTATATTCGCAAGTATTCTTTTAGAATAAGGTATGGACATTACAAGTTCATAGTAATTCCTTTTGGACTCGCAAATTATCCATAAGTATTTGTGAACTTAATGAATGTAATCTTTATATATTACCTTGAAAATTTAATTGTAATATTTATAGATGATATTATGATATAATATATAAGAAATGAGGAGTAGACAGATTATTTGAATACTTTTATGAAGAATTTTTTAAAAGAGGATATATATGTAAATTATAGTAAACGTGGGTTATGAATGGAGGAAGTATCTTTCTTGTATGATGTTATCATTGTTAAATAGATATATGTATACCCTTAGATGATATTAGAAATTTAGTATTGGATAAGATGAACATCTATGATGGAGATCCATAGTTTCATTGGACAAGATAAGTATTACTAAGGATTTTTGAGAAACATCCCAAGATTATAAAACCTACTATCCATGATAAATCAGATGGGAGTGAAGATTTTTTAGACCAAGGATTATTAATATTTATTCATCGAAGAGAAAAAAAGGCTTATCACTGAACCATTACTCACATTAACCACAAGTGGATAACTTTTCATGGCCTACAGTGGTTCTTCAAATAAGGGACTGTGTTGTGTCTTGATAAAAAATGGAAAAGGGATATCCAATGCCTCATGGTAAATGAAATTAGATAAGTAGAACTATCCAAAACATGATTTGGAATTATTTTTCATAATATTTTCATTGAAAATGATGAGTAATTATATTTATAAGAAGAAAATTGAAATATATAACGATCAAAAGCGTCTCGAATACATATTCATATAAAATGAGCTTAATATGAACTAGTGTATATGGTTAGAGTTGATCAAGGAATGTGACTACTTATTTCACTAATATACCAGGAAATAGAATAAAGTAGAAGATTATCTATGTAGACAGGATCCTCAAACCTTATCTACAATGATAATTGAGAAGGATCCAATCTTAATATACCCTTAATGGATAGGCAAGAAATTCATAAAGGAGGGTATGTCAACATTCATTTCTCAAATGATTTCTCAACCACCACTCTTGAATACGATAAAGGATACTCAAATAGATGATGTGGATGTACAGAAGAAGGTAGAATTTATAATAATAGGTAATTACTTATATTTTAAAATTGATGAAGAATAATTTCTAAGCTTTGGAAAATTATTATGTGTATTACAAAATCATGAGATAAAGAATGAGTTGATGAATGATACACATAAATCTCTATTCTCTATCCACCCAAGGAGCATAGAGATATGTCAAGATATTATAGAATAGTATTGGTGGGGTAATATGATGAATTGGATAATTGAATATGCAAAAAATATATTTTATTCCAACAAGAAACGGTAGAAAGGAAAAACTCTATGGGGATGATGCAAACATAACCGATACTAATATAGAAATGGGAAAACAACACCTTGAAAATTTTCATTTGTATTCTAAAGACATCCAAACGAAATAATTCTATATGGGTTATGAGGTATTCTCTTACAAAGACTACTCATTTCATTTAAATTTGATAGGGAATCTCACTCAATCATCTTGTAAGGATATACTGATTGAAAATTCCCCTTTCTGGATTTTCAAAATGCCTACTTTGTGGATGAGTGGTAAGCGAAACAACAGAGTAAAACTATCACACTCGAACAAAAGGATAAGCCCAATTCAAAATAAAAATTCAAAAATTCACAAAAACGGAGGAGATCTGGTTGCAAGTATCTACATCAGAGATGTTGTAAGGCTACATGGAACAAAACTATCAATTATATCTGATAAAAATCTAGGATTTACATCTAAGTTATAGGATATTCTTCAAAATGATATAAACACTATTTTTAAATTCATTATGGTTATCTCCCCCAAAAATATAGATAATATTAGAGGAAAATCTAGATACTTTAGGAAATATTGATAGCATTATCAGTGGACTTGAAAGGAGGGAGGGATTAATATCTTTTTCTAGTTTAGTTCTCATGCAACAATAACTTTCCCTTAGGAATTAAAATGGATTCATACAAAGTTGATTATAAGAATACTTATAGAAGTGATATGTACTAGTGTGAAGTTGGGGAAGAAAAGCTGTTGGGACCTAGTATATTTAACGAATTGGTAGAAAATTCCAAGACTATTCAACATTACATCTGAGATTCCCAAATTTGATAAAAGTGGTATGGTAGTATCTATAAAAAAGATATGGAGTTTGAGGATTAATAAAATGTGTTCCTCCATTTATCTACCTGAAAGAGAGTCATAATATTTTGGATTAAGGGAAATCTAAGTCCTTGGTACATTGGCCACTATGAGATTCTTGATCACAATAGATTTGTGGCCTATCGATTATCCCTACAAACAACACTATAACAAGTACATGACATGTTCCTTGTATCCTTGTTGGGGAAAAAATACCTTATACATCACTTGATCTAAATCTGGAGGTGGTGAAACTATAAAATGATCTCACTTATGAGGAGAAAACAATGAAAATCTTATACCACAAATAAAAAGTTTTATCCAACAATATAGGTTACATAGTCAAATAATAATGATGAAACCATAAGTATTAAGAGGCAACATAGGATCCTATGGAAAAAATTCTGAAGAAGTACCCTCACTTTTCACCTTCGTATATAAAATGAATTTTCAAGGATGAAATTTCTTAAGGGGGAAGAATGTAATGACCGAGAATATTTTTCAATAGAGATTCACTTATAAAATTATGTCATATTTAGTAATATTGTATTATAAAACGCACATACACCAAATGATAGAATAAAAAGAAATTCATTAAAATAATTTTGACATAATATTTAGGGAATAAATATTTCCAAAATAATTGAAAATATTTCACAATGGTAAAAAATAAAAAACATGATAATGATAATATGAAAATTTGGATTTTCTCAATCCACCGGAATTATTTCACTCATAAATAACACTATTGAAATGAAAATAATTGTAATAAAATTTTCATCTCAATAATAAAAATATATATAACCTTGATATAAAATGAAATTGAATAAAATATGAGGTCTTTATAAAAAGTAGTGAACCCATATAATCATTACAAATCTGATTGTTGGAACAATAATTTGAGTATTGTATTAGTAATATGGTTATTGTTATAATAATATGACCCTTAGGAGTAGTGAGATGACTGTTAGAATAGAATACTTATATATGGAACTGTAAAATAATATTTATGTATTATATAAAATGAAAATAGAAAATATTTTTAATATGACTGAAGTAAATAAATGTTTCAAAAATGGAAAAATAAGTGTGTATATTTTTTAAAAAACATTAATACTTTATTTATATTTATAAAAAAAATAAAATGATTTAAAAGAACGACTAATTTCATAAAATGGGTTTATAAATTAATATTATTTCACATTATTAGATAAATAATCTAATGAGATGATTAGTGATTTTTTAATGGGTTAGAAAATTGGTTATAATATTTAAATTGGTATTTTATAAATAAAATAAGAACTTTATTTAAAAATTAAATTTATCATATTTATAAACTTAATTTCATAAAATTTACTTCATTTTTTGAATAAAAATTTTAAATAATTGTTTGGATGGATTTTTTTTATTTTTCTAAAATAGTTGATTTTTAGTGAATAGTAAAATACAACAATATACGATAAATTTCATTATAAGATAAATGCAAGAAACAATGAGTCATCGATTATGTTGATGACCATTTCTTTTAACTCATATGAACTATATAAAATATATATTCATAAAAACTAATACTATTAGTTGTATTATAAAAAAATAATAAATTAATGAATATAATATTCAAGAATACCTCTTATATCCCATTATAAATACCACCCAATTTCCTCACACCATATAAGATGTGGAGGATTAAAAATTTAAAACAAAATCCCTCTAAAATCTCTCCCCATGTCCATATAAGACTTTTCATCTAAAAATTACAATACCAAAGTTCCTTAAGTAGTATTTCAATTGACGACACTTAAGAGGTAATATTATCAAACATTCAATTTAAAATTTGTTTCTTCCTATACCTTCTCCTCACCTTTATCATGAAATGTGACATAATGATTCAAATATTATAAATATATTAAAATTTTATTGTATTAATTTAATATTCCTTTTATACCCTCCCATTATTTTGTTTCTTAAACGAAAACATTATTTACGATATGGTTGGTTTACCACCTCCATGAACAAAGCACTTCATTTTTATCCACTACCTTCAAGGATGGTCACAAAAATATAATTATGGTTAAATAAAATTATAATAGGTATATAATAACCTATTTTTGGGTTTTTATTAAATATATTTCCATAATATTAAATAAAGAAAAACTAGTTCGTGATGGTTAATAAAATTTTATAAGTGAACTAACTGTGTAACAATAACATTTTAACTAAAAGAGTCATCCCTATGCCATAAATAATGGGTATTTGGGACCATTTAAATTTAATTAAAGACATGTATACCCTTTAATTTAACTTCTATATTTATAGTATCTGTTTACAAGAATTTATATAATTATCCAAAAGTGACAAAACCATTGAACAATGAAACAAAACCCCCAAAATAGTAAAATTAAACATTATATCTCATAAAAATTCATTGTAAGTTAACATAATATAATTATATTTAATAAAAAATTTATTTAAAATGTTTTTAATTAAGTAATTAATGAATATAATATGATTATTAAATATGTTAAGTGAAATAGCATAATGATTTTGGAAGAAAGGTATGGAATCTCTCTAAAAGACCCTTTCTCTTGGGGTTATGACCTTTATCTCTATAAATAACCTTTTCCAACTCTTTTTTGTTATATAATCATTTTAAATTATATATATATATATATCTAACATATATATTTAAATTATTATTTCTTTCTATTATGGGTTTATACATTTCTTAAGTTTATTTCTCAAATTCCTTCTATAAAAATCATACCCAATTAAAGGCAAAATTTCTTTCCATTAATCCATTTATATAACACTATTTTAAATAATTTATTCACATTCATGATTTCGATAAATAATATAATATTTTTGGGATAAAAATTATGTTTTAAATTTGGTTCATTAAGAATTTATATGTCCATTGTTCCATTTAAAGTCTTTAATAGATTACTTAAAACACTACTTTAAACTTTCACTTTTAAACCAAATTTTGAACCAATTATCAATATTTTTCTTTTAAATGAAAACCAGATTTGAAGAATATAATTATTTATTCATATAAAACATCTAAGTATTTTTTCCCTTCTTCTATTTGGAATCCTTATGTAATCTCTCTTTTTTTATAAGGAAAAATTTGGGAGCCCATGTCATTCCATGGTTAATTCTTATGTTTATTCCTTATGTTTGATCTTCATTTTTTGAATGAATAAGCAATTACATGTTAATTTATGCACCTACATAGTGTTCTAATTCATTGTATAGTTTTTTGTCTCATGTGATGATATGTATGGGATTAGTTAGTAAACCTAATCCATGATGGGACTATGTCCACCGTATACATTTAACTTGGAAGTTACCCACAACTTATGCAAATGTCATGGTTTGTATTATTTCTCAATTATTATGATTTCATTATATTATGATTACATGTTGTTTTTTATGATTCCATATGATTATTTGTGATAGTTATCTTTTGTTATATGATGTTATTCCTCTTCAAGCATATATTTTTCCTTATTATCATGATTATTTCTTTACCAGACTTTATAACTCAATAATTTTGTTTTTGTATTCCCTGGGTAATCCAATGATGTTTTTAAATATCAAAGGTATTTAGTAGATCATTGTGGATATTAAAGTATAGGAATTCTATTTTATTTTATTATGTAATTTTTATGTTCCTTGTCATCCAAATACATTTTTCTTATCGATGTTTGAGATGAGTATGTTAGATATTTGTGATAAACATTATGTAATTATATGTGTAAAATTCCTGGGTCAAAATAGTGTATAAAAATAATTTGATGATGGTAATTATATTATTTTAATAAGAGGTGGTTTTGTTTTTTAAATTCTTAAAAATGGAAAAATTTTCATTAGAGGGCAACATAACAAGGGAAACCTTTTTTCATATTATAGATGCACAGGGTTCATCTTATCTAAGATTGATGGAGTAAAATTAGTTATGGAATAAGGGGCTTCAAAATTTTTCCTAGGGGAATTTTATAAATATGGAGAAAAGATAATGTGTTCATGATATTCCTAACATTACAAGAATAATATATTGACGTTTTTTAATATGTAAAAAATGGAATATTACAAATTCTATACATAAGGATGTTAAGATACATTTGACTCATCCCTTGGAGCTTATACCATTTGATATAGGTGGGTAATGAGAACGTAATCATCAAAAAAAGACAAGTAATTCGCTTCCTTCATTAATGTTTTTAGATACATTACATGTTTTATTATTATGAAATATAAGTCAGAGGATCTTGAAATTTTTAAGAGTTTTAAGATAATTGTTACAATATAATGTGGTTTTTCTGTAAATAATATTTGAATTGATAATTTTGTTGAATATAAAAATGGGAAATTGAAAGAATATATTTAAATTCATGGTATTATTTAGGAATATTTTTGAACCATATACATGATATAAAAATGGTGTTTTTGAATAAATAAATAGAATTTTGGTTAATATGGATTGAATATAATTGATTGAACATGCCACTTCTCAATTTATTTGGACCCAAGCTATTGCAGAAGTCATTACCATCCATATTTTTTAATTCTATAGAATGAACACATATATGAATAAATTCATGATGTACTAAAATAAAAACCAATGTTTTAATTTTATAACGGCATTTTTAAGACTACCAATTATTATATTCAGTGGTGAGAATCTTGATAAATTTGATCAAAGCGGTGATGAATGAATCTTCCTTGGAAACCCAATTAATAGTAGAGTTTATAGGTATTATAACGATAAATCCAGAAATGTTTTTGATTCAATAGATATAAAAGTATTGGAAAATTATAATAATAAATTTTCACAGTCAATTGCAGATATTAGATAAAGTGAAGCCAAAGTTTTTGTAGTTAAAAAATACAACAATGTTTATAATGGGAGTAATTTTATTGAAATTGTATATAAGGAATATTTTGATTCCATTTTATCATGTGATGAGGGAAAATTATTTTCATATCATTTTAGGATATGGAATCACTTGGAGGTCTATAATATCATTGGTTATCATGGAAAATTAATTCAAACTAGAATAGAATCAAGGTTATATACACATACTTTTTTATTTTAATAGGATGACCCAATAGATATCAAAGAAGATTTAGAGTTTCAAGAGTGGTTTGATGTAATGAATGAAGATTTGTATCATATTTAAAGTAATGATACATTAGACCTTATACATAAACAAAAAAATAGTAATATTATTGGTACAAAACGAGTTTTCAAAAATAAGTTGAATAAAGAAGGTGATGGGATAAGCAATATGGTATGGCTATTTTGTAAAGGTTACTAACATATTTAAGGAATTTATTTTTATGAGACTATTTTAATAATATCAAGTATTTAAAATAGTTGAATTTTTCTTATTATTGTTTCACATTGAAGATAAAAAATATTCTAGATCTATGTATTGCTGTGTTTTATTTATAGGGATCTTGATGAAGAAGTTTATATTGAGAAAATTTGTGCCTTCATGATTCATCAAGATGAAATCTATGTGACAAAGTTAAATAATATTTTTGTATAGGATGAAGTAATATTTAAGAGTGTGGTATTCTAAACTATAAACTTTTTATGTATTTCTAATTTCAAGAATGTAATATTTTATAGTAACCTATACATAAAATATAATCAATAGGTTTCCCTTTTTGTGATTTTTAAGTTGATAATTTAATATTTACAAGGAATGATGAAAAACTATGTGAAAACATTGTATAAGAGATGATGAAGTTATTTGAAATTCCCATGATATGATAAATGAAATACATTCTTATCTTAAAAATCTATAAAATTAATTAATACATTTTCTTATCATAAAAAAATAATGTTAAAGAACTTCTGAAAAAAATCAGCATGGACGATTTAAATCTCATTTCCACATTGATTTAAGTGATAAAAAAGTTTCCAAAAGATGGGTAAAGAAAAAGAGATTGATACAAAAGTGTTTAGCTAGTTTTATAGATTTTATTATAACTAATATCATTGAGTCTAGATATTTTTTATGTTTTTAAAATTTATTACATGTATCAAAGTGAAAAAATAGAATCACATCTCATGTATGGGAAATTAATTCCTAGATATGTTAAATGCATAATTGAGTTCATAATATTTGATCTATTTGGTTATATATATTTATATTGGGTAGGTTGTTTTAATGAGAAAAGATCCACTTAATGTGGAGTTTTCTTCTTCAGTGAAATATGTGTGTGTTAGAATACAAAGATTAAGAATTCAATGACTCTTAGTATAGTTGAATATGAGTATGTAGTTGTTACACAATCAAAAACATAGTTAATATGGATGAATACATAGTTGGAAGATTGGTTATATGATATGATGTTTCCCCTTCTATTGGGTTGTGAAAATCCAAGTGCAAAAAAACATACTATGAAACCAATATAACATTATAATTCCAAGAACATTGATATTAAATATCACTTCATCCAAGAGCATGTTGAAAGAAATGAACTAAATTTAGAGTTTGATCCTACAATAGAGAAATTTTTTTATTTATTAACTAAGTCATTTCCAAAAAAATTCATAACATGAGGTTGATAATGGATGTTCAAACTTCACATCTTCAACGATAAGGTATGTGATATTTGTTCCCTCCCCATAATTTATTTGAATAGTGTTGTTGATTTCAAAGAACATTTTTATCAAAATTATATAAATTAGTTTTTAGTTTACCTCTCAAGGAAGAGTATATATTTTGGGGGATTTATTATATAGGTCAGATGTGATTTCTGCATGTGTGAACAATTTTAACACTTTGTTGAAGTGGATGTAGGAATTTTTTCTTCTTACTCTTTCATGTTGATGTTTTTTATGATTGATTTTAAAAGATAAAGAATAAGTTCAAAAAATTGCTAAGAAAAGTAACTTAAAACAATTCTTAAGTACAACATTGAATTTTATGTACAATGATTCTTGTGTCCTACACTAAGTTCACTCGTGTAGGCTTAGAATTGTGGGATAGTTATTCATTCCTTCAGTTTTACAATATTAGTGATTTATGTCCCATGGTTTAACATAAAATTAAAATGGGGATATTTTAGGGACTAAGATGTGTTGTGGTGTTTATATAGTAATAATAAGTTGGTTATGAGTGAAGAAGGATTTATTAATGTATTTTATTCTTATTTTATATATAAATAACTTCACATTATTTATTTACATTCGAAGGTGGTCATATGGGGACCAATAGCTAGAGGCTAATAGATTGAGTCTAGAAGGTAGATTCTAATTGTCTAATATGATCATATAGAGTGTGGAACTAAATTTTTATTCAATAATTATGAGAAGTTTCATCATAAATATTTTTTTATAAAATAAAATTCATTCATTATATGCTAAAATCCAAAGCACCAAATATCTAGATTACACGAACTTCTCATGATCTAAGCTTGAGTCCAAAGGGGGATTTCAAGGTGTTGTATTATAATGTTCAAGACATAATTTAATAATGTTTTATGTCATAAAGTTAATATTTTATGAAGATATGGATTTTTGGATCAATAAAGTGTTAATTTATTTATATGTATATAGTTTTTTGATCAAATGAATTTTGAAGTTGTGACAAGGAGAGGACTTTAAGATATTTAATTGGATAGAGTACATCAGATGAAATTTTACATAGTCATCCTATATTTTCCTTCAAATGGAGCAAATTTTATTACTTCTTCAATCAAAGAAAAGGTATAGAGTTAACTGAATGAACTGTTATTTGTTCACTGGATAGAAGATTTTTTTTATTTTTTATGAAGTATAACAGATAAACATGTTTAAAGGTTATGATGTTATTTTAATAAGTCACTTAATGATTGGATAGAAGTATTTGAGTCATCATAAAAATGTTTCCTAGAAAATGTAACAGATTGAATTCTCTAAGAGATTTCATTGCATAAAATTTTGTGAATACATTAGACCATGTATTTCAAAGTCATCATATTAATTTTTTCTTTTTAACATTTTATATGGTCATTATACATATATATTTATATGGTTACTATTAAACAATGGAAGATTGATTGTTTCATCAGATATAAGGTTTTGATATATGTTAACAAGAAGGTAAATCGGGAAGATTTACTTGAAGACCCCTAAACAAAGGGAACATGTGAAGCACCATAAAATAAAGTGTTCCTATGAAGTTATATCTATTGGATAATTTGAATATTTATAAATTTTTCATAAATTCATCAATGTGAATATATTGAGATTGTTTTTCAACACTCTAATAATCATGAATGCAAGATCATTATTCGAAACAAGATATGTGGAAGGTTTAAATAACATTGATTATATGAATTTAGTAATACTTCATTAATTTAGGATATTTGATGGTAGAAAATGTTTGAATGTTTTTAACTATATTCTAAAAATCTTTGTAGAATGTCTTGATTTTAATTTCACACATCACCTGAAAATATTAGAAGAATATTTCATATATAAAAGGTGTTGGTACAAAAAAAAATTTGTTTTTAATTTGTTACAGTTGGGAGAAGTGTTATAGAAGTGAATAGGCAATTAGATGATAAATAGAAGATTAATTGGTCTGAAGAATACTGGAAATTTTTTCCTCTTAGTTGGTATCAGAAGAATGGTCTGAAGAAGCTATTGGTAAAACATGACAGATCTTAGAAAAAGAGGTGATCGTTTAAAAAAGGCATAAGAATGAGTTCTATCATATCGAGGGTACCATATGATGATGATGTTAGATAGAAAGTCTCATATAGAATTATATTTTTATGTTCATGCTCACTGTTATGAAATAAAGTGTGTAGGAATAAGAAGTACTTGAGAGTGCAGTGAAAATTTAAGAATCATAAATAAAACCCATAATCTAATTGGTGAAGGTTTTTATTATTACTATAAAACATTGTTATGTCATATTATTTGTGTTACAAGATCATTCATGTATACAAAACTATATTTATATGCTTGTTAAAGGATATACCTAATTTCAATAACCATAAAAAATAATTGTTTTCTAGTGATTGTATGGTCTCAGATTATTAAAAAACCATTATAAGAACTAGTTACTCTTAATGGGTAGTAAACCATATAAATACCAATATTCTTGTGGTTGTGCTTAGTTGTTGTTTGTAGCAGAGTCATTTCTCACTAACCAGAGGTGAATGGTGTATCTTATTTAAGAAAACATGAAAAAAGATATCACTAATTCACCCCGTCCCCCTCTCGGTGATCCCATAGATGCTGATTGGACCTTTCATCTTACATAATTCAAAGACCCACTAAGGAAGTCCCACCTGCCTCAATCTAGTAGATGGGAGACCACCATGGTAAACTATAGAAGTACGCAAAAGGTTATATCCTAGATAATGAATGGTATCTATTATTATATTCAAATTCATCCAGTTCCTGGTCAGTATTCCAAGACCTTCTAATTTCCATGATACAAACATGGAGTATCTTCTCTAGAATATAGATTTTCCACTCCATATTCCCATGGGTCTCTAAATTGATGGCCATACATGGAATTACCTATGATCTCATTTATTCCTAGAGGAATTCATAAAAATGGATGTTGATCCAAGGATCCTTATCTTAGATGATATAAAAAATAATTCTCCATAACCTCATGATATCTAGAACATATAATCACTCAATCTCCTCCACCATAGTGTTATCATTAATAAAAATAAAATCTGCGGACTTTGTATGTTAATTAATCAATATATAGACTGTGTTCTTTTCATGAGTGGTATGATGTGGCCCCATGATGATGTATATAGATATCTCATTATAATTCTATCTGGGTGTTGAATGAGGTTGGTAGAGACTGAAATGATCTTGATTCCCTTCTCTAATTCATGGTAATGTATAACATCGTGACATGAATTCGAATTTGCCACATCTCATACCCAACTATATGTATCAGTTCATTTTATCATAATACATCATGTTAGATAATTTTTTGATAACCTATTGGGAGTGATGAAAATCATTCACTACCAATCTTATCTATGATAAAGGGGACACATTCAAATTTCCGAAGAAAAAAATACCATCAGGGGATAAAGACTACTTTTCAGTGATCTCCAAACAACATAAAATTCTTCATATGTAGAGAATATATCCATATTAATGTTTTTTAGGTGATTAATAACTATAATATAAGTTTTCAATTTCATGATAATGAGAAACCTATAATCCTTCTTTTTGTTAGCCTCTAAATGTTTCTGAGAAAAAATACACATTAAATTCCATTCATCATTCGACCCATTCAAATCCTAAGAGGAAAATTTTATACCAAACAATGGAAACCACATTCCCCTTTCCTAGAATACAGGCATTAATGAAATAAAATATTTAAATATATTAAACACAAAGTATTTTTTTTAGATTCAAAACATTTTGGGAAAATATATATCTCATACACTTATGGTTAGGAGAGATTTTAAAATTATCCCTAATGTGGTAGTCCCATGAACACTTTATATTTTTCATAACTATAGTGATTTTAAGGCCATGTGTCAGGTAGTTTTTCTCATGTATTCGAATTTGGTGAGAATGATTAGTAACCAAATGATATCCTTACATAAGCTCACATCCCAAGACCATACCTAAAGTGTCATAATAGACCACATATCCATGAATGACATCTTATGATGTTGGGATAATAGTGGGGTTAATTTTTTTCATAAACTCTTCAAAATATTCTTGACATTTATGATTCAATAATAATTTCACCCCTTTCTGTGTGAGAGAAGTCCAAGGTGATACTAATCTTGAAAAATCATTCTTGAATCACTAAAAATATCCTAATAAACCCAAGAAGATTCTGATCCGGAAGACATTTCTTGGTTCTTCCCAATAAATAAAATGTAATTCCTTAACATTATAGAATAAAATGTATTGTTCTTATACCAAATCTCATGAAAATTTCAATTTTTGGTTCTTAAATTTTCAATTTGAAAACATTGAATAAAATTGGTGATCATAAAATGTTCCAAAAACAATTATTACGTGAATTTTCTACTCTTGTTTATCCTTTAAATACACTAAAATTTCATCCACAAATACATAATGAATGAATCAATGTACTAGTGAAATATTTATTTCATAAATTCCATAATGACTAATTGATCATTTAACAACAAAAATGAAATCACCCGGAACTCAAAGTAACCATACCTACTTTTAAAGGCAGTATTAGGAATATAATATTCCCTAACTCCAAGATGATGATATATCGATGAAAGTATGATCATTGAAAAAACATTTGCCATTTTAATTCAACAAAAATGTATTCAATAAAGGCTATGGGATATTTATTATTAGTAGTTACCCAATTCAACTTCAGATAATCAACACACAAGTGGATTTTATCATATTAATTATTATAATAGTTTATTAGGCTGGTGGAAAGAGATATATTGGGTGATGGTGAGTCTTTTGGATTCAAAATCCTCTAGCTGAATCATTAATATTTTTCATTAATACATGTACTATATAGTAAGATTATAATGATATTTTCTATATTTTGTATGCCATATTGATAGATAAAATTACTTAATATTCTCTGGGTAAACATGAGAAGTCATAATTAAACACCTCTAAGAAATCCCTTAAAAAATAAGAAACCTTGATTCTAAAACTCACTTCATCAACCTCAGAATAGAGAGAAATTATATAACATTAAAAACTACACATTTTATGGAGGGTTGGCCCTACCTGACATGATCATTGATCCCAATACCCTTAAAACATATGATATATCCCATTATGAGTATTAAATATGAAAATATATTGGTATTAGTCAGTATTATATTTAAAGGAAACTATCTAAACAAATCAATAATGATATAAAAAAGGTTTATCTCAAGGATGCGGAAGTCCTATGCTATCTCTAATTCTAAAATAGGGATAATTCATGAAGGGAATCATAAGTTGTGTTCCTTCTTCTTCCATGATGTTTTCCTTGTCTCTATAACATATGGAATATGTTCAAATAGAAAATTCTAAAAAATTACAAAATGGTAAGAAATAATTAAGTGAGAATCACATGTATTAAATAAATAAGAAACTATAGATTATTTACTAATAACACTAACACTCATTGTCCTTATCCTAATCTCAGACTCCATAGGAGGTAGTTCTAAAACATGCAACTACATGGTATCTATTAGAGTCTTGGGTTTGGTGATATCTTGGGGATCCTTACAGATTTGAATCATCTCAAAATATGAACTCTCACTACTTAATTTCCCCTGAGAATGAATTTATGCTTCCCGATAAGTATTTGAATGATTTTTAGATCCCCTTGGTACTAAGGAGTATACACCTCTTTAAGGATTTGAGTTTCATTTGAAAAATATATACATATGGCTTATATTCCCATAAGAATGGAAATCCTTTGGCGTATGATTGCACAAAGGCCACACATTCCCAGACCTTTCAGATTGAAAGCATATAGTGATCCACCTTCCATGGTTTCCAATGTTGATACATGAAGTAGTTGCTTAGATCCACTACTAATCACCCTAATATATTCATCACATTTTCTAATCTTCTCAGATAGGCCAATATCACATTCAATATGAATATATATCTCCCTGGTCATCCTTGGAATCTCACCTTGATCTATCTCAACCATCTGTTCATGATCCATAACCTCATTATAAGTTAGAGGATTAAATAGAAATACCTAAGACCAGATGTTAGATTAAAGACACATTTTGAATCATTGAGCCTTTAATTTTTCATTAGATACCATCATTGGTAAAAAATTAATGATCTGGAATAATCTGCCTGAATACTCCATAAATATCTTATCACCTTGTTGAATGGTGATAAATTCTGAAGACTTTTCTAGTTCCATCATTCCATGTTAAAATTTTGGGAGAAATTTATCTTGAAATAATTTTATTCTAGGTTCTCATGTTTCTTATCTTAAGTAGCTGTCATTCCACATTTCTAGATCTAAAAATTAATCATACAAAGGACAATTTCACCTTTATATAATCTATGTTTCAGAGGAATTAAAATATCCTATATCTCTATCTCCCCTTATACAACCCTTAGGTTCTTAAGGACAATTTATTACTTCGAAATATAGAGTTTTGTGATGGAGTAACTCCTGAGATAAATCATTATCCGATCCAAAATACACTTCATTAACTTTATTGGGGATGGGGTTTTTCTTATTATCCTATTAATTGGACCATTTAAACAACTAATTGTATAATATTTTGGTCTACCATGGGATTTCCCAGGGAAAATTATCCACTATTCCCTCTATAAGATTAAAATGAAGTATTTGAGGGTGAATGACACTAAATGAAAAAAATAGAATAATTTATTAAATTATATAACAAATTACCAATTGAAATCATAAACATAGATTAAATATACATGTAAATAATGTGATAAGTAATATAACAAATGACATTCTTCACTAATAAATGCGGTGTGTGCAATGTTAGTGGCTCTTTCACCCTTCCCAAAAGGAAGGGTCAATCAATCAAAAATCAATATCTCATTCCTAATATCCCTTGGAAACACAAGTTTGGGTACTAAAATTATTGTCAAATCACTTATTAATACAACTTAATTAATCCCTCATAATAATATCGTCTATATACCAGACTCCCTAGAAGAAATAAACCTAAACTGGGCTCTTATACTATTTTATCACAAACCAACCTAGTCCTCCCCTGAAGTGATCACCCAAAATGATAAATGAAAAGCATTAAAGGGAGTTAACAATCCTTGTTGGCTAGAAACTATAGTATGATAATCTAGAAACATACCATGGTATTGGTTTTCAAATAGAATCAATGAGTGGGTCCTAACTGAGGACCCATCATGAATTTTCCAAAACATATAATTTATTGAATCAAATAAAAAAACCAATCCAATATAAAAATCATCAAAAAATATAATTTAAAAAAATATTAAAAGGAAAAAAAAAGAAATATATACCCAAATATACATTCACAAAAAAAAGGTATAGGATAATATTTTGAATAGGAGAGTGTTTATAAAACTAACCAAAAAATAAATCAAAAAATAGTTACCCATCTCTATATGACATGAGGGATCAATTCCACAATGTGACCTACTCCATCAACCTAATACATTTATTCATGATTACCCTCCACCTTTGAGTGAAACCTTACCTTTACTAGTACCTATCAAAAAAATCTCTACATGTATCTAGGATTTGTATTCCCAAAATTTTTTAAATGGACCATTTGGAATATTGTTAAAAATTAGAGATTTAAATATGTGTTCAACCCCCATATTGAGGCCCTTTGTTTATATTAGTTTTTTCTGGAGTGTGTAACTATGTGTCATTTTGTATATTATTTATTATTGATGATTATGCATGGATTTAAAATGGGTTGATTTGTTTGAGGGTGTTGGAGGTCAGACAAGGGTTACTTCATAAGTTTTAAATATTGGAATATGTGATGATGTTGTGGTATATTTATTTATTCCTCTCCTTTTTTGATGTAATGGGAACCCTAGGTAGCTATGTAAAAGGTATGCATACTTGTGTCACTATCTTAGTGTGTGTAGCCTAGATAGTAACCTAGAAAAGTTATAAACCCCTCGGGGATTTTTGTACAAAGTGAACCTAAGGGGTTATGAGAGGGATGATCTAGTTTCACATATGGGGGACCTACGGATATGTTACCAAGGAAACATGGTCCAATATTGTTCATGTAAGATCTTAGTGATTTTTCAATGATGATAAATCCATTTTAGGATGATTTAATCAATCCTTATATATATTCCGGATTACAAACCCAAACTTGTTTTTCATTTAACGACACCTTGGATTGGTTGTTGGTTATTTTATTTTTATTCCAATGATATTGAGGTATCATTGTGTTTATAAATTTCTTAATATTGGGTAAATTTTAAACTAATATATAAATAGTTTGGGAAGTGTGGTTTTAAAATGGAATGTAATGTTTGTTTTAAAAAATAAAATTGATAAATGTTTTGGTAAAATATGAATAAATAATTGTCTTATTTACAAATTGAAATATCCACTTTTCATGGTTTCAAGGAGAATTTAAAAGAAAAAAAAATTATTTATTAGTTTTAAATTTGAAATTTTAATTTGGATAAGACTTTTTTTTCTTAAAATATTTTACCCTAATTTTTTAAAGAAATAGTTAAAGATGGATATTTTTTATTATTCATCACAATGGGAAAACCATAATATAAAAATTATATTGAAACTAGAATTTATATATTTTATATTCAAAATAACTTCATTGAAACATTGGTGTAATCGTATTGGTCATTTTTATCTCACACCTTGTATATACATAAATGTCTATGTATGTTCAAATATTTTATTTTTCTCTCTAGTTCCCAATATTTGATATCATTTTTTAATTCTCAATGGGTATGTTTCTAGATGTGTTCAGATTGAGTGAGTGACCATGGGTCATGAGGTGGTTTTTCTAAGAGTTGTAAAGGTTATGTTTTCTTCTACGGTATTGTATTATGTTATTCAATATAGTTTGTTTTTATCTTATATAACCTTTCTATATTATTATAGTGTATTTTATGTACTGAATCTATTTGTATATTTTTTTATATCATTATGCTTTGTTATTTTTGATTTTGTATTAGTTTCTACTTTTTATTTATTTTATTATCTGATTGTGAAATTGTACCCCAAGATTTCTGTTTAAACCCTTGGAACATGTAGCCATTAAATGGGTCATCCTAAGCTAGTTTTTTACAACTGGTATCTGAGACTAGGTTTTCAAAAGACTTAGGTTCTTGGAATTACATCTTGTTAATTGGTGTGTAATGGTAGATTGGAGCATAGGATTAGTGTACGGATATAGAAGGATGATCATGAGAAGGTTCCTGATTAGTGACATGTGCCTATTGTGGGGTGTGGAAAAAAATTATTTACTATGTTAAAATATAGTATAGTTTTTAACTTAGGTTGTCTCCAGAGAGGAGAGCACAACAATCATGTTTTTCACTTTGTTTTTTTAATTTGTTTGGTTTTGAAAACAATGAAACAAAACTAGAGAAAGAAATAACGTATAAGATTTAAAAAAAATTGAAAAATAATGTGATTAAAAATAGTGATAAGTATTGGGTGATCAGGTTGGGGTTCGTTTTCCTAATGAAATTTTATCATAGTTCTTATTTATTCATCCCTCTTTTATTAAATCGATTAAAATTATATTTCACAATCACTTCCTCTCACTTCATTTTTTAATGATGTTGGGGAGATTAAACCTTAATAATATCTTAGTTTCGTCTAATATCCAACCTTTTGTTAAATATATTTATAAAATACCCTCAATTGATTAAGGGAATTCCCAATTAGGTCTTGTTTATCCCTAACAATATTGAATATTGAGTACAAATCTCACACGTACGGACGATTACCTAGTACTTCACCATAATGTTCTATTTTATTCCATCGTATATAGACCATAAACTAGAGAGGGATATAATTATAATTAAAAAATAAATAATAACAATAGAATATAAAATAAAATTCAATCGCACAAGATAATATAAGTTGTTATACAATTGAAACCACCTTCATAATAGAGAAATCATTTTATAACATTAAGCACATGAACTCAAACATTACAAGATAGAAAACCTAACCATCACCAATCGCTCATACGATTTACCCAACCATGGTAAGGGTAATTGAGGAGAATGGGGAAGAAGACTACATTACAAAACTAAAAAAATAAAAGAGGGAAAACATAACATGAACATTTCCTCCAGAATCTGTCCAGCAGAATTTCAACTTCATTTTTCCACCCTCTCATAGAATCAGGCAGAGGTACCTTCTTATATTATGTGAGGAATGTATTTGGACATCTACCCACTATGTTTGAAATCATTTTGAGCCATGTGGAATGAGTTAGAGCCGAATTAGTAGACCTGACTTATTCTGTCCGCCAATCACTATTCCACCAACCATACTTTGACCGATTGAAGGGTGGACTTAATCAAATCCTTTCTACATTAAATTTAATATTCCTCTTCCTTGTTGAGTTGGATTTATGAACCAGCTTGAAGCACCCCATTTTTTGGTTGGTATCCAGATATAAGGATCATTGAATGATACATGTTCCATTCTGCTGGCCAAAATATGTTTCACATTGATCGAATTGTTTTTGATTGTTGGATTTCGAATTGGATCGTGGTCCAGAAGACTTATCTGTATACCAAAAATCTTTTCATCCTCAATAAATTAATCAGATTAATGGGATTAAAATTGTAGGAGTTATACTCTAAATAAAGAAACAACATAAAACTATTAAATGTCCAGAATTAACCAATTTTCACGTTTATACTCAAAACTCAGCAAAAAATATAAAATGATCCAAATAAGATCAAATTGATTAATGGTAATGGATTAAATTATTTAAAAACATAAGAATAATGATGAAAATATTATCTATATCAATCACAATTTTTTAAAAGGACACTTGATTTCCATGGCTCATTAGGATTGGGTTTTTATTTTGAATATTATTTTGAAATGATATTCGATCCAATTTTCAGATGAAAATATAATAATAATAATTGGTTAATAGCTATATCACATGAATGATACCAATGTATTGGTCAGTAATATGATTGAAAACTATTTCACTGGCTATTATATAATTTGTTCATGGTCTATCAAAACAAGTGACCATATAAGGCATGATTAGAAATCCTAATCCGATGTGATATTTAGACTACCTAATTGGAATACGCCTAGTGAATTTGAAGGATTTTTGAGATTTTTTGATGATACGTATTATATTTTTTTGAATCTGTGTAATATTATTTCTTATGTGTTTATGAAAACTAGTTTTTTGTGTAGAAAAGGGTGAATTTTCGGAAAAATATTTATGGATTGAGATGAATCCTTGGATATTGGTTG
Source organism: Viscum album (assembly GCA_963277665.1). NCBI lineage: Eukaryota > Viridiplantae > Streptophyta > Magnoliopsida > Santalales > Viscaceae > Viscum > Viscum album. The sequence continues at coordinate 121,575,750 of OY728134.1, forward strand.
AAAATGAAACAAAAAATCATTCTTTTTATTATTATTAATTTCATAATTAAATTCAAAAAGTTTATTGGGTTTATAAATTGTTTGGTAGGTTATTTTGAAAGGATTTTGACCTTATTGGTTTATAATTCTATGAATGTTCTATTTTAAGATGGAAATCCAAGAGATGTATTGAAACTATTTAAAATGGACGAGGTGTTTGGAATAAAGTGAAATAATTAATAAGTTAAATTGGATTGGTAATTTTAAAGAAGGTTAGCATTCATTATGTATTTGATTTTTTAACCCTTCAAGGGAGTTTAAATGGGTGTGGATTTTGAACATTTTCAATAGATGAAATTTTGATTTTGATTTGTATTATTCTTGTGAAATAAATTTTGTTTTATTTTCAAATTGGGGTTGAATTCCTTAATGTATGTCTTTTTTTCAATGTTTTTTTCCTTTTAATGGAATATTTGTTACTCCTCGATAAGGGTTCATGGTTTTAAAATAAAGGATTTCCAAATAATTTTTCTTGTTTGGTGAATTATGTGTTTTTTATCCTTGTATTGTATTTAGGAATAATTGATTTTTTATGATACAAGAAGTGGTTAGGTTAATGTATCATATTCTTTAAATTATTCCACCTAGAAAAATCATGATTAATGGTAGAGTTTTTATTTTTGGGGTTTGTTCTCTTTTATGTTCATAGTTATTTCTAATCATTGAATGGAGTTGATGGTGTTGTTTTATCTGTATTATGGGGTGAAGGTGTTCCTTATAATTATTAAAGGTGGACTTTTATTCACAAATTTATTTTGAATTGTGTAGGATGGGTATGAGGTTTAGGCACAGGTGTCTTGGATGGTTGATTTAATCAGTGAATATTGATCTTGTAAGTATTTTAGTGATGACCTATTATATAAATTTGAGAGTTTGGAGTTTAGAGTAGTTTTGGTTTTGAACTGATCTTTGGTGGTGTATCCATTGGGTGATTTTTTCAATTCTATAATGTGAGTTTTGGTTGTGTTTGGATATTCATTCCTTGTTGATTGGTTTTATTTTTTGGTTGAGTCTTGATACTTTATTTCAATTCAGATTTATGTATGAGTCTTGTTTTATGGATAAAATGCGATGGATTTGGGTGAAATTTTGGTAATGGTGATGTGTAGTTTGTTTCTATTTGGTTGTGGGTGCTACTAGGTTGGGATTTTATAACAGAATAATTATGAGTCATTGTTCCATGAGTTGGGATTTAGTTACCCTTCTTGTAGTCTCGTGAACAAATGTTATAACCATGTTATTCAATGTTGGTTCATGTTAGTTATTGGTTGTGTTACTCCCATTATTTTTGGATTTTTTGGGTTAGTGGATAGGTTTTGTGATCTTTTGGATGTCCATTTATGGGTTATTATATCTTATTATGTTTTAATTCTTTCTTCATTATGGTTATCTATAGTTGGTAGGATCTTATCATTTCTTTTGATGATTAGTTGAAACAAGGTTTTTTTGGTGTTGTTCAATTTATTGGGTGTTCCTATCTTTTGTACCACCATTTTAAATAAATTATAAATAGTAGGGAGAATGATTTTAGGTATCCATTATAATATAAATTCATAATGGATTCTTATGTTTTGGGTTACAATTGAGGTTTTTGGATGATGGTAAAGGAATCGATCTATGAGTTTTGTGGAATTGGATGATGAGTTGTGTTTTCTCTCTATATGATATATCTCTAATTTTTTTTCCTAAACTCTAAAATCCTGGGCTCAAGTATTGAGTTTTTTATATTAATTGTTTCTACATTTTCAAAAAACATTCTTGGGATAGAAATTATTATAGTTAGGAGAATTGTGACACTCAAATTTCAATAATAATTTATTAATGTTATATTATATTAGGGAATTTAAAATACTTTATAGTTAATTTAAAAATTTAAAAAATATGGAAAATTTTCGTTATTTTATGGTTAGGACACATGATTTAGAGTAAACCTTATGGTGGTACATATAATTACATGTATATAGGGACATTTCCAGTTAATTTTTTATTTCATAATTAAATATTCATGGGTGGAACATGTGTTGGGTTTAAACCATAATAAATTTATTAGATACCATGTGATTTTTTTAGGTTTGGGGTGTTGTTAAGCAACTTGAATGTGTTTAGGAGAAACTATGTGTTAACCATGTGACATGCCTTCAATTTTTAATAGTGGGGGTTTTCAGGATTAGTTCATGGTTGGTACACCATGAAAGTTTATTATTCTAATGAATTTGGTTATTTTGGTTTATTCATTTTGATATTTATATATATATCTATGTATTTTCACTCAGAGTTGGTGAAATTTTTGGGTGTTTAAAGACCCCATAATTAATATATTACAAAAGTTAATATATATTAAAGCCCGAGTGCACAAATTTTTAGATTACATGGTTTTCCAATTGATTCATAACTCATATGGGAAATATAAGGTCAAGGATGTTTTTGTAATGTGGATATTACCCTACGTGTGTAAAAAGGTTGGTCGATGTTGGATGTTCAATTAAAGGAAACTTTTGGCAGGTGCATTAAGTGATTAAATAATTAACTTATTTAATTAATTTAAATAACACAAAACCAAATTATCCTTTATATATTAATTATTATAAATACTATAAAAGGTAAGACACGTAACATATCATGACCCCTCCCCATATGGTGTAACCCTCCGGGGACGGCAATGTGAGAAAGGAGACAGTTACCCCCTAGTCCTACCTCCAGTTGGCCCTAGGTTGGAAACTAGCACCGAGGGTATAATAAACACACAAATGGGAGGAATTGCCCTCTAAGAGAACAAATGAGAAAGAGAGAGATAAGATAGACACCAACCAACTCTAACTCAGACAGTAATATAAATGAAATCCCAAGTACCCATATGTAATATCATGAAAAATACTACAACAGAAAGGAAAAAACTGCAAGTACCCATGAGAAAGTAAAAAACAATAGTGACCAAGAAGCCCAAACAGCTCCTGCAACCCAAGCTAGTGGTAACCAGACAGATCTCCAACCTTCTCTAAGTGACCTAAAAATAGATTATATATATATAGGGTGAGTATAACATTGTACTTAGTAGGATCCTCCCCGAAGCCTCTTGTTCAAAATTAAAGAAAGCATGCTAAAGCACAATGAACAACAAGTGAAACAAACTCATCACCTAAACAGGTATAATAAGTTCCCAGCCTCACCATGGTGACTCTCACCAAGTAATGCATACATGAGTATATAACAAAATAAGGAATATTAAGGGTACCCCACTACTACTACCCCACTAGTGTAAGAACCCGGTTCTTATTCTTGAGGTACATGTTTCTTCTTTTACTTTTTCCTTAAGTGTTTTCGAGAAAATAAGGAAAATAGGGGAAAATCCCAAAATTTGTGGGTACACACATTTTACATTTCCACAGGCCATGTACTTTGGCCGTGTGGGATGAGTACACATGGTATGTAGGCCTGTTGGCAATGAAGGGTGTAAAAATTGTCTACATGCCGTGCACTTGGTATTTACACGTTGTGTAATCAGTCGGCATGAGAACAGTAAGGTTGTTGGAGTAGTCACCAGTGGAGCGATAGTACATGCCGTGAAGTTAGAAATACATGTCGTGTATATACTGTGAAGTCAGAAATACACGCCGTGTAGTCATGTCGACAGATGAACAGTGTGGCGGTGAAAAGTTTCCGGCATATGAATAGTTAAAAAAAATAAATTTACATGCTGTGTAGTTTTTTTCGCTTAAAATGGGTAGTAGCCTCCTCTTTTGACAGAGGATGCTTAGAATGCCGAGAGGCTGCAGGAGGGATGACCGAGCCTTGGAGGAGCTCCCGACCGCACACCAGAACGCAGATTTCTTCACTGATAGTCTCTTTGGAAACGAGCGGGTGAGTTCTTCACTCTTCTTGAACCCTTTCTTCCAATTATTTACTGAGGAGAAGTTATTTAGGTTTTAATGTGTTTTAGTTTATCCCATATCTATGTCGTTCATGGAAATTTAGGAAGGCTTCGTTCACGTATATCGATCAGTAGAGATCAAGGTAGGTCTTCTGATGTTTAATTCCAACTTTAGAGTGTTTTTTGTACCATTGTGCTACACTCCCATGTTTGGGGTATCATATGGCTGAGGCCTTAACAGATTAAAAACCTAGAATTGCATAGGTAAAATTTTGTTTATGTATAAACTACTGTTTGGGATCGTTGCTTGGATCAAGGGCCACCCCGTGGGTGTGTTTCCTTTGTTTAGACATTTGGCCAGGATACTCATGGGTATGTCGTGATTTTAACATGCTTTGAGTTTTCTTGAGAGAAAATGTATATAGATTTCTTTCTTATGTGTTGGGCTTGGCCCGATTACTTTCTTAGCCTAAGGGAAGTGTTTGGTTTAGCCTGAGGGAAAATTTTCTCATGCCTGTGAGCAGTAGTTCTTGTGCCTGTGGGGGACACCTTGTACGCCAGCAGTCAATATTTTTTATGCCTGTGGGAAGTCACCTATGGGTTTCTATTCTGATTAACTAAGGGTAAGGATTTTCAAGTCTGCAGACAATGTTTACTTTGTATATTCACTGTAGTGATTTAATATGTTGTACCCGCCAAGCTAAAGCACAAGTATGGAATAGATAAATAATAAATAAAATGGCAATGTAACTGGTAGAATATTTACTTTTGAGTACTTCCTAGTTTACTGCATTTTATTACTGCACACTGCTATTGCACACTTTTACTGACAGTTGGGCACGGGCCTTTGGTGGTTGACTACTGGGATTTATTTCTCACACCTAGTGTGAGTCATGTCTTGGGTCCAAAAATATTATATTTTTGTAGTTGTTGATAAGGGAAATAGTCCCTATAAAGGTACTTGATTATTGAAAAGGATTATGAGTATAAGTCCCCAGCCTTAAACCTTACTTAATCTTGAGTTATTACAAGATTACACATTGAGGATCTTTTCGGGTTTAGAGTTTTAGAGAATTAGATCATAAAACTTTCATTACATTCCACATATAAACAAAGTGGTTACATAAAGATTGTATTCTTCATTCCCATCAATGGGAACACATTTAAAATAAAACATGGATTATTTCTTGACACATCCTTGACTCTATCATCTTATCATGTACCTTTCCCTTGACCTGTGAAAAACATTTCAAAAACTTGGGATGAGCATAAAAACTTAGTATGGGTTATAAAAAAAAACATGGAAAGGAAACATGAGTTCCTATATACATAAGAATGAAATCATACTTTACCCATAAAACATTGGAACTTTAACATACCTCATAAAATCACGAATAAATCATAGAAATCATAAGACATAAAGGTAACTTGAGGCATTCATAACATTCTTACGTAGGGAGTAACCCTCTTGGTTACGTTTGGAATACGCATCACAGTATATTCCCTAAAATCTCTTCGGAGAAACCTTAAAATTTCACTCCTTCGCGTTACCCAATTCATTGGAGAGCTATAACGGGCTCACCTACCCTTAGTTTATCACGGAACCACCCGTCTTCATAATAATGCCCAAGAACCATAACATAGTCATATCACATAAAACATGCATAAAGGAAACATAAAATTTCCACATTTCAATCATGAGATATCAATACAACACATTGATATAAAAACATTATGAATACCATTTTCAATACTAAAATAAACGAAAAGTAAAACATGGTATTTATTTTTCTTTTAAAAAGAAGGTATGGATTGTAGAGGAAGCCGAAACTCAAATAACGGTCACGACGGCGGAGAAGTCGTTGTCGCCGCATACGTACGACAAAAACATTACCTTTTGTCGTTTAGTAAACGCTTCGTATAAAAATGATTCCTTTTGAATAAACGTAAAAGTCAAAGGGGTTTATACACCGTATAAAAGAAAGTTGTGTATAAAATAAAATATGCCTCAACGAAAGGAGATTGAGACGAAGTCCCATACCTCGTATCCGACTTGACCCGACTGTTCTTTAATCTCCTGAATAATAAACTTGAGTTAATATCTACTTGCTTATGAATCTTTTTCAAGTTCATTATTCCTTTTATACCATGTTATGAACATCATGTAATCAGTTAAGTTAACAATGTTCATTTTGTCGGTATTTGGTTCTTAAGTCAAAAATAGACTTCTTACACTTACATGTTGTTAATTTGGTCAAAGGTTCATTATATCCAGAATGGTATTCATTATTTACATATCATATATGTCATATATATCCAGTACATACATGAATTTATAATATTACATCACATTTAGAGGTAAGAAACGAAATGCACCGTTCATGGAGACGGTAAGCCGTACGTACGCATGAACGCTACTTCCATTTCTATTTCATATTTTCTGGAATGGAATCATAATGATATAAGAGTATATTATAATTCCAGTATAATAACATATATAATATCATTAACTTTATCCTTTACACATCCCAATATGGTATTAACGAATCAAATCACTTTTAGGGGGCGATAGTCCGCACTTCCTAAAATGAAGATATCGTGTTTTACCCATAATGGAAACCATAAAGGTATGCCCAAAATGAAAAAAACAGAAGCTTAAGGAAAACATAAACATATTATATATCATATATAAAAATAGTGACATCATAATGGCCACCTTTTAAGGTGTTAAATGAGTGTTGAACAATCATCGTTTCGGGAGGCAGAATTTCGCCATCCACGGAAACCGTATGTTCTTTAACAATTTGATGTAGTTGTGTGAGAGTGTAGCTCAAATAAATCTTATAACAACATCCTAGTATATTTAAGATACTGGTGTTGTTACAAAAGAAGTAAATAAAAAGAGTTTAGGGGGTTGGAGAAGCAAAATAAAACAAATGAACAAGAGAGAATGAATTACCTTTAAAAGTGTAACTCCTTTTGATTTGAGTCTAAAGGCTTCCTTTGAAAGGATTCTGCCCAAAGGGAATCCTCTAGGATGAGGAGAGGGATGTGGAGAGAGAAAATGGTCCGGGTTTGGCCGATCCAAAGGCTTGAAGAGTGTGTGAAATGAGGTAGAGGTGGGGGCCTTTTATAAGAGGAGAGGAGGGGCACTTTTGGAAAGTAAAGAAATATTACTTTATTTGAAAATGTGTTTCGTTTTTAAAAGGTCCCACATTGATATAATTCGTGGATAAGGTGATAAGGGTTCGAAATCCACTCTTCCAATTGGTTTTGGCCATGTGTAGGTTTATATTTTTCATTATCATTCCATTTTATTTAAATCGTCAAATAATGATGTCATCACTGCATCATTATTATGTCATACATAATTTAATTTATTTAATGTATAAAAATTATAAAAAAATACTATGATATAGGAAATCTTTTTAGCTTTCCAATGACTATTTATAATCAAAATTTGGACTTGTATAACCCCACTTAAAAATTGTTTTTGTAAAACATATTATGTTTGTGTCATTTTCACTTTAACATTAAATAAAAAGTAATTTATGTCATTTCCCAACAAAAGTGGATCCATGGGGTCCCCAAGTTGACCCATGGCATTTCATGGTCGGTCACGACACAACCAATGAGGTTGGGACATGTGTCTAGGTCATTTCATATTATTAAAGCCTTATTTAGACCTTAAACTACCCTAATTACCACTAATCGCGATTAAAAACTTAATAAGTTACTATTCACCAAAAAATTATTATAATCTCATTGAACCACATTTTACTTCTTAATGACAACCATGTATGTCGTATTTTTGAAATTCAAAACACAATGATGGCAAAATTTCATTTAAACGGAAAATCAGTCTTTATAAGTACCACTTAGTGGTTTCACTATTCATCAAAAATTGGAGTTTTTCAGAAAATTACCAAAAATTCACCCTAAGCTATATTTGATCTTCCGAATTCAAAAATGAAGTCTATTTTACAAAATTCAATACATATAAGTCAAATTAATTAATTTAATAATTAATTCCCGCTGCCAGAGCAAAAAAACGTGTTTTTACAAAACAATAAGTATCAAAAGATTGACACCGGTTTAAGTCTAATTTCAAAGTGAAATTGATTCCAATGACCACCATTGGATAAAATGGTAAAAATATATTCTAATTTCACTTCAAAACCAATTCAAAAGATAATTTAATCATATAAATAAATTAGATTAAAAAGCAGTTTTGATGTAAAATGCAGTATTTTTCACTATTCATTAAAAAATGAACATTGTCAGAAAAATACCAAAAATTCACACAAGGTAAATTTTGATGTCCCAATCATAAATGATAAGTTTATTTTGACAAACATAGTTTATAAAATTGTCAAAATATAGATTCAAAAATGGTTTACCATCAAAAGGCAGTAAAACAATCTTTTAAGAATATTAGTGTATTCCATGCATAAGATTGTATTTATTTTCATTTTAAGCCTCTATAACACTATCTTAATAATTAATAGACATAGATAAAAATATCTATTATTCATTACTTACTTGGGATGTTACATCCTTCCCCCCTTTAGAAAATTGTGTCCCCGCAATTTATTTACTTATCGAATAAATGGGGGTACTTATCCCTCATTGCATTTTCAGATTCCCATGTTGCCTCTTCAATCATGTGGTTTTTCCACAAAACCTTTACCTGCTTAATCACCTTATTCCATAACACTTGCTCCTTGTGGTCAAGAATCTGGACCGGTTGTTCCTCATAAGATAGGTTCTCTTCCAGCTGAACTACCTCTGGACTCAAAACATGAGATGGATCTGGCATATACTTTCTCAACATCGAAATGTGAAAAACATTGTGTACCTGAGATAAACTCGGAGGTAAAGCCACTCGGTATGCAACTGATCCAACTCTCTCCAGAATTTCGTATGGTCCAATAAACCTTGGACTCAACTTTCCTTTCTTACCAAATCTCATCACACTTTTCCAAGGAGAAACCTTGAGAAAAACATGATCACCTACCTCGAAAGAGAGATCCTTCCTCCGGTTATCCGCATAACTCTTCTGCCTGCTCTGAGCTGTTCTCATGTGTTTCTGAATCAGCTGAACTTTTTCTTCCATCTCTTCTACCAATTCTGGTCCCATCAACTTCCTTTCACCCACTTCATCCCAGAAAGCTGGAGTTCGACACCGCTTCCCATATAATTCCTGAAATGGTGCCATCTGTATACTGGAATGAAAACTGTTATTATATGAAAACTCAACCAAAGAAAGATGTTGGTCCCAACTTCCCTAATAATCCATAGAACAAGCTCGTAGCATATCCTCCAATGTCTGAATTGTTCGTTCTGACTGCCCATCTGATTCAGGATGAAAAGCTGTACTAAAATTTAATTCAGTACCCAACGACTTCTGAAGGCCTTTCCAAAAGTTAGAAGTAAACCTGGGATCACGATCCGATACAATGGAGAGAGGAACACCATGTAACCTGACTATCTCTTTAAGATACAAATGGGAATGTTGATCAAGAGAGAAAGTATCTCGTATAGCAAGGAAATGAGCAGATTTGGTCAAGCGATCAACAATAACCCAGATTGCATTATTACCTCGAGATGTCTTTGGTAATCCAACAACAAAGTCCATGGATATATTCTCCCATTTCCACTCTGGCACTGGTAAAGGCTGAAGCATCCCTTTCGGTAACTGTTGCTCTGCTTTAACCTGCTGACAAGTCAAACACTTCACAGTAAAATCAGAAATATCTCTTTTCATTCCATCCCACCAGTAATACTCCCGCAGATCTCTATACATCTTAGTATTGCCCGGATGAACTGAAAACGGAGAACTATGAGCTTCACATAACAACTCTCTCTTCAACTGTGAATCACAAGGCACACACAATCTCTTCCCAAATCTCAAAACACAATCACTATCAATGTTGAATTCAGGCAACTTACCTTTCTGAACCAGCTCTACCCTTTTCTGCAACTCACTGTCTTGCTTCTGTGCTTGCTTGATTCTATCTGATAGAGATGATCTCACTGATACCTGAAACAAAACAGAAGGAATTCCTGCACCAACAACTTCTATGCCAAAGTTCATCAAATCCTTAACCAAAGGATCACGTTCCAAACGCAACATTGTTAATGAAGCATTACTTTTTCGACTCAAAGCATCAGCCACTTTATTTGCTTTTCCCGGATGGTAATGAATTGTACAATCATAATCCTTGATTAATTACAGCCATCTTCTTTGTCTCATGTTTAACTCTTTCTGAGTGAATATATACTTTAAACTTTTGTGATCGGTATATATTTCACACTTTACTCCATACAAATGATGCCTCCAAATTTTTAAAGCAAAAACAACAGCAGCTAATTCCAAATCATGTGTAGGGTAATTTACCTCATTAGTTTTCAACTGTCGTGAAGCATAAGCAATTACCTGATCATTCTGCATTAGGACGCAACCAAGTCCTTTCAATGAAGCATCACTGTATATAACAAACTCACCATTCCTGGAAGGTAGTGCCAAAACTGGAGCATTCACCAATCTTCTTTTCAATTCCTGAAAACAATCATCACATTCTTTTGTCCAGATAAACTTAACACCCTTCCGAGTTAGCTTAGTCATTGGACTAGATAACCGTGAAAAATTTCTAACAAACCTTCGGTAATAGCCCGCCAAACCAAGGAAGCTACGAATCTCGGTTACATTTGTGGGTCTTGGCCATTCTTCCACAACTTTTGTTTTTGCAGGATCAACAGTTATTCCATCTTTAGAAACAATGTGACCAAGGAAAGAAATTTGTTGCAACCAAAACTCACACTTTCTGAATTTCCCATACAGTTTCTTTTCTTTTAAGGTTTGCAAGATAACCCTTAAATGTTTTTCATGCTCCTCTTTACTTTTAGAAAACACCAAAATATCATCAATGAAAACCACCACAAACTTATCCAAGAACTCATGGAAAATTCTATTCATTAAGTCCATGAATACAGCAGGTGCATTGGTTAGCCCAAAAGGCATTACTACAAATTCATAATGGCCATATCTCATACGGATCGCGGTCTTCGGAATATCTGCCTCCTTGAACTTCAGCTGATGGTACACCGATCTCAAGTCAATCTTTGAAAAAAAACTGAGCTCCCTGGAGCTGATCAAACAAATCATCGATATGAGGAAAAGGATATTTGTTCTTAACAGTGATATTATTCAAGGCTCTATAATCAATGCAAAGTCTCATAGAACCATCTTTCTTTTTAACAAATAAAACAGGAGCACCCCATGGTGATGTGCTAGGTCTGATGAAAACTTTCTCTAATAAATCTTGCAATTGCTCCTTCAACTCTAAAAGTTAAATTTGTGCCATTCGATAAGGGGGTTTTGAAATTGGCTTAGCATCAGGAACTAAGTCAACAGTAAACTCAACTTCCCGATCTGGTATTATTCCAGGCAACTCATCAGAAAAAACATCAGGATACTCATTTACCACTGGCACATCATTAATCTGAACAGTTCCTTTATTTTCAACGACGTGTGCAAGGTAACATTCATTTCCATCTTTTACAAGTTTCTCGGCCTCTTGATATGTTATAAAAAGTAAGGGTTCAGTCCTGTAAACAAACTGAAAGTCTTTCTGAAAAGAAACTTCTTTATCTCTACAGTCAATCTTAGCATGGTAAATAGAGAGCCAATCCATACCCAGAATAACATCAAACTCTACTAGAGGTAGAACAATAAGGTTTTCAAGTAGGTTCTTTCCACAGATAAGGATAAGAAGATTCTTATAAATTCTTTTTACCTCAACATTTCCCCCAGGTGTTTTTACCAAAAGTTCAAGAGTCATTTCTTGAGATGGTATTCCCATTTTACTAGAAAAGGTTTCAGAGATGAAAGAATGTGTAGACCCCGAATCAAACAACACACTGGCATAATCTGAAAAAACAAACAAAGTACCTGATACAACTTCATTTGATGGACCGACATCTGCTGAAGTAGTTGAAAAGGATTTCACCACCCCTTTCTGCTTGTAGTCTAACTGCTTCCCATCACTCAAGCTCTTTGTCGGACACTCGTTTGCATAGTGACCCATCTCATTGCACTTATAACATTTCACTAACTGCAAGTCAAATTTGTTCTTACCTTCACCTTGATCCTTTTCAGTGCAATCACGAGCCTTATGTCCCATATTACCACATCGGTAGCACTTTCCAGAATTCAGAAGACATTCCCCAGCATTCCTTTTTCCACATTTATCACAAACTGGAAACTTAGTTCTCTTACCATCAGACTTTTTTGAAGAATTCTTACCTTTCTCCTGCCACCTCGGTCTCTTCTTCTGCTGGTTGTTATAGAAAACTTGGTCATCGTCAAACTCCATTTCCACCTTCTCAGCACATCGAACAAGCTTTTCATAACTTTTAAACTCACGAGAAGCTAATTCCCTTTGATACTTTGGCTTTAATCCTGAGTAAAAACGATTGATTTTACTATCAAGGTCCCGGATAAAATTTGGAGCATACCTTGCCAATCGAGTGAACCTTTCTTCATAGGCAGCCACTGAGTCTTCCTCTTGCCTCAATTCCAAGAATTTATTTTCCATCCTAAGTCGAACAGCCTTAGGAAAATACTTCTCAAGAAACATACCTTTGAATTCATCCCAGTCAAGAGCATCAATCTCATCGGCATCCCTGATATTTTTAACCATAGACCACCACTGATCTGCTTCACCCTCCAAACGGTAAATAGCAAGACTAACCTTTTGATTTTCTGAACACCCCATGACATCAAAAATATTCTCTAGTGATTTAATCCACCCTTCAGCTAGCACAGGGTCAGATGATCCTCTGAATGATAGTGGATGTTGCCTCATGAAATGTTCCACCACTGACATGTTCCTCTGCGGTTGTTCTGGCTGATCTCGTGCATGGATAACACCGCCATTTATCGCTTGAGTCAACTGCGCCATTACTGCAACAAACTGTTCAGTTCCAATTCCGACCATTTCTGGATGTTGATTCGGAAGGTTATTTCCTTCTGTATTCCTTCCTAGCACTGCTTCCCTGTTTCCTCTGCAGAAAACCATTCTGAACAAACATGTCTTAGATGAAGCAACATGGTAATCTTTAAATGTTATATCATTTCGAAAAAAAATATTTTTGGATAATCATTTAATAGAATTATAACTCCTAAAGTTATCTAAACCGACCTCTGATACCAACTATAAGGCCCCAGCCTTAAACCTTACTTAATCTTGAGTTATTACAAGATTACACATTGAGGATCTTTTCAGGTTTAGAGTTTTAGAGAATTAGATCATAAAACTTGCATTACATTCCACATATAAACAAAGTGGTTACATAAAGATAGTATTCTTCATTCCCATCAATGGGAACACATTTAAAATAAAACATGGATTATTTCTTGACACATCCATGACTCTATCATCTTATCATGTACCTTTCCCTTGACCTGTGAAAAACATTTCAAAAACTTGGGATGAGCATAAAAACTCAGTATGGGTTATAAAAAAAACATGGAAAGGAAACATGAGTTCCTATATACATAAGAATGAAATCATACTTTACCCATAAAAGATTGGCACTTTAACATACCTCATAAAATCACGAATAAATCATATAAATCATAAGACATAAAGGTAACTTGAGGCATTCATAACATTCTTACGTAGGGAGTAACCCTCTTGGTTACGTTTGGAATACCCATCACAGTATATTCCCTAAAATCTCTTCGGAGAAACCTTAAAGTTTCACTCCTTCGCGTTACCCAATGCATTGGAGAGCTATAACGGGCTCACCCGCCCTTAGTTTATCACGGAACCACCCATCTTCATAATAATTCCCAAGAACCATAACATAGTCATATCACATAAAACATGCATAAAGGAAACATAAAATTTCCACATTTCAATCATGAGATATAAATACAACACATTGATATAAAAACATTATGAAACCCATTTTCAATACTAAAATAAAAGAAAAGTAAAACATGGTATTTATTTTTCTTTTAAAAAGAAGGTATGGCTTGTAGAGGAAGCCGAAACTCAAATAACGGTCACGACGGCGGAGAAGTCGTTGTCGCCGCATACGTACGACAAAAACATTCCCTTTTGTCGTTTAGTAAACGCTTCGTATAAAAAAGATTCCTTTTGAATAAACGTAAAAGTCAAAGGGGTTTATACACCGTATAAAATAAAGTTGTGTATAAAATAAAATATGCCTCAACGAAAGGAGATTGAGACGAAGTCCCATACCTCGTATCCGACTTGACCCGACCATTATTTAATCTCCTGAATAATAAACTTCAGTTAATCTCTACTTTCTTATGAATCTTTTTCAAGTTCATTATTCCTTTTATACCATGTTATGAACATCATGTAATCAGTTAAGTTAATAATGTTCATTTTGTCGGTATTTGGTTCTTAAGTCAAAAATAGACTTCTTACACTTACATGTTGTTAATTTGGTCAAAGGTTCATTATATCCAGAATGGTATTTATGATGTACATATCATATATGTCATATATATCCAGTACATACATGCATTTATAATATTACATCACATTTAGAGGTAAGAAATGAAATTCACCGTTCATGGAGACGGTAAGCCGTACGTACGCATGAACGCTACTTCCATTTCTATTTAATATTTTCTGGAATGGAATCATAATGATATAAGAGTATATTATAATTCCAGTATAATAACATATATAATATCATTAACTTTATCCTTTACACATCCCAATATGGTATTAACGAATCAAATCACTTTTAGGGGGCGATAGTCCGCACTTCCTAAAATGAAGATATCATGTTTTACCCATAATGGAAACCATAAAGGTATGCCCAAAATGAAAAAAACAGATGCTTAAGGAAAACATAAACATATTATATATCATATATAAAAATAGTGACATAATAATGGCCACCTTTGAAGGTGTTAAATGAGTGTTGAACAATCATCGTTTCGGGAGGCAGAATTTCTCCATCCACGGAAACCGTATGTTCTTTAACCATTTGATGTAGTTGTGTGAGAGTGTAGCTCAAATAAATCTTATTAAAACATCCTAGTATATTGAAGATACTGGTGTTGTTACAAAATAAGTAAATAAAAAGAGTTTAGGGGGTTGGAGAAGCAAAATAAAACAAATGAACAAGAGAGAATGAATTACCTTTAAAAGTGTAACTCCTTTTGATTTGAGTCTAAAGGCTTCCTTTGAAAGGATTCTTCCCAAAGGGAATCCTCTAGGATGAGGAGAGGGATTTAGAGAGAGAAAATGGGCAGGGTTTGGCCGAGCCAAAGGCTTGAAGAGTGGGTGAAATGAGGTAGAGGTGGGGGCCTTTTATAAGAGGAGAGGAGGGGCACTTTTGGAAAGTAAAGAAATATTACTTTATTTGAAACTGTGTTTCGGTTTTAAAAGGTCCCACATTGATATAATTCGTGGATAAGGTGATAAGGGTTCTAAATCCACTCTTCCAATTGGTTTTTGCCATGTGTAGGTTTTAGATTTTTCATTATCATTCCATTTTATTTAAATCGTCAAATAATGATGTCATCACTGCATCATTATTATGTCATAAATAAGTTAATTTATTTAATGTCTAAAAATTATAAAAAAAATTATTATGATATAAGAAATCTTTTTAGCTTTCCAATGACTATTTATAATCAAAATTTGGACTTGTATAACCCCACTTAAAAATTGTTTTCGTAAAACATATTACGTTTGTGTCATTTTCACTTTAACATTAAATAAAAAGTAATTTATGTCATTTCCCAACAAAAGTGGATCCATGGGGTCCCTAAGTTGACCCATGGAATGTCATGGTCGGACATGACACAACCAATGAGGTTGGGACATGTGTCTAGGTCATTTCATATTATTAAAGCCTTATTTAGACCTTAAACTACCCTAATTACCACTAATCGCGATTAAGAACTTAATAAGTTACTATTCACCAAAAAATTATTATAATCTCATTGAACCACATTTTACTTATTAATGAAAACAATTTATGTCGGATTTTTGAAATTAAAAACACAATGATGGCAAAATTACATTTAAACGGAAAATCAGTCTTTATAAGTACCACTTAGTGGTTTCACTATTCATCAAAAATTGGAGTTTTTCAGAAAATTACCAAAAATTCACCCTAAGCTATATTTGATCTTACGAATTCAAAAATAAAGTCTATTTTACAAAATTCAATACATATAAGTCAAATTAATTAATTTAATAATTAATTCCCGCTGCCAGAGCAAAAAACGTGTTTTTACAAAACAATAAGTATCAAAAGATTGACACAGGTTTAAGTCTAATTTCAAAGTGAAATTGATTCCAATGACCACCATTGGATAAAATGGTAAAAATATATTCTAATTTCACTTCAAAACCAATTCAAAAGATAATCTAATCATATAAATAAATTAGATTAAAAAGCAGTTTTGATGTAAAATGCAGTATTTTTCACTATTCATTAAAAAAATGAACATTGTCAGAAAAATACCAAAAATTCACACAAGGTAAATTTTGATGTCCCAATCATAAAGGATAAGTTTATTTTGACAAACATAGTTTATAAAATTGTCAAAATATATATTCAAAAACGGTTTGCCATCAAAAGGCAGTAAAACAATCTTTTAAGAATATTAGTGTATTCCATGCATAAGATTGTATTTATTTTCATTTTAAGCCTCTATAACACTATCTTAATCATTAATAGACATAGATAAAAATATCTATCATTCATTACTTACTTGGGATGTTACAATGAGAGCATGGGACCGAGCTTAGGCTTGCGATGCTGCTGAGTTCCTGATGCACTGTTTTAGTTTTCTTACTGTACTTAGTAATTTGTACGGTATTTTATTTGATTGCAGTGTATCCTATTTTGACTTCTTTATTAGAAATAGGAAATATTGCATCACCATGTATGTTTGACTGTTGTATATCTCTTTATTCGGTACTGTTGTCATTTTAGATTGGTATTGATTACTGATTCTTCTTTTGAGTATGTTTCTATCTTTCCACTGCACTACAGTTTGAAAAATGAGGGCATAGTTTCCCCACTATCAGACCTAGGCCATCGCTGCTAGTTGACAGCCTCTGTGGTTTGGGGAAAAGCACTTGAGGTCATGTGACCAACCAGGTTTGGGGCACCTGTTGAGTGGCACCCGGATCCGGTATGTTACAAAGTGGTATCAGAGGCATTTCTTTTCTTCTTGACTTACTGTTTGGAGCCTATAGTCAGAGATAGGACGAAATAGGTACTGGGTAATAAGTTGTTCCTAGGAGTAGCTAACCCGTGTATAGGGAAAATGCAACCTACCTCGTTTAATTGAAATTTATCTGGTTTTACAATTTAGAGTTGATTTGAATTTCACCATTGGGTGATGCACTTGTGGTGTGCTGTTTATATTTTTATACACGGGTTCTATTTAGTTGAAACATAATGAGATGGGGTTATGCCATCACATGCATCATTTAGGAACATGTTAGAATCACATGCCATGTTTAGGCACATGTTAGAATCGAATGTCATGCATAGTTTCCATGCCATGTAGGTTAATTAGAAACTCCATGTTTTTGTGATAGATGTTGTGCTATTAAAAGCATGATGTTGTGATAGATCCCTTGATTAAATACCTGTTATTTGATAGGGTATTTTTATGTAAGGTTTTGTAGAATGATTGCCAGACTTTGGTTCTTGAGGAGTATGGGACCTCATTCACCAGAATTTGGTGGATCATTGACTGTTTACCATGTTTATAACATTTATATGATGCCAAGATTTGATTCACGGGGATTATGGGCCCTAACAGATCATAATTTGGCAGTTAGATGTTGGTTTTGGTGTTTTTCTGGGCTCCAGAGTAGTTTGTAAGGCATACTATTTAGAAAAACCCAGAATACACACTGTGCAGTTCTAACTGCATGCCATGTACTCTTCTGTTCGGGAAGAAATTAAATTTTTTTTAAGTACATGTCGGGTACCATATGTACACGCCATGTGCTTGCTACCCATGTCATAGGCCGTGCAGGAAGAAACATGGGATAGTGAAGCTTTGAGGGCACACACTATGTAGTTATTATATATTTCATATTGTGTTGACCCCGTGTTCTCCATGTCACTAACAACATGGGTGGAGAAATCTGAGCTTATGCATGCCGTGTAAATGAAGAACATGTTGTGTAGTTTAACCTGGGGATCCGGCTATGTAACTAACAAACACGGGTCAGTGCTACCTCTTCTTAGACACACCATGTACCTGAGGAACACGCAGTGTAGTCTTGACCGATGAGAGACTGGGTGGACTCGGCTGTGTGGCTGGGGAAACATGGTGGTTTACATGCCGTGTGCGGGTTTTACATGCCGTGTAGTGTCAGCTGAGTAGCCGGACGTGTCACTAACAAAACGGAAAGTTGGAATCTAAGACAAACAATTCGTGTCTATCTAGAACACGCCATGTAGGGTGAGCTGTGTACCCGGCCATATAACGGACAACACGGGTCGTTGAAGCTTGTCTAGTACACACCCTGTAGACCTTATACACACCATGTAGTCTCATTCAAAATATATTCTTATGGATAATCCGTGTAGAAGGACTCGGTAAGGTGAAGAAAATTCAAGTACATGTCATGTGTGTGGACAAAACGTCATGTGTTTAGGGTGTTACACAACCAGTTTGGCATAAGTACATGCCCATGTGAAAGACTAGAAGGAACACACCGTGTAGTACTATTTTTTAAAACCTGAATGTTTTCTTCCTCTTGTTCCCTTCTTACACTCCTTATTTTCATCCCTTGATGGTCTTAATATAAGGCGTGTGTTTGAATTTGTAGAGTCATGCCGCTGAGACGACCACACACTGTTCTTCAGGAGAGCAGCAATGAGTAACTCTAGAGATGGTGGACCATGGGTTACCGATGGATCCTTCAGCAAATCTAGATGTGGTTCCAGTCGTTATACTGGGAACAGGCGATGATGCGGAGTTCCATGAAGGCTTGATGAGGTTCATGTAGACCTTCTAGGGAGCACCGCTGGCTGCCACATCTATGGCAGAGCTGACGCGTATATTCTAGCAGCAACATCCACCTATAGTTTTAGTGGATGACGGACCATAGGCTGTGGAGTCTTGGATATTTACTATGAAGACTATATTTGATCATCTGGAGACCCCTCCAGATAGGAGGGTCAAGCTCGCAAAAAACATGATGTGTGATTCCACCAAGAGATGGTGGGATGTTACCACCCATACCGAGCATCACAGAGACATGTCATGGGAAGTTTTTCAGGAAGTATTTTATGAATTTTTCTTTCTGAAGATGCTAAGGAAAGATCGTGCTCAAGAGTTCATGAATCTGCAGTAGGGCACCATGTTAGTGATGGACTATTTTGCTCATTTCACCGAGATACATCATTTTTCACATGTACTGGAGGGTGAAGAGACATCAAGGGATAGACGCTTTGAGGATGGTCTTCGATATGACATCTATGCGCTGGTGAACGTTTTCAGGTTTCCTACAGTGCATGTTACTATTGAACCAAGCACTGATTACTAAGCAAGACCTTTGGGAAGCTAGAAATGCAGGCCACGGTGGTTCGGCACCAGTTTCTAGTACTATTTCTACCCGTAAGAGGAAGAGAGATGGATTTATCTCATGATGGAAGTACTAGCCAGAATATTTCTTCACGTGGCTAGGTCATGTGCTACCAGTGTGGTAGAGAGGGGAATATGAGACCTCGGTGTCTACATGACCCAGTGGAGTGTCAAGCTTGTGGCAGGATGGGTCATCTCCAGCGTTTTTGTAGGGAGCTTCTACCAGTGGCTAGTGAGAGGGGTTCTGTACAAACGACATGTGCGGGTGTAGGGCCAGCAGCTTCTTACCAGTCAAGAAATTGGGATAGGTTGGGATGTTCAGGCCGAGGGGGTGGTCGTGGTCATGGTAGCTAGACACCAGGATCTCAGAGACAACAAGTCAGGTTAGCTCAGAGTAGTCAGGTTGTGTTGCAGGGTCGCGGCACTGGGCATGCATATGCAGTGCAACTGACCCAACATGAGCGGGATCCTAGACCTGCCATTGTCAAAGGTACTATTCTAGTTGCTTCTATTTTATCTTCAGTAAATTTTTATACTGGTTCTTCACATAGCTTTATATCTATGCCCATTTTGGAGATTCTTGGGCTCTGTGTTTATTCTTCTTCTGATGTTATGATGCTAGACACTCCATTAGGGATTAGAACAGATGGTGTGCGTCAGTTTAGGGAGTTCCTCCTAGAGGTTGGTTGGGGGAACTTTCTATGGTACCCCTATTTTTTAGAGATGACGAGCTATGACGTCATTCTCGGGATGGACTGGTTGGTACCCTTTCGAGCCTTTGTGGATTTCTATCATGGAAAGGTGAGTTTCACGTCACCACAGGGAAAATATTTTCTATACAAAGGCAAATGGGATGTCCAGGTGATCCAAGCTAGACCTGAGAATCGTGGGTGTGGTGGAGTGACATCCCAGATTGCGAGTTTATATCTTGATGACCAGGGAATGTGTCCAAAGGATTTCCCTCTATTAGTTGATCATTTCAGGGATGTCATCCTAGATGACTTTTTAGGTCTACCTTCAGAGCGAGAGGTGGATTTCTCTATTGAGCGAGTGCTATGAGCAGCACTAGTGTCCATTCCTCCTTATAGGATGGCTACAATAGAGTTGCAGGAGCTCAAGAGGTAGTTGGAGGAGTTGCAGGCAAAAGGTTTCATCCGACCCAGTAATTCTCCTTGGGGTTTGCTTGTCCTTTTTGCAAAGACAGCGAACAGTACCCTCAGAATTTTTGTGGATTATCAGAAGATGAACCAGTTGACGGTCAAGAAATGATATCCCTTGTCGTGGATTTATGATCTTTTTGATCAACTTAGAGGTGCACAAGTGTTATTGAAGATTGACTTGAGATCCAGATATCATCAGTTACACGTTAGGCCATCAGACATACCGCTTACAGCTTTTCGGAGCAGATATGGTCTATACGAGTACTTGGTTATGTTGTTCAGACTCATGAACGCACTTACAGTTTTCATGCCTCTGATGAATCATGTGTTCCACCCATATCTGGATTCTTTGGTTGTAGTCTACATGGACGATATCTTGGTGTAATCTCACTCTCGACACAGCCATGCTACCAATCTTGTGATAATACTGAGTACATTAAGGGAGCATCATCTATATGTTATTCACTCAAAGTGCCACTTTTAGATGAACTAAATACACTTCCTGGGTCATATCATCTCGTAAGCAAGAGTAGAAGTGGACCCAGAGAAAGTGACAACAGTAGTTTCCTGGGAGCAGCCTAAGAACGTGTTTGAGATACTGAGTTTGTTGGGACTGGATGGTAACTACAGGCACTTTATACAGGACTTCTCCCGCTTAGCAGCGCCATTGATAGGTTTGACTAAGAAGGTTGTGAAGTTTGTTTGGTCAGGAGCTTGCGAGACATACTTTCAGGAGCTGAATGGAATGTTGAAATCAGCACCAGTCCTGATAATTCCAGAGCAAGGGAAGAGCTATACAGTTTACTGTGATGAATCATGTATTGGGATGGGAGCGGTGTTGATGTAGGGAAATCGAGTAGTTGCGTACGGGTCTTGGCAGTTGAGGCCACATGAGGGTAATTACCTGGAGAATGATTTCGAGTTGGCTATAGTTGTTCATGTGTTACGCTGTTGGAGACATTATCTCTTGGGAGAACATTTTTTGGTGTTTACAGACCACAAAAGTCTCAAATACATCTTCACCCAGTGAGACTTGAACATGAGACAGTGAAGGTGTGTTGAATACCTTCAGTCCTTCAACATTGAACTTTCCTATACACCTGGTATGGGTAACGCAGTTGAAGATGCACTAAGTAGGAGGACTCAGTTACAGGAAGTGTTGGATGCCAGCGGTGAGTGGAAGCTCATGGCCTTGTTCTCTGAGATGCATTTGGAGGTTCATGATAGTCAGGGGAGAGCCTATCTTTCTTCCTTAGCTATGACTTACACACTCCTAGAAAGAGTGAGGATGAGACAACTACTAGATTCATAAGGCCTAGTTCTATGGGAGTCGGTGGCAAGTAATGACCCTCCTCATGGTTGGACGATAGGCGATGATGAGGTGTTGTGTATCCATGGATTATTATGGGTTATAGGGGATATACACAAGGTGTTGAAGCTATAGTTTCATGCTTCATCTTGAGCAGTGCATCCAAGAGTTCCCAAAATGTACCGTGACTTGAGATGTTAGTATTGGTGGTTGGGTATGAAACAAGTAGCTGGTTTGTTATGAGATGTTCCACTTGTCAGCAGGTGAAGGCATAGTATCAGAGGCCAGTCTGACCGCTACAATAGTTACCCATTCCAGAGTGGAAATGGGATAACGTTGTGATGGACTTCATGACTGGGTTTCTGAGTTCACCTTGAGGCAGTGATGTCGTTTGGGTTGTTGTGGACATACTTACGAAGGTAGCTCACTTTTTTTCGATCAAGGAGACCTTCGGTGTTGACGAGATCAGGAAGTTGTATATCCAAGAGATAATACGCCTTTATAGGGTCCCTATTTATATTCTTTCATACAGGAATTCTTGTTTTACATCTCGTTTCAGGCAGAGAATTCAGAGGGCATTGCGTACAAAGGTGCTTTTTAGCACAGTTTACCACCCTCAGATCGATGGATAGTCATAGCATAAGATACAGGTGATTGAGGTCATGTTGCGTGCATGAGTCCTGGACTTTGGGGCTCTTGGGAGAAGCACATACCCCTGTTAGAGTTTCCTACAATAATAGTTTTTAGGAAACTATTAAGATGGCACCTTATGAGGCTCTATATGGTATGCCATACCGATCACCCTTGTGCTAGTTGGAGGCAGATGAGGTAGCTTTACTGGGACTACATCTCGTGCAGAAGACATCAGAGCAGGTCCAGTTGATATGGAAGCGGATGGCTAATGCACATTGTCGTCAGAAATCTTATGCTGATCACTGCAGATGACACTTGGAGTTCATGGTCGGGGTTCAGGTTTTCTTGCATGTTTCACCGAGGTTGGGGAATAAGAGTATTAGGATATAGGGTAATCATTCACCGAGGAATGTGGGTCTGTTTGAGATTATGGGGAGAGTCGGGCCGGTTTCCTATCGGTTGTAGTTTCCATAGAGGTATTGGGCCATGCACAACATCTTCCATGTATCTCAGCTGTGCCATTATCACTCAGAATCATCTCATGTTTTTCAGCCCGAGGAGTTTGAGCTTCAGGTTGATGTGTTCTTTGAGGATCATTTGATTTGTATTGTTGATAGGAACATGAAGGTTCTCCGAGGTGAGTCAGTTCCCCTCGTACGGGTGTTATGGAAGAATGGCCGAGTGCAAGACGAATCCTAGGAGTGGGCGACTGACTTACATGCTCAATGGCCAGAGTTTTTCTTAGATTTATCTTTACCACCCTTTAAATGGAAATTCGGGGACAAATTGATTTAAGGGGGTATGTTTCAAAGAACTCAGTTCTTATTCTTGAGGTACGAGTTTCTTCTTTTCCTTTTTCCTTAAGTGTTTTTGAGAAAATAAGCAAAATAGGGAAAAATACCTAAATTTGTGGGTACACGCCGTGTACTTTTCCAAACTCCATTTACTTTGGCCATGTGGGATGAGTACACATGGTGTGTAGGCCTGTCGGTGATGAAGGGTGTAAAACCTGATTACACACCGTGTACATGGTATTTACATACTGTGTAATCAGTCGTCAGGTGAAAAATAAGGGAGTGGGACTAGTCACTAGTGGAGAGACAGTACATGACGTGTAGTCATAAATGCACATCATGTATACGCTGTGTAGTCAAAAATGAATTTCATGTATTCATGTCGACAGATGAACAATGTGTTGGTGAAAATTTGTCGCCATAGGAACAGTTAAAAAATGAAAATTACATGCCATATACATGACAGTACATGCCTTGTAGTTTGTTTTTTTATCTCAGAGTGGGCAGTAGCCTCCTATTCTGACATAGGAATCTTAGAATGTTGTGTGGCCATGGGAGAGATTGTTGAACCTTGGAAGAGCTCCCGACTGCACACCGTAACTCAAATTCCTTCGCTGACAATCTCGTTGGAACCACACAGGTGAGTTCTTCGCTCTTCTTGAACCCTTCCTTCCAATTCGTTTCTGAGGGGATGTTATTTAGGTTTGAACACATTTTTTTTATCCTAGATCTACGTCATTCTCGGATGTTGCAAAAGGCACTGTTCGCATATATTGATTAGAAGAGAGCCAGGTAGGTGGTCTGATGTTTAATTCGAACTATTGATTTTTTTTTGTGTACCATTGAGCTACATGCCCATGTTTGGTGTATCGTATGGATAAGGCCTTAACTGATTAAATTCATATAATTTCATTGGTAATCTTTTGTTTATTTATAAACTACTATTTGGGATCGTTTCTTGGATCCAGGGCCACCCCATGGGTGCGTTTCCCTTTTTTAGTCGTTTGGCCAAGATACCCATGGGTATTCCATGATTTTAGCATGCTTTGAGTTTTCTTGATAGAAAATGTTTATATATTACTTGATTATGTGTTGGGATCATCCCGATTACTTTCTTAGCCTGAGGGAAGTGTTTCGTTTAGCCTGAAGGAAACTTTTGTCATGCCTATGGGAAGTAGTTTATGTTCCTGTGGGAGACACCCCGTACGCCTACTGGCAATATCCGTCATGCCTGTGGGAAATCACTGGTGAGTTTCGATTATGATTACCTAAGGGTAAGGATTTTCATGTCTGCGGACTACATTTACTTTGTATATTAACTGTGGTGATTTTATATGTTGTACCTTCCAAGCTAAAGAACAAGCTTGGAATTGATAAATAATTAATAAAATGGCAATGTGAGGGGTAGAATTGTTACTTTTGAGTATTTCATAGTTTACTGCATTTTATTATAGCACACCGTTGTTGGATACTTTAAGTGACAGTTGGGCACCGGCCTTTGGTGGTTGCCTACTGGGATTTATTTCTCACACCCTGTTTGGGTCATGTCTTGGGCCCAAACAAATTATATTGTTGTAGGTGTTGATAAGGAAAGAGTCCCTATACAACTACTAGATTGTTGCAAAGGAGTAGGAGAGCATGGGACTGAGATTAGGCTTACGATGCTGCTGAGTTCCTGATGCACTATTTTAGTTTTCCTGTTGCACTTTGTAATATTTATTGTATTGTATTTCATTGATGTGTATCCTGTTTTGATTGATTTCGTACAAATAGGACATATTGCATCATCATGTATGTTTGACTGTTGGATATCTCTTTATTCGGTAAAGTTTTCATTTCAGCTTGGTATTGATTACTTCTTCCGCTTTTGAGTATGTTTCTATCTTTATACTATTCTACACTTTGACAAATGGGGGCATAGTTTCCCCACTATCAGACCTAGGCCCTCGCTTCTAGTCTATAGCCTCAGGCATTTGGGGAAAAGCGCTTGAGGTCATGTGACCAACCGGGTTCATGGAACCCATTGAGTGGCACCTGGATCTGGGATGTTACAACTGGTTTCCCGCTTTTCCCCAATGCTTCCCATCCTAAGCATATCTCTCTAAAATTTCTTGCCCGTAGACACTTGGGAAAAGCACCACAACATGCACCTTGTGCAACAAAACTTCCATTTTTACATAAGAAAAGTAACCAGGTAGTTTCTGGGATCCACCACAGATCATAAAATGTGTATCATACATCGGGTATTAAAACTCAAGCCATTATAGCCCATACACTAAGTAAGTATCCCCAAGCCAACCTAGAATATACATGTTACACCTATAATATTCCATAAGAAACTATATCCAGAATATATGTGTGTGAATAACCACAAGAAATTATAGCCGTATATACACATATATGGGGAAAACTAACCATTGTGCCAACCAGCACATGTAACTACCCAGAGAAGAGAGCGGGGCCAAAGGGGGTAGTCAGCCATCCATCCTCCCACTAGAATGTTGGGGAAAACATCAAATATGTCTCAGAATCCCCAGGGTGTCAGTTTCCATAACTAATGGGGTGGAGTAGCGCATAGAAACACAAAAAGTACATAATATACTATATCTCACAACCACACTATGGGCATAACCTAGTCTTAAACTCAACTGCATCTAACATCTCCCAAACTCTCGGTCGCCACTTCTAAGACTATTTATCCTATAAGCACACAATCATTTAAAAAGCCTCATTACATTACATCATTCCATTTTTATCAGTTTCACATTACGTTAAATAATTTATTAAATTTTAATTAACCATTAACAATTTCCACATTCTATTTCATTAGCATTACACCCAAAGTCAACTATTACATCAAATTACAACCTTGACATTGTGTCCCATCAAGCTCCAACCCCATGGGTAAACATAATTTATTCAATTTTTTATTTGCAGCATTACTTTCCCATATTACATGGAATTCTAGAAAAACATTCTTTGCTACTAAATACAAGGGGGATTAACACGGTGAGTACATGAACTACCCAGTGAGTCTTTTCCACCTATAGCAAAAGTGTAGACCCATCCTCCCTTGAGAAACTAAACATGGAAAGTACACGGCATACCACACACATCTTCGCCCCTTTTTAGAATAATGGTAAGAAAGACTAACTTCCTTGAGTAATGGGGAATGTAAATCAGATAAACAAACAATAAAAATAGTAAAGAATATAAACATTCCCCTCCAACCCATTTCATCATCCCTAGTTTCATCCCTGACACCCACATGTATAAAC
This sequence comes from Viscum album, assembly GCA_963277665.1. Classification (NCBI taxonomy): domain Eukaryota; kingdom Viridiplantae; phylum Streptophyta; class Magnoliopsida; order Santalales; family Viscaceae; genus Viscum; species Viscum album. The sequence continues at coordinate 121,602,453 of OY728134.1, forward strand.
CGATGCATCTAACCACTCTAGGTGGCAACTGCTACCACAACCCATAGACATCCCTTTCCCCACATATCCCAAAAACCATCTAGGCTCACATCACAACACAATAAATTGGAAAAAAACCATCAAATCAATTGGGCTCTTGGCCCTTAAACAAGAAAGAGGGTAACTGTCACACCCCGACTTTTTGAATTAATATTCAATTTATTATTTCTTAGTTTTGGGTTCTCACGCTGAGTTTTGGGTTGAGTCCTGATTTAAAATTGTTGACGTTTAACGTTTTTAGTTTGTTTCATACCCGGGCGCGACCACCGCACGGTTGGCAGTAGCCACGCAACTCATTCATGTGACGTGCAATTGCTCATTATTATAATTATTATTATTCTTATTATTATTATCTTTATTGTTAATAAATTTTCTTAATATTATTTTATTTATTTATCTATTTATTTATTTTATTATTCATATTCTTATTATTGTTATTCTTTATATCTTAATATTTATATCACTTACATCATTATTTGTATTACTATTATCATTTTTATTAATATTATATTATTATCATTAATATTGTTAACACTTAGATTATCATTATTATTATTGTATTATTATGAAGAAAGTTGAATATTTTTAATGAAATTAGTATTATTAATGAATTATTAGTATTTTTATTATTATTACTATCTTAATTATTGTGTTTTATATTATTTCTATTATTTTGGTATATCATTATTATTAATATTTTATTACTATTTTTATTATTTTATTTCAGATTTTATTATTATTATTTTATTATAATGGAATGAAAAAAAAAAACAAAAAAACAACCCTAACCCTAGCGCCACACGCCCCCCTCTCTTTCCCTCTTGCGCCGCACGCCCCCCTCCTGTTTCCCTTCCCCGTCGCCCATCCCCGACCACGGTTCCCTGTGCCACCACCCCGCGCCAACACCCCCAGGCCGGCCTCCGCGTGACCCCCGGCCTCCGCCGGTCTCCTCCCGGTGTCCCGACCGGCCTCCGGCCCTCCCGACCGCCGCGCCCCGCTCGTCGTCCCGTGCCCAAGGCGCCCCCCCCCCCCCCCCCCCCCGCGCTCCTGCACCGGTCCTGCTCCTGCACGCCCCGGCCTCCGCGCGGCCCCGACCTCCGCGCGACCTCCGACTCCCGGTCCCGCTCCCGCTCTAGCCTCCGACGCCGCTCCCTCTACTCCGCGCCAGCCTCCCACCTCCGGCGACCCCACCTGCTATCAGCTTCCCTCCTCTGGTGACCCTACCGGCGAGCCCGCCACCGGCCAGTGGCCTTCGACCCGCTCCAGAAGCCCCCCGGGCCTCTTCCTTCTTTTTCCTGGCACTCCAGAGCACTACCCCTATCCCCCGCACGACCTTCATCTATTGTCTGGCGCTGTTTCAGAGACCCCGCCTGTGTTCTCCATCCCTGCCAGCACCTCTTCTTTGCTCCGGCACCGCCTACTGGTGTCCCCCGGTCCTTTACGGCACTCCGACCGGCTCTGCTACACCTTGGGAGGCCGCGTACCGGCTTCCCGCAGTCCGGCCAGCTGCCGTCGTCTTGCGCCGGGCAACGGTGCACCCGATAATCTGCGCGCGACCTCTGGCGGTCTCCCTGCCAGTGCGTGTTGCCCCTTTAACTGGTGCGCGACCCTGGCGGTCCAGCGCATCTGCGCCGAGGTGGTCTTTTGTAGATAATTGCTATTTGTTTTTATTTTATTTTATATCTGTGGTTTGTTGTTCTGCTATTTTGGGGCTGGTTGCAGCGCTTCGGCGGGATAATTCCGCAATGCTACGGTCTTCAACTGGCGCATTCCTCCATTGGTCGGGCACATCCCTGCGCCGAGGTGATCTAGTGTTGGTTATATGTTTTTGTTTATATTTATGACAATTGATCTATTTTAAGTGTTCCGTGTTGTAGTGCATTGGCGGAATGGTTCTGCGATGCAGTGATCGTCAGCTTGCGTGTGCGTACGCGCCTGCGCGAAGCGTGTTCCTTTGTCGAGTTCAGCTGACGACTTTGAGGTAGGTCTCCCACTACACTTTCCTTTAAATTTAGGAATTTATTTATTCCTTGTCATTTCATTGTTTTTCAGTAAATTTAAAGTAGTATTAGATAATTATTACCAGAATCGCGACTCACTGAAATTGAAAACTGTTTATTCCTGCATCGCACTGAAAATATCTTTTTTGGATTTAATTGTGTGGTTTTCTTGTGTTGTTTCTGAATGAGTACTTTATGAAATGTGAAAGTCATATTGAACTGTGTTTTGAAATGATTTTGGTGTGTCTGAAATAACGGGTGTATCATTTATAAAAGTGGTGATCCCTTGAAAACATGGATAGATGAAAAGCTGTTTGTCCTTTAAACTGGATTTTGGAATTTTGCAATGGTGGTTTGGTTTTCCATAAATGAGTTTCTAAGTATGTTTTTCTGGTTTTCAATGTGATGGTGTGTGTCATATCTTTTGGAAAAGCTTTGATATTAAATGGTTTAAATTTAAATGATGCGGTAGCCTGGTTGGCACTTTATTGATTGTGAACTGACTACATATAAATATACGTACTTATGGGGAATTTCTACAGAGGGACTTCCCTTCGAGGGTTTTCATGTAGCGGTGTTCGTGTAAGGGGTTGGAAAGTGCGGTGAGGTGAGTCACGTGTGCGAGGGCCTCCCACTTACACAGTATTATTAAAACCACCATGGGTTCCTGGGCGTCTTTTAGAAAATAGAGTGACTGTTGTTGGCTAACCCCGATTAGACGGGTTAGTCCCCCCCTTGGTAGGTAAGGCCTTGTGGGGCGTGCCACTGGTTGGATATTAGGGCGGCCAGTTGGTTATTGACTATGGAGTACCATGCCGGCTGGTAGTCTGAACCCGAGTACGTCCAGGGGTTTTCTAGGGATGTTTAGGATCACCCATGGTTACTTGATTTTCCTTTCATGTTTACTTTCAATTGTCCTTTACAGCTTATACTGTTATATTTTGCGAAAATGGTTTTCAAATGAAAATGTGTTATTCTCTTTGTGTAAAATTTGAAAAAGTAACATGTCTTTCTCTTTTAGTATGAATTTGGCACCAATCAAAGGAATTCAACTTTTAAAAAAGAATAAGGGTAATGTCTCGTGTTTTGATTTTCAAGTGAAACATTATGAAAGCTTACTTTTATACCCTGTAGTTCAAACCTGGAATTTATAGATTCTTTATTTACTGGAAGTTCTTTGGAATTTGTTGTTGGGCTCACCTACTGAGTACTTTTGTACTCACGCCTATCTTTTATCTTTTCAGTTGCAGGTTCCTTTGTGTACATGGTTTTCCTGGTTTAGTTGCTCAGTGTTGGAGCGAGGTTGGTTTTTAGTTGGGTGGTGACCCGTGGGGTCACGTGGAGGTACGTTGGTTGTGTAGTTTTGTTTGTATGTTTTGTTTAGTTTCTATTATTTTCTTGTTTCTAGTTTTTTTGGGCCAAATCATTCCCACCTATTTAATTTTGATGCCTGACACTAGTTGCCATCCCGGGGGGATCAGGAACGCCCCTCGGGACTTGCTTTGGACTAGCTCGGGTGACCGGTTCAGGGTCGACCCGGGCTAGTTCGTGATAGTAACTCAGAACCCTATAAGGAATTATCTTTTATTAGAAAATCAGTTCCTTAATCCATCTTGAATTAACTGGTTTATTATTCATAGGTTCCAACTTTGGGAAACCTAAACATTAAGCTATCCCAAATAATTAAACATTCATACTACACCAATATGATTAACATCAAATTACAACAAGAAGAACCAGATTCATTTACATGACCCTTTATCTTTATCCAAATAATTATTAATTAATTCTGGCTTTATGTTCTTTACCAATTTCCATCAAGAATGAAAATATAAACAAAAAAAGCATAGATATCACAGTATCTTACAAAACTAGAGTTAATAATATACGATCGATATCAATTTATTTATCCAGTTCAAATATTTATTATGTTAATTCCATTGTGATCTTATGGGATAAAACATGCTAACTATACTGTTGAACATAAAATAGAAGAGATGCCATGAATCCCTTACCTCAAATTGTTCTTGAAGTTCATTATACAAGAATGATCCACACCACGATTTATGATCTCCTCCCCCCGGGACAACTGTATCTACCTGAGGATGCAGTGACACCACCACACTAGTCAACACCCAAGAAAAGCCCATTGGGAACATGGAGATAACATTCAATAAATGGTAAAGTAGAAACAAAAGGAGATAAAGCCAAAAGAATAATGATATATCATACCTTATATCGAATATTGATCGATACTGCTTGGTCGCATCAAAAATAGAGGGGAACTAATACAAGGAGGAAAGCATGATCACACAACTCTTACGAGAAGGAATGGAAAGCTCAAGCATCTCAAAACCGAGAACAAGGAAGTAGGATTATGGAGGAAGATATTTCATCTCTTTATAAGATTTAATGAAGAATCAATTTAAGATACATTGGATTCTCCATTAAAAGTGGATCTCATTAAACCACACGGTTTGACCAAGTAAAAACATCCCAAACCTTAGGAAAAATTAATATTGATGTTACAGCCTTTGAATCGGCCTTAGAGTCCTTAAATCAAGGATTTATATGCATTTTAAGTCAAAGAAAATGTCAAAGGGGCGAAATTGTAGGAAGTTAGAAACACTGTTCAAGAACACGAAATTTGGAAAAGGAAAGAGGCTACCATTGGAACCTAACTGTTCTATAAACACTATTCGTGAACTCAAAATTTGGCAAGGGAAAGAGGCAACTGTCAGAACCTCACCATTCTAGAAACACTATTCATGAACTCAAAATTTGTCAAAAGAAAGAGGCTACCGTTGGAACCTCACCATTCTGGAAACACTGTTCACATAACTGAAAATTTGGAAAATTGTTAAAGATATGTCACCATGACCTTCCAGAACACCTCGAACACTAGATTTCAAAAAAGGAATGGACCAGAAAGGACTGGTCCATTACATCAGATACCTCTCAAAACATTCTCATCCTCAAGAATTCCAAACCAACCTAAAAGGGAACAAAAAAAGATGTCTGAACAACCACCCATCGAGATACCTCTCAAAAGAGGGTAAGCCACAAGAAGCAACCAAATAAAGACATCTCAAAAACACTAATGGTCTAAAACAACAAAGTGAACATTATTACATGAAAAGATTTAAACATTAAAAAAACTATAGGTATTGAGCACATATCTGTGACTCACGTTCCCATGTACTCTCATCCATGCCATCGTGTTGCCAGAAGACACAAACCAAGGGGATAGAACACCCACACAACACCTTCTCTTTGCGGTCTTGGATCTCCATAGGTTTCTCCTGAATGGTCGTGTCATCATCATCATTGATCTCTCCCCAGTCGATGATGTGAGAGCCATCACGAAGATAACTATGGAGTTGTGACACATGAAAAACATCATGTATCTGGCTCGTCTGCGGGAAGAGTGCTACTCGATACGCCACAACTCCAATATGAGCTATCACCTAGAAAGGCCCAACTGTAACACCCCAAGCTTCCACGATATGCTTCTCTTTGAATAATATAGTAGCGTGTGTTGTACGCAACTTCGAGTTCTAACACACACTGCGACCAATAAAAGTAGCAGTTATGAATAGTAATACCTAATTTTTAAAATTTTAGAATTTTTATCTCTCAAAATGGACTTCATTTTTGGATTCGAAGTATTGAATTTAGCCTAAGGTAAAATTTTGGTACTTTTCGGATAACTTTAATATTTTGATGAATAGTGAAAATTACTAAATTTTAATTAAAAACAACATTATTAATCAAAATAATTATTAGTGATAAATTATTAATTTGAGTAGTTTTAAAGTATATTTAGAATATATTTTAACCATTTAATATGATTTTGGTCATTGTACATAATTTCACAATTAAACCGGATATAAATAAGTATCAATCTTTTGATAGTTATTATATCTTAAAAACACGCTTTTTGTTTTGACAACGGGAATTAATTTTAAATTAATTTCTGCCACATCTGTGTTTTGAATTTGGAAAAATGGATTCCATATTTGGAATTAGGATGTTCAAATTGTGTAAATAGGTAACTTTTATTTTTAGACATTTTGAATAATTACTTCGGTAAATATTTTTATTTACCATGGTTAAAGGGTAAATCAGGTAAATAAGGGTTAAAAATATAATATTATAATAATAATAAATTACCCTAAAACGTGTCATAACCTTATTTTTTGATAAGTGTCCAACCATGGGCATCTTGGGGTTGATTTGTGTACCCCATGGAGCCAGTTGTAAGTGATAATGACAATTTATATTCATTAAGTTAAAATAAATGCAAAAATGACATAAGCATATAACTTTTAGAAAAACAATTTTTACATAGGGTTATATATGTTAGATTTTCGACCATGAATATTAATTAGAAAGATAATACGATTTCCTACATAATGTTATTTTATTTATAATTTTTAGACATTATATAATTTAATTTATTTATGACAAAATGATGATGCAGTAATTACCATAATAGTGAAAAATTAAAATAATTGATATTATAAATACCCAAATAAATATAATTTGAGACTTTTAAGGAATTAAAATAATTTTCTAGGATAATATGACACAGTAGGATTGATATAATTAACTTTTTTTGAATTAATCATTCAGTTATGAATTTTAAAAAAGTCAATTACTGAATAGTGTCAAAATTGACATAAAAGAGTTTTTTAAAAAAATATTATATTATTAATTGATATTAAATTCCTAAAAATCTAAGGATCATCCAAGAGACTTATATAATGATATTTGTATCATTAATGGACCACTTTGGGGTCTCTTGGATGTATATTGTAATTTTATTAACTATATAATATAAAAATACAAAGTGACATGGTAAGTGTCAAACTAATTAACTAAGTTTTAAAACTAAAAGATAACGTAAATATAATGACCCAAACCTGTCTAAATTCTATTGGTTGAGTATTTTTCGACCCATACCTACCTTAAACATCAAATTATCCACTTTGGAGCCATTATAAACTTAATATGAATTTATTATAAAATAATATTTCTAGCTTTTCCAAAGGTGCCCCTCACCCCTCTTATAAAAGGACACTCACCCTTCTCATTAATTCACAACTTCAAAGCCTTTTGGTTCGGCCAAACCCCGCCAAAATACTCTCTCAACTTCCCTCAATTCATCCTAGAGGCCTTCCTTTAGTCAGAAAGCCATCCTATGGATCCCTTTTGATAAAATCAAAAAGGAAGAACCCAAAGAAGAGGTAATGATTTCACCACCCTTTTTCAAGTTCCTTTCTTCTTACACTTCTTCTTTCTTTGTTATTACCATTCTAAAATAACGAATCCAGTATCTCCTATATACTTTAATATTATTATAAATATTTTACAACCATATTCAATATTCTATCCATCCTTTGAATGACATGTCACCATACGTGCGTACGTACGGCTAACCGTTTCCACGTCGTGGTGTAATTTTTATTCAGTATATTATTATTTGGATGGATATAATAATGATTTGTAATTCATTTAAATAATAAATATAACATGATAATGATTCTTTATATATGATATACCATACAATTATATATTATTTTAATATCAAAAGAATGATATTTTCGCTCGTGCGTACGTACGGATTACCGTCTCCACGACGTGATGAGATTCATTTCCAAGTTCACCATTCATCGATGATTATAAAAATATATATTACTAATAAGTTTGTAATATATGACATAATAATGCTACTGGATATATATATATATATATAAGTATTTAGGTAATTACATATATCTTATTCACTTACTTCCGTTCAATACTATATGAAAACAGAAACATCGTTTCTGCGTACGTACGGACTACCGTCTCCATAAACGCTGTTTTCCATTTCATATATATGTCTATTATACATATTTATATTATAAATATATATGATATATTTCTCATGTTTCATATTCTGGAAGTATTTAAATCATGATCTAAGTGATACAACCAAGAGTGACAAGTTAAAACACATACAATAAAGAAAGTGATTATTACCCGAAATGTAAACTTAAAATGGAAATTATTATTAAATGGGTAATATAAAGTCATAAATGAATCATGTATGATATCATAAATATTAATATGGTTCTGGTATAATTTAATAACATACTACAATCTTCGTACATGAAGTTAAACGTACCCTCGACTAAAGGAAAGTGTAAGGTAAGGGGTTTCTTATATCACTTTTAATTCCGTGAGATTTCCATTGTTCACCACATATTTATTAAATGTGGTGTGTGTACTACCCATGATTGTATTCATTGTGTAATATAATTTAATTCATGTATATTTACATCATCATTGTATGATCCTTATTTCATTGGTGTATGTTTTATATGTTACTAAATTGGTAACGGGTTTTCATCTCACTCCTTATTCCCGTGAGATTCATGCCATATTACCACCATTACCTTTTGTGTGGTGTATGTACTGCCCATAATTATATTCTTTGTGTAATACACTTTAATTTATGTGTATTTACATATTCATTGTATGATACCTCTTTCATGGGTTGTATGTTTTGTAAGTTACCAAATTGGTAAGGGTTTATTTCGCAATCTCTTCATTATCTGAGGATGTATATACGTAATAATCTACTGGGATCTCTTTATCATCCATGTTTCTTAAAAATGTATTTAAAAACATTTTTACTATTTACAAGAATATGGGTTAAAGACATTTATACCCTTGTTTGACTTTTTATAAGAGGTTTATAAAGGAATCTTTCCATTGTTTTCCAAATAAGGTCCTTTTTAACCTTTTTGAAAAAATTAAGGTTAGAATGTCTTTTTTTAACTTATACGGTGGGTGCGGTTATTCTCCGCCGTTATTACACCTTTGAAGCTTCCTTCACAAGCTTATAAAGATATTTTCAAAATAAAGGTTTTCTCTATAATTATGCGTCTTTTGAATGATTTCAAAAAAAGAGATATTTCTCTCAAATAGTATTGATTTCATCTATGTCAACATCCTTTGATAAATTTTAAACTTTTTTCAAGTTGATTTATTATGATAAAAATCATCCATATTGTATTTAAGGTTTTGTGATATTTATGACTATGGATGATTTATTTTTATTCCATTAATGGTTTATGATTAATGTTTTGACATTTTGTATGTTAGTTTTAATACGAATGTTTATGTTATATTTCATCATCTTCTTAAGATGAATGTGTTGGACTAGTATGTTCCGGGTTGGGGACCGGTAAAAGTAAGCCCTCCTGGTTGGGGACCGGTTACAGCAGACCCTCCAGGTTGGTGTTCGGTTGTTAGAGGCACTCTGGGTTGGTGTCTTGTTATTAGAGGCACTCCGGGTTGGTGTCCGGTTATTAGAGGCACTCCGGGATGGAGTCCGGTTACAGAGGATCTTTGGGTTGGGTTCCAATTACAGTTATCCCTTAGGTCTTGGCACGATGCCTCGACACATAAATTAAAGTTCGGCATCATGAATTACATCTTTATGAAAGTGGTTAGTGATATTGCATGTGATTATTCGATTAGTAGAATACCCATGTGAATATGTAAATGGCATTATTTCATTTTATTTATGCCATATTATGCTGAATTTCAAGTTTAAAAGGCTTTTTTTAGTTTTATATATTGCCTTAAATGTTTATGCTTATTTTTTAAAGTTTCCGCTATATTGGTTACCCTTACTGAGCATTTCAGCTCACCCCTTTCTATGTTTTATTTTTCCCAGGATTCCAAGAAGTGTAATGTGATTGATATTCCGGGTTAAGCCAAGGGAATAGTGGCGTTCATAAATATTATTTATGTTGTTTTGTAAGTCATAAAGTGAAAATGTAACATTCATGTATGTGATCTATTTTTCCAAGACTTCTAAACTGATCCATCCTTCGGGACTTGATTCCTTGTAATCATGCCAATGTATTAAAATAATGCACCGAATCTGGGTAACTTGGGTCGGGGAGTTATAGTTGGTATCAGAGTAAGTTTAGCAATAACCTCCGAAACTAGATTTAGATAAACTCTGATTAGATCACATAGCCCTAAGATAGACTTTGAGGATTAGTATAGAAGAACTTCCTAGAATTTCGGTATTGTAGAGATTTTGTGAGTTTTCCAAGCAATACATCCCTTTCTGGATACGAGCAGGTAGAGGCGGCTCTGGCACAGATGTACCTAGGGGTAAAACCCGAAAACACTGTTTTGAGCTAGACTCGAACGAGAACTAGTGTACGACAATGGGCCTTGCTGCACTCTTGGTTATGACACTCTCGTGGGATATGCTTAGGATAATTCTCATTCTCTTTACAAACCATTATTAAGGGCTTATGAGTATATACTTACTCAAAGAAAACATTTTTATGATTATGGATTATATCCATAAACTATTCAATTTGTGTTAGGTATTTTACAAGTTTGGTAATTATTCATTGCAATTCATAAACTGAACTAGTTTATGCTATTGTATAGAAATGGCGCCCATTAGAAGGAATGTGAACTCCCGTATTACGTATGATCCAAAGAGTAAGAAGGATCATATAATTCGTGGTCCTAAGCCAGAATTTAGAAGTGAAATAGTTTCCCACGTATTATCATCATATGAAGAAATAGTATCATGTGTTGATAAGATGAGTAAATAATTCTCGGAGTCCTATGGCTTTGAAGGGAAAAAAGTGAAGAAAGGGATGGAAGAGATTAATATGGATAAAGGGAAGAGGGAAAAGAAGAATTTTCCCATATGTGAAAACTGTGGGAAGAAACTCCCTGGAAATTGCCTGAAAGGAATGGGAGTTTGTTATAAGTGTGGAGGAAAAGGGCACAAAGTATGTGACTACAAGGGTAAGAAAATGGTTTCAAATGTACAATGCTTCATTTTCAAGGAGTTTGGACACTACGTGAAACAATGTCCCAGTCATCAAACTATACCGCAAATGATGTTATTGGATAATGATCAAGTTATGATACTACCACAGATGAAGAGGAATGACTAGTGTTCTATGTTGTTATTTTAGAATTATTTCATTTAAGTGTTTTATCAATGACGTTCTAGAAATAAATAAGGATTGTACTGCAGTACTATTTAATTAAGGATTTGAGATTTTATGGTACTAAGAAAAGTGAATCTACAGCGAGTTAATTTTTTTGGAAATTACATGGTTGAAGGAAAGATAAACCTTAATATGGTCTTAATATTGAGGTAGTTTTTTTGGAATAAGAGATGGTTGATTTTGGTAATTTAGGATGTTGCTATGTTTTAAAAAAATATATGTGGAAGGAGTTCACATGTTATTACCTGGAAAAAAGGATCCTCAATATGTTTAACTTCCTTGTAAATTTTGGACTGCGAGTTTGGATAATATTATTTTGGATAAGTATAATGGTTGGAATGAATTAAGTTTGAAAGGTTAGTTTTTTTTTGGATTTTTATAAAAGGACAACATGCAGACTGTGTGACGACCCGTCGTGTCAGACAAAGATGTGGGAATCGAACCCACAACTATAGTGCAATTGGGATTTATCACCTACCATTGTGCTACATGAAGTTCCTATATGGTATAATGTAGTTTCTTTATATAAAGGGTCTGATATGTGAAATATAAAATCATTATATTTGGAACCCTATACGATTAGGATAAATTGAGTATTTTTGATTTGTATTATGGTTTGGGGTGAAAGATGAGTTTGTGGTAGAAATTTATTAATGGATAAAACTCTAATTATAAATTAAGTATATCTCCTTATGATCTTAGACAATCTCATAAATAAATTCCTCAATATTCAGAAAAGGAACTTAGAACAAAAATGTTGTCCTAGATGATACCTTAGATCATTACTAATTTATGGCTTTGGGATTGTTGGCCTTTTCATATCCATGTTCTCTATCACTCTCCATCAGATAATTGATGGTTATATTTCTCTTCCATGTCCATATTTTCTTACATGGAACCCTAGTATGTGTTATTTTCGGTAATCTTCATACTTTCCACTCTTTATTTTAAATAGAGGCCTCATTAATACATTTTTCGATGTGGGATTTCAACTAAGATATTTTGAAACATCAAAAATGTGTTATCCTAATACCTTATTTTTTATTGAATCGATGGTATTTTAAATCATCATAGATTGATGAATTTAAGGACCTCAATTTTAAACTTGTTTGTGATTGATGAACTCAATCACTACCTATAAATATTTATGTTTTTCCTCCAGTTATATGTCTATATTTTCCTTCAATGTCCTCCTAATAGAGATCATAATTTTTTGGTGACCCTTTCATTTCTCTTTTCATCTTGTTAAGACTAAAATTTTATTAACCAAATTTCCGATGTGGGTTTTTCCACAAATATATTTTCTATTTTGAACATTTATTTTCAAAGAAAAATATCAAATTGCGAGGATGCAATTTGTTGAAGGAGGGTAGAATGTAACACCCCGAGCTTCCATTGTACTCTTCTCTTTGAATAATACAATAGCGTGTGTTGTACGCAACTTCGAGTTCTAACACACACCGCGACCAATCAAAGTAGCCATTATGAATAGTAATACCTAATTTTTAAAATTTTAGAATTTGTATCCTTCAAAATGGACTTCATTTTTCAATTCGGAGTATCGAATTTAGACGAAGGTGAAATTTTGGTACTTTTCGGATAACTTTAATATTTTGATGAATAGTGAAAATTACTAAATTTTAATTAAAAACAACTTTTCTAATCAAAATAATTATTAGTGATAAATTAAAAATTAGAGTGGTTTTAAAGTATATTTAGAATATATTTTTACCATTTAATACAATTTTGGTCATTGTACATAATTTCACAATTAAACCGGACATAAACAAGTATCAATCTTTTGATAGTTATTATATCTTAAAAACACGCTTTTTGTTTTGACAACGGGAATTAATTTAATTTAATTTATACCACATCTGTGTTTTTAATTTGGAAAAATGGATTCCATATTTGGAATCAGGATGTTCAAATTGTGTAAATGGGTAACTTTTATTCTTAGACATTTTGAATAATTACTTCGGTAAATATTTTATTTACCATGGTTAAAGGGTAAATCTGGTAAGTAAGGGTTAAACAAATAATATTATAATAATACTAAATTACCCTAAAACGTGTCCTAACCTTATTGGTTGATTGATACATATCTGACCATGGGAATCTTTGGGTCGAATTATGGACCCCATGGAGCCACTTGTAAGTGATAATGACACTTTATAATAATTAAGTTAAAATAAATACAAAAATGACATAAGCATATATCTTTTAGCAAAACAATTTTTACATAGGGTTATGTATGTTGGCTTTTCGACCATAAATATTCATTAGAAATCTAAACCGATTTCCTACAAAATGGTATTTTATTTATAATTTTTAGACATTAAATAATTTAATTTATTTATGACAAAATGATGATGCAGTAATTACCATAATAGTGAAAATTTAAAATAATTGATATTATAAATACCCAAATAAATATAATTTGAGACTTTTAATGAATTATACTAATTTTATAGGATACTATGACACATTAGGATTGATTTAATGAACTTTTTTAGAAGTAATAATTCTGTTATGATTTTTAGAAAAGTCAATTACTGAATAGTGTCAAAATTGACATAAAAGAGTTTTTAAAACAAATATTATATTATTAATTGATATTAAATTCCTAAAAATCTAAGGTTTGGACAAGAGACTTATATCATGATATTTTTATCATTAATGGACCACTTGGGGGTCTCTTGGATGTATATTATAATTTTATTAACTATATAATAAAAAAATACAAAGTGACATGGTAAGTGTCAAACTAATTAACTAAGTGTTAAAACTAAAAGATAAGGTTAATATAATGACCCAAACCTGTCTAAATTCTATTGGTTTAGTATTTTTAGACCCATACCCATCTAAAAATTTAAATAATATACTTTTGAGCCATTATAAAATGAATATGAATTTATTATAAAATAATATTTCTTGCTTTTCCAAAGGTGCCCCTCACCCCTCTTATAAAAAGACACTCACCCTTCTCATTAATTCACACCTTCAAAGCCTTTTGGTTCGGCCAAACCCTGCTCGAATACTCTCTCAACTTCCCTAAATTCATCCTAGAGGCCTTCCTTTAGGTATAACTCCATTCTAAGGAGCCCTTTTGATCAAATCAAAAGGAAGAACCCGAAGAAGAGGTAATGATTTCACCACCCTTTTTCAAGTTCCTTTCTTCTTCCACTTCTTCTTTCTGTGTTATTACCATTCTAAAATAATGAATCCAGTATCTCCTATATACTGTAATATTATTATAAATATGGTACAACCATATTCAGTATTCTATCCATCCTTTGAATGACATGTCACCATACATGCGTACATACGGCTTACCGTCTCCACGTCGTGGTATAATTGTTATTCAATATTTTATTATTTGGATGGATATAATAATGATTTTTAATTCATGTAAATAATAAATATAACATGATAATGATTTTTTATATATGATATACCATCCAATTATATATTATTTTAATATTAAAATAATGATATTTTCGCTCGTGCGTACGTACGGATTACCATCTCCACGACGCGATGAGATTCATTTCCAAGTTCACCATTCATTGACGATTATAAAAATATATATTACTAATATTTATGTAATATATGACATAATAATGCTACTATATATATATATATATAAGGATTTATTTACTTACATATATCTTATTCACTTACTTCCATTCAATACTATATGAAAACAGAAACATCGTTTATGTGTACGTACAGACTACTGTCTCCATAAATGATGTTTTCCATTTCATATATATGTCTATTATAAATATTTATATTCTAAATATATATGATATATATATCATGTTTTATATTCTGGATTTATTTAAATCATGATCTAAGTGATACAACCAAGAGTGACAAGTTAAAACACTTACGATAATGAAAGTGATTATTACCCGAAATGTTAACTTTACATGGAAATTATTATTAAATGGGTAATATAAAGTCATAAATAAATCATGTATGAAATCATAAATATTAATATGGTTCTGGTATAATTTAATAACATACTATGATCTTCATACAGGAGGTCAAACGTACCCTCGACTAAAGGAAAGTGCAAGGTAAGGGGTTTCTTATCTCACTTTTAATTCCGTGAGATTTCCTTTGTTCACCACATATTTATTGCATGTGGTGTGTGTACTACCCATGATTGTATTCATTGTGTAATATAATTTAATTCATGTATATTTACATCATCATTTTATGATCCTTATTTCATGGGTGTATGTTTTATATGTTACCAAATTGGTAAGGGGTTTTCATCTCACTCCTTATTCCCGTGAGATTCATGCCATATTACCACCATTACCTTTTGTGTGGTGTATGTACTGCCCATAATTATATTATTTGTGTAATACAATTTAATTTATGTGTATTTACATATTCATTGTATGATACCTCTTTCATGGGTTGTATGTTTCATAAGTTACCAAATTGGTAAGGGTTTATTTCGCAATCTCTTCATTATCCGAGGTTGTATATATGTAATAATCTACTGGGATCTCTTTATCATCCATGTTTCTTAAAAATGTATTAAAAAACATTTTTACTATTTACAATAATATGGGTTAAATACATTTATACCCTTGTTTGACTTTTTATAAGAGGTTTATAAAGGAATCTTTCCATCGTTTTCCAAACAAGGTCCTTTTTAAAATTTTTGACAAAATTAAGGTAAGAATGTCTTTTTTTAACTTATACAGTGGGTGTGGTTATTCTCCACAGTTATTACACCTTTGAAGCTTCCTTCAAAATCTTATAAAGATATTTTCAAAATAAAGGTTTTCTCTATAATTATGCATCTTTTGAATGATTTCAAAAAAGAGATATTTCTCTCAAATAGTATTGATTTCATCTATGTCAACATCCTTTGATAAATTTTAAACTTGTTTCAAGTTGATTTATTATGATACAAATCATCCATATTGTATTTAAGTTTTTGTGATATTTTTGACTATGGATGAGTTATTTTTATTCCATTAATGGTTTATGATTAAAGGTTTGACATTTTGTATGTTAGTTTTAATACGAATGTTTATGTTATATTTCAACCTCTTCTAAAGATGAATGTGTTGGACTAGTATGTTCCGGGTTGGGGACCAGTAAAAGTAAGCCCTTCGGGTTGGGGTCCGGTTATAGCAGTCCCTCTGGGTTGGTGTCCGGTTATTAGAGGCACTCTGGGCTGGTGTCCGATTATTAGAGGAACTCCGGGTTGGTGTCCGGTTATTAGAGGCACTCCGAGTTGGTGTCCGATTATTAGAGGCACTCCAGGTTGGTGTCCGGTTATTAGAGGCACTCTGGGATGGAGTCCGGTTACAGATGATCTCCGGGTTGGGTTCTAGTTACAGTTATCCCTTAGGTCTTGGCACGAGGCCTCGACACAGAAATTAATGTTCGGCATCATGCATTCCATCATTATGAAAGAGGTTAGTGATATTGCATGTGATTATTCGATTAGTAGAATATCAATGTGAATAAGTAAATTGCATTATTTCATTTTATTTCTTCCATATTATGCTGAATTTCAAGTTTAAGAGGATTTTGTTTTAGTTTTATACATTGCCTTAAATGTTTATGCTTAATTTTTAAAGTTTCCGCTGTATTGGTTACCCTTAATGAGCATTTGAGATCACCCCTTTCTATGTTTTATTTTTCCAAAGATTCCAAGAAGTGTAATGTGATTCATATGCAGGGTTAAGCCAAGGGAATAATGGCGTTCATAAAGATTATTTATGTTGTTTTGTACGTCATAAAGTGAAAATGTAACATTCATGTATGTTATCTATTTTTCCAAGACTGCTAAACTGATCGGTCCTTCGGGACTTGATTCCTTGTAATCAGGCCAATGTATTAAAATAATGCACTGACTCTGGGTAACTGGGGTCAGGGCGTTACACCAACAAACCGGGAAGAAATATTACTCCCATGAACAAACATGTTCTGCCCACGATAGGGAGTAACCTTCATAAAATGATGATCCCCAACATCAAACTCTAAGGGTCTCCTCCTTTGATCGGCAAATGATTTCTGAAGATCCTGCACTGTCTTCATCCTCTCACAAATCACATGAACTATATCTGTTTTCTTCTTCACTAGTTCTAGTCTGAGAATTGCTAACTCTACTACCCCAGTCCAGCACAACAGAGAATAGAAATGTTGGCCATAAAAGGCTTCAAATGGTGTCATTACAATGGTGGAGTGAAAACTATTGTTGTAAGATTACTCCACTAAGGGTAAGTGCCTCATCCACAAACTTCCAAAATCGAGGACACAAGAGCGTAACATGTCTTCAAGAGTCTGGATGGTCCACTCTGTCCGATTGTCCGTTTGAGGATGAAAAGCAGTGCTAAGGCATAGCTAAGAACCAAAAGCATGATGGAGACCTGTCCACAACCTCAAGGAAAAACGAGGATCTTGATCATAAATGATCATCCTTGGGACTCCATGAAGTCTGACCACCTCCTCCACATACTGCCTCGACAAAACATCCACTAAGCTTTACTCGGGGATTGCTATGAAGTGGGATGATTTTGTTAAATGATCCACAACCACCCAAAAAGCATCATGACCTCCCTAAGCTCGAGGTAAACTAGTAATAAAGTCCAATGAGATGTCCTCCCACTTCCACTGAGGAACATCTAATGGCTAGAGTAGAATAGCAGGAACACGACATTCAGCCTTCACCTTCTGGAAGACCAAACATCGAGACACAAACTCTGCAACTGTACACTTCAGCCCCGACCACTAAAACTGGCTCATGAAGGATCTATACATCTTTTTCACGCTAGGATTTACTACTAAAGGAGTACTATAGAACTCTCTGAAAATTTCCTCACGCTTTATCCTCAGACCAACCATTAGGGGCCTCATCACAAGCAACTCGGTCTCTCTAGACCTCCACCTCTAGATCCCCCAATTGGGACTCTTCCACCTTAGACACCATAAATTAATGCAATATCATTTTAAAAAGACAACCTATGCCCCCAAATTCACTTATAACAATATGTAATACTGACAGTTCTTCCATTTCTCTCTAGAAGTCACCATATTCACACACTACATCAGTACGTGACTTCCGACATAGTGCATCAGCTACAATATTCCCCTTTACAAGTGTATACGATATTTAGAACTCGTATCCATGTAAGAACTCCATAACCTGACATTGTCATAATTTCATGTCACGCTGGGAGAAAACATACCTCAAATTCTTATGATCAGTGAAAACCACAATGCACTCTCCAATGAGATAATGTCTCGACAAATTCAGAGAAAACACCACATTTGCCAAATCTAGATCATGGGTGGAATAGTTACCTTCATGGGGATGCAACTGCTGAGAACCATAAGAAATAATTGATCTTTGCGGCATCAGATTACAGCCTAACCCAGATGCAAAGCATCGTAGAAAACATTAAACTGAACTCCCTCTACTGGAAGAGAAAGAACTATAGCACTTACTAACTTCTCCTTTATATACATGAAATCTACCGGACACTGATCAGTCCATATGAATGCTTGATCCTTCCTAGTTAAATATGTTATAGAAGTTTCAAGTCGAGAGAAATCTTCTTTGAACCTCCTGTAGTAGCCTACGAGACCAAGGAAACTTTGCACCTCTATCACTGTCTTGGGGGATTCCCAAGACACCACTGCTTCTATCATCGATGGATCCACAGCTACTTCCTATCGAGACACAACATGTACTATGAAATGGACTTCTCGAGCCCAGAACTCACACTTTGACAACATCCCAAATAGATGATGTTGATGTATAACTCCCAAAATGGCGTGTAGATGCTCTACATGCTCCTCCTCAGATGTGGAGTACAGAAGGATGTCGTCGGTAAAAACCACCACAAACTTGTCCAAGAACTCAGAGAACACATCATTCATAATCCCATGAGCACATCTAGATAATTTGTCACTCTGAATGGCATTACAATGAACTCATAATTCCCATGACTATAATGGAAAGCAGTCTTCAGGATATTCTCATCTTTTACACGCATCTAATGAAATCATGACCACAAGTTGATCTTTAAAAACCAACATGCACCCTTCAGTTGATAGAATAAAAAATCTATCCATGGAAAAGGATAGTGATTCTTTATTTTCACTTTTTTCAAGTGATGATAATCGATACACAACCACAAAATGTCATCAGCTTTCTTCACAAACAAAACCCGTACACCCCACGGTGACACACTCAGCTGAACAAAACCGCATTGTAAAAGACCATAAAGGTGTATACATAGTTCTTGTAACTCATAAGAATCAATAAAATATAGATACATAGAGATAGGAGACACTCCTAGTTGTATCTCGATCACAAACATGATCTCTCATCAAGGGGGTAATGTTATAACCTCTTCTGGAAAGACATCAGGGTAATCTTCAATGACCCTAGGAAACGCCAACGGATGAACCTCTATAGAACACAACATCAGTTCATCCATAATGGATGATAAATATGGAACAAGCCTTTGACCCATCTTAGGGTCTCACTCTCAAATGAACACCACTGTCTCTCCATTCACATTAAAGAACACAAATTTCCTCTTGAAGAATTCCATGATAGATTACGCCAAATACAACCAATCCATGCCATGGATGACATCATATGGTTGTATTTGTAAACATGGGAAATCTCACCAAGAGAGGTGATTCCCCAACACTATCTCAAGTCTCTACATACTTAAAAAAAGTAAGGTCGGCCTCCAACTGGCGTAGTAAATTCCAATGAGACTGGAAGCCTCTCTACATTATGTCCCAAAGCATGGGAAAGGGTAGGTGATATGAAAGAGTGTGTCACTCCTGAATTAAACAAGGAATACACTAAGGTAGAAAACAAGAAAAGGGAACCTCAAACAATGTCTGGCTCTCCTGGAGCTGGAAACGATAAAGAAGGAAGCTGACATGACCTCCTCGATGGCCTCTCTAACCCTGATGATGACCACCACAATGGCCGCACTCTACTCCTTGAGGACAGGGAGCATCACGGGGCTATCCTCTTCCTGCCCCATCTACCCTCTGCTAATCCGAAGCTGGTGTAACCTGCTACTGCTGCTTCGGAAGAAACTACCTCAATGGAGGAACATGGAGTAGAGCACCTGGTGCATGATGACTGCTCTGAAATTTTGAGCACTCTCGCTGCTAATGACCTCAACCACCATAAGAAAAACAAGAACCTGATCCCTTAGAATGGGTCTGAGATCTGCTACCTCCCACGAAATGATATGCGGAGGGCTGGGACCTACCCCTAGCTGAACTAAATCTCTTCTGTCCTGAAAAACGAGAACCTCAGACCACAGATCTGCTTCTTGAGGAATCGTGATGACTCCCCTATCAAGATGATCTGGTTTTAGCCAATCTCCTCTTAACAAACTCTTCCCTTTCCAGAACCTCAAGGTATGTCTTCACAATAAATGGGGTGACCTGGAACTGGATCTCTGAATGAAAATCCTCCTTGAAATACATCTCCATGGCCACCTCATCTGGCAACAGTTCTTAAGCATATCGTAAAAGGTTGCTAAAAAGGATTCCAACATCTCGCACACTAGAGCTCCCATGTCGAAGTGTAAGAAGCTCATAGTGATTGGATTCATTCACGGTCGAATAAAGAAACTTGACTCTAATGTTTTCTCAGAACTCCTCCCATCAGATCGTTGACTACTCACGATCCCCGAGGAATAAGAACCACCACTAGCTCACTGCTCCAAACAACATTGTCATAACCCAGGACACCCAGTGCTCCTTCCGAACACAGATCGAACTGAATCATATCTCAACCTCCTCTAACCAATATTCCGTCACTGCATCTAAAATGGATCCCTCATACTCTTGAATACTCTAGCACTAAAACTCTCAGAGTTTCCTCCTCTTAGTGTCGTCGTCGTCATCCTAAACCCTACGGTGATCTGCTAGCACAACTGGCATGACATATCCAATGTGATCCTGACGAGGATGTCGACCTAGTTCCATACCTATAAATATCAAACAGTTAGATATTTTAAACCTGGAATAAAGAAGACTCAGCATTTATTAATTAATTGTTTTATTTTATTCATTTTAGGATACCCTATGCCAAGGTCTACCCATTCAAACATAGGCACAAGGAAGAATTATGCATGATCCTTTCTTAGGTCACTACCCTATAATTAATATCACCTTGTTTAGTAGCCATTGTAAACTTAAAGGTCTGTATGTCAGATCATAGGGGGCCCTAAATGCCTATGTCTCAGCCGGTCTCCATTGTTTACATCACTTAATAAACTTGACTGACACTCTTTCCTTACCAACCCATGCAACCTCACCTGGGCCGAACTCCAAACTCCATTCTATCCCTCAACCTACCTTTGATACCACTCAGTCACGACCCCCTCCCCACAAGTTGTACCCGTCCTGGGATGACAATGTGAGAAGGGAGATAGTGATCTCCGAGTCCCGCCTTCAGTAGGCCCCGGAATTCCGACTAGCAGTGATGGTATAATAAACAATCAAATAGGAGGAATTACCCTCTAAGATAACACATGCGAAAGAGAGGGATACGATATATACCAACCAACTCCAACTTAGAAAACAATATAAAAAGAAATCCCAAGTACACATATGTAATTTCATGCAAAAATACTCTAACTGAGAGGGAAAAACTGCTTGTACCAAAGATAAAGTAAAAATAGTAGCGATCACGAAGCCCGAACAACTCCTCCAACACCAAGCTAGTTGTAACCAGCCTGATATCCAACCAGATCGAAGTGACCTAAAAAATAGCTTATATATAAATAGGGTGAGTATAAAATTATACTCAGTAGGATCGTCCTTAAAGCCTCTAGTGAAAATGTAAAAAAATCATGTTAAAGCACACTGAACAACAACTGAAACTAACTCTTCACCTAAAAAGGTATTCTATGTTCCTAGCCTCACCATGGAAACTCTCACCAAGTAACACATACAAGAGTATATAACATAATAAATAATATTTAGTTTACCCCACTACTACTTCCCCAATGGTTTTCCGCTTTTCCCCAATGTCGCATGTCCTAAGCATATCTCTCCAAAATGGATTGCCTGTAGACACCTGGGTGAAGCACCATAACATGCACCTCATGAAACAAAACCGCCATGTCCATGTAAGAAAAGTAACCAGGTAGTTTCTAGGAGACACCATATCTCACATAACGTGTATCTTACATCGGGTATTAAACCTTAATCCATTATTTCCCATATGTTGATTAATGATCCTCAAGCCATCATAACCTATACATTTTACACCTATTGTAGAACATATAGAAGTATGTCTATAATATATGTGTTTGAATAACCACAAGACATTATATCCCTCTACACACATATATGTGGAAAACTAACCATTGTGCCTATCAGAACAAGTAACTACCAAGAGAAGAGAGTAGGGCCAGAGAGGGTATTCAGCCATCCAACCTCCCACGATAATGCTAGGGAAAACACCCCCAAGTGCATAGAATCCCTAAGGTGTCAGTTTCACTAATTAATAGGGTGGAGAAACATGTTGAAACACAAAAGTTATAGAATATACTTTATCTTACAATCGCACTATGGGAATAACCTAGTCTTAGACTCAACTGCAGATAATGTCTCTTCAACTCCCGACTATCACTTCTAAGACTTGGTATCCTATAAGAACACAACTATTTAAAAAGATTAATTACATTAATTATTTCCGTTTTTATCAGTTTCACTTTACATTAATTAATTATTTAAAAATTAATTAACCATTAACAATTTACAAATTATATTTCATTAGCATCACACACAAAGTCCACCGTTCCTTCAAATTACATCCTCATCATTTCGCCCCAACAAGCTCCAACCACATGGGTTAACATCATTTATTCAATTATTTATTTATAACATTACTTTCTCATATTCCCAGGCATTCTATAAAAGCATTCTATGCCACTAAACACAAGGGGGCTCAACACAGTGAGTAGATAAACTACATGTCGAGTCTTTTCCACCTATAGCAATAAAGTAGACCAATCCTCCCTTGAGAAGCTAAACACGGAAATCACGTGGAATACCCTGCACTTCTTTTCCCCTTTCAGAAGAAGGGTAAGCAAGACCATCATCCTTGAGTAGTGGGGAATGTAAATTAGATAAACAACCAATAAGAATTAGCAAGAATCCAAATATTCACATCCAACCCATTTCATCGTCCCTAGTATCCTCCTTGACACCCACATGCATAAACTAATTCATCTCACCACTCTAGACATCAACTGATGCCATAAATAGTAGGCCTACCTACCCCCCACATATCACAACAACTTTCCAAGATCTCATCACAACATAATCAGAAGGAGAACAACCATTATATCAATCAGTCTCTTGGACCGTAAACAAGAAAGATGGTAACTCAGAACCCTACAAGGAATTATCTTTTATCAAACAACCATTTATTTAATCCGTATTGAATTAACTGATTTATTATTTGTAGGTTACAACTTCAGGAAACCTAAACAGTAAGCTATCATAAATAATTAAATATTCTTACTGCACCAATTTGATTGAGGTCAAATTAAAATAAGAAGAACCATATTCATTTACATGCCTCTTTCTCTTTATCCAAACAATTTTCAATTAATTCTAGCTTTACATGCATTACCAATTTCTATCAAGAACAAAAATCTAAACAAAGAAAGAATAGATATCAAACTATCTAGAAAAAAAAGAGGCAATAATATACGATCCATATTAATTAATTTAGTCGGTTTAAATATTTATTATCACAATTAAATTATGATTCAGTGTGATAAAACATGCTAACTATACAGGTGCACATAAAATAGAAGAGAAATAATGAATCCCCTAACTAAAATGGTTCTTGATGTTCTTTTTACAAGAACGATCCACACAAAGGGTTGTGATATCCTCCCCCTATGACAATTGTATCCACTCGAGGATGCAGAGAAACCACCAAACCGATCAAAACCCAAAACAATCCCATTAAGAACATGTAGATAGAATTACATAAAAGGGAAAGGAGAAATATAATGGGATAAAACCAAAATAATGATGATAGATCATACCTAATATCAAATATTGATCGATATTGGTTGGTTGAATTAGAAAGAGAAGAGAACTAATCCAAGGATGAAATATTGATCGACAACTCCTATAGGGGGGAATGTAAGGTTCGAGCGTCTTAAACCCAAGAACAGGGAGTAAGGATTAGGGAGGAAGATATCTCGTCCCTTTTTAAGATTTAATGGGGAAGTGGTTTAAGATATGTCGGATTTTCCATTAAAAGAGGATCACATGAAACTGTGAGGTTTGACCAAGTAAAAACATTTCGAGCCTTAGGAAAAATTAATATTGGAGTTACAGCCTTAGAATCGGCCTTAGAGTCCTTAAAACAAGGCTTTAAATACATTTTATGTCAAATTAAACATCAAAGGGGCGAAACTGTAGGAAGCTAGAAACACTATTCATGAACACGAAATTTAGAAAAGGAAAGTGGCTACCGTTGGAACCTTTACATTCTGGAAACACTATTCATGAACACAAAATTTGGCAAAGGAAAGAGGATACTATTGGAAACTCACCATTCTAGAAACACTGTTCATGAACTCAAAATTTGGAAAAGGCAGGAGACTACTATTGGAACCTCACCGTTCTGGAAACACTGTTCCCATAACTAGAAAATTGGAAAAGTGTTGGGGATATGTCACCTTGACCTCTCAGAAGACCTCAAACACCAGATTGCAGTAAAGGAATGGACTAGAGAGGTTTGGGCGACTACATAACCCTGGGATATTTGAGATCAGACCTATAGGAGAGTCATTGATAAAAAACAATAGGTCAAGGAATTACGTTCCTTTTGTAATGGAATTTTCCTCGCCAACAATGTTCTTAGATCTCCCCAATGGAACTAACATAAAAAAAATCATTATTGATCGATCCAACATAAATTACGATGCTTTATTTCATATAATTATGTAATTAACTAATGTTTTATAAAGGAAATTCTCTTTTCAAATTAATAAACTTCTTATTTCAAAATAAAATAATAGAAAACATATGAACTACATCGGTTAAATTGGAAAGTTATAAGATATATCCTATAATATTTAAAATATTGTTAAGAATCATAACCATTTATAATATATAAATTGTATAGTGATCATTATTATTAGTTTATATTAAAGGTTATGATAAATCGAATTATTATAGATAGAAGAATTGATGACCTCAAATAGTAAAATCATACACTATGAAGCCCATTTTCAAGAGATTATAAGGGAGATGGGATCACTAGGCTTTACCCATGACCATGAAAAAGCCAATATTCAAAAAATAAAGCATGATAAAAACTAATTATGGGAGAAGTTCATACTTATCAGGATCACAACCCAAACCATGTTCTGTGAACCACCCTAAGAAAGCATCACCATAGCACATCTTAGCCTTAGGAAATACACTATTATAATAATGGGTTATGTATATAGACCCTAACTATATGATTTTTTATATTTTTAATAAAGTAATGATTATATTTTTTTATTACTTTATGAATTATTATATAGTGAGTTTGATAAAAATTAGATTTTCCTACGATGAAATAAAAATTTTATTTTTATGAAATATATAGTTTTAATAAAGACGCTCTTTTGGATGAATTAAATATTTTTAAAAATAAATTTTATTTTAATAAAATATTCTCATTGAGTAATTTGATTTTAAATATAAGTGATAATATAATTTTATGATGTCTAATTTAATTTTTATAAGGGTTGGAAACTGTTATCATAAAAAAAACCAATTTTTTCATTAAATGGATATTTTTTAAATAAAATTATAAATTTTCATATATAAGAATTTATTTGGATGAAATAAACATTCTTTTTTAATCTTGTACATAGAAATTATCCAATAATGAAGTTTTTAATAATTTTTGGACATAATTGAATTATTGTGTAAATATTGAATATAAAATAAATATTCAATATGTATTATGACGCCATCAAAGTTAAATATTAATGTAATAAATTATAAAAAGAGTATCAATGACCAAAATTATTTTTCCCCTTTAAAATAATGTGTTTTTAGGTTATTTGATTAATTTTATAAACCCTTAAATAAACTTTCAAAACATATGTAATATTTAAAGGTTTTAAAATTAATTATTTATGAACATGACTCAATTCAACATCAACAAGGGTATTATTTCAAGGATTTCAGTTTTTAGAAATATATAATATTTAAAAACATGCATTTTTTTCAAAAACCATGAGAAAAACCCATGGAAGGTTTGTGATTTTGATTATTTTATCATACAGAGTTCAAAACCTAATTTTTGAAATTAATAATGAATTTACCTCTTTTTTGATATAAAAACCCACCAACACCACATTCTAGATCACTCAAAATCCTTTTATCATAAATTTACTCTATATTTCCCTCTCTATATCCCGTCAAAGTTGTTACCATAATCTTTAGCAGATCCTGCCAAGTTCTTTGAAGATCCCTCTCAAATTAACGGATACCTTCCTCCATTTTATTCAAGAACCTTATTTATATTATGCATTTTTATTTATAATTATAATTATTGGGGTATGTTTTTCAACATACCACATACTTTACTTATGATTTACAAGTGATTAGATACCAAATTTACTCTCATTAAACATTTCCATGAATATTTATATACCACATTATGATGCTAAAATTATCTTATGATTTTCCATTCCAAACATTTATGTAGTGAATACCCATCCCTATTTCCAGTCAAGGGTATTCACCTATATATACTTATCCATCATTGATTGTGCACTTCCATGTATATAACCCACCACCCATAATCGTTGGATTAAAAGTGATGAACATCTTCCTTATGTTTTTTGATCTATGTGGCACACTTATTCAAGTATATGATATGAATTTTATGGGTATGATTTTGTTAATATTTCTATTTAATGTGTTAAATAATATTTTAATCTCTTAAGATAACATTTATGGTGAATTGGAGGTTATAATAATTACACCATGTTATGATTTCTTTGTAGTTATCCTTGATTTATGTATATGATGTCATGTTTTATGTTGTTTCTAAATTCCTATGTTGCCTTTATATTATCATATTTAGTCATTATTTGATTTTCGGGTTTATTACTATCCCCCATCTGGTGTTACCTTGATATTACAACTCAATCACATATATTAATTTACCTTATGTTATTATTTTAGTATTCCATAACTAGGATTTAAAGTCAACAATTTATTATGTCCTCCCTTTGGTTTTCTCATGTATTTTTAGAAGATAGATGGAATTTTAAGGTCATGTCATATATTATTTAAATAATATTGTTATTTCTATATTTCTAGTTGTTATGTTATGTACCAAATTCATTAATGGGATTAGGCCTTATGATATTATGGAATTCTAAATAGTGTGAATGTTTGTAAAAAATCATGAATTAAGGTGTATTAAAATATTGGTCTTCAAAGTTGGTATCAAAGAAAATCCTATTTGTTTAAGGATTATTATAATAAAAGCCTAGTGAAATCCTTAGGGATAAGACTAGATATTGGTAAACATATCTAAATTTTGGTAATGTATAGATTAAGTTGTTTCTACTAAAATGAATATTTATTTGGATATGATAAGTGGATGTGATTTTGGATCAATTTTTCTTAGAGGTAATAACCCCTAAAAGAGCGCATTGGGATTTAAACGAAACTTCACCTGGTACACGAAAATTTTTTCTTAATTCAAAACTATTTTGATACTTTCATGGGATATACTTGTGTAAATTCACAATCACTTTATGAACCATTATGAAGGAAACAAAAATCCCATAATATTTCATTTTAGAAAAAAGATCATGGATAACATAAATTGAAACCTATTAATTCATAGGTTAAAGAATATATTTCATTGCTGATTGATCCCTTCAATGTTCATAGTTTTCTATTTATATGTTTATTTGTTTTATATTTTCATCTCGATGTCTATTTTGGTTGAAGTAAATGATTATAACTGGAATCAAATAGTTCATGGTTAGCTTATCATACATTCATGAAATTAAAATATCCTATGTGAATATGGTTCCAAATATTATTTTATATCATGAATTTTTTGTATAACTATTCAAGAATAACTAAAAAACATTGTAGTATAACTATTTTTTAATGTGGAAAATGATGAAATTATTGAATCTCAAATATATAAATTATCCCTTGTCGGTATTTTTAAGATAAAATTCCCAATGATCTTTGTGATACTTCCTTTAGTAGAAATTGATGTTGTTCTGGGTATGGATTGAATATCCTTATATAGAGGAAAAACAAATTTTCAAGAGAAGGGTATTACCCTATGTATCATGAATCCCATATCATTCTAAACAGGTGTAAGAAGGAAGGTTAATCTGATTTGGTTTCATCATCTTATTCTTGGGTATTATTACCTTATGAGATATAATATCTTCTTCAAAAGATTGATACTAAGGAAAAAATCATCCTTGATGACATTACAGTTGTATGGTAATTTGGGGATGTATTCTTGGAAGAATTGTATCAACTTTCTTTAGGAAATAAGTCTTATTTCTCAATCAATCTTATACCTAAATATTTTCTAATATCCAAGACTTGATAAAAATATCCATTTTTGAACATGAGGAGATGAACAAGAAACAACAAGAGAATGTAGATAAATGGATTATATGCCCAAGTGAATCCCCATGGGGTGATTTGGTACTCTTAATCAAGAATAATGATCAGTTAATGAGACTATATATTAAATATCTTGAGATCAACAATATCATGATAAATAAAAAGATATGATTCCACAAATTGATGAATTGTTTGATGAACCATGTCAAGGGAAATAATTCTCTGAGCTGGATCTTCAGTCAGGATATTATTAAGTAATGTTTAAGATGGAGGAAATCCCTAATACTTCTCTTCATACAAGGTACTAGAACAAAAACTTCATAGTGATTCCATTTTGAAGCTATAAATACCTAACCATCTCCACAGACATAATGAATCAAATATTTAGGGATTTCCATGAAATTATTTTGGTATTATTTGTGGAGGGTATTCTTATCTACTCCAAAATCAATGTGTAACATGGGGATCATTTGAACGTTGTACCAAAGACCTAGATCAAGGAAATTTTATATGTGATGTATAGTAAAAGCTATTTTTGGATAGAGCAATTAACATTCCTGATGCAAGTTGTCACCAAAAAAGGGATGTCTATGGATCCTTTAGAAAAACATCCAATTAAAGGATGTCCCAAACCAATATCACTGATGTAAATTCATATTTTTTTATGTAATACCTGGGTATTATCCTTGTTTTTTGAATAATTTCTCATGAATTCCTATCGCACTAAGAACGATTAATATGAAGGAATTCAAGTTCATATAAATTCATGAATATAAGGAGAGTTTTAAAGAGTTAAAGAATCAGTTATTCAGTGTACCTATGTTCAGATTACACACTATTGGGGTAGTATTTTTGAAATACAGTGGAACATTCAAAAATGTATTGGGTTGTGTACTCATACAAGATAATAAAGTGATAACATGTACCTCTTTCTAATTAAGGATCCATGAGTATAACTACCCAACACATGATCTAGAATTAGATGTAGTAATAATTACATTGAAAATTTTCTAACATTATCACTATGGGGGAAGTGATAAATATATATGGATTATATAAGACTCAAGTATATATTCACATAAAAGGATTTAAATATATTCTAAAATATGTGGTAATATCTAATCAAGTATAAAGATTTTTCAATCCATAAACATCATGGGAAGGAGAATAAAGTGGTAGATTCTCTGGGTAGAAAGGATCATACAACCCTATCCGTAATGAGGATTTCAATAGATCTAATATTCCTCTACATGAAATATATTTTCATGGAAATTATAAAAGGATATTCATCCTAACTTTCTAAAATAATTACTCAACCATCCAATCTTGAGAGGATTAGGGAGGGATTGTAATATAGTGACGTTCTATAGAAAAATTTGTGAATATTATAGAGTTCAAATTTTATAAATATGGATTTGTTAGGGTTGAAACCCGAATATGTGTCCCATAAATAAAAGAGGGTACATATATATTACATGCATATACCAATCATCTACATTCATAAAATAATCACTTAGATGTATATAAATATGAATAAAATCTTTTTTTGGTATAACATAAAGAGTGTGATTGTAGAATTTAGATATTAATGCTTAGTATGACAACAAGTCAAGGCCGAATGATAGAAGTTTAAGTGTATGGTGATTCCATTTCTTATAAAAATATAGAAATGGTAAAACATAATAATGGATTTCTTCATAGGACACCCAAGACATCTAAATTAAATAACTATATCTTGGTGGTAAATGATCACCTTACAAAGTCGGAACATTTCTTTTCAATCAAGTAAAATTTATCTCATGACCAAATCAAAAAGATATACATAAGGGAATTGGTCAAACTGCATGGAGTGTCACCCTCCATTATATCTAATAGAGATTCGAGGTTATGATTGAGGAATTTATTATCCTTTAGGATGATTTGGATATGAAGATGATTTTCAATACTTCTTATCACCCTCAAGCGAATAATCAGTCTGATGGAACAATTGAAACTCTAGAAGAAATGTTGAGATCATGTTTAATGTATTTTCATGGATATTGGGATCAAAACCATCCTATAGTGTAGTTCATATATAACAAAAAATTCCATTATAGAATTTAAATGGAACATTATTAGGATCTGTATGGAAATATATGTCAGGCTCTTAAATTCTAGGATGTTGTTAGGGAGCGGAAGTTTATGGGACTTGAAATTATCTAAGAGATAATAGAAAACGTTCAAACTGTTAAATGACATATGAAGTCTAAAAAAAATAAAAAATCTATGAAATCAATATTTGACATGACCTATAGTTTTTGGATGGAGATCCTTCATATATTTACATGGAAGAAATTCATGATTTTTATGATAAAGGTAAAACATAGTCCTAGATAAGTAAATCCCTTTGAGATCCTTGGTTGTATCAGATTTATGGGACATCAAGTAGCACTCCAACCTAACCTTTATAAAGTATGTTATGTCTTCCATGTATCCCTCATGGGTAAGTGCATACTAGACCCCTAAGGTGTACTAAATCCAGAGTTTGTACACTTCAAAAATTATTTTTCATATAATGGGATTTCGGTGAGGGACTTAGATCATAGAGACAATGTTTTATGAAATTTGGAAACTTACAGTGTCAAAGTTCTTGGGTGGAACCTTTGAGGAATCAACATGGGAATTGAAAGAGGCGATGAAACAAAAGTACCATCATATTTTTGGTGTACGAGATTAAATTTCATTAGAGAAATATCTAAAGAGTTGAATAATGTAAAGAACCAATGTTTTACAAATGAAATTTCCTTTTCAAGTGAATAAATTCCATACTAGGAAATGAAATTGTAGAAAAAAATGCCTTAATTTAGCTATTTTGAACCATTATTAGTTTTATTTTTCACAATAAAAAGACCACTTAGCATCCTCACCATTGATAATATAGCCATTATACGATGATAGTTATGATTAATATATATTATGGGTTATGAAAAACCAATTTACATAGGTCGAAGTATTGATGACCTCAACCGGTAGAATCGTGCACTTTGAAGATCATTTATCAAAGCATCCATGAGTGATAAAATAATTTGAATTTTCCTTTTACCAAGACCAAGATAAGATTTAATAACTGAAGAAAAAGTTAAACTATTTATGAGATAATTTCAATCTAATTAATATCACATTTGAAACCATGTTCATCGAACCACCCTATGAAAGTGTCACCATCGCACACCTTACCATTATAGAAAATGATGGTGTAATAATGGAATTATGTATTGAGATACTAAATGTATGAATTTGTTTTTTTTATTTTAAATAAAATAATTTTTTTTATATTTTTACTTTTTAACTCATTAAATAATGAGTTTGATAAAAATTATATTTTGATATGATGAAAAAAAAATTATTTTTTTTCAGAAATATATTGTTTTTGTGAAGACACACTTTTTCAAAAATTCAAGGAATATTTTAATAAAATTTATTTAAATAAAATATTCTTATTAAATATTATTTATTTGAATAAAAATGATAATATACTTTTATATAGTCAAATATAATTCTGATTAGAGTTAGAAATTATTATTATAAAAACCTTTAATTTTTAATAAATGCGGAATTTTTATTTAAAAGTATAAATTTACATATTTATAGAATTATTATGATAAAATAAATATTATTTTTGAAATCATAACATTTAAATTAGACAATAGTGATTTTTTCAAATTTTTATGAGACAGTGGAAATTTTGGGTAAAAAGTAAATATAGTATAAATATAAGGCATGCAATATGACATCATAAAAGTAAAAATCGGTTGTAATAAATAATATAGTGAAAATAAACGACCAAAATTATGTTTCACCTTTAAAATAATGTTTTTTAGGTTATTTGATTAATTTTTTAAAACCTTAATTCATCCTACAAATCTTGTATTAAATTTTATGGTTTTAAAATTAATTCATTATGAACATGATAAACTTCCACATCACCAAGGGAATTATTTTAATTATTTATTTTCATAGCCTTATATAATTTTGATAAATAATCCACTTTTGGAGAAGCCATGGGAAAAAACCTGGGTATGGTTTTTGGTTTTGATTATTTTATCTTATAGATTCTAAATCCAAGGTTTAGGTGAAAAACATAAAGAATCCCCCTCTATTTTTCTATAAAACCCCAATCGAACTCTAAATACAATTAACTAGAAACCCATTGAGTATGAATTTACTCTCCCTTTAAATCTCTAGATCCAAACCAATGTGTTCTCAAGATCTTAAAAAGATCATTCAAAGTAATTAGAAGCACCCTTTCATGTTTTGGGATCCTATCTTTCTCCTCTTTATTCAACACTATTTTTATATTATGACTTTTTATTTATAATTGTTCATATTTGGATATGATTTTACGAATACCTATTAACATAATTATGATTCTAAAGTGTTTAGATACCAATTTCACCCTCATTAAACCATTATATGAATCATTATGTACCCCAATTATGTTGCTGAAGTTATCCTATGATTTTCCATGTCAATCATTTGTGTAGTGAATATCCATCCCCTTTTCCACTCAAGTGTACCCACCTAGATGCAATTAAACTTAATTTATTATGGAGTTAAATGTAATAAACACAAAATACTTAATTATGGGACAAAAAGGGATAAAATAGATCCTTATTTTGTATGATCTATGTGCGACACATTTTCCTATACATGATATGAATGTGACAGATGGTCTTGAAATTACATAGACATCCAATGTATTAGATAATGTTTTAATCTCAAGAGATACCATGTATGTTGCATGAGAGGTTATCCTAAGAACACTAAATTATGATGTCTTGGCATTTATCCTCCACTTATGTTTATGATGTCATGTTTTATGTTGTTTCCACATACCTATGTTACCTTTATGTTATCATCTTATATCATGCTCTAATGTTAGGGTTTAAGAATCAAAACCCTATTATATTACCTTTATATGTCTTTCTAATAACATATAATACTTTCCCTTATGTTGTGATTTAATTATTCCTTTATTGGGATTTATATCTCTCCCATTTTTTATGTATATCCCCCGGTCATCCAATACAATTTCAAAATATTGATGTAATTTTAAGGGCATGTTGTGGATTCTTTAAACAATATTAGTGTAACGATGTTTCAATTTATTGTTCTATATACATAATTTCACAAATAAACTAGGACTCATGATCTTATGGAATAGTATTAAGTGTTAATTTATGTAAAAAATTCTGAATTAGGGTGTATTAAAATAGGGTTTATCATAATTTCAATCCATTGAATTATTTTCCATGCATGGATTCAAATATGATTTTGTTTTCTGGAGATTTTCATTCATCATTTGAGCCCAAGAATTTATTTATTTTTGTTGCGCCCTTGATTTCACCATGGTTTTCGCATTATAAAATCATTCTATAGGATCACATCGACAAATGATGTTACTATTAGGTCATAATAATATGAAGACACACAAGAGGGGGTGAATTTTATTCTTTTATAAATAATGACATATTCATATTTTATCCCTATTATTTTAATATGAAAATTTTAATTATTCTATTATTCAATAAACATTATGTAG
Organism: Viscum album; assembly: GCA_963277665.1. Lineage (NCBI taxonomy): Eukaryota > Viridiplantae > Streptophyta > Magnoliopsida > Santalales > Viscaceae > Viscum > Viscum album. The sequence goes on from OY728134.1 coordinate 121,636,796, forward strand.
TGAAACAATATAGAAGAAGAACATGACAATTTTTATAGTGGTTAGGGGCACAAAGATCCCCTAGTCCAGTCCACCAACACTCTCTCAGTAACCTTAATGATTTTCACTAGACATGTCCTTTTATCACAAGACCTTCACAAATGAGTAAAGGGAGTTGACACCATTACAATAATGCTTTTAATGGGACTTTTATATCATTTACAAGGAACAACAAATATCCACAACATGGTTTTTGAAGATGACACTCCGCCAATAAATGATTATGACCAGCCAATACTCAAGAACATTAATAGTAATTGATTTAATTGAAAAATAGATTGATCTCAAAGTTGTATGAGCCAAAGACAAATAACAGAACTCATTCTTCAAATAAACATGTCTCAAGAAAAAATATTTTTGAATAGATACTTATTGAAAATGATTTTTAAGAATTATATTAATATAATAGTAGTAACAACAACAAAAAATCCATAGTTACACAACACCAGATTGAAACATGTATGTCTCCAAAGTGTATCTCTATAACATCCCAAAAATTATATGCTTATTTATAATCAAAACAAATATTGATTTAATATTTAAGTTGAATATTTAAAATTATATAATATTACAGTAAATTACCTCATCAATTACGCTTTTGTGAAATTTATACTCTTCATATCTAATTTTTTTAGGTAAAATGTTTTTTCAAGAAATAATATTTGACATTAAATTAATATTTAAAATTATAAATAGTTATTTTATAGAGTTTTTTAATTATTTTTAATTATATTATATTATAAATATATATATTTGATTATTTTTTTATAAAAAATAAAAATTTAATTTGAAATGATTATATAATTATTATAAATAATTATTTGAATTACAAGTTGTACTTAAAAAATTTAACAAAAATTATGAAAATAATATTTAAATGAAATATAATATAAATATATCAAATAAATGAAAATTTAAAAATATTAGTAAATAAAATCTGAGTATTCATAATTTTGAAAATTTAAATAAAGAAATTTTCTTATAAAATATGTATTATTTTGAATAAATGAATACTAATAAAAATTAAATACAAAAAAAATAATTTAAAATACATATAAATTGTTTTACATTTAAAATTATTAATTATAACATAATTATATATATATATATATATGAGTATTATTTTGAATTGTAAAATTCATTTAATATTTTTTATTATGAACTACATTAATTATAAATATATTATGAAAATACTATTATTATTAATGTCTCAGAATATATATATATATATATATATATAATCATTTGTTTTATGATAATATATTATCTTTATAAAATATATGAATTTATTAAAACATTTGTAATCCAAAGTAATGAATTAAAAAAAGATAATGGACTAAAAATCAAACTGATGGGGTTTTATTTGATAGGACAGATTTTAGGAGGTCTTGGCTGAACTACGAGCATTGTCTCAGGAGGCTAGTCAACAGATGGGAGGATCTCCCTTTAGAGGAAGTGAACTTGAAAAAGGTGGATCTGGCCTTCTTCTGACATTCGAGGGCCTCTGCTAATTGTAGATTGAGCATAGAAGTGGATTTTCATGCTCAAATCGAGTAAAGATGAAGGGTTCCATTCCTTGGTGTAATGACAAAGGGTTAATGAGAGACCTTGAATGTAGATTGGGGTTTGAAACTGGATCAATTTTCTGGGCATGTTTCCATCTTTGGAAGGGGAAGAACCAATGCAGATGGTGAATGGGTCTTCCTCATATTTTTGCATGTTATGGATTGAAGGTTGGATTTTATGAAATTGTTTTTATGACCAATTCTTCCATCTCATATTGTTTGGGAATATCAAATACCTTGTTTTTCTTTACTTTTTATTTTTCAACTTCCAAATTCCATTGACTAGTTCATGTATTAAATTGTAAACCAATTTCTGCTGACACTTGAATTGATTTGTGCTTATTCTTCTATCAAAAATTTCCATAGGTATAATTAAACTAAATTAGTTGGATGATTACAAATTATAAATATTTTTGATCATTTTTTCATTGATTCGAAGATGTAAACATTAACAAATATTAATATATATGTTAAGATAATTTTATTTAAAAATAAAACTGGTTATTAGATGTCTTCTTTTCTCTAAATCTGTCAACATCTAGTTGCGATCAACTTTGGATGTACATCTATTAGTTTGTTTTCCTCTTCCTAAATCATCTTTATCCAACTTTTAGCAGGTAAAATAAATGAGACACATATAAATATATATATGTATATATCAAATATTTTATAAATTATCGTCTTTTTAGATCTTATTCAATGAGCTATATTTCATTCCATGTGTCGATCATTTTTTGGTACTTTGAATTAATGTTATTGCATGAGATGATTATATATATAAATATACATCTCTCTATACCATATATTTTATTTTATAGAGTATACATATTAACTTTAAAATGAGACTTCAAACTGTTTGGGAGGGGAAGGAAGTATCCCAACTTTTTCTTTTTTTCCTTGTTTTCCAATTCTAGGAGCATGAGAGATTGAGAAAAAATAATAAAAAATAGAGTTATAATCTGAATTAGAAGAAAAATAACTTCTTTCCCAATGTATTCTTTTATATAAAGGTAATAGAGTAATTTTTTGAAAACATAGATAATTTTTATTCTATGCAAGAATTTTATTATCAAATTTTATAGTTATATTTTTAAAAACATTATTCCCCAAAGTTTTTTCTATGAAAAAAATTGGATGAAAGATCCTGATTTCTTTAAAATCATTGTTTATAAAATAATTTTTAAGGGTTAATTATAAATTTTAAAAAATATAATGGTTTATTTATAAAAATTATTATAAAGGTTGATAATATTTTTAGGTTATCGTTTAATTTAAATATATAAATAAATTATGATTTATAAATTCAACAATGAATTTATATGAGGGTTTTATTTTCAAGATTTATATTCATAATTTTTTTTATAGTTTTAGAAAACCCATATTACAGGAATTAGTTTTTATATAATTTTATTCTGAGAATTTATATTAACATATTATTTTCAATTTTTATTCCTATAATTATATATTCTTCTATGTTTTAAAATAAAAAACAATGATTATGTTGTTATTGTTTTAATTTTTAAATCTAGTGGGTAATTTATTTTTACAAAATCTTTATGATTATATTTAATTCCCATAGATTATATTAATGGTATTATTTTATGTGAAATTTATATTTACAATTATTGTTAACTAATAAGGGATATCATTTTACATGTGAAATGTACTTTTATATTCATGGATGTCATAATTTATATAATATATAGCCATTATCTATAACATTTTGAAATTTAATACATTCAATAGAGGAATTTTTTTAGTTTCTCGTTTTTGTTTATATGTTTTTAATGTATACATTTAAAGGAATTTATTATATATAAAACTATTTAAAGAATGTGTTATTGATGTAATATTTAGAGTGTTATGATTTCTTCTAAAAATATAGATTTCTACAAAACACTTATGAGATTTTTTAAAGGTTCATTTTATAAATGTATATTTATTTTCTTCTTTGAAAATAATTTAGTGGTTTTGAAAGGGTTTTGATGCTTTGTAATTAAGTAAGGAGGGTCTTCAAAATGTTTTCCTAAAATTTTGATCTTGCACTTATGTATGAGGTGAGAGATTGAGAAATGGGGAGTGAACCCAAAACCTCACCAGAAGTTTTCCAACTTTTGATTTTTATTATGGTCAAATGGCTTTTATAGGACATTTAAAGTACAAAAAACCCATTAATAAATTATTATTTTTCAAAATGTTTTTAAAAGAGAAATTAAAGTGTTTTCAAATAAGTATTTTTGAAATGAATTTTTCAAAATAATAAGTATTTTTGAAAATATTCAAAAGGTATTATATATATCGAATATTTATTTTTGATATATGGTATTTTTAAGAATATTTTTAAATGATATTTTGTAAATTATTTTTTACTTGTTTAAAAAATCCTTACTGGGAAATTCTATATTCATCTCACGTTTTAAAATAGTTTTCATAGGTCTTTTAGATGTTCTAAGATATAATTATTCACTTTTGGTGTTAGCACATGTGAAATGAAATAGTTATTATTATTTTGCTCAACTCTAAAAATCTATAAGTTTTTGTCAAATTCACCTGAACTTAGATGGGAAAATGTCATGGAATGGAAAATATTCTATGTATTTTTTTAGTTGTATTTTATAAAAAAACTACATATCATTTTTATATAATGAATCATGAAGTATGAGTTTTAGGTCATTAGAGTTGGTATCAGAGCAATGATCTTTAAAACATTGGAGATTATGCATTTTCCATTGAGGAGAAAAACTATGTGATAAAAAATTTCTTTAGATAATTTATTTCCCTTATAAATTCTATTTTCTTTCTCAATTTTGAAGAATAAAATTTAGAATTTTTAAAACTCTAATGAATGAATTGTGAGTGAACAATTCTTTTAGGGGGAGAATGTAACATCCCAAAAATCGTAAATGTATTTTTATTTTAATAAATATTTTTATAAATTGATTAATTCATAATAAAAAAAATATTTTATTAAGTATTTTAGTTGAATATTTAAAGTTATATAATATTAATTTAAATTATCTCATCAACTATACATTTTTAAAAAGTATAGTTTTCGTATCGAATCCGGGCAGGGGCAAATTTCCCAGGTATTGTAGCAGTACTGTAGCAGGAACTGTTGCAGCGACAGCACTGTAGCAGCGGTAGCACTGTAGCGGCGGAGGGACTGTAGCAGATACTGTAGCGGTGGTGGTACTGTAGCAGGTACTATAGTAGTGTGGGTACTGTAGTAGTACTGTTCACCTAGGGGTCCTTTGGGCTAAAAAATTGGCTTTCAAGCCCTGTATTTAGGCCACTTGGCCTTGGGCCTTTGGGCTATGTAATGGGTCTCCCTCTACCCAGTCTAAAGAGGTATTTGCTTTCAAATAATAAATTGAGGCTTCGGCCCCAACCTTTAAAAAAATTACTTGATTTAAATTTAAAATTGTGAATTATAAGATAATTATATATATATATATATGTGGGTATTATTTTGAATTATACAATTTATGTAATATATTTTATTATATAATAATGAAATTATAAATAAATTATTATAATCCTATAATTATCAAAATTTCAGAATTTAGATACATATATATATATTATCATTAGTTTTGAAACAAGAAATTATTTTTATAAAATATATGAATATTAGAAAACATTTGTAAACTGAAATAATGAATTAGAAAATGCTAATAATTTAAGAAATTGAACTAATGGAGTTTAAATTCATAAGAGGGATTTTGGGAGGGCTCGAATGAACAACATTTGTTGTCTTGGGAGTCCAAGAGGGATATGGGAGGATATCCCTTGGGTGGAATCGTGCTCTAGAAAAGTGGATACAACCTTCTTTAATCATCCTAGTTCTTCAAATGAGTGTAGATCGAGCGTGAAAGTGGACATTTGAGATTTGATTGAGTAAAGATGAAGGGTTTCCTTCCTCCATGTGTTGATCAAGGGTCATCGGGAGATCCCAATTTCTGATGGGGTTTCAAACCTAGAACAACTTTTTGGAGGTGTTTTGATCTTGAGAGGGGGAAAATTCAACACATATTGTCTGTGAGTCTTCCTCCTATTTTTTTGATTTTCAAATCAAAGTTAGGTTTTTAAAATTTTGGTTTTTTTTGATTCTTACATATTGTAACACTTTGAAATATTAAATACATTATTCATTGTTACTATTGGTTTTTTCTAATTATCAATTCCAATGTTTAATTCTGGTATTAAATTGTAATCTGATTTTAGTTAATGATTGAATTGATTTTTAGTCCTTCTTTTTTCATCAATTTATGTGGCTATGATAAAACCGAATTAGTCGTCTGATTAATGGTTACTAATTATTTTCATTGTTTTCTACATTGACTTAATCTTACCAAAATTAATAAATATAAATATATAAGTTCAATGTATTTCATTTAAAACCACAATTGATTATTAGATGACGTCATTTTGACTGAATTTGTCTACTTCCAATAGCGATCAATTTTGGTTTCTCTTCTATTATTTTGTTTTCTACTTCTGAAAGCCTCCCACTCCAACTTTAAGTGGCTAAAATAAATATGATACATATAAATATGTATATATTTGTTATCAACTGATATATTTCTGTATCTCACTCAATTGCACCAGATCTCATTCAATGTGTTGATCATTTTTAGGTGCTTCGAATTTAAGTTGATGCGTGAGATAATTATATATAAATATATATATTTACATCTCTTTACACCATCCATTTAATTATGTGAATTATATATATTTGATGTGTGAAGAGACTACAAATAGTTTGAGTGAGGAAGTAAGTAACCCTTTTTCTATTTTTTTGGTGTTTTCCATTTCTGGGAGTATGAGAGAGTGAGAAACATAGATAAAATAATAGAGTTTGAGTATGATGGTGAAAAAATTGAAAACCTTCACAAATTAGTTTTTGGTAAATCCAAGTAAAGGAGTACTTGTTTTAAAACATAAATAATGTTTCTTCAATACAATTATTTTTTATTAATGTTTATAGTTATATTTTTAAAAAATTATGTTGCAATGTTTGTTTTGTGAAAAAACATTTATCAGAAAGATTCTGATTTCATTAAAATCTATATTTATCAAATAGATTTGTAATGGTTAATTATAAATTTTTAAAATTATAATTATTAAATTCTGTAAATTATTATAAAGGATGAAAATATTTTCAGGATATATTTTAATTACAATATTGTAAAAATTTATTATTTCTAAATTCAACTATGAATTTATGTCAGGGTTTTATTTTCAAGATTTATATTCATAAATATGTTTTTATATTTTTATAATACCCTTATTATGCGAATTAGTGTTTATGGAAATTTATTCTATGAATTTATATAAGAATATTATTTTCAATGTTTATTCCAGTAAATTTCTATTTTTGATCTATGCTATAAAACAATATAAAATCATTTTTTGTTGTTGTTTTTATTTCTAAATATTGAGAATGGTTATTTTAAAAAAATATCTATAATTAAATTTAATTACATTAGATTATATGAATGAAATAATTTTAGTTGAAATTTCTATTTAAAATCAGTTTTAAATGATAAGGGGTGTCATTTCACATGTTCAAATATCTTTTACATTCATACATGTCAAAAATTATATAATGTATGGATATTATCTATAACATTTTGACATTTAATGCATTCACTAGTTTAATTTTATGAGTTTATGATTTCTTCTTATATGTTTTGAATGTATGTATTTAAAGTAATATCCTGTATATAAAATTATTTAGACAATGTGTTATGAAGATAATTTTTAGAGTATTATAATTTCTTTAAAAAATATGGATTTATGAAAAAACAACATATGGGATTTTTTTGAAAGGTATATTTTTTAAAAGTATAAAATTTTATTCTTTTAAAATAATTAAGTAATTTGGAAGGGGTTTTGACTAGTTGTAAATGAGAAAGGTAGATATTTAAAATGTTTTCTTAAAAGTTTGATCTGGAACTTGGGTATTAGGAAAGAGAATGAGCAATGAGGAGTGACTCCATAACCTCAATGGAAATTTTCCTACCTATGATATTGCTTGTGGGCTAATGGTTTTTATAGGATTGGTCAAGTATCGTAATAATATATTAAGAAATAATTATTTATTAATATATTTACAAATAAAAAATTCAAGTGTTTTCAAATAAGTATTTTTGAAATGAATTTTCAAAATAATAATTATTTTTTAATTTTTTTTGAAAGGTATTGTATATATCTAATATTGTTATTTGATATAAAGTATTTTTAAATGGGTCTTTAGATGAGTTTTTTTAAATTTATTTCTCAATGGTTTTAAAACCTCTTAAATGGAAGTTTTATACTCATCCCATATTTTAAAATAAATTTCATAGGTATTTTATAAGTTCTAAGACAACCCTCATCACTTTTGGAGTTAGCGCATGAGGATAAAAATAGTTAATTTATTTTATTTTTCTACAACTCAGAGAATAAGAATGTTTCTGTCTAATTTTTCAGAACCTATATTGGAATGGTTCTGTAATGTAATATTTTCTTTTTACTTTTCAATTTTATTTTATAAAAAAATGTGCATATCATTTTTATGTACTGGATCTGGAAGTTCATGTTCGGGGTCATTGTAGTTGGTATTAGAGTGACAATCTGAACAATTTTAAGGAATAGGTGTTGTCTTTTGAGGAAAAAACTATGTGATAGAATTTTCTTTATATAATTTAGTTCCTTTAGAAAATTATTCATTTTTCTTAATTCTGAAGATGAAAATTTTGAATTTTATAAAGTCTAATGAATAAATTCTGAGGACATAATTCTTTTAAGGGGGGAGAGAATGTAACATCCAAGAAATTATATTCTTATTTTTTTATAAATATTTTATTAAATTGATTAATTTAAAATCAAAACAAACTTTGATTTATTAGTTAAGTTGGGAATTTAAAATTATATAATATTAATTTAAATTATCTCATCAATTATGCTATAATGAAATTTATTTCTTTCATATCTTATTTTTTTCAATAAATTATTATCTTAAGGAAATAATATTTGATATTAAATGAATATTTTAAAATATAAATAGTTCTTTTATAAATGTAGTTTTATTTTTAACAAAATTATTTCATTATAACTAGATTTTTTTGATGATTTTAGTATAAAAAAATATTTTTCTTAAAGGATAATAAAATTATTATAAATAATTATTAGAGTTACATTTTTTCTTTATGATATTTAAGAAAAATGATGAAAATAAAAATAAAATAAATAAAATTTAAATATATTAAATAAATGAAATTGTGAAAATATTAATAAAAAATTGAGTATTCATAATTTTGAATACCGAATCAATAAATTTTATTAAAGAATATATACTATTTGGAAATATTAAATGATAATAAAGTTTCATAAAAACATAAGAAATAATTTATAATTCATATAAATTGGTTTAAATTTAAAATAATTAATTATAAGATAATTATAAAAAATATGTGTATTATTTTGAATTAAAAAATTTATGTAATATATTTTACTATAAAATATTGAAATTATAGATATATTATGATAATCCTATTATAATTTATATTTCTGAATTTATATATATTTTTTGTTAGTTTCGAAATGATATATTATTTTTATAAAATATGTGAATTTATGAAAATATTTTAAACTGAAATAATAAAATAAAAAAACAATAATAAGATAAGAAATAAAACTAATGGGGATCGATTTTATAAGAGGGTTCTCGGGAGTTCTCCACTGAACCAAGAGCATTGTCTATATAGGCCGAGTAGGAGATGGGTGGATCTCCCCCCGGAGGAAGTGAGCTCAACAAAGGTGTTTCCAGCCTTCTTAGGTCATCCAAGGGATTCATCTGAATGTAAATTGAGCGTGGAAGAGGTGGTATGAGCCCAGATTGAGTGAAGATAAAGAGTTTCATTTTGGTATGTCAAATATGTTGTTTTTCATTAATCTTTACTTTACTACTTCCCAATACCAATGTTTAATTATGGTATTAAATTTTAAACCTATTTTGGTAGACGCCTGAATTGATTTATGCATCTTCTTTTTTCAGTAGTTTCTGGGGCTATTATTAATCCAAATTAGTCAGTTGATTACTTGTTATAAATTATTTTCATCATTTTCTTATTTGATTTGAATCTATAAACATATATAAATATAAATATATATATCCAATAGATTTTATTTAAATCCACAAAAAATTATTAGATGTATCTTTTTTCTCTGAATCTGTCAACATCCAGTAGCAATCAAATTTGGTTGCTCTTATATTAGTTTTTTGTATATTTTTCGAAATCCTCCTACTCCAGCTTTTAACAGCTCAGATAAATGAGATACATACATACATATATATATATATATATATATATATATGTTATCAAATGACGTATTTTTTGATCTCTTTTAATGTGTTGGATCGCATTCTGTGAACCAATCATTTTTAGGTGATTGAAATCTAAGTTGCCACATGATATGATTATATATATATATGTATACATACATATCCTTACACCATCTATTTTATTTTTTGGAGTATACCTATTTTATATGTGAAGAGACTACAAAACAGTTGAGCAAGGAAGGCAGTAGCCCTTCTTTTCACCTATTTATGTGTCTTCCAGTTCAAGGAGTATGAGAGAGTGAGAAACAAAGAAACAAAAAGTAGAGTTATATTTCAAGTGAGAAGAAAACTATTTTCATTCATAAAGTATTTTTGTGAAATTGAAGGTTAGGGAGTACTTATTTTTAAATATATATAATTTTTCTTCTATTCAAGAATCTGTTACTCAATTTTTATAGTTATATTTTTTAAAAAATTCTTCTACAATGTTTATTTTGTGAAAATCATAATTCGATCAAATATCTTGATTTATATAAAATATATATTTAACAAATAATTTTTGAAGGGTTAATTATACATTTTGAAAATTGTAATTACGTTTTCATGTAAATTATTATAAATGATGATGATATTTTCAAGTTATGTTTTAATTTAACTATTGACTGAAATTATTATTTCCATACTCATCTATGAATTTCTATGAGGGTCTTATTTTCAAGATTTATATTCATAATTATGTTATTTTATTTTTAGAAAATAATTATTAAGGGAATTAGTTTTTATAGAAAATTATTTTATGAATTTATATAAGAATATTATTTTAAATGTTTATGCCTATAAATTTATATTTTTTTCTATGCTATAAAAAATAAAAACCATTACATGTTATTATTTTAATTTATAAATATAATTACAAATTAATTTTAAAAAAATATCTATGATTATATTTAATTCTCTTATGTTATATTAAAGGTATCATTTTATGTGAAATTTCTATTTAAAATGTGTTTTAAGTAATAAGGCCTATCATTTTATGTGTGAAAAGTTCTTATACATTCATGTATTTCATAATTTATATACGATATGGCCATTATCTATAATATTTTGACATTGTATACAACCACTAGTTTAATTTTGTGAGTTTTTTCTTTATATTTATATGTATTGATTGTATATATTTAAATGAATTTATTATTTTAGAAATTCTTTAAAGAATGTGTTATTAATGTAATTTTAAGAGTACTTTGATTTCTTCTAAAATTATGGATTTCTCCAAATCACTTATGGTATTTTTTTAAGGGTATATTTTTTGTAAGTATAGCTATTTTTTTCTTTGAAAATAATTAAATTGTTTTGAAAGGGTTTTCATGGTTTGTAATTGAGAAAGGTAGATCTTCAAAATCTTTTCATATATTTTTGATCAGACATTTGGGTTTTAGGAAAGAAAATGAGAAATGAGGATTGAACCTACAATATCAAGGGTAACTTCCCTACTAGTGATATTTCTTATTCCCAAATGTTTTTAAATGGGCCTACCATTTATCAAAAAAATCCATAAAAAAATATTATTTTTTAAAATGTATCAAAATGAAAAATACTAATGTTGCGAAATAAGTATTTTGGAAATGAAATTTTCAATTTAATAAATATTTTGGAAATTATTTTGAAAGTTATTATATATATTGAATATTTATATTCTACATAAAGTATTTTTAAAATAGTTGTTAAAGGATTTTTTAAAAAATTATATTTTATTAGTTTTAAACCACCTTAATGCGAAATTTGATGCTCATCCCATGTTTTAAAATAATTTTCACAGGTCTTTTAGAAGTTCTAAGATGAAAATATTCAAATTTAGAGTTAGTTCACATAAATAGAAAAAGTTATTTCATTTTTTGTACAACTCAAAAGGTATGTAAGTTTTTGTTTAATTTTCCAAAACATATACAAAAACAGTTCTGGGAATGTAAAATGTTCTATGTATTTTTTATTAGTATTTTATAAAAACAATTACCCTATAATTTTATTTACTAAATTCGAAATCACAGGTTTGAGGTATTTATAATCCCATCAAAATAATAAAGAAATTGTTTTTCAAATGATACAACTTTTATAAATAGCAAAACTCTTGATGTTTAACAAGAATACATTATCTTATTTTAGTTGAATAGACCCAAGTATATCTCTTAATAAATCATAATAATTTGAATTTCATACATCAAATAAATTCCTAACTTTACTCAGAAACATGGATGATTTAATCCATTAAAAATGGCCCTTTGAATCAGTATTTAAGAAACTTTGAAAATAAATTTACATTTGATGAGATCATTACAGAAACCATAGAAAATATATTCAATTTAAAATCCGTCATTAACCAAGTAAAATGTACGATTAACATTGAATGTATGGTTTACAATTCAGGGTTGATATTCAAGATATTGGGTTATTGAACCATACATTAGTTTCACAAACATAGTGTTTCTTCTCAAAAAGTATGGTTTATGATCCATATTTTTATAGTAATGTAGGGTATCTGATCCATATGTTTGCTTGAGACATAGGGCTTAAGAATCTTACATTCCGCTTACAAACATAGGGTATGAATAGTGATTCTAGAATACTTTAAAACATATCTATATCAATTCAAAAAAAATTATAACTTGAAAATAAATAAAAAATTTCTCAATAAATATAATCCTAAAAAACACTTAAGGTGATTTCATTAGTAAAACAAACAATGTTATTTGTAAACATCAAATTCAAAAATATTCAGAGAGTATTGTTGATATATTACATTCCCAATAATCATCCCTTTTCTTGATGATAATAAAACACACATATCAAATACTTATAAAAATATAGGAAGATAAATTTTCAAAATAAAATAGTTATTTAAAATATTAATTTTAGTTTCTTATTTAAATATTTTTAAACTATGAATTAAAAAAAAAAAATTATAAAAATTTAATTTTAAATATTGTTGTAAAAAAATGTTTGTTTACCCAAAATTTATCCCCATTTTCATGAAATAAAAATTAATATATTGAAATTTTTTATAACACCTTTAATGTAGCACAAAAACAAGCAATAAGGCTTTTGTTATACTAAGTGATAAATTATAATTATTCATTCAATAGATATGGATAGAAAATAAGAAATAAAAAGCACACATATAATGATAAAAATAATTTTATTAAAAATTTATTTTTGATTAGAAATAATTTTTGAGTAAAAGTGAAAAGGGGTAGGATGATATGAAATATTTGCGTTTGGTTTAGATGAGATTTCAGGATTTGGTGAACTGTGAACCGCCTGATAAACATATTTTATATATTCCATCATTCTTTTAAAATTAATATTGAATATCTCATCCTATTTCTTCATAAAATTATTTTATACCAATCCCTTTTTCAAATTTTCAATAAAATTGAACTTAAAAAACTCATGTATATTCTTTTCAGTTGGGAAAAGATTCTTTAGAATCTCACAAAACTGATTAAAAATAAATCTTAATCCTAGTTCATCAGAAGTAAATATCTAAACAAGATCTTTTCTATTTTCTAAAATAATATTATGTACGACAATATCAAACTAGAGACTATTTATATGTCATTTAGGGAAGACATAACCATAGTAATTGAATCAAAAAATTAGAATATCATAAGAAGTTTGATGAATAGAAGTAGAATATGTTGCATGACTTTTATTATTCCATATTGATTCAAATTAGCCTCCAAGATATTTATAAAAATCACGATAGTTTTCCTTTGAAATAGATTATACCTTTATTTTACAAACATAATATGACATATTTATTTGAAATATATAAAAATGTCATCTTTTAAATTGAATTTTCTTTGAGATTGATCAGCTGACCTAAACTACATCCAATTATCCTCTTTTAATAGATATACTTTTTATATCCTATAAATATTTATCAGAGACTTATATCTCATTTTTTTAGTGTTTAATTATCTTATTTTGTCTGATTAAATGTATAAAACATCTCTTCAATTTTTTTTCATTAATAGAGTCACAAGATTATACTTCCTGAATACTGGAAGGTTGTCCAATTTCAACAACATCTAAGGATATAACGTAATATTTATCAACGTAAGATGATTAAAAATGACTGATAACTTATATATTTTCAAAATCTTCAAAATAATCCTTTTTTTTAAAACTAGAACAATAGAAACTATTTTATTTTCAGTTATTTTAGTATTATCTACAACTAAAGACTTCTCTTACTCATCACATTATGCATTCCTCTTAACATGATTTTTTGTATGATCATTAGTATCATCTGTGTTTTCAGTTGATCTTTCTATAGAAGTAATCGTTACACCTAAAAACACTTTCTATTAAAATTCTTCTAATGTAGAAACTTCATATTCTTAATCCCAAACTATAGGTTCTTCACTTTGTTTGGACCATGTGACAATAACATCTATTTTTTTCTTCTCCTGGTTATTCTTCAAAAAAGTGATGAACATTTTCTACATTAGGTGGATCACAAAAATTTATCCTATGTATCCTCTTGGTTTCTTCAAAAACTTTATCAATTCTTGATTATATAAATTATTTAGAACAAAATCATACTAATACAACTAATTTCTCACTTCCTACAGCAGGTTCCTCTATTTTCATTATCATTAGTACCAATAAGAATTAGTTTTTATGTAGTTCTTAAAAAGAAAACAAATACAATTAATGTTACTACATTTAGAACATTATTATGATTATATATAATGTATTTTTGAATATCAGGAATATTATTATTCTTATATAAAACTAGATAAATTATCCTTCAATATAGATAAAATGAAATTCTTGCCTCTTTTTGAAACAAATTATTCTTATATCACAACATATATCTACTAAAATTTTATTTAATGTATCCTAAAATCAAAAAAATAATATACATATCTATAAAAATAATTTTATCTAACTAAAAATCTTATGTATTATAGTAGACCAGATGAATTTTACCAATACCTCCTGGTCAGCTTCATGATCTTTCACAATCATTTTCCTAACCAAGGTAGAGTAGAAAATAAAATATATAATATCATCAAATTTAAGATTTTCATCTCCAATAAAAAAATATTAAAATGAAAAACCCATTCCTTGGAACACTCAATAATATTGGATATTTCCATTGGGAAAATAGAATACTCTATATCTTAAACATTTAAAATGACACCATCCTATATAACGCAAAAAATGAAGAGAAATTTTTTTTTAAAACTATTTTTCATCATCATCAAAACAATTATTTTATTTTCTCCATTGAGAATAAATTATAGACCTTAAAATGATAATTATTTCTTTAATATAAGATTTTTTCTAAAATAAGTACTCAAAATCAACTACCTTCCCTTAAAGAACTCATCTAATTTCTCTTGAAGATCATTAGTGCTTAGATCTACTAAATCCACCTTCATAAATCATTTTCATATTTCCTATTACTAAAAACCCTAAGTTTTAGCATTGATATATTTTTTAGTGGAAAATGAGATTTATGAATGTTAGAGAAGGTTTGAGATTAAGGGTAAGATATAGAGAGAAAGTGGTTTGAGGGTTTTTGTGATATCAGTTCGGTTTCTTAATCAAAATATTTTGAGTAATAATTATATATTTTTACATTGAAAATACATGTTTGAAAAAATAATAATATGTCCATAATTTATTAAATAATAATTAAGAAAAGAATAAGCAAAAAAATTAATAAATTAAAAAATATTAAAACTATTCTAAAGAAAACAACTGAAAATTAAAACATTATTTAAAATTAATTATACATAACTCCCCATTAATAAATTTAAAACTTACAATGGGAAGTGGTTTACTATAAATATCATCAATTTGATATTCAGTACTATAAAATTCAAAATATATATTCCTTTTGAGAACATGATCTCTTAGAAAATGTTTACATAAATCAATATTCATAGTAATTGAGTGACTTATAATATTTTATGAAATTTTAATTTCACTGGTATTGTCACATAAGATCGGAATATTATTGAAGTTAACGCCAAATTCCTATATTTTTTGTTTCATCTACAACAATTGAGAGAAAAAACAACCATCATATATATATATTTCACCTTAACAATTTAAAAATAAACATAATTTTTTTTCTTAAGAGACCGTGAAACTAAGGAATTCCCTAAAAAGTGATAGTTACCTGAATTACACTTTCAATATAATCAGCATCCTCTAAAATTTGAATATGAATTTGAGATTAAATTAAAATCAAATGTTTTTGGGTAATGTAAAGATTAAAAAATATTTTATTTTAAATATCTAAAAAATATTTAACAATACTAATATGGGATTATTTTGGATTTTTTTTGAGATTTAGGACACAAGCTAACTGAATACATAATTTATAGTCTACTAACACTATTATATAGAAAACAACCAAACATACACCTATATAACTTGTTGTATACTAGTTTTCCAACTTCATCCAAATTAAGTATTATATTAGTACACATGAGAGTTGTGTAAGTTTTACTATTTTCTAGTTAAATTTTTTTCAATAAATTAATAATATATTTACTTGCTTTAAAAAATTCCTATAATATTTTTGAATGATTTAAAAACCAATAAAGAAAGTTAATTCTTCTATAAAACTCACTTCAAATTGTTTTTTCATATGTTTTCCAAATCATTATAAATATTTTTTAGTTGAACAAAAAATAACATCTTCAACATAAATTTGGATAAATAAAATATCAAGAAAGATAGTTTTTTAAATATAGAAGGATCATAAAATCTGATAGAAACACCATTTTCAATTACAAATGAAGTTAATCTTTCATTCCTATTTCCTAGTGCTTTTTTAAGGTCATAAAGATCTTTATTAATTTTGGAAAACTAATTTATTAGTTGAAGATTTGTAAAAACTAGTGGTTTTTCAATATTAACTTCATTCATTAAAAATCCATTTAGATAAGATGATTTTACAACCATATTATAAAATTCAAAATTCATATATGGTACATAAGATGACATGATTCTAGTAGCCTCTAATCTATAAACAGGTGAAACATTTTCTTCATAATCCATTAATTCCATCCTTTATACGTCCCACATATGGCATTAACGAATCAAATCAATTTGAGGGGGCGGTAGTCCGCACTTCCTAAAATGAAGATATTGCGTTTACCCATAATGGAAACCATAAAGGTATGCCATAAATGAAAAATACATAAGATTAAGGAAAAAATAAACATATTATATATCATATATAAATATAGTGACATCTTAATGGCCACCTTTGAAGGTGTTAAAATAATATTGAACAATCATCATTTCGTGAAGCAGTAATTCGCCATCCATAGAAATAGTATGTTATTTAACCATTAGACGAAGGTGTGTGTAAGTGTAGCTCGAATACTTCACATAACAAAATCCTAGGATGTTGAAGATACTGGTGTTTTTACAAAAGAAAAGAATAAAAAGAGTTTACGGGGTTGGAGAAGAAAAATAATACAAAAGAACACAAGGGAAGACATTACCATTAAATCGGGTAACTCTCTTTGATTTGAGATCAAAGGATTCCTTGGAAAGGATTATGCCCAAAGTGAGGCTTCAATGATGAAGAGAGGGATTTGGAGAGATGAAATGGGCAGGTTTTGGCTGATCCAAAGGTTTGAGAGGTGTGTGTAAGGTGGTAGAGGTGGGGGCCTTTTATAAGAGGAGAGGAGCGGCACTCTTGAAAGGTTATAAAATATTACATTATTATAAAATGATTTTCGCATTTAAAAGGTCCCAAAAGTATATATTTCGAGGATAAGGTGATAATTTTTCTAAATCCACCCATCCAATAGGTTAGTTACAAGTGTATGTTATATTTGTAACATTATCTTTTCATTTTATTTAAATCCTTTATTAATGAGGTAATTGTTGCATCATCATGATGTCATAAATAATTTCATTTATCTAATGTCTAAAATTTATACAAAAAACTATCATTATGTAGTAAATCTGTTTATATTTCTAATGAATATTTATAGTAAAAAATATGACTTGTATAACCCCATTTAAAAATTGTTTTAGTAAAACAACTCATGTTTGTGACATTTTAATTTTAACTTTAAATAAAAAGGTATTTATGACATTTTCCAACCAAAGTGGTTCCATGGGGTCCCCAAGTTTACCCATGGATTGTCTTGGTTGGCCATGACACAGCCAATGAGGGTAGGACATGTTTCAAGTTCATTTCATATTATTAAAATATTATTTTTACCTTAAATTACACTAATTACCTCTAATCGCGATTAAAAACATAAAAGTTACTATTCACCAAAAAAATATTTTAATCCCATTGAACCAAATTTTACTTCCTACTG
This sequence comes from Viscum album, assembly GCA_963277665.1. Classification (NCBI taxonomy): domain Eukaryota; kingdom Viridiplantae; phylum Streptophyta; class Magnoliopsida; order Santalales; family Viscaceae; genus Viscum; species Viscum album. Next base: position 121,655,098 of record OY728134.1, read on the forward strand.
ACAACAATGTATGCCAGATTTTTGAAATTCAAATCACAGAAGTGGTAAAGTTTCATTTAAACGAAAAATCAGTGTTTTAAGTACCACTTAGTGGTTTCACTATTCATCAAAAATTGAAGTTTTTCAGAATAATACCAAAACTTCATCCTAAGATATATTTGATATTCCAAATTCAAAAATAATGTCTATTTTAAAAAATTCAAATCATATAAGTTACATTAATTAATTTAATAGTTAATTCCCATTGTCATGACAAATAGCGTGTTTTTATGAAACAATATATATAAAAAGATTGACACTAGTTTAAGTCCGATTTCAAAGTGAAATTAATTCCAACGACCACTATTGGATTAAATGGTAAAAATATATTCTAATTTCACTTTAAAACCAATTAAAAATACAATCTAATCATATAAATAAATTAGATTAAAGATTTTTTTTGAATTAAAATACCACATTTTCACTATTCATTAAAAAATGAACTTTATCAGAAAAATACCAAAAATTTACACAAAGTAAATTTTGATGTCCCGATTCTAAAGAAGAATTTTATTTTTTCAAATATAACACATAAAATTGTCAAAAAGTGGATTTAGAAGAGGTTCTCCATCAAAAGGCGGTTAATCAACCTTTTAAAGAATATTAGAATGTTTACGCTTAAAATTGGATTCATTCGCATTTTTAATCCTCGAGCATTTTTTGTAAAGAGTAAAAATATTCGACAAAAATATATAATCATTTTGTAGTTAGTTCTATTCATTCCTGCCATTACAATGGCAAGGCGTTAACTACCATTTAAAATAATATTATTTTATTATTAGAGTGCAACGTAAGATTCCCAAGAAACGCGTTGTTGCGTATTGGGTACGCCATCGAGCATAGCGTCCCCTTTAAAGTAATATTAATATTTTATTCAAAAATATGGGTAAATGTGAAAATGTCATATTCTTTATTTACCTGGGTGTTACATCCTTCCCCCCTTTTGGGAATTGGGTCCTTACAATTTTAAAATTGGGCTTGGAAACTTCATTGAAAATACCACATCGGAACAAGAGTCAGTAAAAAAATCACTTTAAAATAAAGAAAGAGAAGTACAAAGGTCACACGAGTTAACCCATACTAGGATTCCATGTAGGAAAATATGGATATGGAGGAGAAAACAAAGGGTCATGTTTTGATGGAGAGTGATAGTAAACATGTCTAGGAGAAAGTTAACCATAAGAAAATCACAAACTTGTGATGGGTTAAATGGTATTCGATTCCCCGGTAGGAAAAGTTAACAGACAACATTTTTGTTTTAAGTTACTCTTCATTGAGGAATTTATTTTTGAGCTTAACTAAATCATAATGAAACATACTTACTTGTCACGTAGACTTTCAACTTTTACTAGATTCTTTAATCAAACTCATATTTTCTCCAAAAGATGAGTATTTAGGATGACTTGTTGACATTAAGAGAGCTATAATCAACTTCTAGAGAATCACCTAATCCATAAAAGAGAACTATATACTTCCCATGTCTTTAGACCTTAACCAAAACTAAAACCCAAAGTTCAACAAAGACCATTCAATAAACAATTGTACATAAAATCCTTTAAAGTAAACCAAACTAAGATTGAAACCCAAATATTTGAAGGATTTAATCACATAGTCTTCCAAGGTACAAATTAACTTTTATCTCCAAATAACATCAGTTGGTCTTAAATTCTCATATTGAAAAGTAATTAACCCAATCACATATCCTCCATGATAGGTTAATCATTTCCATAGATAACCCAAAATAAACATACACCTGATTCCTAAAATCATCTAACTAAAAAGAATTAGTCAAACTAACTAGGGACTTCACGTAGTCTAGTGGTAGGCGATAAATACCATTCGCACTTTTGTTGTGGGTTCGATTCCCACAGCTTTGTCCAACGCGACGGGTTGTCCCACGGTCTGCGTGTTGTCCTTTTTCCAAAACTATATAATTCTTAAAACATTCCCCAAAATGAGATAAAATCTTCAAAAATAATCATAACATATTTTAACCTCAAGTTTATCTCATGCCTTTAATTTTCCATCATAACATATAATAACACATAATTACCTCAAAAGTAAGGATCATATAAACCCTAATTGTTACCTTTATAATTATTACCTGAACTTCCACACCGATTGGTCATCTCGTACATGATGCATTACAGAACATACCAAGGTTCAAGTGGTTGATCATGACTCCTTGATAGTTGGTTTAGAACAACCATGAGTTTCTTCATTGAATCCCCCATTCCATCTAGTCTCTTAATCAGAGAACCACCACAGTTTCCTTCAAACCTATTGTCACTTAGGTGCCTGCTAGATCCATCCATTCACTAAAAACAGAAATTTCAGTGTGAGTATATCAAAAAAACCATCATGTACTAATGTGTAAGATATACTTACTCATTCACTTTATCTAAATACTATGACTCTTTATGAAACCCTAACCATTATAGTAATGTCACGTATGCTTAAAGAATACTCTAACCTCAAAAGTTATCTAAACCGACCTTTGATACCAACTATAAGGCCCCAGCCTTATATCTTACTTAATCTTGAGTTATTAAAAGATTACACATTGAGGATATTTTCAGGTTTAGAGTTTTAGAGAATTAGATCATGAAACATGCATTACATTCCACATTTAAACAAAGTGGTTATATAAAAGACAATATTAATTTTTCCCATCAACAGAATCATATTTAAAATAAAACATGGATTCTTTCTTGACACTTCCTTGACACTATCATCACATCATGTACCTTTCCCTTGACCTGTGAAAAACATTTAAAAAACATGGGATGTGCATAAAAAGATTAGTAAGGGTTATAAAAATTATGGAAAAGAAACATGAGTATATATATACATAAGAATGAAATCATACTTTACCGATAAAGCATAAGCACTTTAACATACCTCATAAAATCATGAATAAATCATAGAAATCATAAGACATAAAGGTAACTTGAGGCATTCATAACATTCTTACGTAGGTAGTAACCCTCTTGGTTAAGTTTGGAATACCCATCACAGTATATTCCCTAAATCTCTTCGGAGAAACCTTAACGTTTAACCCCTTTGCATTACCCAATGCATTGGAGAGCTATATCGGGCTCACCCGCCCTTAGTTTATCACGGAACCACCCTTCTTCTTAAAAAATGCCCAAGAACCAAAACATAATCATAGCACATAACTTAAGCATACATGATAGATAACATTCCCACATTGCAATAACAATATAACATTTTAAGATATTGAATCCATTCTAAAAAAACATTTTCAAAACCATTTAAAACATTTAATAAAGATATTTTTTAATCAATATGTGCCATACCACTTTGAAGCTTTTAACATTTTAAACCATTAATATCCACATAAATAAATCCTTGAAACCATTTTGAAAACATGGATATTAAAGAGAAATAATTATAATAATAAATCATTAAAACATTTAAAACTATATTTTAGTTAAAGGGTTTTTATCAAAATGAGAGACACTTGAATACAATAATTGAGGAATAACATTTAATCAGAACTTTATAATATCATGAGAATAAAGGGATTAATGATATAATATTCCAAAGGATAGTATATACACCATATAATAGTGAATTGGTGCATAACAACAATAAAGTCTCAATAGAAATGTAAAATGAGATAAAATCCATTATAAAGAAGGTATCCTTAAATTAAGGATGAATCAATCTCATAATTATGTGTGACAAACATAAATACACCCAATATAAGTGGATATTAAGTGTAAAAAAATAAAATTTCATTCACACATATTCAAAGGATAACATATTCAATAACTACATGTTGAACCCAAGGAAATCGAAATTGGGTTAAGAAGTTCCCTTGGTAAAATCCGACAGCCTAACAGTGCCACTTTAAAATTAATAAAATTGTTTGATGAGAGAGAAAATGGTATCTCATCACTTGGACATAAAATTCACATGAATAAGGATATAGAAGAACATATCCCAATATAAAAATATGTAAATTAAAAGACATAACAAAATAAGTCTTTTTAAAAGAGCAGTGTGAAAGGTTCCCTTACCGATTTGGGAAACTTTCAAAACGTACACCCCATGGAAGAAGGGTCATACAATAAAGATGTAACTACCCATAAATGAGAGTATATTATACTAATAGTAAAATAATGGGCAGTACATACACCACACAAAAAGGAAATAGTGGCCAATGTATCATGAATCTCACGGGAACAAAAAGTGAGATGAAAATCCCCTTATGAAAATTCAGCAGCCTAACGGCGCCACATAAAACATCCAAAAATGGATTGATGAGATCAAATAGGTTATCTCATCACATGAAAAAAAAATTACATAAATATTAATATAAAATAACATTCTCTAAGATAAGAACATGGAGCATAAAATAAATGACATAAAAGAGAGTATTTGCTTAGAAAGAGATAGGTAGAATTCCCTTACCTCGTGTCCGACATGACTCGATCGTTCATTAGTCTCCTGAATAATAAAATTTTGTCAATTTATAATTGATTAAGGACCTCCTTTAAATATTACTATTCAGTTCATATCACTTATTATAATTTTATAATAATTGGTTAATAAAGTGAGTTCATATCAGACGTTTTTGTCGATGTTCAGTAAATGGGTAAAAATTGAACTTGTTGGAAAAGAATTTTCCATATAGTTATAGGTACATCATCTCCAGAATATTATTGATGTTTTAAATATCATATATAACCGTTATACATTCATTTTATACTATTCCATATAATTTGGATATAAAAAATTAAAAGCACCGTTCATGGAGACGGTAGGCCGTACGTACGCATGAACGCTACTTTCATTTTTTGACATATTAATGGAATTAAAACAAAAAGAGAGATATATATATTATAATTACAGAATGATATATATCATTTAGATGTAATATATTACATATATATCCATTATATATATGTACTTATAATAGTACATAACATTTGGAGATAAGAAATGAAATGTACCGTTCATGGAGACGGTAAGCCGTACGTACGCATGAACGCTACTTCCATTTCTTTTTTTTGTATTCAATGGAATGAAATAATAATTATATAAAGGTATATTATAATTATAGTAGGATAACATATGTAATACCATTAATTCCATCCTTTATACGTCCCACATATGGCATTAACAAATCAAATCACTTTGAGGGGGCGGTAGTCCGCACTTCCTAAAATGAAGATATCGCGTTTATCCATAATTGAAACCATAAAGGTATGCCATAAATTAAAAATACATAATCATATAGAAAACATAAACATATTATATATCATATATAATTATAGTTACATCTTAATGTCCACCTTTGAAGGTGTTAAAAGAATCACTAGTGCAGAAAACGTTTTTTACGTCACCATTTTTTACGTCGGTTATATAAAACCGATGTCATAATATGTAAAACGAGAGTTTTTACGTCGGTTATTTAATAACCGACGTAAAAACCTATGTTTAGTACACCTTTAACGTCGGTTATTTTTATAACCGACGTTATTAATCACGCGGCTTCGTTGTTTACGTCGGTTATACATTAACCGCCGTAAAAAACAGAAGCGGGGGGTGTTTGTTACGTCAGTTATTCAATAACCGACGTAACCAATCGACATATATACGAGTTATTACGTCGGTTATTGAATAACCGACGTAACAAATGCGGATTTTGAGCCCTTTATAACGTCGGTTATAAAATAACCGATGTAACAAAAGAATCGGAGGAAGGTTTTTACGTCGGTTATTGAATAACCGACGTGATAACTCATTTAAAAATTTACCCAGACCCGTGGATTGTCATTCGCGAGTTTACCTTCGACAGTCGCGACTCGTCTCTCTCGCGCGTAAACCCAAATCGGCTCGTCCATTTCGTTGGTTTAGATTCGTTTTGCGATCATCGTTTCTCATATTTAATCTCCTCGGATCAATCATCTAAACTTGCAGCACTCAGGTACTCCTCCCACTCGTTCGTTTTTTTTTCGCGGATAGTATATATATATGTGTTGTGATTTTTTTGTTGAAACTAGCTAAGATTCTTCGATTGCAAACCCTTTTAACTCGTTTTGGCACCATAATCTTATTTATCATCCCTAGATCGATTAGTTCGACTTGCAATATTGACTAATTTTATGATTTCACTAATTTTTCATCGTTTTCTATAAATCCCCGAGAGGGTTGGGGCGTGTCCATTTAGATGGGTTGCCCTTTTACAGTTGTTACTACTTTATTCACACACAACCATGGCATAGGTGCATGGATTTGGGATCACATCACCATTTTCACCCCCTGCAAACAAAGTTTCACGAGGAGGACTCGCCAGATTTCCCCTCGGCATGCTAAAAATTTTAGATACCCTCTTTTCAGCAAGTAAAAAATTAACTAGTTTTTTCTTCACTACTTATCCTAAACAAATAAAACCACCATTCTTTCTAGAACCTCTACTAGATCCATTGCATCCATCAACATACATATTTGGATCTGAAAGCATCCCTTAAGCCTTATGTTCGATGCTAACATCCTTTACTGATCTATAGAAAATATGATGGTCTGCTAAGCTCTCCATTTAAAAGTCAAACCCCACCAATTATTCATCCTCATCATGAGAAAATGGCACAACATATGAATTTATGATTCAATCTCTTGGGTCACTGAACAAACATTAACTCCTTCAAATCCACACCGGGAATAGACAACCTAATGTCGAGTTCCTTCTCTATCTATTGAAACTCAGTTCTTCCTCCACACCTAAAAACATTCTTTGAATGGCCCAACTTCTTGTTATGGTAAATTTTCAGTGATTCCAGGGGGTGGGAGGGCTATCAAGAGGGTTGGGGGGTGTCCAGGGGGGTGTCCAAGGGGGTAGGGTGTGGGGGGTGGTGTCCAGGAGGGGTGGGGGGCTGTCCAGAGGGGTCGGGGGGTGTCCAGGGGGGTTTACAAGGGGGTGGGTGGGTGTGGGGGGCTGTCCAAGGGTGTGGGTGGGTGTTGGGGGGTGTCCAGGGGGGTGTCCAGGGGGGTAGGGGGTGGGGGTGGTGTTTAGGAGGGGTGGGGGGGCTGTCCAGAGGGTTGGGGGGTGTCCAGGGGGGTGTCCAAGCAGGTCGGGGGTGGGGGGTTGTGTCCAGGAGGGGTGGGGGTGCTTTCTAGAGGGGTCAGGGCTGTCCAGAGGGGTCGGGGGGTGTCCAGGGTGGTGTCCAAGGGGATGGGTGGGTGTGGGGGGCTGTCCAAGGGGGTGGCGGCCTGTCCAGAGGGGTCGGTGGGGTGTCCAGGGGGGTGTCCAAGGGGTTGGATGGGTGTGGGGGGCTGTCCAAGTGGGTGGAGGACTCTCCAGAGGGTATTTGGGGTTGTCCGGGTGGGTGGGGGGCTGTCCAGAGGGTTGGGGGATGTCCAGGGGGGTGTCCAAGGGGGTAGGGGGTGGGGGGTGGTGTCCAGGAGGGGCGGGGGGCTGTCCAGAGGGGTCGGGGGGTGTCCAGGGGGGTTTACAAGGGGGTGGGTGGGTGTGGGGGGCTGTCCAAGGGTGTGGGTGGGTGTTGGGGGGTGTCCAGGGGGTGTCCATGGGGGTAGGGGGTGGGGGTGGTGTTTAGGAGGGGTGGGGGGGCTATCCAGAGGGTTGGGGGGTGTCCAGGGGGGTGTCCAAGCAGGTCGGGGGTGGGGGGTTGTGTCCAGGAGGGGTGGGGGTGCTTTCTAGAGGGGTCGGGGGCTGTCCAGAGGGGTCGGGGGGTGTCCAGGGTGGTGTCCAAGGGGATGGGTGGGTGTGGGGGGCTGTCCAAGGGGGTGGCGGCCTGTCCAGAGGGGTCGGTGGGGTGTCCAGGGGGGTGTCCAAGGGGGTGGATGGGTGTGGGGGGCTGCCCAAGTGGGTGGCGGCCTCTCCATAGGGTATTTGGGGTTGTCCGGGTTGGTGGGGGGCTGTCCAGAGGGTTGGGGGATGTCCAGGGGGGTGTCCAAGGGGGTAGGGGGTGGGGGTGGTGTCCAGGAGGGGTGGGGGGCTGTCCAGAGGGGTCAGGGGGTGTCTAGGGGGGTTTAGAAGGGGGTGGGTGGGTGTGGGGGGCTGTCCAAGGGTGTGGGTGGGTGTTGGGGGGTGTCCAGGGGGGTGTCCAAGGGGGTAGGGGGTGGGGGGTGGTGTTTAGGAGGGGTGGGGGGCTGTCCAGAGGGTTGGGGGGTGTCCAGGGGGGTGTCCAAGCAGGTCGGGGGTGGGGGGTTGTGTCCAGGAGGGGTGGGGGTGCTTTCTAGAGGGGTCGGGGGCTGTCCAGAGGGGTCGGGGGGTGTCCAGGGTGGTGTCCAAGGGGATGGGTGGGTGTGGGGGGCTGTCCAAGGGGGTGGCGTCCTGTCCAGAGGGGTCGGTGGGGTGTCCAGGGGGGTGTCCAAGGGGTTGGATGGGTGTGGGGGGCTGTCCATGTGGGTGGCGGCCTCTCCAGAGGGTATTTGGGGTTGTCCGGGTGGGTGGGGGGGCTGTCTAGAGGGTTGGGGGATGTCCAGGGGGGTGTCCAAGGGGGTAGGGGGTGGGGGGTGGTGTCTAGGAGGGGCGGGGGGCTGTCCAGAGGGGTCGGGGGGTGTCCAGGGGGGTGTTATATCTTACTATATTTTGTCTAAAAAATAATATTCAAGCATATTTTTTTAAATACACATCGATTTGTTTTATATTTCAAAATTGTTTACATTCAAATTATGATTTTTTTCATATAAACATATATTTGGCTTATCTAAAATATATATATATATTTTCTATTTGTTATAGGTAATAATGAGTCGAAGTTGGATTACGGCACATCGAATGAGCAATGAATATGAGGAAGGTGTTGATGCCTTTTTGGAATTTGCTAAATGAAATGTTCCAAGTAGTGACATTTTTTTCTGTCCATGCCTGAAATGTCTGAATATGAAGAAGTTGAAAAGTAGAGAGATAAAAGATCATCTGATTTGTCATGGTTTCAATCCGAGTTAAAACCCTTGGATTTGGCATGGCGAAACTGGACAGAATGTCACTGATGATAATGAATCACAAGATGGTAACTCCGATGGAATTGAAGAAATGATTCGCGATATTGTAGCAGAACAAATTGAGATAGAACCGACAGTTGCACGTCTATATGGTGATGCCGAAAAACCATTATATCCTGGTTGTACAGATTTTACGGTTTTGTCGGTGGTGTTAAGATTGATTAACCTGAAGGCGAAACATGGATGGAGTGACAGAAGTTTTACAGAGCTGCTACAATTGATGAAAGACATTCTTCCAAAAGATAACGATCTTCCAGATTCACATTATAAGGCCAAAAAATATTATGCTCGATGGGATTGGGATACAGGAAAATACATGCCTGTCCGAATGACTGCATTATATATAGGAAGGAATATGAATTTCTGAAAGAGTGTCCTAAATGTGGGACATCACGGTATAAGGTGAAAGAAAAATCACAAGCTGATGTAGAGATTACAAAGCTCCCTTCAAAGGTATTTTGGTATCTTTCTATAATTCCTCGTTTCAAACGTTTATTTGCTAATTCACATGATGAAAAAAGGTTAAGATGGCATGCTGATGAGCGGGTATGTGATGGAAAAATACGTCATCCAGCTGATTGTCCACAATGGAAGAAAATTGATTCCCAGTACCCTACATTTGGAAATGAAATTATAAATCTGAGACTAGGCTTGTGCACAGATGGAATGAATCCATACCGAACCCTCAGTAGCACACATAGTTCATGGCCTGTTTTATTGGTAATTTACAACCTCTCTCCTGAAGTTTGTATGAAGCGCAAATATGTCATGTTGAGTATCATGATCTCTGCTCCAAAGCAACCCGGCAATGATATTGATGTATACTTGTCACCGCTGATTGATGATTTGAAACTGTTATGGGCTGATGGTATTAGGGTGTATGATTCTTATAAAATGGAATATTTTCAACTGCATGCAGTGCTTCTATTCACTATAAATGACTTCCTAGCATATGGAAATTTGTCTGGATACAATGTTAAAGGGCATAAAGCATGTCCAATTTTCGAACAACAGACGTCATATTGTCAATTGCATCATGGGAGGAAAACAGTGTACATGGGTCATCAAAAGTTTTTTCCTATGGATCACCCTTATAGAAGACTAAAAAAGGCATTCAATGGCTCACAAGAATTTTATACTGCTCCAAAACCTTTATCCCCAGATTTGTATTTTGAGAGGGTGAAAAACCTTGATGTGACATTGGGAAAGAAACAGAAATCTGGTAATGATAGACATATTTGGAAGAAAAGGTCAATATTTTTTGAGCTACCATATTGGAGGTATCATGAAGTCAAACATAATATTGATGTCATGCACGTGGAGAAGAATATCTGTGATTCTTTGATCGGAACATTTCTAGATATTAAAGGAAAGACAAAATATGGGTTGAATGCAAGGTTAGACCTACTATCAATGGGAATATGTTTGGAGTTAGCTCCCACTCCTAAAGGAAGACGAACATTTCTTCCCCCGACTTGTCATACATTATCGAAGAGGGAGAAAAGTAGCTTCTGTCAGTGTCTTCATGATATCAAAGTGCCTCAAGGTTATTCTTCAAATGTAAAAAAATTTTCTCATTGAAAGACTTGAAGTTGATAGGTATGAAATCACATGATTGTCACGTCATGATGCAACAAATTCTACCAGTTGCACTGCGTGGAATATTGCCCATCCGTGTCAGAAAGACTATAATGAGGTTGTGTTATTTTTTCAATTCAATTTGTAACAAGGCGATTGATGTGAATGCTTTGAACATTTTGGAAAAGGATGCAATTTTTATACTTTGTCATTTGGAAATTTATTTTCCTCCAACTTGTTTTGATATGATGGTGCATTTAATGATTCATCTGGTTCGAGAAATAAAGCTTTTTGGACCTGTATATCTTCGTTGGATGTATCCTTTTGAAAGGTATATGAAAATATTAAAGGGATATGTTAAAAATCCATATCGACCTGAAGACTCCATTATTGAAAAGTATATTTCTGAGGAGGTAGCAGAGTTTTGTACGAGCTACTTGACTACGGCGCAACACATAGGTTTGCCTCCATCTCGCCATGAACGGGTTAATAATGAGGGAAAGGGGATTCGTGGCTTGAAAGTCAAATCACTGTCAGCTGAACAGATGAAGAAGTTAGAATCATACATCTTGAATAACGTAGCTGATGTTCAACCGTATATCACATTGCATATTAATGAGTTGAAACAATTTCATCCAAAGAAGAAAGAAATGTGGATTTTGAATGAGCACAACAAAACTTTTTTGCCATGGTTTAAAAAGACCTTGCTTGGTAGATCAGATGTATCAGAGACATTAAAATGGATAGTGGGTGGTCCATCTTTAAATGTGATAACATGGTCCACTTATGACATTAATGGCTATACATTTCATATGAAAGCTCAGGACAACAGAAGTGCAGTTCAGAATAGTGGTGTATTGGTGTTTGCAGAAGCAATGCATTTTTCGAGTGCTAAGGACATAAACCCAATTTCGGCATCAAGTGCATATTATAGAGTGATTGAAGACATATGGGAGGCTGATTACTTTAAAATTAAAGTTCCTGTTTTTAACTGTAAATGGTTTATCGGTAACAACAGTGTCAGACACGATGAATTTGGAATGACACTTGTTAATCTGAATAGATTGGAAGACACAACTGATTCTTTTATAATGGCAACACATGCCAAAAAAATTTCTATGTAGTAGATCAATCAGATATGCAGTGGGCTGTTGTTTTACAAGGGAAAAAACAATATGTTGGTGAGGATGAATTTGATGAAGATGCTGATTTATGTGAGATCCCTACTTCCATGGAAATATTAACAGAATATAATGATGAGTATGTTGAAGACATGGTTTGTGCCATAAGGAACGATCACGATGAAGGAATTTGGGAAAACAATCCAACTTTACATTCCTAAAATTACAGGTAACACATGTTTATTTCTTGTTTACATTTACTTTTTTCATATAATGTTAGATATTGTAAATTTTTTACTTTTTTAAACATGTATCAAACCAAAATTATAAAACAATAAAAACCGTAAAGAGGAGAAGTCCTGGGCGCACCGGCTGGCCGGTGGTGGATCACCGGTTGGCCGGTGGTCCAGACAGCAAAGCTCTGTCTGGTCCACCGGCCGGCCGGTGATGATCCAACGGTCGGCCGGTGGTCCAGACAGAGAGGAAGGCTCTCTGTCTGGTCCACCGGCCGGCCGGTGGTGATCCAGCGGCCGGCAGGTGGTCGAGGCAGAGAGGAAGGCTCTCTGTCTGGTCCACCGGCCGGCCGGTGGTGAGCCAGCGGCCGGCCGATGGTGATCCAGTGGCCGGACGGTGGACCAGACAGAGAGGAAGGCTCTCTTTCTAATCCACCGGCCGGCCGGTGGCTCACCACCGGCCGGCCGGTGACACCAGGCAGTGGGAAAGACTACTGCCTGGGTCCTCCGGCTGGCCGGTGAGCTCACACCGGCTGACCGGTGGACTCAGTGAGTCCACTTTTCAGCTTTCTTGGGCCAACTCCTTGGCAACCTTTTTCCTATCAACAAAAACACTTGAAAACAAGTTAGAACATAATAAGAGTGATTGTGATCATTAAAATCCAAGAGAGAGGGGTACAACAGACTGTGTTTACCATGTTTATCATTGTTTAACATGCTTACCATATTACCAATGTTTACTATTATGTAATTTAGTACACTTTTCTATTTTCTGATTAAGTAGTATTACAATATTTGAATTTGTATATTTGCGAACTAATGTTTGTTTTTTTGATTTTAAGGAAAATGACAGATCAATCAGTTGATCAGCCACATGATTCTGGAGATGAGCATATTGGTCATACATCTGGGGAGGAACATTCACATGCTCCTATTACGAAAAAGAGTTCAAAGGTTGGTAAGCGTGGGTGCACACGTTTACCAAAATTATCACTTTCCCGTACGAAGGAGGAGAGGATAGTCGTGGATTTTGATGATGATGATCTTCCTAGAGGTCCAAATGCTAAAGATTTTAAGGGTTTTGTAGCAACTCAGGCTAAGAGAAAAGTAAGCATTCTCTATGATGATTGGAGAAGTGTGGATAAGGCGATAATTTCTCAGCTGTGGGAGACCATTTTGGTAAGATCTTTTGCTATTGTTTGACTGTTCTTTAAATGTTTCTAGTATATATAATATTTTTAACCTCTTTTTTATCAGATGACATTTGATATTCCTGACACTGGAGGAGTCAAGAAGAAATGCTTATCGTTGGCTGCTAGGAGATGGAGGGATTTCAAATCAACCCTCTCATCTGATTTCATTTATGGTCATAGGAGTCGTGAGAATCCATGTCGTATATATCCTTTTATAGATGAAGACACATGGAGACAATTTTTTGAAAGTAGAAGAAAAGAATCATTTTTGGTAAGGGCAATGTAAACTTTTATAAGCTTTCTTATATAAATGATCTTTGTAGACGCCGGAAAAGTCCGTTGTTCCCAAACGAAGCTCCGGATGCGGAAAGCGAAGTGATATTTGGAGTCAGAGGCACGTTCCGTAGGGCCCGGAGGACTTGCGCGAAATTTCAGAGGCTCGCGCGCAAAGTTGAGCCGCGGCGCGCAATCCTCCCGGGATGCGCGCAATGCGCTGGGCCGGCGCGCTATTTTGCGCGCCCGCGGCCTGCGCGGCGCCGTTGCGCGCTGGGTCCTCATTCCGCGCCCGCGAGGCGAATTGCGCGCCCGAGACCGGATTCCGCGCCCGGGGTTGCCTATAAATATAAGGCGACCCCCGACGTTTTGAAGGTTGCCGGAATCCGAAGCGTCGCTCGTTCGCGCAATCCAACCCCTTCTGCGCGCAATGTCGATCTTCAGGTAACCTCCTTTCTTTCGCGCAAAAGAGCCTTGGGGTCCGCCTTCGCGCGCAATCCCCTTGGCTCATTTCCTTTGAATAAATTTCAACCCAAAGGCCTTTGCGCGCAAAAGAAGCCTCTTGCGCGCAATTGCCCCCGGGTGCGCGCAATCCAGCCCGATTGCGCGCACCCCCCATTTTCAAAGTGGCCATTCGTTAGAGAATGAGCCGTTGCCCCCGCGCGCTACCCAAAGCCCGGTGCGCGCAATCCCAATCATCCGCGTGCGAAGCGCTGGCCCAATTGCGCGCCAGCCCGCCATTTTGCGCGCCGACCCGTGGTTTTGCGCGCAAAGCTCCTCTTTTGCGCGCAATCCGCCAGGGTCGCCTCCCTTGACCCCCTGAGGGTACCCGCCTGCGTGGCGCCCGATGGTCTTCATCCCGGGTGCCCGCACCGTGCGTTGTCTTCCCGTGCGGCCCTCCAGGCTTGCGCGAAGTGACACGGGCCTATCAGCAGCTTCTACGTCCTGCACGACGTTAAACTGTACCTCGTCCGAGTTACAAGACGTTAAACTGTTCAGCATACGTCCAAGCTGCACGACGCTAAACTTCCTAGCCCCCATCGTCCGCGCTGCAAGACGTTAAATTGCCAAGTGTTTTGTCCTCAACACACGACGTTAAACTGTGCTTCGTCCGGCAAGACGTTAAACCGTCCGCTTCGTCCTCAACACACGACGTTAAACTGTGCTTCGTCCGGCAAGACGTTAAACCGTCCGCTTCGTCCTCAACACACGACGTTAAACTGTACTTCGTCTGGCAAGACGCTAAACCGTCCGCATCATCCGATCCCGTGCTCTGCACGCAGGGTCTCCCCCGGTTTGGACGTGGCCCCCACCCGCTCGTCTCTGCAGGGATGTCGGGATTGTCCCGCTTTTGGGACGATTTAATGGGAGTGGCTTTTCCCTACGGGGGCAGGGTATTACAAACCCCTAGTTTCTCGTGGGAGGCTGCACATGTGTATCTCCATTGCGCCTGCCCACTGCCGAAGCCAGTAGAGGGTGTGACTGGGATCGAGGTGTCTTCTGCTTTCGGTCCAAGTCCCTTCCAACTGAGTTTTGCCGCATCCGGGCTGCCTCAAGTGCGTAAGTCCTGACAGAATGAACTACGTGGACTTTGATCCCTGTCTTCTACACAGGGTACGTAGGAAGCCTCTCCGAGGTTCAAGCCCACCACCTGGTCGTCCCGGTCGTATCCACGTCGGTTCGTCCATCAGTGGACCCCTACAGGGTTCACGCTTGCGTCGATTCACCTATGAATCCGCCCCTGTGGGAGACTGCCCGTGTGTATCTCCACGGTGCCTCCCCACAGCCCCCCTTTTTCCATTTCTCCTTTTATCGTCCAGCATGACGTGAAACTGTGATCCACCCAGCCGTTCCATCCCCCTCTGTGCGAGGTGGTTTGGTTCAATCCTCCGCCCGGCGGCCTCGACCTCTTCGTGAGTCGGCTTGCCGACGTCCAGCATGACGTTAAACTGTATACCCGAACTACGTTGACTTTGATCCGTGCTAACGCGCGGTACGTAGGAAGCCCCTACGGGGTCCAAGATCTCCACTCCATCATCCATCCTGATCCTTACCCGGGCCGCCACATCCCGGTGGGGTCATGCCACTTCACTCCACTCCACGTTACTTGGGAAGCCGCCCATGTGCTGGCCCCAGCGTCGGAGGTTCCCCGCAAGGGGTTCTGTCATCTGATCCACTTTTCGTGTTGATCGGTCCGATGCCGTCCCCGCTGGACGTTAAACTCGCGGCATACCCCGTGTTAAACATGGGAAGCTGAGGAAAACCTCAGGTGACACAGTTCCCCGCACCCAGTACGGGATGCCTCAGGACATCATGCCTTCGAGAAGCCCTATTAGGGACGGAAGACAGACGTGCAGAGCCGCAGTGTTATGACACGCCCCCAGCACCCAGAGCCACCCGGCCTTCTCACTGCAGGTTGCTGCCCCGCCCAGACTCCTTGGAGCGTCCGGGCGGAAGCAGCGTAATTAACCGGTGTCCATGAAGATATGGCGCCGGGAACGAGATTCACGAACATTCTTAAGTCTATGAGGGAGACCCGGATTAGGCGACGAGTTCCGAGGAGACGTCCAAGGAAGGAGGAGCCGACATCCCATCATCCCGATTTCGATCAAGGAGCAGACGCCCCTGAATAAGGGACGGATGCCGCCCGCCCTTGGAAAGAGGGACTGCGGGACCACAAGCCGCGCGCCCATCCCCTCGGGTTGACGGGTGCACGCGCGAACGCGTCCTGGCGGAACAGCGTAACCCGACGCACATCCGCACCGAAACAGAAAAATTGTGAACCCGACGTGAATCTCTTCTCCTCGATACGAAGACCGATGGCTTTCAGAGGTGTTGGAAGGCCGGCATGTTTCCCGGCCAAGCATTCAGTCTTACCCGCCAGGGGCTGGGGAAGTGAAATCGGGCACTCCGTCTCGCAACGTCGAGGGCCTGGGTTCCCCCCACGGAAGGCGTCGTGGCGCTAATGGTTGGTTGCCGATTCCTTTTTCCTGTCAGTGTTAATGGGTTCTTCTCCCTGCTTTCAGAAATCAGGTCGCCCGATCCAGTGCCCGATCTCCACCCGCCCACTGGCGCAAGGATAGGGGAAACACCGACGCGGCTACTCCGCGCGGTCCTGCCCGTTCCACAGTCGTCCCAGCAGCCGCAATTGCGGGACGACCACGCCCTCTCTCCCCCTCGGAGGTCATCCAGAGAAGGGTGATCAACACCCTGGTGCGGAGATACGAGGAAGAGGGAGTCATCCCCACTAGGGAAATGGCTCGCCTAGACCTTGAGGAAGCTGCGCCTCGCCACCACCGCCGCCCCCGAGGGCCGCGCAGGGAGGCACCGCTACCTACCTCAACGTCCAATCGCTTCGGGAGTTTATCCCCGGAGCGCTCTGACAGTTCCCTTCCCTACGCGGATGAGGTGGAAGATGCCCGGGATCACCCTATCCGGGATTCGCTCCAGGGATCTACGGTAAGGACTCCCGCCAGGCCACGGCGACACCGCCGCCAGGCCTCTCCAGTCGAAGAGCGGGCTCTCCACCTGCCTGCGCCGCTCATCCCGACTCGTCTGTCTCGACGCCAACGTCGGGCACGAGCGGAAGAGGATTCCCACCTTGGGGCTCTAGCAACAGCGGCCGCATTGGCCCAATCCACTGCTGGCTCCAGTCGCCAGGCCTCTGCGCATCCTGAGCAGGGGAACTCCTATGCCCGACCTGGATCGAGGCCCCGACCGCCCCAAAGGCAGGTTGGGTCGACTCTCCCGGTTGTTGGCACTGGCAGTAGCCACCGCGGACCACCTCGCGGTAGCGCTATTCACCGGCAGGATCTACTCTGTGTGGCCGATCCAGGGGGCATGGGTCATCCCACCTTCTGATCCCGGCCCGGAGGCCTGCCCGGAATCATCTCTCCCCGCGTCCCCTTTGATATCTGTCCCGGTGCCCCTCGCACCTTGGTTCCCAGTCCTCTTGGCCCCAGCACCAGTGCGGCCGGAGGACGCCAGGACAGAGATCAGCCCTTCCCTGAAGAACCACCCAGGGGCAGGAAGGCAAGACGTCGACGCCGAGGGAAGAATGTTACGGAATTCCGGACAGAGATCCGACCGGTTTGCTTCTCTGACTCAGAGGCGGAGTACGATTCGGCGACAGAGCCCCTTCCCCAATCCCGCCAGTCAAGGGCAGGGGTAGGAATGCGGCACGTCAGCCTCGTGCTCCCCGAGAGCGAGATCGATGTGATCCCCGCTTCTCTCCGAAGGTATATCCGGAGTAACGAGGGCCTGGTAGACCCCCAAGGATCAAGCTTGCGGTTGGTACCGGCCCCTCCGGAAGTGCCTTCCGTCTCGATCGGAGAAGCCGGAGACTTTTTCTGGGGACCGACGGTCGAACCACGATTTGGTGCGCCCTCGGCGAGCACCGATGCTACGGCAGGATGTTCGCTCGCCGGCCCGTCCTATCGTGATGTGGTAGCCAGGGCACCGCCACCCTCAGAGGGCGGCCCGGGATATGGAGGCCAATCGGCCTGCTCGCCGTATTCACCGCCGGCCAGCCCGTCAGCCCGGCGGCCCGCCTCGGCACCACTACCAGTTCCCTGTCCGTTCCCAGCCATGGAAGAGGACCAAGGAGATCTGAGTCCCGAGTTTGAGTCGTGGAGCTTCTGGACCGTCCTTGCAGAGGGCCACTTCCCTGAGAAGTTTTGGCCAGTCGCAGGACCGGGCTTTGATGCACCCGAATCGCTCACCCCGGATGAGTTCGAATGCTTCCGCTGAACTCTCCGGGAGACTCGCTCCTGTCTTCGCCGCCTACAAATGCCATACCCCGGGATTCAATCGCACCTGGAGGATATTGGTGAGCAGTGCCGTCAAATTGACCTGGCCATGCTCCCCGCGGTTCGGCGCCCCGGGTCATTTGAGCACCACGAGGCCCTCCAACAACGATGCGTTGAGTGTTTTCAAGTACTCCGCAAAGTTATCGAGGAAGCCACTCCCCACGTGTATATCCGTGGATGGGGGCAGTACGCTGCCCTACGCTTCAGTGTGATTCGCCGACAGCCCGATTCGCTGGGTGGCCCTGAGGGTATATCCCCAGGGACAGAAACAGTCAATATGGCTGACCTGTCGGGAGAGGGGAACGACTTGGAACTTCTCGACGGGGGCTTCCCCCCCGAAGACAAGCCGTCGTCAGATCCATCAGTGAGAGTTACTCGTCATCAGAGGAACCTCCTGGGGCTCCCCGCACCCACTGAAGCACTGACGTTGAGCCGAAACGTCAGCAAAGGAAAAGAGCACAGCGAGGCTATAAGGCCCGCCGACCCATCTGCCTCCATGCAGAGGGCAGAGGAGGATCCCGAGAAGGCTACGCTACGTCAGCAGCTCGCCGAACAGAAGAAGCTGGTTGACCAGCTCCTCGCCGAGCGCGCTGCAGAACGGCGGCCTGACTACGGTGATCCCAGGCCAGGACCGCATGGACCGGAACAACCGCTCCTCGATGAGACTCTCCCGGGCAACCGTGATTACGCCGTGTTCGCCGACAGGAGAGAGGCCATTGCCTATGGCAAGAGGGCGCGGTATGTTTCGCCACACCCTCCCGAGCGGCGTGACTACCTGAGAGATCCCGCTCGGATTCCTCCCGCTGCCCCTAGGGCCGCTCCGCCCGCCATCCCACGAGCTGCCGAGTTCGACGACCCGGTCGACGACCCGATTGAAGGGCCATGCAATGCGCTCGTGGTTAGAGATCCTCGCCAGGACTGGAACCCATGTCCGGACGATCCGATGGCGGCACTCATTGCCCGCTTGGAAGCCTTGGAGACTCGGCAGGTGGTGATCCCACCGGACGGCAAGCCCTACCCAGCATGGGTGGATGACATGACGGCGCCTCCGGGATTCGGGAATCCCACTTTCGCCCCCTTCAACGGAACTGGAGATCCGCCACAGCATTTAGCCCACTTCAACTCGAGGTGCGGGCCTATGTTGGGGACTCCGGCGCAGCAGGAGGCCGCTAAGCTTCGCTGCTTTGTTCAGACACTGGAAGGGCCAGCATTTGTCTGGTACAGCCAGCTCCCCGTCGGGTCGGTAACCAGCTGGGAGGACCTCCGTAGACAGTTCCTCTACCAGTTCAGTTCCACGACCCGGAAGACAAGTATCGCAGACCTCTTCAAGTGTAAGCAGAGGCCTGATGAGCGAGTCGCAGACTTCGTCGCCCGATGGAAGGGTCTCACGTATTCCCTTGACATGCCATTGACTCAGGAGCAGTTGCTGACAATGTGCGTCGGGAACGTCAAGACCGAGCTGGTCCGTTCCCTGATCACTTAGAATTACCCTGGAGGGTTCAGGGACTTCTCGGACAAAGCTCAACGTCTTGAGGAAGCCCTGCAACAGGCCAGCCAGGCACACCCGCTGCCTCCAATGATTCCTGCAAGGAGAGTCAGCAGGGCTGAGCCCGCTGTTGTCGCCCAGATAGAGGCCCCCAGGCCATTGGAGCTGCTGCCGGTGAGGCCAGCTCCACAGCCTCACAGGAATCCGCCTCCACGGGCTCAGTTCCCGGCCCAGCAGCGGCAGCCTCAGAACCGGCCGGCCCCTCCGCGTAATGTACCGCCGCAACCCAGGTGAGATAATCAGGGTCCACCTCCTCGGCCGGCCCCTCCAGCCCCTCATCAAGACCACGCTCCCAGGGGCCCGCGACACCTGACTTACTCATTCCACGAGGATCAGGTCCCCGGTTATTTCCAGAGCGCCCTGGAGCAGAGGATTGTGCGATTGCCTGAGTGTTGGAGGCCAGAGGAGGCACATCTTACGAATAACCCCCGCTACTGCCCCTACCATCGGGCCCTGGGGCACACCATCCAGCGGTGCTATGTGTTTAAGGATTGGCTCCAAGACCAGATTAACAACAATGTAATCAGGTTGGGCCCAGCTCCAGCACAAGTGGCGGGCGTATTCGTGGGATCAGATGACGATGGTGGCAACGAGGACGAATGGCAGCTGGTCTCCGACCGCGGATCCCAGAAGTACAATAACTGGATGGCCCACAAGACGACCATTCGCGCCCATGGAATCATCCGTGCGCGCTTGAATCAGCCTGAGCCCCCAGAACCTGCGGGTGCTGCTTCGGCATCGTCGTCCCAGCCTGCCTCTTCCAAGAGGAGAAAACGGCGGCAGCGCAAGAAGGAAGAGCGCGCCCCGCCGGTTCCGCCACTATCCCGCACTCTCGGCGATTTCATGCCCCCGGAGATGGGGGTCCCTCCTCGGATCCGCCCGGTGATGGATGATTCGTCCGATGACTGTATTGGGTACGCTTCGGTTAATACCGTCGAGCTGGTAAATCCCTTTTCGGTTCCCGACGTTGAAGAACACCAGGTGGACCTCCCTAGTGTCCCCGGTCGTCGCTACCGTCGGAAGAACCGCAGCAACAGGAGTCGCCGGGGCACAGCCGTTGGTACCTCCAGCCAGGCCGTGCACGCCACTGAGACTAGGCAGCAGGCTCAAAACCGAGCTCAGCGCGCGCAGCCCCCCATCCGGGGATGACGGATTCGCCTCCGCCACTGTTTGTGGTGTGGGACCAGGCAGAACCGCCTCAGCCGCGTCGCGACCAGCTCCGCCCTGCCATGAGTCCATCCCGGCCTCCTGACTCCAGTACGGTGACCATTTCCCGGACTGCGACCAGTGAACAGCGAGATGCGCCAAGTACCAGTCGGCCGCCGATCCAACCGGCAAGGCCCGTCATGCCACCAACCGCAGAGCAACCTCCTGCAACCAGGGGCTCGCGCTTGGCCAAAAAGTATGATGTCCTGAAGCACTTGGCCGACATCCCAGCAAGGCTCTCCATCCTTGAGGCTCTGCGCATGTCATCTGAGATGCGCGAGGCACTCGCTGAAGCCCTGAAAAGCCCCCTCCAGTTTGAGACAGAGGTTGCGGCTGCAGAGGCCTTTCACGCCGAAACGATCGAGGACGCCGAATGCCAGGCAGTTATCTCGTTCTCTGGTAAGGATGAAGACCCTCCTATAAAGGGACATATCCGTCCGCTGTATGTCACTGGCCAGTTCAATGGCCTTGAAGTCCGGCGCTGTCTTGTCGACACGGGGTCCGGGATTAACCTGATTCCAACTCGGACGCTCCGGAGATTGGGGTTGTCTGAGGATGACTTAATTCCCTCCGACCTCAGGATCCAGGGGTACGACCGCACCGAGCAAACCCCGGTCGGCAAGATACGTTTGAAGACCCAGTTCGGTGACTTGGTTGCCAACACCGAATTCATGGTAGTCTCTCAGGACACTGCGTATAACGCATTGATGGGAAGGCCATGGCTTCACCTTCACGCGGCGGTTCCCTCGTCATACCACCAATGCCTCAAATACTCCCTTAATGGTCGAGTAGGCGTACTTCAAGGAGATGCCTCTCCTTTTGCCTCATGTGAAGCCCGCTATCTGGACGCGGACTATTACAAGAGCAAGGATAAGCAGATCCTGGCAGGTGAGGTTGAGCCTGTCGCTGTTGCAAGCGATCCCTGGGCAAGTCTGGATGACGCTTACGTCCTCCCGATTCACCGGTTGGACGTCGCCATGGTCTTGACGGTCCGCGAGTCTCCTGATGAGATGGCCGCGACCGCCCGCGCCAGCACCAGTGGCCCAGCAGGATCTGGTAGCCCCAATGCAGTTTCCAACGCAGTCTCTCCCGTGGACGATCCCTCCCCGAGCGGAGAGGATATGGAAGACGCACCCCCAGCCTTTGAGGAGGGCGTCCCCGCCACGGTCGATGAGTTAATACAGGTGAACCTTGGAACCGAGGCCGATCCAAGACCCACATTGGTTAGTGCCGCCATGCCCTCTGAGGAGCGGCAGCAGTACGTGGACTTTCTCAGGCAGCACCGTGATGTGTTCGCTTGGGGCTATGACGAGATGCCGGGGCTAGATCCTCAGGTAGCCGTCCACCGCCTTGGTCTCCCGGCGAACCATCGCGGGTTCAAGCAGCCTCCCAGGAAGATGCACCCATCCCAAGGTGCCATGGTTGAGGCCGAAGTTGACAAGCTTATCAAAGCCAACTTCGTGAGGGAAGTTCAGTACCCCAAATGGCTGGCCAACATTGTGCCGGTCAGGAAGAAGAACGGGCAGATTAGAGTCTGCATCGACTTCCGCGATCTCAACGGCCACTGTCCGAAGGATGATTTTCCCCTTCCAGTGACAGAGCTGTTGATTGATGCCACGGCAGGGTTCCAAGCCCTCTCCTTCATGGATGGATACTCCGGATACAACCAAATTCGGATGGCCCCTGAGGATGAGGAGTTCACTGCCTTCAGGGCCCCCCAAGGTACCTTTTGCTACCGGGTCATGCCCTTCGGCCTGAAGAACGCAGGTACCACCTATCAACGGGTGATGCACCGCATATTCAAGCCAATCCTCGGCACACTGGTGGAATGCTACGTCGACGACTTGGTTGTCAAATCGCGCCAGCGTCGGGACCATCTCAAAGATCTTGAGAAAGTGTTCAGCTTCCTCCGGTCTCGCTGCCTGAAGATGAACCCGTTGAAGTGTGCCTTTGGGGTCACCTCCGGAAAGTTCCTTGGATTTGTGGTAAGATACCGGGGTATTGAGATCGACCCAGAGAAAATCAGGGCGATTAGCCAGATGCCTCCCCCAGGTACCGTCCGGGAACTGCAAGGGTTCCAAGGCCACTTAGCCTATATACGCCGATTCATTGCGAATCTGGCCGGCAAGTGTAAGCCCTTTTCTCGGCTCATGAAGAAGGGTGCCACCTATGCATGGGATAAAGAGTGTCAGACCGCTTTCGAGGAAATCAAGCAGTACCTGCTTCAACCTCCGGTCCTGATGCCGCCCGTATCCGGAAAGCCGCTGGTCCTTTATGTGACCGCCCTGGAACGGTCCCTGGGTGCCCTTCTCGCCCAGAAGAACAACGAGGGAACAGAGAATAGCCTCTATTACCTTAGTCGCATTCTCCTCGATGCGGAAGTTAGGTATTCCCCCATCGAGAAGAGCTGCCTGGCGCTCGTATTTTCCGTACAGAAATTACGGCACTACTTGCAGCACCATGAGGTACAGTTGGTTTCTCGGGTAGACCCGTTGAAATATATCCTGAGCCGGCCTATGTTGACTGGCCGCCTAGCGCGGTGGGCTGTGATTCTCCAGCAGTTCGACATCAGGTATGTGTCTCAGAAGGCCATCAAAGGGCAAGCATTGGCAGACTTTCTGGCGGCTCACCCGACCTCCGCGGATCAGCCGCTGGATCTAGGCTTTCCTGATGAGGCCATTCTCTCGGTTGATCGAGCCGATCCATGCTGGCAGATGCACTTTGACGGTGCATCCCGGAGCCCCACCGGTAGAAGACTCGATAATCCTAAGCTCAACAGAGTGGGCTTGGGCATCGTCTTCATTACCCCGGAGCGAGCCGTGCTGCCATACTCTTTCCTGTTGTCAGAGGGCTGTACCAACAATGAGGCGGAATACCATGCCCTCATCACCGGCCTCGAGTTGGCTCTCGAGATCGACGTGCCCCGTCTGTGCGTGAAAGGGGACTCCGAGCTGGTCGTTAAGCAGATCAATGGCGACTACGTTGTCAGGAAGCCGGAACTTGTGCCATTGTTGGAGTGCACCCTCCTTCTGATGGCCCGGTTCCCTTCTCGGCCGGAAATTGTCCATGTTCCCCGGTCGCAGAACGGTCGAGCAGATGCTTTGGCCAGCCTCGCTGCGTCACTTGCGGAGCCTGAACAGGACAACCTGATCGTCCGCGTGACGCGCCGCAGGCTCATCGTTCCCGTCATCCCGGAAGAAGATCGCGGCCCGTTGGTAAGTAACCTCACCACGGTTTCCCCTATGCCCGGAGCCCCGAGTACCCCAGATATGACAGTCGGATCAGCCCCTGATTGGAGGACGCCTTTGGTTGAGTACCTCCAACATGGCATTCTTCCATCGGATCGGGCCGAGCGCGAGCGAGTTCGACGCCGCGCATCGCAGTTCGTCCTCCAGAGCAGTCCCGGCCTGGAGCAGATCCTCTACAAACGCGGATTTGATGGTGTTCTCCTCCGTTGCCTTCAGGGAGTTGAGATCCCACGAGTCATGCAAGAGGTTCATGCTGGTTCATGTGGCGCCCACCAGACTGGGCCGAAGCTGTCCCACCAGATTCGGAGGTTGGGATACTTCTGGCCCTCTATGATCCATGACTGCATCGAGTATGCCAGGAGGTGCCATGCGTGCCAGGTTCATGCGAACTTTGTGCATCGGCCGCCGGAGCCTCTCCATACCACAAGGTATTCCTGGCCCTTTGCAGTCTGGGGACTGGACGTCATGGGACCTTACCCGCCGGCGACAGCTCGCCAGTGCCGGTTCATTCTGACCGCTACGGACTTCTTCTCCAAATGGGCAGAAGCGATTCCGCTCAGAGAGGTCAAATCTTGTTCGATCGCTGACTTCGTGACCTCCAACATCATCTATCGATTTGGAGTGCCTCACGCTATCCTCACGGATAACGGAACCAATTTCCGAGCAGCCGAGTTGAAGAAGTTGTACGCCAAGTATAATATTCGCTCGAACCATACATCTCGCTATCATGCACAGGCGAATGGACAGATCGAGGCGTTCAACAAAACCCTCTCTAACATTCTGCAAAAGATGGTTGGTCAGAACAAGAAGAGTTGGCCGGACAAGCTCCCCAACGCCCTCTGGGCTTATCGGACGACGACTCGCAATTCCACCCAGATGACCCCTTATTCCCTGGTGTATGGAGCTGAGGTCGTCCTGCCCATCGAGATCCAGTTGCCGTCCTTGCGCACTGCGGTCTACGACCAGCAAGCGCCGTACAGAGTTGCTGAAGCCCGTCTAGTCGAGTTGGAAGCACTGGATGAGAATAGACTTCGCGCTTTGCACAACTTGGAGAGGCATCAAAGAAGAATGGCTCGAGCTTTCAATAAGAAGGTTCGCCTCCGCTCCTTCCTGCAGGGTGATCTAGTGCTAGCCCTAAGAGCGCCGATGATCCCCGGCAGGAAGCCGCCCAAGTTGGAGCCCAAGTGGGAGGGACCTTTTGTTGTCCACAAGGTCTATCCCAATGGCGCGTACTCCCTAGCGACTATGGATGGTGAGCGTGTCACTCCTCCCACCAACGCTAGGTTCCTCAAGCAGTACTTTGTCTGAGTGTACCAACGTCCAGCATGACGTTAAACTGCACATTTGTCCAGCAAGACGTTAAACTGCACATACGTCCTGCACGACGTTAAACTGCATTCGTCCAGGCTACAAGACGTTAAACTATTCAGCATTCGTCCGCGCTGCAAGACGTTAAACTATCAAGTGCTTCGTCCTGCATGACGCTAAACTGCACTGCGTCCGAGCTACAAGACGTTAAACTGTTCAGCATTCGTCCTGCATGACGTAAAACTGCCTCTTAAGAACTACGTATGGCTTGATTCCCATCCTTATGGGATACGTAGGACCGCCTGAACATTCATGTTTCAGGCCCAGCCCCATCCTTCGGGAATTTCCATCCCATCTCGGGCCCTTGGCCCAGTTGCCTTCGGGTGTGCGGCGTATGGTGTGAACGCGGGGCTATGCCCTCATTCACGTCGGTTTGCTCGTCACGCTGTGCGCCCCCCCCCCCCCACGTTGGGGATGCCTTCTGCTCCCCCCTTCCTTTTTTATCTCTTTTCGTCCTGCATGACGTTAAACTGCCTCTCCAGAACTACGTATGGCTTGATTCCCATCCTTATGGGATACGTAGGACCGCCTGGACATTCATGTTTCATGCCCAGCCCCATTTCCCGGGAATCTCTATCCCGTGTTGGGCCTCTGGCCCCAGTTCCCCTCCTTTTTTGTGCGAGGCATATCGCGTGAGCGGGGGATTATGTCCTCATTCACGTCGGTCTACTGGCCGCGCCATACGCCTCCCCCATGTGTGGGACTACCTCACACCCCTCATCATCCTGCATGACGTTAAACTGCCTCTTAAGAAATACGTATGGCTTGATTCCCATCCTTATGGGATACGTAGGACCGCCTGGACGCTGATGTTCCAGGTCCAGCCCCGTCTCCTGGTTGATCACGGGGATCTGCCCTCTTTTGGTTGCTCTCAGGGTGAGTCCTCCGACCCTTTCCGGAGATCTGTTAACATGTTTTGGGTACTTCGGTCTACGACTCGTAGTGTCAGATTCAATCCCGACAAGTCCTGTGTTGCTTGTCAGGCCTCGCGCTTCCTCTTGTTCGAGCCGTCACTCAAAGGGATCCTCGTTGGCGGTTTGGGTACGATGCCTCAGTGCTCTCCTACCGCTCCGGGTCGATTTACCGGCGGGTCTTGGGCCGCAAATCGATATGAATCCTGCGATTGAACGGTTGATGCTCGTTTGCTTTCCCCGTCTTAGGCTGACGCGATCGGATGTTGTGTTGCGAATATGGTCAGTAACGTCCTTGATCGCCATGTCGGCTCTTTCAGGCTCTGAACATTGGATTGCGCAGTCCTCATCACACTCCGCCTTTATGCGTTGTAGTGGAATCTCGACACTCTCTTCATACTGACCTCCAGTACACCTCTACACGTTAGGCAGACCAACCGGGGTAATGATGTCGTTCGAGGATCCCATGATCTGAGCACCAAGGATATATGCGGATATCCTCCCTAAGGGTCATGCGTAGCTGGACCCTCGTCCCCATAAGGAGGAGGGGGTCGCCCGAACAATCGCGTTCTGGGCCCAGTATATCTGGAGGCTAGCATCTCTTCCCCTCGGGTGATGGACATACGCAGACCCCTATCCCAAGACTCTTCTCCTGGAATCGTGCGTGACTGCAGGGCTGGGTATGCTCCCACCTCCGCCGTGTCCGCCGTACCGCAATAAGCGGATTCCTCCATGGTCCGAACCACACGACCATAAACTGTGTTGTCTGGTCCTACCACACGACCGTAAACTGTGATCGTCTTGGCCGCCCGACGAGAAACGACACTGCATCGTGATGTTCTCCTCGGGGGACACTCATGTTGGGCGCTGGTTAATAACCACGCCATTCATCAATGCCTTCCATGGATTGATTATTGTGGCGACGCCAGAGATTTCTCAATCCCAGGCGCGTCGCCGCACAAAGAAAAACCATTCATCTTTAAGGACAAACAAGAAATATCAAATGCCGCTCCTTCTGTGTGCGAGGGTCAGACCCGCACTCTTCCCCGCGCTGGTGCCCGATTGTGTTGCGCCGCGCTTCAAGAACTACGTGCGGCTTAATTCCCATCCTTATGGGATACGTAGGAACGCCCGGATGTTTGAAACTTCGGGTCCAGCCCCCCACCTCTTAGTGATTCCCCCTTCTCTGGGGAATCCGCCGCCTTCAGGTCACCCTCAAGGCGTGTTCCCCGACCCCTTGCAGTGGTCCACCGGTGTCAAGAATACTCTGGTTTATTGCCAGGAGGGTCAGGATCCGCTTGGTCAGGTTTCCTTCGCTTTTCAGGCTTCGTGCTCCCTTTCATTCGGACCCATCGTCTACGCCCTGGGTGGAGCCCCCGTGAACGGTTCAGACACAATGCCTCAGTGCTCTCCCACCGACTCGGGCCGGTACCCCCAATGGCCTCGGGCAGCAAATCGATATGAATCCTGCGATTGAGCGGTTGATGCTCGTTTGCTGCCTCATTCCACCAACGGTTAGTGCGATATTGATGCTGCTTTTCTGCCACGGTCGGCAGTACTCTCATATCGTTACGCCGGTGCCCCCAGTCCTTGAATGAATGGCCGCATGATTCGCATTTTCCACCTCCCATTCCGGCCAGGCGAAACCTCGACACTCTTGACACTATCCCTCAGTGCATCTTCGCATATCCAGGGGATATGACCACGATGTGGCGTGCTTTGAGGTCCTTATGGTCCGAGCTCTAAGACCTTAAACTAAGATCTCTCCTTATGGTCCGAGCTCTAAGACCTTAAACTAAGATCTCTCCTTATGGTCCGAGCTCTAAGACCTTAAACTAAGATCTCTCCTTATGGTCCGAGCTCTAAGACCTTAAACTAAGATCTCTCCTTATGGTCCGAGCTCTAAGACCTTAAACTAAGATCTCCCCTTATGGTCCGAGCTCTAAGACCTTAAACTAAGATCTCCCCTTATGGTCCGAGCTCTAAGACCTTAAACTAAGATCTCTCCTTATGGTCCGAGCTCTAAGACCTTAAACTAAGATCTCTCCTTATGGTCCGAGCTCTAAGACCTTAAACTAAGATCTCTCCTTATGGTCCGAGCTCTAAGACCTTAAACTAAGATCTAGACCTTATGGTCCGAGCTCTAAGACCTTAAACTAAGATCTACCCCTATGGTCCGAGCTCTACGACCCTAAACTAAGATCTCCCCAAATGGGGTCCTACGTCCTGCATGACGTTAAACTGCACTCTCAGAACTACGTGTGGCTTGATCTCCAGCCTGATGGAGTACGTAGGAACGCCTGGGCATTCCGACTCGGGTCCAGCCTCAGGGATCGTTAAGTCCCACCCCTCCTCGTCGCCGGCCGTCTGGCCTGACTTCGGGTAGAGTGGTGCAGTTGTGATATTCTCCCCGATTCAGCTCGGGATGCCCCATCGCAAGAATGGGAAGCGACGGTTTCCTCGTCAGAGAGGTGTTGTCTGAGAATTGAGGTGACTCACGGCCAGATTAGTGCATCCGCCTAATACGATCTCCCCACGGTGGCACAATTTTGAGAGCGTTGGATTCTGTCCGAACAAATCGTCACTTCGCCCCACGCTTCGCATGCCCTGTTGATCTGGATTTCCACCCTTGTGTCTGAAGGAACCCCAAAGCGGTATTCATGATGACATGTGGTCCGCCTCCTGCAATATGAATGATGGCCTTTTTCGGTCCGTCTATTGCAGTTGTTATGGTCGATCCACTGTCCGCCTACCGTCTTGGGCATTTCCTGGAAGGCCGACCGTTGTGGATGTCTGGATTCGGGACACGCGATTCACCCTTTCTCATTTCCCTATGTTCGGATAAAATCTCAACGCCCCTAGCATTGTCCCGCTCGTGTGTTGGAACAAGTTGGGGGGATGATACATTGATTAGGCTTGAGGTCTCCTTTCTTAGGAATGACCTCCCTCTTTTCTCTAAGAAATCCAGGCCCAATTGCGGATGCCTGATGCTTGGTTAACACTCCCGCAAGACATCGAATTGTGGTTGAGCATGTTAAACCAAAAGATGCAGATAAATATATTGATTCATACAGATGGATCAAAGTAGCGGAAGCAAATGTTTTGGGAATGGCAAAACAAAGCCCTTAGGGATTAGCGTGCTGAATGAGTCTTTCTAATGCCGCTACCCTTTGGCTGGTGGCCTCCAGAGCTGCTTCTCGCTCTCTGCATGCCCTCTCTTCGTCGGCGGTCGCAGCGCGCAGTTCGTCGATTCTGGCCTGTGCACGCTCCCGCTCGACCTGAATTGTGACCATCTGTTGGCCCGCCTCCGTCAGCTGTACCTGGGCGTCAACCAGCTGGGCTGCTAGTTGCTCCACAAGCTCGGTACACGTTGCGACGAAGGCCTCCTTCTCTGCCGCTTTCCCTTCGAGGCGCCGGACTTCCTGCTCCGCCGCGAGGAGCGCCCGCGTGCTCTTCGACATGTCCTGATTTTGTGTGACGTCGGCACGCCGGCAGCTCTCGCGCATCTTTTCGGCCATGAAATCACGGACCGTTAGATGGAGGCGTTGAGCATCAGCTCCCCCGGCACACAGAAAGCGCAGCCAGGTTTGAAGTGATCCCATGCGCCCCAGCCACTCCGACGGGTCTCGCTTGAGGAAGCGCTGGATGCACTTCCACCCCCTACGGCGCGTTATCCGGCTCTCCTCGACCGCCTCCGTGTCTGAGTCATCCATCTCCTCGGGATCGGCAGGCCGGTAGGCAGGGAAGGCAGCCAGCAGGTCTGCTGCAGGGTCCGCCCCTCGGAGGTCCTCACGAGGGATAGGTTCCCCAACATCCGGGCGACCTTCTTCTCTCTCCCCAGCGGCGCAGACACCCTCGTCAGCCCCCAACCTCTCTCCGATGGCAGCACCGCCGACGTCCGCAGCCCCTTGATCAGCAGTTGGTGGGGCCGGCTCGGTCTGGGAAGTCTGTTCCGGAGCAGGCGGCATGTCTGCCACCGGTCCACTCGTGGATGGCCCGGGTTCGGCAACCCGATGAGCCTCCAGTGTTGAGATCACTGCGCAGGACATGCCATGGTTAGTCACGGATCGTCAACGGCAAGCACCAGCAGTAAAGTAGGGAGACTTACGGGAGTTCGGAGCGTCATCTTCCGCTATCCCGGTCGCCGCAAGAACAGTTGCAGCAGGGGACCCCTTAGCGCTTGTCAGTTCGATAATGGGTGCCTGGCCCCCGCCTTGTCCTGCTGGCGCCTCTCCTACTCCCGCTGAGGACGCCTGACCGACATCCGTGTGCTCCTGAGAAAGATGGAGAAATGGGTTAGAAGCTGCATAAGAGAGTGGATGAAGCAGGTTGAGTAGGGATAGAAGCGGACCTCGAGGAGCTCAGTGACATCAACGTTGTCAGAGACGGCCACCTCGCCGCTCTCCCGTGGGCTCCCCTGATGGGATCTTCCCTCGGAGCCTTCATCTTCCCCCATTTCCTCCTCTTCTTCGGAGTCGCTGCTACTATCATCTTCTTCCGGCGGCATCTGTTCCGGAGCGGGCTCGAGACCGAGCATCACCTTCACCAGAAGGGATGGCTCCGCGCGCTGACCACGTTGGCGCGCGTACTCGTCCATGGCCGTCAGATACGCATACTGCCGGTTGAAGTCCACTCTGTCGGCAATCTGGAGGCGCCCGACCTCTGGCAGATAGATTCCTTCTCTGAGTATCTTTCGCCAGATGGCGTCGGTCCCTAGTGACTGCCGCAGAGTCATCCAGGCCGACCACAGCGCCGGGAAGACCGCATCATGGGAAGGTTCGAGCAGACGTCTCACCTGCTTCCCGGGCCGCTCGTCGACCACCGCACGTGCCCCCTCTCTGGGCGCTGAGGTCGTGGCGGCAGCTCGCGATGTGCCCGCCGCCGAAGTCCCTGCCCGCGCCGGCTCCGCTGTTTGGCGCGCCTCCGTTCTCCCCCGTGTGGCGGCGCCTCGCCTCCTTCCTTGACGCCTGGTCTCCGCACGGGTAACCTCGAGCCGCCGAACTAGCTTCCGCAAAAGCCCCTCAGGGTACGCGATGGCCCAGTGTTCGGCGTACTCGGTTTCCAAGCCTGCGTCAACTCCGGTAGGAGGGAGAGTGATGACGTCGCCAGAGCCGAAAGCGGCAAACATCAGCCACATCTGGCGAAGGACGCCAGGCTTCGTCTCCTCCCGGACAGCAGTGAATACCCTCTTCGGCATCCGTTGAAGGCACCCGAACTGCCTGGCGAACCGGGTCGGCACGTAAGGCTCGCAGATCACCTTCCCGTCGATCCGAGCCACGAGCACCCCGCCCCGCATGTTCAGGAAGTATTCATGCTGCTCCAGCGGACCCTGCCCATTGTCGATCATCTGGCCGACGGGAGTGGGGAACGGACTGAAGTTGAAGTTGGCATGATTTCCAATCCGGATCCGCACGCCCTCCTCACTTAGGGTCATCGGAGCGACCCCCGCGATGTTCAGCAGGGAGGGTCGCAGGCCGTTGCCCGGAGGAATGATGGCGTTCGGAAACGTGTACCCACCGAGGTGAGCAGCCACCCAGCCGTGGAAGAACTGAAAGGGCCCACAGATCCTTCGTGGCGACCCCCCTCGTGAGATGCGTCCCAGGATGGCATACAGCCTCGCCAACACTGGGACCCCGAGGTTGTATCTCTTGTTGGCGGCCATAGCACCCGCCATCGCCAGTGCCGCCGGGCGAACGCCCATTCTCGCGTCCCGCACTGGCAGGAGCCACCCACTCAGAAAGGCGGCCAGGAACGCCGCGTACCGGACATTTGGGTCCCGGGCCTCGATGACGCGGTACCCCCATGAGCGGTAGTCGCCCGTCTCCAGGACCCGCCAGTACGACCCGTTCCGGCTCCTCTGAGCTGCGGTCGGGCACCGCTTCCCCCTACCTGGCATCTTGACCGCTGGGTCATGCTCCAAGAACTGGCCGAACCACTCCTTATAGGCTATGTCCTTCTGGAAGTCTTTGATCCCGAGCCGCTGCGTAGCCAGGTCAAGCAGATGCCAGGTCAGGATGGGAGTCCGTGACCTGTCCTCCCAGGTGTTCTTCGGTGGCAGGAACTCATCGTATTGGTAGCCCTCCAGCGGGATACCTCCGATGCAGTGGATGTCCCAGAGACCGATGCCGACCTCCCCATGGTGAAGATGGAAGGTGTTGGTATCCGGAGACCATCGGGTGAACAGCTCCGGCCCGAGCTCGGACTGCTGGTAGAAGTGGAACTGCGACGTCCACACCGCCTCGAACAAGCCGATGTACCGAAGCTCCTCTGCGAAGTGATCGCAAGTGTGGCGTACCCAGAACGCCCAGGCCCACTCACTGGTGAAGTTTCCCCCAGACCGCAAGTCCCAGTCCTTCAGCCAGCCCTTGGTGTCGTCCGTGACGCTCTGGCGATATATGCTCGAGTAGAGGGTTGGAGAATTCTCCGCAGTAGGCTCACCCCCGTCAATGGTCCGCGTCCTCGGGTTCAGGACGTAGACATCCAAGTGCCTGGTCTCCCTGGCAGGATGCCCATTGTTGGTGATGTTATAGCGGGGAAGCTCGCCCTCCCGAGTCACCCAGGTCCGTGGCGCATCAACCTCGAACCCTGGCACCGGAACCTCATCGAGGATGCCGAAGTTCCAGAGCGGCAGGTTGTCCGACAGTGGATATGTCTTCTGGGCCGGCGTTAGTAAGTCGAACAAGGATTGATTGTTGGAAACAATCTCCTTGGCTCCGTAAACCTCCTCGTTCGTCGCCATCTCAGCCCTGCGAGTGGCGGCACCCCCCTCATTTCCTCTATGCGCGGCCATCTCAGAAGTTTCGGGAGTCGTGCGGGTTAAGGGATGAAGCGTGCGGGATCGGACGAGGCTGGTAGAGAAGTTTGAAGGGTGGCGCGCAATCCAAGTGGACGGCGCGCAATTGGGAAGAATGTCGCGCAAAGTTCCGGGTTTTCGCGCAAAGACAGGCGAATTCCGGACGATTTTGCGCGCCGATCAGGCGAATTTCGCGCCGGAAAAGGCAATTTCGCGCACGAGAGCGTTGGAGCCTATCGCGCGGAAGGCCTGAGTACGGAACGCGGGACCCAGGGCCCCTATTTATAGGCGAGGCCGGGGCCCGCGCTGCGCGGAAAGCGCTTTGCGCGACCGCAGCGGCGAATTTCGCGCCCGGTGCCCCTTTTTGCGCGCCTAAGTCCCGCGCCGCCCAGGACTTCGGCATTCCGGCGTCTCCCTCGGAACCCGATCGTTGCGACCTCTCACCGACCAGATTCCGAGGGGGGGCTTTTGTAGACGCCGGAAAAGTCCGTTGTTCCCAAACGAAGCTCCGGATGCGGAAAGCGAAGTGATATTTGGAGTCAGAGGCACGTTCCGGAGGGCCCGGAGGACTTGCGCGAAATTTCAGAGGCTCGCGCGCAAAGTTGAGCCGCGGCGCGCAATCCTCCCGGGATGCGCGCAATGCGCTGGGCCGATGCGCTATTTTGCGCGCCCGCGGCCTGCGCGGCGCCTTTGCGCGCTGGGTCCTGATTCCGCGCCCGCGAGGCGAATTGCGCGCCCGAGACCGGATTCCGCGCCCGGGGTTGCCTATAAATATAAGGCGACCCCCGACGTTTTGAAGGTTGCCGGAATCCTAAGCGTCGCTCGTTCGCGCAATCCAACCCCTTCCGCGCGCAATGCCGATCTTCAGGTAACCTCCTTTCTTTCGCGCAAAAGAGCCTTGGGGTCCGCCTTCGCGCGCAATCCCCTTGGCTCATTTCCTTTGAATAAATTTCAACCCAAAGGCCTTTGCGCGCAAAAGAAGCCTCTTACGCGCAATTTCCCCCGGGTGCGCGCAATCCAGCCCGATTGCGCGCACCCCCCATTTTCAAAGTGGCCATTCGTTAGAGAATGAGCCGTTTCCCCCGCGCGCTACCCGAAGCCCAGTGCGCGCAATCCCAATCATCCGCGCGCGAAGCGCTGGCCCAATTGCGCGCCAGCCCGCCATTTTGCGCGCCGACCCGTGGTTTTGCGCGCAAAGCTCCTCTTTTGCGCGCAATCCGCCAGGGTCGCCTCCCTTGACCCCCTGAGGGTACCCGCCTGCGTGGCGCCCGATGGTCTTCATCCCGGGTGCCCGCACCGTGCGTTGTCTTCCCGTGCGGCCCTCCAGGCTCGCGCGAAGTGACACGGGCCTATCAGCAGCTTCTACGTCCTGCACGACGTTAAACTGTACCTCGTCCGAGCTACAAGACGTTAAACTGTTCAGCATACGTCCAAGCTGCACGACGCTAAACTTCCTAGCCCCCATCGTCCGCGCTGCAAGATGTTAAATTGCCAAGTGTTTCGTCCTCAACACACGACGTTAAACTGTGCTTCGTCCGGCAAGACGTTAAACCGTCCGCTTCGTCCTCAACACACGACGTTAAACTGTGCTTCGTCCGGCAAGACGTTAAACCGTCCGCTTCGTCCTCAACACACGACGTTAAACTGTACTTCGTCTGGCAAGATTCTAAACCGTCCGCATCATCCGATCCCGTGCTCTGCACGCAGGGTCTCCCCCGGTTTGGACGTGGCCCCCACCCGCTCGTCTCTGCAGGGATGTCGGGATTGTCCCGCTTTTGGGACGATTTAATGGGAGTGGCTTTTCCCTACGGGGGCAGGGTATTACAAACCCCTAGTTTCTCGTGGGAGGCTGCACATGTGTATCTCCATTGCGCCTCCCCACTGCCGAAGCCAGTAGAGGGTGTGACTGGGATCGAGGTGTCTTCTGCTTTCGGTCCAAGTCCCTTCCAACTGAGTTTTGCCGCATTCGGGCTGCCTCAAGTGCGTAAGTCCTGACAGAATGAACTACGTGGACTTTGATCCCTGTCTTCTACACAGGGTACGTAGGAAGCCTCTCCGAGGTTCAAGCCCACCACCTGGTCGTCCCGGTCGTATCCACGTCGGTTCGTCCATCAGTGGACCCCTCCAGGGTTCACGCTTGCGTCGATTCACCTATGAATCCGCCCCTGTGGGAGACTGCCCGTGTGTATCTCCACGGTGCCTCCCCACAGCCCCCCTTTTTCCATTTCCCCTTTTATCATCCAGCATGACGTGAAACTGTGATCCACCCGGCCATTCCATCCCCCTCTGTGCGAGGTGGTTCGGTTCAATCCTCCGCCCGGCGGCCTCGACCTCTTCGTGAGTCGGCTTGCCGACGTCCAGCATGACGTTAAACTGTATACCCGAACTACGTTGACTTTGATCCGTGCTAACGCGCGGTACGTAGGAAGCCCCTACGGGGTCCAAGCTCTCCACTCCATCATCCATCCTGATCCTTACCCGGGCCGCCACATCCCGGTGGGGTCATGCCACTTCACTCCACTCCACGTTACTTGGGAAGCCGCCCATGTGGTGGCCCCAGCGTCGGAGGTTCCCCGCA
The DNA here is from genome assembly GCA_963277665.1 of Viscum album. Classification (NCBI taxonomy): domain Eukaryota; kingdom Viridiplantae; phylum Streptophyta; class Magnoliopsida; order Santalales; family Viscaceae; genus Viscum; species Viscum album. The sequence continues at coordinate 121,690,993 of OY728134.1, forward strand.
AGGGGTTCTGTCATCTGATCCACTTTTCATGTTGATCGGTCCGATGCCGTCCCCGCTGGACGTTAAACTCGCGGCATACCCCGTGTTAAACATGGGAAGCTGAGGAAAACCTCAGGTGACACAGTTCCCCGCACCCAGTACGGGATGCCTCAGGCCATCATGCCTTCGAGAAGCCCTATTAGGGACGGAAGACAGACGTGCAGAGCCGCAGTGTTACGACACGCCCCCAGCACCCAGAGCCACCCGGCCTTCTCACTGCAGGTTGCTGCCCCGCCCAGACTCCTTGGAGCGTCCAGGCGGAAGCAGCGTAATTAACCGGTGTCCATGAAGATATGGCGTCGGGAACGAGATTCACGAACATTCTTAAGTCTATGAGGGAGACCCGGATTAGGCGACGAGTTCCGAGGAGACGTCCAAGGAAGGAGGAGCCGACATCCCATCATCCCGGTTTCGATCAAGGAGCAGACGCCCCTGAATAAGGGACGGATGCCGCCCGCCCTTGGAAAGCGGGACTGCGGGACCACAAGCCGCGCGCCCATCCCCTCGGGTTGACGGGTGCACGCGCGAACGCGTCCTGGCGGAACAGCGTAACCCGACGCACATCCGCACCGAAACAATCTTATTATTGTTTTGTTAATGATTACTTATTCTTAATTTACAGCAAACAAGGAAAGCTCATCAAGAGATCCAATATAAAAATGTATAACCTCATAGTTTATCTCGGGGAGGGTATGCATTATTGGAAGAACAAATGATAGCAGAAAAATTTCAACAACTAAGAGCTGAGTCTTCAAGCTCTGGAGAGGTGGCCCCTCCATCCCCTCCATCTAGACATGAGAAATGGAAAAGAGCTCGGAAGGGCAAAAAAGGACAATATCTTTCGGAAGAATCGAGACTCGTAGTTGAGAGGATTGTAAGATATCTATTTTATTTATTTAAGTTAAATATTTTCGTCATATATTTCCAATAATTATAGAAATGTTCAATTAATTATTACAGGACTCTCTTGAGGAGCAGAGTTCACAGGGGACATTTACACCATCTGGGAGGGAAGATATTTTATCTGTGGCATTGGGAAAGCCCGAACATCCTGGCCGTGTAAGAGGATATCCGGCAGGTGTATCGGTAAGAAAAGTGTTGCCACGTTCCTCAACTTCTAACGTTGAGGGAGTTTATAAAAAAAATAGAATCCTTGGAGGCTGAAGTCCATAATATTAATGCGACAATGGAGGACAAGATTAGAGCATCGGTGCAGTTTATGTTTGCAGACATGCAAAGACAATTTCAGGGTGCAGCTCCCACTCCACCTCTCCCAGTAGCTCCCACTCCCCCACCTCAGCCTGCGGACCCCATTTTTGATCCTCCTCCTCCGCCGCAGCTACCTACTTATTGTGAGTTGTATGTTGATGATCCTCAACATAATATAGTTTCATATGAGATGGTATATTGTATAGGAGATACAGTTCATCATCAACAGTTAGAGGTAGAGAATCAGAGGGTCACTGTACATGATATTATAGATAGATCAGCTCGGATACCATTACCTACAGATGAGGTGACGACAGTTGGACATAGTATCGGCCATTTTTTACTTTGGCCATCCAGACTTCTTCGACTCATTACCATAGAGGTATGGATGTTATATATTTTATTTTATATTTTTATTAATGTTTTATCATTTGAAAACTAATATATTTTTCAATTTATTTTTACAGGAATACTTCAAAGGTAAAGAAATACTGTATAGACAACAACAAAGACAGATAGCTATGACATCAGATGCAGATACTAGCAGTCTTGACAAATTGTCAAGATATTCAAATTTGTTGGAGGATCATTATGACTTTACAATGGAAGCTCATTTCTGTGGACGTGAACTAAGTGTGGGGATTATGAAAACTGATATCATGGAGTTTGTCACTGGAGATAAGTTGGGCATCAACGTGGTGCAAATTTTTATCATGTAAGTATTAACACCTTTTCCTTGCGTTATATTTATTAAAAATGTATACTTATGTCTGCTTTGTATTAGGTATCTGTATAAAATTTGTGAGAGGAATGAGCTGACAGATGTATATGGATTCGTGGACCCACAATTGATTTCCCCTGAAGCATGTGCATTGGATGAGGAACAAAGAATGATTTATATTGCTGATAGATTTGAAAAGAATGTAATCACACAGTGTTGGATGATGCCTTTTTGTGAGAGGTATGAAACACATCCCTCTCAAAGAGTTAATTATCTTTTAACATAAAAAACCACTAACGTTAAATTTCCTTTTATCAGGGATCATTGGATGTTAGGGGTTTTTTGCCCTAGGGAGAAAGCACTTTATTGGATATGCTCTCTCCATGATGATGTGCGAGATAGTTTTAAGAATATATTGGAAACGTAAGTTTCAATTTCACAATAGTTTTATATATTATAATGAATTTTAAATTTACCCCATTCGTATTATTTTCAAACAGGGCATGGGTCCACTTTCGAAAAAGCGCAAAGAAAATGAATTTCAAGATCAAATATGTACATGCGAAGGTAAATATCCATTTATAATTTGTACATTTTGATTTATTACATAAAAATATTATATTGAATTTATACTCATTCAAACAGAAATGTCATGAGCAACAAGGCATCATCGAATGCAGATATTACATGTTAAGATTTATGTATGAAATAATAACAACTGGGACAGTTCTGAGTTTTGACCTGGTAAGATTTCCTCTTTCTCATAATATTTCAATTTGATTTATTCATTACACACGTTGACTACTATCCTTTTCCTTTGTAGATTTTTGATGACCCTCAACCCTTTACTGCTGAAGATATCAAACACTTACAAGTGGAGTGGTAAAATTATTTTACAGGTTTGATTGACTTTTAGTTGTTTGTAATGTAAAAAGTAATTTTGAATATTGTCAATGTAATTGTGTATTTTGTAGTCGTTTAGGTTGGATTTAGTTTTTTTTGAAGTTGACAGTGTAAGTTTTGAATGTTATATAAGTGAATGTTTAATTTTTCTCTACATCTTGTTTTGGTCTACTGTTGATGGTTTTTCTGGTCTGGATTTTGGTATGGGGGGAGAGGTTCCAAGGGGGTGGGTGGGTGTTTGGGGGGTGTCCAAGGGATATGTGAGGGGTGTCCAAGGTGTGTTTGGGGCTTTCCTAGGGGTCGGCGGGGGGGGGGGGGGGGGGTGTAAATGAGGGTGGGGGGGTGTCCAAGGGGTGGGGGGTGTCCAAGGGATATGGGAGGGGTGTCCAAGGTGTGTTTGGGGCTGTCCAAGGGGTTGGTTGGGTGTAAATGAGGGTGGGGGGGGGGGGGGATGTTTAAGGGGTGGGGGGTGTCCAAGTGGTGGGGGGTGTCCAAGGGATATAGGAGGGGTGTCCAAGGGGTGTTTGGGGCTGTCCAAGGGGATGGGGGGGTTTCCAAGGGGTCGGGGGGGGGGGGGGGGGGGTTTCCAAGGGGTCAGGGGGGTGTCTAGGGGGTGGGGGGGCTGTCCAAGGGGTGGGGGGTGTCCAAGGGGTGGGGGGTGTCCAAGGGATATGGGAGGGGTGTCCAAGGGGTGTTTGGGGATGTCCTAGTGTTCGGGGGGTGTAAATGAGGGTGGGGGGGGGGGGGGGGGGCTGTCGAAGGGGTGGGGGGTGTCCAAGGGGTGGGGGGTGTCCAAGGGATATAGGAGTGGTGTCCAAGGTGTCTGGGAGTTCTGTCCAAGGGGCCGGTTGGGTGTAAATGAGGGTGGGGGGGCTGTCCAAGGGGTGGGGGGTGTCCAAGGGGTGGGGGGTGTCCAAGGGATATGGGAGGGGTGTCCAAGGGGTGTTTGGGGCTGTCCAAGGGCTCGGGGGGTTGTCCAGGGGTCGGGGGGGGGGGGGGGGGGTGTCCAAGGGGTCTGGGAGGGCTGTCAAGGTGTGGGGGGGTGTCCAATGGGTGTTTGAGGCTGTACTAGGGGTCTTGGGGGTGTAAATGAGGGTGGGGGGGCTGTCCAAGGGGTGGGGGGTGTCCAAGGGGTGGGGGGTGTCCAAGGGATATGGGAGGGGTGTCCAATGGGTGTTTGAGGCTGTACTAGGGGTCGTGGGGGTGTAAATGAGGGTGGGGGGGCTGTCCAATAGGTGGGGGGGTGTCCAAGGGTTGTGGTGGGGCTCCAATGTGGTGGGGGAGGGCTGGCCAGGTTGTTAGGTGGGTATAGATGAGGGTGGGGTTCAGTTGGGGCTTGGGGGAGGGCTGGCATGGTTATTTTTGTTGTTTGGTTTCTGGTTGCTTTTTGGTGAGAGCAGTGCAATTATTTTTAAAAAAAATATCTCTTACACGTTGGTTATTTTATAACCGACGTGGTAAATAAATCGGCAGGGGTTTATCACGTCGGTTTTTTCGAGAACCGATGTGATAAACCGTTCCCGGGCCTTTTATCACGTCGGTTCTTAATATAACCGACGTGCTAAAAGGCCTGGGAATCGATTTACCACGTCGGTTATTGGATAACCGACGTGCTAAAACGTTTCCCAGGCCTTTTTATCACGTCGGTTATTTAAGAAACCGACGTGATAATAAGCCCGGGGAAGGTTTAATCACGTCGGTTATGTCATAACCGACGTGATAAACGATATCCCAGGCGTTTTATCATATATGTTTAGAAATAACCGACGTGATAAACCCCCCCGCGCATATTTAGCACGTCGGTTATTATAATAACCGCCGTTATAAATCCCCATCCCCCATCATTTTTCACGTCTGTTATTAATGAACCGACGTGATAAACACCGTGATGTTAGGGATGTTACGTCGGGTTTTAAATAACCGACGTGAAAAAACATTATTTATAACGTCGTCCGTATTAACGTCGCCTAAAAACCGACGTAAATAATGAAAAATAACCGACGTAAAAAAGGTTTTCTGCACTAGTGAATATTAAACAATCATCGTTTCGTGAGGTAGTAATTCGCCATCCACAGAAACAGTATGTTCTTTAACCTTTAGACGAAGGTGTGTGTAAGTGTATCTCAAATAATTCCCATAAAAACATCCTAGTATATTGAAGATACTGGTGTTGTTACAAAAGAAAATAATAAAAATAGTTTAGGGTGTTGCAGAAGCAAAATAAAACAAAATAACACAAGGGAAGACATTACCTTTAAATCGGGTAACTCTCTTTGATTTGAGATCAAAGGCTTCCTTGGAAAGGATTCTGCCCGAAGTGAGGCTTCAATAATGAATAGAGGGATGTGGAGAGATGAAATGGTCAGGGTTTGGCTGATCCAAAGGCTTGAGAGGTGTGTGTAAGGTGGTAGAGGTTGGGGCCTTTTATAAGAGGAGAGGAGGGGCACTCTTGGAAGGATATAAAATATTATTTTATTATAAAATGATTTTTGGATTTAAAATGTCCCAAAAAAATTTATTTAGAGGATAAGGTGATAAGGTTTCTAAATCCACCCATCTAATAGGTTTGTGACAAGTGTATGTTATATTTGTAACATTATCTTTTCATTTTATTTAAATCCCTTATTAATGAGATAATTGCGGCATGATGTCATAAATAATTTAATTTATTTAATGTCTAAAAATTTTAAAAAAACTATCATGATGTAGGAAGTCTTTTTATCTTTATAATGAATATTTATAGAAAAAATATGACTTGTATAACCCCATTTAATTTTTTTTAGTAAAACAACTCATGTTTGTAACATTTTAATTTTAACTTTAAATAAAAAGGTATTTATGTCATGTTCCAACCAAAATGGCTCCATGGGGTCCCCAAGTTGACCCATGTATTTTCTTGGTCAGACATGACAAATCCAATGAGGGTAGAACATCTGTCAAGTTCATTTAATATTATTAAAACATTATTTTTACCTTAAATTACACTAATTACCTCTAATCACGATTAAAAACATAAAAGTTACTATTCACCAAAAAATTATTTTAATCCCATTGAACAAAATTTTACTTCCTAATGAAAACCATGTATTTCGGATTTTTGAAATTCAAAACATCGAAGTGGTAAAATTTCATTTAAATGAAAAATCAGTTTTTTAAGTACCACTTAGTGGTTTCACTATTCATCAAAAATTGAAGTTTTTCAGAATAATACCAAAACTTCACCCTAATCTATATTTGATATTCCAAATTAAAAAATGATTTCTATTTTAAAAAATTAAAATCATATAAGTTACATTAATTAATTTAATAATTAATTCTCGCTGTCATGACAAATAGTGTGTTTTTATGAAACAATATATATCAAAAGATTAACACTAGTTTAAGTCTGATTTCAAAGTGAAATTAATTCAAACGACCACTATTAGATTAAATGGTAAAAATATATTCTCATTTCACTTTAAAACCAATTCAAAAGGTAATATAATAATATAAATAAATTAGATTAAAAAGTGGTTTTGAATTAAAATACAACATTTTTCACTATTCATTAAAAAATGAACTTTATCAGAAAAATACCAAAAATTTACACAAACTAAATTTTGATATCCCGATTATAAAGAAGAATTTTATTTTGTCAAATATAACACATAAAATTGTCCAAAATTGGATTTAAAAGAGGTTTTCCATCAAAAGGCGGTTAATCGACCTTTTAAAGAATATTAGAATGTTTACGCTTAAAATTGGATTCATTCGCATTTTAAATCCTCTAAAATTTATTGTAAAGAGTAAAAATATTTGAAAACATATATAATCATTTTGTAGTTAGTTATGTTCATTCCCTCCATTACAACGGCTAGGCATTAACTACCATTTAAAATAATATTATTTTATTATTAGAGTGCAACGTAAGATTCCCAAGAAACTCGTTGTTGCGTATTGGGTACACCATCGAGCATAGCGTCCAATTTAAAGTAATATTAACATTTTATTCAAAAATATAGGTAAATGTGAAAATGTCATATTCTTTATTTACCTGGGTGTTACAGTGAACTAAGCGATTAACTAATTTATATATCAAATTTACTTAGATAAACTTAAACCTAATTATTCTCAATATATTCATCATTATAATAAATCATCCAGGATAGCCTCATAAACTTAGGATATTTGAGAGGAGAAGTGCAGGAGAGTCATTAATAAAAATAAATAGATCTTGGAGTGATGATCATTTTGAAAATGAATTTTTTTCACAACTGAAATTCCCAGATCTCACCAATGACAACATAACAAAAATATTATTCTTCATAAATCGATCCAACTTGAGGTAGGGAATGTTATTTCATATATTTCCACCCTTTGACTTATTTTACAAGCATATATTTTAATCTTTTTTTATATATGTTTTTTTGGATTTTCACTCTTCACATGAATCAAAATATTTATTTTCACTCTTTTACCCCCAATTTCACCCTATTTTCAACATTACAGAATTGTTTAATGGTTGATCACTGAACAATGATATTGTTCACTCCATTATTATTCTCTTCCACCGCCATTATTTTCATTCATCACCTTTGGAACATGTGGTTTTGGTTCGACATTATTGTGCTATATTCGTGTGAGATTGAACCCGAAGATTCAGGGATGGTGCGCCAATGAGTTATAGATTATAATTTTATGACTGGAACATGATTTTATGAAAGATGTTGGTGTCTGAAACATGGATTGTAGGCTGGATTATGGTTTTTTTCCATGTTTTAGTCGATGTGGTGGTGTGATAAGATATAGATGATCCTCACACGGTTCATGTTGTTGAAATCCATCCATCAATGAAGGATTATGCAGAGTTATGCCTATATTTGATTACCTTATGTGATTTAAGATAAAATTGGTATTTTTGTAATGTGGAAAAGATTCATGAAGACTGTTAGAGTTTCTATAAAATACCAATAAAAAACATGTAATTTAGAAGTACAAACAATATCTATCCCCCTTTCTAATAAATCTAGGGTTTTAGAAGGAATTAAATATCACACATTGTGTGACATAAGGATGGTATCTTAGCATGTACCCTAAGGGTATATAGGAAAAAGCATAGGAATGTTTATGGGAAGGACCTATTACATAGGCATGGACATGAAAAGAGTACCCAAACACATCCGGGTACATAAGAACATCCAAATTACAGATTCTTGACCAGTGTAAGTGATCACATTCCAGAGTATACATACAAGGGCTATAATTCATGGGAATACCTAAGGTAGCTAATACCAATTGTGTAACCCTATTTACACACCATGTACATTCCTTGGGAACTTCTACCTTGTGTATCTCCTCCTTTATAAAATTGATTTGGGACTGTGAATAGCTTATCCTAATCAGTTATTAACATTAAACACACATATAACCATCATTTTGTAATTAGAGAAACAAAATAAGGTGCATAAGTAGGATGATTCATTCAGTGATATTTGGATGATGGAAGTTATTATAGTTGATCATTAGAAAGATGATGAGGTTTGTAATCCCTATTTTAATATGTCAAGGGTCACCCATACTCTTTATATATGTGGATTCTGTAATCGCACATACTATAGAGAGTTCAGGTCCTCTATCAATAGAGAGTTAATACCCCATTATCATACTCTAGTGTGCAGTTAATCCTTCAAGGGAGTTCGTGATCCATCCATTATGGTGTGTAGTACTGAGGAGTGGGTAACTTCACACTGATTCTTGTGAGGTTACATGTGAAGTTGGGTTTCACAGATATACCTTTGGGAACTACAGGCTTACTCATCATTCTTATCTAACTATGTAGATGGAGATCCCATTTCACAATTAATTTTGTCTTATTTTGAGAATATTTGATGTTGGGATTCCCTTACCATCTTTTTTATGGGTTGAACAAGATTTTGGTATCTTTATCACACCCTTTTTTATTTTCACTGCTTCCTACTAGGTATGTTTATACTCAATCTTGCATGGGAATTGCCCGCACATGTTTTTTCTTATGAAAATGAAAGATATGTAAATAGTGACCTGGGTAGACCTTTTTTGAGTGGAGAATACCAGTTCTAGGTAATGATAATGTTTTTGGGTTATCCTTAAAGATTTTGAGTTTAGATTTCTTCAGCATTTCCCTCTTTCCAGTTATAGTCGATTTGGGACCTCATTTCTAGTTGGGCATGTAATTTTCTCAATAATATCATTTTTATTACACTATAATAATTTGATGTATTAATCCATATAGGTTGTTTCATTCATGTTTTATTCTCTATATGTATCTATATTCTTTTATATATCTTTATTACTACATGGATCATGTTGTGTGCGTGCATATATGTACTTAGTCTATGGCCTCCCATTTCATTTTTGTGCCAAATTAGTGCTAGCCACCTAACACTAGCCATTTATAGGAAGGTTGGGGTGTCTCAATATTCCTAAAACTAGCCAAGAAGGCCCTGGTGGGTCGGGTTATGGCATTTATGCTCATCCAGTTCAAGATTGACAGTTGGCGCAAAATTAACCAAACAATGAAAACAAATTGTGTAAGCTATTTTGTTTCAGTTAAAAGTGAAATTCAACTTCTTCCCCATTGTAATTTTAAGTACAATGTCCCTCCTCTCTTCTACCGCTCACTCAAATGATCCTCAGGCACCACTGAGTGAGTTCTACCTCTCTTATCCTTCTATTTCAAGATTCTTTATTTATCGATATCAAGTAGTATTCTCTAGGTAACCTCTTCTATTTCCATTCCTCTCTAATATATTTGGTCTCTTCCCTTGATTTTTCATTTATTTCAATTATTTTGAGACCGTTAGGTCTTGGTAGAAATTTCAAATTTTTTTCAAAGGAAATTTTCGTTTTCCTAGTGTTTTTCAAATAATGATTAAATGATTATATTTCCAATGATGTGAAAGTTTATGGAATTTGAATTGTAATTTGAGAGGCTTTTTTGGTACTTTGTTAAAAAGGGAGGAATTGAAATTAAGGTTACCCTCATTGTCGAAATCCTTTATTTATATTATTTTTATTCTATAGTGCGGCCCTTAGTAGGATACTATATATTTTCTATTGTTTATGTTTATGCATGTATGTGAAAATGGGATGTTTTATGTAAGGGTTTTGGAGGTTAGATGAGGTTTGTTTCCTATGTTTTAGATACTAGTGTATGTGGTGATCTTGTGATATTTTTCTTTACTCACCTTCTTTTTATTGATTTCATGAGATCCCTAGGTAGCTAGGTGTAAGGTATTGAGGAGTTTTATGCTATCATAGTGTGCATTGGATAGCTAGTTCTTTAGGAAAGTTATTCCCTATTAGGGTTTTATTTTTGCACTTGATGACCGATAGTGGTGTTGAGAGGGATGTTTTGTTTTCACAAAAGGAACACCTAGAGTGATGTGATTTCAGCAAACATGGCATATTATCATTCATGTTAGATACTAGTGTATTTAACATAATTTTATATCCATTTTAGGATGATTTAAGGGATCTAAATATATATGATTTGATTGTATTGCCTTGAATTATTTCATTGCAAGAAACCTAATATTTTTTGTTAGTTGTTTTATTTCTATTCCATTCATATGTTTGTGTCATCGTGTTTATGCCTTTTTTTTTATTCTAATTTTGGTTTACTTTCAAAATTATAAATAATATTTTTGTAAAGTACAGTGTTAAAAATTAAAGTGGTATTTTTTTTAAAAATGGTATTTGGGAAATGTTTTGGTAAAATTGGAAGAAATTGTTGTTTTCTTTAGGAATTTAAATGTCATTTTTTCATGGTTTTAAGGATATTTTAAATGAAAATTTGATTTATTGTGTGTATATAGGGTATGAGACCAATTATCCCATCAGTATCCCACCAAGTGTTTCATAATTAAATCTTATTAGATAAACAAAAACAAGCTAGTTTGAAAATAACATATACGTGAAATGTTTATTAACCTTCTAATGATAATAAAAACAAACAACATTCGTATAAAAAATTTATATGAAATAAATCAAATCATTTAAAAAATTAAAATAAGAACCATGTTAGATTCCAATGGTAACTAATGTCATCAGAGACCTAGAATCCTCATACCTTTATGTGATCTATAGGTCTAAAATCAATTGTGTATGCATGCCACTAAGGTGATAATGCATTGACATAGCAGCATGGTAATTCCTATATAAAGGAACTACAACAAAAAAACCACTAATAAGTGCATGTATTAGAAAAGTAACATAGTTATGCACTTATAATGACACCAAGAACTTAATGTCCATGTCTATTAGTGTTTAGTTAGTGTTATATAGTCTAAATGGATACATAATTATTATCTTCCCACCAAAACACCAGAATTACCATGTGTAATCCTCCCTTCCAAGGTGTCAAAATTGAAGTATTAAACCAATTTTCTATTCAAAGGCTGGTTTTTTCAATCATATAATATTTACTTTTAGTTTTTCATAAGTAAATAATTCCTTTATATTAATATTACTTATCAAGTCCAAGAAAAAATATTTAAAACATTCATATAATATTTATTCATCTCCCATAAATATAATAAAAACTTTCATAATAATTGAAACACCATTTATAAATAAAATTAAATAAAATTATTTCATCAAATAAGGGTATATCATTAGTTCACCTAATGTAATTTGATAAAATACTTAGTAATAGATGAAAAACACTATATATTAGGGAGATTATTCCCAAAAATGGAAATATAAATCACTAAAAAATACACCTCACTTAATTTTGGGTAGAATAATCCCAAGGTTTATATAGGCTTAGGGGAAAATAAGAATCCAATAAAATGGGGGTAGAAAACCAAGAGGAATGACTGGGATTGATTTCCATTTATTTCCTTGATTAATCTTTGAGAAGACATCAAGAAATAAACCTAATATGGGAGGACAGTAGGTGTTCAACATCGGGATTCCTAGGGAAGCTAAAATCTGGGAGAAATGAGGGTTTTTTGAGAGGGAAATTGAAGATGATAGTTATGTAATTACACATTTTTAAATTTCTTAGATGGATTCACCATATAGAAACTCTTGCACCGACTATTGGTATGTAACTATCTCCCCAAAAAACCCCTCATGGTTTGGCCACATGATTATACAAACTATATTCTGACCATTCAAATCACCACGCATAAAAAAATTACATGTTTGATAATATTTATGTGAGTTTATATCTTACCATGATCTAATCATTCAATAATAATTTTCACTCACTATTTCCAACGTTTAGAATCAAAGTCTTGAAAATAAAAGAATAAAATAAATAAATAATTAACAAACAATTCGTACCTATAAATGACATTATGGGTGATAAAATATCAAAACAAGATAAGTGGTTAAGAGGATTTAGTCAAGAAATGACATGTGAGTTTCACATAAGACATAGAAGAAGGATCTTAACCAAAAAATATAGTGTTATATGCATAGATCAGTTAAATAAGGAATTTTCAAAGTGACATCATGTATATAGTGTAATGGAAAGAATTTTACTTACTTTACATGGTATTGGATATATTTTCCTTATATTTTAATTTAAATTCTCGAGATTGATAATTTATTGAGAGGTATTTGATTTAAGGACCCAAATTTTCTTAAGTAATTTATCAGTTCTTGGGTGGTGAGGGTTTTGGGAAATATTTTATTTATTGAGTGTTATCATTTTGTATGTATTAAATCTTTATTAGTTATATAATTGATTTTATTAAAGATAGTTTTAGTTATATTATTCGTGTAATTTTACAAAATTGAAAATTTAATGTATTGGAATGAAAAAAAATATACAAGGATTTATAAAATATTGTGTATTAATAATTTCTTGTGTATCAATTATAATTTATCATGTATTAACTAAATATATTACATAGTAATATTTATATAATGGAAATTATAATATATATCAAATATGTTTTTTGTGTTTTAGTATAATCAATCATGTAATTATCATTTATATAAGATGAACTGAAGCTTGTATTTTTATTTTTTAGTGAATTTATAATTATTTAAAAAAATTGTTTTTGTATTGGATATAATTTTTTTGAATGGTGGAAAAGAATATGATTGAAAAAAAATTAGTCAATTATTTGAGTTTCATTTAAATTAAGACGAAATTCATGGATATAACTAGCTTATATAACAATTAATAATATTTAAAAAATATAATTTTTTAATGTGAATAAAATATAATTAATGGAATATTAATTATTGCATTTATGTTAATTATGATATAAACTATTATTTTTTATTTGTGGTTAAATTATGATAAGAAGCTATTGAATTGAGTTCAATGTATAAAATAAGAAAAAAATATCTATGAATTCTAAATAGATCTTGGGGAATACTCAATATGAGAATTCATGTAAAAAATGTGAGGAAATTGGGAAATTATAATATTAGATATTTTCATTTATATATGGAAAAGATAAAAAAATTAAATTAAATTAAATTAAATTCCATATGATGTATGTTATTTTAAAACAAAATGTAAGGTGTTTAAAAATAGAGATATTGAATGAAATTCATGTTCACCCATATGTGATATAAGTGAATATGAATAAAAAATAAATAGTAATCTATATAAAATATTTATATATAAGATATTATACAAAATTTAATTCTTTAGTTAATATTATACTTCTTAAATTAAATAATTGACTCAATTATTATAATAAGTATTCCATTCAATTCATTATATTTTTCTCAAATGTGAACATTTATAGAATCTTTACAAGAGTATTATGTGTGTAACTCAATATTCCCAAGCATATGAATAGTTTTTTGGTAATTACAGTGAGTTTTGTTAGTGATATCTTGGTCAATGTAGATAATATGTAGTAGGTTGATTTGAAGATCCTCACAGATTTATTAGTGTGCCTATTCTATATCATTAATGTGGAACAGGTTGACATTACGTGGTAGGTAATATATACAATTTTATTCTATATTCTAAAATAATATGTTTCTTGGAATGTTGTGTATTAATCTAAGATATCCAATTTGGACTTAAATCTTTAATATTTTATCCATTTGACATTGATAATTGAAATTATCAATATTCTTCAATTTTTATCCACTTCATAAAGATGATTTGAGTTTTTCCATTATTTTATTTGATTGAATCCCACCAATTGAGATTTATAAGTTGTGATAATTTGTAACACTCTAACCTTTAGTCATCTACCTTCTCCTTATATACCTTAGTATATAGTAAATTCTTAATTTATCCTCATGATTAGTAGAGATGGTTATTTTCTTGGTACAAGGTTTTATATTATTTTATATATTATATTATTATTATGATTATGATTATTATTATCTTTTCTTAGGATCATGTTTGGTTTAATGAAGTGGTATTTTTATTGTTTTTTTCATTTAATTTCATTTCATCTTAGATTGTATTATTTATTATTTTTGATATCTCTAATTTTTATTTATCAATGATAATATTTTATGACATGTAATCATGATGATTTAATTTCATCTGTTCACATAATATAATTTTTTATTAAATGAAAATAATAAAATAGTACAAAAGATATGTGGAGAGAGCCCCACCAGTTGAAATAAAAACAAGTATTATGGGGGTCTAAAAAAATTGGGGCCAATAGAGTCACCTCGAACGATGTTCACACACTTAGGGGGAAGATATTATATACTATAAAAAGGGAAAAACATATCATCATGGATGTTCCTCGACATGAGAAAATCTACAACTTTGTTGCCTTTAAAATATTTATAGAGAAATGGAGTCCTATTATCAATAAGGGATCTCCAATGCATGATATGGAATTAAATAGACCAAGGAGTAGTGGGGAATTTGCAAAGAGAACTATAAATAATTTTGGAATCTGTATAAATTTATGAGAGAAAAATATTCCTGGAAATGCAGAGCTGGATTCCCTAGAGGAGATCTCAAGCCTCTTCCTAGAGCGAGTCCCCTCTCCCAAAATTGACACTGAAAGCTGCAATGACAAATCCTTTCGAGTCATTAACAATGCCTCCCCCTCATAACACCGAACATGCATGAGAAATTAGTATAGAGATATATCATAACGACTGGGGGATTCCAACAAACCAAATGACCATCAGAAATGGTCCTCTGACTAGCTAGTTGATGTATTTTAAGGTTCAGTAGGTACCTCATAGAAGGATATTTTTACCATTTTCTAATTTTCTTTACCAGATCATAAATTAACCCCCTATTTCATTAAATCATTGCTTTCCTGTAATAATAAATTCCCTCACTCCACAACCTAATCCTTGCCTCCCAAATGCACCAACACACTACAGATGAAATTGAAACTCTTGCCTTCGACTAAACACTATTCATTTCCACCCCTTGTAATGACCGTTGTAAGAAATCATCGATAAGGGTACTCAGGAGAGAGACACCTAAAAAATATCCCATGTCATTCTGCATTGTGTTTTCTCACTCGCTCTGGAAGAATATGTGTATTTTCATCTCAATATAGGAGTGCTGGAAATAGAGGAATTTTGAAACAATGTTAATATATTTCCTATAAATTTCTCTATCTGTCAGAATGGAGTGATTCTTCAATAGCCAAAGGGGAAAGTTATATTTTAGGGATAACTCTTTGCACCAATGAAATTCACCACAAGAATCTTAGGTTGAGAATATGTGAGGGTTGATATATATGATTTATGTGTGAAGGAACCTATAAAAGAAGATTTTAAGGTGCACTTTTCATGTTAGTCCATGAGATAAATCAGCTAATATGGTGAGATGATTCTTATCGAGTATAGACTAGATGGAAGAAGTATACATTCTAATTTTATGGAACTTGATATGAAGAATAAAAAAACTAGAAATCCAACTATACGTACCACCCAATTATCATGCTAGAATTTTAAATCTCTTCGCCCAATGATCCATCCAGAGTTACGTTTGATATATGTAATATGCACTTGGATGATTTTCCAAATAGTCAAGCCATTCATCTTCAGAGTTTATAGGGTGTCTCTATATCTTCTTATAATAATTATTTCCCACAATGATCCCCTTTCAAATTACTCCCAATCCTTCATCACATGTAGGAAATTCATCATATTAAAAATACTAAACACTCCAATACCCCCCTCCTCTATAGATAGCACTATTCTGGACCAGGACACCCAATGGAATCTGCCTCCTGAATGATAATCCCAAATGAAAGAGTAAAAAAGATTCTAAGTATTTCTATTCATAGATTTTGGAACTTTGAGAACTTATATAAAGTTCATTGGTATTGGATAAAGTATTCTCTTCATAAGATAGATCCTTCCTCAAAATTAGAGGAAGTAGTGCTTCTTGTTGTTGATCTGATAGCTAATGTCATGACCCATCCCCTAGGGCTCATATTGTGACTACCCCAAGCCCTCCTTTAATAGGTCAGGGGGTGGTGACTAGCAATGGAAATTAATTTCCCTAAAATGGGAATTCATTGCCTCAAAACCAGTGCACATACAGACAGGGCACACTTTACCCACGTAAAACACAAGGGAAGAAGAAAGGTACAACAACAACTAAAAACCACCACAGAGTGTAAAAGTAAATACTTTAGTAAAGGGGGTAGAATACAAGCCCAATTGAAATAGAAATACATAAAAAAGGGAAAAAATATCCTAAGGTCATCCACTAAGGATCATACCTAAAGGGTAGGTATATCTCATCACTATGGCTCTCCACATCATCGGTCACCATCGTACACCTTAAAGTCCATGATCCTCGTGACTCAGTCAAAGCTTCCCATCATCTACACAAGACACAATAAGGTATGGGTTAATCTTGTGTAGGGGTAAGTATAATAATTCTCATTAGGGACACTGAGACCCCTAAAGGTCTCTCAAAATTTCTCAAAGGAAATACCAAAAATTAGGATCTCAATCACAAAGAAGAAGTAAAAGACAGCTCACACCAAGTATATTCTGGGGTAGTAATAGTAGAATCATCAGTCCCATAATCAAACCCTCGGATGCTGAAGAACTGCTCCTTTATTGAGTATAGTGGGCCTACCAAGTCACATAGAGGTTCTTCCCACTAACCTTGAACTTCTTAAGTACTCCTCCCCACCGTGTACCTTAGGTCTGTTGGGTCACATAGAGTCGCTCCCCACCATGGCCTATAAGGTAATCCTCATAACCAGTACTGTGGGTCTTCCAGGTCACACAGATCCTCTCCCCACCTTGGTCTTGCATAGTCACACATAGGTGCTTCCCACTAGGTCGTCAAGTCACACATAGTTGAAAGTATGCAGTCTTCTGGTCACATCTAGTTGTAGGGTTCTGCACATAGCACCCATGAAAAAACCACTCCTCAAGCCATCGGTCATATTTAAACCATCACAAAGTCTCTTGATGAAGTGAATAGATGATCCTTCATGCCATAAGGGTTCAATCACAAAAAACAGCGCGTCAACCTTATGCGAGTTCTGTAAGTTATAACCATTTTAGTGTTGAGGGCCCGGTTGGATTCTGGTACGATCCCACCTGGAAAAAATCCAAAATTCTCTAAGTATCTCTTAGAGAATCTAAAAAAATACCACCACATCATATGGGTTCTGGCACTGTAGACGGTTCGTCAAATGGACGCTCGGTTTAGGAGATATGCTCTTTTAAGCATATCTGGGCAAAAGGGGGTTCGAGTACGGTCCCACCCAGCCGGACCGACATGGTCGGACCGACCCAACCCAACCCTATCCACTGGGCCCGACATGAATGGGGCTGGGAATGACCTGGGATGGCTGGGACTGGTCCGGCCTGCTGGTCGAATGTAGGGGGTCCACTGCACTCCCAAATGTCTTCGTTCATTTCATTCTTCAAAACCACGGTTCCAACTGGCACCGCACCACCTGGTTGGTTTTAGTGGACCGGACCATTAAGTACCTATGGGAACCGGTTAGCACTCCAATGTGTCTTGAAGCCATGGACCTCCTCTATGGTGCACCACCGCAGCACACCACCCAGCTCAGCAGCAGCACTGGATGGCGTCGCGCCAACTATCTAGTCAGTGCACACCGACCCGCAACAGACATGCAGACGGTGGTCTGCCCTCTGCTATGGCATGAAGCTGAAGCCTTCAATTTAGGCCCACCGCTGCAGCGTTTATCCGCACATTAACACGGTCGACGCTAGCTGGCCGGTACTTTGTTCATCACGGTGACTTCGGGCCCCACTGTTCCTTCACAGACGGCGCTCCCAGGATGATGTCTACATTGTGAAGCCCTTGGTTCCACATGGAATCCATATCATCCACTTGCCCATAAAGAACACAACCATAATAGAGTTCAGTGGAGGGTCTGTGGCTTGTTCGTTTGGCCCGTGCCCTCTGTGTTTGCGTAATAACATGGGAGGTTTTTCAACATCATCAAGGAAAAAGAATCATAAAAACTCTTAAATAAATCCCACTACCTAGAGTTTGTTGGAAGTTTATTTGGATGTGGAAAGAGTGTCCACATTTGAGGGTGTTTTGGACGAATGAGAAGGTTCACGTCCTTTTGTGCTCGTCATCGAATCCTACAACAATCATTGAAACTTTGTTCTACAGTGGTGGAAGACGTCGTCAACACTTCATCTGAGGATCCTCCCATTAGTCCCAAAAACCACTGCCTGGGCTTTGTTTAAATAAATGAAAATAGGAGATCCACCCTTAGCACAATTAATGAGGTTCATTAATAAATTTAATTAATTAACCTATTAATTCTCCCAATTGTGTGGTAATATAACCAAGTGTAACCATCCAATAAATGTTCTTACAACCCAGTGGTCCCAAAATAGGTGCTCAATAGTTGTAAAAAAATAGCTCGTTGTGTTATTTTATTATTTTTTTGTAAAGTACAAAATTTAACTTTTTTTTCTGACCCTTGCAGTCAAAGTTAAGCATCCCTTAAGAGAATATTAGGGCTGAAATATCAATGGTCCCCTCATATTTTTAATTTGAACACTGGTTCAAATGATAGAAATTGATTCCCACACGTTTACAGAATGTATCTTAAATAATGTTCAAAATTCTGTTCTGGGCTCTCCAAGCCTCAGAATCACGAGCCATAAATTTTTTCACACTCATAATAATCCCAAATAATTTAAAAAGATATATATGTAAACTCCAGGTCTTTAAATTCTCCCCACATTAGGGATTTTCTTCACTGAAATCCACACCAAAACAAGGTTAACAAATAGGGGTACTGAGCAAGTATCTGAGCCTCCCTCTCCCTTATGCTCTCCTAGAGATTCCCATGCTTCCAATAGACTCTCACCAAAGGAATCGACCACCCACGAAGGACCCTCTCTTGTGGATCCTATATCTCCACCGGTAACTCCGAAAATGTCTCCCCATCGTCAATGTCCAGTGCGCCTCAGTTGATAATGTGTTATGGATCATGAACATACCTCCTCATCTATGACACATGCAAAACATTATGCACCCAGTGAAAATGTGGGGGAAGATCTGGATGGTACACCACCTCTCCTACTCTAATGAGGATCTAGAAATGCCCGATAAACCTCAGAGATAGCTTTCTACCCCAACTAAACCTTTGTAATCCTTATCAGGGTGAGACCCATAGGAAGACATGGTCACCCTATTCAAAATCCAAGGGTCTCCATTTCCTATCATCATAAGAGTTCTGTCGACTCTGTGTAGTCTTCATCCACTCCTGGATGATCTTCACCTTCTCTGTGATAGCCTGTTCCAACTCTGGACCCATAAGTTCTTACTCCCCTGAGTTTTTCCAGCGTAGAGTTGATCTGCAAGGTGTCCCATACAGGCCGTCAAACGGATCTCTTCATTTGGTGGAGTGATAACTGTTGTTTTATGTGAACTCATCCAGCGGTATTTGGTCCTCCCAACTATGACCAAAATCAAGGAAACAAACACGAAGCATGTCCTTGATTGTTTGTATGGTCTACTCCATCTAACCATCTGTATGAGGGTGAAAGGTGGTGCTCAAGTATACCTAAGTCTGGGACTCCTCCGGAAATCCCTTCCATAAGCGAGATGTATAATGTGAATCACGATCTAAGATGATACTTGATGGAACCCTGTGAATCTATACGACCTATTATACGTAGAGAGGTCCCAGGACCTCTACTGATCTCTTCTCTTGGATGGGTAGGATGTGGGCCGACTTGGTGAGTCGATCATTGATCCAACAGATGGAATTGTGGCCCCTAGACATACATGGTAGCCCTAACATGAAGTCCATAGAGACACCATCCCACTTCCATTCTGGCACCTCAATTATTTGAGCTAATCCCACTGGTACCTGATGCTCGGCCTTCACTTGCTGACAAGTGAGTCATTATGATAGAATCTCTTCCCCAGCTTTCATTATCCCCAACCACCATTACTGAGGTCGGTGGTCCTTGTACATCTTTTCCACAGCTTGATGTAGTGCCAAAGGGGATGTGTGGAACTCCTTCAACACCTCCTCTTGTAGAATCACTGGAACAGTGCTGTGTCCTCTAAAGAAGAAAATTTTATCCCCATCATCAAAAAAAAATTAAGGAGACTATTCTAAGGATATCTGAGCACGGCTGGGCCTCACAGTAAATGTCCCCAAGGTGAGCCTCCCAAACCCACTGAAGAAGTGGGGGAATGAAAATCATATATTGGATGTAAGCTACTCCATCTCTATCCACAAAGGATATTTTTAATGTGGATAGTTGATTTGTCACCTCACTCAGCCACTACAGTCCAGAAATCTTGCAGAGTGCGTCTACTACTATGTTTCCCTTCCCAAGAGTGTAGAATATCTCCAAGTTGTAGTCTTAGAAGAACTCCATCCATCACCATTATCTTTGTTTCAGATCCTTATATGAGAAGATATACCTAATAATATTGTGATTGGAGTAAACAGTAAACCGTTCACCCATAAAGTAGTGTCATCACATCTTCAGTGAAAAGACCTCTACTGATAACTCTAGGTCATGGGTAGCGTCGTTCTGCTTGTGCTATCTCAACTTCCATGAGTCGTAGGCGGTCACAGCTCTCTCCTGCATCAGGACACAACCTATTTCAGTCATTGAAGTGTTGTAGTAGACTACATAACCAATTCCCTCATCTAGTATCCTCAATATGGGGGAACTTTTTTTCTTATGCCTCAGCTCTTGTAAACTCTACTATAACTTCTCCATCAACAAGAATGGTTGACCCTTCTTTTTCAAAGCTGACAAGGGTTTATTTTCCCAAGAGAAGTCAGGTACAAATATCTGGTAGCACCCTTCCAATCCCAATAAACTCCTCACCTCGGTCACACTCCTGGGTGGCTCCCAAGCAAGCACTGCCTCTAGATTTGTTGGATCTACTACAACTCTAGCCTCTGAGGTAACATACCCCAAGAGGTGGACTTCTCGTATCTAGAACTTAACTTTGAGAGATTTATATAAAGTCTATTCTATTAGAGTGTATCTATAACTATCTATAGGTTCATGGAGTGATTCTCCTTTGTCTTTGAGTACATCAAGATGTCTTCAATGAAGACTTCCATGAAGCTATCGAGGTAAGTCTGGAAGATACTATTCACGAGCCCCATGAACACTGCCAAAGCATTGGTCATACCATAGGGAATCACCAAGAACTCGTAATGGCCATACTGACATCTAAAGGCTCTCTTTAGTATGTCCTCATCCTATACCTTGAGCTGATGATATCCTAATATGATGTCTATATTTCAAAACCATCGTGCTTCATTCAGCTGGTCGAAGAGATCATCGATCCTCAGAAAAGGATACTACTTATTCATGGTCACCTAGATCAGGCATCGATAGTCCACAGAAAGCCTCATACTCCCATCTGCCTTCATGGTAAACAAAATTGGATTTTCCCTAGGAGAAACATTGGGCCTTATGAACCCCTCCATCTGCAATTTTTCCAACTGTACCCTCAGCTCACGAAGATACAAGGTGGCCATTCGATATGCTAGTATAGATTTCAGTTCTGTCCAGGGGTATATGTTCATGTATAAGTTTACTTTTTTAAGAGGTGTTAGTCCTAGAATATCATGAGGGAATACATCAGCATACTGGTCCACCACTATAGGATGGCTTAGACTCCTCTTATCCACTACACAAATGGTGAGGCTAGCCAACTGATGAGTGATTGGTTTCACCCTCCTCTGGGAAATTTCATCATATGTCGCAAAGGACTCCTTATCATTAGTGAATGAAAATCTGATCCCACCCTCATATATACAATGCACTTTTCACCTAAAATAGTCAATCTAAACATGGACTGTGGATAGCCTGTCCATACCTAATATGAAATTATAAGGCCTCGAAGCTACTACTAGGAAATTGAAAATAAAGATCTGGCCTCCTATAGTGATCTCACACTACCTTCACCAATGTTTACTCATCGAATACTCTCCCTTAAGAGTCTCAAATCGTAAGGATCGAGTGAACAACTCCATTGGAATCCACAAGCTTCAAATTAGTTTCATGTAAATGAAAGAGTGACTGGCACCTCTGTCTATAATAACTAAATCTAGGGTGGAATAGACACAGATCATACCTCTAATAATATCGGGAGCGCCATGGTCATAAGCCTCTATTGCCAGGAACTGAGCTCACCCCTATCCTCATGCTCCCCGAGGTCATGGTGGACCACCTGGGGGTGGTGGCGGTAACACCTTGAACTGTCACCCACCACCTTCTGCTCACCATCTCCCCTACCACTTCTTCTGTCCTTCAGACTTCCTCACTCGAACCGCTACCATTTCCTTAGTGGCAGCTCAATCGTCTATTGGTCATCCAAATGATAGGTCCGGATGTCATGTGACATGTTTCCCAGAACGCCGCATGAGAAGAAAATCCTAGCCTCCATTTGACTCCCTCTTTCTTGGGAGCCTCACAATGATGACCCTGTGTCTTAGGGTCAGCCTTTGGAAGACCTAGCCTGCTTGGGCCCATGCATCTACTATCTTCTTCCTGCCAAATACTCTGTCTCCCAGGGTCTTTTGGAAACCCTAATTGTAGGTTCTTTCTCAACCCAGAAAATATCCATCAGAAGGGCTCTCTCTAGCACCTCGTCCTGGGTAGGGATGCTGAGAGACACCATTGATTCCCTAATCTCCCACCCGATTCCCTTCTCGAAGGCTTGAGCCCTGAAGAAATGGTCTCGCACCATGTTTGTGGAGTTGCAGGAAAGATCTGTGAACCTTACTCAGTACTCGAAGACTATCATGTTACCTTTATATAGGTGGATCATATCTTGAATGCG
The DNA here is from genome assembly GCA_963277665.1 of Viscum album. Lineage (NCBI taxonomy): Eukaryota > Viridiplantae > Streptophyta > Magnoliopsida > Santalales > Viscaceae > Viscum > Viscum album. Next base: position 121,714,095 of record OY728134.1, read on the forward strand.
CACAGAGCACAATGTCAAGAGGAAAAAATCTTCCCAGAAAAGCCTCTCAAAGTCAAACCTGGTGAGGGTCTTCTCATCGTGTGTCTAGATGGTCAAACTCCACCATCTATCTATTGAGACCTACAGAAGGCTCATTTCAAGGATTGACATCTGGGAAGGAGGTGTCCTCACTAAGCGAAAGACCCACGACGCAGCCTCTAGCCAGTCCTCAACGACCTGAGGTTTTATCTCTCCCCTTAACCAAGGACGTCTCTGTCTCTGAAACTCATGTTGGGAGATGAGCCTATGAACTTCTTCTGCCAAAAATTCTAGTAGTAGATGTTGACCCTTGGGTGGTGATATCACAAGTGGACCACCCAGTTGGGCCATCTTAAGAACTGGTCCCTGAATGAACTCCTCGTCACTAGGAAGGCTATCATCGCGACCTTGTATTGGGATCCTGGTTGGTCGACCACATGGAGGCATCCTAATATAGATCATTATGTACCATAGTTAGAAGGTTATACCAGGTAAGACAAATTTTATTCAAATAAAGGAGGTACTTATGCAACTAGTGTTTTCATGTATTGAGCCGAAAATAGAATTCAAGGTCCTGGTGAATGGAAACGCTAGCCACCTCACCAACACTAGACTCCCTGAATCTTAAAGTCAGACTCAAAACACTTAACACCACTGGCCCAAAACAAAACATCAGACTCCTGGCCTTTGAGAGGGAACTGAACGCCCTCTGATACCACTTTTCACGACCCGTCACCCGGGGCCCGGGTAGTGACTACCCCAAGCCCACCTTCCACAGGCTAGTGGTTAGCGACATGAACTAGAAAGGTATTTCCCTAAAATTGGAATTCATTGGCTCAAAACATATACAGACATAGACAAGGCACATAACTCACAAGTAAAACACGATGGAAGGAGAAAGGTGCAATCACAACTAAAAACCACCATAACGTGTCAATGTATGTACTAATGTAAAGGGGATAGAATACAAGCCCAACTGAAATGGAAATACAACAAAAAGGGAAAACATATCTTGAGGTCATCCACCAAGGATCACACCTAAATAGTTGGTATAACTTTTCACTATAGCTATCCACGTCCACCGGTCACCTCCATACACCCTGAAGTCCTAACTCATCGAGACTCAGTCAAAGCTGCCTGTTGTCTAAACAAGATACAACAAAGTTCAGGGAAATCCCATGCAACAGTGAGTATAACAATATTCAGTAGGGACCTCGAGACACCAGAAGGTCTCTTAGAATTACTCAAATAAAAACCCACAAATCATGATCTCAATCATAAATCACAAGAAGAAGACATCTCACACCAGGTATATTGTAGGGTAGTAATAGTATCATCATCAGTCGCATCGTAGAACACCTCAGCTGCTAGAGAACACCTCATCTATCGAGTATAGTGTGCCTACCAAGTCACACAGAGGTTATTTCCACTATCCTTGAACTTCTAAGGTACTCCTCCCCATCACGTACCTTAGTTCTTCCAGTTCCCACATAGTTGCTCCCCACCATGGCCTACTAAGGTACTACTCCTGTTGAGTATCATGGGTCTTTAGGGTCACACAAATCCACTCCCGACCATGGGCCTGAAAAATCACACATAGGTGCTTCCCACTGGGGCATCGAGTCACACAGAGTTGAAAGTCAGCATTCTTCTAGTCTCATCAAGTGACATGGTTTCTTTACATTGCACGATTGAGAGAAGCACTCCTCAATACAGTGTTCATATTTCAATCAGCACAAATTCCCTTGAATAAGTAACCCAATGGCCCTCCATGTAATAAGGTATCCATCATAATATATGGTTCATCAACTGGATGCCCAGTCTGTAATTTATAGGCATTTTAGTACCGAAGGCCCGATTGGATTCTGTTACGATCCCACCCATCCAAACTTCAACCTTCTTCGAGTCTCTCTAGGATCATCTCAAAAGGACTGGTTTTTCCTAAGGTTTTTGGTGCCATAGACGGTTCGTCAAATAGACGTCTGGTTTAGGAGATAAACTAGTTTAATTGTAATTGGGGAAAAAGGGGTTTGGGTACGGTCTGAACCGGTCAGACCGAATTGACCCGGCCCCCTGGGCCCGACACAAAGGGGGATGGGCTCGGCCTAGTACTGTGGTGCTTGGTCCAGCCTGTTGGGCCGCGGGTCTTGCCCGACCCACCCAGTGGGGCGCGGCCCGCCAGGCTGTGGAACCGGTTGACCTTCTAGCTGAGTGCGGGGGGTCTGCTCCCTTCTCGAATGGCTTTAGCCATTTCGGTTTTCAAAGTCATGGCGCCAGCGGACGCTGAACCTCCTGGCTAGTCCACATGGATTATCCCATTATGGACCAACGGGAGCGGGTCCACCCTCCGCCGCAGCTCGAAGCCACGACCCTCCTCCATGGTGCGCTGCTATAGCACATCGCCTGGCTCAGAAAAAAACCTATGGCACAGTACCACCTGGCCAGTATGAGCGGGCCGGTCGGCAACAGACCTGCCGGCACGGGACCACCCTCCACCATGGCATGAAGCTACGACCTTTCTTTACAGTGCGCCACCGCAGCGTACCACCCTGCTTTAATGCGGATGGCGCTATCTGGACCCTCTTTTATTTTCCTCGGTGCCTTTGGGCGCCGCCATTCCATTTTGGTCGGTAGGTGCCGGCCACCGCCTCCCTCTGTCGCTGGCACCGCTACGCCGGCGTATCTTCCATGGGCCACCGGTGAAGCTCCGGTGGTCCATTTTTATTCTCATCCACACATACGGGAATCCTGAGATGATTCCTATTATGCGCAACCCTTGGTTCCACCTTTCCACCATATCTTCCAGTTGCCCACAAAGAATGCAACCATAACTGAGTTCGGCAGAGGTTTTGGGCCATATTCTTTTGGCCTGCACCCTCTGTGTTAACATAATAACATTCAAAGGTTTTCAACATAATCAAGTTAAAAGAATCAGAAAAACACTTAAAAAATACCTCTACCTTGAGTATGTTAGAATTCGCTACGGATGAGGATGGAGTGTCCACGTTTGAGGGTGTTGTGGATGAAGGATAAGGTTCACATCCTTTAGTGCTCATCATCGAATCCTTTAATATTCGTCGAAGCTCCATTCTAAATTTGTGGAAAATGTCGCAGGAAGTTCATCATATTTTCCTCCCTTTAGTCCCAAAAACTATTTCCTATGTATAGTTTAAATAGAATAAAAGATGATATCAACCCACCACTCAATTAACGAGGTTCATTAATAAGTTTAATAAATGAGCCTATTAATTATCCCAATGGTGTGGCTACACATCCAAGTGTAACCATCCATTAAATGGTCTAACAACCAAGCGGTTCTGGCACCATCACTCAACAGTTACAAAGAAACAAAAAAATAACTTGTTGAGTTATTTTTTTTTTAAAGTCTAAAAATTATCTATTTCATCTAACCCCTTCCATTAAAAGTTAAACTTCCCTTAAGTGACTCTCGGCACTACAGATTCAGTGGTGCCCTTGTATTTTTAATCTGAGGACCGGTTCAAAAGATAGAAATATTCCCCTGAACATCTACTGAATGTACCATAAACAAGTTCAAATTTTCATTCCGAGCTCTCCGGGCATCAGAATCATGTGCCGTAATTTTTTTTAAACTTTTAATAATCCAAAATAAATTTTAAACAAATTATATGTAAAATATGGGACTTTATAGGGGATATTCTCCACCACCTTGTCCAAGTAATGGATCTGCACCCTTCAATATATGACTAGAGCACCTATGTATTCCATTATAAGAAATTTTATTCTAGATACCTATGATGGGTATGATTCTATTAACATGGTTCTCTAGGCAGTGCCTTAAAATAAAAATAATTCTTTTATCCCTATTAAAAATTTTCCCACTATGTTTACAATAGTCTGTAAGAATATTATTAAAACCCTGAATATATTTGGATTTATCATTGAGAAAAACAACCATGTCATCAGCAAACATCAAATGGTACACACCGTGAGAATTGGTCATTCTCCAAAAGGGATGGATCCTCCCCTCTTGTATTTTGACATTGATAAATATTCAAAAAAAATCTTGAGTTAAGACAAACAATATTGAGGACAATGGGTCACCTTGTCTATAACCTTACACACAATTGAAAAATCTACTTCTCCTTTACAAGAAACAAATAATGATAAAAAACATTTGAAAAGAGTATCTGTAGCCCAATGTGAGAAACCCATGCAATTTAGTGCCTTTACAATAAAACACCGCTCGATATTTTCATACACTTATTCCATGTACACTTTGACAGTGATGTTCAATCCTAGAGATTTTTAATTGATGTCTTCAATCATCTCTTGTTCTAACCCTATGGCACCCATAATGGACATGCCCCTTAAAAATCCATGTTTTTCATCTGACACCCATACAGGAATATGATTATCAAGTCTCATGTTTAGAAAGTCTCCGTGTTGGTTCAGATTCATAATTTAGTTATATTATGTTTAATCATATTTGAAATAAATATGGTATTATGTTAAAGTGTTATTTTGTTAAATATTATGTCCATATATCAATTTTATATACTATGGTGAAATATGCAATCAAGATGAAGATGGTGTATATATATATTGAATTAAATTTGATATGATGGAACGTAATTAACAATAAGTACGAATATGTGGGTTAGATAGAATTAATATTAATAAGATGAGTAAATTTTTAATTGTTTTAATTTATAAATTTAAAGACTTTCTTTAGTATAGTAGGTTTATTATTAAGGTTAGTTTATCTATTTTTTTAATTATTATGAAAAGTATCAAGGTGATTCCATTAATTAGATCTTATTTTAATACCCTTAAAAGGTTACAGCTAGACTATATTTTCTTTATAGGTAGTCATATTTAATTGGTTTCATTTAATTAATTACGTAATTAAATAGAATAGTACAATTTAGTTTATTAATTCACGAAGGACGTGTCATATCATAATTACATAATTTTGTTCAATTAAATAAGTAAAAACATACATTAATTTAATAATTAATCAATAGGTATGTATTAGCAGGCCTTTATAATAATATTTAGTGGCAATCTTATTATATATTATAGTGATGGTTTTTCTCATGTATTGTTGTTGTGAATTTTCAATCCAATATATTTTTATTGATTCTTATTATGTATTATGACATTATATTTATTTCTTTATATATGTTCTTCTTTTTATGAGTTTGATGTTTGTTTACATGTATGTTTATCAGATTTATGGTTTTTAATTGTTTGATAATACACATATATGTGTTGTGATGGAAAAATCTTAAAATGTTAGCATTTATTATGATCTCTAATGGATTAAGGTTACAATATATAAAAATTTCACTTGGGCTATAGTGGATTAGGGTTATGCATTTGTATGGGATGTGATGGATCAAGGTTATGGAATGAGTCATTTAGGTGGTGATGTGGTGATATGGTGGATATAATATAATCATGACTAGAATAATGTTGGGTTTTTTGGTATTAGTGAAAATTTGGGATTTCATTGTTTTTATGGAAAAGGATAGGATATGGGCTTGACTATTTTTCATGGAATAAGTTGAGAGCTGGTATTGAATAATTTTATTTCTATTTTGATATTTATGGGGATATTGAATTATTTTTAATGAGAACATTATGTTAATAATATTGAATGATATGGGATTAAATATTACTAAAATTTTTAAATGATTATTATGTTATTAATGTGATGAAATTAGTATTATTTATGAAAGTTCTGTTTATTATTTTTTGGAATATTAAAATCTATCATCATCCTTATTTGAATATTCATATGGCCTTTGCTAAATAATAAATTTACAGTTGTTATATAGGCATGTAATGGTAAGCTATTATATTATATATATATATATTCACCTTTTTTACTTTCCTAAACCCTATTAAAAATTCAATATTTTCCTCTCTTAGTTCATTTCATGCATGTTTATCAGGTCAGTTAAATTTCAAATCGATAACAAACTGTGTGGAAATTTGGTCATACTTGGTACTCCCAAGTGCTCACCCATCTATATTGTTCTTTAGTTATTTTTTAGGACATAATTATATAGATTTACTGATAGATATTAGGCATTTTGGATTTAGGAACAAGTGATATTTTCATGGGTTTGGTAGGGAAACAATTTCATTTAATGTTACCATTCAAGGAGGTGGGTGGATATAAGACATTTTTTTGATCCTTGGTGAATGGTTCTAAGACCCTTAATGTCATGGAGGCCAAATAGAATCTATGTATCATGTCCAACTATAATTCAATGTAATTACCATTATATCCAAATAAGAATGATTAGGTGGATAATTGTATTGATTGTAGGGTATAAAATTTTGGAAGGGTGAATGAATCACTATCTTATGTTACTTTTAATATTAAATTTTAATTTTAATTATTTTTTTATTTATTTATGTGCACATAAATATTGATATAATATAGTCTTTATAGTTTTCAAGAATTCATTTTTATTAAATAAACTCGTGGAAGTTAAAATATATATATTTAGAAATTCATTAAAAGATATTATGTTTTATTTTCTTGATATATCATTCTAGTTAAAAAAAATATGATGGATAAATGCATGATAATTAACAAGTATCTAATTTTTTTTCAGGAACTGAATGTTCTATTTTAAAATATTATGCGAATATGTGTTCAAAAAATTGAGATGCATACTAGAATTATAAATTCCATTGCTTAGTATATATTATTTAATGAATTTTGTGAATCATATTTAATGCTTGTTCTACATAACATGAATTAATGATGATTAATTTAAATTGAGAAGTAATGTGACATATATAAAATGATTTATGGAGACAACCTATCTAAATATGTTATAATCAATAAAAATATATAAAATAATGCTAATTTTATGACATAAAAAATATTCCATTCTAAGAAATATTTATATTTGTTGCATTATTTATTTTACCATGATTTTATTAACTATACAGTATAAAAATGAAATGTGTGTAAATTATGTGATTAATTGAAAATCACTCTAAAAATTTACAAACAAATTATTATAATGTAATTATTATAAGCATGTAGTCATTATTCATGTATTGAACATGAACATACCCAGTCAACCTTACATAGAATTTTTTCTGCAATAATATTTTGATATCATGTGTTCAGATATTGAACTTTTTCTTTTAGTTGTTAAATATTACCATTCTGTATTGATGATATGATTTTTTAATCCTTAATATGACTGTTGATTTACTATATAAAAGTAAATATTTGTGGAATAATGCATTATAGAATTTTTCTGACATCCTTTGAAGGAGTTGAGATGATATTATGTGATTGATGGTGAAATAGAATGGTTTATATGTTAATGCATTGAGAATAAAAGAGATGGTTTATTTTTATCCTTTATTTATTTATTTTTTATCCAATGCGTGATTTTCTACTATCTTATGCTATTTAATTTTTTTTATATTTATATGTTTTGTTTGATATTTTATTTCCATAATTTAATTATTTGATATTCACTAATTGGTTATTTTATTAGATATTATCTTCTAAATTGCTTGAAATCATGAAGTACTACATTGATCATTTTTTAAATTTATTACCACTATAACTGGTTTTATAATTTTTTTTTAAAATATGACCTATCATATTAAAAAAAATAAAAATTGTATTTCATGCTTATAATCTTTTATTTCTACACAGCCTATTCTTGCATTATGTTTTTGGGGATGTTAATTTGATCTATGATATTTATTATAGCTTTATTATTTTACTTAGAAGTGGATTTGTGATTAAGAGTGATTAAACATGTCCTGATGTTGGTTAATTATTCTATTCCAATGATTTATGGAATCATAAGTGTCAATAGTCTTAATATCGGCGAGTTTCTTGATCTTAGGTGAGTCTCTATTTCATATTTTAGTAAATATACCCCTTTTATTCCTTAAATTACCTCATGAATTTTAAGTGAATTCATAATAATTTTTGAAAAAAATGGGGTGAGTGATAATTTCTTTAATTCTAAAAATTTATATTGAAAGATAATCCTTTAAAAAAATATATTGTTTTTTAATTAAAAAATAGGGATTATAAAGACTAAATTGTTTCAAATTAATTGGAATTAATATTCCTTGTTGTGTTTAATTTTCCTTAGGGGTAATTTTATTTCTGATAGGTATCCCCCCATGGTCATTAAGATTTAGGCCTCCGTTATTTTTTTTGTTGAGTTTTGATTATTTTTTATGCGAATCATTTGAGGGGTATAAAAAGAGGTGACCTGAATATTCCTTTCTTTTCCCAGGTTGGTCTATCTTTTACTCTGTATTTTATTGAATTCTCAATGATTAGAATTATTTAATGATTTTTTATCAATTAATTGGTTTAATTTTATGTATGATTAATTTTTTTGATATAATTAGTTTATTTAATAAATAATAATATTTGAAATTCAAAATATATTTTCCTAAAAGAAATAGAATGATTATAATGTTAATTATTTATTTTATATTAATTATTTGATGTATTTTTTCCAGAATTTATGGGTTAATAACAATAGAGAGAAGTGAAGTTTGATTCCATTTATAAAATAAGAAAACAAAACAAATATATTAAATTGTAATGCTAAATGGTGTGTGGGGTATATTTGATATGCTAATTCAGGTAAAACATTGATGAAAAAAATGAAATTCTAAAAGTGGTGTTGGAATTGATGTATCTAAAAGAAAAATTTTAAACAAATTGAGTAAAACTAAATGTTAAATTATTTATTATGTGTAAAAATATATATGTTTTAAAAGATAGAAACTAAAAGCCATGTATATAAATTCATATGAAAATATGAAGATGAAAATAAAAAATAAAGATAAATGTATATTAAATTTTTCGATATAAAAGATTTTATAAAATCAAATGTTTTTGTTAATACTAAACATGAAAAATTAAATGGTTGAACCGATTATTATAAAAAATAAAATATATACATGCATGAAAAATAACATTGTTAAGACATCAGAAGTTTTAGAATTAGAATATTTATTCTATTTTTCTCAAACATGGATGTCCATAGAACTGTTCTTGGAATATTTTGTGTGATTTTAATAAATTGTTTCCTTTGAACAACCACATGGTGATTCATGAATGTGCGAAACACAAATATGGGATTATACAGACAACAAGTATTATTTTGGTGTGAAACTCCTCATTTTTTTCATTAGTGCACATCTTCCATATCTTTAATGTAGAAATTCTTTATATAATTAGGTATGGTATTTTGTTACCTATTTATATATTTTGAAATAATAATTTTCTTTGCAAGTTGTGTATTCTTCTAATTTAACATTATTGAGACTAAAACCATCATTTAATATCCCTTTGAAAATGTTAATTGGAATTCTCAATACTATTTAATTGTTAAAACCATTACATTGGTGATTGTAATTTTTATATCATCTTTATTGATTGAAACCCACCCCTTTAGCATTATAATATATGATTCTTTATACTACTCCAATTATTGTTAATCCAAAAAAACAAGATATGCCTTCATATATAATAAGTTTTTACTCTCTCCTTGGGATTAGTGTAGATGTTTTATTATGGGGGGATGAGTTACTATTATTTTATGTATTATTATTATTATTATGATACTCTTCTCATGAGACCGTGTTTGGTTTTTGGTAAGTATTTATTATATGATTCTTTTTGTTAAAATTTTTCAATTCTTATTTTTTTATGTCTTGTTCTTTTTGTCACCAATTTTTATTAATGAGTGATCATGTTTTATTTTATGTAATCTTAATGATTTAATTTCATTTGTTACTATGTTATTTTCCTTGAAGAAATGGGAAGTAGTTTGGCAGTGTAATTAGAAATGGAATTAGGAATGAAAATGATAAATATATTAGATACATTGATATATTATCATTATTATTTTTGTTTACACTACTTAATTAATTATTGATATTATAATTAATCACATTTTTAATTAATGTGTTATTGTGTTAATGTGTTATCATGATGATATTAATGAAATAAATTCTTTGTCATATACTGTGTTCAAATAGGAATATAAGATGATGATGGTAATAATATATACAAATCTGTAATTAAACTTAACATGATTAAATATTCTTAAAATGATTATGAATAGGTAGGAAACATGGAATTGATATTAATTAATGTGATTAATGTTTTAAGAGGTTAAATTTTTGTGTTAATATAGTCGAAAATATTGTATGAGTTAAGTGGGTTAATTATAATGGTTAATTTATTGATATTTTGTTCCCATAATTAGGTAAAAAATATGAATGATCAAATTAATAGGATTTTATTTTAATGCTGTTAAAGGTACTGTTTAGGATATATTTTCTTTATAAGTAATCCTATATAAGTGGTTTAATTTAATTATGTATGTTTTTGGTCCAAAACAAGGCTTATACTTAGAGAGGGGGTGAGTTAGGTTATGAAAATTTAAAAATTCATTCCTTGTAAATGATTTTATCATACTTTTATTAGGGACACTTCTTTCCCTCTTATAGAAAATATGAAATAATGGAAGCAATAAATGAGAGATAAGGTATAATTATACTTTACTCAAATAAACCGGATAATTAGAGGAGTAATCATGGAAACGTGAATGTGTACCTAAAACACTAAAGCTCACTACTTTTGATTACATGATTATGAGTAGCATACTAACCCTCCAAGTTTACATATAACATCACAGACCTGGAATCCACTAAACTGATGCCCCGAGTGGAGGAATCACATGACCTCAAGCGCGCCTTCTCATACACCATAGGTTATCGACTAGAGGAGACGGTGTAATGAGTCACGTGGGGAGGATATACCCTCTTTACTACAGTAATCCATAGAAAAGAAAAATATAAATAATTAAATAATATTAAAAAATAGTAAACATACAAGTTAAATTTCCCCCAACTGGGTACAAACCATAATTCAATATTAACATTATCATGACATACTAGTAGTGAAAATTGATCAAAACACAAAATAAGACAAATGGAAAAACCCTTAATATGTCCCAAATATATGTCTGGATCCTTCTCCATGTACATCCTAATCCCAACTCAACATCCATTTGTATGGAATTTTCTTTTGTCTTGACCTCCAACCAAGAAATCTTCTTGGGTACCTAATGGCGGCTTGATCAGAGTGTGAGAAAAAAACTCAGTAAGCCACCACCAATGGTGTCTACCAAATATCCAATCTGTTAGATAGTGCATTCAAGTAAAGAATAAATGGAAATTAAGAAAGGGATATTTTGGGTTCCATTTTATAATAATGTTCATTTAATTCATGACTAGCATTTATCCCAATTCAATTTCTTATAAAATATGTACTTATTAATACATTTTTAACACATGCTCTTTGTTTTAGGCATATATATCATCTATACATGGGTCTTAGTAAATTAATCACAATTAATAGGGTAAATAAGTCACGTACATATCTCACTAGGGATACACATATCACATCAATGCATTATCCTCACCTCGAAGCCTAAGTATGGGTGGAATGAAACTATTAGGGGAATAGATCCTTCGTCCCCTCACGTAACCCGTGTATTTTTGGGGTAGAGTTTAGAGCCTCAGTCTCACTCAACTTGTGGTCATAGAACCTCATATCAATACCCCACTCTACCAAGCCATGTTCAATTGCTTATTTATCCAATCACTACAGTCATACCATAACACAAACAAACATAACCAATTCCATTTGGAAATCACAATACATAACGACCACATGGGAATTAATACTATTTTATAACCCCTTAACACATTTAACAATTATAATTTATAACCATTTAGAAAAATTTCCATTCTCATGTCTTATCCCATTAAGTGTGTTAAAAAAACCCATACATTATCAAATATTCATTAATTGCCACATATTATGCCATTTATCCCATAAAACATTTCACAAGCAGTTACCCCTTATGCACTGAAGTACAATTCTCATATCACATAATGTAACCACTTTATTACATTAAATTTTTTTAGGTGTACTACATAATTTTAATATATTTACCCATTACACATATTCGTACATTCCTTTATTACATCTCATTAACATACTCCCCATTTCCCATTCTATTTCCCAATTACAAGTACACCATTTAATATGCACTAATCCCCATAGGAATTTCTAACTAAAATTCATTAAACAATTAACATAATCTATTTCATCCCAATTACCCATTTCATGTCATTACCACAACACCTTATGACCTTATCACCCTAGGAACATCTATCATAATTCCATTTACAACTTAATCAACCATTAAAACATGTTCAACATGGGCTTCACACTTTACTCAATAATCCCTTACATAACCCTACCACTCTCTAGGCCAGGGATTGTTGGGGAACTCCATGGGTGGCCCTAAAATGGTCAAGTACTCCTCTATAAATATTATAGGGATCATGAGGGTTTGAATTGGTCACTTAGACACCCCTTTTTATCAAACACTCCAACAAAACCAAGAATACAATTAGGGAAAAATAAGTACACATGATTCCATGCACAAATCTAAAATAAAACTATGTAATAATACTTATAGAACACCTATCTCGAATTCTATGATGAATCCACTTTTAATCTCAACATTAGATCTGAGTTCAAACACCCCTTGAATCCCCAACCTAGATCTCATTGGAAAAAGAGGGTTTTAGAGCTTTACAAAGATATGGGACAAATATGAGAACCCTAATCTAAAGGGGGATGCAAGGAGGTGATTATACATTCCTGACCTGAGATTTGATCCATAACCAACAACATTAAAAACGAACTAGAATCAAAGGAGATCCTCCCATGGGAATGTTGGTTCATCCAAACTTATCACTTCTGTTTTAGGGGGTGAAATAGATGAGAATCCCGAGTTGGGGATTTAAATCCCAAGATGGAATTTTTGTAATTTTCTAAAAAATACTAGGTCACACAATTTAACCACATGGTTTTATAAACCTTGTGAAAACCATGTGTGAGAAATGATAAAAAACACCCCTTCACGCGGTTTCCTGGGGATTCACATGGTTTTCTTAACCAATCACCAACCATGTGTAAGTCTCTATCCATGGATACACAGCTACCTAGGATTTCTGCATGGTTTTTACTAACCGTGTGCAAGTCGTGCGACATGCCCATGAACTCCTTTTTCTTCCTCATTCATGTCCCAAACCCCTGAAACACCTCCGATCCTTCACATGAACATGAGGAAACACTTATCTATCCAAAAAGATTATACCAAAACAAAATTATAGAAAAATATACCTTATGAAATTTAGGGATCTTACAACCTCCCCACCTTATAAAATCTCATCCTTGAGCCTCTATTCCAAGAGAAACTGAGCTTCTGTAACTATAGGTCATTCCACTAGGTCTACCTATTCCCATCTTCCAAGTTTCTAGTTACACATCACAAAACCCACCAAACACGGATCAAGGGAATTGACTTGTCCCGCAAGTCTTCCTCACCACAACCACAACGCAAACTGAAAACTCCTCAAGGATGCATCAAATTCAACCATTCCTAATCAATAGAACATCATAGAGGAATCCTAGACAACAGTTCCTGACTCACTACACACAGAAACTTCATGTATTGCATCACATCATCATGGAGGACCCAATCAACCCTCCCTTGGTCCGATCATTAACATAACTCAATACCCAAATCAATTGGAGTCATTTTCCACCATTTTTCCAACTGTAACGGTGACCAGACTCAATATCTCCCAATGGAGAACACATGGTCCCATCAACCACAATCCCAAACTTTTGTCGATTCACCACTATTGAGGAAAGATCACTTGAATCTCAACTCAACTATCACATCACCTAATGTGTCCCAACTCACCATGCCCAAACATCCATAGTGTCATTACCCTGCATTGGCATCAATTCGTACTGTCGAAACCATTTGAGTAGACATTCCTACACTATCCATTCATGGACTAAGATCAACTTGACCTCACCTAGGTATAACATTATTTCCCAAAAAGAACTTTCTTCCACATCATGAACCTAGTGGTGGATCACTCTCACAATACCCATTCAGTTTTACTATATCAGGTTGGAGCACACCCAACGATCTTGTACAAGAACACTCACCTTCCATTGATGGTATTCTACCACTTTCTCACCTTCTCAAGGTGCTTACAGACTTTAAGCCTATAATTACCATCCCAAGCACCCACTGGGGTTGTTCCCTGAATTCTAGTATAATTCTATCTTAACAACATTAACACCCTCCAGACTATCATCAATATTCACACTTGGAATGACACCATATCACATAGTCAAGGTTCCCTCAACTTCAAGATGTTCTAAAACCACCCAAGGATAAATTACCTGAGTCTAACCCTTATCATTGTTGGAGTTATAGAACCCATCCTCTCCTACCATCACCTATTTTCATATCCAACCACACCCTTCAAGGAATGCTGCACAGACATCACAAGCTTTACAAAGACCCCCCTTTGAGATCGAAGCCTACACATGGCTCATCAGTCACAACATCCAAGTCCCACATTCCCTCTCTGAGGAACCTAACATACACCTCATAGGTTCCTCATTGAAATCCTGGTGCCACTACATCAACTCGAGGTTCTCCTCCCTACATCTTGGGCTGACTTATCACTCCCCACCTTAGGAGTTTCATTACCATTTCTCTCAATGATGGGTTCTAACCACTGTGTCTTAAAATCAACCCCACGTTGAACCCCAAAACATTGACACGTCCATCTAAATTTTTCAAAAAACAAGAAAACGAACATCACCTAGTGCATGTTCCCAGCTTCTGTGAATGGAACCCATGTCATTTTTTGACATTGGGTCCATCCTGAGGACCTCACTCAAATACATAGAGTGTGTAAAACCCATAATCATGCTCCACACATATCGTGTCCATGAGTGTAAACCCCATAATGTCCCTTATCTAACCAAACACCATCAAGTCTCTTGGCGTAATGCCATAGATTCTCAACATACATAGAATGATATTAAGATATTGGGAAGGATCATCACTAGCAGAGTTATGCTATGAAGTTTTAGATGAATAATACCACCAAATTACCCATTTCTAATGTCAAACATTGGGACATAATGACTTGGAAAGGACCTTAGGATTTTCTTTTGAATGGATCTCTTCAACACTTAACCACCATAGTTCAAGTTTTATTGCCAACCATATCTCACCACCACTCCATGACCAAACCTCCGAGAATCCATGAAAAAACATTTCATGTGGTGCTACTTCCACCACACTGCTTGAGTTATTTAGAAGCATCCCTGATAGCTAATAACTAAATCACAATGGTCTACTACACCAATCAAACTAATGGTCTCTCGAAAATCAACCTTTATATATATGTATCACATCGACCACTTACAAACCTAACCATGTATCTTGGTTAGTCAGCCTCATCAGCCCTGAGGTACCTCTGCATCTCACCCAACAACCAAACCATTCATACAAAAATGTTCAGCCACATTCCCACCCCCACCTCAGGTTTCACCATCTAGAAAAAAAATAACTACCCTTCAGCCACCTCTTGTCTCTTATACTCGAAAACATCTTCGATTCCTCTATTAACCGTCATCCAACAAGCGAGTCATGCATCCCTGCAATACAACCCTTCAAAACAAAACTTTACTCCTCTCACAAACACTAGAGTGACCTTATGAAATAACCATGAACAACTATACCATTTACTAAAACATGGTGGTACTTAGTATGAATTTACACCACATCTGAAGCATCTACCATGGTTCATATTCCAAAGTGACTACACCACTAGGATAACCACCCATGAGGTCACCCTTGATTTCTGAGACTATCAATGTGTAATTACAACTCGTGTGGCACCGCCAACCATCAACCATCCAACTTATCCTTCTTGACCAAACCTGCATGATACAACACTCTAAGTTCCATTATCATTATCTAAAACATCTACATGTGTGACACACACCCAAGAGCAAGAGAACCCCATCAAACCTCTCTCATTGGTCACCTTGAAGGTTGAATGATACCAACTCCATAGGCATGAGTCCTAAAATGGAAAATCCATTGTTCCTCTCTCCAAACCAAACATATAATGACACAAACAATGAAATAATCGTGAATAGAACTCTCACCCTGTTCTGATTGGCATTGTTCCTCACACACCAAACAACCATTTATTCTAGGTTCTATAGCAAAGGCATGCACGTTCATCGACACTAAGAGAAAAACATCCTCTTTGTGATTCAGATTGTAACTCATGGGGTATCTACTCACAAGGTCAATAAGACCCAAGAACTATCCTTAGGGTCTAGTAACCACTCCATACGTTCATGAACCACAAAACTTTACACAGTCACATTTTTGAACAATGCCTCACAACCCAATGGCCACAAACCTACCAAGGGTTCCCTAAACACACCACCTAGGCCATATCATAATATAAAATGACTCACAATCCAAATCTGAAGTCTCAAAAGAGGGTACTCTAATTTCCCCAAACCACGCATACAAGGGTCCAACCAAAAACACAATGAAGACTCACTTTTGAACTCAATAATTCTCATTTTAAACTTCTGATACACCCGACACTTCAATGAATGGCCGATAGGATTTAACCACATATGGAATGGATCTCATAATTTCAACCTTAAACAAACCATTCTTCATACTCTATAGGAATGACCATCATCACACTTAGAAAACTACCCCCTACCATACCTATCAAAGGTCAAGGTCAACATGGGTTAACCAATTTACTTAATAACAAGTATTTCATCAACACCTCTTCAAACCAATTATTCCTTTACAATAAGATCCTTTCCTCATAGACACATTTCCAATTTCACAACTTTTTACAATCATCATTTTAACCCATTTAAACCTTTTATTAAAAAAAATTCATTAACCATGTTATGGTCATCATTCAATCTTTCTCTTTAAGTCACCAAATAAACCTTTACAATTTACCACAATCCAAAATTTGAACCCAGCCATAAAATTTCTTTATATGTGATATTCTATAACTATTCATTTTTATTAATTTCATTCACCCTCTTTGATTACCCTTAGTAGTCATTATTTTCATCAAAATTTTCAATGAAGTAAAATTCATTTTACTCTCTGTTCCCCGCATACTCATCCTGTCTGTGAGCCTATAATGATGTATTCCACCTATATCCTTAGGTGACTAAAATGGTGTATGAATGCACAACCTCATGCCATTACGGAAATGATAAAAATATCATAAAACATCAAATCACACAACATGTGCATCACCCAATGATGAAATATCATTCGACCATAACAAAACACATCATGAAAAACAATTTTTACCTAGGGTGACATGGGTTGTCCCTCATACATGGTTTAGTTACTCCTAAGCACGGGCTCATTACCAAGGCCTGACACATCCTAATCACTTGTCCACTATACCCAAATAATATGAAAGAGAACATAAATCCTCTGATACCACATTGTAACATCCCCGACCCATATTACACTGAACCGGTGTCCCGAGCCGAGTCATCACATGACCTCAAGCGCACCTCCCCGTATGCTAGAGGTTGTCGACAAGCAGTGAGGGTCTAATGAGACACTTACGGAAAATATACCCTCTTTACCAGAGTAGTAGTGAAATGTAAACAAAATATAAATAATAGAATAATATGAACAAATAATAAAAAAACAAGTCAAACATCTCCAAATTGGGAAGAAACCATAATTTAACATTAACAATGTCATGACATATAGTTGGTGAAGAGTGAATAAATCCTAAAAGAAATGGAAAACCCCTATATGGGTCCTGAATCTAAGCATTAATCTTTATCCATATACATCCTTACCCCAAATCAACATCCATGTGTAAGGACTTTGCCCTTGGCATGACTTGCAACCAATAAACCCACTCGGGTACCCAATGGTGGGCCGAGAAAGTTGTGAGTACAAAACTCCATGGGCCACCACCAACGGTGTCTACCAAATATCTAGTCTAGTAGATAGTTCATTAAAGTAAAAAATAAATAGTAATTAAGAAAGGGATAGTTCGGGTGCCATTTGTTGAAAAAAAAATTCAATGTATGACTAGAATTTATCCCTATTCCATTTCTTATACCATATTAACTTCTTAATCTATTTTTAAGACATACTCTTTGGGTTAGTCATATACATAATCTATACATGGGTCTAAGGAAATCAATAACTTTGCATAGGGGAAATAATTCAAGTACCAATCTCACTAGGTTTACACCTATCACATCAACACATTATCCTCACATAGATGCCTTAGTTCGGGTGGAATGCAACCACTTGAAGAATAGAGCTTCCGCCCCCTTCCCAAACCCATTCATTTTTAGTGCAAAGTTTAGAGCCTTAATCTAACACGACTAGTGGGTGTAGAACCTAAAGTCAATACCCCACACTAATAAGTAATGTTCACATTCTTATTTATCCAATCACCATATTCATACCAAAAAACAAACAAACATAACCAATAACCTAGGGAAGTCACAATAAATATCAACCACATGGGAATTAACATGATTCCATAACTCACTAACTCATTTACCAATTAAAATTCATATCCATTTATCCATATTACCATTCTCATGCCTCAACCCATTATGTTTGATAAAATACCCCATACCTTAGCCAATATTCATAAATTATCACCTATTAATCCACCTAGACCATTCATCATTTCACAAGAATTTACCCCTTATGCACTCAATTACAATTCTCATATCACAGAACACAACCACTTTATTACATTCAATTATTTTGGTGTACCACATAATTCTCATATCTAAAATCATTCCATGTATTCATCCATTCCCTTTTTACATCTAAATAACATAAATTCCATTTCCTATTCTATTACCAAATTACAAGTTCACCATTTAATATTCACTAAACCCCTTAGGTTTTTCTAACCATAATTAATTAAATAATTTCAACCCAATTTCACATTTTCATGTCATTACCACAACACCTTATTCCCTTATCACCCTTGGAACATATACCAACATTCCATTTACAACTTAATCAACCATTAAAACATGTTCAACATGGGATTCACGCTTTACTTAGTAATCCTTCACTTAACCCTACCACTCTCAAGGACAGGGATTGCCGACACACTCCATGGGTAACCCTAAAATGGTCAAGTCCTCCACTACGCATCCCAAGGGAATCATGATGTTTTAAATTGGTCAATTAGACACTCCTTTTTATCAAAAACTCCAATGGAAACAATAACACAATTAGGGAAAAAATCTAAGATTTCATACACAAATCTAAAATAAAACGGTGGAACAATACATGAAGACCACCTACCAAAAATTATATGATGAACGAACTCTTAATAGTATCATTAGATCAGGATTCAACCACCCCTTGAAGCCCCTTCATAGATCTCACTAGGAAAATAGGGTTTTAGAGATTCGTAAAAAGATGGGAGAAAGTTGAAAATCCTAATCAAAAAGAGGATGCAAGGAAGATATTAGAATAACCTAGGGCTTCGATCTGTAACCAACGGATTTCAAAGTGGCCTATGATAGAAGGAGAAACACCCTTGGGAAGCTTGGTTTGTCCAATCTCATCACTAGGGTTGTAGAGGGTGAAATGAAGGAGAAACCCGAGTTGGTCTTTAAAATAGAGTGATGGTATTTTTTTAATTTTCTCAAAAATATTGGGCCCCACAGTTTACCCGCACTGTTGGCTAAACCATGCACAAATTGTGCATGATCCACTATCCAAAAAACTTCCCTTTTCATAGTTCCCTGAGGATTCTAAATGGATTTCTTAACCGTGTTCCAACCAGGCATAAGGCTCTATCCATGGAAGCACAGTTACCTAGGATTCTAGCACAACTTTCACTAACCATGCGCAAGCCATGCAACATGCCTAGGAACTCTTTTTTCTTCTCCTTTCATGTCTTGAACCAACAGAATACCCCTGAACCTTCACATTAACATGGGAAATCATTTATCTTGACTAAAAGAAGAGACCAAACCAAAAAAATAACAAAAAAAAGCCTTAATAATATCCAGGATATTACATCACAACCATGAATAGAGGAATGCTCAATAATCTCCTTATATAATGGAATGAAATGCTACTTCTTTAACTATATTGTACTCCCAAAATTAAAAAAAATGGTTAAACCAATGGTGGTGTTTTGATATGCTCCACCTTTATACTATTTAAGGAACTTCATAGAAACCTCCCAGTGATGAGTCTCTTGGATCATCTTCCTCTTATACTTCTTCTTTCTAACATGAAAACAAAAATGTTTCCACTCTAACTTTACAATGTATTCTAGTATTTATCTCTTGAAATATTCTTATTAATTTTTATTTTGTCTCTTTCATGATATTATATCCGTATTTATTTGAAAATAATATATTCTTCATAATTTTTTAATATTTTTTTATTTATTTTAATTAAAATCCATTTTTACAATTTTTTATTGATATGCAGTTTTTAAGAGTGATATGTTAACTCTTTACATTTCATTCCATGAAAATAAACCATCCAAATCATGGAAAATAAAACTTACTCAATGTAACCATAACCCAAAATAGTATCCATGAAATTATAAAAAATCCTATATAAAAAAATACACCCATCCTATAGGGATTCACCGACTAAGTCTCTATCATTCTTTTCCATGATGTGGTGTGTGTGTCAAAATCTTGTTCCACCAAATCATCCTTAATATTACTTTGAAATATTGATAAATCACGGATTAATTATTAAATTTTTTGTTTGGATAATTTATTAATCACATGTTATGATTAATAAAATACCATTAAACTTATAGAATGATGTCCTTTAGAAAATCCCCAATGGGATTTCACCTACAAATATTCATAGATGACTCATATGAAACCCTCAATGAATTATATGCATTTAAAAATCACTCATATGATTAGGTGTTTCTATGAACACAAATTAATGAGTTTTATCTAGATTCTTATGACACCTACTCATAGGATGATGCCACATACGCTGGTAGTGATGACTCGTACACAATTCAGATGACTCTTATTCAAATCTATAATGGCTCATATGAAATCTAGATGACTCATATGTATGTTCTAGAATGACTCATATGTAGTCTAGATGAATCATATGAAATCATGGATGAATCATATATAGGATCCAATCTATTTTTATGTCTCAATGTTATAAATAGGTTGAATCATGTGTAGATTCCAAATGACTAATATACAGATAGTACATGGAAATTTTATTAGATGATTCATACAAATATATAAATTAATAATACATATATGGTTCCATGACTCATAATTTTTTCCCTCTAATAGATGAATTGTATATTGAAAATCATATAGTCAAATTTCAAATACTCCTTAAAATATATCTTCTAGGATTCATCCAAAAAACCTCCAAAGATCTTATATCCTTCAAGATATGATCTTCACACACTAAAATAGAATAAATTTATGATTCCATAAACTTTATTCTGAATGAAATAAACCAAAAACCAATCATAATGATTTTTTTATAATAATCCCCCATTTTGGATTGTTGAAAACATCAAAATTTATATAGAATTATAACTCTTGAAAACATTAAAAATAAATAGATCTAATAAAAAATTTATCAAATAATCATTACTTCAAGGATTGTATTAGCGATTCAATCATCACTAAATATAATCCCACTTGAGTCAAGATCAATGTGAGAAAAAATATTTTAGTGACAAGATCCTCTTGAAAATTGATCATTAATCTCAGTGAACTTTCCACAACTTCTCCACAAACAAAATCGTCCTAATTAAACAATGTGATAATATTATTATAATAAAAATACTATCATAATATTTATATTCCTTTGTTAGTAGGAATAAATCTATAATATTCCTTCATGTCAAAAGAGATTCTCCCCCTTTGAAATTAATGGACCATATCCCCCCCTTTGTCAACGAACCTAAAGATAACTTCTTTGAAAGTTAAAAAATGAGTTATGTAAATAAGATCATATAAATTATGAGAAAAATCTTATATTGATATTGGAAGAATCATATATGGGGTAGTAGGGGTCCCTAATCAAACTAATCTATTTAGAGGGAGTCGGTTGGGATCTGAGTTCATCCTAATGCATTTCAAAATCTATCTTTGGTACGACCTTCATTAGAATATCATCCTCTTGATTTTGTGTTGACAAATAGTAAAAATTCACCAGAACTTGTTTACCCATCTTATTAATAAATTGGTAATTTATCTAAATTTACTTTTTTCCTTTTGTGATTGATGAGATTTTGTTGAAGATTAATAGAAATCAAGTTATCTATCATTATTCCAATGTGATATTTCATATCCACTATATAGTTCTCCAAGATATTTACTCATCCATATAAATAGATTATAAATTTGAGTATCATCAATATATTCATACTCTATGGTTCTCAAAAAAATAAATTCTTGCTTCTAAAA
This sequence comes from Viscum album, assembly GCA_963277665.1. NCBI lineage: Eukaryota > Viridiplantae > Streptophyta > Magnoliopsida > Santalales > Viscaceae > Viscum > Viscum album. The sequence goes on from OY728134.1 coordinate 121,736,578, forward strand.
CAACAAAAAAATATAAAACATCCAAGATAGAAGCCACCACCATGTGTTGACTTCATGTCATTAGCTAAACCTTTCCAATATGAATATGTAAATCCTAATAACTCTTATTGAGATATTCTATGAAAAACTAAACTAAAATACATTCAATTATCAATATATTAAACTATAATCTTTAATACTAGAATATATATTTCTTTGGGATAATGTTGGTATCTTATAATTTTATCATGTGAAAAAAATGATTTCTAAACTTTTTGTTCTTAAGTACTATATTCTTAAAATTATTTTTATATAATAACAGATATTGGAATATTTACCATCTTCATATTTTGATAATTTAATTTGAGTATCACTTAGAGATTTCATTAACCTAAAATCTTATATTTCAAACCCTTTGATAATTTTTTGGAATATATTTTTTATGAAATGAATGTTCCATTATTTCCTTCAGTTACCTACTGGCTATGGAAAATTATAATATCACAAGTCATAAACATCTCAAATGGTCACATAGTCTATTATAAAAACTAATTTTATTTTGAAACATCCAATCCTTAAGAAATTATTTCATAAATATAAATAATCACCAATATCCTGTGTGTATTCTACTTTTTGATGTATCAATTTTTAGCCACTCCACTAATTTTGAATATGTGCTTATTTTTTGTATTGGTCAATATAATAATATCATTCCCTTGGTTCTTACTATAGTACACACAATTCATTATTCATATGAGATTATTTTTTCATCATCATAAAAAAGGAATCCATATGGTTTCAATATATAAAATTCATCTTAAATAACTCTATTCAATAACACTAATTTAAAAGAAATTTGATACAATTGGAACCCGATTTATAATACCATGACCAAAAAAAATGTATAGCTTCCAATCATGATAAATTTTCAAAAGAATCATGTGTTTATATTCCTTCCATTTGGAATACCCATTTCACACCATCTTTAATTTGTTCTATATAGTTGTTTCATCTTCATTTAGTTTATTCTAGAACTAATAATTGGTTCTGATGAAATTATTTTCTTTCATCCTTGGAACAACAAACAAGGTTCAGTTATTATATATTTTTTCAATCTCATAAATCATATATTTGACCAAATTCCCTTCCATATCTTCCTTTTTTAACATTTTAGAAAAAAATTGTGATACAATGGGGTTTTTTATTCTTCGTCCTTTGAGTTTGTAATTGATTTTTTAGGTTACCAAATATATTTTCATTACTAATTTAAACGTTTTTTAGTTGATTTTTCATTTATAGAACCATATATAATTTCTCCATATTCATCATATTATTATTATTCTTCTCTAGCCCCATGTTTTTCCCTTTATCAACTTACCTCAGCATCACTTTCTTTCTCAGTTTCCTCACTATTTTACTCCAAAAATTTCACTACAGTTCAAAAATTATGCTCATTTCCTAAAAAAATCACATATTTATTTCCATGATTTCAATAATTAATTTTTATCGAATTTATATTCATTTACTTTTGATAAATATAAACTTAAAAGTTTCTCATCCTCATAACCAGGAAGCTTATGATGATTCACTTTATTGAAAATAAAACATTTACTTTCAAAAACATAAAAGTCCTCAAGTGTTGTATTTTCCCCTTAACATATCATGTAAGTTTTATTCTCTTAATTTGGAAATAATAAACCTTTTTTTGATATTTAAACTTATGTAATCAAACCCTCCTTCCAGTATGTCTCTAGTATATACTTTTTTATGTGCGTTTTTCTATCAATATTACTAAGAATTATGTTCATCCTCTAAAATGATCTATTTTTTGAGCAGTCGTTATCAATGAAACATGAAATTGTATTCTATTATTTTTAGAGGAATCTACTACCATATTATTGTTAAAATATATAAATTTATTGTTTTATAAATTTTTCATCTTTAGCCCTAGAATTTCATACTCCAATCTCCAATAATGGGTGAATCACTAAAATAAATCATATTTATGATCAATGATTATCATCCATGACATAATAATATTATCATTAAAGAAAAATACAAAATACCTTTTATTATCAATGGTTTTGGGTGAAATCATACCACACATACCAACTTTTACTAGTTTGATAAATCATGCTAACTTCTTCAGTTTTATCTTGTACGATTTTAATATAATTTTCCCTTTTTGAAAAGTATCACAAATGTGAGTGTAATATTATTAAAGTGTATAGTGGTATCAATATCTATCATTTTTCACCAATTCCTCTAAATAATTTTGTATCAAATTGATGATACTTTTATTCCATAATTTATTTTCTTATTCCTTGGATAAAAATAATATATCCTCAACTCTATTTATAAGATAGAGGTTTCCTTAGGTATTCCTTAAATATAAAACATTAGTAACATATTTTACTTTATGATGAAAGTATTTTTGTTAAACTTCACTAAATTTGTTGAGTCGCATAGTTGACTTACACTACGTAAATTTTTTCTAAGGACTTCCACTAATAATACAGATGTGCACCAAAATTCTATTAAACTTATCTTGTCCTTCATAGATTTGTTGATATTCAGCTCCCCATCATTTCCAAATATATAGACTCTACCCTTATCATACTGTATTTTAGTGAAAATGTATTTATTTAATATTATATGGGATGAGAATATACTATAAGAAATTCATATTTCAAATTTTTCTATTTCTATTAAATAAATTTTAGTGACATTATCCTTCTCTTCTTTTCCTTCTTTGATCAATACTTGCTACTTTATTTCCTTAGTTGGTAAATCCAATTATCCCACTTATGGATCCATATATTATTCCACTTCTTATAAGGATGAATATCTATTTTGAGTTCTCATCGACCTTGATAATTCTTCCACATATTTTGTACTTATTCTTTGAGTTTCCTTAGGAACATTTTATTCTCTTATTGAATAATTATCTACATTATGCCTAAACTCTTCATAAAAAGATAAATTCTCATTAAAAATAATATTGAAATAAGAAATTATAATCGTATTTTTTAGTATTTCTTACTCCCTAAAATATATCTTTTCTAAGGAGCACATATATTGTGTTTTCTCCAGTATTCTGTTATAATAAAATTTAATATGTGATTTATTTTTTTATATTATATACCCAAATAGAAACAATATCCTAAATATTTTGCAGTTCATGCAACTCAATTTTATTATAGGACATGGTTTCATGAGTTTTTTATTCATCCATTACTGATACCTTATTATTTTCTAATCCCAATACTGATTTCCCTTTTTGATTTAAATTGATACACCTATACAAAGTAAAAAACATTTCAATAGACTCCCAACTAACTCTTTTTACAGTCAGTTAACTCCAAATCCTTGATTTTATACTTAAATAAATATGTGTTTCTTGATAATAACACATATATTAAAATGTTGTGAATTCACGTTTAATTCACTCTATTATTTTTTAGCATTATTTCATTGTGTTGGCTAGAAAATCAAAAATTCAAGAATGTTACTCAATTTTAATCAATTGTAGACTTCTATAGTTTCTAGATATGATTTTTTCAATCTAATAATTTATTTATTACATTAATTTTTCTTATTTAAACATATAGAGTTTTGAAGTCTCACATTACTCCATTAGATGTATTTTTTTATCCCTAAAAATGTAAATTTATTCAAGGGAAGCCTCTTATTTAGATTTAAGACCAAGTCTTCACTCAATTTTAGTAGCTTCTTCATCATAATACTTCACATGTAGATTATCTAAAATAGTCATGACGAATTATTCATTTATGTCTCTATATTACTCAACCTCGCCTTTTTCAACATTATCCCAGAAATCTAAATATTTAGATAACATGTTCTTCTTCTTGATTAATTTTTTTGTAGTATCTATTATCTCTATATTCCATTCAATGATTTATTCACTATTTCTTCTTCTACACCATTATCTTAAAAAAATTTAAGCCACCTATTAGTAAGTTTTACCACTTTTCCACATTGAAAATAGGCAATTAAAATCATGAATTTTAATTTTAATTTTCCTATTTTATGATTTTATAAAATAAATGACATCATCTTATCAGATTCTTTATCCTTGGTATCATCTATCTATGAGACTTTCTTTTTAGACCTAAAGCTTATATTCTGATAATTGTTTTAGAACAAACTCATTATCATTTTTCCTCATTTCATATTCCATGAGTTTGAAATATTGGTTTTCTAACATCACTTAATGTGGATATTTTTAATCAATAATTTACTTATAGTCATTAAAACATGGACGTAATATTCTCACTATTATTTTTGAAATTTTGATATAGACCTCCCAAAATCCCATTATAATTTAACTAGTATGTTTACCTAAGCAAAAAATTCATCAAGTTATTAAATCTATATCATTTTAAAATCTTTAAATATATTACATAATACCTAAAACATTTCTTATCAAACTTTTGAATCACCTCCATAAATATTTAGACGATTCTCTCACATTGAATGATAGATTATATATGACACCACCATTTTGTAGATAGTTTTATTCAAATATCCCTATAATGTATTAACTACCTTTGAATAAAAATACAACTCCTTATGATATCAATATAATATATATCCACTCTCCATATTGGCTATGATTCAAAATCCCATCCCAATAATCTAAACTAGTGTATCATTCTATTCTTCCACAATAAAAAATGTTACCTTTGAAGATATATGTTCAGTTATGATAGAAAATCATCACCATAGATTCTAGGAGATATGTTTGAAAATAATCTCAAATAAAAAACTACTAATTTTTCTCAAAGAAGACTTATAAGCAGATAGGAAAAATGATTCGGGGTGCACCAGTATTAAATTTTATAATTATACAATAATCATTTCCCACATTAAGTATGGAATCTCTATTTTCTATTATAGATGATATGGAATAATAAATGTAATAGATGATATACCTGAGGTATTTATACATTGTTCACCCAAATATTATAATCTAAGGAGTATGCATGGAAATGTGCATATGCAGCTAAAACACTAATGCTCACTGCTTTTGATTACAAGGTTCATATTTTTTACACTAACCCCTTTTAGTTCACAACCATGAACAAAGGAAATATCACTACTAACCTTATATAATGGAACAAACCACTCTTTCATTAACGTTTTTCTCCTCCATGAACTGATAATGTTGTTTCACTAATGGTGGTGTGTCGATATTCTCTACTTTTCATCAATTTTAATAAAATATATAAAATCTTCTAGCTAGAAGTCTCATGGATCACCTTCATATTATTCTCCTTTTTTCTATCATGAAAACTGGAACTCTACCTCTCTCTCTATATCTTATTAATTTTACAATGCTTTGATATGTAAATATTCCACTTCCTTTATTGTCTTCTCTTACATGATGATATCTCTACATTTGTTTTCAAATAATATATATAAATTATTATTTGGAATATTTTTCCCTTATTTTTTATGAAAACAATTATCTATATTTTTAGTGAAATTGCTTTTTAAAAAGTAATATGTCAAATATCTATTTTCCACAACAGACAGTCCATCCTTCTAAATTAAGAGACATAAACCTTCCTTAAAAAACTTTTATCCAAAAATATTATCCACATACTTATTCTAAATTATGTATTCAAAAATATGCTCAATATACACTGTAGAACCCTCCACACTGCCATCTTTTTTGCCACAATGTGGTGTACCTAGTCAAATACATTTCAAAAAAATACATCTTAAAAAATATTTTTAATGTTGAAGTATCAAGGATCGAACATCCCCTTAATCATAGATTGACTCTATCCATTCTTGGTTAAAAAATTTATTGATCATATTTTATAATTAATATAATAACGTTGAACCAACTTCTAGTTGAGCATCTAAGAATCAGAAAAGAAATGACTCCTATGAATTTTCTGAAATTACTCATACATATCCCCTGATGAATCATATGCATTTTGAAATCACTTATACATTGAGTCACTCATACAAAATCACTATTTGGTTCTATGTATATTTGAAGACATATAAATATATTTCCATTAATTTTACTTAGAGGGTGTTGACTTATACGCAACTGGTGATGAATTTTATATAATTAAAATGACTCATACACACTTTTAGAATAACTCATTTGTGGTCCAAGTGACTCAAAAGAAGGTTTTAGAGTGAATTTTACAGTCTATATGAACCATATGAAATCATTAATGACTAATTTCTAAAATACCTACATTTTATAGTCTTGATATTCTATATAGAATGACACATTCACAAATTCCAAAAGAATCATATGTCAATAGTAAATGGTCATTTTTCTCAGATTAATCATACATAAATGAAGATAAATCATATGAAAATAGTTTCATGACTTATATGAAGATTATTGTCACTATAACGGATGACTAATATATAGAAATTGTCTAATTTAGATTTCAATTGTTCTGTAAAAAACATTCTTCAAAAATCCACCCAAACACACCCAATACTATTCCAATCTTCAAGACATGAAATTAATACATTAAAATAAGATACATAATGGTTTTTTCCACTTTATTATTAATAAACACAACATAAAAAACTAAAATAATGTGTTTTTATTAAAATAATTTATTATATTGGATGGTATTGTTCAATTTATTAATTCATAAAGGATGTAGTCATATCATAGTTGTATAATTATATTTAGTTAGATAAATAATTATTAATTAATTAGTGAAATAAATAATTATTGGTTAGTTAAGTATTATCATGGAATTTATGATAATATATATTAGTAATATTATTATATAATAGGGTTATTGTTATTCTAATGAATTATTGGGGTTATTTTTTAGTTATTACATTATAATTACTTCTAATTGTGTATTGTGATGTTGTATTTATTTTTCTTTTATGTATTCGTTTGAATGTTCTTATTTTTTATTTGATTTTACATTTTTATGTTTAATTATTTGTGTTTGTTTGATACTACACACATATATATTTTGAAAGGTCAAGATTACGAAAAATGCATCAATAATGGGTTGTAATTTTTTAAATTTATAACATATCCACATTTACCTCGTGTTGTGATGGCTTATGGTCATTTCATTTTTAGGTTATGGTGGGCTATTGTTATAGCACAATTCATTAAGGTGATGATATGTAAATATGGTGGCTATAATAGGATCAATATGGGAGTGTTGTTCGGATAGTTGGAACATGTTGAGTGTTGAGATTTCAAATTTTATATAGATCATTTTTAGTGCTGGTCTTTTATATTTTTCATACTATAGTTTCAGAGTTGGGATTTAATATTTTTATTATTAGTGTAATGGATGTATTGATATGGAAGTATTTTAGATGTGGAAGTTATGAAAATCATATTGAATGATATGAAATTTATTTTCCTATAATAATAAAATGATTATGATGTTGTGGATGTGGTGAATCTTTTTAAGAATTTGTTCTTATTCATTAATAATTTTTATGTTTTAATCATCCTAATTTAATAATTCTTTTAATTCTTGATGAAATAATACATTTTCATGTTTTAAAACTGAAGATAATAGTAAATTGGAATATTTTATATACTTTTGATGATATCAATGGATTAAACCATATTAATAATTCTTACTTTTCCTTTCCTAGTTTGTTTCATATATGTCTATTTGGATACTTATATTTCACATGGATATAATATAGTTTATAAATATGTTCATACAAATTAATCAAAAGTGATCACCCCTCTATAATGTTCTGGATTTTTTTGTAGGAAATTTTAATTGATATTTTGGGATGTTGTTATTATGATAGTTTGAGTTGGGTATTTAGGTTCATTCTATAATTTTCCTTATTTTTATTGTATCTCATAATCATACAGACATTGTTTATGATTATGAATTTTATCTTTGTGGATTATGTATAAATATTTAATGGGTGGTTCATTTTTAATTTTTTAATGAATTAATGGGCACAATGCCTCCCATACAAATGAAAAAGTACCCTCAGTACTAGCCACCAACCAAAGGCCTGGTTTTGGTGATCAAACATAACCTAAAATAGATCTCAGATGGTCTTCTAGTGGGGTGGGTCATAACATGTGTACTGACTAAAAAACTGGGATGTTCTATGAATAAGTTGGTGGTCTAGGGAGGGTATCATAAATCCCAAGAAGGAAAAATAATATAAACACCCCTATAATCAATTAAAATACTATCAGTATTTTTGGAAGGGATAACCTATGGAAAAAGGCTCATCACCAATTTATTTTCACACCCACTCATCTAAGAGAAAGAGGATACTTCTAATAAATTAGTAAACTATGTGAGTAGACACCAATTATATAAACCATGACAGAGATAAATAAGTATAAAATTATCTATAAGATTTATACATTGATAATAAAGGATAATAATTTCCTCTTAATTGAAAATTACAATAAAACATCCCTAGAAAAAGAGAATAAAATTCTCAATGATGGTAATGATAAACTTATTAGAAACCTATAGATATTAATTAAAGTTAAGGACATCTTGATTACATAGATATGAAATATATACTAAATCCATGGAATATTTTGGGCTACAATATATATCAACAAAGTATGTCATCTAATATTTATTTTTTACATAGTTATAACTCTACTATTAGATGTAAACATCGTTATTATAATCTATATATGACTCTCAGAAAAGTATTGAAGTGTTTTATGAAAAATATATTTCAATTTTGTGCTCCTAAAAGGATATTCTTTTCAATTAAATTTGAATTTTTTTATGATAGACCTATTTAAAATATCCGGGTGTCTAAGGTATTTATTACATACAATTATATAATAAAAAATATATTAATACTAATAAAAATTGATTTATATTTTTATAGGATACATATTTGAACAACATCAGTAAAAATATTTGTTATTTGGATACTAGATAGCTAAATAACATGAATTGTGACTATTAAAGCAAAGAAATTTTAGTGAAATAAAATTTTGTACAAGTTAAATTTCAGGATAATACTAAAGGAAAGATCATTTACCTCAATCAGTTTTATATTATTGATTTTGTTCTTATTTCTAATGTTTTTCTCATTATTGAACTGAAAATTAACTTTCTTATTAATAGTTAATTTTTTAATGATTAATATAATGCGAAATCATAGAATTATTCATTTATTATATATAATTCATAGAATTTTTTATATTTTATTTCAAATATAAATGGTAAATTTCACATTTATTTATTTAAACTTTCTATTTTCTAAACATGTTTCTTGGTAGAGAGATTGTCATTGGGAATATCTGTATAGAAATAAGATAGTTGGATATTATAATATGAAATAAAATATGAGGTTATATATGAAATGTTTAGTGAAATATCATCTATATTTATATTTCTTAAATGTTATTTTTTTTAACATATGTCTAATGCGTATGAAATATAGAGGTTTTCCAAAAGAAAAAAATGTGTTACAATATATCAACCATTACAATTAGTTCACATTGATAATTTTAGACCTTAAAGGGTTTCAAATTTATTTTAAAAGGACTATGAATATACTATTGTTGAAAGATTTTCAATATACACATGGCTTTATTTTCTTTCTCATAAAATGTAAGCTGTATAATGTTTTTCAAAAAATTAATAGGTGATAAAAAGTCCTGGTAGATTTAATATAATTACTTTTTAAAGTTACCATTATTTTGAGTTTGAAAATTAATTTTTTGATTATGTTTACACATATAATTATTACACTCATTAAATATTTAACTATGGAGAATATTTAAAAATGGGAAGGAAAGAAATATAAAAACAATTAATGAAATAGTTCATACATTTTTTAAATAGTTTGAGTTTCTAAATTATGTTTCGGTTGAGAATATATGAATAGTTTTCAATATTATAAATATAGTTATAATTGGACCTCTATTAATAAACATTATTTTGAATTATGAAATATTATAAATTCCATGGTAAATTGATTTAGTTCCCTTGGACCAAAATATTTTTTTTCTAAATACAAAATAGAATTTAGAAAAAAAATCATGAAAGTAAAATAAAGTTATTTTAATTGTTTATTATTCCTCTAGTAAACCATATAATTTTTTTAACAAAAGAAACAAAATTTTTTAAAGAATTTATTCTTTTCATTTTTTATGTTATAGAACCACATGAGTCCAAAATCCATTCAATAAACCATATTGTTAGTGTATCAAAAATGAATACTAATAAATCCTCCCAATCTCATAAATATATTTTTTATTTTATTGAGAAATATTATGGAAGTGACTAAAAAGACCTCCTCGGCCATGAAGAATACATAAAATACCCAAACACATCATTACTTAGAACCTATATTACCCTAAAAAACTATTTAATGGATATAGTTATAGTTGATCTTAATAAAGGAACACAAAATATAGAATCCTTTAGAAATCAGGTTCATCGTCAACTTACATTTTATAGTATGAACTTAAAAACACTAATAAATAAATTAATTATACAATATTGGTGATATCTATATAATTTAAGTTTAATTAGGTTGAAAGAAACAATTTATGATAACTAGTGGAAAGACCAAAATACAATATAAATAGATATATTATATGATTGCTTTAGAATAAAGTGGATTAGTATGGTAATATTGTTAAAAATAATGATATTCATATTTCACAAGTTTTTAGTCAAGTGGAAGGAACTAGTTAAGAGTAAAAAATTACATCGATATCTTAACTTGAATTTTTCTTTATATGTAACAACCTGGAATTTTCATTATATTATTATTTAACTAACTCATGTTTCACAATGAATATTTTATTAAGTTTTATAATATAAGTTCATATAAATACTATTACATTTTACTACTAATAGTGAAGTAATAATGGCTATACTAGCTATGAATAATACATGTAGATAAACACTAAAGAATAATGAATTCACTAATGTAAACTCTATTGACTTGAATTCTCCCATAATGATTACTACATCCTTAAAAATGTTAAGGAGAAAAATATGATTTAAGAATATAATAGATATTTTCAAGGTAAATGTGTAACTAATGTAAGTTATGTAGTTAACAATGAATTATGGTAATCTTGGACTATATATAGTGTGTGAGGGGAAATGAATTTGTTAGGATTTGATTATTGGGAACCATGTGCATCATGATTGTTGGTCATTATGACTATTGATAATTATGACCATTTTTCATTATGACCATGAAAAATAATTTTACCATTCGAATTAGTGTATACAAAGGGTTTGATGAGAGATAATTATTGTAGAAGATATAAATAATTTTCTCATCTAGTAGAATCATTCCATTTTTGGACCATTTATCAGAGCATGGGAGAGGGGTAGCATCAGTTGGGTTTGCACTTGACTAAGCCCAAGAATAACTTCAATAATTGAGGCTCCAGCCGAATTTACTATGGTAGAAGTTCAAGTTAGTTGATATCACCACCCAATTTGTGTTAGTCTAACTATTCCATTAATGTTACACCATCACAAATCCTACCATTATGGTTTATAATAATGTGATTAGGGATAACCTATAAAAACATTAAGTATTATTAAGGTATAAATTGTTTTTTAAATGAAGTAGTGGTAACATTTATCCATCATTTTTATTCAAAGTATCATCCTTATAAAAATAATTAAATGTAAATTATAATATGAAATATAGTATAAAAATTGATTTTTGAAGAAAATAAACCATGATTTTAATTCTAGAAACTGTATATATTTAATTTTCCATAAGATAATTATTTATGATAAATTCAAGAATTTAATATACAATTTTATTATCAAAAAAGGATGGTGAAAATAATATTTATTCATATAAAATAATAAAATAATTTTATGCAATCATATGTAGTTTTTCTAAGGGTAAGAAGTATTATCATGTTATAAAAGTTGATATTTTAAATAAGTAAGTATTTTTTATAAATTTAAAATTGATCATATTTAGAAGGTTATTTTGTTAAAATATATGTTTTTTTGAAATCTATGGTTCAAAATTTTCCAATGGTGAATTTTTCATAATTTTTTAAAATAGTTGAATTTTTTGTAAAAAATCAATTATGGTATCAATATATGATAAGTATTATGACATCATAATGTATTAATCTAATTTTAAAATGCTATAAGTGATTTCTCAACAATTTTTTATTCATTAAAATAATGTATTTTGGAGTGATAATATTACTTTTCCAAACGTATAAGGAATATTCCAAAACCAAATGTATATTTAATGGTTTTTAAAATAATTCATTATGAATAAGAATGTTTTACAAATCCGAAATAATATATATTATAGGATTTTGGGAATATAAACTATTAAAATAATAAAAACTACTCTCCCTGAGAAAATAATATGTGCTAAAACCATGGGAATGTAAACGGTTTTTCATTTTTCAAAACATAGAGTCGAGAACCTATGTTTATAAATTTATAATCTATCATTTTTATTTTGTTCTATAAATACCCACACATTATCCCAAATCTATTCAATAAAAAACCTATAATCATGAATTTCATCTCATTTTCCATCTCTATAGTCACTCAAAATATTTTCTAGGATTCCAAGGAGCTCTTATTAATATTTAGGAATCCACTTTTCATGTAAATGGTTCTCTTCCTCTCCATTTTCATTCATGTAATTACTTTGTAGTAATATTTCTTATTTTCAACTTACAATTTTTTCATAATCTTAAAATAATCCATTTATTTTACAATTTATGTTATATTAAAGAGATACATTCATTATCTCTATTTAACTTCATTCTATTTTCCATTTTGTATACTTGTTATACTGCTAAAATCATTCCTTGATTTTACATGCCACACACTTTTATTGTGAATACCTAATCCAATTTTCATTCAATATTGCTCATATAAATGTAATTTTACTAAATTTAATAGGGATTTGGATATATTAAACTCACATTCCCTTCTCTTGTGTTTAATGTGTTGAAAACTCAATGATTATTATATGAAACTTGTTCTCATTCTCCACTGTTTATTGTTAAATTGATTTATTATGATATATGATATATGTGTCCAATATGAATTTAGTATAATTAAGGGTGTTCTCTGATAGTTATCCAATGCATTTTTAGTGTTTCTGTCCCAGGAGAAATCATGTATGGTGTACGGGTAGTTATCATAGCATAGTATTTTTTGTGGTCAAGGAATAAAGACATGACTTATTCTTATGATTTCATGTTTTATGTTCTGTCCTCATTCATATAATTATCTGATATTATTATATCATACTTTTTATACTACATTTCTTTTTTATGTTATATACTCATGTATCCTCTCATATCATGTTATGACTCTTGTCTCAGTAGTTACGTTTCACTAACATATATGTTTGTTCCCTTAGTAGAGTTTATAGTACACACATTTCCTCTTGTATGTCCCCAGGTTATCCTACACCAATTTAAAAGATCGTTAGTATTTTGGTTCCCATTTTAGACATAAAAATAAAAAATATTCATTTTATTTTTATGTATATTTATGTATGTGTATAATCTCCCAATGAAAATATACCTCTAGATCCTTTTTTATTTTTTAAGAAATTAAAAGTTAGAAATCATTAAATAAAATGTGAATTAGGTTGAGGATAATCTATTTGGTTTAAAATAAGGGTTTATTTATTTATTGGGATTATTATTGATAAATATTTTTTCAAAATCCTAGGGATAATTATAAACATATAAAAATGTCCTATGTTTTGGTAAATTATAAATTGTCTTGTTTTCTAGAAATGACATCACTATCTAGATAAAAATTAGTGTATGTAGGCTCTATAATATATGCACCTTGTGTAAAAACTCTTAAAAGTATTGTTGGGTTTTAACTCGATCTTCATCTCATGAATGAAAAATAGGCCTAAATGAACACCTAAATTGAAACAATCAAGGGATATTTTTTGGTCGATCATATGAACGTTGAAACCTATTATTAATGATTGAAAATATTTTTACAAAATTTGACTATGCAATAAATAACTAGTTAAGTTAGAGAACCTATTATTCAAATGACCATGGATGACCTATATTGAAACCTATAAATTTATAAGTTTGGGTATACATTTAATATCTGAGTTATTACTCTTATGTTCATATTTATTCCATTTTATGTTGATTAATTTAATAATTCTCCTCCTAAACATTTCCTTATTTTAAAAAATGGTTGGATATAGAAGGAATCATTTTAACAATACATGCAATGGGAAATGTGATTATTTCCCTAATTGAATACCTAATATGATGGGAGTAATAGAAAAAATTTTCATGGAAGTTCTTAGATACCTTACACAATTTTATAATAATAACATAAATCATATAGAACACCCCCATTATCCTAAAAGAGAATCATTTGCAGATGATCCCATTATTCGACAAATGCCTCTACATTATATTATATATTATGATTCCCTAATCCCTAAAAATTGGATTAATTTTATTGAGAGGGTATTATATGTTCTATAGTTATATGAACATGATAAATTTTCACTGGTTAATTATTTCCTAGAGGGCGAAGTAGATCAGTCATGGGAAATGATTGATAATACAAATATCAAGGAAGCCATTAAATCTATAGAGGGATACAAATTCAGGAAAATATTTTTTAAAAAATATTTTCCACTCACTCTCTACCATAAAATATAGATGGAATTACTTGGACTCAAGAAAAATGTGCATGAATATATTAGTCTTATGAGTCAAACTTCACAAGTCGTTCACCGTATGCTTCTGGCTTTGTCATTGTCCTAGAAATTATGGATGAATGATTCTTTTGTGGGATGAAGAGAAGTATTTAAAAACGATTTAGTGATTTGAGAATTTTATAGTGATGAGGACATTATCTAATGTTCCTTCAAAGTTGAGATAAATATTGGTGACTCTCAATGGTCTTGAGAAAATAGATACAATGTAACTTACACTGATGTAGGGATTCTTAGGTGGATAATAGGATTTGTAGGGATCTTGTTAACATGATGTTCCCAACACACTCATTTTGAATTATTAATGTTTTATTTTCAATTTTTAATGTTACCATTTATTTTTTCATGATTCGGATGATTTAAGGGTTCCCACTCTAACCCTAAGAGCAGTGTTATGAAAAATTTTAAATACAAATTTGGAGGAGGATAATATAATCTAACTACCCGTGTTACATAAGTTTGGGTAGAAGCATCCAGGAGACCCCCTCAAAGGAACTAAAAGGTGTTAAAAGTTTGTATAGTAATGGAATTAAGAAAATTAATACCTAAGAAATATGATGAATAATGGTAATGTTATTGAATAGAATAATGTTTTGATGAATCCTTAGTCGATAGTTTGATGTTTCAGCTATAAGGAACATGGTCACTATAGAAACCATTTCCTAAAACTAAAAATATATATCTGATAACTCACTAAAACACCCTCCAAGGACATGAGATCTGGAATATGATTATGTTATGAATACTATTGAGGTTAATCTTGATAATGAAGTGGTGAAAGGTACACTAGTTATTCACTTAATAATAGAAAACATACTATTTCATTATAGTTTTTATTAATTCATTTATATCAAATAAGTATAGTAGAAATATTCAAACTCAACCTAGAAGCATGGAGGTTTGGTTATAAATGAAAAAAGTAAATGGGTTATTATTTCATCTCAATTATATAACCATTCCACTGCCAATATTTGTTGAATAAATATCATTTAAAACCTTATCATTATTTCTTTAGAATAGTTTGATACTATATTATGCCTGGATTGGAAATACATATATTGATCCAATGTTAATTATCATGAGATGGAAACCAATTTCCATTCCAAAAATCATAATTTGACTCCATACAGGTGCAAGGAGGAGGATGAATCTTTTTTATAAACTTATTCTAATTAATAGAAATTAATTTCTTATAAGAATGAATATCTAGATGAAATGTTAGAGACACTGGAGAATATCACTCATAAATACATTCTATTCTAATTGAATATATTTATTTATTAATTTATGTATTGTATGCTTTTCCTCTTAATCGAGATGTTGAGTACTCAATTGAAGGTGTTCCTAGATACCATAAAATATCCAAGAATCCCTATATAATATCACTCATTGAATTTTAGGGACTTAACAAGAAACTTTATGAGAATCTAGACAAGGGTTTCATACCCCAATGTGCTTCATCATGAAATTCACCATAACTATTTTTCAAGAATAAGGGCAGTTCAATATTTCTATATATTTATTATAGTGATATCAATAAGATCAAAATCAAGAACAACTATCACCTTCCATGGTTTGAGTAATTTATTGATCAACTTCATGGGGCCTAATACTTCTCTAAAATATAAATTAAATTGATATATCATCAATTAAGGGTGACTAAGAATTAAATTCCCAATATTTTCTTTTAAATGAGGTATGGTCACTATGAGTTCACAGTGACACAATTCTAACTCACTAGTACTCAAGGAATATTCAGGGACTAAGTGCCTACAGTCTTTAGATATTTTCTTGATTTTTTTAGTATTTATAGATGATATTATCATTTAATTTAAAATAATGGAATATCATGAGAATTAATTGAGTATTTTTATAAATAATTTCAAAAATTAGAAATTATATGCAAAGAATAGTAATTGTGAATTTGTTTATGGAGAATGTGTCATTATTGGGGATTTTTATCTCATGAAATGGGGTTGTAATGGATCCTTTAAATACCAATGTGTTTTAGGAATGTTCCAAACCAAAATTTATAAAATATATTTGTAGTTTTCTCAGATTAGTTGGGTATTATGGATGATTTTTTAGGAGATCTTCATGGATTTCAAACCCATTAACCAAGCAAACTCAGAATGGTGTAATGTTTTTCTAGACCGATGAATGTGAATTGAGATTTATGTAGTTAAATAATAGGTTAATAAATTTACTTATACTCACACTACACATCTATGGGGTAGGATTTATGATCTACAATGATTCTTCAAATAAGGTATTTGGTACTTTCCACATGTAATGTAATAAAGTTATAGTTTATCCTTTATAAAAGAAAAATGTGCTTGAGTTGAATTATCAGAAACATGATGCTGAGATGAATAAATTAATATTCACATTGATTATTTGGTGTTATTATATATATGGATAGGATTTTGACATATATATGTCATAATATCCTCAAGTATACATTCAATCATAATGATATCATCATACTCCAATGAAGATGGTTAGTTTTAATCAATGATTATGACTAATAAATCCATTATCATCCTAAGAAAGAGAATAAATTCATAGATTATATAAGTAAAAAAATATCCTGAAACCATAACTATAATTAATATTGATAAGGATCCAATTTTATGATGCATAAAATGGATGAAGATGAAAACTATAATGGAAGGAACATCATCCAACATTTATCAAAGGATTTCACAAACACTCATTTTATAAAAAATTAAGGAATCTCAAATGGATGAAATTGAGATAAATAATAAGGTGTATTTTTTAAGAAAACGGTTGGAAATAGAGTTCATAATTGAAAAATAAATATTTTTGATATTTGGTACATGAATATGAGTACCATCCAAGACTTAGATGAAGAAGTGGTTGTTAAATGATTCACCAAGCTCAGAATTTTCTATCAACCTAGGGAGGAAAAATATTTATATATATATTTGTACGAAATATTGGTTGGATAATATGAATAATAAGATTATGGAATATATATCAAGGTACCTGGAATTTCAAAAATTGAAGGAAAAAAAAGAAAAAGTTCTAAAGGGTTGATGAAACCATTACACATACCTGTGTGGAAATGGGATAACATAACCATGAATTTTGTCACATGTTTTCCAAATAAAGATAATAGACTTAATTACATATGGGTTTTGGTGGATCAGATTATATAGGATTCCCACTTTATTTCAATTTAGGATAACTTATCACCCAAAAAACTTGTCAATATATACATTTAAGAAGTCGTGAGGTTTTAGGGAATTCCATTATCAGTTGTATATGATCCAGATATGAGGTTCACCTAAAAGTTCTGAAAAAGTCATCAACATTAATTTATCATAGAGTAAAACATCAGTATAGACTATCACCCCTAGATTAAGGGTCATCTACAAAATAATATCTAGAAATATTAATATATATTGAGATATTACTCCATTGATTTCAAATTATTTTGGGATTAAAATCTTCTGCTATTTGGGTTCTTAAATAGAAATAGCTTCAACTTGATCATTTATATAGATCTTAATGAATCTTTATATGGGAAGAGATATAGGTAACCAATGTTTTGGGAAGAAATTGGTGAAAAAAATTATGATAACTTAATTTTTTTGAAGAAATGTAATAGAAGGTAATGGCCATTAAACGACACTTGAGGGAAGAAAAAAGTTGATATAAGAGATTTGTTGATAATAGTTGACGATGTAAAGACTCGTAAATTTTAAGGAAATTTTTTTCTTAAATTCCTTGAGTTTTTACGAGTACGCAGTCTCTGACGGCACTTGATTCTGACTCCCGATGTGCCTGGAATCAATTTATGAAGTTTAACATGGTTACGTTCAGTGAACGAATGAGCGGGTTTTTCTATCATTTGAACTGGATCTCGGAATTGAAATCTGAGGGCACTAATGGAATTGTAGCACCGGGTTTTTATTAAGAGGACCCTTTCCGAAGGTGCGTTTTCTTGGGGGAGTTGTTTAAAAAAAGTGTGGATTAAATGTAAAGTAAAATAAAATTGTGTAATAATTTTATTTCTTTATTCTAAGTGGTTTAAACCTATGTGTGGGAGTTGGGGTGGGACCCACTGGTTACTAACTACCCTTGAGAGGATAAATGTGAGGTGGGGCCCACAAGAGACCCAAACTCTTCACATTCCCTAACTCCCCCTTTATGCGAGTAACTCTTCTCTCTCTCTCCCTCATTAATATTGTCAACATAACACCTAATTAATTAGACAACTCAAGTTTAATTAATTAAGTGATTTTTTGTTTTTGAATTTTGAAGATTTGAAATTCTTGGCATGAGTAAATAAAATACGGCAAAGCCTTATTTTATTTTGGTTGGATTCTGTTGTGCTATGAAAAAGGGGAGAGAGCTCTTGAGTTATTTTTGGAAGAACTTCATCATACCGCGAAGAATGTATCCACTTTGACAAAGAATGCCATCACCGCAAGGAGAGACGATGTATTCTTCCTAATTCTCTCCACAGCCAGTGTGATACATTGTTTCCTCCTTGGACGCACGCCAAAGCCATCTTTGAAACTTCACTCCGCGATGCCAAAAAACATCATATTTTATCGAGGTAGGGGTTAATTATTCATTCAAGTAATATTTAACGATCTTCATTGTTTAATGATTGGACGCTTGTTATCGATATTAGGGGAGGAGATCAGACCACACAAACACGCCCGATCCTCCTCCCCTTTTATTTTTTATCTTCATTGTGGATTGAAACGGAGGCGACGCGGTGTCGTTGCAATGTGCCGGGATGAATAGGACCGCGATTGAATCGGGTCACGGCCGGAGGAGCGCGGAATCATCGCGCTGCACCGGTGAGACCGAAGGAGTCCTCAGACAGAAGCGAGCCACGATGGAGGGGCACGACGCAATCCGGCCATGCCGGAGCACCAAGGGGTCGCGGTCACGGTGGGTCGCGGTGCCGTCGCGCTGCGCCTGTCGGACAGAGGCCGCAACATTTTTTCAAAGGGGAGGCTGGTTGAGCCAGCCGCCAGCGCCACATGGAGGGGGGACCCGAAGGGTCCTGCGGTTACAAATGCCAGCCGTTAAGGTCGGCTGTTTCGGAAAATAGGGGGGCAGCGCCGCCCCCCCCCCCTTCCGACCCCGCTCAGCCGAGAGCCGAGCCGGGCCGTAGGCCACGTGGGCTGGGCCGCCCGCGTTGGGCTGGGCCATGCCCAAATGGGCCGGACCTAGACCCGGGTCGGGTCGACACGGTTCGGGCCCACCCAGGGGGTATCAGGCAGAGTCAGATTGGGCCCGAACCCCCTATTTTTGGAAGATTCCTTCAAACACCCATATCTTAGGCTAAGAACCTCCGATCGACACATCGTCAGTTTAGTTGGGATCCTTGGATCGAGTCGGTCGTTTTGGTATTTTACACTCAAGCATTCAGTAATGTTTGTGTGTGGCCGGGTTGGTTCAAACCCGAAACCAACTGGGCCATTGGAGCAGAAATGCTTATAACTTAACCACCAGACTTCTAAATGAGGTGTCGTCGGTCACCTTGTTTTCCTCTTAGTGAGACAGTTCTTTTGGATTACTCCACTTGAGTTTTGGACATAGCTAGAGTATGGTTAGGGTGGTTTTAACTTAAAAACCAACCGGACCCCTAGGACGAAAAAGTCAATAACTCTTAGACCGGACGTCCGATTGACGCGCCGTCTATCGCATTGAGTTACTATTGACGAGATAGAACTTTGTGATACATCAAATCCAGAATTCATGATGGTTGATGTATCGAACCCTTGGCTCATGGAGGAGACCCTCCCAGAATCAAGCATGCTGTGTGCGGGAACCCTAGAGCTGGCTGTGACTACGACGACTATGGAAACTGTACATGGATCCTACCTAGGTTCGGCAGTGAGGATGATTGTACATGGATCCTACGTGGGTTCGGAAGTGATGACGACTGTACGTGGATCCTACGTGGGTTTGGAAGTGATGGTTATTGTACTTAGATCCTACGTGGGTCCGGCAGCAATGACATCTGTACTTGGATCCTACGTTGGTTTGGCAGAGGAGATGATTCAGAGGCAACATCAATCATCTCCACTTCTCTTCATGAGTAGTATACCTGTGTAAGCTGAGTCTTTCCTTTCAATCATTATCTTTGATATGATTGAATTGTTATCCTGTGTGTATTGGGTTGTGTTGTCCTGTGTCGATTGGGTTGTACTTTCCTGTGTGGACTGGGTTGAACTTGGGCACGGAAGATGGAGAAGAACTGGAATTGATGACTTTGGTATATGTATGGGCACATGCCTAAGTAGTGTTGGTTGATACTTTGTATTTGTATCTTTCCTTTGTGATTTATCCTTTGTGGATTCTGGGAGACCTTTGGGAGTCTCGGGGTCCCTACTGAGTATTGTATACTCACCCCTGCATGGGCTACGCCCGAACTACGTTGTGTTGGATGCAGACGATGGATGGAGCCGATTGTAGTTTAGAATTATTGAGTGGGACGATACCCAGAGGTGGACTATCAGGCGGGACGTACATGGTGCGGACGGATGGATATGAGGATCAGAGGAGACCATATGTACCCACCCTTCAGGTTGGGTTTCTGGAGAACGTCTTGGTGGTTGCTGATTTATCTTTTAGCTATTGTACTTTACATTTCAGTTTTACTGCACTTTAAGTTGGATTTGTATACTGGCCCATTTACATTCCAACACTTACTTTTGTAATCACTTTACTTAGTGTTTACTTTAGCATGTGTACTCTGTGGTGTTTTTTTTATTATATAAAGGCAATGCCTTTCCTTTTATCAGGATTTATGCCTTTAGTGCTAGTCACTAGCCCCTGTCCTATGGAAGGCGGGCTTGGGGTAGTCACGACATGGGTCCCGAGGGCGGGTCGTGACAAATTGGTATCAGAGGAGTCGGGTTTACAGCAGAACTCAAGACTCTGATAATTTATTCTATGTGAAGCAATAATGTTAAAGGTATTGAACGTGGTTATTAGTCCAGGTATTCTAGTGTTGGAGTGACGGTCGATGTATCCATACACCAGGACCCTGACTTCTGATTTCCGACTCAGTGCACGAAAACATTGATTTCCTGTGTGTTTAAATGTTTCCTTTATAATTACTTTGTGTTATCTCACCAGGTATACTATATTTACCGTGGCACACCTATTTTTTTTCAGGATGGCCCCACGATGGCATCCGGCTAGGGTTCAGAGCTTTGTGCGAAATGGAAGCCCACCGAGCGACAAGGCCTCGGTGCAGGGCCCCATTACAGCAGAGGCACCGGCGGTACCTCTACCCGCCGAGCCACTTATGCCACTAGCCCCAGCAGCTGAGAGTGCACGTCGTCTGAGTGGTCTGTACGAGTTTTAACGTCAGAGAACGCCCAGGTTCCACAGGGAGATGGACCCTCTGGAAGCCGAGGATTAGCTGGAGGCTGTTGTTCGAGTCTTCAGATTATTAGGGACACCAGCCGACCTATTGGTGATCCATGCGGCGAGTCTCCTGCACGCGGCATCAAATAGATGGTGGAGCCTGATGCTCCAGTTGCACGACAAGGCATCACTTATTTGGACAGACTTCGAGATCCTCTTTCTCTCGGAGTTTGTTCCAACCACCCTCCGTGTGGTGCACATTAAGGAGTTACTACAGCTACGGTAGGGCAGCATGACAGTATCCCAGTACTCAGCGTGATTTACCGACCTCTTGCACTATTCCACTAACATGGTACATGACCCATTATTTTGGGCTCTAACCTTCGAGCAGGGACTGAGGCAAGAGATCAGGGTTTCGATGATCTCCCTCAGTATTCCGACGCAGGCAGAAGTACTGGAGTGATCCCTTCTCGTGGAGAGCTTCCTTGCTGAGCCTACGCCAGCAGCGAGGCCTACTGCCGGGTGACACGTAGCAGAGTCTTCTGAAGCTATTAGTCGACGAATTTCATAGGGGTCTAAGCGGACCAGACCATTAGGTGGGCGACCTCAGGATACTGGTTCAGAGGTGCGGGGAACACGCAGCAGATCCAGTAATACGAGAGGCAGACAGTTCTATGCATGCGGCGGGTAGGGCCACATGGCACGTGACTACCCCACCCACCATATAGAGGAGTAGCAGATGGTTGAAGGACCACCTAGGAAGAGGCAAAGGTTTGACTGTGGTCGTCTGTAGGGAGCAAACGGATGAGGTAGAGGATCTGGCTGAGCAGTGGGTGGTGGAGTACGCTTCGGGGCTATACCACCACCACCACCAGGAGGTCCACCCCGACCATAGAGAGCTGGCGGGAAGAGGGAGGCTCAGCATCAGGAAGGGGAGTCCTATGACCACGGTGCACCTGAGATGATTTGAGGTACTATCTGTGTCTACTCCACCCTTGCTGCAATTCTTATAGACACAGGAGTGAGTCATTCTTTCATTGTCGCTCCATTTTTCGGAGCTAAGAGATTCGGACAGAGCCGTTGGCTCAATCCTTATGGCTAGAGACTCCTATGGGAGAAGACACGTTGAATACACACTGGTGCTGGTAGTATGAGCTTACTCTAGGAGGAGAGAGCTTCGGCTGAGATATTTTTGTAGTGGTGTTGAGGCCTTATGACGTCATCTTGGGCATGGATTGGTTATCTACGGTACATGCTTAGATCGACTGTATTAGGCACAAGGTGTGGTGTGTCCGCACTGATGAGAGCAGGTTCACCTTCACCAGCGAGAAGGGAGCCTTTTCATCGTAGGATAGACTCAC
The DNA here is from genome assembly GCA_963277665.1 of Viscum album. Classification (NCBI taxonomy): domain Eukaryota; kingdom Viridiplantae; phylum Streptophyta; class Magnoliopsida; order Santalales; family Viscaceae; genus Viscum; species Viscum album. The sequence continues at coordinate 121,760,010 of OY728134.1, forward strand.
GCAGAGGGGAGGACAGTCGATCACTCATCAGTTGGCTAGTCTCATCCTAGGAGCAGTTGATGTGCGGAGTCTGAGTTTTCCTGTTGTGGTGGAACAGTATGCGGACGTTTTTTTTCTGATGACGTTACAAGACCACCTCCTCGTAGAGAGATAAAATTATACATCAACCTATACCTCGGGACATCACCGATATCTACTCCAGCATATCGGATGGCTCCCGCTGAGCTTCATGAGTTGCGGGTATAGATGGAGGACTTGCAGGGCAAGGGATTCATTCGACCCAGTGTTTCACCCTGGGCTTCACCGATTCTGTTCGCCAAGAAGGCAGATAGGAGCTTGCGACTGTGTGTAGATTACCGTCACCTAAATCAGGTGACTGTAAAGAAAAATTAAACCGCTTACTAGGATTTACGACCTCTTAGATTAGCTCATGGGAGCACGATGGTTCTCGAAGATAGACCTCAGGTCAGGCTATCATCAGCTCAGAGTTAGAGATGAGGATGTGCAGAAGATGGCCTTCAGATGTCGGTATGGAAACTATTAGTTCCTGGTTATGACTTTCGGCATAACAAACTCTCCAGCAGTGTTCATGATTCTCATGAACAGGATCTTCTAGCCTTACCTTGATCGATTTGTCGTAGTCTTAATCGAAGATATATTGATTTACTCGAATACTGAGGAGGAGCACGATTACCACTTGCAGGTTGTTCTGGATACACTCTGAGAGAACCAGCTTTATGGTAAGCTCTCGAAGTGTCAGTTTTGGATTTGAGAGTTCGACTACTTGGGGAACGTCATCTCTGAGGTGGGAGTAGTGGTGGATCCTATGAAGATCAAGGAATTACTAGCTTGGGAGCCACCCAAGATTGTGATGGAGGTGCGGAGTTTCCTAGGTTTGGCTGGGTAATATTGGAGACTTGTGCTAGACTTCTCCAGAGTTGCAGCACCACTCTCAGCTTTGATGAAGAAGGGGAAACCCTTCGTGTGGTCGGATAGATGTCAGTAGAGATTCTATGAGTTGAGATAGAGATTGACCAGTGCACCCATCTTGAGGATACCGGAGGAGGGAGTAGGGTACGTAGTTTACTACGATGCATCAGGGACCAGACTCGGGTGTTTCTTGATACAGGATCAGGCAGTGATCGCCTATAGATCATGACTGTTGAGGCAGATTGAGCAGAACTATGCTACCCATTACCTGGAGTTAGCAGCAGTGGTCTTCACCTTGAAAATGTGGCGGGACTATCTGATGGGTGAGCGCTTTACAGTCTACTCTGACGACCAGAGTCTCAGGTACATCTTCTCACAGAAGGACCCGAACCTGAGACAGCGGCGGTGGCTCGAGTTCCTTCAGAACTATGACTTTGAGATAGTCTATACTCCTGGGAAGGGGAACGTAGTAGCTGATTCTCTCAGCAGGAGGTCGAGCATTCAGCTACTTGGAGAGGCGACAAAGTAGTTTTCCGCTTCACAGATATCCTTCATGGATAGTGATGGGGTATCCCTTCTACAGTTGCTCACAGTCACTCCTCCACTACATCAGTGGGTTAGAGAGGATCAACGCGGGGACGTTGACTGTGAGACGATACGTGCACGAATATCCTCAGGACAAGCATCTGATGGATTCACTGTAGGAGGAGAGAACATCTTCCTTTTCAGAGGACATACCATTGTACCAGCTGATTTACAGGAGGAGGTGTTGAGGGAGTTTCACACTTCCCTCTAGTGGTACATCTTGGAGTAGCGAAGATTTACCAGGATCTCAGATGACAGCACTGGTGGCCAGGTATGAAGAAGGTTGTGGCAGAGTTTGTTTCACAATGCCTCACCTGCCAGCAGTTGAAGGCGGAGGACCAGGTACCAGCAGGATTGGTACAACCCTTAGAGGTCCTGGAGTGGATGTGGGATGGGATATCTATGGATTTTGGGACTAGGCTTCCACGTACTTCCAGAGGACACAACTCCATCTGGGTGATCGTAGACCGACTCACCAAGTCAGACCACTTTATACCAATCAGAGATCAGGGCTCAGTGGAGAGCTTGGGACACCTCTACATTCAGAAGATCATACGGATTCATGTTGTGACATCATCTATCATCTCTGATCGAGATTCTCTCTTTACTTCCCGACTTTGGAATGGGTTACAAGAGTCATTTGAGACGCAACTACACCTAAGAACCACCTTTCACCCTCAGACGGATGGTCTGATAGAGATGACCATTCAGACTCTCTAGGACATGCACTGTGCATGTGTCCTCGAATTTGGTCACAGCTGGGAGGATCACCTACCCTTGGTGGATTTTTCATACAACAATAGCTACCACTCCACCATCGGGATGGCACCATACGAGGCATTGTACGGCTGAGCTTGCAGATCACCTCTGTGCTGGACTGACCCTGGGGAGTCAGCGCTCGTAGGACCAGAGATAGTCCAAGCCATGATGAAAAATGTACAGGTCATCCAGGATCTGATGAGGACATCTTAGAGCCGACATAAGTCTTATGATGACAGGAGGTGGAGACCACTAGAGTTCGAGTATGGAGACCACGTTTTCTTATGGGTCTCATCTCGGCATGGATTATGGAGATTTAGTTGGGGTGGAAAGTTATCTCCATGCTTCATCGGACCATTCAGGGTTTTCAGCAGGATATGCGAGGTGGCCTATTTCCTGGCTCTTCCACCTCAGTTGCACCGGATGCATGACGTCTTCCACGTATCTCAGCTGATGAGATATGTGCACGACCCGACGCATATCATTGGCCATGGGGAGCTGGACATCGATGATGGGGTGACTTTTGCAGAGGTCCCAGTGGAGATCTAGGATCAACAGGAGCGCATCCTATGTGGATTGTTGATCCCTCTAGTGTGCATCAGGTGGCAGCATGGGAACCTCCTGGATAGCACATGGGAGCGAGAGGCTTAGATGCGTGCGCAATACCCTCTTTTATTCCCCTAGTTTATGATGTATCTTTACGGGGGCGTAAATCCCTGAGGTGGGAGTAATGTAAAGACCTGTAAATTTCAATGAATTTTTTTTTCTTAAATTCTTTGGGTTTTTATTAGTACTCAGTTTCTGACGGCACTTGATTCCGAGGCCCGGTGTGCCCGGAATCAATTTCCGAAGTTTAGCTCGGTTATATTCAGTGAATGAATGAGCGGGTTTTTCTAACATTTGAAATGGAGCTCGGAATTGAAATCTGAGGGCACCGATGGAACCGTAGCGCCGGTTTTTTCTTAAGAGGACCCTTACCAAAGGTGCGTTTGCTAGGGGGAAGTTGTTTAAAAAAAGTGAGGAATAAATGTAAAGTAAAATAAAATTTTGTTACAATTTTATTTCATTATTCTAAGTGGTTTAAACCTATGTGTGGGAGATGGTGTGGGACCCACTTGTTACTAACAACCCTTGAGAGGATAAAGGTGAGGTGGGGCCCACATGATCCCCAAAATCTTCACATTCCCCAACACCCCCTTTATGTGAGTAACTCTTCTCTCTCTCTCCCTCAATAATCTTGTCAACATAACACCAAATTAATTAGAAAACTCAAGTTTAATTAATTAAGTGATTTATGTTTTTGAATTTTGAAGATTTTAAATCCTTGGCATGAGTAAATAAAATAAGGCAAAGCCTTATTTTATTTTGGTTGGATTTTGTTGGGCTAAAAAAAAGGGAAAAGATCTCTTGGGTTATTTTTGGAAGAAATTCTTCTTCCCATGAAGAATGTCTCCACTTCAACGAATAATGCCATCAACGCAAGGATAGATGACGTATTCTTCCTACTTCTAACCACATCTAGTGTGAGACATCATTCCCTCCTTGGACTCTCGCCAACACCATCTTTGAAACCTCACTCCGCGACGCCGACAAACGTCATCGTTTATCAAGGTATGGGTTAATTCTTCGTTCAAGTATTATTTAATGATCTTCGTTGTTTAATGATTGGCCACTTGTTATCGATATAACAGGAGGAGATTGGACCACACAAACATGGCTGATACTCCTCCCCTTTTTATTTTTGATCTTCATTGTGGCTTGAAACGGAGGTGACGCGTTGTCGTTGCACCGCGCGGGGAAGAAGAGGACCACGGATGGAGAGGGCTGCGGCAGAGGAGCGCGGCGCCATCGCACTGCGCTGGTGAGACTGAAGGAGGCCGCGGCCAAGAGAAGGCCGCAGCGGAGGGGCGTGGCGCCGTCACGCTGTGATGGAGCACCAAGGGGCCACAACCGGGGCGGGACACAGAGGAGGGGCGCGGCGCCATCATGCCGTGGAAGTCGGACAGAAGCTGCAGCGGTTTTCCAAAGGGCGGCTGGCTCAGCCGACCGTTGGATCCACCTGGAGGCTGGACCCGAAGGGTCCTACGGTTACAAAGTCTGGGCATTAAGGACGGCTGTTTAGGAAAATAGGGGGGGCAGCCCCCCCCCCCCCGTCTCACCCTGCTCGACCGAGAGCCGAGCCGAACCGCGGCTGGCTTCCGAACCGGGCCGCAGGCCGCGCCAGGGCCGAGCCGCACCCAAATGGGCCGGACCCAGACCCGGGTCAGGTCGACCCAGTTCGGGCCGACCCAGGGGGTATTGGGCCGAGTCGGACCGGGCCCGAACCCCCTATTTTCGGCAGATTCGTTCAAACGCCCATATCTTGGGCTACAGAACTCTGATCGATGCACCGTCAGTTCCGTTGGGATCCTTGCATCGAGGCAGTAGTTTCGGTATATTACACTCCAGATTTCGGTAATGTTTGGGTATGGACGAGTTGGTTTGAACCCAAAACCAACCGGGCCCTTGAAGCGGAAACGCTTATAACTTAACGACCGGACGTCCGAATGACGTGTCGTCAGTCACGTTGTTTTCCTCTTAGTGAGATGGTTCTTTTGGATTACTCCGCTTCAGGTTTGGATGCATCTGAAGTACGGTAAGGTTGGTTTTAACTTAAAACCCAACCGAGCCCCTGGGATAGAAAAACCAATAACTCTCAGACTGGACGTCTGACTGACGCACCGTCTGTCGCATTGAGTTCCTATTGAAGAAACAGAACTTTGTGAACATCAACTCTGGACTTCGTGACAGTTGATGTATTGACACCTTGGCTCATGGAGCGGACCCTCTCGGAATCGAGCATGCAGTGTGTGGGAACCCTAGAGCTGGCTGTGACTGCGACGATGATGGCGACTGTACTTGGATCCTATGTGGGTTCGGTAGCGAGGATGACTGTCCTTGGATCCTCCGTGGGTTCGACAGCGATGACCACTGTACATGGATCCTACATGGGTTCGGTAGTGATGGTTACTGTACATGGATCCTACGTGGGTCTAGCAGTGATGACATATGTACTTGGATCCAACTTGGTTCAATAAAGAATATGATTCAGAGGCTACATCAATCATCTCTACCTATCTTCATGAGTAGTATACCTGTGTGAGATGAGTCTCTACTTTCAATCATTATCTTCGATATGATTTACTTTCTATCCTGTGTGGATTGGGTTATGCTTTCCTGTGTGGATTGGGTTGTACGTTCTTGTGTGGACTGGGTTGAACTTGGGCTCGGAAGTTGGAGCCAAACTGGAATTTATGACTTAGGTATATGTATGGGCATATACCTAAGTATTGTTGGTTGATACTTTCTATTTGTATCTTTCCTTTGTGGTTTATCCTTTGTGGATTCTAGGAGACCTTTGGGAGTCTCGGGGTCCCTAGTGAGTATCGTATACTCACCCCTACACAGGATACGCCCGCACTACATTGTGTTGGATGCAGACGACAGACGGCGCTGATTTTAGTTGAGACTTGTGGAGCGGGACGATACCCGGAGGTGGACTATCAGGCGGGACGTACACGGTGCGGATGGACGGATACGAAGAGAAGAGGAGACCATCTGTACCCACCCTTCCGGTGGGGTTTCTAGAGAGAATCTTGGTGGTTCCTTCTTTATCTTTCAGTTGTTGTACTTTACTTTTCAGTTGTAATGCACTTTTAATGCGGTTTGTATACTGGCCCGTTTACTATCCAGCACTTACCTTTGTACTCAATTTACATAGTGTTTACTTCAGCTTGCGTACTCTGTGGTTTTTTTGCTTATATAAATTCAATGCCTTCCCTTTTATCAGGATTTACACCTTTGGTGCTAGTCGCCATCCCCTGGCCTATGGAAGGCGGGCTTGGGGTAGTCACAACACGGGCCCCAGGGACGGGTCGTGAATGATGAGATCTATAGTTTTAGATTGCTGATAAATTTTTTCTTTATATATATCTATAAAAGAGAGTGTGGAGGTTTAGGAATAAGGGATAACTTAGTCCCCGAGACATTTACCCCTTTTAAAATCTTGATTAAATTGGAGTTATGTCCTACTAACTAAAACTCTCACATAACGTGTTTCATCTACATGATGTGTTTTACATATGACACTTGAGGTAGTAAGGACCAAATCCATCACATGCAATGAATCTAAGGTGTTAAAATTAATTCATTATATTTATTATGACGATTTTTTGGTGCAAATCTTGGACAATATATATAAAATTCCATGAAATAAGAGAACATTCAAGGTCAAAGTTATTTTGTGGAACCATAACTATGAGGAAGAAACATGGGAACCAAAGGAACCTATGAGGAATAAGTACCCTCATATTCTTTCACAATAGTATATAAAATCAAATTTAATGGAAAATATTTTTATAGAGGTGAATTTAATTTTCTGAAAATTTATATATATTATAAATAAAAGAACTTGTGTTTCATAATGACAGTTTCATTATGTTTTATAATAGAATTACATAGAAATACTATTAAATTTCTTTACAAATTTGAAATAATATTGACTATAACCACTATGAATAGTACATATAGGCAAACAATGAATAATAAATAACACACAAATGTAAATTCTATAGGCTCAAATTCTCCCATAAATATCGCTTCATCCATAAAAATGGTAAAAAGAAAAATATGTGTTCAAAATATTATAGAAATTATCTAGGGAAGTGTCTAACCATTATAAGTGAAGTTGTTAATAAATACTTATGATAATTATTGAGTATATATAGTGTGTAATGGGAAATGAGATCATTGGGATCTGACCATTGGTTATCATGGTCATTAGGCATCATGATTATTGGGCGTTATGACTGTTTGGCATTATGACCATGGGGAATTATGAATGTTAAGTAATATGGACAATAGTACTAATATTAATATTAGAATATGTGTATATAAAAGATATTATGAGATATAATAAACAAAAACAGGAGGAATAAAGGACTCAACTAGTAGGATCACACCATTTAAAGCCCAGTTATTATATCTTGGGAGAGAGGTGACATCACTAAGGTTCACACATAACCAATCCCAAGTAGTGCTTCAATAAATGACACTCAAAATAAAATAACTATGGGAGAATTCTAAGTTTGGGAATATGAACACTATATAAATGATAGCAGGACCATCCCATGTAAGTACCACGATCACACACCTTACCCTTCGGGATTATGTTGGTGTGATAAGGGGTTATGTATCTAGACCATAATTTATATTAAGGGGTAAATTCTTTTAGAAATTAAATATTTATTACACAAATACTGAATTTTTATTCATTGTATCATCCTTATATAAAACATAAAATGAACATTATTAGAGTAAAAATGTGAAAAAAAATTATACAAAGAAACCATAATTGTAATTTTAGAAAATATATATGTCTAATTTTCATTAAAACCCATTTTTACGATAAATTCAAAATTTTAAATTAATTTTTTTTAATAAAAAATTAAAATAATAATATTTATGCATATAAAAATAATAAAATAATTTTATGCAATCATAAGTTTTTTTTTCTAAGGATTGTAAACATGATCATGAAAAAAATAAATATTATTTAGTAAATTAGTATATTATTTAAATATTTAATTTCTAATATTTATAAAATTATTTTGAAAAATTAAATGCGGTTTTTGAAATCATAATTTCAAAATTATACAACAATGAAATTTTCATTATTTTACTAGAAAATTGAATTTTTGGGCAAATAGTAAAATATGGTATAAGTATACAATAATTGTTAAGAAGTCATGATGACTCTAAAGTGATGTAATAAATACTCTAATGGCTTGATCGTCCAAAAATGTGTTTTCCATTCAAATAATATATTTAAAATTTATAATATTAATTTTCCAAATCTATAATGATTCTTCTAAAATGAGAAGTATATTTCAAATTTTAAAATATTTATTTATGAATAATAACTTTTTCCACTTAAAAAATAGTATACATTAAAATAATTTGATTTCATGAAAAATTTAAATAATAAAAACCAGTCCCCCTTGGAAAATAACATGGACTAAAACAGAGTTAATGTAAATGGTTTTTCATTTTTTATTAAATATATTCCAAAACCTTTGTTTAGAAATTTTAAACTAGCCCTCTATTTTTCTATAAATACACACTAATTATATCATTACACTTCACTAAAAATAATTTAATCATTAATCACATCTCATTTTCCCTCTCTATAGTCTCTCCAAGGAGTTTCTATGGTCCCAAGGAGTTCTTCTCAATCATTAGGAAGGAACTTTGCAAGTAACAGATTATATTCCTCTTCCATTTCATTTAAGTACTTTATTTCTAGTAAGATTTGTATTTTAAAAGTTACTATATTTTCATAAACTTATATAAATTCCATTTATATTCAAATGATTTTCAACAAATTAGAGACGTCTATTATCTCTCATTAACCCCATTCCATTACCTATTTTTTTACTTGTTATACTGCTAAAATTATTCTTTAATTTTCTCTTCCACACTCTTTCATTGTGATTACTCAATACTGTTATCATTTAAGGGTATTCATATAAATTTAATTTTAATTTTTTGATTTTTTTCCATGTATACAAATATTTCTCCATTATTGTGGGGTAAAATTGATTAAAGGCCCATTCCATTATTCTCTTATAAACTCAATGATTTTTATATTAAACTCATTCTCATTCTCCATTAGTTATTGAATAAATTATTTTTTATGATATATGACTTTTATGTCACAATTAAATTTAACCATTTTAATATTAAACCCTAATACTTTTCCAATGCATTGGGTAATGTTTTTTCACTTAAGATACCTTGTTTGTTGCATGGGTGGTTTGTAAAGCACACTATGTTATGTTGCCTTAGTGGAAGTCCTTGAAATATGATTATGATGTCATGTTTTATATTAATTACACATTTATATAATTCCATGATCTTATTATATCATTCTTTTTATTATATGTTTCATTTTAAAGTTATATAATCTTCTTTTTTATGATATTATATTATGCCTCTTCTCATAGTACTTATATTTCACTAACATGTTTGTTCCATTACTATGTTTTATCACTCTCCCCAATATATATTTATATCCTCATGCTATCATATATAGAATTATAATATCACTGGTATTTTGGAACCACATTTGGAGATCAAAATAATAAATATGTATTTTATGTTTTTGTATTTGTGTGTTTAATCTCCCAAATACAAAAATCCTCTATATCCTTGGTGTGTGTTTTGTGAAATTTAATATCAAAAATCATGAAATAAAGTGTGTATGAAGTTTGGGATTCTATATGATACCTCTTATTTATATAGATAATTATAATTTAAAACATTAAAATGTATACGAAGAGTTCATTTTTAAATGTTTTCATTCTTGAGGATTTAATTATTGAACAATACCTAATATTTCAAAAAATTTATTTTCTTAATAATGTTTTAAAAATATATAAAGAATTGTATGGCTTGAAACAGGATCTTATAGATTGTTATGACATGATCAACTTATTTTTTTTTACAAAATGGTTTTATTAAAGGATATATTAATCCTAGTTTATTTATAAAAATTATTTTTAAAGATATTTTTATAACTCAAATATATATTTTTCATATTATTTTTCATTTTATAAAATGCTCTAGGTGTGCTCATTTTTCATAGCTTATGAAAAATAAATTTTAAATGGTTTGAATTATAGAATAAAATTATTTTCCTTGTATTTTAGACTTATATAAATAGACATATTATTATTTTAAATAAAATTAAATATACTATAGATCTTTCAAGAAATTTTTTCTGTTTTTTCAAAAAGGAATGTAATACTTCTATTTGTAATATTAATAAAAATGATGCAAATAAAAAAAGAAACTAGTTAAATATCCACTTTAGACAGATGTAAATAAAATTCTAATAGACGTTACTTTAAACTAGCCTAATATTATATTTAGTGTATGTATACATCATTTATTTTAATTATAGATTATGTAATCTCACATGGGTGATGTAAAAAGAATTTTTAAATATATAAATAGTACATTGACTATATACTTATCTTACTCTAATTTTTTTTGATCAAGTTACTCTAAAAAAAATTTATTCTAGTTAGTTCTTATAATTTTTATTATTATGACTATTATTTATATTATTAATTTGGGGTACAAGAAAATGAAACAATACTCAAACTCAAAATGCCTAATTGGTATTTACCATCACTACCCCAAAGGAATGACCCACCATACTTTGAAAACATATTGTACAATGCCAATAATACTACAACATAAAGGGATGAATTAACATACCCCTAATGAATAACTAAATATTCACTCAAAAGTGTTCTATTTTCAAATAAATACAAAAACATTTCTATTGTTCATATTACCGTGCGTAGCTAGAGTTATAAGGACCAAGATTTTACTATCACAAATAAAATCATCATCACAATAACCATTTAATAATTCATATCAAATTCTTTTATCAAAATATTACTACCTAAAAATATAAATTTTCAATCATTATAACAGAAATAACAAGTGATATAAAATACATAACATTATAGGTTGCACCATAATCCTGAACTCTCAAGGACAATATTCTATATATATCATTGTGAAAAAACATATAATTACCAAAAAACATCTAATTAAACATTCCACTTAAACCATAAATCATGGTTATCCCATTCATTTACCTATCAAAATTCCATCTAAGAATCTATTAAATATTTAAATAAATCTTTCTCAAGTTCCATGAAGCTACTTAGAAAGGTAATGGTACTTAATTCCTTAAATTCTATTATTTTGTAATCATTTAAAATTCCTTTTTATTTTAATAAGAAATATTATTATGATTCATTATAGTAAAATATTTGTTTAAATATTCAAGAGAGATTACTATTCCCTCTCATTATACCACCTTTAGTATAATTTATAATGATAAATTAGTTCCACAGTCTAAAACACCATTATCTAAATCAATAAATATTCCATGAATTTATATTTTTATGGATTTATTATTTCTAATAATGGTAAATTGTTTAATAAAGTATGGTGGAGATACAATTGGTAAATAATAAATTGGGTCCCAAGTGGATTAAAATAAATTTTGGCACAATTTCACCTTTTCCATCAAAGTATATCAACATAGATGTTTCTTCTTAAAAAATGTGTTTATCCCTAATTTATTTCATATATGTTTGAAACATAATCCTAATTTTCATAGGGTATCTTATTTATTATTTCATTATTCTCCTAAAATTGAAATATATTGTATCTAATGACTAATTTCTCATGATATCCATATATGATGAAGGAAGCATACATTACAACTTCATTATCATCACTTTTATAAGGATACATTACATTTAACTATGAATATCCTATATTTTCTTATTGTATTAGTGTATATTTACTAATACAACAATATTATTCCATCAACTAGGTAAATATTAACAATTCATATAATTGTTATTTATATACAAATAAAAATGATTATTTGTCAATGTTTTTGTATGATAGTCCTTAACAAACATTACATACAGTATTGATCATAAAACATATCCATATAATTAATTAATTATAATTATTATGTGATGGTTGGGTCCTAGAATTATATAAGCCCTTGATGCATTAGTAGGTCTCACAAGACAAACTAGTATGGGTATTTGGTGTATGCCAACACATTTTTGTAAGATTTCTTAGATGGAGCCTAGGAATTATGGTTATGAAGTCCACTATTACGTATTCATCAATTATGAGATTATTTATTATTATTGTTTTGGTTCTTTATTTCCATAGTTATGTTATATATGGAAAAATTATGCTCAAACTGCTAGTTAAATGGTGTTATTCTATTATTTATTCTAATAATATTATGCATTCATTGTTTATTTCATGGTATCTTTAATTTTAAGTTACCTATTAATAAGAATTTTAGCTCACCAATCCACTTTGTTTCATCATTTCCCTAGGGACCCATGAAGATTACTATATGTGAATTAATAATAATAATGGATCATTAAAAAAATTATATATTTTTATAATGTAATTTGATTTTTTAATGTAAAAAAATGATCATGTATATATCTAGTCTCTTTAGAATACTAAACTATAAGATCATATAGATTGTGATCTATGAATTATATACCATTGTAATAAATAAAAAAAAATTATTAGGTATTAGATTCTGGTTGTTATAGTTAGTATAAGATAATTTTTAGTAAAAATATTATAAATAATTATTATAAGAACACAAGAAGAGAAGAATTTTTTTTATCAAACCTTGGGATATTTTAGAATTGTTTCTAGAATAAATTTATTCGTATTGTAATATATTAAAGATATTTTTTATAATCCAACTAATATTTTCCATTTTTATATATTTTACCAAATGTGAGTAATGTAAATTATATGAACTCCCATGATCATTATATTGATTTATGTTATGAAAAAACCTATAAATTTAGAAGCACATTATCACAATATTTTAGTAGTTGACTTGATTTATGAAATGTAATATTTCATATATTGAACAATATATTTCTCTTAAATAAGGAATAGTAGCATTGGACCATTTTATGTGGCAGAAACTCTATAATTTTAATGGAATCACTAACCCATTAGTGGATGAAAAATGGATAAAGTATTTAAAGAAGATAATTTGGATGTAGTGAGAGGGAGAAGGTTATTATGAATTTATATCATCTTAAGGGATATATTTATCAATGGTTATCATTTATTCAAAACCCTAAGAATGATAAAGAGGAAAATGTATATAATGGAAAAATGTTAAGGTGGTATTTCTTAAAAATTGATAAACTCAAGTAAAAAGAGATAATATGGAAATAATTTTAAAAAATTATGAAAAAAAGAAGAGGTAAATATTATTAAGTGTGATTACATATTTACATGGTTAGTTATACATGCCTCATACTATGTACACATTATAGAGATAAATATTAATCACTTATTTTATGGGATAAATCTAATCCTTCAAAGGTAATTAATTTCCCATAAATTATCTGCATTCGAGGAGACGATGACTAGTGATATGAAGAATCAGAAAGAGTTCCCAAAGTCATATATTTTCAAAATAAATTAATAGAAGAAGATGACAATTGAGTACTATGTAGAATGAAAATTGTAAAAGGTGAATAAGGGAAGGGTATAATTTCTAACATGTAATAACTGAAGAAGAAAAAACATTGGGGATTTCTTGAAGGGAATAAGATATTTTCATATGTGTGTTAATGAAGGCCAATAAGCTCATGAGATAAATTAAGAGGTAATCTAACAATGTTTAATTTTTTAATTTAATGTATTATTACACTATTCTACTCAATATCCCAAGAATCAGGGAAATATAATTTATGATAATAAATATGAGAAAGTCAAGACTTATAAAATTGTTATAGTGTATGTAGTGGATCTAAATTATGTCACAGTATGTACTTAATTCATAAAACAAAAGTTACTTATTACATTATTTCATTTATGATCTACACACAATTTTAAATATTATATGTGTTTAATTGCATTGCATTATATCCTAATTAATTAAGGATGATATTTCCCATTAAAACTCATATTGGAAATCCTATCATAATAAATATATTGGGATGTATATATTAAAATTTATATTATTTATCTAGTTTAAAACCTTTTAATTATATTAATGGTTGAATTTTAAATAATTCTTGGTATAGATTCGATCTCAAAGTATAATGCAAGAATATATATTTTTTGAGATCGAGATTACAATATTCAAGGCTAGTATAAGATCCCATGTTTTTGGATAAGGTAATTCATTTCCATGGTCATTTATAGAACCAACTCCAATGGATCATGATAATTAGATTATTATAGAAAAAGGATATCAAATATAGTAAATGAATTAGATGGATATTATAATAATAGAGGATTTAACTATTTTTTAATACTATAATGATGTATTTCTTGATGTATTATCATGATATCCACATTATCAAGAAATGTAATTCTCTATTTACCTTAACCCTGATGAAAAACTTATATTCATGCCTCCATATATAACGGACTCAGTGGAATTAGTTAAATTAAAGAGGAAACAATAATATTTTCATGATAAGGGATTCATACACCCTATTATCTCAACATAGGGAGAAAATGTTGTATATTTGATGAAAAATAATGGATCAGAAAGTATTATAATCAAATATTAGAAAATAAATAGAATTAATATAGTGAAAAAGTACTCATTATCATGAATTTATGATTTGTTTGACCGACTTTAGGAGGATCGATACTTTTTAAAGATTTATCTTTATTTTAGATGTCATAAATTCAAATTGAATAATCATTATATAAAAAAATATGAATTTTTGTATGATGAATCGGAATTTTAAGTTCCCAATAATACCTTTTTAAATTATAATTCACTCTAAATGTATGAAAATATAATGAATATGGTATTCAAGGATTATTTTGATAAATTTATTATTGTATTTAGGGATGATATATTTATTTACTAAAAAATATATGAAAAATATGATAATAATTTATTGATTATTCTTAAGACTCTCTAAGAAAAGGTGTTCTACGGGAAATTCATTAATAATGGATTTTTACTTTAAAAATTTTCTTTTAGTGGCTTTATTAACTCCAATAATGGAATATCTATTGACCCTTCAAAGAAAATGGTGGTTAAATAATGAACCACATCAACAAATATAACTGAGATTTATATTTTTCATTTTATCAATTGCTTACTATTAGCATGTTGTTGAAAACATTTCCTGATTAGGTAAATCATTTACTAATTTGACACTTAATAGGGTCATATAGAAATGGTCAAAGGAATTAGAAGAAATTTTGGATGAACTAAAAAAGAGATTAAAAGATTCACTAGTATTACCATTACCATCTGTAAAGGAAATATTTGTAATATATAGTGATACATTAGAAAAAGGACCATGGCGTGTCCTTATTAAAAAATACATATTTGTTTCTTATGAACCATTTAAATTAAAACACATGAAAAAAATATCCACCTCATGATCATATGCTGCAGATTGTAATATTTTATTTATTAATATGAATAAATTATCATTATGAAAAAATATGTTACATATATATGGATCATAATATTTTGAAGTATATAACCATATAGAAAGAGCTAAGAATGAGACAAAGGATGTGGAAAGATATACTTACATACTATAACAGTGTAATACACTAACACAATTGGAAGGAAAAAAGGTAGTAAATTAATTTAGAAGGAAGGATCATGGGGCTATATCCATGATGAGGATGAAAAAGTGTCTGAGGTTGATATATATAGTAAATATGAAAAAAAAATTAATAAATAAGGGGTAAACTCATTTCTGTTCTATGTGATTTCCAAAAAATGTTTATAAGAGAAGATAAATAAATTTCAATAAGATGAAACTATTAAATAAAATATGATTAAATCCATATAATATTGTAGATCAATGTATTTCAACAATGAATGTGGAGTTTTCAAATTTTTAAAGAGGCTATGTGTATTATTAGTACTTGGTATGAAGAGGTAATATATAGATGAATATAATTGCTCAAATTTAACTATACACCCTAATAGAAATTTTTTTACCTATATCTAATAGAACATTTCTAGTGGGATAACATGAAGTGAGGAATTTATAACTATTTTTCATGTTGAATTTTGAGATAACAATTAAACATTGAGAGAAACATCCAAAGGGTCTCATTAAACCTTTACCAATAACAATGTATAAATGGGACAATATAGAAATGGGTATTGTTACTATAATTCCAAAGACACCTAAACAGAATAATGAAAAATGGGTTATTATTTATTTCCTTATAAATTATCTATATTTACATAAAATATGGGAGGCCCCTCCCCTTGATATTATTTTATGACTCTATATTAATGAATTTAGGAAGCTTAGTGGTGAAACTCAATGAACTGTATCTGACTATGACCCAGATTACACATCAAATTTATAGAGGAGTCTTCAGAATCTATAAACACTATGATACATTAAAACATCTCATATAATCCCCAAACTAATGGGAAATCCAAAAATATTATCCAAAAACTAATTGTCACATTGATTTCATGCTCACTTGACTTCCAAGGAACTTGGTAAAGGTATCTACCTATGTGTAATTTTAATACAATAATATATTTCATTTAATAATAAAAATGAAATTATAAAAATATTTTAAGAGAAAAGATGTTGTACTTTGGTTATTTTGTAGAATTATGGGAAAAAAGGCTACTTAACATAAGAATAATTGAGGGAAAAATTGATAAATTTGATCCATATATACTTATATCATTATATATCAATTTTTATTGATAATATATACTAATAATCTAAGTAAGGTCATCAAATTTTAGGTAGGTGATAATGTATTCTTGAACATACCTCCATTGAAGGTTGTTATATGGATTTGTAAGAAGGGGGGATATAAATATAAAATACATTATAACTTTTATTATTATTATATAATTGGAGTCATGACATATTGTTTGGCTATGCCACCCAACCTCTCTAATGTTCATGTTTTCTACATATTTAACTATTAAGTATGAACATATTATCCCAAAGAATGTTCTCAATAATGAAAAAAAAATATCCTGAACACAACTTTTCTTATAATAAAGAGCATTTATAGAGTTTCTAAAGTGTAGATTAAATCTTTCAGATTCAAATAACTCATTTTGTGAAACTAATTTTGATGAATCACCTGTTGGAGTTTGAAATATGGATCTATTAGGAATATATGATTGAATATTATCCCCATTTTTTCAGGGATAGAATCATACCCAAACATTGAGGATGAAATTATTTAAGGGGGAGAATATAAGACCTAATATTTTACTATAATAAATAAATTATTAATATAAAACAAGAAAATATCTTTCACTATAATGGTTAAAACAAGTGATAAAACACATAAAAATATTTTCAAGAACCATACTTTTTAACTCTGGAGGATCATATTCTAAAAATAATAATAAGGGAAAATATATAATTCAATTATGAAAAAAGTAATATATTTGTTTGAACCTAAGAGAATAAGGTAAATGGTGTTAGAGTTAAAAATTAAGTGAATTTATAAGAACAAAAATATGGCAGATGGAATAAAACCATTGGGAAATAGATTTTTTGAATATTAGATGCATGTTATAATAATAATGAGATACTTATGTGTAACATAATACTATCTAATAAATAAATAACATAATTTGGTAATAGTATAATCAATAAATAAAAAGAATATATATTTATAAATTAATAAAAACATAATTAAATATATATATTTATATATATTGGATTAGAAATAAAATATTTCAAAAAAGTGTTTTTAAATATTTTTCACTAAATAACAAACTTTTAAATACAATAGAAGAATAATTTAATAATTAAATTTCTAATATATAGAAAATTAATTTAGAAGAGGAATTAAAATATATAATCATCATGTTTAAATTATCCAATGATTAATTTGTCATGATTTTTTGAGATATAAATTTTTTTTAGTAAATAACAAAATAATATTGAAAAATATAGTTAGTATTATGACATAAGTGGGATATTAAAATTATATAATAATTAATTAAAGTGGTTAATAAATTAAAAATATTTTAATTTAATAAATTTATTTATTTTCAAGTATCAAAATAAATTTCCAAACCAATAATAGAACATTCAATGTCTAAAATGGAAAATAATGTTTTAAAAACAATTATTTATGAATAAAAGTTTTTCTAGCATCCCAAGTAATATTAAAAAATGGATTTTGGTTCAAATATGAATAAATTTATATATCCATGTTTTAAATTTCAAAAAAATGTTTCCAAACCAAGGTTAAGCCTATGGTTTTTTACTTTAAAAAACATATATTTCATAAGTGTTACCCTAAAATTAATAAAAAAAATTCCTATATTTTCTATAGATACACACCCATTCATCCGTTAATATTCACTCAAAAACATTAATCATGTTTATATTATTAATTTATCTATAAAAAATAATCTTAAATTTATCTTGGGGGTCTAAGGATCTATTTCACATGTTCTAAGATGATACATAGTAAGGTAAGAATTCCTAATTTCCTAATTTTTTTTATTTTTTTATATTTTACAATTCATTAATGACCTTAAATATACTAAAAGGGGTATATTTTAAATTAATTACATTAGTACAAGATACAAGGGCTCACACCATGTAGGATCAATCTGTTTAGTAGTCTTGAAAAAATAGATACATACATGATTCATATATTACATTCGAAATATAAAAACATAGTAGATGAAACATTCGTTCATCTATAAAATTATTCAAAGTATCCTTCTTAATATCATAGGAAATAGAATAAATAAATGGTGAGAATATATTATTTGTAAGTTTTATGTACAATGGAATCTCCAATGAGTAAATAAAGAATAATTAGCAACAATAGAGACCCACACTCGAGGATCTAGTTCTAAAACATCGAACATAATTTTTAATAGACAAATCAACTAATAAATATAAAATCCATGATAAAAAGATTGTAACAAAGTGGAACAATCTCTTTATTAGCATCCAAAATACCCAGGATCAAATCCGGGAAGGGATGAAATTCCGGGTACTTTAGAAGTTTTATAGCAGTAGTGACTGTAGCAACAGTGGTACTGTAACGGTGAGGCACTGTAGCGGTGGTGGTACTGTAGCAGTTAATGTAGAATCACAGGTACTGTAGCAGTATTGTTCACCATGGGGTCATTTGAGCCCAAAAATGGGCTTCCATGCCTTGTATTTCGGGCACTTGGCCTTGGGCCTTCATGCTATGTAATGGGTCTCCCTCTACCCAGACTAAAAAGAGGTATTTTCTTTAATAATAAATTGAGGCTTCGGACCCAACCTTTATATATGTATATAATACATTACATAATAAAGGATATATTCCTTTTAAGATTTGAAGGACTACAAAAACCATAAAAATTATCATAGTTTTAAAACATTCAATAAAAAACAATCTGGCTTCACTGAAGCTACCTTCTTAAATAAAACCCAACACCATTGGACGTTCATTTAATCCTATTAAAATAATTTTTAAATGGATGGTGAACATAAAATTTATTGGTAAAGGGGTTTTAAAACAAGAGGTAAAATAATTTTCTTATAAATTTTTTTAAAGACATTTCAATTTATATCAAATATGAATCATTTCATATAATGAATAATTTTTCCAAAATACTAATACAAGGTTACCCCAAAAAATCATTAGAAATAAAGTACCAAATTTTAAAAGATATAACACTTTGAAAACATTATTATTTTAAAAATATATTAAACATTTATATAAATGTAGATTTTTCCATGAAAACATTAAAACGTTACTTTGAAAATAACAACCTTCTTAGGGAATATAATGATTATTGGAAAACCATAAGAAATCCATGAGGCCACTAAAAGTGTCACTTTTTGGACAAAATCCCAAGGTGGTTGTGGGTTACCTCCCTATTACTCATCATCACATTTTATACCCAAGTTCTAAATATTTTTATGAAAACATTTTAGTATGGATGTCATTTCATATTTATAACCCATTAAAACATTATCTCAAATACTACATAAATTATTTTCAAAGTGAAAATGAATTTTATATCTCATAAACTTTATTAGAATTTATCTTTAAGAAAACAAAATTATTTCCAAATGATTATGAGAAATCTATATTACATAAATAATACATACACTAATTATTGAAGGGGAATAATTAAACATAGGTAGATTAATTTAATAAAAATTACCGAATATTAGTGAGAATTATAGTACATGGCCATACCTATATTCATGAATAACGTCGATAAATTTTAAAGAACATTTCATATATAAAATAATAATTTTAAACACTTAGAAACAACTTTAAAATAATTATTAAAATTCTGGAAAAAAATCCATAGAAAGGGTTTAAAATATAGTAAAATATTATCAAAAAATTAGCATTTTATAAAACCTTGAAATATGAGTTTAACATAAATTATACATCACATGGGGGTTTTATAAATATAATTATATATTAAAGAAATAATTTTTTTTATAAAATCAGTGGTTTTAAAAATAATAGAGTTTCCCTTAAAGATGGATTTTGGAGAATCATCGGGGAGTGGTCTAAAAATACATTTCTTTTACTATCATAAAATAGAAATTTTAAGAAAAATATCCATTACCTTATATTGAGAATATGAGATAAAAGTCTTTCTTTTAATCGATATGTATCTTACAACTCCTAAAGTTTTTATCGTGAGGCAAAATATAAATGAATGTACACCAAATACATAATTTATTTATATACATGTTTTAAGGAAAAACTTGAATGGGAAGATTTTTAAATGACTATTAAATGATTTTATCTATTTTTATACTTTTTCTACATAAGAAGATACTATATAAAATATAATTCTCAAGACCAATGCTAAGATTTCATCAATTCAACAATACAAAAAATATAAATGTTTTTAAAAGTTTTAGTTCCCTCTAGAATTAAGAGAAATATGAGAATATAGAAAAGTAATCTTTAATATTGATAGAGAATATAATATATATTTATTTATTTATATATTTTTCTATTTATTTTCAATTATAGAAATACAAAAATAAACAAGGCATAATAAATGTCTCTTGGATGAGTTAAGAATGATTATAAAAAGATCATATTTTTTATATATGATAACGATAGAGATTTTTTATATAAAATGTATATATAAATATTATATTTCTGTAATCTATCTTAGAAAAAGACTTAATATAGATAGGGAACAATTACATGGTCTTGTCATCAAAAGGGAATGAAAATAGTGATATAGGGTAGCTTCGAGTTGGGAAGTATGTTTTTTTATGACAAAACTAGTGTTTTGTGGGGAAGTAGAAGATGGTAGGATCACATATGTTAGGAATAAGTTTGAAGATGATTATTGGGAAAATAGTATGGCTATGATAGATTATATAATATGACTGTAAATATTGGTAGATTTTTTTTAAAATGGGTGAACAATACTCGTATAGTGCATTTAGAATAAAAAACATTGCTTGTTTGATCACTTGAATATAAGTTAACAACTTCTATAGTGTCCTAGTTTCATGTAAAATGATGTACTATCCCATAATCGCACCTCACACACAGGCTTCATGGGTTGTGCTAACCCACACTAGCCCACCTTCACATGTGCTCTTATGAGCGTGCCCATGTGTGCCACCATGTGCACATCGGCTAGGCCATGCAAGGTCCTTCCCTACCAAAGTTCTTGAAAGTTCATCTTACCTATCATGTAGTCGACCCCGAGTCCCACATGTGGTTAATATATGTCCCTTGTGAGCTTGGTTATCAATTTGTTTATATATACAAGTAAAATTTTAAATTACATAGTCAAGAGAAATAAAATTAAAACTATAATAAAATATTTTTCTAATAATTATTATATATATATATGTATATATATTTATTTATATTTTTAAAATTTTAATAACTTTACACTCAATGTAATTAATTTACTACTTCTATTTTTAAATGGTATATTATCTCTTAATATTTTAATATAAACATTTTAATAAAATATATATTAATTTTAGATATTACCACTATAGAATAATAATATTATAACATATCGACATATTTAAATTTCACCTAAATACTTTATATATATTTGTAAATAAATATATTTACATTAAAATATAATTTATTAGAAAAATAATAAAAAGTAAAAATTTTATAATTTTAATATTAACATATAACTAACTCTTATTTCTATTAAATAAAATCATTTACTTTCAAAAAAGAGTCTTTATATTAAAACATGTCTTAGATTTTTTAATTTTAAAATAATCTGTTTAATAAACATTTATTAAGAATAAAAATATTCTTGAATTTTGGGGATATTACATAATCAATATGGCATACTGGATAATAAAAACACAAGTCATTCAATAAAAAACTTGAGTTCCAAGTATATACATCGCTAATATCATCATAGAAATCACATTGATAATAAAAACTAAATTCTTAATAAATTAATTTTCTTTAAATGAATAATTATGGACATTGATGATCTTGTTATCATGGCCTTGGCTGAGATATCATGAATCTTAACATTAATTCAATAGTGACCTCAGTCTGAGTAAATTGGTAATTGTAAACTAAATACTCATCTAATATGGAATGTTGGTTATTTTGTCTCATGAGACCAATAAATTCATAACGGGCCTATATATAAACAGGACCCATCCTTCAATTTTATTTCTTATTTATTCCTTATATATTAAATAAATAATACAAATAATTCTCAAAACCCCTTATAAATAATCATTTATCTATATTAAATCAAGAATATGGAATATTAACCTATTAAATGAAATAGCTTTCTTAATAATATTTCATCAACTAACACTATATTTTTAAATATTATATAGTTAATAAAATATCAATTTTGTGGTTGTAATATCATATAAATACATGATACCTAAATTATATACATGTTGAAGAAAATAATGGCCAATTAAATGATAGAGAGTTATGGGGAATATGGTCATGAAAAGTTAATAAAAGACCGTGTAGTTGTAGTGGATGAAATAATATCATCAACTAATAAAAAATTAAGGTGTTTATTAAAAGAAATTATTTTAGAAATGGGAAATAAAATAGAATAAAAAATTAAAAAAAATTCTTTTTATCATTTTTTAAGAACTAAATTTATAAATAACATTGAAAATCTTTTCATTCCTTTAAGAAAAAATATGAATTTATTTTAAAATAAAAATTAATGGAAAATGATTATATTTAACGAACTATAGAAAATTTTAAATTAATATAAATAGATAATAAATTCCAAATTGCTGAGAACATATGTCCATATCATATATGTTCAAAAACCCATTCCTTTTACAATTTTGAAAAGAAATTAAAAAAATAACCTTTTTGAAAGCTAATTAAATGATTCATTTTTAAAAAATTGTGAATAAATTAAAAGGTAGTTGAAAATGGATTATAATAATAATTTTATTTTAGATAATAATATTATTGAAACATTTAAAATATCCCCAATATGAAAGAAATTTTTTTTGAAGGAAAACATTAAAACATTATTTTTTGACAAACTCTATGATTCATGATCCAAAAAGATAAGAAATGGAATATAAATATATAAACCAAAAATATAAACCAAGTAGAAAAATATATATAGGGTATAATATAGTAGGGGAATAAATTTTTTTTAAAGGAAATCTGTGTACAAACATTCCTGGAATAACATGAGATTGTAAAAGAAATACTTTACCCTATGTATCTAATAAGTCATACATCATTGAAAAACTTGTATAATGAATTTAAATTTATTAATAACATACTTAAGAACATATTTTATCAATATTTTATTTATTAACTTCCTTTTATAATCATATTAATTATATTCATTGACTAGTTCTTGCTTACGCCAACAACATAAAGTTTTTCAATCAATTTTTTTTTCCAAAATTACTTTAGTATATTATATTTGGTTATTGGTGATATTAAATGGTTAAAAAAATATATATAATGTTAATGATTTTATCAATATATATATTTTTTAATTATTTTTAATTTTATAATTAACTATATGTTGTGGTAATAAAAAAATGAATAACATCACTTCATAGTGGTTGTAGTTTACACATATGGACGAGTGATGTCATCTTTTTTCAATGGATGGAAGGGTATAAAGATTGTTGATATAATATATTTATATAATCATAATTATTTCATAAATATCCTAAATATTAATTAACTCCATCTTTATAACCATCCAATTATAGCAGTGATGGAACAAGAATTACACTCCTACATGTAGACGGTTGGTCATATGTATGCATGAGAGATGTTTTTGTCTCCTATATAAAGTAAATGATATAGAAAATAGAGGTGTAACATTCATATAAAAACATATCCTTGTGGTAAATATAATTATTTATTTATGTTAATAATTTTATTAATGTTTTTATGAGGTTTAAGATGAAAGTAACTTGAAAAATCTCAGTAATAATATATACTTCTTCTTTTGGAATCCTCCTCTGGATTACACTTTAAGCCTTATTAAAGTGAATTTTAGTGAGATAGGTACCCTTATGACTTGGGAATGGATTTTTTAAGGTATTTGGGTAGTTATATGTTTATCTAATTGGCTCAATTTTTTTGAATAAAAGTGGATTGGGGTACCCTTTTGTAAGTGAGGGGAGTGGCAGTATTGTAAATACGTGAAATATTATCATATATTATATGAATTACTCATGTGGTATAGTTATAAATTTTAATTATTTATAATATTATTTGTATTATTTTAAAATATGATAAAAATTTATAATTTATAAAGGGTTTTAGGTCATTTACTTCCTTATATATTTAGTTTAAACCCCTATTAACTCATTTTAACCTTTACCATAGAAATGAATTTTTACCCTGGTTTATATTTATTATGATCAAAAATAATATTTACCTCTATAAAAAATTTAATATGATGACTTAAAATTTTGAAACCATTTTATCAAATTAAATTTATATAAGTGGAATAAATATTTTTTTATTCTAAACACATAAACTACGATGAAAATAATTTCTACGAAAACACATTTTTCAATGATAATATGAATTTATTCTAAATAATTTTTCGGTAAACACCATTAAATGATTTCAAATTTTATTATTTTAATATATAATAAAAAATACAATAAAATAATTCATCAATATATATTATTTTAATTTATAAATACATTGTGCTCTAAAAATAGTTTTCTAAAAAAACAAAACTTTTTTTAATTTCAAAGGATTTTATCTTTAGTTATAACCAATTGATAATCAATATATGACAAATTATATATATTATAACACATTATTATATATAAAAATAAATTATTTAGATATTAAATAGTCAATTATTCATGACAATTCACTTCTAAGAGTAAATTTAAAAAAATCATTCTAAACTTATTTAGACATATTAAGTTAAAAAAGTAATATTCATCCTATAAATTTCAAAATTTTGTTCTATAAAAAAAAAATTCACTCTATTATAGTTTATATAGAATAATTTCCTTTCTGTGATTAAAGCTCATTTGTTTCATTATTCCCTCCTTCAAACATTTTATCCTTGAAATTTTCAAGGATATAACTTCCTAATAAAATGTTGGTGGTTCATCATAATTACTTTCATAGGTTCTAATTTTTCTTCTTATGATATTTGATTTAAAAAAATTACCATAACCTATTGATTGAAATAGTTCCTCAATAATTATTATAAGGTTTCATGAATCTCTATAGGCACTTCACAATAATATACATCAAGTTCTAATTCTATTTCCTAGTAGGTGATCACAGGCATTGGGTTAAGAATGTACTTCCTCAAAAAAGAGATATCGAACACATCACGAACATTAGATAATCTTAGTGGAATTTCCAAAAAATAATCCACTACATAAATTATATCTAGATTTTCAAAATTCTTAAGGTACCATGGACCTAGTTTCCATATATTATGAAACTTACATCTACATTCCATGGAGATACCTTCATGAAAACATGATCCCACACATGAAATTCTAAATCCTTCCATTGGTTATCGACATAGCTATGTTTTCTACTTTGATCTATCTTATATGACTCTAAATAGTTCTCACTTTATCTATTATCTCCTTAATAAGTTCTATGGATAAAATATTATTTTCACCAACATCATTGCAACAAGATAGTGTATGAAATATTTTCTTATACAATTCTTCATAAGGTTCCATTTGAATACTTGCATGGAATCTATTATTATATGAGAATTACACTAAAGGTAAATATTACTCCTACAATTCTTAATATTCAATTGACCATGAAATCATAAAAAATTTTAATGTTTTCAAATTATTTTCACACTTCCCATTTATCTAAGAATGATAAGCAGTGCTCAAATATAGTTTTGTGTCAAGAGTCTCTAAAGAAAATTATATAATTTTTATTTAAACTGTATATCATGACTATATAAAATCAAAATAGGTTCACCCTAAAGTATAAAACAATAAATAATAAATAGTTTCATTAGGTGATCAATTGGTAAATCTTCCCTTGTAGTGAGGAAAAGTGTGGACTTGGTTAGGTAGTAAATAATTCACAATATAACATCATTTTTTAAATAATTTTTTGTAAATTCATTGAAAAACGTCATAAAAAATCATCTCATTTCAACATAAGAATATGTATAGGATTAAAGACTCCTTTTGGATGTTGTCACTAAGACTTTAACTTTTGACAGGCCAAAAATCTCGACACATAGTCTGTAATTTCTAATTTCGTATTATCTCACTAAAAATATTTCTTCAAATATTAATACATTTTGCTACTAACATGGTGTATAAATAAATTTGAGTAATGGGATTCATCTAATAGTTATCTTTATAGCCTAAGAACATCTAGAACACAGAGCCTATTTATAAATTTCAACATACAATATGCATAGATGATGTTTATCAACATACCGTCATTCAAGGATTTTATTTTCTTTTGAATATTCTTATCATAAAGTTGGGAAGTTTTTATTTTCTCAAATAATAACATTTTAGCAATAATTTTGAATATATTTGATGTTTCCCCTTTCTTTAATGGTTCTCATATCCAAATTTTAAAAATCAATGTATATATGATCTTTTTAATACTCATTTTTGTCAAAACCCCATGACCTTTCTTAATCAATGCATCATCCACCTTATTTTCCTTCTCAAGGTTGTAGTGTATTAAGAATTCATAATCCTTGAGTGGTTTTATGTTCATCCTTTGCCTTATATTGAGATATTTCAATGAGAATGTGTATTTAAAACTTTTTTGATCCAAGTATCCTTCATATCCTTCACCATAAAGGTAATGTATTCATACATTAAATGAAAATATTACAACATCCAACTCAATATTATGAGTTAGATAATTCTATTCATGAATTTTAACTACTTTCATGTATAAGTAATAACTCCATTTTATTGCATACTGACATATCTAATTCAATTATAAGATGCATCCTTTTATATCAAAATTCCATCCCTTCCCAATAGTTATATCCATATTTATTCATTCACAAATATCCTATTTAATTATTTAAAACATTCTTTAGATTCTTATAGCCATATAAATATAACCGATTTATGTTTCAACTCAGTTAATGGGTTATCTAATCAAGAATTTTTTTGAAAAGGTCATTGATATTAATATTTTAGTCAAAGGAAACTATGATCCTCAGTTATATTCTATAGAAGTTTTTATTCAATCATTTAATTTATCTTTTAAGGATCAACTGGTATTCATACCTTATAGACAATATAGCTACAAAATGAAACATCTTAAAGACAAAATTTTTATTTTCAAATTTTCCCATATAAATCCTTTTCTTTAAAAGTCATAATAATGTTCCAAAATTGACTGTTATTGTAATCATAGTATTTATATTATACTAAGATATCATCAATAAAAACCAAAATGATATTATCATTATGTTCATAGAATAAGATATTCATCAAATCTATAAAAAAAAGTAGGGTGAATTGGTCATTCCAAATGAAATTACTGTAAAATTGTAATTTCCATATCTCATAGGAAATGTCATTTTGGGTATATCTTCCTTATTTACTTGTAGTTTATGATATCATAATGAAGACCCTACTTTGAAAAATATTGATCTCCTTGAAGTTGATTGAACACGTCATCAATACAGGGAAGTGGATACCTCTTTATTATAGTATATAATTTATTTCTATATAATTGATGCATAACCTCATAATCATATCTTTATTCTTAAAAAGGAAATAGAGGATCCCTATATTAAAACACTAGGAAACAAAATTTAGCGGCCCATAATTTTCAAACATGGATATTACATCATTTGATTTGTAGAATACATAATACATTACATAAAAACACACCCAAAGATCAAATTAGTTTACTGCATTTTGAATCTTAGAAACAAAAAAAAATGGTCCATAACAAATCTACATCTTCTCCCACGTATTTCTTCATAACTAGGACCCTTTTGGACATATCAGACTTAATAACTTTCTTTATACCTTGTGGATAAGGAACCTAAGAAAGGTTGATCTTATATTCTTAATAAGGGTAAACAAGGGAGACATGTTAACATAAACATGAGAATAAGTTTATGATAACATGATCATGAAAATAGAATATCATACCCTGCATATAAAAGATCATAAATAGAAATCAGGGAATAAATATTGGTAGTTCATAAACCATGAATCAAAAGGAAATAGAGAACATAATCCACGAAATCATAACATAGGAATAAGATATGTAATTTTTGGTAGAAACATAAGCAGAAAAAATGATTTCTATAGTATTTAAGGCATTGATTCCAAGTCCATATTATTAGTAAGGGTTCACTTCCCATATAACCTACATATCCATGGTTCACTACCATAACCATCTTGGTAGTCATGGTTCACTCCCATAAGCATCTTGTAAAAACAATCCTTTATGTCTATCTCATGATATATAAATATTTACCCAATGTGTTGGAGGGATATTTAGGTCCCACCCATCTCATAATGAAATCATACAAACATCTTTCACAAGACAATAAACAATCATATCATAACCAAAGTAGTGGAATGGGTTTCATTAACATATAATCATATAATAAACTGTGGAAAAGATACATGTTTCATATTCATTTAACAAAAATTATAACCCATGAAAATAATATTGTTTCTTAAACATAATTCTATATAAACATAAACCATTTAGAAATGATATATCAATGGTATTATAGAACTATATAAAACTATGTCATATTATATGGGGAAGGATTTTAAAAGATCACTTGGAACGTGACTTTTCCTTAAGAATAAATTCCTTAAAAACAAAACCTTTTCAAAACCCTTTTCTTTGAAACCACTTTTAATATATATAAATTAATCATGAAAAATCTTTTAAAATAGTTCTTGTGGAAAATATCATTTCATTGAAATCGTTTTTTTATTAAAATGTAGTGAAATATTTAAAACAAAAACTTTTCATTAAAAATAACCTTGCAAGATCATAAGGGAAACCACAAGACATTATAACACCAAGAAATTTGAAAAATACGTTCATTACATATAAGTCAAAATGAAACATTCTTCTAGTACTTTTTCAAGAAAATTCAAATATAACCTTATCAAGAAAAAGACAAAAAATTCTTTTCAAACTGTTTAATAAAAAGTTATACATGGGTAAAATTACATTAATTTTATTTTTTAATAATAGTAAAAAAATATTTGAAATACATTTTTGGGAAACATGTACAAGTAATATAAATATTTCCTAGTAGTTACTTACATATAAACTATCCTAATAATAATGATATAATGGAATGAACCCTTACAACTCTATAACTAGTGGAATCTTATTCCCTAGGAATAAATAAAATTATACTGATATAAAAATACCATAATATTATGGTTATGACTCATTAAATACATTCATGTTCATTATATACACCATTTAGAAGAAACAAATAGTGTATGAGGTATGTGTCCCATAGAAGTAAAAGTGGGACAGAAATCCCTTACCTTAAGTCTGGTTCCTTCTATACATGTTTAAAACTCTTTATAGAGGTTTTAAAAATATCATTAACCTAAAAAATAATCATAATAATATTTTTGATATCATATATGTTTTATTTATAACTTTATATTACTCTTTTATTGACAATTTCATGTCAGAGCAACGTTTCGGGTAATAACCACTTTGTTTATCGTACAAATTTTGACTTGTTATTCTTGATTATATTACTTAGATCATGATTTAATTAGATATATTATGTAAAAAATTATTTTTATTTCTGATATATTTATTATATAAATATATATAAGATAGATATATGAAATGTAATACAACATTCATGGAGACGGTAAGTCGTACGTACGCATGAACACTATTTCTATTTAATTATCATACTTAATGGAAGTAGTTAAATGATATATATATATATATTATTAAATTAGAATTATTATTTCATATATTCCATATTTATTTATTATATACATTTTTTATAATCATTTTTAAAATAGTTAACGTGAAAGATTATTCTCTTCGTGTCGTGGAGAAGGTTGGTCAAACATACACACAAGAGAAGATACCATTAAATTAATTGTGAATAAGTAAATCAGTGGATGGTATATATTTTGTTATTAAATAAATATAATGTTATAATAATCATATATAATTATTATTTTAATCACTATAATCATCCAAGTAAATTGGTCACGGAGAACATATTACACTACATCTTGGAGATAATAAGTCATACGTACACACACATGGTACATTAATTTCTAGTAGGATGAATAAAAGGAATAATATGGTTGTTTTATAATCATAATAATATCTCAAAATATAATATATTCTTTATTACATTATATTATAATAAATGTAGTAAGAGGAACAATAAGAAAAAATGATCTTGAGAGAGTCGGTAAAAGAGATTACCTCTTCTTCAGAGAGATTCCATAAGATCTCTTATCAAGGCATTTAAAAATTGCATTTTTGGAATTCTAAGGCCTCAATAACATGTATAAGGATGTTTTTAGGATAAGTTTTTAGGTTTTGGTTGATCTAAAAGGCTCAAAATGGTGTCAGGAAGTGAGGGAGGGGGTTCCCTTTTATAATTGATGTGGGGGAACTTTTGGATATCCTCATAATATTAAAATAAAATAAGGTTATTCTAGAGACAAGAACATTTAAAAGGGATATAAATGAATAGAGGAATACATTCTAGACCATATATTTTACCCTACTTATTATTCTAATTTTTTTTTGATTTTTAAATAATTTAATAACATATTAATTCAATATAATATCATTATTGTCAAATTTGAAATTATTCATTTAATTTGGATTTAAATACATAAATAAAATGTTTAAATTTTAATATAATGACTTAAAAAATCTATAATATATTATATATATATAATGAAATATTTAATTTAATTTATCAAAAATATTTAGAAATTAATATTATTAAAATCAATTACATAATTTTTATGTTAATTAAATAAATAATGTTTTAACATGAAGAAGAATTTAAGATAATTAAGTAATTTATAAAAATTAAAAATATAATTATATAATGAAATTAATTTTATTATGACCAAAATAGACATTTATATTCATTCATATCTTGATTTTTTTTCAAATATTGACCCATAAAATATATTAAATAAAAGAGAGAGATATTTTGTAACTATCCTTGACATTAAATAATATAAAAGTTATTTTCATTCACTAGTGTCCATTAAACAACTATAACTCTAGATTAAGGTGATAAGGTTCTAAATCTAATATTAAAATTAATTTTGGAGAAGTTTTAGTTTCATTTGAAAACTTACCATTTTGATTTACCCCTAATTAATCTAATGTCATTTTAATTGAAGTAACATCAATTTAATTATTAGGACGTTATAAATTATTACTTATATGGGGTCAATTGTCCATAATTAGAAACTTTAGTAAATTATATCCCATATCATAATCTGTTATTATTTTTTTAATAATTTTATAACTTGTATTTAATTTAATAAAATATTTTTTTTTAAAATCATTAGTGTCAATTTTGACACTATTCAACACTTTTTCATAAAATAATATCCAAACATTAAGATAATTTCATATAAAACTTTATAAGAAGCTCAAAAAATCTAATAGAAACCTTATAAAATTTGTGGAGAACCTTAGTTAATTAAAATTATATTTATTCTCATATTTTAAAATCATTTATTTGATCCATTATTAATTAAACAATTAGTGCATCATCATTATGTAAGCATTTATGTTAATTATTTTATCACTAAAAACTATAAATAAATTATCATGATGTTGATAAACATTTTATATTTAAAATTAGTATTAATAGTAGAATTTATCTTCTGAATATACCTATATTAAAAATGTTATAGTTATTAAAAATATGTGTATGACATTTTTAACATATCTTTTAATAAAATATATTAAATTTTATATTCTTACCCAAGTTGATTAAAAAAGTTATAATTTTGTACCGAGGTTTATTTTAGTGGAAAAAAACCTTATCCAATCAATTAAGGACAAGTGTTTGGGTAATTTTATAATATTATAATTTTTTTACCTTTAATTTTCAAATTTACCCTTAACCATGGTAAATAAATATTACTAAATTTATTATTAATAATATCCAAAATCCTAAGTTGATACTATTAGACTCTAAATATCATCATTATTATAACCATGTATGTATTTGTTTCGAAATTAAGTTTATAGAAGTGGAAAATTTAATTTTAACGCTAATCATATAGACATGGCAAGAAGGCATGTAAAAAGAATGTTCAAAAGTTTAATAAGATTTTTTATATCTAATTTCAATATAAAAATTACTCCAATAACATATGTATAATTTAAATATTTTTACATAAAATTAAATTTAAATTATAAACAAAAATTTATTTTTTAACTACAATGCAGAATTTCATATTGTCTAATGAAAAATTGAAACTTATCAAAAAAATACTAAATTTTCACCCAAAGTTAATTTTGAATTTAAAAATTAAAAAATAATGTTTATGTTATCAAATTAAAATTCTATGAGTGTGAAAAATTAATTTTTTTGTAGTTCACAGAAGTACATAAAAAGCAGTTCCTTTAAAAAATAGTATTTTTAGACATTTAATGTCTTTAAAAAATATTATTCATTTCTTTTTAAATATGTTTTATTTTTGTGAAAATATTTAGAAATTAGTAATTACTATTAATATTACTATTTTTAATGTCAAGTTTATAACTATCTCTTTTAAATAATTATAATATTAATGTCTTTCTTCTCAGAACTCAGTGTTGTTTGCAACACAATCCAAGTATGTGATGCATGTAGTGAATGATTATCTTGGTATTGCATATAACATATTCCAAACATAGTATTTTTATATAATAACAAGAATATATGTTTAGTGTCACATAAATTACAAAATATCAAAATTATTAAATTAATTTGAAAACAAAAATATTTCTGGAAATATCAGGGTGTTAATTATACCCCCCTTAAAATGAATTTCGCTAATGAAAATATTCTTGGTTATTAATGGATTAATTATTTAAAGTTTATTTCATAGAAATAAACATCATAAAAATTACTAGTGAAACATACCTTCTAAAAAGGAATATTGATAACTTAACAATTACCCAGAGTATCTCATAATTGGGTTTCCACATAGGAGAACAAAGGTGGGAAGTTAAAATGAGGACAAAGAAGAGAAATCTAACCATCATGTTCTGATGGAGAATGATAGAGAAGATGGTTAAAATAATTTTAGAAATCAAATACATAACCCAGAGAGGCTTGAAAATGTTTGTTGATATCATCATAAGTGATGATAACATGATAATATTTTATTTTAAGATCTTTTCCAAATGTTTAATATTCAAGCAAAGAGCTATACTTAATTCATTCTAGCATAATCACATCCTTTTTTATTCCTTGTTTAATTTCCACTTCATCTATTATTTGAATGAATAAAGTTGAATTTTTCATTCCTAAAGAGATAGCAGATCCTGAGATCCATAAAAAGAATGACAGGTCATTCCATCTATCATTATCACAAAAAAAAGGTTATCACAAGTTATGCAATATGCATAAATCATCATATGGTGAGATATTAATTTAATCTCACATACATCTTTTGATTTTTACCTTAATACCTTCCATAAATGGTTAACCTTATAACTCTTATAGAAGTTGAAAATCCATATCATTATAAATATGGTCATGAAATCAACTTAACATTGACCCCCATATATTATAATGTAACTCTTGGTTTTCACATTTGAAACATGTGAATACCTTCATTGTATATTATCCTAAAACATGGTAACAACTTGATTTACCATAAGTCCTTTTCACAACCATGTATACTTTCTTATTCAAAATATTACTGAATAAATTCCTTAAATCCAAGAAGTTTTAAACTTCATCCATGATGACATATACTACTTTTTAAACAAATCCATAATTGGTTCCAAGGTTATTGATACTATCCAAATTACTTTCTCCACATAAATCATCTATTTATCAAATATAAAAACGATTTTCTAAACATCTTGATCATATTAAGGGTTACCTTACATTACTCAAAATTTCACTTTTCTAATTCTTCATCACCATTAAATATATCCATTTCAATCCTTAATGAAAATTTATACTTAAAATAATTATATATTTCATGATTCATATGAAATAATATATGAATTACAAAATATTAATACTTCAGTTGTCCAACGTTATTCTTAAACCATTACTCAGTTTTCATCAACTTATTCCATAATAATTCCTTCCTAGAATATGAAATATAATTAATTTCTTAAGGTTTCTAAACTTCAATCTAATCATGCTTCTTAGGTTTAATGTAAAAAATACTGTAAGAACATCACATAACTTTCACATTTAATTTTTGGGTTATTTATGTTCAGTAGTATAACTAATACTCATACCTCATTCTTCATTCTAATTTTTATATTTCCACTAGTTAACTCTACTTTCATAATTCACATACATTCCACATCTGAAACATTCAAGGTTAACCATTTTCCTTATATTTCCCTCCATTTACTAAAACCAAAAATCACGGGGTGAGAAACACATATTTTAAGAGAAAAACACATAATCTTGAAAATTGCTTATATGTTTTCTAAATCATGAAACTAAATTTTTAATCGATGATACCTTTGATTCATCCTAGGTTATTCATATTCATCTTCAATTCAAATGATTTATGATAGTAATAAAGAGATTGTGAGTTTCCAAAGCATATAACCTAGTAATATGAATCTAGTTGGGTAGTATGGAATGTTTTCTTGTATTAGGTTATGATTGGGTAAGGCCCAATATACCATGTCAGAGTTATTACCCCTAGGTTCATATGTTCTAGAGACACATCCATTTATATTATCTAGACATTAGTGTATTTCTTGGAAACCACTCTCTCTATCCTTTACCAAAACTCCATGAAATTTTCCTATATTTTTTCTCATCCTTAGACATATCATTATAGGAATCCCTAGATGTATCCTTAAAAATATCCCTAGGGATATCACTAATGTTTTATCATCCTAGTTTCTAAAGTTTGAATAAACCTTTTCTATGCTACCAACTATAATGACACATGATTTTAATACATGGATATTTCAACATTTATTTTACGAAATACTTAATACATTATAAAAACACACATCCAAATACTGTATTATTTAGTGCCTTTGGAAACTTGGAAACATAAACGATTGGTTCATAATAAATTTATTTATTATCCCCCCTATATATTCATATCTTGAACCCTTTTTGACATATCATACTTAATACCTTTCTTAATATACTGAACAAAATAAACATAAGAAAGGGTGAGATTCAGTTCATAGTAAATGAAAACCTGGGACATATGTAAAAATGACCATGAGTATAAGGGTATGCAAACATGATCATGAAAATAGAATATCATAACCTCCATATCAAATATCATAAATAGAAATCATGGCATAAAGATTGGCAGTTCATAAAACATTAATTATAAGGAAATAGAGAACACGATCCATGCAATCATAACATAGGAATAAGAAATGTTATTTTTGGAAGACACATAAGTATATAAATTTATTTCTATAGTAGTCAATAAATCACTTCCAATTCAATCTTAGTATTATGGTTTCACTTCCCATACAATCTTTGTAGTCATGGTTCACTACCATAACCATCTTGGTAGTCACAGTTCAGTCGCAAAACTATCTTAGTGGACAAGGTCCTTCATGTCTATCTCATGAGATATAAATATTTACCCAATGCCTTGGAGGGAGATATAAGATGCACCAATTTCATAATTAAATCATATATTAATGTTATATAAGATAAAAAACAATCTTATCATAACCAATGTAATGGAATGGGAGTCATAATAATGTAATTATATCATAAACAATGGAAAATATACAAGTTTTATAATCATTTTATCAAAAGAATAACCCATGAAAATAAGTGGTTTTCTTAAACATCATTCAATAAAAACATAAACCAATCAGAGAAAGAATATGAATGGTTATCTTGAATTATAGAAAATTGTGTCATCATAGATGGGGAATGATTTTGAAAGATCACATGGAACATAACATTTCCTTAAAAACCACTTTTTAGACCCTGACATATTTTTAAAGCCCATATCTTTTAAACCACTTTTAAAACATATCAAGGAGTCCAAAAAAATATATAAAAATGATCTCAAGGAAAATATCCTTTTTTAATTGAAATCATTTTCTTTTATTAAAATGTTGAACACTATTTAAAGAAAACATTTTCATTAAAAATAACCTAGAATGATTTCAAGGGAAACTTAAAGGAATTGTGAGTTCAAGAAAGTGAAAAAACATTTTAATACTATTTATGTTTAATAGAAACATTCTTCTCAGATTTTTGATAGAAAAGTAACAAATTACCTCACTCAGAAAACGAAAAAATATTCCTTTCAAATAGTTTAATAAAAATTCATACAAGGGTAAAAATGAATTTATCAAATTTGTATAAGAAAAGTAAAAATATTTTGGAATACATTTTGAAGAAACATGTACATTGAAGATAAATATTTCCTAGTATATACTTACGTATAATAAATCCCGATAATAATGACATTATGGAATTAACCTTTACAAATTTATAATCAGTAGTATCGTATTCCCCATAAAATAACAGAAATTATATGGACTATAAAATACTATAGTATTATGGTTAATACTCATAAAATAAATTCATGGGAAGTATATACACCATATAGAATAAACATGTAGTGTTTGAGGAATGTGTCTCATAGAAGTAATGGTGAGACAAAAATCTCTTAACTTAAGTCTTATTAAATCCATACATCTATAAAACTCATGTATAGTAGTTTTAAACTTATTATTAACTTATAACAGAATAATAATAATATTTATTATTTCATATATTATTCATTTATGACTTTATATTACCCATTTATTAATAATTCCATGTTAAAGTAATGTTTCAGGTAATAACTGTTTTGTTTATCATAAGTGTTTTGAATTCTTATTCAGGATCCTATTACTTAGATAATGATTTATTTAATTAAAATATCTAAGACATGATTTATATATCATATATATTTATTATATATATATATAATATAGATATATTAAATAAAATACACCATTCATTTTGATAGTAAGTCTACGTATGCATGAATGTTGTTCTTGTTTTCTTATTGTACTAAATAGAAGAAGGTAAATGATATATATATTACATTATAATTATTATTTCATAAATTTTATATTTATTCATTATATAATTTTTTATAATCATTCTTGAAATTGTTAACGTGGAAGAGGAATCTCATCCCATCGCAGAGACGTTAGGTCGTATGTACGCACGAGCGATGATATCATTCCCTTAATTGTTAAAGAGTAAGTAAATGTATGGTATATATTTTGTTCTAGAATAAATATAATTTCATAATAATAATATATAATTATTATATTCACCATTAAACTCATCCAAGTAAAGTGGTTATGAAAAACATATAACAGTACGGCGTGGAGATGGTAAGTCGTACATACACACAGAAGGTACTTTTGTTTTTTGTATGATGAATAAAATGTGGTACATGGTTATTCCATAATCATAATAAAATATCATAATATATTTTATACTTTAGTTATTAATTTATAATAGAAACATCAAAGGAAGAGTAATTAGAAGAAGTAATCATCTTGAGAGAGTCGGTAAAAGAGATTACCTCTTTTCAGAAAACTTTCTTTAGATCTCTTCACAAGAGATCTAAAGTTGGTATGTTTGGAATACCAAGACCTCAAAAACATTTATAAGTATGTTTTTAGGATATATTGGTAGGGTTTGGACGAGATTAAAGGCTCAATTTAGGGGTATGAAGTGGGGGAGGAGATCTCCTTTTATTATTTAGGTAATGCAAAAATTTAGAAATCTTCAAAATATTAAAATATAATAAGGCTATTATAGAGCCAAAAAGTTAAAACCAATTTATAGATGAATGTGGTATGACATTTTATACCATATATTATCCCTTTTTTAATTATTTTACTTTTTTTGGATTTTTAAATAATTTATTAATATATTAATTCAATAAAATATCTTTATTTTCAAATTTTATATTATTCATTTAATTTGGATTTAAATGCATCAAGACAAAGTGGGAACTCTAAAATAATGGTTTAAAACAACTATAATATAAATAATAGATCTTTAAATTCTTTATAGACATTAATTCATCCAAAATATATATAAATTAATATTATTAAAGTCCATTTTTTTAATTAAATAAACATTATTTTAATATTGAACTAGAAAATAAAATTATTATATAAGTCCTAAAAATTAAAAATAAAATTATATAATTAAATTAATTTAATTATGAAAAAATAGTCTTTTATATTATTTCACCTCTTGTTTTTGTCTCTATATGGACACATAAAAGATATTAAATACAAGAGAGTGATATTTTGTAACTATCCCTGACATTAAATAATATAAATGTTATTTTCATGGAGTAGTGTCCATTAAAAAACTTTAATTCAATATTAAGTTGATGAGGCTCAGACACTCTTCATATAATAATTTTTTTAAAAGTTTTTGTTTTATTTTAAACCTTTTCATTTTGATTTGTCCTATATTAATCTATTATAATTTTTATTGTGGTAACGACATATTAAATATTAAAATGTTATAAATTATTATTATATGGGTTCAATCATACATAAATATAGAATTTATGAAATTTTAGACCTTTTCATATTCTATTTGTATTTATTAAATATTTTTATCATTTTTAATAATGTAAATAAAATATTGTTTTATAAAATATCATTAGTGTCAATTTTGACAGTATTCATAACTTTGTCTTTAAATAAAATCCAAACCGGAAGATAATTTCAAACCAAATCATTTAGGACACACCTAACATGTCAAATACACTTAAATATTTCTAGTATAACCTTAATTTGTTCAAATAATATATTTTTAATATTTTAAATATCATTTATTTGATCCTTTTATTAATTAAAACACTACTACATCATCATTCTGTCACCATTAATATTAATTATTTTATCACTAAAAATTTTAAATAAATTATCATGATATATAAAAAAAATTATATTTGAAATGAATATTTATCATAAAATTTATCTTCTTTATATTCCTATATTAAAAATGGTACAGTTATTAAAAAAATAAGTATAACATTTTTAATATATCTTTAATTGAAATATAATAAATTTAATATTCTTACCCTAGTGTCCTAAAAAGGTTATAATTTTATAATAATTGTGATTTATTAGAAACACACTTATTAAATGAAATTTGGATAAGTGTTCGGGTAATTTTATAATATTTTAATATTAATTTTTACCTTTAATTATCCATTTTACCCTTAACTGTGGTAAATAATAATTTTCTAATGTTATGAATCATAATATCCAAAATATTAATTTTATCCTATTAAAATCGAAATATCATAATTATTATAACCATATATGTATGTTTTTCAAAATTCAATTCACAAAAAGTGATGAAATTAAGTTTGACGCTAATATCACAAACATGGAAGGAAGGTGTGTAAAAATAACGTTCAAAAGTTAAATAAGTTTCTATATCTAATTTCAATAAAAAAATGATTCCAATAAAATAAATTGGATTTATATATGTATAATTCATCTATTGTGAATCAAAAATAAATTTAGTGTATAATACTTATTTAAAAAAAATCAGTTTTTAAGTACAATATAAGGTTTTTTTACTTTTCATTAAAAAATGAAACTTCTCAGAAAAAAATAATTTACCATATTATAATTTTTAAATTAAAAATTAAAAAGTTATTTTTATTTAATCAAATTCAATTTCTATGTTTTTTTAAAATTACTTTTATTATTGTTTATAGAAGGATATAAAAAGTAGTTCCTTTAAAAAAATGTATTCCTCAATAAATTAAGTCTTTAAAAAAATTACAAATTTCATTATAAATAAGATTAATTTATCTATAAACATAA
Source organism: Viscum album (assembly GCA_963277665.1). Taxonomy (NCBI): domain Eukaryota; kingdom Viridiplantae; phylum Streptophyta; class Magnoliopsida; order Santalales; family Viscaceae; genus Viscum; species Viscum album. The sequence goes on from OY728134.1 coordinate 121,800,426, forward strand.
AAAATTAGTAATTTCTATTCATTTTAATATGTTTATTGGGTAGTTTAAAACTATCTCATTTAAATAATTATAATAGTAAAGTTTTGTTTTGTAGAAAATCAATGCTGCGTGTAATGCCAGCCAAGTTGATGGTTTGTGAATTGAAAGCTTAACTTTGTGTTGTATATAACATAACAGAAACATTGTTTTTTTATAATAACAAAAAACTATATTCAATGTCACATAAAGTGAAAAATATCAAAAATATTAAATTAATTTATAAAAAATATTTCACAAAATCTCATGGTGTTACATTAAATCTAATATCACACAAATATTGAAGTTTTTTTAGTGACTCTTATTACACTAATGATATCTTATAAGGATTCATAGATATTGTTTTTTAATCTAGGATGAGTTTAATTGAAAAAAAACTCACGATCAGGTGGATGTCAAGTTAGTTGTTCAGGAAACACGTCAATGTATTCTATAGAATATGTACATACTCTATTATAAGGATACATTTATCATTCATAAGTTTCATACACTCTTCTTCTATAAGAATTTCATTATGGAGAAATACCTGAGGTGAATCCATAAATGATTCAAATGATGTGGTCTCCCATCTGAAGACTAGGTATTTAAAATTTACATCACAAGTCATAATATCCTTCTCTTATTAATATGTTTTTACATTATAATTTTAAATCCAACCCATACCAAGGATTATACTAAAGTCAAAACTTGATATAATAACCATTTTTTCAAATAGGGTACGTCTATGCATCATAATGGGGACCAAATGACATATCCTTGTTGTAGTAATATTTACACTTAGAATCTTGATTGAAAAATACCTTCTTTTGGTGATAGGGAAATATAAAATTTTATTGTAATACATAAAAGATATAAAAGTGTATGGAGATTAAGAATGAAATAATAAATTCTATAAATTTGATGTTACACTTAAAGTACATGCCACTGCATATCTAGGTACTTCAACCCCAGTTTTATTTACAACATAATCTTGGCATTCCACCATTGACATATTTTGTAGGAGGATCCCTTGATATGTGGGACAATGGTCTAAATAATTCCACATCTATTTATTAATAAATCACTAGATATTAGTGTATTCTTTCATTATCTTTAATTCATGAGACTTTTCCCCTTTTCTCATTACATAATATTGTCTCATATTCCAATTAAGAATATACCGAGGTGATTCCTCCAATAATTTTTACATGTTAGAAATCCCATCTTCCCATTTTTCTTCATTAAAATATTTCTATGTTTCTTAGTGCTTAGCTAAACTCTGAATTTATTTATTTCTCTTGATGATATAAAACCTAGAAAACAAATTCTCTATCGTGATGAAACATGGAACTGTATCATCATATTATGAAATTTTTTTGAGAAGATAATTACATCTAGGGAATCTATATAAGCCTTTTAAAGAAACATATATTGCTTTATTACAGATTATATATACAGTTTGTATCTTACCATGATACTCTTATAATTTTAGTGTCATTTTTTGAAACACATTAGTCATCCTTCAAATTTAGGTTAATTATCATTCTCTTCATTTTATCTCATTTCTCTATAGTAAAGTATTTATCTAATAATATAAGTTTAAATATTATAAATTCCATAATTTCTTTTTCATCAACCTATTTAGAATTCATGATCAATAGACACCATCGATCAATATCTCCCTTTAAAAAATACATTACTAGAATAACTTTTTCCCTTTAATTGCTTCCCAAGTCCATAAATATCATTTTATGGGACCTGGTCCATTTTCCAACTAATAATGGATTTTTATTTTCATTAAAATAATAGGAGATATTAACCATAAAGTTATCCAAAATAAGTGAATCCTATAATGGAACAATAATTTTCTCTATACAGGCAAGGTTATTCATCATAACTTATGTCAGGTTCCCTAATGTGTCAATGATTTGGTCAAATTAATACCAATTATGTTGGATTTCTTAGCAAGAAAATACCTATAATAACTATGATTTTTGGCTCCCTTCCTTCCACAATATTACATCTATACAAAATTTCATGCACCGAGTTAGATAATAATCATCATGAATATTGAGCTATAAAATAGAAATCCATGTGATTGAAAACTTTCTCAAATAACCTAAGGGATTATCATAATACTCATGTTAGTTAGGTTGATTTAAAATATAGTTATCACAGTTCCTACTAAGCTTCATTTGACAGAAATTGTAACTAAATTTATTCTTGTAACCCTGATTCGGTGCTTAATTTATTATATTGGTACAAGATAAAATTTATTACACAATACATGACTAATCAGTTTGGTAGTCTCGGAAAACTATATAAATAATTGATTTAGATAGTATATTGAAAATATAATACAGATAGCATAAGAAACATTATTGCATCCTTGAAATCATTAAAATAATCCTTCATCACATCCTCGATAAAGTAATCTAAATAAAATCACTTTTAAAATTCTCATTAAGTGTTACGTAAATAGAAGAAATCATGATTAAGTAATTTATAATCCCTAAGATATAGTGGATCATCAAATCACATAGACTTCAATAAAATACTTGATTTCAAATTACATCTGTGGATGATATTAAAAGAGAATTCACATGGATAATGGAAAAACAATTCTAAATAAAAATGCTTAATTCTAGGTAATCATGATCTTATCATCAAGAAGTTAGCCAAGAAAACATGAATCTTATTATCAAGGCCTCAACCAAGACATTCTTAATAAATGGGTATGTGTAAAACAAAGAACCATATAATATAAAATGCATGTTTTTTTGCCTCATGAGATCTATAGATACATCAAGGAGTCATCTATAACAAAGCCTCACCTGTCACCTGAAAATCCAACTCATTACTCGATTATTTAATGATCAATACAATTTACTCTCAAAATTATTTATAAATTAAGATTTTTCCATATTAAATCAAGAATATAGAATATTTTCCCATTCCATGAAATAACTTTATTAATAATATTTATTCAACTAACACCCTATATTGAAATGGTATATTATTGATACAATATTGGAGTAGTGGAAATCATACCATATAAATCAATGAAACCTAAAATATGATCATGGATAAAAAATAATGTCCAATGAAATGATAGAATGTGATAGGGAATGTAATCAGGAGAAAATTAATGAGAAAACCCCATAAATTAGAAAAGAATGAAATAATACCATGAATTCATTGGAAATTATGGTTTTGTAGTAAAAATAATATGTCCAAAAATAGAAAATAAAATAGATGAAATAAACATTAAAAACATATTCCTTATAACATTGTTTAATAATAAATTTATAAATCACATTAAAAAATATGTTCATTCCAATGAGAAAATAACACCATTTTATATTAAAATAATAAATAATAGAAAAGTATTTTATTTGATAAACCATAATCAATTTTAGAGAAAACTAAATATAGAATAATTATCATGCTGGTAGGAACAGTGGGGCACACCATATATGATGAAAAAAACATTCCTTTCGTACTTTTCTAAGGAATGTAAAAAAATAAACTTTCTAAAGACTATTTATAAGGCTCCTTATTAAAACATTGTGAATAAATTAAATGGTAGTTTAAAGTGTCCTCAAATAATTATTGGATTATAATGAATAACATTATTGAAACATGTGAAATATCCCCAACATGGAGGAAAAGGAGTTGGAAGGAAAACATTAAAATATGATTTTTTTTAAAAAGAAAGTATCTTACAGGTAACGTACTTGTTGATTCAAAATACAGTAAGATAATAAATGGTACATAAACATATAAATCCAAAACATAAAAATTGGACAAAATAGAAAATTTTTAATAGATTAAGGTTATATAATTTTATGAAATGAAATCTGAAAATAAACACTCTTGACATAAACTAAAATTATAATATAATTCCCTTACCTTTGATCTATTCATAGTCAATTATGTTTGATACTATTATATAGGGAATTTAAATTTATTAAATACTTTATTATGAATTTTTTTATCTATATTCCATTTTTGGGGATTATTTTATAATAATTTCAAATCCATTCATTGAAAATTTCAAACTTATGTTGACCACTTCATATTATTTGGTCAATTTCTCCAAAATTACTTCTGTACATTTTCCATGGTCAATGTTGTTATGAAATCATTCCATCATCTATATAATTTTTATAATTTCATGAATATAATTTTTATTCATTATATAAAATTTTATAATCATCAATTCATGTGGGTAATTTAAAAATTAATTGTGTCACTTCATGAAGGTGGTAGTCCACATATATGAACAAGAAATGTTATCATTTTCTAATTTATGTAGTGGTGAGAAGGTATCTAATATATATTATTAAAAAAACCAAAAAAATCATTAATATCATATATATTCATTAATTTCAACTTTATAACCATCCACGTAAAATGGTGATGAAAAATGATTTACAACACTATATAGAGACAGTAGGTCATACATATGCATAAGAATTGTTTTTATTTTAATTAGTATGGAATGGAGATAGAAAATGAATGTAGAATTAACATAATAAAATATTATTATAGTACTGATGTAATTATGTTATGATGATTATTAAAGAATTTGAGGAGGTTTAAGAAGAAAGGAACTTGAAAAGGCTCAATAATAATATACACCTATTATTTTGGTAACCTTCTTTTGTATTAAACCTTAATCATTCTTAATGAGAATTTTTTTTGATACTCGGACCTCTAGAGTTTAGGGAGTGATTTTTGGACTGTATTTGTGTAGGTATTTTTTAAGATAAGTGGATCACTTATTGTGAATAATAGTGGAGAGGGGTACCCTTTTATTATATGTAAAACTCATGTTAAGTGACACAAAATTGACATAATTTCAAATATTAGTGGGAAGATTTAAAACCTGAACAACCAATAGAAATTATGAATGATTTAGGTAATTATAACCCTTATCATTTTAGTTTAACCCCACTTTAACCCATTTTATCCTTTACTATAGAAATAAACTTTTAACTCGTTTATTGTTTGTTATCATGAAAAATGAAAATGAAATATTAAATTTTTTTAACATATTGATTTCAAATTTTTAAACCATTTTATTGAAATAAATTCATATAAGTGGAAGAAATTAAATTAAAAGAAAACCCATCAAATGAGATGAAAATAATTTTTAGGAAAATTAATTTTTCATACATAAGATGAATTTATTCAAAATATTTTCTTAGTAACCACTATTATATGTATAACAATTTATTTCATTGAATATATAATCTACACATTTCATTAAAATAATTCATCAAAAGATACTATTTTAACTTTTAAATGCATTATGGAATTAAAACATCTTTCTAAAAAATAACTCTTTTTTACTATCAAATGATTTTATCTTTAGTTATAACTAATAAATAATCAATGTGTGGATAATTATATATATTCTAACATAATATTATAAATAAATGAAAATTAATTAAATAATAAATTTCTAATTATTCAAAAAAAAATTTAACGGATGATTTAAAAAAGTCATTATAGGTTTATTTCGATATAGTAAATATAAATGTGATATTAATCCTATAAATTTTTATATTTTGTTCTAAGAAATCTTAAAATTTTCAGTTTAGTGTAGTTTCTTTATAATGAGATTTTACTTTCCATAATTGAATACAGGATGATACTAATTAACTTTCATTTTAGTATAAAATGTTGTTATGATTCATTATAATAAATTAATTATTATAATGTAATGAGATATTATTATACCCTCTCATTATAATGCCTTTATTCAATGTTATAATGCCAAATTATTTATATATCATAAATAAAATTATCCAAATCCTTATAAATGTTATGTATTTTTTATATTATTAGTTTATTATTTCTAATATGGGGAATATTTTTATGGAAAGATGATAGTGATGTTGTTGGTGAAGGCTTCATCTTGTTTGAAGTGGATTAAACTTGATTTTTGTATAAGTTCTCCTTTTACATCAAATAATACCAATATAAAAGTTTCCACTTCATAAAATTTTATATTTCTAATGTATATAAACAATTTATGGAAAATACTTCTAATTTTTAGAATATAACATTTTATCATATTTTTGGACTCTCACCATTGAAAATTATTCTATCCCTTAACTGCTTCATTCTAATATTATCATATAATGAAATTATATTATACTACTACTCTATAATATTCCATTTGAGAGGGATATTTTCTATTTCGTTATAATTATCCTATAGTTTCTTATTTCATTAATGGATACTCACCTTGATAGCTATATAATTCCATTGACTAAGAAAATTTCGACAATATGTACAATCATTATTTATATATGAATAACTACTCATCATTTTACCATGTATATGTATGATGATGGGATAGGATGGAAGGACTAGCGGGTGTGGACATGGTGGAGTGCATTGATAGGTGGGAAATCTTGTGTCTAACCCTATGGGTTTTGGACCTTCGGGTTATTTGTGAGGGGATTTCCACTGGGCCTTTGGGCTATGTACCTTAATAAAAAAGTCTTGATGGGTGGGGTATCCCATTGGGGGATATTTCCTGCATTTATGATCTATGTGTGTCTAGTGTGTGTGTGTTTGAATGTAATTATACCCCCAAGAACATTATATATATATATATATATTCCCTGTAAAATTTAAATTAAATGACTAATATTCATGAGGTTACTTTGGTATCATTATTTATTATAATAAATATCCAATATATTATTATTATAGTGACATTTGACTTATTATGTATTTAGTGGGGCCTTGAAATATATAACCCCTTAATGAATCGGTATGTATCGTGAGACAATATAACTTGAGAATTTGTTGTATTCTTTCCCATTAATGTATGATGTATTGGACAAGGTTTTCCGGGAATATTTATGATCTCTAGAATTATACATTACATCACTATCATATTATATATTATTATTCATATGTTTAATTATTTTTATTTTTATGTTATCTATGTATAAATTATTCTGATAATATTATTTATATTCTATTAATCGATTATTTATTCTTTTTATATTATGAATGGATTTTTTATTTCATGATATATTTTATTGTATTCTACCGATTACTGGGAATTTAAGATCACCCCTTTACATTTTTTTCCTATTTCCCCATGTAATCATTAAGATTACTAAATATAACTTAACGATATTCAATGATAATTAATATAGTTTGATGTATTATTATAATATACTTTGAATTACCTGTGTGATTTATAGATCATGTATATATATAATCTTTTGAGAGTACCAAACTATTGGATTTATTGTATTTTTACAATTTAATTTTTTCTAATGTAAAAATAACCACTAATACTGGGGTACTTAAGATAGGGTGGTTCTGAAAATGAAAACTCCAATGTTGTTTCCACACTACTTAATCCACAATACATGCTAGAATAACGTCAGAAAATTAAAAATAACTATATTTGAACATAATGATTCAAGGATATTGGCCTTGGTCTTTATCCATTGAACCATATGTTTTCAAAAAAAATATTTGGTCCCTAGACACCCATGTTGGACACACACACCAAAAAAATATAGTGATAATAGGACTCAAAACCAGGTCGTTGGTCATCAGGAATTAGTCTATTGAACAACTAGGAAATATTCTATTATTTGGTTTTAATTGGAAGTAGAATGTCTTTAAATTATCATTTTCTAAACCTGGACACATAGTTATTTAAAGTTTATTTGTATGTATTTTTTAGATAAAACACACTTTTTTCAATTATGGATTTTAATATAGATATTTCCCTATAAACTATGATAGTACAAGAGATATTAATATTTTTAGGAATTATATATTTCACTCCATGACTAAACATATTGATATATGACATAATATTTTCGGATATCATTTTGAAAATAATGATATAACCCTTAAATAAATTGAAAATGAGTTTAATTTTTTTTGAAACTTTACAAAGCCTTTAAATCATAATAGAAATAATTATACCATACATAAACATTGAATAATTATTTATTCTGTATTTTTTTAACTACTTAAATATCTTATTTTTTTTTATTTTCTGATTTTTTTTAACACACAGTTACGTGAGTTTTTCATGTGTGATAAATCATAATCACTTGAATCTATTATATAGAAGACCAGAACCCAACATGAGAATTTAATAAATAGTTATTTATATAATTTAATTATTTTAGTTATTAATATTCAAATTTTATATTTATATTTTAACCACCTTAAATTTTTTTTTCCATAATTATCTTGAAACACTTTTTCATTTAAAATATTACAAGTAAAATATACATATTCCCACTACACATTTGAACCAATCTCCCTCCTTCACCCTCGACACTCGTTCTTGATCCTAGATCAAAACCCAAATATGTTTCCCTCTATCATTCGAAACCTTTATATATGGTAAAAGGAAAGAGGAAGGGTGTTTCAACCTTTTATGGGTAGTTCATCCCATTAAAAATGTCTCAAATAAGTGTTACAATTTCATATAGGGTACTAAGTTCAAAATTAATGGAATGAAATATCATGTCTAAGAAATTTTATTACTTAAAAATAATGAGTAATATTATGTCTTAAGAATCTAATGTAATAAAATACAAATAATGGAAAATGTTGTTTAATAGAAATATATATTGTCCTATGCTAAGAAATTAGTTGTATTTAAATCCTGATTTTAAAGCATTGATACACTTTCTTTTTATATTTTATGATAAAATGATAGAAAATAGATCTATAATATGAAACATTGAGGACTTATACAAGACTTATTAAATGATAATTATAGTTTAATATTCTTGACTAATATCTTAAGTAATTTAATCATAAGGGTCATAGTGACACATGATATTCTAGTCTTGTAAATAAAAATTTCATCCAAAAAATTATGGCATAATGAAAATGTAATTCTCCATTGATAATAGTAAAACACATTATAATACAATATAAAACTAGTAACTTATTCTTATAATAAATGTTATAAAAATTAATTTCAAATCATTTAATAATAATATAACAAAATAATATATATATATATATATATTGATGAATAAAAATTTAATTACCCTCATGTGTCTGAAAATAAAAATTAGAAGAGATTTAAAATTTTAAGCACCAAATATGTAATTTTGAAATGAAAAACTTATTATATTTAATAATTAAATTCCATACATATATAGAATTATTTTCATAAAAAGTAATTTAAATTTTGGAATAACCATATTGAAATTATCCAACCATAATATTTTAATAGTTTTCTGATATTGTTAAATTATGGAGAAAAAATAAAACACCTTGTGAATATACTATATATATTAAGAAATCATAATGACTTAAAATCATTTAAGAAAAAAAATTAATAACCAAAAAATAGGTTTATTGATTAAAATAAGTAATTTTAAATAAAAAAATTAATTTTCAAACCAATAAAGAATCTTCAACAACATAAAGTATATTATTATAATTTTAAGAACAATTATTTTTGAAAAAAATATTTCCCACATCCAAAATAACATATTTCAAAGGATTTCAGTTCATAAATAACTAAAATCTAAAAAACATCCCCTTTATATCAAATACTAATGGTTAAAACCATTTTAAGGCCAATGACATTTTTATTAACCTAAGTTCCAAGGCCCCTTCTTTGAAAATAATAAATACCCGCTGATCTTACATTCCTCTTCACTCTAAAATTAGGGAGAATTGGTATCCTCCCATTATCTCTGTAAAGAGTCACCTCAAGGAATTTTTATGGTTTTAAGGTTATATTATAAAGATTTTAGTTGATATCTTTAAATGTAAGGGTTCTAAATCCTATTATTTCATTTTCAATTACAATATTCTTGTTAAAATACCATTTCAAATTATTTTTCATATATTTCCTTGATTTGAATATCATGTTCTTATCATCCAATTGATATATTTATAATGATATATTACCTATTTTCCCACATTATATCCTTAACCTAAGTTGTTATTATAATGATATAAAGTTCATTAATCCCTTATCATTTATTTTTATAACCATATCCAATTCATTTTCATTTCAATATGAAATGTTATTGTGATTCTTTTTCTAGAATTACTTTTCATATTGTCAATGAGAGATCATTATTCCTTCCCATTATAGTACCTTCATAATTATTTATAATAAATATAAATCATCCTAAATTTTAGAAAATTAAGGTGAGTGTTGTTTCCTAGAAAATATATCTTTGTCTCGATATCACAAGTGGATATAGGCTCTAGCTCATATAATCCTTGGGGTAATAATTTTGAAAAATGTTGGTTGAATATTAACTCCATCTTCACTCAATGAACAAAAAATGTTTCTAACTAAAAACATATTTTTAAACTCATACTGTAACACCAAGATATTTTTATGAGATAATATTTTTAAAATAATTTATTTTTTTAATGTCTTCTATTACACACAACACAAGCTTAGCATGCGTTACACGCAACACTAAGTTTCTATGAAATATGTTTTTATTATTATAATTATTTAAACCAAAATATTATAACATGTACATTAGAATGGATGGTGTGAACATGATTACTTAATTATGAAATTATGGTTTATATATATATATATGTAATTATTTGAATATTTAATTATAAATGAATGTAAAACCCTTTTTAAAATAAAAGGATTTTTTTAAAAAAACTATTAAAATGTTCCAAAGTTTGTTTTATTCCAATAAATAATAAAATTTATCTTTTGGGTCATTTTAATGAAATATATATACATAATATTCAATATAATTTTTAACATTCATCTTATTGTTTTCTATACATGATATAAAACAAATCCAATTTTACGCCTAAAAGAAGTATATTTCAAAAAGACATTTTTGACACCTATTGATGGAGAACTTGTTTAAAATATAATATTTTAAATTTTTATAAATTATATTTGAAAAAAACTTATTCTTTTAAATAGGGATATAATAATATAATTTTGTTGAAATTTCTGTATTTTTCTGAGAAATTTAATGTTTTGATTAATAGTATAATGTAATGAAATTTAATTAAAAACAACTTTTTCTTATAACATATTTATATATTTAAATTAGGTTTTGAATTTATATTCATATATAATTAAATAAATTTTTTATCATTTAATCCAATTTACGTCACTCAAATAAATTTCACATTGAATTTTGATATAAAATCATTTCATAATTTCGAAAATTTTAACTTTAAAAACTTGTTTTCTCATTCTATAAATGAGATTTATTTTAAGTTAATTTCTTCCAATTATGTGTTCATGATTGTGAAAAATGGATTAAATATTTTTAATCAGAAATTAAAAATTTAGTAATTAGGTCCCTTCTATTTTTGGACAATATTAATAGTGACCTTAGTAATTTTATTCCCACAGTTAAGGGTAAATCTGTTAATTAAGTGTAAAAGTAATATAACGAATAATAGAAAACTACCCTAACACAATTAAAAATGATATTTTATGAATATAATACTAACCTTAACACCTAAGGATAAAAAATTATTTTTTATGGACACTTTTATATGAAAATTACTTAGATATTATTAAAATAAAACAGAGTGACAAAATGTCACACTCTTACTTTTAATAAGTATAATATTTTTAACATGGGATTAAATAGAAGATATGATTTACTATATATATTATTATGAAATATAAAATTCTTTTATACATAATTTAATTTTAATTCTAATTTTTAGTGGGGAAATTGTTATCATGAATAATTACATAATGGTGATGCGGTAATTATTCAATTAATGAAATAATCAATTAAATGATGTTTGAGATATTAAAATAAATAATATTTGACATAATTAAGGTGATCCAGGAATTTTATATGAGAATATGACATTTTATTGGCATATTAATTTTTTTTTGAATTTTTCTTACGCTATATTTTCTTAAAGTCAATGTTAAGAATAGTATAAAAAGTGACACTTATGATATTTTATAAAAATAATATTTTATTAAATTATATTGAAATCATAAAAATATAAATAAGGAAAATGTAATTATATATGGTTTATAATATCTTAAATTTTCCATTTATGGTCCAATTTAAACTTTATATGTAAAAATTATATTCTATTAATATTAAAAACATTGTTACCATAGTTAAAATTAAAATGGCTTAACTAAGGGTTAATCAAAATGATAAGGTTTAAAATGACCCCAAAACTTGTATAAAATAAATTTTTTTATGATATTAAAACCTTATAATATATAATAATTTTATAAATGTAAATTTTGAGTTATTTTTATTGATATTGAATTTATTATAAATTTGTCTTTTAAGAAATTCCAAAAGTTCCCCTCCCCTCTTTTATAAAAGGAAACATTTCCTTCTCTTATCATTATCCTAAAAACCTATTTGGTTCCAAACCCCTCATCCCAAATTTCCTCATAACTTCTTTCCCTTTATATTATAATCCTTACTTTGTTCATACATCCAACTAAGGAAGTCCTTTTGTTCAAATCAAAATGAGATACCCAAAGAAGAGGTAACCTTCATCAATTAACATTTTCATTTTATTTCTCCCTTAAACCCCTAAATTTTTATTATTTAATTATTATATAATAACTCCAATATCCTAAACATACTTATATGTTGTTATTATAAGTGTTTTACCTACACACACACTTTCATCAAATGAGTAACAAACTTTCTGTTCTTCTGTATGGTGAACTACAGCCTCACGAAATGATGTTGTTCATTTTTCCTTTACAACCTCTCATGATTGAGAATTATGATGGAAAATATGTTTTTATATTATATATATTATATTAATGATTTATTTATTCTTCTGAAATTATTATATAAAATATACATTCATTCTTTTAATTTTGTGTAAATACGATAACATCATATGTGAACGTGTGGACTATCGCATCCTCAAAGCGATGTGATTCGTTAAAAATTTACATGGAATGTATTAAGGATGGGTTAAGCAAAATTATATTGTATATATGAAATAATAATTATATTTTAATTATATTATATATATTTCATTTACTTACTTTCATTCAATACGACATAAAATGGAAGTGGCGTTCATGCGTACGTATGACCTACCGTCTCCATGAACAGTGTATTTCATTTTCAATTTATATCTTTTATATATAACCATAAATACATATATAATGAATATTTATGATAATTATAAAAATTTTATCATTATTTAGATAATTAAATAATAATCTATATATTATTACCATGAATAACAAGTCAAAATATGTATGAGAAACAAAGAAGTTATTACCTGAAACATAACATAAAAATGGAATTATTAATAAGTAGGAAATATAAATTCATAAGTAAATCATATATGTTATTATAAATATAAATATTAATTTGGATTATTAATTTTTTTTAATAAAATTATATTTTATATACATGATTTTTTCACAAGCACAACGATAGTCAATATATAAGGTAAGCTATTTTTTATCACTTTTATATTTGTTGGAAACATACATCATACATAACTTTTTTATTTTGTTTGGTTTATATAATTCCAATTAATGTAATATATAAACATATTCCTTATATTTATGGGTATTTTCATATCCATTTTATTATATTTCTTTCATGGGTTTTATTGTTCAAAAGTTACCAAACTAATTGGGGGAATTATGTCTCAATTTTCCTTCTTTGAGACACATATTATGTTATGAACCTATATTATCTTATGCGGTGTATATACTATAATTTTAAATGTTGAATCATGAATATCTGTATTTTTGATGATATTATATATTTCATGTAATTTTATTCTCTCATTATTTGGAAATTTATGTTCCTTCAAAACAATGTTTTCTAAAAATGTTTTAAAAGTGTTTTAAATTATATTTAATGAATTTTAAAGGAAAAGGAGTTAAAAGATGTTTAAAATGGTTTTAAACTATTAATTTATATGTTTCTAATTTTATTTTCAATTAAAAGGTTTTTCTAAATGTTTTCAAATTTAAATTTTTCTCAAACAATTTTTATAAATAATTTTCTGTTTATAATAACCTTAAATAATGTTACTTATGTTATTCTGGGGTTATGATTCAAATATATTATCATTATTATTTGTATGGTTAGTTTATGTTTATAAATTACTTATATTCTTATGGAATACATATTAATGGTTTTCATTATTTAATGGGGGCCTATATCTCCCTCCAATGCATTTGGTTAATATATATAACTCATGAGGTATATATGTTATGCAAAAACTAGATTTCGTATTAAAAATTTTATGAGTGTACCTAGTTTTCATGTCTATAATTTTATGTATGTACCTTATTTTTATATCCATATGTTTATGAAATGTCCTTATTTTATTTCCTTAATTTAATAAGTGAATGTGTTAATATTTATATATGTTCAAAAAGTTAAAAGTTAATGTGTATTAAAAAATTTCATGTCTTATGTCAGTGTTATGATCTCATGGATTATTTTACTGTATTCCCTTCTAATTAATTTCTTATGGACTTAAAATATTTATACAATGACTCATCTATATGAACCTTGTTATCAAGGGTTGATCTTAAAATGTGATGATCATGTTTCCATACCCTTATGCTCCTGTTATTCTTATATATCTTCTGTTTTTACCTTTATTAAGAATATGATCTCACCCTTTGTTATGATTGCATTCCACAAGTTATAAAGAATGATTTTAAGTAAGATTACTAAAGGGGGATATCTATTTGGGAAACATTGAAGATCATTTACCAAATAAGAATTTTGTGTTCCAAGTTTCCGAAGGCACTAAACTAATATGGTCTTTGGGCGCGTGTTTGTGTATCACGTAAAAATAATGTAATATATATGTATGGAAATCCTAGGTCACTATATTTGGAATAAAAGAAAATATTTATTCAACATTTAGAAATTAAGATGAGGAAACTTTAGTGACATACCTAGGGATATTTATAAGGATATTTATAGGGATGTATCTATGTATAATTCTAATGTGTTATAGATTTAAAAGTAGGTGTCATAATTTAGGTATCCTTTGAGAAATTTTTCATGATTCTGTATTTTTCTACAATGATAATTATTGCTCACACTGTGGTTTATTGTCTTAGTCAATAGATGTAACTATATGGAATGGGGTTAACATTATATGTTTTAGATGGGGAATGTATGGGAATTATGAAAATATATTTTGTAAGTGGAAATATCTTAAAGAGAATTAGGAAGGTGGTACGAGTATTTTTTGTACTACTAATGATAAAGAGATAGTAAATGAAATGTAAAAGGTATGGAATTTTATAATAATGTTATTTATATTTAACAAAAGAAGAATTACTAGATTGAGGTTGAGGAACCTTAATGTAATGAATTATATTTTTCATGTATTATTTTTAAATATTATATAGATTATTTTCGAGACTATGCAGTCAAATGGTATATGATTCTGAGGCTTGGTGTTCCCTGAATAAATATTTGATATATATTAAATATATTAAATATCACATGCACGTGGTTTTCATGAAAAATTGGAATAACATCTTAGTGGGTTCCTAGATAAAAACATATGAGGGGGTCCTTGAGCTCAGAATACATGCCTTACCCTAGGTGTGACATAACATTAATAGATAAGGTTCGTTTGTTGAAATGTAATCACGTTGTGGAAATGAATAAAATAAAATAATTTAATTATTTTAATTCATTTTTTTACCCATCAGTTAAAATTATTTAAATAGATATTTTTGTTTGAATCCCTAGGTTAGCCTCATAACCTTAGATATACTAGTTTATTGTTGTAGAGAACCTTGGAGAAACCTCTCAGATGAACAGAAATGGATCAAAGACCGATATACCTTGGATTCAATGGATATTTCCTATGAAAATGATGCAATAATCATTATTCATCAGCAAATGAACTAAATATAGATAGGGTCTGTATTTTATTTCATTTATTCTCTGTTATTTATTTCTACATTGAACGTGAATCAATTGAAAAACTGATGATTCATGGGTTGTGAATATTGTAGGATTGGATTATATTTTTCGGGCTTTGATAACAAATTAATATTTGGGATTATTTCTTTATTTGATTTAAATTTTACTGAATTTATATCGATATTGATACAAACATCGATCGAGGTTCATTCCTCGCTTGGGTTCTTGTGTTTTTCTCCTCTGATTCATCATTTGTCTCGGGAATTATTCATTTGGACCACAACATGATACATACCAATAAATTGATCATTGCACACCTGATTCTTGGCACAACGATCGGATATCATAGATCTAGGATCAACACAGCATCATGGAGATGCAATGATGGAGACATAGTTATTCAGATAATGGTTGATTCCTGATTTCATGTTCTTTAACGTTCATCAGCGCATAATGAAAAACAATTAATGATCTCATTTTATGAGTGCATTGAAGGCCCAAAACACATTTATTCAGTTTTGGAATGACCCATCGAGGCTCGATCTACAGTTTTGAGGTAAGGTGACAGCTAGATAGGAGGTCGTAGGATCGTTCGAAGCGTGTGGATAAAGAACCAAGGATTTTGAAAAATATTATAGAACACGGATTGTAAACTCGATCTACAGACCCTATGGGCCCCCTTGTGATAGCTTGGGTTTTTGGGATAATGATGGGGATCACACGGCTTATGAACTTGTAATACAAAATGTGACCTATCTTGGGTAACTCAATGTGTATTTGGGTAGAACATAGACATGGGGTGGAGTACATAGGTTGCCTGAACAGCGTATACTCCCCCACACGACATGACCAAGACCAGGTACACTGGAGAAGCCCTGTACTAGTGCACGAGAATACGTACATGGGCTGGATCCATGTACAAACACACTGGTAAACTAAATGTTCAGTCTACATACTATTTCGTACTACATAGACATGGTTTTAATGACACAAGTAGAACCTAGGGTCATGGTACACAGAGTCTAACCCTTATACATGTCACGTAATCTTTTATACATGCATTACATATCTTCTCCTACATATATTAGACAAGTTTAATTAGGATTTTCCCCTTATCCATTCCCAGATGGTATGTATGAATCATTTCCTACTCCTAGGACTATGATCCCTTCAGTATAAATTCCTCGATAGAGTCATTGGAATTCTTTTGAGCGGCTCATAGTGAGATCCTCTATTCATATCCATGCCCTACATGGAGTTCTTGGTATCTAAGTTACCAACACTACCCACGTTTCGATCCTCTAATTATAAGGGTTAATCCAGATTGAGATTTTTTATATAGCCCCATTCCCTTAGTAGTGATCCTCATATATGTATCATATTATCTTCGGATCTATTAGAGTATTATTTCTTAGGAAGAGACTGGGTGAGTCGTACCTCTCGGATAAATGTCATCAATGTTATTAGACTTAAGAGTGTGTACTCCCAGATAAGTGCTTCATGGAATCTTAGAGCTGGAATCCTAGACTGTGTGTCTTTATTGAGTATATCTAGATATTATAGTAATATGTGTTGTAGACATATACCTTTTTAGAGATAATAGTATTTCCTTTGTTATATGATTTTTGGTTTTGGGGTGTCTATTGAGTATTGTTATGCTCACCTTTGTATGGGATTTTCCCACATGTGACATGTCTTGTTCATACGATCGATCTTTTAACATAGTCCTTGGCCAACTCAGACCATATGGTGATTAGTGAAACCAGATAAACTCGGGTTTGTTCCTACTGATTTTATACAATATTCGCAATACCTTGACTACTTATGTTACAAACTTCATTGTGATGTTCTTGTATTGTTCCCTGTCCACTATCATTACTTTCTTTTATACTATAGTTATGGGATATAGATGTATGCATGCATTGGTTGTTCAGTTGTTTTTAAATTTCACCATTTTTTGTGAATGGAAATGTTTGTGTTTGTATAGGTACATAGGTAATGCCTCATATTTTAGTGATATTTCTACTCAGTGCCAGTCACTAGCCTCTATCCTCTTGGGAATAGTCTTGGGGAGTCATAGAACGGGCTCCACTATGATTGGTTGTGAAAGACTGGTATTAGAGTGGGTCAGATCTACTATAGGGTCGGGAGTCTGTGAGATTGGTTTGGGTCACAATGTTAAGTGTTTCGAGTTTATATTTTTTCTAGGGACTCTAGTATTGGTGTGGCGGTCGGCATGTCAATACACCAGAACTCTGGTCACCTATTTTTCGACTCCGTAAATAAAAACACTAGTTATTGGGAAAACAATGGTACATATATCATCTATGAATGGGTTATGTTTCCATATCCTTATTGAGTCAAATATCCATATATAATCATCTAATGAGACACATGTTGTTTCCTTTCAGGATTCCTTCACGACGTATACTAACTATGATTCAGTATGATGATCATGAGGATGATCCCATCAGTGATGAGGCATCGATTTTGGGACCAATTCCTAATATGCTACCTTTATCTAGTGTACCGACCATACAACCTATATATTAGAACATTTTACTCATAGTTTTGGAGGATGATGAGTGCAGGCTACGTGCACTTCACAAGTTTCAGTGATAAAGACCCCTCATGTACTGAGGTGACCCCGATCCACATTCAGTTGAGGATTGGCTTGAGGCGGTAACCCGAGTTTTCATTCTAGTTAGGACACCATCTGAATATATGGTGTTCATGGTAGTTATCCTTCTTCTAGGATTAGTAGGGTGATTTTGTAGTTTATTTGCCCTATATTATAAAGATTAAACACTTTCATGGAAAGAGTTTGAGATTATTTTTAGAGAGGAGTTCTCACCACCTATGTTGAGGGCTGTGTGTATCTTAGATATTTGGTATCTTCAGTAGGGAATAATGATAGTAAATGAGTATTCATTAAGGTTAACATTCCATGTACTCAATGAATATGTTTCGAGATCTTTTTTTTAGGGCCCATACTTTCTTGGGTGGTCTTCTTAGAGACATAAAAGCCAGAATTATTCTTCTATGAATTGTTACCTATGTTGGGGTGCTGGAAAGATATTTGATTATCAGAAGTTTATTTTCAAAGAAAATACAACTAATGGTTGTTAGTAGTGGGAAATAAAAAGAAGATACCTTATTATAAGGGAGCCAATGTCAGTCTCTGAGTTCTATACATGGGATATGATTCAAGAGGAGGTCTTAGGATAGCGGATCTGCAGTTCAGGGATCACAGAGCGGGTCTAGTCAACCTAGAGAGAGGTGATACTACTCATGTGATAATAAGGGACATCTCACCAAAGATTTTGCAACCTAACTTACAGCTAAAATAGAAATCTTAGATGGTCCATCGAGGTAGATACAATATTAGGAGAAGGAAAATCTACAGGATAGAAAACATGTAAGAGGATTTTGGAGAGAAAAAAGAGGTGGTTGATGTTTTGACTTATTACCACCACCACCCCCATATGGTCACCGATAGGCTTAGGGAGTTGGAGGACATGGGAGGGAAAAACATGGAAGCGATTAAAGCTTACGGCCCAGGGAATCTGGGAATGATACAACATATAATCTGTTTCTTTTCTATATTATCTACATTATTGATAGACAAAGGTGTTTGTCATTCCTTTATCACCACATATATTTTTTGAGACTTATAGATTCTAGTTTAACCATTAGATCAGCCCTTATGATTAGAGACTCATACTGGAGAATATTTGATGATCATGCACTTGTGTTGACTGTGTGAAATGAATCTTATTGGAAAGAGTTTCAGTTGGGATATCTTGGTAGTAGTGTTGAGGATTTCTGACATCATTCTTGGTATGGACTGGTTATCCATATTTCATACTCATATCAACTATTTTAGGTGAAGGGTGTGGTGTGTCTGTAGTTATGAAACTGGGTTCTACTTTTTTGGAGAAAAGGAAACCCAGGAAGCACAATATGGACTCGTGAATGAGATGGGGTAGTCGATCAGTCTTTAGTTTTCTAACCTAATTCTTGGTGTCGTGGATGTTATGAGTTTCCAATTTCCTAAGGTGTTTGTAGAGTATGAGAATGTCTTCCTAGAATATGTTATAGGTGTACCTCATCATCGATAGATAGAATTATACATTGATCTACACCCCAGGATGACATTGACATCTACACCAACATATCAGATGTATCTTATAGATCTTGGAAATATGAGGGTATAGTTAGAGTACTTACAAATTATGGGATTCGTCAGACCTAATGTTTCACCCTGGGAAGCCCCAATTTTTTTCCAAGAAGATATTTAGGGCATTAAGGTTGTGTGAAGTATACCAATACATGAACTAGGTGACTATGAAGAACATGTATCCACTACCGAGGATCGATGATCTCTTTGATCACTTGAGAGGGGTATGATAATTCTCAAAGTCTGACCTTGGATCAGGCTAGCATTAGCTAGGAGTACAGAACAATGATATACTGAAGAAGACATTTAAATGTCTCTACAGTCACTATGAGTACATGTTGATTCCCTTTGTAATGATGAATTCCCCATCATTGTTCATGGAACTCATTAATTGGATCTCCCATCCATTCTTTGACCATTTCATGGTAGTCTTCATTGAAGATATCCTTTTGTACTCGGTGTACAAAGAGGATCCCTCCAGACACTAATGGATAGTTCTATACATACTCTCAAAGAACCATCTATATAGAATTATCCAAAAGTACCAATTCTGGATTTAGGTAGTCCTCTTTTTGTGACATGTTATCTCAGCAGATGGAGTGGTAGTGGACCTGGACAAGGCCTAGTTTGTGTTATCTTATACCCACCTAAGAGTGTGATGGGGGTGTGGATATTCCTTGTGTTGGTAGGATATTACCATAAATTCAAACTTGATTTCTCCATGATATCAACACCCACGATAGATTTGACTCAAAAGGGTAAGCCTTTTGTATTGATAGAGAAATTCTTGTAGTATTTTTAGTATTTGAGGTAAATTTTGACAAGCACCCTGATCTTAAGATTGCGAGAGGAGGGTGTTGAGTACGTAGTGTTCTAAAATGAATCAAGAACCATAATTGGTTTCTCTCGGATTCATAAGAAAGTGGTGATTTTCTATGGTTCACACCAGTTGATACCACATGAGAAAAACTATACAACCCATGATCTTGAGTTAGCAGTGGTAGTCTTCGATTTGAGGATGTGGAGATACTACCTAATAGCTGAGTAGTTTATTATCTATTCTTATCATTACAGTCTCAAGTATATCCTCTCTGATAAGGATATAATCTTGAGATAGAGGTCAAGGCTATAGTTCCTCCAACATTATGACATTGAAATTGTTTGTACTCCTGTGAAGGGGTACATTATAGCAGATGTTCTCAGCATGAGATATAGTTTCCAATTATTGAACATGGAATAAGAGTAGTTGACCTCATTACTGTTATCCCTTGTGGATGGAGAGGGAGAAGCTTACCTCTAGTCTATGGTTGTCACCCCTCCACTTTTATTGTGATTCATGGAGGCACAACATAGAGACACCAACTATGATACCATTGGTGCTCAGATATCCACATAGCTTTCTCTTGATGGATTTTTAAAAGGTGGGGAGTTTGGGATCTGGGCATAGCAGAAGCATGCTATGGTATTTTCACAAAATGTCATTTTTCCATTATCATATATCAATTTGAGATCAATTCTATGATTAACATCATCATCTATATAATTGAGTGAAATGAATATACAATGAATAATTACACCAGAACTGAAAAAGAGGTTCATCACATATTATTTTTAATTAATTTAATTTTAATAAATAATTACCTTCATTGTAATTATTTCTTAATTAATGAATCTAGTGATAGATCTATGGTCCATCGTCATTGCCTTTTAAAAATCAAGGTTATCCTCTAGTGGTGATCCACACATGTCCCCAAAATCTCGAGACATTTCTAATGGAATCTCTGAGTGCTAGCACAACAGATCATTGCACTTATGTTTCCTACCTTTGATCACATCGATAACTGACTCCAAAAAATTATCCTTGATCCATTGGAGGACAATTTCTCACCGTTATTGGGAGAATTTTTAGAGAAGTAATCTCTCTATGCTTGAGAGGATTCTCTAATATTGTTGGGAACAACCCAAACAAATTAATTTTCTCTCTTGAGAAAATAAAATAATTGGGTATTTATATTTCTATTGTTAAAATAAAATAATTTCACAAGTTCCCTTAATTATTTTCTTTAATCCAAGAAAAAAACCCATGTCAAATCATATTATTATTATTATCTCTAAATATGTGCTTAACTTGAAAATTATAATTAAATATTACATAATTGGATAATATTAAATTTTTACTATTTTTCACAAGACAATTAAAATTGTTATGTCATTCCTACACAGTATTTATCTGGCCTTCAATAATGTATATTTATTTATTAAATAAATAACACTACATTATTCTCTAATACGTAAATAAATATTATATTCACTAAAGAGAAAATATGTATTTGTTAAATATTCTGCTCATAATATATTCTCTTGAATAACTAGTGATGTAATAAATGAGATCAAGCATGAATGAATAATTATTGAACCATGTGTGTGAATAATATTTATTCAAACTATTAAATAATAAATTATAATATATTATTTAGCTATTATTTTGGATACACGTAGTTTGTGACCCTCTAGGCCTCTTTCACGGTGTCATTAGGAGGAGCGGCCTAAAGTCTATGGTTATCATCTAGTAACACAAAAAGGCACCCATAGAGAATGAACATAATTCCATAAGGACATAATACCTCGTATGAAATATTAATGTGTAATATAATCCATTTATCATGACATATCAAATCATGTAGGTTTCGGGTTGATTCCATCAACCTATGTGATTGATGTCTCTTTATGTGACCTATCAGAAATAAAACATGCCCAGATAAAACCATGGCCATGGATTTATTTAATCTATATCATTTCCATGAAAAATACCTAGATATCAACTTTAATTAATGAATATAAGAGATAAATCCTTTCTCGCATTATTCATTAATAAAATATTAATCATGATGCACCTTGCATATCCTACTTCACCAAAAACATATGTCATCACAGTTTTCTTTAATACATCAATCTACATGACAGATAATACTCATTAATAATAATATTAAAGTCTGCAGACCAATAAAAATATCTGTAGAGACAAACATCCAATGAAACATAAAAATGTGGATTTCCTAATGGTGGGTCTTGTACTGATAATATCATATTAAATATTACCAAGGGTGTACACCATGAGTAGGTTCCTCAAAGTCCTATAAGTATCCACCCCAGATATCCTATAGCATTTGTGCCCCTAAAATGGTATCATTTATCCATATACCATATATTCAAGAATAGTGTCGTATCACTTCTAGGTTCTCATCATAAGGGGGAATTGTTGTGACCTTCTAGTGTGACAGCTACTCTTAGAACATTATTACATACTATGTCACACAGAAGAAAAATCATGGTGTGATAAGTAGTTTATTAATATTTAAATCAATTAATAAAAGTTTATTACAATGTATATATAAGTTGGTTCTAGGACACCAACTCCAATTAACTCCAAATTTCACTAGATCCACCTACTAATAACTATCATTTGTCTAGCTCCCACATGGTACTCATTCTTCTACTGAAATAGGCCTTTAGTCAAGGGGTCTTCCAAGTTCTCTTTTGTGGGTACTCATCTCATTGTATCTTCACCCCTCTGATAAAAACCCTTCAAGAGGTGATAATTTCAGACTATATTCTTTGTCTATTTGTGTGGCCTTAGATATTTTTCAAGAGCCACAACTATAGTATTATCATAGTATAATGTGATATGGTCTTTACTTATAGGTACCACATTAAGCTCCTGGAAAATTTTCCAAATCCAAATGGTTTCTTTGGCTACATCAAAAGTCTCTATATACTTGGACTCCACTGTATAATCTATGACAGCTGGAATCTTTGAAGTCTTCCAGCTCACATCTCCTCATTTGAGACTAAAAACAAATCCTGATTGTGATTTTATATCATTCCAATCTCTTTGAAAGTTAGCATTAGTATAACCTTTGATGACTAATTCCCCGTCTCCTCCATACACCAAGAACATATCCTTAGTTCTTCTTAGATACATAAGGATAGCCTTAACATCAGTATAATGCTATTATCTTGGATATTATTGATATCTATATGCCATTATTAGTGTATAGGAAACATTAATCCTAGTACATAACATGGAATACAAGATTTGTCCTATCACAGAAGCATATGGGATCTTACTCATTCTCTCTTTCTCATGTTGTGTCAAATGATACATTTTATTAGGAAGATATAAACCATGTAACAATTGAACCAATACCATATTGGATTCTTCCATAATAAATCTATTTTTTATATGGTCATCATATGTACTTTGACTTAGTCTATGAAACCTCTTGGATCTATCACGAATGATCTAGATTTATAGAATATCTGTTGCTTCACCTAATTATTTATTGGAGAAACAATGTTTTAATAAGTCCTTAACAAATTGTAAAAAATGGTATGTTATTTATAATAAGTAATATTTATTCAACATATACTACTAGGATAAAAACATCATTTTCATTAAACATATTGTAAACACATGGATCACATTTATTCATAATAGAACCAAATTCATTTAAATATTCCTATAATCAAATGTTCCATGACCTGGATGCATACATCAATCCAAAAATGTATCTCTATAACTTGAAAATATTTTTGGCATCACCTGGAGTCAAAAACCCTTCTATCTATGTTATATATAAATATTACTTAATATTCCCACAAAGGAATGTAGTTTTTACAACCATCTCTCAAATCTCATAGTCATGGTAAGCTGTTATGCCAAGTAAAGTTCTGATGGATTTAAAATTGGAAACTTGTGAAAATGATTCAACATAATCAATTCCTTGATGTTATTTAAACCCTTTATCCACTATAAATGTTTTATAGGTACCCAGTTTACCTTCCATTTCCATTTTCCTCTTGAAAAAACATTTTCATACAACATTATTTACATCTACTTGTGCATTAATTAGAATCCAAACATTGTTATGATACATGGAATCCATTTCATAATTCATGGATTCATTCCATCTTATACCTTCTGATCTCTCTACTACCTCCTTTTATGATATAATTTCATCATTTTGAACAAATAATGGGTCACTATCCTCAATTACCAAGAAAATATATCTATATGGTTATGTTACCTCTCTTACGCTCAAACGCAGTACTTGTATTTCAATAACTACTTCTTCTTTGGGGACATGTGGAATATATTCCTATACAAACTCTAATGTATATTGAGCATCAACTTCATCAAATTAAATATTTATAACACTATTATTATTTAGGATATACTCCCTCCTAAGAAAAATATCTTGTCTGGAGATAGTCAATTTCTTGTCTGGGGGGTGGTAGGTAGTATCCCTTTGTTTCCATATAATACCCTATAAAGATATACCTTATCCCGTGAGCATCTAGTTTATTACCTAATAAAGCATCAATAAATGCCTCATAACCCCATATTTGTGTAAGAAATAAAATTTGTTCTTTTCGACTCCATATAACGAAGGTAATTCCATTTTCCATTTTAGTTAGTACTTAGTTTAATGTGTATGTCGCAGTTTGTAACGCATATACCCAAAAGGATAATGGAAGATCTGTATGGATCATCCTCGACCTTACCATTTCTAACAAGGAAAATTTCCTACATTCAGTAAAAACAATACACTATGGTGTATAAGGTGTATTGTGTTGATATAGAATCTCAAAATCGCATATAAAGTCAATGAAATCTTGGTTAAGATATTCACCTCCCCCAATCCAATTATAGTTTCTTTATCTTCTTACTAATTTGATTATCTACTTCATTATTTAATTACTTTAATTTTTAAAAGTAATCATACTTATACCTCAATTAGTATAAATAGACATATCTACTCAATTCATTATTAAAAGTTATAAAGTAAGAATATTCTCCTATATCTTCTATTGTAAATAATCTACACACATCAGTTTGTACCAATCGTAGAAGTTCTGTGGAACTTTCAACCTATCCACCGAATGGTGGTTTGGTAATTTTTTCTTATAAACAAGTATGACATCTATCAAGTAGAGTTATCTCAAAATAATCTAAATAACCATATTGAATGATCTTCTTCAAACTCTTCTCATTTACATGACCAAAATGGTGATTCCAAAACTGGGTGTTATATGAGTCGTGTGAATATGATTCTTTATCAATTTGAAATACATGGTTTTCAAAATTTTATACATAAGGACCTTTATTTAAATGATCCATACTATGATATAAGTTTTCTTTATTGAAGAAACAAATTCTATTTCCAAATTAGAAAATAAACCCATTTGTATCGAAACATGACACATAAATTTTGTTCTTGGTTACTTTAGGTACATAAAAAAAAATTTAAAACCAAAATCATTCTTGTTAGCAACAAAAGGTGGTAATAACTAATGGCTAGAGTAGCGAGTCTCACACCATTAGAATCTTGAAGATTAACCTCTCCTATGGAAATGATCGAGAATCTATTTGGGTCCTACAATTGGAAACAAATATGGGTTCCACAAGCTGTATCTAATAACCAATGTGTAGAAATGAAAATATTGCACTCAATAATGAACACACCTTTATATTTCCGTTTCTTCTGGGTTTAGATCCTCTTCTAGTGGTCTGTCTTGACACATGAAAACATACTGCCTACTTTTTTTTACCCTACCTCTAGATCTCCTCCTTTTGGAAGGACGGTGCTTGGGTGTTTAGACTGTTTATAAGTATTGATCCCCTTTACCTTGTTCTTCCATTTATTATTAAACATAATAGTTGTGGTCTTTTCATGACACATGTCTTTATCCAATTGTCTAATTAAATTAATATTTTTTTAAATACTCTTCTCATTATTTCTAATATTATAATTGATAATAAAACTAAATAAGGTCTTAGGCAGTGATGAAAGTATGAGATCTTTACAAATCTAATCTAGGAATTTAATCCATAAGATGTCTAGTTATTATATATGGATAATAATCTTGAATACATGAGGCCTTGGTGGTGTATACTTTCCATGTTTAGTCGAAAACAAGTCATTGTGATCTCATACCTCTCTTCTCTTATCTTCTCTTGATAGAGATCTTGAAGGTGAGACATCATTCTATACACATCCTTGTTCTCTAATTACTTCAAAAGCTCATTAGACTTTTATTATAGAATGAAACATAAAACATTTTTAGCATCATTTAGATGTTTATCATATATAGATATCTCTTTTTAACTTTTCTCATTTCTTGGTGCAACTAGTAATGGGTCTTCCAACACATGCAATTTTCTTTCATGGAGAAGGATGACATGTAGATGCCTTTTCTATTCTTGGAAATTTGTGCTTGTGAGAAGGTTATACTTCCCATGTGTGGATCATAATGATATGTGTGAATTCATTTTAATGTTGGTTATAAAAAATAAGATAATCATAATTTTATAACGTTATTTGATAAAGTTTAGACAAATAAAAAAGTACTATATTTATTAGTCTCTAATTATTTTATCAAAACCCAATATCCATCACCACTGGGTCATAATATCTAGTTTCTTAGACATAATATTGTCAAGGATCCATATTCCACTTCTCATTAACCCTAATTTGGTTGGTCAACTACCTTAAAGGGTTTAAGGTATGCATTCCAAATGCCAACTTCATTAACTCATAGTTCCTTGATCCGCTAAGTGGAATCCCCAATCCTAAAATCCATAAATTTGACTCCCTTAACCTTTTCCTCTCAGTTACACCAATTATTAATTTGGTAGTCAACCCTTAACATGAACCACATTATTTTAAACAAAAACCTCTTGTTATAATTTCCCATTAATTGAAGGAACCCCAACATTGAATGGTCTAGATCTTTGAACTATTGTTTGATTTTAATTGATGTAATGGAAGGTTATACTAACTTAATATTATATTGATGGATTTTATCCTTTTATGTTTAAATTTCTGATTATTATATATATCACAAGATTATTAATATTAAGTGTATTTTTTAATTGATTAACCATGTCTTATATAATATTTATGCATAAACCAATTTATTTTAGTCCTATCCTAGATGCTTGTTTATTTGACTAATTATGTGATCATGACCAAAAATCCATAATGAAATAACCACGAAACTTGAAAAAAATAAAATAATTAAGGGCATGATCAGAAGATTTTACTTTTGTTTAGTTCATCTAGAGGTTGATATACTAATTTTTGACTGAGGGTAAAACACATTGAACCAATTAAGGTTCATGTTGAAGCTTTCCACCTATCCACCTATATATCTCCTTGGATTAGTTTCGTCTCGACACCGAACATGAACTACCTCAACTATCTTTGGGAGTTCCATCCATTACATATTATTTTACTCATG
Organism: Viscum album; assembly: GCA_963277665.1. Lineage (NCBI taxonomy): Eukaryota > Viridiplantae > Streptophyta > Magnoliopsida > Santalales > Viscaceae > Viscum > Viscum album. The sequence continues at coordinate 121,828,830 of OY728134.1, forward strand.
CATAGGTGGGGGTGAAAAGGTTTTCATAAAAGAAACCATGGGTATGCAGGGCCTACATAATGAAAGAAGAGAAGGCATGCATTCCAACAATTTAATTTAATAATAAATTAAATTAAACAAATCACACACAAAGTTCTTTTCTAGATCATGATCATCCACATGAATTCAACTAATTTAGTATTTAATAAAACTATAATTCAATTATTAATCATCCTTATTTGAGATAAACTACACTCGAATCAATTATTTTTAATCTTTAATTAATCAATACTTTTATCTTAATTCTCATCATCATTTCCTTGAGATTATCATCCAATATAATTTGAAAAAAATTATATTAATTCATTTAAAATTAAATGTGTACATAAATTTTCCATTGAGGAAGTATGGTGAATATCTATCATAATCTACTCATCATGTATTATATCTGTGTACTTCGTTATTATTTGTTTAATATATCATACAAAACTTATCACAAACTTTCATGACATGTACTTCATAATGGAATACACAAATTACATGATTTTGCAGCAACATCTTTTGTTTAATTGTATGTAGAGTAAAAACTTGTAATATGAATCATACATGATCTTTAGATCTGAACATTACACAGATAGTAATTAAAAATTTAATTAGTTGTGTATATTAAAACCCATCACATGGCGTGTCCTGTCTTTATGAGCACACAAAAGTACATTTATCAAGGTTTTCATAATAAAATATATAAATTTTCAATCTGTGTAACATGGTATAAGTACTTCGCATGTGTATCTGAGCTACATGCCATTTATATCTCTCATTGTCTATCCAAGGTACATGCCTAGGGAATTGACATGTGAACCACATGTTGGAAACTAGAGTACAGGGTGTGTCCAATGGTCTACCCACCTTCTGATCTCCAAATTACTCTGTCACTAGTCAGGTAGGTCTTATATTGAGATACATGGCCCACCTTTGATTCAAAAGGACTATACGGCATATATGCGGGTTATATGATGTGTACTCTGGTTGACCGTGCACCAATATGTCCCAGTCAACACACGGGGTAAGAATTAAATACACTACATGTCATCAATGCACATAGTTTGAGTAATTTTTGAATTAAACACTTATACATTAACAACCAGGACATGGAGTGTAATTATGATTACATAATGTTTACTCGTGTGTTATCTAGATAGAAACCTAGGAACCTTCAAATGAGTTCCTAGATATTATTGTAATCATAAAATTATTGGTTTCCATTAGATATTTGAGAAATGAATAAGGAAGAAGTATATCTCTTAATTCATATTTAAAGAATGATTAATCTTAAATTGAATAACTAAATTAAAATGTGTAAATCCCTAAATTATTTTAAAATAATTATAAATAATTTTGTGACCACATTGATACCACTTTTAGGTTTTGAGTGTAGATAAAGCATAATATGGGTGGTGTCTAACTTTTAGTTCTTCCATAATCATTGATCAATCTGAGATCTATACGACGATGAATGGCATGATCCAAAAAATTGAGTAAAAGAAATAGATAATGAATAATTACACCAGAACCAAGAAATAGAATCTTACCATATTATTGATAATTATTATTTTTTAATAAATAATTGTCTTTGTTTGAATTCTTTATTATTTTATGAATATGGTGACATATATAAAGTCCACCATTGTTTTATTTTATAAATAAAGTGTATATTTCCTTTAGCGGTGATCCATATGTGTCCCCAGAATCACCAGACATCACTGAAGGAATATCTGGGTTCTAGAATGGTAGATCCTTGCACTTTCATTTTCCACCTTTAGTTGCTTTGAGAAATGCTTCCATAGCATTCTCCTTGATCTGGTGTAGGATAATTTCTCATTATTCATGGGAGCATTCTTGGATAAGGTATCTCCTAGTCTTGAGAGGATTCTATAAGATTATTGTGCACAACCTAAACAAATGAATTGTATCTCATGAGAAAATAATTTAGTTGGTTATTTAAATTTCTTGGATTAAAATAAAATAATTGGACATGTTCCTTTAATTATTTTATTTAATCCTAGAAAAACACCAGGCTAAATAATAATAATACTATTATTATTATTTCTCGATATGTGCATAACTTGTGAATTATAATTCAATATGATTTAAATAAAAAATATTTATTATTTATTCTCTCTCACCAGACCACTAAACTTAGTCTTCCATTCTTCCAAAATATTTATTAGGTCTTGAATAATGTATATTTATTTATTAAAAAAAAAACATGGCATTATTCACCAATAAATAAATAAATATTATATTTACTAAATAAAAAATAAACATTTATTTAATCTTCTTCCAAAAATATATTCTCCTAAATAACTAGTGATTGAATAAATGTGTTCAAGCATGATTCAATAATTATTAAACCATATGTGAGAATAATATTTATCCAACCAATTAAATAATAAATAATATAATATTATTTAACTGAGATTTTGGATACACTCAGTGTGTGACCCTTTGGGCCTCTTTCTCAAAAGATTTAGATGGAGCAGCCTAAATTCCATTGTTAGCATCTAGAAATACACCAAAACACCCATAGAGAAATAAGTTAATATTTCAATGCCATAATACCTCATAATAATTCTTACTATGTAATATAATCCCTTTATCGCGATATCTCTAATCAAGTATGTTACATGTAGGTGCGATCAACCTATGTACTCGATGCCTCTTTCTTTGACTTTCCAAAAAATTAACTTTCCTATGTAACACCATGGTAATGTATTTATTTAAGCTATATAATTTCCCTAAAAGGTTCTGAGGTATCAACTTCTATTAAAGAATAGAAGGTACAAATCCTTTCTCACATTATTCATTAATTCAATATTAATCAAGAAAAACCTAGTGTATCCTACTTCTTGACGAACATATATCATCACAGATTTCATCAATGCATCAAATTATTTGACTCACAGTACTCATTAATAATTATATTAAAGTCTAAGTACCAATAAAAATGTTTGTAGATAGAAACATCCAATGACCCTTATAAATGTATATTATCTACTTGCGGGTCTCATTCTCATAATATCCTTCTAGATATTACCAGGGGCGTACACCATGAGATGGTTCCTAAAAGTCCTATGATTCACCACCCTTAATAAACTTGGTCATTTGTGTCCTTAAAATGAAATCATCCTAATATAGATCATATATTCAAGAATTGTTTCCTAACACTTCTGGGTTCATATCATAGTAGGGAACTGCTATGACCTTTTAGTGTGACAAATACTCTTAGGAAATTATACATATTATGTCACAAAGAAGAAAAATAATGATGTGATAATTAGTTTATTAATAGTAAAAATAATGAATACATGTTTATCAAAAAGTGAATAGAAGTTGGTTCTAGGGACCTAAATCCAATAGGGAGAATGCCGTTCTTTTTAAAGGATGTACTATTATACCAGTAATGTTGCGGGGGGATGTTCATAGAGAGTTTCACACATATTCTTTAGCAGTACAACCAAATGTTTCAAAAATGTATCAAGACCTCCAACATCTGTTTATGTGGCAAGGGAAAAAGAAAGGATTTGCGGAGTTTTTCACTTGATACCTTACAAGGGAGAAAGTAATGGTTGAAGACCAATTTCTACCAGGATTAGCTCAACCACTTGTGGTGATAGAATGGAACTCGGATGGGATATCTATATATTTAGATATGGGAATAAAACATATATCTAGGGGAAACAATTCCATCTGGGTGATCACAGATCGACTTACCAAGTCAATCCACTTCCTAGCTATCTGAGAGCAGAGTTTTGTAGTGATCTTGGGTTGCCTCTACATTCATGAGATAGTCTGACTCCATGGTGTTCGACTAAAAATTGTTTATGATGACGATTCTCTCTTTTCATCCAGATTATATAATGTGTTATAGGAGGTGTTTGGGACCTAGTTATGATTGGGAATAGTGTTTCACCCCCAAAATGATGGCCATACTGAGCAGAACATTCTCTTTTTCTAGACATGTTGTGAGCTTGATTTTTTGACATTGGTAGTAGTTGGGAGGATCACCTAACACTGTTGAAGTTTTCTTAAAACAACATATACCATTCCACAATTCATATGGCACCATTTTATGCTTTGTATGGGTAGCCAGTAGGTCACCACTTTGTTGTACTCACCTAAGACAGTTAGTACTCATGGGCTCGGAGTTGGTGTGAGCTACAATAGAGAAGGTATAGGTAATCTAAGAGTGGACGAAGACTGCAAAAAATTCATCATAAGTCTTATGTTTACAATAGAAAGAGGAATTTGGTGTTCAAGTAAGGGGACTATGTGTTCCTATGGGTTTCAAATTGAAATGGGTTACATATATTTGGCCGAGGTGGCAAGCTATCTCTAAGATTCGTTATCACTTTCCAGATATTTCATAGAGTTGGAAAGGTGGTGTGTCACTTAGCTCTATCTCCACAGTTAGACTGGGTACACGACATCTTTTTCATGTCACAACTGAGGAGGTACATGTCTGACCAATCACACGTTGCCGATTATGGTAGGATGGACATCGAGGATGGAGAGACCTTTTCTTATTACCGTATAGAGATTGATAATTGTTTGGAGAGGATCCTTCAAGGGGAAATTATTCCTTTATGGCATGTTTAGGGGCAGTACGAGAATCCCTAGGAGATCACATGGGAGCATAAGGCTCATATTCATGCTCAATACCCACAACTTTTTTAGTAGCCCTTGTTTTGGATTTTCTAGATGTAAATCCCCAAGGTGAGGAGAATTTAATGACTCATATTTTCCATGTATTATTTTCCAGACTAGGAATTGGGACGGTGTGATATTCTGAGGCCCGATTTTCATGGAATAAATGTTTTAAATATATTAAAAATAATAGATTGCAAAAATGGTTGTATTTCCTAGAAAAGTAGAATATCTTATATATGGGAGCCTAGATCAGAAATCTGAGGGAATCATTGAGATCATAACTTGAGTTTTACCCTAGGAATGACTTAACATTAGTCAACATAGGTCATTTGATGAAAAGTTGTCACAGATGTAAAAATGAATAATATTATTTCATAAAATTATTTTAATTCATTCTGTTTAATGAAATGGTTAAAAATATTTAAACATGTTTTTTTATAATCTCAAGGTTAGCCACAAAGACATTGGAGGTGATGTAGGAGCATTTGAGAGAACCTTAGAGAAACCTATCAAGTGAAGAACAACGAATCAGAAATTAGCATAGCTCAAATTCGATGGATTTTTCCTCTGAAATTGATGCATCAATAATTCTTCAATAAAAAAATGAAAATCATGTCTATGTGTGTGTTTTAATTTTTTTATTCCTTTTTAATTATTTTTATGAAAAAATGATTCAACTGACGAACGTATTGATTCACGGATCATGCGTATTGCATGATGGGATAATATTTGTATGGTTTTGATGGGATATTAATCATTATGATTATTTGTTTATTCAATTTTCCTTCTAATACCGATGGATCGATATTGGAACAATCATTAATCTAGGTTCATTCATCTATTTGGTTATTATTCTTTTCTCCCTCTATTCATCATTCATTGTGAGCATTCTTCATTTAGCCTATGTATCGATACATCCTAGTTAATATATCATTGTGCACTTGATTCTTGGTACAATGATCTAATATCACAAATCTGGGATCGACATGGCATAATAGAGGTATGATGATAGAGATGAAGCAATTCAGATGATGGTGGATTCCTGATTTTGGGTTCTTTGGTGTTCTTCGGCGTACAATGAAGAATGAAAAATGATCTTATTTTTTGAGAAGATCGATGGCCCGAAACATGTTGATTCAGTGATGGAATGACCCATCTAGGCTCCATATACACTTTTTCAAAAAGGATACAACTTGATCGAAGGTTAGAGGATCAGTCAAATCTTGTAGAGGAAGAACCTTGGATTCTGAAAAATATTAAAGAACACAACATGTAAATCAGATCTACTAGTCATGTGGGCCCCCTTGTAGTTTCTAGGGTTTCTAGAAAAATGATAAAGATCACATGGAATGTAACCCTATCACATGGTGTGTGGCATGTACTGTGTAACTCAGCGTGTATCTTCGGAGGTACACAGATATGGGGTGGAGTTCACGGGTTTCTTACACAGCATGTACTCCCCCACAGGACACAGCCTAGACTGGGTACACTAGAGAATCCATGTAATGATACACGTGAAAACATACACCAGTTTGGGTAGTGTACTAATACACATGTAGAATACATGGGTAGTGTATACATCATGTATAACTAAACAAACATTGTTTGAATGACACATGTTGTTTACATGAGCAGAACCTAGGGTCAAGGGACACAATGTCTAACCCTTCTACATGTCTTGTACTCTTTGATACATGGATTAGATCTCTTTTCCACTAAATCTTGGATAAGTTTCATTAGGATTCGTTCCCCTTATCCTTTTCACTAAATATAGGTATGAATTGTTTCCTACTACTAGGAATACGATCCCATCAGCATGACTTCCTCGATAGAGTCATTGGAATCCCTCTGAGAGGCCCCAAATGAGATACTCTATTCAACTTTGTGCCCTTAGGTGGTTCTCTTAATATTAATGTGACCCACACTATCCATGCTCTGATCCCCTACTTAGCAGTTTTAATCAATACTGCGTTTTTTGGTATCACCATTTGGCCTTGTTGGTGATCCTCATCTTTGTATCGTATTCTCTTCAGTTATATCAATGTATTTTTTCTCTTGATGATACCTGATGAGTAGTACCTCTGGGAAAAACATTATCAGTGTTATCCGAATTAGGATTGTGTACTCCCAGATGAGTGATTCAAGGAATCTTCGAACTAGAATCCTAGATTGTGTTTCATTATTGAGTATATCTAGATATTCTTATTATATGTTTTGTAGACATATACCTATGTATTGATTAAATTATTTCCCTTGTTATATGTTTTTTGGTTTCGAGGTGTCCTACAGGGTATTTTTATACTCACCCCTACATAGTTGTTTCCTGAATGTGTCATTTCCAGTGCATATAATTGAACTTTTGACGGATTCCAAGGTAGGCCAAGATCTGACGGTGCATAGTGATACTAGATAGATTGAGGTTTTTTCATACGGCTATCAGATATCAGTCCCAGTACCATTAATTTCTTGTTGGACTTGTGTTATAGACTTCACTGTGGTGGGCTTGTATTTGGCCTTATTTAATTTTTTTACTAGCTGTAGTAATATGGTTGTGTGATATATATATGTAATCATGCATTGATTGTTCATTTGTTTTAACATTCATCATTTTTTGGACCAAGATATGTGTGCATATGTACAGGTACATAGGTAATTCCTCCCATGTTAGTTAATTTCCTACTCGGTTCTAGTCACAAACCCCTGGCCTATTGGAGACGGGATTGGGGAGTCATGGAAGTGGCCCAATTTAGATGGGTCGTGAAACTTAACATATGATTAATATTTCATATTCTATGAAAGGGGTGTTAAGAAATATGATAATGAAGCTTATGTAATGGATTAAAAATAAATTTGGATGATTGAATTTTTTATGTAAAGGAATTCCATAATAATGTTGTAGATTAACTTTTATATTATTATGGAATGAGGGAATATCTAATTATTGGTCCACTATAATTTTTTATTAAGGATTTGAGAGCATATGCTGAATATTACTAGTAACCATGAAATTTGATTGCGATAGTAAGGTGATATTCATGGGAAACATGTGATTAAGGGAAATGTAACCCTTAATAATTTACTAATGTTGAGATAATTATTTTTGAATAAGGTATGTTCGATATGAATAAGAATATTTGATGGTGAGAATCACCTTGGAACAGATTAAGGATTTTTTGAAAAGTTGGTTTAAGCTATCATAGGTGGAGTTTATGACAATTTTGGACTTAAGTAATATATCCAATAATATATGGATTAAGAAATAATACATGTTTCTAATATGTATTAATGGTAAATATTATGTTTCAAGAGAATATATGATGAAGTTATTCTAATGTTTGGTATATGAAAAACAAGATCCACTGTATGATATATCAGTGATCAATACTAAGTTATTTTTGAGAAATTTAGTGACCTCATTTATAATGTTTTTGACATCAATCTTTCATAAGGGTTACAAGTTTACCATTTATGGAATATTTTATTTTAAAATTCAGATTAGGTTTTAGATATTAAATTATTATCTCACCGTTTAAGTTTTTATGAATATTGGGTAACTTGTACTAACATTTTTGTTATGATAAACGTAGATGGAATTACTTATCATTTATTTATGGATATCATGATCTGCTAATTTTTTAGGAATGAAAATTTCACCATTGTTTCTTAGAATAAGAGATTAAGTAGAAGTTTATCAAGCCTTAACCATAGGGTGAGAATGTAATTATGAGATGGAATCAAGTAAGTAACCTTCTCAATGGATTTTTGAAGAAAAGTTTTTCTTATTATAATCATTTGTTATTATATAAATGACATTTTTTATACCTATTTGGTTTGTGGCTTTGTGTTCATTAACCTTATCTTGAATATGTCCTTTATCACTCTTCATCTGAACTTGATAGTCAGAATTCTCTCCCATGTCCATGATTTCACTTTCCACTAATGTTATCATATGTGTAAATATAGTTATGAGTTACTTTGGTTAAATGTTATGTTTCCAACTTCCCATTTTTTAAGTATGTTTTAGTATTCATTTTTACGATGTGGGTTTCTTTGAAAGAAACTTTCTAGTGTTAAACCATCGATAAATCCGAAGAATTTCATGGGTGAAATTTATTTTAAGGGGGGTGGAATATAACACCCTATTATTTTTTGAGATTTATTTTTTTTAAAAATTTGATTTCATTGATGTCTTTCATTACATGAAACACCATCTTAGTTTGTGTTTCATGCAGCACTGAGTTTCTATGAAACATCTTTTAGTTATTATAATTATTAATACCAAAACAATATAACCTAGCCATTATAATATAGGGCATGAACAAGAATAAATAAATTGTAAAATTATGGTTTACACATGTATATAAAATTATTTGACCAATTAATTATAAATTAATGTAAAACCCATTTAAAATAAATGGAAAATATTTTATGAAAATCTTTCTAAATGTGCACAAGTGTATTTTATACCAATAAACAAAGAAATAAATATTATTATATCATATTAATTATATACATATGTAATATTAAAAATAATTTTTAGCATTCATCTTTTTTTTCAAGACATGATATAAGAAAAAATCCAATTTTACACATAAATGTAGTAGTTTCTTAAAAATGTAGTTTTGTCACCTTTAGATGGCACAATTGTTTAAAATACAGTTTTTTACACTATTATGAATTATATTTGACAAAATAAACTTATTTTTTTAAATAATTATATCAAATATTTACTTTGGGTGATCGTTTGGTATTTTTTTAAGAAGTTTCATGTTTGGATGAATAGAAAAAAAATACATAATTTAAATTAAAAAATTCATTTTCTTCTAACTCATTTATTAAGTCAAATTATGTGTTGAATTGATTTTAAAGTATAATTAAATCAATTTTTATTATTTAATATAATTTTTTTCATTGGAATCAATTTCATATTGAGTTTGGATATAAAAACTTTTCAATATTTTTAATGTTTTCATTTTAAAAAATATATTTCTCATTCAATCAATAGGATTAATTTAAAATTAATTTCAGAAAATCATGTGTTTAGAATTTTGAAAAATAAACTCCATATTTTCAATCATAAGGTCTTAATTTATTAACTATGTCCATTTTTTGTACAATATGAATAGTACTTAATAATTTTCGTTACTACGGTTAAGGGTAAATCAGATAATTAAGTGTAAAAATAATGTAAGAAATAATCTAAGTTACATAAAAGATGACTGAATTATAATTTAATAATTTAAATAGATTCTTAACACATTAATATATAATTTTTAATTTTTAATGGACACTTTTCCATGAAAATAATATATATATTTCTGGAATCAAAGAGACTAACAAAATATCACACTCTTACTTTTAATAAATATAATATTTTTAATATGGGATTAAATAAAAGATATGATCAAATATATATTACTATAAAATATAAAAGATTTTTCTAAATCATATAATTTTATTTGGAATTTTTATTGGACAAATAAATATCATGAATAATTATACAATGATGATCCAATAATTATTCAATTAATTAAACAATCAGCTAAATGATATTAAAAATATTAAATTAAATAAAATTTGACTTAATTATGGTAATAAATTAATTTTATAGGTCAATATAAAATTTTATTGTTGTATTAGATGATTTTTTTTAATATTTCTAATTATATGTATTTTCTTAATGTCAATGTTATGAATAGTGTAAAAATTGACACTTATAATATTTTATGAAAATAATATTTTATTATATTATTTAAAAATCAAAAAATATTAAACAAGTAAAATGGGATTGTATTGGGTATAAAATATCTTATATTTTATATTTATGGTCTAATTTACACTTTATATATAAAAATTGCATCCTATTTATATCAGAAAACATTGTTATCATAATTAAAATTAAAATAGATTAACTTGTGGTTAATGAGAATGATAAGGTTTGAAATGACATAAAAACATGTGTAAAATTTATTGGTTTATGATATTAAAATTTTATAATATCTTATCTTAAAATAAATATAATTATTTGAGGAATTTTTATAAATATTTTATTTCTTATAAATAAATATTTTGAGAAATTCCAAAAGTGCCCATCCCCTCTCTTATAAAAGGAAACCTCTCCTTCTTTTCTCTTTACACATCAAAGCCTATTTGGTTCAACAAAAATATATCAAAATTTCCTCCCAAATACCTTTCCCTCATCCTAAAATCATTATATTGGGAAGAAATCCAACCAATGAAGTCCTTTTGTGGAAATAAATTTGGCATACCCAAAGTAGAAATGTTCATCAATGAATGTTTTCATTTTATTTATTACATAAATAAACTAAATTATTATTATTCCATTATTATATAAAAAAAATTTATCTTAAATATAATAATATTTTTTTATTCTATTCTTTGAACCTACACTTACACACACTTCCATGTAATGGGTAATGAACCTACCGTTCGTATGTACGGTGAACTATCGCCTCACGAAACAGTGTTTTTTCATTTCTCCCTTAACAACTCTCATGATTTTACATTATTATGGACACTATATTTTAATATGATATATATTATATTTATGATGTGTTTATTATTCTTTAATTATTATATAAATAATACCTTCAAGCTTTCCATTCTATGTAAGTACGATAACTTTATCTGTGGATGTGTGGAGTAGCAACTCCTCAAAGTGATGTGATTTGTTCACACTATAAATGGAATGTATTAAGGATGGTTTTAGTGAAATAATATGATTTATATTAAATAAAAATCATTTTATAATTATATTATATACATATATAAATATTTCATTTACTTTTTTCTTTCAATATGACATAAAATGGAATTTGCGTTCATGCATACGTACGACGTACCGTCTCCATGAATAATGTATTTCATTTTATATTTATATATTTTATAGATAACCATAAATAAACATATAATTAATATATAGGATATCTATATATTTTTTATAATTATCTAGATAATTAAATCATGATATATGTATGAGGACCCTAAATAGAAAGTGAAAACATGTATGATAAACAAAGAGATTATTACCTGAAACATAACTTAAACATGGAATTTTTTATAAGAGGGTAATATAATGTCATAATTAATTAATATATGGGATTTTATATATGAATATGGATATATAATGTATTTATAATAAACTTATATTTTTCATATATGTGGTTTTCACAAGAATGACGAGAGTCAAGATATATGGTAAGGGATTTTTGTCTCACTTTTTTTCAGTGAGATACATGCCTTACACACTAATCATTTATTTTTATGGGTGAATATAATACCCATGAATTTAATATATTATAAAATTACTTATATTTATGTGTTTTTACATATCCATTTTGTGATATCTCTTTCATGGGGTTTATTTTTCAAAAGTTACTAAACTTATTGGGGGATTTTGTCACAAGTTGCCTTCATCGAGACACATGTTATATTATGCACCTATATTAATTTATGAGGTTTATATACTGCCATCTGACATGTTTTATCACAAATATCCTTATTTTCATGATATCATATGTTTCATTTAATGTTATTCTCTCTATGGTCAGAAATTTTTTCCCTTTAAAATAATGTCTTTAAAAAAATTAAAAGTGTTTTAAATGATCTTTTTTACATTTTCAAGGAAAAGGATTTCAAAAAATTTTAAAATGGTTTTAAAATATTACTTTATGTTTTTCTGTGTTTATTATCAATTAAAATTTTTTTATAAATATTTTATGATATAAAAATATTTTTTTGAAAGAAAAAAATATATTTTTCTAAATAATTATTTCAAATGATATTTATAAATCATTTTTCATTTAAGATAACATTATTTGATGTTAATTAAGTTCCTATGAGGTTATGATTCAAGGATATTATCCTTAATCATTATATGGTTAGTTTATGTTTTTCAATTATTTATGTTCTTGTGTAACACATATATATGGTTTCCATTGTTTTACAGGTGGAACCTGTATATCCCTTCGATGCATTGGGTATATATAGATAACTCATGAGGTATATATTTCATGAATGAACCTAATTTCATATTCATAACTATATGCATGGACCTGGTTTTCATTTCCATAATTTTATTTGTGGGCCTTGTTTTCATGTCCATATGTTTATGAAAGGGGCTGATTTCATTTAAATAATTTAATAAGTGAATCTATTACTATTTATACATGCTCACAAAGTTAACAGGTTATGTATATGTCACAATTTCATGTATTATGTAAATTTGATGATCTCATGGATTATTTTCTATGATTACCTTGTGATTCATGTCTTATTAACTTCCAATATTTATGCTATAACTCGTGTATATGATCTTTGTTATGTAGGTTTGATCATAAAATGTTATGCTCTTATATTCATACCCTTATGCTCATGTTATTCTTATGTATCTTCCATGTTTACCCTTACTAATCATCTACGGTAACCGTTTATTATGTTTCCATTATTTACATTATAAATAAAGGTTTTAAGTAGGAGTATTAAAGGGGAATACATTTGTGGGGAGAATTGTAGATCTTTTACCAAATTCGATTTTTGTGTTCCAATTTTCCAAAGGCACAAAACTAATATTGTCATTGGGTGTGTGTTTGTGTATTCTTAAAAAATTGTGTAATATCCATGTATGTAAAGCTATGGGTTTTATACCATGGGGATAAACTTTGGATTATTCACAAGATTATTAAAAAATTCAATAAATTATTTGAATATATCATTAAAAACTAATCTCGATTGATATCATGTAACCACCATACACTATTATTTCATTATCATTCCATTGACAAAGAAATTTTATTTACGTTTTGAATATCATATAGTTTCCAAGGTGATTATTTGATATTCACCAAGATATTCATATTATTTCACTGAATGGGGAAAATTGATGTTATGTGGATCCTTTATTTCTTTACAGATACATATTTATTATTTAGACATAATTATATATGAGGTTCCTTAGGGGACATTGTGATATGTATATTTTATCCATTCTTTTCACATGATGGATGCATTGTACTTGTGGTGTCTTGAGTGAGGCATAGAATTATATATCCCCTTGATTTTTTAGTATGTCTCATGATAAAAACTATTTGGGTATTTTATGTAATCCTTTCCTATTTATGTATGACTTCCTGGCCTGGGGATTTAAAGATATGTTTATGAAATCTAGAATTAGGAATTATATAACTATAATATCATTTAATCTTATCCATGTATTTATTTTTTTTATAAATCCATGGATATATTATTATCACGATTTCATTTATTATATAATTAACCTATTCCTATCATATTTTTTATTCCATATTTATGATATGATAGATTCTGATGTATGCTACACCTTACTAATAATTTTATCTCATTATTTTATACTTTAACTCATTTCCCTAGGAAAACATAAATATTATTTCATGTAGCTTATATATCTTAAACGAGAAATAATAAATTTTCATGTATTCATTTGATGAACCTTATGTTTTCAATGTAATGAAACATTAATTTTTGTATATATTATATTGAGAATGTTAAATTGTTGGATCCCATATATTTTAATATATATATTCTACACCATTGTAATTGAATAAACATTGGATCATGGTTATTGGTTTTAGGTTGTTATAGTTTGTATGAAATCTAGTTATAGTATAAACATTTGGAATAAGTTCTAGAATAACATAGTTAGACACTATACCTCTATGAAAAACCCTTATGATATTTTGGAAATATTTATTGATTACATGAAATTCATTTAAAATAAATGCATATTAATTATATACTTTGATTTATAATTCATATTTTTATTCATGATAAAATTAAGTATATGTCATTGTTTATAAATTTATCATAATGTAAGGAATAGAGACCTTATCAACACTTTTAATAAATATAGGTATTTCCAAATATAGAAAGTTAGTAAGGTTGGTGCTAGAGAAGAGTATATTATTACCATATTCGGGTAGTTGAATTAGGATATGACCAATAATACTGCCCATATAAATCAACCTACATCTCAACAACATGGTGTAATAATGTTGGACTGAATTATTTGGTAGAAAACTCTATCCTTCAATGGGACCATGAATCCATTAGTATCAAAACAATGACTCATATCTCTATAAAAGGTATTCATTTATTTGGGTTGTAGTGAATGGTAGAAGTTAATAATTGTGGTATACAAACTAATAGGAGATAATGATTGATGGTGTTATTTAATTCCAAACTCCTTGAATAAAGAGGAGAAAGATAATAGGGAATATAAATATTTTAAGATTATATTTTTTTAAAGAACATTCATAATAAATGAGCTAAAATAGAAAATATGTTCCTAAATTTAAGGAAAAATGAATAAAAAGTTATTATTGAGAGTTAAGATGACTTTAAAAGGATAGAAAGATATGCTAAAAAATATTTACATAATCCAACAATATATTGATGTATTTTTAGATGGGTTAAAATCAACCCTATAAGAGGGATTAGTCACTAAAATATTTTTCTTATATAATTCAATTTTGAAATCATTCATTAAAAAATAGAAGGTATTCTATAATTATTATACTTTCAAATGAAATTAATAGAATGAGAGGAACATTAAGAACCATGTTAAATGAAATTTGGAAAAGGAAAGGAAAAGAATATAATAATTCCAAACATGAAATAATTATGGGAAGAAACACCATGTTTCTTTCAAAAATATAATGTGGCTTTACTAAAGTGTGGAGATAAAGGAAATAAATATCATGATTGAAAAGGAAAAAATAGAAGATGTCAATTTTCAATTATTCAACTTTAAGAAGATGGAACACTATCCGAATCAATTCCCCAAGCACCAAGGGAGTCTACCTAGAAGAGGAAAAAGGGAAATTTCGGGAATATGAAATCACAAAGACAAAATTAGAGGTCCCAAAGAATGTTATAGAATTTTATTTGATCATAAACTCACATTTTGGTAAAAACTTATTTTATTATTTATCTACACACTATTTTATATCTTATGATTTTTCTAAGAACATTAAATCACCCCCTAAAATACTAAACAAAGTTATATGTCAATACTTAAAATGTAAATCTTATATAAATAAATTTATTTTAGTATATCTCTATTAAATTGAATGTAGGATCTTTAGTTGCAAACATGGTGGTAATAAAAATGGTTTACTTTGATATAATCCTTAGGATGGATTTGATCTAAAAGTATAATGAATTAATTTAATTTCATGAGAAGGATATTCAAATTAATGAAGATGAAATAGAATCCATTATTTTTTATAGGAGAGGCTTCTTTTCCTAGTCTAAGTTCAGAACTACCTCTGGTGGCTCATATAAATGAAATTCTTATTGAAGATGAATTAATAAAGAATATTGTTTTCCTTTGAATATAGGATATATTTATTATGAGTGATTATATTGATGTATTTCCCATGTAACTTCCTATTATCTACCAAAAAATACATTTTAACTATCTATTGACCTTATCCATAAGAAAAACCTCATATTTAAACCACCCTATATAATTGATCTAGTCGACTTAGAGGAATGAAAGGAACATGTACAAGAGATTTATGGTAAAAAAAATTATACTGACTGGTGCTTCACTAGGGATATCACCTATCATATTTGTGAAAAAGGATGTTGGATCTATGAGCTCATTCATTTATTACATATGTGATGTCCTGGGCATATTTCACTCATAAGTAACTAAACATAGTTGGCCACATAGCCTCAATAACACCTCCTCATACACTAGAACATAATGACTAGCATCGAGGGTCTATGATTGTATGATAGGGATACTATAACTCTATGATCAGATTTTATAAAAATGTTATAAAATAAAATAAAATTGAGAAAAATTATAATAAAGTAACTTTAGAAGAATAATTCATCCAGAAATAATAAATTGGAAAACCCATAATCCATATTTGATAAAAAAAATTATGTCATTTTTATATGCTATAAAAATGGTAATACAAGAAAGTACAGAGGTAGGTCTTTTCAACATGCTATAAAAACAATAAAAAAGAAAAAATATTCTCAAATAGAATCATGAGAATAAGTTCATTCCACCTCTCCTCTACTCCATCCTAAAATATTAAATCATACATCAAAATATGGATTCTTCCCTTTGCCCTTTCTCAATCCATAAATTCAATTCAGGTACCAAAAGATGGCCCGAATGGGTGTGAGATATACTTAATAGGTCACTACCAACTATGTCTATAACTATCCTACCTGGGCATATAAAATGGGTAGTGTGAAGGTAATAATAAAGTTATTAGTGTAAATAAATAAACCACAGTTCAGTTTCCTCATGGGACACCTAGCCAAAATTAGCTACTTTGGCCAAATCCGAATGTCTGAAAATATATTTCACCATGTATGTATTTATATATACTAAAAAATATGTATTTATATATTTAAGTATCATATATGTAATAACATATATGTTTATATATATATATATATATGTAATATTAGCCAAGAACTGTGGGGTGTACCTTAGGTGTTCATGCATAACCATATGGGGTTCCACATATCTCATGGAATATGATTAAAAAGAAGTATATCTAGGCTGTTAATTATATAAAGGATAGAAAAAATACAATAATGTTAATTGGATTTGAAATTAAATCAGTTAAATTAATTATAAGGAATCTCGTACCCATGCAAGGTGTTCCACACAAGGACCCCAGGTATAGTTTTAGGAATACTGTATAAAAACTCATCACCATAAGAGTTATTCCATGCTATTTTGAATAAGTATCCCATGTATCACTTGTAATATGGTATAAAGGAATAATTATCTGATTTTTTTCATGTTATATCACATAGGAAAATAGATATCACTTGTGGAATGGTACAATATCATTTCCCTTCTAGGCTGCCTATGGTAATTCTATAGGGAAACAAGTATCACCCATGGGAAATTTATAATCAACTTTCCAGTGAGCTTATCCATGGTGTTGTATGTAAGAACACATGTATCACTCCCAGAATGATATAATTGATTATAACCTTATAATTATTATGCTTGATTATACCATCTAATGAATTATGAATAAGAACCCTTATATCATCCTTTGCATGAAATATGAGATGATCATGGCTAGAATTAAACCCATACCATTAAATAATTCACTTAAGTTAATTTTGTAATTTCATTTCATAAACATAACTGAAACTATAAAAAAGTACAGTAAGGGCCAATTCACATACCCTACCATTTTCATTTGGTTCAATTTAAATTAAATATCATTTACAAGTTCCAAAACAGCACTCCTAAGGAAGTGGTTCAATTTAACTCCATAGAAAAAGGCTCATGGCCTTTAGAAGAAATTCACACAAAGGGGTGGCCTGTATCGAGGTGTTCATCCTATGATGGTAAAATTTAGTTTTTTAGGACTACTCTAAGTAATGTGATATCATTTCATTTTATTAGTTTGAAATTTAGGATTCATCACATATAAAGTCTAGTGTACATCACAATAATGACTAATATAAACATTGGTACTTAATGGAAAATGAACTAAACCACCTAAATTAGACGGGTAGTACTGTACTCATTCTCTGTAATCCTTTAACCTAGTCTAGAGTGGGAGAAAATGGTGAATTAGAAAAATACCATGAACATAGGTCACATTATCTTTCTTGGAAATATAATTCATGAGGGTGAGATAAATGAGGGAAATAAGTATGTGGATTAAATATATTACCATTGGTTATCCAATGAAACTGACGACGAAAGATTCCAATGCTATATAAGGAACCTAGATCAAAACCAAGGTGAAGTACATGGGACATATCTCAATTATCAAGAAGTTGATTCATGATTTTTAATAGGAAAATGGAGGAATAAAACATATATAAAGGCATTGGAAATGTGAATTTCACCCATTTTTAAAGGGTGTGTGGTTTGACTGCATAGTTCGACCAAATCTTGTACCAATTACACAAACCTACCACCTAAGTGTAACTAAGTGTATGAGATAGGTGCATGTTTTTTTACAAACCGTTCATAGCCTATTCACCCCTCTATATACCCACTTCAACACCCTTCATGGTTTACCTAAAACGAACACCCCTAGGTGTATGGTTTAAACAAACCATGTGGCCCACCTGTTTTCTCTAAAATTTAGGTCTCTAGGCTCCAAACAATACCCAAAAAATCCAAAAAAATCCACATTCTCTTGTTCACTTATATAAGGATAAAAAAATTTTTAATAAAAAATTAATGGATACATACCACATAAGAAAAACAAAGATCATATAATCTTTATTCCTTAAAATAAATCATCCTTGAGTTTCACTTCTAATGGTGGTCAAACATCATGGGAGAAAATCTTCATCAATTGAGCTTGAATATTGGCCTCTTTCTCCCAAGTCACATCCTATACATGGTCTTGATACCATAGCACATGTACTAGAGTAATATACCATTGTCAAATATCATTTGTGATCCAATCAATGATATGAGTAGTGAGCTCCTCAAAATAATAATCAACATCAAAATCAACCTCATAATGGTGAAGAATATGATATAGGCTTGAATAGTAATAGTAAATCTATAAAACATGGAAGTCATCATTCATATCTTGGTACCTATGAGGTAACTGCAACTGATCTACTACGGGCCTAACTCTCTTTAATATGTAGAATGGATTGAAAAATCTAGGATCCATATTACCTTGTTTCTGAATCCATATATGATCCATCCTAGGAAAAACATGAAATAATACCCAATTTCTAATCACAAACTCCATAGTTCATTGATTGAAATCATCATAATATTTTTTCTTATACTAGGTTATAGATACACTCTTTCCGATAAGCTATACCAACTCCAAAGTATCTGGAATGAGATGTGGTCCTAGTAGTGCTTCCTCTACGACCTCTAAATACTACAGGGGTCAATAGACTGTCCAACCATATGAGGAATCATAAAGAACCCATTTTAACAATTTCTTAACATATATTATTATTTGATAAATTGGAGAGTGGTATGTGTTTCTTAGAATAACCTATGAAATCCAATATTCATGCCCGAATTATATCCTCAAACACTTATATAGTGTACTCATACTGCCCATTTTTCAATGGGTGATAGGAAATACTCAAAAGTAACTATTATCCCAGATCCTTATGTAACCCCTTCTTGAAAAAAGATGTGAACCATGCATATCTATCAGATAAACTACTACATGGAACTCCATGATGGCATATTATCTCCTAAACATATATCCTTTCAATCTCGTCCAATGGAAAGTTATCCTTCTAACATAATATGTAGGTGACTTTTGTTATCCTATCAATGATCACACATACCACATCACCACCTCAAGGTGAAATTGTAAATTAAAATACAAAATACATGGTAGTGTCATACCATTTCCATTACTGAATGGGAAATGGTTGTAAAAGGACTTCTAGTCCTTGAACTTCTGCCTTCACTTGTAGATAAGTGGAACACTAAGTGATGAAACTAGATCTCTCTCTCTCTGTGTGTGTTAATCCCTGACCACCAATACTAGAGGCATAAGTCATTGTACATCTTTGAGATAACATGATGAATTTCCCATGAATATGTATGATGATTTTTCATCAATTCATCACACACCTTGAATGTAACCGAGACACATCTATAATTGTGAAATATCTAATCCATTTAAATAACCCAACAATGTGGTGGGACCTCATCTGCAATGATTTAACATAGGACCAATCCACCAATACCAAAAAGTTTCCTCATCTTTTCTATATCCTTAAGTGAATTGGTCACTACTAAAGCTGTAAGGATTAGCGTATTTTGATGCTCCTGGACCTCTAGGTTCATCATAGAAAATAGTGACATCAACCTCCACTCACTAATGGCCTACTAAACTGCTTGTGTCTGATTCTTACGACTTAGAGTATTGGTAATGGAATCACCTTTCCCTTGAATATAAGTATGCTCAAAGTTGAAGGTCTTTAGAAATTCAACCCACCTTTTATGTTTGAGGTTAAAGTTACACTATTAGAAAATTTATTTTAGGCATTTATGCTTCATGTAAACCATAAATCACTCTTTAAGAATGTAATGACTCCAACAACATAATACATGAACCATATCTTATAACTCAAGATTGTGTGTTTGGTAATTATGATCATGATACCTTAACTATAGAGACCCATATGCAATAACTCAATCTCCATGTAGAATAATTTCTCCCATCCTAATGCCAAAATCATCATAATAAATCGTGTAACCTCTACTAGGATTAGGTAGAATCAAGATCATTATTTAATTCAATCTCCCTTTCAAATTCTGAAAGGATGTTTTGTAGTTTTCAAACCATTAAAACATAACACCGTTTTTATTCAATCCCATTATAGGAATTTTTAGGAATAAACTTCCTGAATAAAAATAATGTAATAGCCTTCTAGGGCACTGAAAATTATACATCAAAGACATTGTTGGGATGATCTTAGGAAACTAAAACTCTCCCCTTCCTTGGTTCAACTGATACTCTTACATATTATATGATTTGACTTAGAATGTGAACCATATCGATCAAAAAGTGGAATTTGGAAAGATTATCTTATAGATAGATATATCTTAGTGTATTCAATAAGATCTCAAGATGTTTGGATTATTCCTGTAGAGTACGAGAATAGGACATGATTTTTTCCAAAAATACTACCTCAAATGAATCCAGATACATGTGTAAAACACAATTCATCGGAGCCATGAAAATGGAAGGGTCCATTATTGAGAACAAAATATATTACCAAATACATGTATAATTCTTATATAATAAGTAATTATGTACATGGTATATCTGATGGTCTCATATGCACTTGGTGATAGACCGACCTTAAGTCAACATTTGGGAAAACCCGAAATCCTACGAGTTAATCAAATAGGTATTCTATATTAGGAAGTGGATATTTGTTATTGACCATAATTTGATTCAACTGGTGATAATATACACAATTCCTGAGGGTTCCTTCAACCTTATTTGAGGTGAAACCCATGGTGATGTACTAGGTCATATAAAACACTTATCTTTGGAGTCCCCTAGCTACTTTTTATGATCTTTAAGGTCGGTATGTTTCATTCTTTAAGGATTAATAGACACTGTTGTTTCTACTAGAACTATATCAATAGTGAATTCTATTTATCCCTCAATCGCTAGTTCTAAAATGTCTTCAAGGAATATTTCCCTAAAATGATTCACTATAGAATAAAAATAAATATGTCGTGTTTCCTGAAAACTCATAAAAATAACATAAATATGGGTTTCCATTCTTCCTATCCCTTGATTCTCTGGCCTATCTCGACCGATTTGGAAATCCCATTCACACTTATGAACATAGATACCACTCTTTGGGGAGGTAAAAGGCACCCTTTAGTGATATAAATCAATGAGAGCATGATAAGATATTAACCAGTCTATCCCAAGTAAGATGTCAAAGATTTTTATCTAGAGGAAAAAGTGGTTTCATGCAAAAATGATAAGCAGTTATCTCAATGGGGTATTCTTTAAATTGGAATTCCCTCTCAAATCAGATCCCCAATAGTGTGTTGTGATTTATTACACAATAGCAGTACTCTATATCTAGATCCATACATTCCATAATCATTGAAAATATAAAATAATGTGATGTTAATGTATCAAATAAAGTTAACACTAAAGTATATGATACTATTATGGTACCTTGAACTGTAGAAGGCCCAAAACTCTTCTCCTCTGTTATAGGTTGTAATACATGTAGCATCCAAAGTCCACAACCTAGAGCTTCAAACAGATGAGTTTGAGTAGAACCTATTGTCAAGAATTTTATATCATAAAACTATCTTCCAAGACCGTGTAAACCTCATCATCTTGATCATCTAATAGTAGTATGTATCCCTTTCGAATGTGAATCTATCAATCCTACACCCGAATGTGGAGTCTATTCAGATCCCTTCTCAATAGTAATTGGATGTTAAATGATAAAAAATAATGAAGGTGACTCATATTTCCAAAATATCAGTGCTAATGTGGTTCCATTGTAAACTAGGGCTTCTTGTGGCATGACCTACTAGACTGGTGACACACCAAATAACCATTAGTGTGTGTCGTATGACAGTTGTTACCCCCATGAGTAGAAATAAAGTTATGTTTCCTACCATAAGATAAACCAATTGAGTATTTCATTAATGATCCCCCTAGACTACACCATCATCATCACCTAGGTCTTTCATGGTGATGAGGTCCTAGTTCACTATTTTAGAAATGGTGTTCAACAAAAAGACATTCACCTATGATTGGATGGCATGCATATTCCCATTATCAAAACATATTTCCGTCATTAAAAAGTCACCAGATGGTTTCTATTCAAAGTGTTGAAGCATTGGGAAATGATATTAATACTCCATCATATACATATCAATATATTTCATGTGTATAAATTCCCTAGCATGGTCTGCTCTCAGCTTCTGGGGGAAGAAGTAGCCCTAGAAGACTTTCTAAAAGTCTTCCCAATACATACTCTAATGATGATCATCCTGGGTAATAATTTCCAACCAGCACATGGTAGAATCAAAAAGAATATAATTTTCAATCTTGAACCTCCTCTATAGAGGCATATCCAAATTCTAGAATATGGATAACATGGTCTTTATCCATGAATCAGTAGTCTGAGGTCCACCTTCGCATAAAAAGCTAGGGTGGATGTTGCTGGGACTCTCATGTCAACTCTACCATATTAGGGAAGGTCATGTAGATCAATGTATATTCTATACTAGATACATGAAACAATATCAAAATTGTGCATCAATGTATTAATTTGGAATAGAAGGAGGTTCCACATGAGGAACTACAGGAGGTAATACTTATGGCTCATGGCCCACCACCTCCTAGTCATGGTCATCACCACCTTCTAAGTGTACGACCCAAGTTCTTAATATTGGAATATCTCTATAATGGAAAACACATGCCTCAGGATAGATATTAATAATATAAAAGATGTAACACCCGAGACTTTTATGTTATATAAATCATCAAATGAATCTTTTTCTACACACAACACTTGCTTGGCTTGCTTTACCCAAAATCACGACCTTCCTCGATAGCTTGCGTCGTACGCAATACCGAGTTTCACTAAACAATGATATGCTAATAAAATATTATTAAAACTAGCCTTTATGAATAGTAATAACCACTTTTTAAAATTTTATAAATTTTATTTTTCAAAATGGACTTCATTTTTGGATTCGAAATATCGAAATTATCCTAGGGTGAAATTTTGGTATTTTTCTGAAAACTTTCAATTTTTGATGAATAGTGAAACCACTAAGTGGTAGTTAAAAAAACTAAATTTTTCATAAAACTTAATTTTACCACTTCTGTGAGTGGAATTTCAAAAATCCGAGAGACATGATTGATGTCAGTAAGTAAAATGTGGTTCAATGAGATGAAAATAATTTTTGGTGAATAGTAACTTTTTACTTTTATTTACCACGGTTAAAAGTAAATAGGGTAATTAAGGATAAAAATGATATTATTATTACCCTAGCACATGTCCTAATTCTATTGGATAATTGTAATTCGACCAAAAACAATCTTAGGAATAAAATATGACCATTTAGGCCCACTTGGATTAGATTAGGACATTTATTATTAATTTATTTAAAGAAGGGTTAAAATAGTTAAAATCAAAGTCTAATAAGTAAATAATTTTTAATATAAGATTATATATAAGATAAATTCGACTATAAATATTAATTATAAAGATAAAAAGATTTAATGCATAACTGTATTTTATTTTTAATTTTTAGGCATTAAATAATTTAATTTATTTATGACACAAAGATGATGCAGAAATTATCTTATTAATAAAATATTGACATAATTGATGTTATAAATACCCAAATAAATGTAATTTGAGACTTTTTTTTGAATTCCACTACTTTTATAGGTTACTATGACATGTTAGAATTGATTTAATTATCTTTTTTTGAACTAATCATTCTTTTATGATTTTCACAAAAATCAATTACTAAATAGTGTCAAAATTGACATAAAATAGTTTTTAAAACAAATATTATATTTTTAATTGTTATTTTATTCCTAAAAATCTATGGTTCGGACAAAAGACTTAGATAAGGTTATATATATTAATAATAAACAACTTGGGGTTCGTTTGGCTACTTATAGTAAGTTTATTAACCTTATAGTATAAGAACACAAGAAGATATGGTAAAAGTAAAATTATTTAACTTAATGTTAAATCTAAATGATAATGTTAAAATAGGAACCTAAACTTGTATAAATTATATTGGATGAGCTTATTTCTACCCATACCCACCTTATCTTCTAAATAAATTAATTTTGAGCTATTTAAAACCGAACTTGACTTTATAATAAAATAATATTTTTAGTTTTTTCAAAGGAGCCCCTCTCCTCCTTTATAAAAGGGCACCTCCTCCCTCTCTTCCTCACACCACTTTGAGCCTTAAATCTCGGACAAACCCTGCCAATTTCTCCTCTCCACTTCCCTAGAGACATCCTAGAGGTCCTGGTATTCTTCAAAGACCAATTTTTGTGCCCTAAAAGGAGATCTTTAAGAGGCGCTTCAAAGAAGAGGTAATGTCCATTACCGATTCTTTCAACTTTATTTCTTCTTCCACTTCTTCTTCTTAGGTTTTTTCATTATGAACTAATAACATCAGTATCAATCATATACTGATATGTTATTATAAGTATGAAACAACCCTATTTCACCATCTATCCATCCTACGGAAAACAAAATCATCGCGCGTGCATACGTACGGAATACCGTCTCCACGCCGTGGTGTAATCTATTCTCCCCCACCACCTTACTTGGATGGGTATAATGGTGTAAATAATTACTCAATATGATTATTTTAAAGTGATATTGATTCTAAAATAGTATAAATACACACCAATACAATTCCACGATCATGGGAACGATATCATCGCTCATGCGTACATACAGAATACCGTCTCCACGATGTGATGTATTTCGTTCTACATGATCTTAATTGCATAATGATTATATAAATGAATTGAATGAATAAATATGATATATAGTACATTAATACCATTCTGGAAATGATGTATCTATAACCTAAAGAGAATAATAAGAATTTATTCGACAAAACACGCATAAGAACAAAAAGTTATAAACACCCGAATAACAAGTAGCAATGAAATATTACTACTAATAAGCTATGAATATGACCATATATGATATCATAACAATAATTATGATTCTTTAATAAGTCAATAACATTATTTAAATCATTATACAGGAGTTTCGGACACTTATGAGGCAAATCAGACCTAAGGTAAGGGAAATATCACAATCTCATTTTTATCCGAGATTGTTTATACTTTAGTATTTACTGGGGTGTATTTTATCATCCACATCCATGTTTCCTCAATATGTAATATTATTTCCATCCACCTATAATTGTTTAAATCCAATTTTACCCTTTGGTGAGTTTTTAGTAAATGATATGAAAGGAATCTTTTGTCGTTTTTCGTACGAGGTACTTTTTGACTTTTTTGACAAAAGTACAAAGAATGTTTTTTTAACTTATACGGCATGAATGGATTTTTAAAAAATTATTTCGAAGAAGATTCCATTAAAAGTTTTCATGTTTATTTTTAATCAACTTCATTTAGTTTATAATTGTACGACATGTTAAGAAAGGAAAAGTGTTTTTGAAGTAGAAATGATATTTTCCTCAAGAATGGAGTTCAAATGTTCTATCAAAATTATTTTTCCATATAAGATAATAAAGGGTTCTATTTATATCCCTATTATTACATTGATTTGATTATGTTGTGATGGAATTATATTTTTAAGAATTCCTTTATCTTATATGAATTGTTTTATGATGTCACGATGTTTAAGATTCCCATTTTTATTACATGGGTTATGCTATGATGTATGGTTTCTGATTTTGTGGCACACATAATAATGGTATCATTATGATATGGGTGGGACCTATATCTCCCTCCAATTCATTGGGTAAAGATTTTATATCTCATGAGATAGACATGGCTGGAATGGCAGGTTAAACCGGTTCAGTGAAACAGGACTGAAACGAGGAGTGAACTCAGTTCAGAAATGGACTTTGTCCACCAAGATAGTCTTGGCAATGAGTCTTGACTAACAAGAAATGATTATTAATGATTATTTGTTTATGCCACAATGTTTCATGTTTTAAGTTATGATTATTGGGATTACATTTCACTACTATGATTTATCCCATGTTATGAAATTATGATCTCTTTTGCAGGTTAAGATTTCCAAAAGTTATGTTCTTATGTATATGATGTGATTGATATTTCTTTTGTTTAACCTTACTGAGCATTTGAGCTCACCCTTTTGTATGTTTAATTTCCCCAGGTCAGGAAGATGGTTATTAAGTAGAATATTCCAAAAAGGGACTCTAGATATGATGAAATAAATGGGATGCAAAGTAGATTCTTTATGAACCAGTTGTTTATGATTTCCAGTTTCTAAAGAAACTATTCCTATATGGTCCTTTCATTTTTTTGTTATATGTTGTAATAAGTGTGCTTCAATTTCTAAGTAATAACAATATATGTAAAGTATGGGTCGTTATAGTTGGTATCAGAGGAAAGGTATAGTCAACCTTTGGAAACTAGGATGTGAAAGCCTTAGTAAGAACCCTAAGGATAATTCTATGCATAGAACACAATCTTAGTGTTTTAGAAATGACCAGTAATAACCTAGGATAAAACCTTAAGTGTGAAATTTTATTCTGGATTATGTGGTTTTCCTATTATAATTAGTGTTGCTCACATTATTCTTCTTGGTTTTAGTCAATGGCTGGAACCTGAAGGAACCATGTTAATGCGGAATGCGACAGACAATGCAATGATTATCGCCCGGAGCAACCAAACGTTATGGGAGCTGGAATTAAAAATCATGTAGCCATGCTCACACAACCTTTTCAAGCTATGAATCATGCAGGACTTCCAAACGAGCAAAGGAAGGAGCAACATTCTATTGAATCCTTCATGAGGCAGCGTCCACCTTCTTTCAGCGGGTCTACTGATCCATTAGTTGCTGAACAATGGATTAGTACTACTGAAAAGATATTTTCAGTTCATCAATGTTCTGGACATGATAAAGTCATCTTAGGAGTGTATCGTTTGGAAGGAGATGCTGATCAATAGTGGAATATTATTATGAATACGAGGCAAAGGGATGAAATTGAGTCCATGGAATGGGATGAGTTCAAGAACTTATTTTTTAATAAGTACTTCCCTCGTATTCTCCAAACAAATATGGAGAAAGTGTTTCTTGAACTGAATCAAAAGGATGATGAATCTATTGGTACTTATGAAGAAAATATTACAAGACTTTCAAGGTACACTTCTGGTATTATTATCCAACCTGAGAGTAAGATTGATCGATTCTTTAGTGGCTTAAAGCCAAGTCTTTGAAGGGCATTAGCCATAAAGGACTTCAATAGCTACGAGGAAATCGTTCGATGTGCTCTCAAAGTCGAGATGGATATTGAAGTAACCCATCAGTCATATGGGTTTGATAAGAAGTGGAAAATGGAATTCAAAGGAAAATCTAAAGAGCACACTGAAAAGAAGATGAGATTTCCCTTATGCTCAAAGTGTGGAAAGAAACATGGAGTGAGTTTTCTTAAAGGGACAAGTAAATGTTTCAAATGTGGAAAGGAAGGTCATCGGGAATTTGAATGCCGCAATGATGGGAAGAAGATGTCTAATGATGCAAACAAAGGAAGGGACACACAGAATGAACCTACTACACATCAATGTTTCAAGTGCAAGGAGATGGGGAATTATGCCAATCAATTCCCAAATCCAAGGGTTGATGATGATGGTCGACGTCAACAAACTCTTAAGGCTAAAGACAAAGGAAAGTCACATGCAATTTCTATCAGCGATGTGGAGTACGATAACAATGTGGTGAAAGGTACACTTACCATCCACTCTAAAGTAGCGAATGTTTTATTTGATTCTGGATCCACCCACTCCTTTATTTCTGAAGAATTTTCTAAGGATATCACTGTATTACCTCAACAGTTAGATGTTGAGTTAGCTGTGACAACCCCTAATGGCACAACAGTCGCATCAAAAGTTTATAATTCTTCTCCGATTGAAGTTTGTGGGAAAGTGCTTCCTGCAAATCTTGTGATCCTTCCTATAGTGGAATTTGATGTGATTCTTGGCATGGATTGGCTTTCTCTACATGGAGATCATATAAATTGCCAAAGAAGGGAAGTCACATTTCATATTCCAGATCAATTTATGATCATCTATCGATGTAAGGATGAACATAACCTTCCAGTGGAAATTTCTTCCATTTTATGGGTATTGATTTCACTAAATGAAGGTTATTTATCTCAAATGGTTAGTGAGAAACTCACGATTAAGAATATGCCCATTTTACAGGTGTTTGATGATGTCTTTCTGGAGGAATTACCGGGTCTTCCACCGAATTGTGAAGTTGAGTTTTTAATAGAACTCGTACCAGATGATTTGCCTATTTCAAAGACACCTTATAGAATGGCCCCAATTGAGTTACAGGAATTGAAGAAGCAACTCCAAGAGAATCTTGATAAGGGTTTCATACGCCCTAGTGCGTCACCTTGGGGAGCACCTATTCTGTTTCTTAAGAAGAAATATGGATCAATGAGACTCTGTATTTATTATCGAGAACTTAACAAGATCACTATCAAGAACAAATATCCTCTCCCACGCATTAATGACCTATTTTACCAACTACGCGGAGCTCAATACTTTCACAAGATTGATCTTTGTTTAGGGTATCATCAATTAAGTTTCAAAAGGGAGGATATACCAAAGACGGCTTTCCGTACAAGGTATGGACACTATGAATTTATAGTGATGCCATTTGGTCTTACTAATGCCCCTGCTATCTTCATGGATCTAATGAATAGAGTCTTTAGAGACTATCTAGATCAGTTTGTGGTAGTCTTTATCGACGATATTCTTGTCTATTCAAAGAGCAAGGAAGAACATGAAGATCACTTGAGAATTATATTGAAGACCCTTGGAAAGGAGAATCTTTATTCCAAATTTACCAAGTGTGAATTTTGGCTTCAAAAAGTTTCATTTTTGGGTCACATAATCTCAAAAGAGGGGATATCTGTGGATCCAGCAAAAAAAGAGGTTATCGAAAGATGGTCGAGACCAACAACAGTAACTGAGATCCGATGTTTTCTTGGTTTGGCAGGATATTATCGATGTTTTGTGAAAGATTTTTCACGATTATCTAATCCACTCACCAAGTTGACTCGGAAAGGAGTTAAGTTTGTTTGGATGGAGGAATGTGAAGAGAATTTCAAGGAGTTGAAAAAAAGGTTATCTAGTGCACCTGTGCTCACACAGCCTTATAGTAGAGAAAGGTTTGTGATCTACAGTGATTCATCCAAGAAGGGATTTGGGTGTGTTCTTATGCAAAATGATATGGTGATAGCTTATGCCTCACGACAGTTGAAAATACATGAGCAAAATTACCCAACTCATTATTTGGAGTTAGCTGTAGTAATCTTTGCATTAAAGATTTGGAGGCGTTACCTTTATGGTGAAAGGTGTGATATTTATACTAATCACAAAATTTTAAAGTATATTTTCACACAAAAGGAGCTAAATATGCACCAAAGAAGATGGTTAGAGCTGATTAAGGATTATGACTGCTCAATTCATTACCACCCTAGGAAAGCAAACAAGGTGGCAGATGCATTAAGTCGACAAGACCATGCTAGTTTATCCATGATGAGGATCACAAAAGATCCAATATTTATGGATTTACAATGGATGGATCTTGGAATTATAGTGAAAGGGGAAAATCATATCTCTCTCAAATGAATGTTCAACCATATATACATGTGAAGATTAAAGAGGCACAGAAAGAAGATGTTGAGTTACAAAAGAAGGTGAGAAATGTTCCTGAATTCAACCTTGATTGTGATGGGATAATAAAGTTCAGGAATCAGGTTTGGGTTCATACCATCCTTGAAGTAAAGAAGGAGCTGCTAGATGAGGCTCATAGTTCTTCATTCTCTACTCATCCTGGAAGCACGAAGATGTATAGGGACCTGAAAGAGTACTTTTGGTGGGATGGCATGAAAAGAGATGTTGCTGAATATGTCTCTCGATTCTTGGTTTGTCAACAAGTTAAAGCTGAGAGACAGAAGTCTAAGGGGATGTTACAACCATTACCCATACCCGAATGGAAATGGGAAAACATCACTATGGACTTTGTCACAGGACTTCCTAAAACATCCAAAGGCAATAATGCTATCTGGGTCATAGTTGATCATCTTACAAAGTCTGCACACTTCATTGCTATTAGAGAGGATTTCTCTCTAGATCAACTTGCCACGATATATGTAAAGGAAGTGGTAAGATTTCATGTAGTACCACTTTCTATTATATCTGATCGGGATCCGAGATTTACCTCGATGTTCTGGTGAAGTCTTCAGCATACTCTGGATACAGAGTTGAGTTTCAGCACTGCTTATCATCCTCATACAGACAGTCAGTCTGAGAGAACAATTAAAACTCTAGAAGATATATTGAGAGCTTGCTCTATGGATTTCAAAGGTGGTTGGGATCAACACCTACCTTTGGTGGAATTTTCTTATAATAATAGCTTTCACTCCAGTATTCATATGGCTCCTTATGAAGCTCTCTATGGAAAGAAATGCAGTACTCCAACTTGCTGGGATGAAGTTGGGGAAAGAAAGCTATTAGGACCTGATCTCGTTGATGAAATGGCAGAAAAGGTCAGATCTATTCAACAACACATAAGAGTATCTTAGAGTCGACAGAAAAGTTATGCCAACAACCGAAGAAAAGACCTAGAGTTTGAAGTGGGTGATAAAGTGTTCTTACAAATATCTCCCTGGAAGAGGGTCATGAGATTTGGAAAGAACGGGAAGTTGAGCCCTTGATATATCGGTCCTTTCGAAATACTGGATTGTGTTGGGAAGGTAGCTTACCGATTGGAGATTCCACCGAATCTCTCTCAAGTTCACGATGTGTTCCATGTATCTCTCCTGAGAAAGTACATACCTGATCCTTCACATGTACTCAGCTCAGAAGTTGTACCGCTGGAGCAGGATCTTTTTTATGAAGAACATTCAATAGAGATTCTTGATCGTAGCGAAAAATTCCTACGAAACAAGACCACTTGATTGGTGAAAGTTTTATGGAGGAACCACCAATTTAAAGAAGCTACATGGGAGCTTGAGGATATGATGAGGGAGAGGTATCCTCATCTGTTTGTTACAAAGTGACGAATTTCGAGGGAGAAATTTATTTTAAGGTGGGTAGAATGTAACACCCGAGACTTTTATGTTATATAAATCATCAAAGGAATATTTTTCTACACACAACACTTTCTTGGCTTTCTTTACACGAAATCGCGACCTTCCTCGATAGCTTGCATCATATGCAATATCGAGTTTCACTAAACAATGATATGCTAATAAAATATTATTAAAACTAGCTGTTATGAATAGTAATAACCACTTTTTGAAATTTTATAAATTTTATTTTTCAAAATGGACTTCATTTTTGGATTCGGAATATCGAAATTATCCTAGGGTAATATTTTGGTATTTTTCTGAAAACTTTCAATTTTTGATGAATAGTGAAACCACTAAGTGGTAGTTAAAAAACTGAATTTTTCATAAAATTGAATTTTATCACTTCTGTGAGTGGAATTTCAAAAATTTGAGAGACATGGATGATGTCAGTAAGTAAAATGTGGTTCAATGAGATAAAAATAATTTTTGGTGAATAGTAACTTTTTACTTTTATTTACCACGGTTAAAAGTAAAGAGGGTAATTAAGGGTAAAAATGATATTATTATTACCCTAACACATGTCTTAATTCTATTGGATAAGTTTAATTCGACCAAAAACAAACTTAGGAATAAAATATGACCATCTAGGCCCACTTGGATTAGATTAGGACATTTATTATTAATTTATTTAAAGAAGGGTAAAAATAGTTAAAATCAAAGTTTAATAAGTAAATAATTTTTAATATAAGGTTATATATAAGATAAATTTAAATATAAATATTCATTAGAAATATAAAACGATTTACTACATAATGGTATTTTATTTGTAATTTTTATACATTAAATAATTTAATTTATTTATGACACAATGATGATGCAGTAATTATCTTATTTATAAAATATTGACATAATTGATGTTATAAATACCTAAATAAATGTAATTTGAGACTTTTTATGAATTCCACTAATTTTATAGGTTAATATGACATGTTCTTATTGATTTAATTAACTTTGTGAGAACTAATCATTCTGTTATGATTTTCACAAAAATCAATTACTAAATAGTGTCAAAATTGACATAAAATAGTTTTTAAAACAAATATTATATTATTAATTGTTATTTTATTCCTAAAAATCTAAGGTTCGGCCAAATGACTATATAAGGTTATATATATTAATAATAAACAACTTGGTATTTGTTTGGCTGCTTATAGTAAGTTTATTAACCTTATAGTATAAGAACACAAGAAGACATGGTAAAAGTAAAATTATTTAACTTAATGTTAAATCTAAATGATAAGGTTAAAATAGGAACCTAAACTTGTCTAAATTATATTGGATGAGATTATTTCGACCCATAACCACATTAGCTTTGAAATAAATTAGTTTGGTGCTATTTAAAACCGAACTTGACTTTATAATAAAATAATATTTTTAGTTTTTCCAAAGGAGCCCCTCTCCTCCCTTATAAAAGGGCACCTCCTCCCTCTCTTCCTCACACCACATTGAGCCTTCAAGATCATCCAACCCCTGCCACGTTCTCCTCTCCACTTCCCTAGAGACATCCTAGATGTCCTGGTCTTCTTCAAAGACCAATTTTAGTTCCCTAAAAGGAGATCTCAAAGAGGCGCTTCAAAGAAGAGGTAATGTCCGTTACCGATTCTTTCAACTTTATTTCTTCTTCCACTTCTTCTTCCACTTCTTCTTCTTAATTTGTTTAATTATTAAGTAATAAAATCAGTATCAATCATATTCTGATATGTTATTATAAGTATGAAACAACCCTATTTCACCATCTATCCATCCTACGGAAAACGAAATCACCGCGAGTGCATACGTACGGAATACCGTCTCCATGCCGTGGTGTAATCTATTTTCCCCCACAACCTTACTTGGATGGATATGATGGTGTAAATAATTACTCTATATGATTATCCTAAAGTGATATTGATTCTGAAATAGTATACATACACTTCAATAAAATTCCATGATCATGGGAGCGATATCATCGCTCGTGCGTACGTACGGAATACCGTCTCCACGATGTGATGTGATTCGTTCTACATGATCTTCATTGCATAATGATTATATAAATGAATTGAATGAATAAATATGATATATTGTACATTAATACCATTCTGGAAATGATGTATCTATATCCTAAAGAGAAGAATAATAATTTATTCGACAAAACACGCATAAGAACAAAAAGTTATAAACACCCGAATAACAAGTAGCAATGAAATATTACTACTAAGAAGCTACGAATATGACCATATATTATATCATAACAATAATTATGATTCTGGAATAAGTCAATAACATTATTTAAATCATTATACAGGAGGTTCGGACACTTAAGAGGAAAATCGGACCTAAGGTAAGGGAAATATCACAATATCATTTTTATCCGAGATTGTTTATACTTTAGTATTTACTAGGGTGTATTTTATCATCCACATCCATGTTTCCTCAATATGTAATATTATTTTCATCCACCTAAAATTGTTTAAATCCAATTTTACCCTTTGGTGAGTTTGTAATAAAGGATATGAAATGAATCTTTTGTCGTTTTTCATAGGAGGTACTTTTTGACTTTTCCGACAAAAGTACGAAGAATGTTTTTTTAACTTATATGATATGAATGGATTTTTAAAACATTATTTCCAAGAAGCTTCCTTTAAAATTTTTCAAGTTTATTTTTAATAAACTTCTTTTAGTTTATAATTTTACGACATGTTAAGAAAGGAAAAGTGTCTTTAGAGCAGAAAGGATATTTTCCTCAAGAATGGAGTTCAAATATTTTATCAAAATTATTTTTCCATCTAAGATAATAAAGGGTTCTGTTTCTATCCCTATTATTACATTTATTTGATTATGTTGTGATGGAATTATATTTTTATGAATTCCTTTATCTTATATGAATTGTTTTATGATGTCACGATGTTTAAGATTCCCATTTTTATTACATGGGTTATGCTATGATGTATGGTTTCTGATTTTCTGGAACACATAACAATGGTATCATTATGAGATGGGTGGGACCTATATCTCCCTCCAATGCATTGGGTAAAGATTTTATATCTCATGAGATAGACATGCCTGGAACGGCAGGTTAAACCGGTTCAGTGAAACAGGACTAAAACAAGGAGTGAACTCGGTTCATAAATGAAATTT
Organism: Viscum album; assembly: GCA_963277665.1. Taxonomy (NCBI): domain Eukaryota; kingdom Viridiplantae; phylum Streptophyta; class Magnoliopsida; order Santalales; family Viscaceae; genus Viscum; species Viscum album. Next base: position 121,864,048 of record OY728134.1, read on the forward strand.
GTCCACTAAGATAGTCTTGGCAATGAGTATTGACTAACACGAAATGATTCTTAATGATTATGTGTGTATGACACAAAGTTTCATGTTTTAATTTATGATTATTGTGATTACATTTCACTACTATGATTTATCCCATGTTATGATATTATAATCTCTTTTGTAGGTTAAGACTTCCAAAAGTTATGTGCTTATGTATATGATGTGATTGATATTTCTTTTGTTTACCCTTACTGAGCATTTGAGGTCACCCTTTTGTATGTTTTATTTCCCCAGGTCAGGAAGAAGGTTATTAAGTAGAATATGACAAAAAGGGACTCTAGATATTATGAAATAAATGGGAGGCAAAGTAGATGCTTTATGAACCAGTTGTTTATGCTTTCAGTTTCTAAAGACACTATACCTATATGGTCCTTTCATGGTTTTGTTATATGTTGTAATAAGTGTGCTTCAATTTTGAAGTAATAAAAATGTATGTAAAGTATGGGTCGTTATAAAAGTTCTCAATATATAAGAAAGGGATAGGTACACAACCTTCCTATATAAGATTTAACCCATATGTCTGCTACAAAATCCATGTCAAGGTGACACATAAGATCATAAAGTATCACAATAGACAATCCCTACTTTCCACTAATATGGTCAGGTTAGTTTCTTGGTCTCACATCACATAGTAGATATACAAGAATATGGAGTGTCAATTACAAGTTATAGACAAATAAACACTTTAAATTACAATTGGAATCACCATTTAATAGAAAATATTTTATTTAATAATTTAAATTAATTTAATATTTTACTCATTTTATGTATATATGTATCATAGTCTAGTTATATGTGTCATCACTACCCAAGTTATAATGTCATAAGCTTCATAAGTTGTAGTTGGAATGTGATGTAACTTTGACCTAACCATTACATCTGGAATCAATATATAATAGGTTGTATAAAATTTAATTTATTATATATACTACCATTCCCAGTTTATATATATAAATGATTCAGAAATTAAAATTGTATTTTATGAAATCAAAATAAACCAACATTTCATCTCATGTGACCATTAGTCCATGGCTCAAACATGGAATAATTGGTTGGTTAAGGTTCGACCAGCAATCTATATGGGAAAACACCATTTAGGTAGATGAAGACACTTTAATTAATCCAATTATTCTATCCCTACAAGAAGTTTTCATAAATTAATGAATATAGAAGATGATTAACTATTAATATATAGAAAGCAATACATTCATTAATATCAATATGGCATGTCATATTCATGTAATGTGAATCCTTATATACCTATTGTGATGCATGAAATGATACCTCCTTACAATACCATGAAAATAAAAAAAAATACAGTATAATAATAAAAAAAATAATGACACAAATCATTTTTGTCACCAAATAGTTAAATCAATACAACTGTAACAGGAAAAAACTAAAACACAAATATCATATCCTATGTAATTTTTATTTTCCCTATACATGGGTTAGTTACTCCCATGAAGAGGCTCACTAATGGAATTTGAAAAATTCCTAGTATCCTGTCTAATATCCCAAATTGTAATACAAAAGTAAAAGATGAACTGATACCAATTTTTGATGTCCCAAACCTGGTTCACTCATAAGTAACCAAACTTTATTGGAAAATTTTCCTTAAACACACCTCCACATCTGCTAGAGGCTACTAACTAGTAGTGAGAGTCTATGATGGTATAGTGGGTAGACTATACCCTCATGATCAGAGAGTATCACATTAGTATAAAATAATACAAAATCCAAGAAAATGTATAATAAATAAATATGGATGCATAATTAATTCATATATAATAAACAATTATAATTGTAATCAATATCATATACAACATTATGTTATATTTTTCCTATATAAAATGGGAATACAAGGATGTATAGAAGAAGTTTTATACAACAAGAAAAATAAAATGAAAAAAGAGAAAAATTTATCTCAAATATCATCCTAAGAAAAATCTTGTTCTTTTTCTCCCACACTCCATCATATTATAGTAACTCTGGTATCCAATGTTAGAGACATCCCTTTGTCCCTACCTCCATCCATAAAGTCAATTTGGGTACCAAACAGTGGCCCAAACAAGGTATTAGAAATATACAGTAGGTCACCACCAATGGATTCTATATCTATCTATAATTGTCATATAAAATGACCATTGTGCCTAAAATAATCAATGTATAATAGTATATAAAATAAATCACATCGATATGGGTTCCTCATGGGACACTCGACCAATGCTACCTGTTTTGGTCTAAGATGGAATATCTCTTAACAAATGTCACCTTGTATATATATACTCATAAATTTTTATGTACATATATAAACATCATATATGTATGAATATATATATATATATACGTAATATTATATAGGACTAAAGGTGTATACTCAAGGAGTCCATGCATAATCATAAGTGATTCCAAATTTCTCATGGAATATATTTAAGAAAGAAGTATAATTAGGTTTTCATGTATGTAAATCAAAGACCAAATCATAGAATGTTTGCTGAATTAGTAGAAATGTTAGTTGCAATAATTAAAACAAATCATGATCCCATCCAAGGAATTCCATTTAGGGAACCATATTATCCTTCCAGGTATAATATATATAAACTCGTCTCCATAAGAGTATGTCCAAGGCATTCCATATAAGGAACAGAAGTATCACTCACGATATGGTATAATGGCATAACCCTATTATACAATCCATGGTATACCCCATAGGGAACTAGTTATCTCTTGTGGCATGGTACAATATCATTTCCCTCTAAACTCATACAGCTTAATCCACTAGGGAATCATGTATCACTCATAGGTAATATAAAAGCATTTCTCAAGTGAGTATGTTTATGGTGTTCTATGTAACAACCCATGTATCACTATAAAAATGTATAATTCATTATAACTTTAAATTTATTATGATTTAGGATCTAATACAAGGAATTATGATTCAAAACCCATGTATCTCCCTCACCATGAAAATAGGATGGTCATGGCTAGCGTCAAATGCATACCATTATATAATTAACTTATGTTAAATTGGAATGTTTATTTCAAAAGAATAATTCAAGATATAAAGGAGAAAATAAAGTAAAAATGACATAGCCTAAAAATTTCCATTGGTTCAATTTAAATTAAATCCACTTTACAAGAGCTAACTCAAAACTCTTTATATGGTTGTTTGATTTAATTCTTATGCATAATGCTCATACCCTTTGAAAATAACACACCCAAAGGGGTGACATGCATTGAAGTGGCCATCCTTGAATGGTATAATTTATGTTTCAGTTATTATCCTATGAAATTTTTTGTTATTATATTTAATTTTTTTGAAATTTGGTAGGTGTCATAGGGAAAGTCCAGCTAGCAACACATTGGTGCATAATATAAAAGCCAATACTTTAGAGGAAAATAACTAGACCACCTACATTAGAAGAGTAGTAATATCCTGATCCATTATCAATATTTAACTCAGGATATAAAAGTAGAAAATTAATAAATTGAATAATCCCATAGATATAGTTCATATTATTTCTCTTAGAAATAGCTTTCATGATAGATAGATAAAAAATAAAAACAAGGAAGATGATTAAAAAGATTATTGTTAGCATTCCAATGCAACCGAAGCTGACAAACTATGAAAAAATATAAAGGACCTAGATCAAAGCCTAAGTGATGGACATGGGAGAGATCTAAAGTGGTCGGTAGGTGTTGTATGATTATGGAGAGGAAAATATATGGTTAATATTTAAAATAAAGTATAGTAAAATGGGAATTTCCCTTATTTTTAAAGGGTGAAAAGGGTTTTCTAAACCATGAATCAACCATGAACAACTACTGCATAAGTGTATATAAGTGTTTTGTCTCAATGAAATATTTGTAAAAACCATGTCTATCTCTTTCACCCCTCTTTAGACCCTCTACAGTACCTCACATGGTTTAAACAAACCATGGTAACCACCTGCATTCTCCAAAATTCAGGGCTCTAGGCTCTTAAAAATCCATTAGAACTCCTAAAACATTCCTCATTATATAGGAAACATACATAAGGATAAAAAATAATTTTTTAAACAAAAAATTAAATTATTGAGAAAAATTAGGATCTTAGAACATAGAAATCTATTGTATTTTAATAAATAACATGTATATGTTACCATGTATTGATGATCTATTTGATCAACTTCAAAACTCTCAATAATAATCAAACATTGATATCCATTTTGGTTATAATAAATTTATACTTAATAATTATGTTATAGGAATAAGTATTTTTTCAAAAGGTATGTGCATTATTAGTTCACAGTAATGCCTTTTGGTTTAACAAATGCACTCTTATTGTTCATGGATCTATCAAATATAATATTAAAGGATCATCTTGATATTTTTTTCATCCATTTTATTGATGATATGTTTATATAATATAAGTATTATGAAGAGCATGAAGACCATTTATGGATTTTCCTTGAGTCTCTAAGGGAGAAGAAGTTATATTGAAAATTTTGTAGGTATGAATTATTACTTTATAAAGCTTCTTTTCTTCACTATATTTTCATTAAGGATGAACTATCAGTCAACCATATAAATAAAAAGGATTCTATATAATATAATGAACCAATAATATAAGTTATATACATAGTTTTCTTGGTGTATATTTTTTATATTGATGATTTTGTTAAAAAAATCCCAATTTAAGAATCTTTTATCCAAGATGACATGAAAAGATTTCAAATTCACATGGTCTAAAGATTATGAATAAATATTTAAGGAATAAAAGAAAATATTGATTAATTCACTTGTATTTACCTTACCATGTGTAAAGGAATTATTTTTTATATATAATGTCGCATCGAATTAGTGACTAGGGTTTATCCTTATGAAAAATGATAGATTTGTTTCTTATACATCAAGAAAATTAAAGACCCCTGAAAAACTATACAACACATGATCTTGAGTTGGTACTTATATTCTTTTCATTTAGAATATGTATGTACTATCTTTATGGGGAAATATGTGACATATATACTGATCACAAAAGTTTTAAGTTTATATATACTCCAAAAGAGCATAACATGATATAAAGGAGATGGTTGGAACTACTCAAGGACTATGATTATACAATGGAATAACACACTGCAAAGAAAAATAGAGTGGATGATGCATTGAGAAAGGAGGATAATGGAGTTATATCCATGATGAGGATGGACAAAAATCTTATATTTGTGGATATAATGATGTTTTATATATAAATTATTAAAAAATAAAGCGCCCTTAATTTTTTAAAAAATATCCCAACCACAATTACTAAAGAAGATAATGAAGTTTCAACAAGATGATAAGGGTTTTCAAAAAAATAACAAATCCATAAAATATAGGATATTGATATACTTCCTCTCTTAATATCATTTGTATACATTTGGAAAGGTACCCTATCTACCATAGGCACCATTGATAAAGATATAATTTCTAGTTGAATATCATAGATCGAACATTTCTATACACTATGGTAGTACCAATATGTATATTGAAATAAAAGAGAACCTCTAGTTGGAAAACATGAAGTGGGAAATTGAAAACTGTGTGTCATGATTATTGGTATACCAAGAAGTAAAGGTTTAGAGAAAACTTCCAAAGGGAATCATGAAACCTCTCCCTATACCAATGTGGAAGTGTGATAATATCACCATGGACTTTATTACTAAATCGACTAAGACAACTGAAAAAATATTTATATATAGGATATTAAGGATCAAATTACCAAGTTAATATATTTCGTAGAAATAAGGGAGTATCTACACATTGTAGATATTACTTGGATCTATAAAAATGAAGTTATAAGACTTAATGGTGATCTTTTTTCAAATATATCTAATCAGGACACTCATTTCACAAATTTTTTTTTGATAAACCTTATAAAGGCTTTAGAAACTGAGATACATTTTAGAGCCACCTATCATCCACAAACTTATTTTTAACATGATAGGACCATCCAAACCTTATAGGAGTCATGCTCACTTGACTTCCAAATAATGTGGGTTCAATACCTACCACTAGTTGAATTTGTGTAGAGTAATAACTTTCATTCAAGAATCCAAATAGAATCATACAATCCCATGTATCTAAAAAGATATCATACTCTATCCTGTTAGGATGAAGTTGGGGAAACTATTCTAGTTGGTTCAGTACTCATTGAGTAAATAACTAAAAATGTGAAACTTACCCAAAATCATATAAAGATAGCCTAAAGTAGAAAAAATGATATGAAAATAATCAAAGGAATGACATGGAATTATAATTATGGGATCATTAATTATTGAAATTTTAACTATGGAAGGGATTATAATGTTTGTTAAGATGGGTGAATCTAATCTTAATGTATAGTGGGTGCTTCGAGATTTTTGGGAAGAATTGGAGTTGTTTTTTATCATTTGGATTTTTCGAACAACCTCTCTAAAGTAAATGGTGTCTTCCATGATTCGATGTTAAGGGAGTGTATGAAAAATCCTATACATGTACTCAAAATTGAGGAGATAGAGTTGGAACCTGTCATGTCATATAATGGAGAGACTGTTCATATTCATGACACTAGAGAGAGAGTGATATGGAACCACAAAACCCGATTATTGAAAATTATTTGGAGGAGTCAATGTTGGAAGAAGAAAACTGGGAGCCTAAGGAAGTAATAAGGAATAATTACCTTCATTTTTTCATGTATTTATATGTGCCCAAATTTTCAAGGAATAAATTATTTATGCATGTATAATATAATAATCAAGATTCTAATAATTAAATTAACATTTCATAATAATAATTGTTCCAGAAAACAAATTATATTATTTTATCATAGTAGTATAACACATTATAATACAATTAAAAACAAAGAAATTATATTTAAAATAAATGATAAAATAATTACCATAAAATTATTCAATAATAATATAATAATTAATTAATAATATATATATATATATATATATATTGATGAATAATAATATAACTACTCTCATGTGTCTCGGAATAAAAATTATAAGATTTCTCAAAATTTGGGCACCAAATACTTCATTTTTGAGATCCACAACTATTTTTATTTAATTATTATGTTTCATGTTGATATATACTTATTATCATAAAAATGAATTTAGATTTTGAATCATTACAAGAAAATTATTCAATAGTGAATTTCTTATAATTTTTTGAGACTGTAAAATTTTTTGATAAAAAGTAAAATGCAGTATGAATATTTGATAAGTATTATGACATCATAACCAAATAAAAATGATATACTGAGTAACATAATGGTCTTATCAATCAAAATATGACTATTTATTAAAATATTGTTTTTTAAAGTAATAAAATTAATTTTTCAAAAAAACTAAAGAATATCCTAAATCGTAATGTATATTTTAAATATTTAAAATCAATTCTTTATGAATAAGAGTCTTTTACACATCAAAAATAAAATATTTTAATGGATTTAGGTTCCTAAATATTTGAAATTGAAAAATTATTACCAAGAGTTATAATACAATTATATAACACCATGGAAAGTCTAATGGTTTTCTTTTTTATTAACCTAGGGCCCAATATCTATGATTTTAAATTAGGAAAACCCAATAATTTACTATAAATACCCACCCATCCTCCTATTTATATTAACTCAAAAATTATTCATCTTTTTTATACTCTAATTATATATCCCAAGAGTCTCTACGTGTAATTTTTAAAGTTCAAAGGTACTCTTCTCAGGATTTAAGAAGAAGCCTTTCAAGGTAAATGTTCTCAATGCTCCTCTTTCCTTTTCGATTGAAATATTCTTGATTTATTATATATTTAAATTATTTTTCATTTATTTAAATGATTTCAATGACATGGTATTATTATCCATTTTATATATTTATAATTATATATCAATTATTTCCTCTCATTATATACTTTTACTAAGCTATTATTATGTCGATGTAAGGATAATTAATCCCTTTAGATAATTTATTTATGTAATCCTCTCCAAATCATTTTCATTTCAATATTAAATGTTATTATATCTTATTTTTATGATTTATTTATCATATTTTCAATGATATATCATCGTCCCCTCTTATTATATAACCTTAATAACTTATTATGATATCAAAATCATCTTAAATTTTGGTAAAGTAAATAGTTTGTTGTTTCCTAGAACTAACAACCCTATATGGATACTACAAGGGAATATAAGATCTAGTTCAGATGCTCAAGTAGATAATTACCCAAAAATGTTGTTTGGGTATTAAGACTATTTTCAATTAGTGGACAAAAAATTTGTCAAAATAAAAACATAGTTTGATACATCTTGTGAATATTCTTTGGACGATTCCCAATATTTTTATGCTATATAATATAATATTTAAAAATACTATTACAGAATAATTAACATTGATATCCATGAACCATGAAATTGACTGAAACTATTATTTCATTATTATTCAATCAATAATGGTAATTTTTATTACATTTTAAATGTCCTAAAATTTATAATTTGATTCTTATATTCATATATATAGCTATATTATTCAACTGAATTGAGAAATATTGATATTTTGTATATCCGTTATTTTTTGTATTAATACCTATTGATTAATTAGTTGTGATTATGTAAGATATTCCCTAGGTGATATTGTGATATATATTTTTTAGATGTTCTCTCCACTTGATGGATGCATTGGTCTTGTTACCTCGTAATTAGTTCATAGAATTATATATCCCCTTGAGGTATTGATAGGTCTCATATACAAATTAGTTGGGTATTTGGTGTAATACTTACCCATTTATCTATGATTTCTTAGAATGAGGCATTTATTATATGGTTATAATTTCTAACATTATGAATTTCAACACTATGAGATCAGTTAATCATATCAAATAATTGATTTATTATTATGTAATATATGGATAAATTATCCTCAAAATTTCATTAGTTATGGAATTTATTTATTCCTATCATATTAATTATCCCCCAAATAGGTTATGATAGCTTCTCTTATATGCAACTCCTTATTGAGCATCTGGGCTAACTCCTTTATATTTTACCTTTATTTCCTAAGAGATCATGAATATTACTGCATGTTACCTATGGTTTTTCATGGATAAATAATAAATTTTCATGTATTCAGTTGATATGACTTAATATTTCAATGCAATTTAATGTTCATTTATATATTTTATTTACTGGGAATAGTAAACTATTGGACCTTATATGTTGTGATCTATATATTTTGTACCACTATAATAAAATAACAATAGTATCTTAGTTACTAGAGTTATGGTGTCACAATTTGTTGGATGAGTTTAACTATCTCTAAAAAAGTAATCGGTTCTATGTTTTAATTAAGGAGTTTATAATAAAATGTGAGTTAGGTGAAATCCTTAAAGATTAATATAGGTTAGGAAAAAAATAAATATTTTAAATAGTTTTCTTTATCTAGTCATCCTTATCCACTTAAATGGTTGGAAAATCTAGGACTTGAATTGGACATGTAAATCAATAAAATAGAGGATCTTATTCCCAATGATATTTCACATTCTCAAATACAGTTTAGATTTGATTTTATAAGTTTTCTGATATGAGAAATAGATTTTTTATCTTTTCATGATAAATAAAATTGAGTATGGATATGCTTGTGTGAAAATATATTTATACAATATAAAGAACTTTAGAGACTATAACTTAAGCCCTATCTAATACTCATGTAAATATAAAATATTTAAAAAAAAACTACATTCTTTAAGTATTCAGTTTGAGGAATTTACTCTATCTCATGAGAAAACTAGTGATCAAGGGAGTTCTATAGATTCAACCACTTTTATAATGCGTCTTAGCCAAAATTATTTCAAAATTGAAACTTTATTAACACTTGGATGGATGGAATAAAAAATAATATTGATGATGTGGTTAGGATTCAATATACTATACCTAATCCTTTAATAATGGTGGAAAATTTAAACTAAGAATACTTTACTATATATATTACTCATATAGTTAGAGAAAAAGTACACATGTTCCATCTATTATGGAACCTTTTACTACTCTATCATTGAGGAGATAAGTTTTTTGTATCAAACACCCCATAGATATATTTTGATAAAAATAGATATATATAATGAGAGGAGAATTTATATACTCTATCTTTTGAACCTAATTCTGATATATAATCGTTGAGGAGATATATTGTTTTTTGAATCAAGGATAACCTAATTACATATTGACACACCACAACACATGAGGATATTATGTTTGATGATATTATATTAATATAATATATTTTCTATGTCATGGCTAAGAAAGTGGAATAAATTATACCCAAATATAGTTTTGAGAATGTTTTTAGATAAGAAATGAAATCCATGAAAAATTATATTTCGATTTATTTAAATACAAATATAAATAAATGTATAACTAAAACATAAAATATGGTTAATATATTTAATATAAAAGGTTACCACATAGTTAAACCATCATTTTGGATAGATAGAATGAATGCTAATGATTACAAATGGTTTGATACTATAATTTTATACCGATATTGTTATGAATTATTACTTTAATAAAATTATCCCAGAGATTGGAAAGTATAAGGTTACATAGAAAATTAATGATCATTTCACGATATTTATTAGATATTAAACGTTATGGATAATTTTATTAAAAATGGAAAATAATAATTAATTTATAAGGTTTATATTTTTCAAAAAATAATATATTTTCCTTAAATATTTGTGTAGATGGTGTTGTAAAATTTAAAACTTGTAGATATTTTTATTTATCTTCCTTATTCCCCCAACACTCACCATACATAAAATTTATATCGTATACTCTAAAACACCTCCCTATACCAAAGATAATGAAGTATAAGAATATTAAATTTCATCTTATGGTTGAAATATTGATAATAACCAAAGGGATTATTTTTTATCTCTTTTTTATTGATTGAGGATTTATTCTCCCCTTTTATAATTATTATTTATATAAATTACATTTAGAAATATCATTAATCCAATGATAATTTTATTTTGATTCCATTGTGAATCACTTTTATCATATATCATATTAATTACATTATTCATGTCATATATTTTCTCTTTATTGTTGTTATTATGTGCATTTATATTCATATTTTGGAAGATACATATTTTGTTCTACATATTTTATCGTATCTTTTGTAATGTATAAATCATGTATTTTTTTCATTTTTTCTACCAAAATATATTGAATGTTATATATTCTATGTTCTCAAAAATGTAACTTGTGTTATATGGATTATATTTCATATCATGTAATTAGTAATTTATTTATGTGTACTAACATCCATATTTAATACTTGTGGAATTATGTTTTCTGTTTTTTATATTATCTTTTATGTTTCACATTTATTTTTCTTTGATTTATATCACATATTTTGCTCTCACTATATTATTCTCAAAACTATTTATCTAATGTTTTGTCAAAGATTACATAATTTTTAGCATACGTAACTAATGTTAGGAGATACCAGACATTTATATTATATTTTTAATTGAATAACTTATATTTTAATGTCTTAAACATTAATTTTTAAACTATATCACATGTATTTTTTAGTGAATATTTCATGTTTTATGATGCTTAAAAATTTTGTTAAGTTTTTTATATTAAATGGTAGATGAATTAAATTTTATGATCTATACTTAATGTTTTTAAGATTATTTACAATTAATATTCTATTGATATATTCATATGTTATATAACTATACTTAAATTTAATATATTATCCTTTTTAATTCTCAAAATTATGTTCACCTTTTATAGTCAATATCTTTTTATTGTTAAAAAAGATTAAGAAATTTTTTGAATTTGTTTTGTTGATAAGTTATATTTTTTTATAATTAGTTTAACTATTAGTATTTGTGAGAAATAAAATAAAGGTGAGTGTTTCGTTATAAATTCTTCATTTTCATTACTTATTAATCATTTTTTAAATTATTTATTTTGTTTATTTTTAGAGAATGATGAATTTAATGTATATAAACTATATTTTAATTTTTGGTGTTTTTAAAGAAATTTTTGGTTTTGTATAGTCTAGGGGATCATGAACACACACATTGTGTACCTTGTAGAAAAACTAAAGTGTCTATGAGTGACTAAGTGAAATTTTTCAGATAGTCATAATTAACTTTGAAGTGTAGCTAAGGTGATCATGAAGTACAACCAAGGTGACTATAAATTATGGTAAGGGAGACCTCAAAACAAAGTCTATGTAACCTAAAAAGTTTATAAAATTGAAGTTACCATGATGTATGTTATATAGATGATATTAATTGAATGTGTATGTTTTTTAAATACTTATTAAATTATTTAAAGGATCAAGGTTGTCATAAGTTTTATTATTAAATTATATTCATGCGACTTTGTCCATTTCAAAAAACATATTATTTAAAATAAGCTATTGTATTATATAAATAAAGTTTTTTATGATATTGAATCCAATCAACCATGAAATATAATTAATTTATTGTGTCTATTATTCTTATGGATTAGAATTTTTGGTTTCCAATGGCCTCTAATAAGACATTAAAATTAATTAATTGAAATGATCAAAGGAGATGATTGATAAATTTTATATCCTATCTGAGAAATTATTTTATGATTATGTTACAAGGGATATTATGGATTGAGAAATATATTTATATTGTAAGGATCATAATTTAATGAGGATATTTATTTTGTGATATTTATTGAGATAAAAATATTTTTATGATACTCTATTTTTCAATGTAAAATACAATAATGGATATCCAAGATAACTGATAAAGTTAACTATTTTTAAAGATTATATTATTTAAAAATGATGAAAAATAACTCACATTATAAGATATTATATTTTAGAGGAGTTACTTATTTTGAACTGGAAATGGAAATCAGTTGAGATTACATATGCGAGAAATCACTTTCTGGGGGAGTATGTAATGCTTTTCTGGTAACACATCTACTGGTCGGTTTTTTAGCATGTGAGAATTGGATTTGTGTGGATAAATACATGGGTACCAAAATGAATATCATTACATGGGATCTATATATTCATGAGGGATCATACAGATATAGAAATAAAAACTCATGGGAAGTATGAAAGTAAAGAAACTACACTAAATACAAGGGAATAAAAAATTCTAGGAACGTGAAAAGTTGAGGTTTCAAATATCATGAATACTCTGTTAGGGATTATTGTATAAATACTCCTAGCCACATTGATGATATTTATAAATAATACCCTGATAATTTTTTATTCTATTCTCTATGTATTATTTTTATATTTTTTATATAGTTAATTTCGTACATTATTATTTCATATATTTTTTATCTATATATTTTTTATCAAAGATTATTCATAGTCTTTCAAATATTTAAAATCTCATGAAATTATAATTACATGTTTTACATGAATAACTTTGGAAAAAAATTGGTAAATGACCTATTTAATTTTTTCTATTGTTGTTATAATTGGACGAGGTTATAGACTCACCTCATGGGTGTAAAACTATTTTTTACAATTGTTTTTGATAATAAATATATCTATTTTTATGTAGTGGACTAAGATCACCCCCATATTCAAACCACTTTTTATTATGTTATGCATATTTGTTTTATCTTTCATATTTTTTATTGTGAAAATTGTTGACTATTACTAATATAATTCTTTCCCACATATTATTTTAAAATACAAAGTGTTTTCATTAATGATACTTTTTTAAATCTATTTTGTTTTCAAAATATATTTATACTCTATTTTATTTTACTATCTATTGTTTACATAGTTTTAGTTTAAGAAATAGTATTTAGAAACTTAACATATATTAAAGAATATTTAACTGAGTATTGATCATTTCTTCAAAAAAATATTTTGAAATTTATAGAATATATTTACTCATTTTTATATTAATAAATTTTATTCCAGCCAAAGGTTGTTGAAAATTTATTTAGATTTTTTATTTCTACTATTTTAAATTAGTTATGTTCAATTTATACCCCTCTTAAGATAAATTTGGGACAACAACTTGTTTTATGTTATGGATAAATTATTCCCTATTGATTATTTATTATCCTTAAATTATAGTCATTAACCTCTAATGTTATAGGGAGTGAAAATGATGCCCTATAACACCACCAAATCAAAAATAAAGGTTGTACATGGGTTAATATTTTACAACCATATCCTAAAAACAATAAATAAACATAAATAATGGGTCCTTGGATATTTATTCCTACCAGAGATCATACGTCCTTTTCCCCTGTCATATATTAAATATTACTACATGTACAACCACTTATATTCCCTTTTATCAAACCCTATCCCATATAGAAAAAATATAAAAAATTATTTTTGAAAATGGAAGCCCAATTATTTACCACATACCACAATTAATTGAACCAATAATGGATGAGATTTATGTCTCATTCCAACACCCACCAAAAATACCCATTCAATTAAAAATAAAAGTGAATATAAAATCTATTCATGATTTATTTGATACTATAACCAAAACTATCACAACAAAACTGCCTAAGGACTCTCCAATTTTATAATTCAGACTTAATTAAGTAATAAAATTTTGGTAGAAAATAATATAAAATTACAAAGTGATCTATTAATAAAAAAATATTGGAATACCATATTCAATATATTCTAAAAAATATTTATGTTAAATATATTGAGGATTCATAGAGGATCAAGACTTACTTTTTTTATTTTTTACATCATTTTTTCTATATTCAATATAATTCAATGTTATTGAACATATTTATTATCTTCATTTCATTATATAAATTTATTTTCAATCTTCTCTTTGTTTATTTTTGATAAAAATTAATGGGTGGAAATGTGATAATTATAAGTATATGAAAAAAAGGATAATAATAATGGTACGTATCATGTAGGATAGAGATTAATAATACTGTAAATATAAAATTAAGCATAAGAAGTAATAAAAAGAAAAGGAAAAAATAAATTTTTTGACTAATTATTTCTCTTACCAATCAATTATTATAACTCTAATATATATCAATTATAAATTTTTACAACAATTTATTATTGATTTTTATTAATACTATTAGACAAGAATAATAATTATCTAATATAATCACTTGATAATTATTATTTAATCATTGATAATTTTTGTTTAAAACTTTTATCTATGATACTATATATTTTGAATGAAAACATGTTCTAATCCAATTAAATTGTCAATCTGATATTATAATCCTTTATTTTTATTATATTTATACTTTATAAATTAAATGAAAAATACTTCAATATATTCTAAAATAAATTTTAATAATAAAAAAATGGATATATTATTGAGTCATTCATTATATGTGTTCTTTTGAATCCATTTCTTATGATATGCACCACACATTCATATATTACTAATATTTGAATTAAGTGTTTTCCAATGAATTTTTTCAAAGTATAGAAAAATTTTATGAAATAAATGACTAATTATGTATCAGACTATATATATATATATGAGATATATATATAATTTAACACAAATAAAAATAATGTACTAAAATAATTATAAAGAAACAATAAGTGGCCTCTACCAGAGTTTACTCTATACCTCTCTAAATATTTCTTCATCTGTATATCATATTTTGAGTTTTGTAGACCTGAATGCATAAATCTATCACATACATAAATGAAATTCACCTTTTAAATTCTAAAATAATTCCATTAAATATCATAAAATTTTATTATAATAAAGAAATTATAAAAAATTTAGTGATTGCATTGAATACCACTAAAATATATTTTGGACATAAATAATTTTTTACTAAATTAATTTATAGAACAAGAAATAACTGTCTGATGGTAAATTTATAGAGAAAGAAAATTTTATATGTCTATATAAAAGACCTTAGGGTGTATATCCAATGAATTCACTAAAACACAAATCTATAAGTGATTTAACTTTAAAAAAATTTAGATGGACTTATGGGATCATATAGAAGAAAATTTTCATACATATCTTGAGCTTCTTATTTTATTTTTCATATCAATATTTATGTCTTATATTTTGTAATATATACTACATTATTATTCCCGCAATATGGATCCTCACTCCATAAATCAATAACTAGAACAAATTACAAATATCAGAAGGAACATGATGGTAGAGTATCCTAGAAAAAATGAATAATTCTGTTATATACAAATAAAACAAATACCCCATCATGAGATGAATAAATGACTAGAGAATAATTTATGATTTAACCACACACAAAATGTAACACACTAATATTTTGTGAATTATTTTTTTCAAATTAATTTAATCTTTTGAAAGGTTTTTCAACACTGAATATATATTTTATTATATGAATGTAATAAGTGTGGCTTGCATTATAAGCTAAACCATGTTAATCTAGCACTACACGCAACACCGACTTGGATTTTGTTACACAAAACACTAAATTTGTACTAAATAATATTTTACTAAAATAATGTTTTAAATATGATATATATAATATTGCTATTACACTTAGTAATATGAATAGTAATAACTAATTAAAAAATATAATTTATAATTGTTTTTTATAGATAAAGAATATTGATTAATATTGAAAAATACTATAACTTTATTTTTTTTAATTCATATGTCAAAATCATCTTTGAGTGAATTTTTTGTATTTTTCTAAGAAACATCAATTTTAAAGATGAATAGTGATAAATACTGAATTTTTATTCAAAACTATTTTCCATATAATTTATTTACATAATTAAATAATATTTAAGTAGTTATTAAAGTCACAATAAATCAATTATACATATCTTGATCCGATTATTATGAATGAGGGAAATTATGGTTTTTTGACCCCCATTCTCCGTTTCTATGTGCTTTTTTCACCTTTTTAATAAATAGTCAGAAGCTTTGCTCCTGACTAGAAAAATAAATATGTATATATATTAATCTAATTCATATTATTTGAATTATTTTTATATTTAATTAAGATATAAAATCATGATGAACATTTGAACATTCTCTGTTTAAAAACTCACTTTCTCTCCACGTCTGCAGGATTAGCATTAAACTTAATTTTATTATTTCTATGAATTTAATTTCAAAAAATAGAGATAAATGGTTGTGATAATTATAATATTTATATTCTAATAATATCAACATAATTTTTTACCAAAAATATTAGTGAAAGTTATTAAAATTAATTACTATGATTAAGTAAAAATTAAACTTAACAAAGGACTAAATCCTGAACTAAATAGCCAAAATTACCGATCCACTTGTTCAACACCAATTGTATGAAAAAAATTGTCCATAAACCTTCTATTATTTATTTTTTGGGTTTTTATGAATATTTAGGTAAAAACATGGGTGCACCTAACTTATTTTCAAAAAATTCCAATTGTGTCCCCTCTCTCCCTTATAAAAGGCCACCAACTCTCCCCCTTCATCGCATCTCTCAAAAAACTATGAATCAGAAAATATATTCCCAATTAACTTTCCAAAAGTCCTACCTTACACATTAAAGCCGCCATTTTGATTGAAATACATCCAAGGAATCCCTTTGGTGAAAACCAAATGGAGTTACCCAAAGAAGAGGTAACATTCTTCCTCAAACTCCTTTGTTTTATTTTTATTTTCTACCACTTCAATTATTCTTATTACATGATTATATAATAACATCAATATCATAAATATAATGAGATGTTTTTATTATAATATTTTGACCTACAATTACATATAAATCCATATAATTTGTAACCAACTTACCGTTCTAGTGTACGACAAACTACAACCTAACAAAACGATGTTGTTCGTTTTTCATTTACCACCTCTCATAGATATGAATTATGGTGGGAACCCTATTTTTATATGAAAAATATTATATTTATTATTTATTTAATATTATTTAATTATTATATAAAACATTCCTTCACGATTTCCATTTTTTATAAATACTATATCTTCGTTTGTGTAAGTGTGGACTACCACATTCTCAAAGTGAGGTGATTTGTTTACACTTTACGTGGACTATATTAAGGATGTATTTAGAAAAATTATATAATAAATATGAAATAATAACTCAAATTTATGATATTATATATACATTAATGTCATTTACTTTATTTCTTTCAATACGACAATAAAATAATAATAGTGTTCATGCCGATGTACGGCCTACTTTCTCCATGAACGGTGTATTTCATTTAATATTTGTAGATTTTATAGATTTATTTGAATATTTATATAATGAATATATATATTATATAAATATTTTTTTTAATTATTTAAATAATTAAATAATGATATAAGTAAAAGGATCAAGAATAACAAGTCAAAACATGTATGTTAAACAAATCAGTTATTACCTAAAAAATTACTTTAACAAAGACTTTTTAATAAACATGTAATATAAAGTCATAAGTAAGTCATATATGTTATTATATATAAGAATATGGTTTCTATATATATTTATAATAAACTTATATTTATTATATATGAGGATTGACTGTGTACAAAGGAATTCAATAGTTAAAGTAAGGGAATTTCATCTCACTTTTTATTTCCATGAGATACATGCCTTATTCACTGTTCAATTGTTTTGTGTGATTTTTATAATTATTGTGGATGAATTATATGATTTATATAATTAATTTTATGGGTATTTTAATATTCATTTTATTACCTTTCTTTCATGGGGTTTATGTTTCAAAAGTTACCAAATCGCTAAAGTAATTTTGTCTCAATTTTCTTTCTTTGAGACACATGTCATCTTGTGCACCTATATTTCTCTATATGGTGTATATAATGACTTTGGAATGTTATATTATGACTATAATTATTTTTATGGTATGTTAATCTTTATTTATTTAATTATTTATATTGAATTATGATTCAAAGTTACCAAAGTGGTAACAATTTATCACTACAATCTCATCATTTATCGAGACTGTTTATGATTATGCTTCCATTGTTGAAATATTATGATAAATATATAAATAAATATAAATAATTTTATTAATTTATATTTATAAATGTAATGGGACCATTTTTCCTCTTTAGTACTTGGATTAATTATTAAAATATTTTATGAAAATCTATCTTTATTCCTCATTTTGGTCAAAAATATGGGTTCTTTCAAAACATTGTTTTCTTAAAAAAATCAAAAATGTTTTAATATAATACTATTATGTTTTAAGGAGACTATAAACCTTATATTACCCTTAAAATATTTTTAAAAGGACTATTCTTTTCATTTTCTAATCAAGTAAGTTTTCTAAAATTTTAAGGTGAAAAGGGAATGATCTACATGAACAAGCTTACTTTCCATCATAACTGTAATTTCCTTATTTCATCCTTTGTAGGTTTACATGTTTTTTTAATAATAATATATTTTTTATAATATTATAGAAATTTTTTTATTTTAAAATGGGATTTCAAATAAAAAATATTTTTCAAAAAACATTTATGTTTAAAAAGTGTTTTAATTGATTCTCAAAGATCCCTTAATATTTTTTCATAAGTTTTTTTTCAAATAAAATGATTTTAATAATTTAAAATATTATTTTATAAGTTTAAAAAATATTTCCAAATAAGAAGGTTTTCAAAATGTTTTCATTCTTCTTTAAATGTTTTCAAGGTTATTTTCATGGAAAATTGTGTTCAAAATATTTTATGTTTTGGAAAGCGTGTTTTCAAATGTAAAGTGTATTCTCCAAAAAAAATATTTTAAAAAAATATAATTCCGTTATATGTTTTAAATTTTTTTCAAGGAAATTTATTTTTAATTTTTTTTTATGTTTTAAAATGTGATTTTCAAAAAAAAATTATTTTCCAAGTGATCTTTCAAAATACATTTCCATCTAAGATGACATCCTTAGTTATTGTTTATACTTTAATAGGGTATTATCCAAGGATATCATTCATATTATTTCTTTGAAAGGTCTATGATTTGATGGATTTATATAATTGAAACTTGTTTCTCTTCAATGGGTTATACCAAGAAAAATATCGATAAAACCAATTTCTCTTTAATGTGTTATACCATTATAAATACTTATGATATCAGCTTCCTTTCACAGGTTATTATAAGATGAAATTATTATGAAACATAAATATTTTATATATATTATTCTGGGATTAAACTTTTATGATTCATATTTCATGTCATGGGTTATGATATGATGTTTATGAAACCCATCTATTTTTATGGGTCATGATATGATGTGATTTTTATTATTCAATGG
Organism: Viscum album; assembly: GCA_963277665.1. Taxonomy (NCBI): domain Eukaryota; kingdom Viridiplantae; phylum Streptophyta; class Magnoliopsida; order Santalales; family Viscaceae; genus Viscum; species Viscum album. The sequence continues at coordinate 121,884,345 of OY728134.1, forward strand.
CACATTTATACATGATGTTATTATGGGATAGGTATGACCTATATCTCCCTCTAATGCATTGGGTAATGATAAATGGTATATAGGCTCAAAGGGTACATTGATTGTAACCCAAGACAAAAAACAAAAAGATATACTGGTAGTATCCCAAGCATGAAAATAATAAGGAACACGAGTTGTATCCCAAGTATAAAAGTAAGATGCTACACAGGTTATGGCCCAAACCTGAAAGAAATAGTGTACAAAGGTTCTAGAATAAGCCCAAAATAAAAGGGTACACGGGTTTTTAGACCAAGATCGAAGCATTTCCATAGGTGATTAGCCACATCATATCATGTTATGATGTTTTTGGTAGGTATCCTTGATATAATATTTTCTTTTCTTATGTTTATGCCACAAATTCCATTTTTTTACTCCTTTGTTATTCTTTCATGGATTATTCTCTTGACCCAATTATGATTTATGTCTTATGAAATGTAATTATTTATGTGATGATTCATGTTTAGGATTATTGATATCCAAGGTATGATCTCTTAATGATATGATCAAATTATCATACTTCTATGTCCATGTTTATGATTACATATCTCTATTTTTTAACATTACTGAGCATCTGTGCTCACCCATTTTTATGTTTCCTCTCTAGGATATGAAGATATATTTTATATAAAATATTTATAATATGGGTGATAGTCTCAGAGAACCTTTAGGGAGATAATTTGGATCACTCATGTACTGGTGTTTACCTTTACATGTTTCAAAAGTCACAAAACTAATACAATCTTTGGGAGTATGCTTATGTAATGTTTTAAGTATTCTAAAAAATGATGTAATTTCTATATATGTTAATGTTGGGTTGTTATAGTTGGTATCACAAAAAAAAATTTGTCAACCTTTGGAAACTATGATGAGAGAAACTTAGTGATAACTCTATAGACATATCTAAGGATAAGTCTAAGGATGAGAAAAATTATAGGAAAATGTTCTAGAATTTTTGTAGAGGATGGAGAGAGTGGTTTCCTATAAATACATTCATTTCTGGATAAAACATGTGGATGTGGTTCTAGTGTAGATATTACTAGGGATAAGAACTCCGAAAAGGTATGTCGGGCCTGACTCTAGCATAACCTGGTACACGACAATGAGTCTTGTTTCACACTTTTCTTGACACTCCTATGGGATATGCATTGGGAATTTAAAAACTATTCATTAACCACCCTAAAATATTTTAAAATAAGTTTTCTATGAATAGCCTAAGATGAGTCTAGGGTATTACAGATTAAGGAATTTTTCATAATTTAAATTTACTATAAGTATTTTTTTCATGATTGTTAGGTTCCTCACTATAAGAAATTTTCTTAATGTATGATTTTTAGTTTTAGTAAATGGACAGAACCCAAAGGAATCATTTTAATAGTGATTATGATAGACAATGAAATTATTTTCCTCCTAATAATTTTAATTTTGTGGGATCTGGAATGAAAAATATCATTTATATGATCATCTAACATTCTCATACTGTGAATCACGATGAGCTTCCAAACAATAAAATGAGTGAAAAATGTTCTCTTGAATAGTCCATGAAAAAATATCCACCTTCTTTCAATAAATTATTTAATCCACTTGTTACTGAACACTAAACTATTACCACTAAAAAGATATTCTTTGTTCTCTAGTGTTTAGAAAATGAGGAAATAATTCTGGATATTTGGAAGGTGAAACAGACCAGTGTTGGACTCTAATCAAGAATACAAGCACGAAAGATGAAATTTAATCCATGGATTGGGACGAGTTCAAGAATTTATTATTCACAAATTACTTTTCTTATGTCCTTAATATGAAGATATAAAATTATTTAATTGAGTTGAATCAAAAGGATGATTAATCCATCAGTAACCATAAAGATAATTTCGTAAGACATGTGAGGTATGCTTACATAATTTAAAACATGAACTATATATTAATCACATGGTTTTAACAAGAATATGAAGATAGAGTACAACAGAAATTCTAAAAAACATGGAGATAAAAAGATAATCCTTCTATTATTCTCTAATTATGGAAAAAAATCATGGAGGTAATTGTCTTAATAAGACTCGAAAATGATTTATGTCTAGAAAGGAAAGATATAGAGTATATGAATTCCATATTTATTAGAAAAAAGATATATGATGATTTTAATAATGAGAAAACATCAAAAAATGCACCTCCCACACTTTAGTGTTTCACTTGAAGGGATTTTGGGAATTTTTCCAAACCAATACAAAATAATAGGGTTAATAAAGGTGACCAGTTCCAGAAACCTCTAAAGATAAAGGGAAAAAAGGAAATTATTTGAAATCCCAATGGATAAAGTGAACCATGATAATTGGGGCACTCCATAGTGGGGAATTCCCTGTTGGATTTTGTAAAAATATGATCTTTGAAAATCTTATTATTAATCCTTTAGTAGAACTTTACATGATTCTAAACATTGATTATCACTCTCTACATGAATTTTGTATTAATGATATCACATTTATTTTCTAGATTTACATGTATAAACCCAAACTTCTGAAACAATGTTTTTTCTGATAATAGCCTGTTGAATGAATAAATGGTGAATTATCTTTTAGAATTGTGTATTTTTTTTAAAAAGAGTTAACTAAAATTCAGGTTATTACCATGTTTCTAGATAATACCAGATGAAAGTATTCACACATTTGATATGTTACAATCAAGATTTACTCTATGACATATGGGGGATCAATGATGGTAAATTGTTGAGAAATTTAGTGATCTCCTTTCTAATGTTATGGATTTTCATCATTTTTAAGGGTTATAAGGCTAATAATTTAGGGAATGGATTATGTTAATCTTCAGTCAAGGTTTCAGAAATTAAAGTATTATCTCATCATATGATAATTTATGAATATTGGATAACTTATGCTAACAATTTTTGTGATGAAAATAGATTTATGGACATGTTATTCTATTCAAGGATCTCATGATTTGTTAATGCTTTTGGAATGAAAAAATAACCTTCATTTCTTTGAATGATAGATGAAGTGGAATTTGATCTAGGTACAAAAAATGGAAAGGTCATCCTCAAATCATGTAATTATATATTTTCATGAAAATTCAACAACTTTAGGAAAAAGGATCTTGAAACCAAAAAAGTTATCTGAGTAACTTCATTTCTAATTAATCAAATGGCCTCTTAGATCATCGTATATTTATTGATTTTTGATTGTTAACATTCCTCTATCCATGTTCATTATCACTCTCCATCCTAACTTTATAGTAATATTTTTCTTCCATGTCAAGGTTTTCACTTCTCACATAATTTCTCCTATGTAGATACCGAGTTATATGTTACTTTGGGTAAACATTATGTTTCTAACTTTCCATTTTTAAAGAAATTTTTAGTATTCATTTTTATGATGTGGGTTTCTATGAAATGAACTTTCAAGTATTAAAACAATGATAACACATATGAATTTCGAGTGTGAAATTCATTTTAACAGGGTAGAATGTATCTTCCCAAGATTTTCTGAATTATTTTTTTGAATTAATTTAATATTTTGATATTTTTTACAAAAATTAATATATATTTTTTATATAAAATTACAAATTGGGTCTTGTATTATATGTTATACCAAGTTAATCTTTCACTTCACATGACACCGACTTGGCTTGCATTACATGAAAGACAAAAATTCTATAAAACTACATTTTATTATTATAATTATATAAATGGAATAGTTATAAAATATCAATTATAATTAGTAATATAAATAATAATAACTAATTTTTAAATATAATTTATAATGGTTTTATATAGATAATTCATATTTATAATAAGAGATACAATTTTTAGTAACGTCTTCGTATGTTTGAATATACTATTTTCTTAAAAGAACATAATTTTATGTCCTTATATGATTAATAATAAAATTTCCTTTAGAAAAATTTAAAATTTGATTTGATAAAAAAAATATTATTTTTTGAATTCATAATATCAAAATTATCATAAGGTGATTTTTTTCGTTTTTTTGGGGAAACGTCATTTTTGGATGAATAGTTAAAACAATAAATTTTAATTCAAAACTAATTTTTCGTATAATTTATTTATATAGTTAAATTATATTTTGAGATGGTTATAAAGTAAAAGTATATTAGTTATAAATCTATTAATACGACTCAGTTCATTGGAATCGTTTTTTTATTTTATATAGCTATAAAAGCTTAATGAACTTTTGAACATTCTTACTTTAAAAAGTCACTTTCTCACCACGTTTAGGGAATTAGAATTAAACTTAATTTTTTTGAATTATATGAATTGAATTTTTACAAATATAAACACATGGTTGTAATCAGTATAATATTTATATTCTAATAATAAAACTTAATTTTTGACCAAAAATATTTGTGAAAGTGATTAAAATTATTTATAGTGATTAAGGAAAAATTAAGCTTTAGAAGGGAAAACCCTTAAAATTAAGGGTCTAAATGACCTATAAACTTTTCCAAAACCAATTTTATGGACAAATTTAGTCCATAAATCTTATATAATTTATTTTTCTTGTTTTTTATGACTTTTTTGGTAAAAAATATGGTTACACCTAACGTATTTTCAAAAATTCCAAGTGTGTACCCTCCCTCCCTTATAAAATACCACCAACTCTCCCCCTTATTTACACCTATAAAAACACTTAGTTATGGAAAATATATGACCAATTCAATTCCAAAAATTCCTTTCTTACTCCATGAATCATACCTTTTGTAAAAAAATCCTTCCAAGGAATCCATTTGGTGGAAACTAAAAGGAATTGCCCAAAGAAGAGGCAACATTATTCCTCAATATCCTTTGTTTTATTTTCATTCTCCACCACCTAAATTATTCTTATTACATGATTATAAAATAACCATAGTATCCTTATTATAATATGATTATTTTATTATATGGTTTATACAGACACTTAAATATATATTCATATAATGGGTAATAAACTTATTATTCTTGTGTACGGTGAACTGCCACCTCATGAAATGATGTTGCTCGTTTTTTACTTTACCACCTCTCATGGTAGGGGATTATGATGGAAACTATATTTTATTTGATATATATGATATTTATGATGCCTTTATTCTTATTTAGTTATTATATAAAACATACATTCATGCTTTCTATTTTGATTAAATATGATAACTTCATTTTTGGAAGCGTGGACTACTGCCTCCTCAAAGTGATTTGATTTATTCACACTTTACATGTAATGTATTAAGGATGGGTTTAATAAAATTATATAATATATATGAAATAATAATTATACTTTAGTGATATTTTATAAGTATATATAAAAATATATTTCTTTTACTTACTTTTTTAAATACGATAATAAAACAGAAATAGCTTTCATGCATACGTATGACCTACCATCTCCATGAACAGTGTATTCCATTTAATATTTGAATATTTAATAGATTATTATAAATATTTATATACTGATTATATATTATATATAAATAATGTTTTAAATCCTACAAATATTTAAATCATGATATAAGTAAAAGGATCAATAATACCATGTCAAAACACGTACAATAAACAAAGCGGTTATAACCCACATGTTACTTTAAAATTGAATTTTTAATAAATAGGTAATATAAATTCATAAGTGATTAATATATGGTATTATCTATAATAATATGGTTATATTTTAGATTTATAATAATTTTATATTTATTATACAGTATTATTTAACTTGTATAAATTATGTTAAGACTTATGGTTAGGGAATTTCATCTCACTTTTTATTTATATGAGATACAATCCATATTCACCACTAATTTATTTTTTGTAGTGTGTGTACTTACAATGTATGTATTATATTATTACTATAATTAAATGTATTTTTATTTATATATCTATTTTATGACATTTCCTTCATAGGTTTTATGTTTCAAATATTTACCAAATTGGTAATGTAATTTCGTCTCAATTTACCTTCCTTGACACACATGTCATGTTATGCACCAATATTTTTATATGATGTGTATATACTACCATTGAAAATTTATATCATGAATCACATTATTTTCATGGTATTTCCATCTTCATGTGATGTTATTATTTCTATTTTAATATGATTCAATGTTACAAAAGTGGTAATGGTTTATAGCTATAATCTCATTGGGTATCGAGATTTTTTATAATTATGCTTACATTGATAAAATCTTATGATATGTCTCTCTATGACTCTCATAAATTTCCTTAACCTCTGGTTTCCATGTAATGGTACCATTTTTTATCTCTTTGGTACTTAAGATAATTATGAAAATATTTTTATAAAAATCTGACATTATTTCTCCTTTCGGTCAGAAATATGTGTTCTTTCAAAACTATGTTTTCTACAAAACAATTTAAAAATGTTTTAATATTATCATATGATGTTTAAAGTATATTTTTACCCATTTATCAACTTTTTAAAAAACGTTTTTAATATTAATAATCCTTTCATTTTCCAATCAGGGCACTTTTCTAAACTTTTAAGGTGCAAAATGAATGTTCAACATGTACATAATTACCCATTGTTTTTACCATCATTTCATTGATTATTCATTTTTATGTTTATAAGGATATTTTTTATAAGAAAATTTTTTCCTAATAATCTAGAAATTAGTTGATTTTAAAATGTTTTTTTTAAGAGAAAGTTTATTCAAAAATTGTTTTATTTTTAAAATGTTTTTTAACTGATTTTAAAATCTCCCTTATGAGTTTTCACATTGTTGTTTTAATAGAAAATTATTTCAATAATTACCCTATATTTTTTCAAATTTCATTTAAATAAAAAGGTCTTTGAAAATGCTTTCAAGCTTATTTATAATATTTTGAGGTTTTTTCAAGTAAAATGGCCTTAAAAAGTTTAGGTTTTAAAAATACTTTTTTGAAAGAAGAAAAGATATTTTCCTCAAGAAAGGTTTTAAATGAATTTTCCTGATTCCTTTATATGTTTTTAAATTGTTTTCAATGAAAAGAATTTTTAATTTTTTATATTTTTTATAAAGTGATTTTCAAGAAAAAGTTATGTTCCAAGTGATCTTTAAAAATACCTCTCCATCTAAGATGACATCCTTGGTTACATTTTTTGTATTTCAAGGGATATTATTGAAGGATACCATTCATATTATTATTTTTAATGGTATACATTTGTATGTATTTATATTTATGAAACTTGTTTCTCTTCAATGGGTTATACCGTGATAAATTCTTATGAAACCCACTTCCTTTCACGAGTTATTATAGGATTAAATGATTATGAAACCTATATATTTTTAATAGGTAATTATATGATTAATTTTTTATTATACCCATTAAATTTAATGGGGTATGATATGATGTTTATGAAAACCATCTCTTTTCATTGGTCATGATATGATGCACATTTTATTATCTTGTGGCATATGTATGCATGATTTTATTATTTAACGGGTGGGACCTACATCTCCCTCCAATCCATTGGGTAATGATAAATGGTATATAAGATAAAAGGATTCATGGGTTTTATCCAAAATCCAAAAATAATAATACACACAAGTATTAGTCCAATCTAGAAAAAGAAGGTACACAGGTTGTATCCCAATACTAAAAGTAAGAGGGTTCATGGGTTGTATCCCAAGCCTAAAAGAAAGAGGATACATGGGTTTTATCCCAAACCCGAAATAAGAGGGTACACATATTATTATACCAAGCCTAAAGTAGATTTATTATTGATTATCCCAAGCCAGTCATGTTATGAAGGTATTGGTAGGTATCCATAACAAAATATTTTCTATGCTTATGTGTATGCCAAAAATTCCATATCTTACTCCCATGTTACGATTTCATGGATTATGCTATTGATACCTTTATGAGTTATGTCTTATGAACTACAGTTATTTATTCCATGATCCATTTTTATGATCTTTGATATGTATGGTATGATATTCTAATTATATAATCACGATCTCATACCCATATGATCATGTTTATGCTTAAAGATCTCCCTTATTTTCCCTTACTATGAATATGATATCACCCCTTTTTATGTTTCCTTCCCAAGGTTATGAAGATGTATTTTTTGTATGAAATTTATAAGATGAGTGATAGTCTTGGATAACCCATTCAGAGAAAATATAACTCACTCACATACCAGTGTTTATATTTCAATGTTTCCAAATGCACTAAAAAATATTGTCTTTGTATTTCTATTAGTTTAATGTTTTAATTATTCCAAAAAAATATGTAATTTCTATGAATTTTAAGATAGGTATGTTATACAAAATAAGAATAAATTTAATTTTACATGGTCTGGGATATACCCTGTGTTCATAGATAAACACTACAACAAACTAAAGATATAGGATAAATAAAATCTTGAGTAATAATAAATCTCACTAATAAAAACCTAAATAGAAAGATAATCATAATATTATAACAATTATCTTTAGTTACACTAGTTTATAGGTAATCCTAGGAACCTCCACCCAATAATCATTCAACACATTGACTAAATATTCTAAGAACCTTCCTTCGTCAATAGTCATTAGTACTTCTAATTTCATTAACTTACTTAACAAAAATGTGTAAACTAGAAATCCATCATTTAATTACATACAATGTAACACCCCAATCTTCCGCACTACGTTTCCCTTTAAATAAAAGAATAGCTTGTGTTGTATGCAACTTCTAGTTCAAACACACTACAACCAATCAAACTAGCCATTATGAATAGTAATACCTACTTTTTTAAATTTTATAAATTTTATATTTCCAAATGGACTTCATTTTTGGATTCGGAATATCGAAATTAGATTAGGGTGAATTTTTTGTATTTTTCTAAAAACTTTCAATTTTTGATAAATAGTGAAAAACAAAGAGTTATTGTGTAAAACATAAATTTTATTTAAATAATTATTTATTTTATTTAAATTTATTTTAGGTCAAAATAGATATATAATACCTATATAAATTAAATGTAATTCATTAGAGTCGTTTTATAAAAAGTTAGATATATACAATTTTTATCGAACTTTTTACCGTCTTTTACCCAGCTCCTAGGAGATTTTGCAAATTTATATAAAACATAATTTTACTGCTTCTGTGATTTGAATTTCAAAAATATAAGAGACACAGTTAATATCAGTAAGTAAAATTTGGTTCAATAAGGCGAAAATAATTTCTGGTGAATAGTAACTTTTGACTTTTATTCACCACGGTTAAAAGTAAATAGGGTAATTAAGGGTAAAAATGATATCATAATTACCCTAACACATGTACTAATTCTATTGGATAAGTATAATTATACCAAAAACAACCTTATGAATAAAATATGACCCTCTTTGGTCCACTTGGATTGTATTAGGAAATTTATTATTATTTTATTTAAAGATGACTTAAAAGAGTTAAATTCAAAGTTTAATAACTAAACCATTTTTAATATAGGTTTACACAAAATATAAATTAGACTATAAATATTAATTATAAATATAAGATAAAAATATATAATATATAATTTTATTTTATTTATAACTTTTAAACATTAAATAATTTAATTTATTTATGACACAATAATAATGCAATAATTACCTTATTGATTAAATATTAAAATAATTGATATTATAAATATCCAAATAAATGTAATTTGAGACTTCTGATGAATTCAAATAATTTTATAGGTTAATATGACTTTTTAGAGTTGGTTAAATAAATTTTATTCTAAGTGATAAAGTTTTTATGGCTTTCAAAAAAATCAAATATTATTGGTGTCAAAATTGACATAATTGAGTTTTTAAAACAAATACTATATTATTAGTTGATATAATATTTCTAAAAATAAAAGTTTTGTAAAAAGGACTTATATAAGGTTATATATATTAATAATTAACCGCATGGGGTTCTATTGTCTTGTTATATTATGTTTATTAACCATATAATAAAAAAATACAAAGAGACATGGTAAATGTCAAACTATTTAACTAAGAGTTAAATCTACAAGATAAGGTTAATATGATGACCTAAACCTGTCTAAAACCTATTAGTTGAGAGTTTTTAGAACCATCCCCACCTTATCCTAGAAATAATTCATTTTGGATCCATTATAAACTGAAAATGATATTATTATAAAATAATATTTCAATTTTTTCCTAAAGTGACCCTCACCTCTCTTATAAAAGGGAACTTCCCCTTCTCTTAATTTCACCCCTCCAAAGCCATTTGTATTGGTCAACCCCTACCCAAATATCCTCCATTAATCCTGTAGGCCTTACTTTTTATATAAATCCAACTTAAGGATCCTTTTGATCAAATCAAAAGGAAGAACCCGAAGAAGAGGTAAATATTTCCTCACTTCATTCAAGTTCTTTTATTCTTCCACTTCTTATTTCTTTATTATTTCCATTATAAAATAATAACTCCTCTATCTTATATATAATATTATGTTATTATAAAATTTTTACAACCATATTCATTATTCTATCCATCAAAAGACTGGCAAAGTCATCATATGTGTGTAAGTATATCTTACCATCTCCACGTCATGGTGTAGTTTGTTATTCAAGCACTTCATTATTTGGTTGGGTATAATAATGAGCATAACTGATATAAATAATAAATATAAAATGTTAATTATTCATTATATATGATATAACACCCAATTACATATGATTTCTCTATCAATATAATGATATTGTCACTCGTGCGTACGTACAGATTACCGTCTCCACGAACGCGAAGAGATTCATTCCCCATTATAATCATTCAAGAATACCTTTCATTTTATGATTCAAAATAATTTTTTTGAACATAATATCATTCTGTATATGAATCAAATACATCCTATTCGTTACAAACATGGCTTATATAACTAATAATATAAAAGAAACAAATCACTTAACTCCCGAAACGATGACACTACTAAAATAATATTAACAAAATAGTATTAAAAGATCATATATGATATCATAATTATGTAAATGGTTCTTTTATAATTTAATAAAAATGATTTAACTATTATACATGAGTTTAACATACCCTTGACCATGGAAAATTATAAGGTAAGGGTTAATTTCACAAACACTTTATTATCCGAGGATGTTTTTACGTATGTATCTACTGAGACCTCTTTATCATCCGCATCCATGTTTTCTTAAAAATGTATTTCAAAACATTTTTACTATTTAATAAAAAATGGGTTAAAGTAATTTATACCCTTATTTGATCTTATATGTTTTGAAATGAATTTTTCTGTAGTTTTCCAAACAAGGTACTTTATGACCTTTTCGACAAAATTAAGGTAAGAATGTTTTTTTAACTTATACGACGGGTGCAAATATTTTCCACCGTTATAACATTGTCGAATAATCCCTTACAAGATTATACGAATATTTTAAATATAAATTTTTTCTTTCATAATTATATGTCTTTTAAATTATTTCAAAATAGAAATAGTTATTTCACTAAAAAAAGTTCTAATTTCATCTATGTCAACATCCTTTTGATGGATTTTAATCTTGTTTGAAGTTGATTTGTTATGATACAAATATTCCATATTATATTGAAGTTTTTGTGAAATTTTTAATTTTGGATCTGTTATTTTTATACCATTCATGGTTTATGGATAAAGTATTGACATTTTGTTTGCTCTTTTTCATAAGAATGTTTATGTTATGTTTAAATCTTTTCATATAAAGAATGCATTAGACTTAGTAAGTGTCAGGTGGAGCCCGCTATAGCTCCTAGATGCATCGGTAGGTCTCATGAGACAAACTAGTGTCTTGGAACAAGGCCTTCACTAAATCTCAATTGTAGTCTTGGCACAAGGCCTTGACTATGTGGTTATTAAGTCTGGAATTATGCATTCCATCATTATGAAATTGGATATTGAAATTTCATGTTATTATTCCACTAGTAGAATATCCATGTTAATAAGTAAATGGATTTATATGATTTTATCTTTATCATATTATGCTGATATTTTAGTTTAAAAGTCTTTTTTTTTGGTCTTATACATTACCTTAAATGTTTATGCTTATTTATGAATGTTCCTGCTATATTTTTATCCATACCAAGCATCTGAGCTCACCCCTTTCTATGTTTTATTTTTCCCAGGATGTGAAGAGGTATTTATTTGTTGACCTATAGGGATAGGATAAGGATATAAGTGTTTTCAAAGAGGAAAAAATGTGGTTGATGTTTTTATTTCATGATGTAATTTAAAACTAATGAATGTATCTAGTACTTCCAAGGCTACTAAATTGATCGGTCTTTTAGGACACGATTCCTTTTATCATGCCAATGTTATGTAAAAATGCACTGACTCTATGTAACTGAGTTCGGGGCATTATATTTGGTATTAGAGTAATTTGAGTACAAACCATGGAAGCTAGATTTATAAAAACTCTTATTATAGAACATTACCCCAAGATAGAATTTGAGGATTAGTATATAATAACTTCCTAGAATTTTGGTAATGTAGAGATTTTTTGATTTTTTCAATAAATACATTCCCCGTCTGGATACGATCAGGTAGAGCTAGCTCTGGCATAGATGTACCTAGGTGTAAAACCTGAAAACACCGCTTTGAGCTAGACTCAAATGGGAACTGGTGCACGACAACGGGCCTTGCTGCACTCTTGGCACTCTTGGGGGATATGATTAGGATAGTTATCATTTTATTTACAAACCATTATGAAGGATTTATAAATATATACATCCTCAAAGAAAACATTTTTCTAATTATGGATTATATCTAGAAACTGTTTAATTTATGATAAGTGTTTTACAAGTTCGGAATTATGTATTGTGGTTCATAATCTAATCTACTATATGCAAATTTTTAGAAATGGTTCCTAGTGGAAGGAATAGAAACCATATCAATGCAAGTAATCCATGTAGGTATTTCCATCCTACTCAAGATAATTATAGTGGAGTTGGTGGCACAACTGGTGCTGATCATCTTATCACCATACCGGGACAACTCACACAGGTTATGAATAATAACCTTACCCACATGGAACACCCTAATCCACAACATGTAGGATCAATGTTAGACTAATTCATGAGTTCACAAAAACCAACATTCAATGGGGCTACAAATCCATTTGTAGCTGAGCAATGGATAAGTTCCTTAGAGAAAATATTTCACGCTTTATGGAGTAACGAAAGGGAAAAAATTTCCATGGAAATTTATCACCTCACAGGAGATGCAAATCAATGGTGGTCATTGATTCAAAACACAAAGTATGATGATGAAGTATCAAATATGTAATGGAGGGAGTTTAAAGATATTTTCTTAGAAAAATATTTTCCTCATGACCATTGTGTTGATATGAAAAGGCAATTTTTGAGTCTAAGACAAAAAGAGGATGAGAATGTCGCAAAATATGAGTCTAACATTACAAGGTTATAAAGGCATGATGCAGATTATATACATAACTAAAGGAGTTAGATTGATGAATTATTTGATGGGTTAAAAGAATTTCTCATGAGAACATTAGTCTCACAATAATTATTTTCAAACTAAGATATTTTCTCATTTTCTATCAAGATAGAAAAATAATTCTCTAAGTCTTACGACTTTAAAGAAAAGTAGAAGAAGAAGAGATCGGTTGAACACTCTGGAAATGGTAATAATGGGAATAAGGGAAAAGATGAATATCCATCCTAAGGTAAATGTGAGAAGAAGCACCCTGGTACATTCCTGAAGGGAATGGGAGTTTGTTACAAGTGTGGTGAAAATGTCCACCAAACTCATGATTGCAAGGGGAAGAAAGAGGTTGTCAATGTTGAATGTTGTAATTGTAAATAAAAGTGGCACTATGCAAAACGAATGTCCTAGTCTCCATGAAAACTTACCCAAGAAAAGTACAAAGGAGAAAGGCCAAGCTTATGTGATAACTATTGCTGAGGTTGAAGCTCCGAAATACATGGTGGCAGGTAATTTAATGGTTTCATCAAGTTTAGACAATGCTTTATTTGATTCTAGATCATCACATTATTTCATATCTTGTCAATTTGCTAAGAAACTTAGATATTTCCAATTTGATTTAATAAGGGAGTTGTCAGTAAAAACTCCTAAGGGAAGTATCCTTGCAACAAAGTTTTCGAAATCAATTCCCATTAGTGCATATAAATGTTTTTTATCTACTAATATCATCGTCATACCCATTATTGAATTTGATATAATCCTTGGTATGTATTTCCTTTTGGACCATGATGCAAAAATTTATTTTAATAATAATGAGGTTACAATTCTCAATGATGATAAAGAGTACCTTATCTTTAGAGAAGAAACATTACCACCTGATTCTTATCTAGATCCACCCCTAGTAGCATAACTAAATTCAATTATTGGGGGGGGGAAGAGAATGAAATAACTATGGGTGAGGAAATGAATGTTCAAATAGAGGATGTACCTATTTTGCAAGAATATGTTGATGTGTTTCCAGAGGATTTACCTGGACATCCTCCAGAATGAGAAATTGTGTTTTCCATTGATTTAATTCTTAGTTCAATGCCCATATCAAAGAAGCCTTATAGAATGACCATTATGGAATTAGTGAAACTAAAGAAACAATTAGAGGAATTGAGTAATAAGGGATTTATTCCCCATAGTTTTTCTCAATGGGGAGCCCCTGTTCTTTTTGTTAAGAAGAAATATGGATCTATGAGGTTGTGAATTGACTACAGGGAGATAAATGATATAACAATAAATAACAAGTATCCCTTACCTCTCATTGATGATTTATTCGATCAACTTCATGGAGCTAAATATTGTTCAATGATTGACCTTCAATCTGGATATCACCAGTTCTGTGTGAAGAAGGAAGACATTCCAAAAATAACATTTTGAACCAGGTATGGGAATTACGAGTTTATACTAATGCATTTTGGATCGAGTAAGGAACCCTCTGTCTTCATGGATCTAATGAATAGAGTTTTCAAGGAATATTTTGATGAATTTGTAGTGATATTTATTGATGACATCTTGTTATACTCCAAAATCTACAAAGATCATGAAAATCACTTGTGCATTATCCTAAGGACTCTTAGAACTAGTTAATTATATGGGATGTTTAGCAAATGTGAATTATAGCTTCAGGAGATTTCTTTTCTTGGCCATATTGTCTCTAAGGGTGGAATCTCTGTTGATCCTTTTAAGACAAAGACAATCCAAGAATGTCCAGCACCAACGAGTATAACTGAGGTACGTAGTTTTAATGGTTTAGCAGGTTATTATTGGCGTTTGGTCAATAATGTTTCTTGATTGGAAAACCCATTAACCAAGATCACACATAAAGGGGTTAAATTTGTTTGTACATAACAGTGTGAGGAATGTTTTGAAGAACTAAATAAAATATTAGTCAATGGTCTTATATTGAATCTATCATCGAGGAATGATGGGTTTGTTAGTTATAGTAATGCTTAAAATAAAGGACTTGGTTGTATCCTTATGCAGAATGATAGAGTTATTGCCTATGCATCACGACAACTAAAAATCCATTAACAAAACTATCCTACTCAAGATCTTGAGTTAGCATCTATAATATTTGCTTTGAAGATATGGAGACACTATCTCTATGGTGAAAAATGTGAGATATATACTGATCACAAGAGTTTGAAGTTTATTTTCTCACAGAAGGAACTCAACATGAGGCAAAGGCGATGGCTTGAACTACTCAAATATTGTGATTGCACTATACACTACCACATGGGAAAGGCAAATAAGGTGGAAGATTCTTTGAGTAGAAATTATCATGGAGTTATGAATAAGATGAGAGTTGAAAGGGATCATATGTACATGGATCTAGTAAAAATGGATATGGGAATAATCATATAAGGTGAAACATCGATAATTTTTTAAATGGCTGCCAAACCATCTTTACTATAAAGGATAAAAAGTTCTCAGACTGATGATGAGGAGTTTCAAAAGAAAATTAAAGTTGTGAATGATGGGAGATTGATTGAATTCATATATGAAGATGGTATTTTGAAATTTGGGAAGAGACTTTGTGTTCCTGATGTAGCTGATCTAAAAAACGTAATTTTTAGATGATGCCCATAGCTCCTATTTCTCTTTACACCATGGTAGCACTAATATGTAAAGATATTTGAAAGAACATTTTGGGTGGGACAATATGAAGAGAGAGATTACAGATTTTGGGTTGGGGTGCATGGTTTGTCAACAAGTGAAAACTGGAAGGCAACATCCTAGAGGAGTCATGCAACCTCTTCCCATACTTTAGTGGAAATGAGATTATATTATGATGGACCTTTTCATGGGACTACCAAAGAATCCTATAAGGAATGATGCAATATGGGTCATTGTTTATCATCTCACCAAGTCAACACAATTTCCTATAAGATAAGATTTACCACTTGAACATCTAACAAGACTGTATATTAATGATGTTGTAAGACTTCATGGAGTACCCATATCGATTGTTTCTGATCGTGATCCCCTTTTTACATTATGACTCTGGAAAAGTCTTTTGAAATACATGGATACTGAACTTTGTTTGAGCACTTCCTACCACCCTCAAACCGATGGACAATCAGAACAGACTATTAAAACCTCAGAAGATATGTTGAGATCTTGCTCACTTGACTTTAAAGTTATGTGGGATCAACATATACCTCTGGTAGAATTTTCCTATAATAATAGCTTCCATTAAAGTATTCATATGGAACCATATTAAGCATTATATGGAAAGAGATTTCGCACACCAAATTATTGGGATGATGTTTGTAAAAGAAAAATCATAGGCCTAGAACTTATAGAGGGAACATTGGAAAAGGTTAAGGTTATACAAACCCACATCAAAGCAGCTCAAATTAGGCAGAAGATCTATGCCAATAACTGAACGAAAGATTTGAAATTTTAGGTTGGAGATCATGATTTTTTAAGGTATCTCCATGAAATGGAGTTATACGATATGGTAAGAAAGGTAAATTAAGTCCCAAGTACATCGGACCATTCTAAATTCTAGAACGAATTGGGGTTGTAGCTTACCATTTGGAAATGCCGCCAAGTCTCTCCAAAGTTCATGATGTGTTCCACGTATCACTGTTGAGAAAATAAATTCCCAACCCACCGCATGTAATCACCTATGAAGAAATTGAACTGGAACCTGATATGTCTTATTGTGAAGAGCATGTCAAGATTATTGATACAAGAGAACAAGTGCTGAGAAACAGGATGACTTGTCTGGTAAAAGTTCTATGGAGAAACCATAAGATGGAAGAGGTAATGTGGGAACCCGAGGAACTTATGATGAAGAACCACCTGAATCTTTTTATGCAGTAATATTCTATAAATTTCAAGGATGGAATTATTTTAAGGAGGGGAGAATGTAACACCCCAAGCATCCACGGTATATTTCCCTTTGAATAATACAATAGCCTGTATTGTACGCAACTTCGAGTTCAAACACACCACAACCAATCAAACTAGCCGTTATGAATAGTAATACCCACTTTTTAAAATTTTACACATTTTATATTTCAAAATGGACTTTATTATTGGATTTAGAATATTGAAATTAGCTTAGGGTGAATTTGTGGTCTTTTTTTGAAAACATTCAATTTTTGATGAATAGTGAAAAACCCTTAGTTATTGTTTAAAACCAACTTTTTATTTAAATAATTATTTTTTTATTTAAATTTATTTTAGGTCAAAATAGATACTTAATACCTATATAAGTTCAATTTAATTACTTGGAGTCATTTTATAATAATTTTAGATATATAAAAATTTTATCGAACTTTTTACCGTCTTTTCACGACCTCCTAGGAGAATTTGAAAATTTTCATAAAACATAATTTTACCGCTTCTGTGAATTGAATTTCAAAAATCCAAGATACACGGTTAATATATTTATGTAAAATCTGGTTCAATAAGATGAAAATAATTTTTGGTGAATAGTGACTTTTGACTTTTAGTGACCACAATTAAAAGTAAATAGAGTAATTAAGGGTAAACATGATATCATAATTACCCTAACACATGTCCTAATTATATTAGATAAATATAATTCCACAAAAAAAACCTTATTAATAAAATATGATCCTCTTTGATCCACTTGGATTAGATTAAGACATTTATTATTATTTTATTTAAAGAATAGTTAAAAGAGTTAATTTCGAAGTTTAATAAATAAACCATTTTTAATATCAGGTTAAACACAATAAAAATTCAACTATAAATATTAATTAGAAAGATAAAAATATTTCCTATATATTTGTATTTTATTTATAATTTTTAGACAATACATAATATAATTTATTATTGACACAATGATGATGAATTAATTACCTTATTAACAAAATATTAAAATAATTGATATTATAAATATCCAAATAAATGTAAATTATGACTTCTCATGAATTACACTAATTTTATAGGTTAATATGGCATTTTAGGGTGGGTTAAATATATTTTTTTAAGTGATAAAGTTTTTATAGCTTTCAAAAAAAATCAAATACTAAATAGTGTCAAAATTTACATAATTGAGTTTTTAAAATAAATACTATATTATTAATTGATATAATATTCCTAAAAATATATGTTTCGACCAAAAAACTTATACAAGGTTGTATATATTAATAATTAACCACATTGGGGTTCTCTTGGCTTGTTATATTATGTTTTTTAACCATAAAATATAAAAATACAAAGAGACATGGTAAATGTCAAACTATTTATCTAAGAGTTAAATAAAAAAGATAAGGTTAATATGATGACCTAAACATGTCTAAAACCTATCGGTTGAAATTTTTTTGACCCATACCTACCTTATCCTCTAAATAATTCATTTTTGAGAAATTATAAATAGAAAATGATTTTATTATAAAATAATATTTCAAGCTCTTCCTAAAGTGACCTTCACCTCTCTTATAAAAGGGAACTTCCCCTTCTATTTATTGCACACCTCCAAATCCATTTGTCTCAGCCAAAACCCACCAAAATATCCTCCCAACTCTCCTACCTTAATCTTAGAGGCATTAATTTGGATAAAAATCCAACTTAAGGAGCCTTTTTGATCAAATAAAAAGGAAGAACCTGAAGAAGAGGTAAATATTTCATGACCTCTTTCAAGTTCTTTTCTTCTTCCTCTTCCTCTTTATGTGTTGTTTCAATTCTAAAATAATAACTTCAAAATCTTATATATACTGTGATTTTATTATAAAACTTTTACAACCTTATTCATTATTCTATCCATCATATGAATGACAAAGTCACCATACGCGCGAATGTATGGCTTATTGTCTCCACGTCATAGTGTAGTTTGTTATTCAAACACTTATTTATATGGATTGGTATAACAATGAGTATAACTAATGTAAATAAAAAATATAACGTGTTAATGATTCTTTATATATGGTGTACCATCTAATTACATACGATTTATCCATCAATATAATGATATTTTTGCTCGTGCGTACGTACGGATTACCGTCTCCACGAACGCAATGAGATTCATTCCCCATCATAATATTTTAAGAATAATATTCATTTTATGATTCAAAATAATTTTTGTGAACATAATATCATTCTATATATGAATCAAATACATACTATTCATTACCAAGATGTCTTACGTAAACCAGCATATAAATGAAAAAGAATCAGTTAACACCTGAAATGAGGATACTACTAAAATATTATAAACAAAGCAATATTAGAAGATCATATATGATATCATATTTATTTATATGGTTCTAGTATAATTTAATAACAATTATTTAACTATTATACAGGAGGTTAACATACCCTGAACCAAGATAAAGTACAAGGTAAGGGTTAATTTCAGGATCTTTTTATTATCCGAGGTTGTTTTTACGTAAGTATCTATTGAGACCTCTTTGTCATCGACTTATATGTTTTCTTAAAAATGTATTTCAAAATATTTTTACTATTTACTAGAAAATGGGTTAAATAAATTTATACCGTTATTTGACCTTTTATGTTTTTAAAGGAATCTTTCCATCGTTTTATAAACAAGGTATTTTATCATCTCTTCGACAAAATTAAGGTAAGAATGTTTTTTTAACTTATACAGAAGGTGTGGCGATTTTCCGCCATTATAACATCGCCAAAGCTTCCCTTAAAAGATTATAAGAATATTTTCAAAATAAAAGTTTTCTTTTATAATTATATTACTTTTAAATGATTTCAAAATAGAAATAGATGTTCCTATAAAAAATGTTTTGATTTCAACTATGTCAACATCCATCTGATGGATTTTAAGAATGATTGAAGTTGATTTATTATGATACAAATATTCCATATATTATTGAGGGTTTTTTGATATGTTTAATTTTTCATGTGTTATTTTAATACCATTCATGGTTTATGGATAAAGTATTGATATTTCATGTGCTAATTTTAATATGAATGTTTATATTAGGTTTAAACCTTTTCATATGAGGAATGCATTGGACTTAGTAAGTGACGTGTGGAGCCCGATATAGCTCCTCGATGCATCGTTAGGTATCATGAGACAAAAAACTGTCTTGGCATAAGGCCTTGACAAAATCGTATTTGTATTCTTGGCACAAGTCCTTTACTATGTGGTTATAAAGCTTGTCATTATGCATTCCATCATTATGAAATTGGATATTGAAATTTCATGTGATTATTCGACTAGTAGAATATCCATGTGAATAAGTAAATTGAATTATATGATTTTATATTTGTCATATTATGATTAATTTTATGTTTAGAAGGCTTTTTTTAGTATTATACATTCCCTTAAAATTTTATTCTTATTTATGAAAGTTTCCGCTATATTGTTATCCATACAAAGCATCTGATCTCACCCATTTCTATGTTTAATTATTCCCAGGATGTGAATAGGTATTTAATGGTTAACATGTAGGGAAAGGCTAAGGGTATAAGTTTTTTCAAATAGGACAAAATGTTTTTGATGTTTTTATTTCATGATGTGATGTAAAACTTATGAATGTATCTAGTACTTCTAAGGATACTAAACTGATCGGTCTTTCGGGACATGATTCCTTGTATCATGCGAATGTTATGAAATAATGCACCGACTCTGGGTAACTGGGGTCAGGGTGTTACATACAACTATTGATTATATCCTTTACCACTTCCTAAAAATGTTCTACCATTGATCACCTAGTAATAAATGGAATTGAATCTGTGATTGCACTACCATCACTCCATCTCCTCACATTGGTGCTCTATTTAATAGTGATATAGGATGACAAAATGGCTTCACACCATTGTAATCTACCACTTGAAGATTTTTTTGTAAATTTAATGTTATCAACCTTTTGGAACAATTATATCTTCTCACTTCCATTACAAAAATGATCATTTGTTCACCTTCTATTATCCAAGAATCACTGAGGTACAACACTTACCTATACTTTTATAGACTATGATTTAATCAAATTTAATACATTATTTTAACTCTCACTAACTTACCATAGATCAATCACTCCATCTTACAGAAGACACTTAATTAAGTAAAACATTATATTAATTGGACTCGTCCCTGAATGGAGCACCAGATTCCTAAAAAGATGGTCTTCAGTCTATAACAAACCATAGTTCTCCAGCCTTCCAAGATGTCTAACCAAGTTCTCCCATGAATGAATGATTTTTTAATGTGTTCCTATTAATCCTTTATTAAATTGATATTGGGTCATATAGGGTAATGTAACACCATCTAGAGAAGGTGAATATAACATATTTAAAAATTAATTAAATAAATTGATTAATTAAATTAATTATCAAAGTTAATTATAAAGGATAATTATTAGAAAAAAAACAATACAATGATTATTGTTTATAGTAGTTTAGTTGAAATTGGGCCTAATATACTCTTATACCTCTCTACTCAGTGAGATAAATGTGTTCACCAAAATGATTTTTAAGGGGGAATCATAACCCAATTGTAGAATCTTTTTCTTGTGTATGAATAAACATGAAATTGACTGTTGTATCAGAAATCACAACCCTTACAAAAAGACTTTTGACATTAGGAGTCACAACCCGAATATTAATTACATTAGATTTAAGGATTCATAACCCTTAGATCCTAAATTTAAAATTTGGTAGTCACATCCTAAAGAAGAGAAGGAGAAATAATTATTTTGTGTTTAAAAGCGTAAGCCTAAAAATAGAGTGTGTTTGAGAGATGAGAAATAGAGTTACCATACAAAAACACTATGAAAGATATGATAAATAATTAAATCGCAGGTACTAATTATTTATTATTTTATTAGCTTATATCTTCAAGGTAATAGAAATTGAAGAAGAAGAAATTCGGCCCTTGATAGGTCATATCAGTGATGAAACAGAGTATCACACAGAATTTTTTTTTAAACTATAGGTTGAAAGGTTCATAGATTTTTCTTATGGGAAAATAGATTATGGAATATGTTAACATGTTAACATCCACTAAGTGTCCTAAAATATTAAAAAAATATCTTTAAAACAAAAATAATGAAAAAATAGATGGGTAAATCAATTCTCCTTCAAAAAATGGTTTAATTTTTTAATAAATAAAGATAATTATTGAGCAGAATAATCATAGAAATAAATTATTGAATTAAAAAAAATACTAATTCAAACTAATTTTAATTACCTATTAAATATTAATAACAATTCAAATAAATCCCATAAAATCATAATATTGTTTAAAAAAATATTAAAATAAATTTTATTTAAAGTAGTGTGTAGTTAAAAAAATATAATAATTTAAATAGAATAAAATCTGTTTATATATTTAATGTCATTAAATTATAATTAATAAAATAGTTATTCAAATTAACTTAAAATATTAAAACATACATATTTCATAAATACGCTATTAGAGTACAGATCAATAAATAGTAAATTAAACCAGTTTTTATAACACATTAAAAAATATTTAAAACATATCACTTAGAATAATTATAATATATTCTAATTTTATAAATTATTACAACATTTATAATAATTATAATATGCATGAATTTTATCAAAATATAAAAAGGGATTAAAAACAAATCAAGAAGAAATATTCACTAGAAGAAGAAGAAAAAACTTGCAGTGAAAAAATAAGTCACCATTGAAAAATAATTTGAGTCACCTTCAAAATTTTGAGTCACCTTTGAAAAATAAAGTCACCATTACTTA
Organism: Viscum album; assembly: GCA_963277665.1. Classification (NCBI taxonomy): domain Eukaryota; kingdom Viridiplantae; phylum Streptophyta; class Magnoliopsida; order Santalales; family Viscaceae; genus Viscum; species Viscum album. Next base: position 121,907,513 of record OY728134.1, read on the forward strand.
TAAATATTAACCCACCATTGTGAAGGTTAATGAACTACCATTGGGTATTAAAAAATGGAAAAGGAAAAAAACATTAACCCAACATTAATAGAACAAAACTACTCAGCCTTTGGAAAGAAAAATAGTGGCAATGGAATGGAAGACCCACCATCATAGATTGATTGAAAACCCACCATTGGGTTTACAAACAAAATTCTAAGGAAATATTAACCTTTTGTTTCATGCAAGGAGAGAGAGAAAAAAATGAAAAGGGGATTAAATACACATTGTTGGGTATATTAGAAAAATGGAAATGGGAATAAATACCCAATGATGGGTATATGAGAAAAATGAAAAATGGATGAAGTACCTAATATTCATTTTTATAATCATCACCCACCAATGAGTATATAATTATTACCCACCATTGAAGAACATAAGTGAGCCACCATGAATGTTGGAGGAGACCTAATGTATGAAGAAGAATTAAGAATCCATGTAGATAAATGTTCATCCACTATTGTAACTGAACTCATCTATGCGAGATTTTGTAGGAGGTATCATGCAATGAGAAAATAGAATGTTTTAGGTCTTCTATTAGAATGATTGGAATCTTTAGGGTTGATTCATAGAGAAAAGATGATGGAGGAGGAAGATTATGAATAGTGTTTCGTCATTTTATGTTTAAACTGAACATATTATCTTGAGAGAATTTTTACTCCATCTAAATGTCTGAATTTGAAGTTGGTTCAGAATACTTATTTGGGTATAATTTAAATATCATTATGAAAAATCAGTAATTTATTAATTCAAATATTTATTGAAATATATATGATCAAAATAATATGATTTTTTTTAATATAGTACAAACCATTGCAGTACTTAGGATTAAATTGGATGTATATAAATAACCTTTTTATAATTTCATTTAGATGAACGAAATTAAAAAATATTCTTATATTTAAAACCCAGAAAAAGTTGAGTGACTCGAATTAGAAAAAAATGAGTTATGAGATAAATAAAAAATATTTTGAATTTTGGGAAATCCAGATTTACATAATTGTTGTAAGATCTTCAGATAATTTTCTAAACCCTTAAAAATTATTAGCCATCCATTCACACTAATAAAATGAATATAAATAATTTTTATTTAAAATATGATAGTTATTGAAATAATTCAATTAGTATATCACAAATTATAAAATAAATACATAATAAAACTATAAATCACTTTAAACACAATTGTTTTCTAGAAATGAAAAACATGATTCGTGTAGGGGATTAAATGAGAACAGACATCACAAATATTTTGACAAATTTTCAGTTCAAAAAAATTTATATAAAATTGTTATATTTCATATGAAATAAGAATTATAAAATTATTATCACTACCAAGCAATTTTTAATTAAAATTTTGAGAGGTTTTAAAAATATTTTTTCATATAAAGTAATAAAAGGTATTTGGAAATTTAATAACCAAAAATAAAATGTAATAAAAAAATCATAAATACATAAATGCATATACACAAATATTATCCTCTTATTGTATGATTATAAAACCTAAACATTTACAACCAATTTTATCCCCCTTTTTTAAATAAACAAAAAGAGAAAACAAAAACTCCCCTTAAACAAATTCAATAATAAAATAACTAAATTTCCAAGATTACAAGTCAAATTAATTTTTTTCCAAACCAAGAAGAGTATAAAGGCTTGGTAAATATATCTGATAGATTATTTTTATTAGGGATAAATTATAAAACAATATCACCCTTATTCACACGATCTCTAATAAAATGAAATCTAAGATCAATATGTTTTGTCCTAGAATAGTAGAAGGGATTTTTGGAAATGAAAATAGAAAAGGTGTTATCATAATAAAGAGTAAATTTATCATTATAAATTCCAAAATTTTATAAGGTTATATTAATCCATAATTGTTTTTAAAAACTAGTATACGAAGATATATAATCACCTTCTACAGTAGATATATGAACAAATATTCTCTTCTTAGAAGGCCAAGAAATTAAAATTTTTCCCTGAAAATGAAACATAGTTCATGTTATTTTTCACTCAATTATGCAGCCTCAAAAAATATATTTAAAATAAAATATAAATAAAAATAGTTATATATAGAATAATACAAACCATAATTATAAGTTCCATTAACATATCTAATTATTCTTTTTACATATTTAATATGACTCTGGTTAGGATCAGCTTAAAATCTAGAACATAAAAGAACACTAAAAATGATATCAGCACTATAAGTAGTTAAATAGAGAATGCTGCTTATCATGACTCTATAAAAATTAATATTAATATCTTTTCCAAATGTATTAATATCTAATTTACAATTATTACTAATAAGAGTTATCATATATTTAGATAAATCGAGACCAAATCATTTATCCAACTCTTTATCATACTTATATTGATTAATAAAAATTACATCATGCCTTTGAGAAATATAAATTCTAATAGAAAAATTTAATTCCCCCATTAAACTCATGAAAAACTCAAAATACATTAAAGTTAAAAAATAACTACAAAGAAGTTTGCTAGAATAATCAAAAACTATATCATCAAAATAAATTTTTACAATTAAAATATCATTAGAAGTCCTTTTAATAAAAAGTGTAGTACTGAAATTTACTTTATTAATACAATTATTTAATAAAAAATAATAATTCCATTCATAGAAATCATGATATGATTTTTTAAGACCATACAAATATTTATATAATTTGAATACATGTTTTGGTAATTTTTCATTTTTAAAAATTGGAGGTTGAGAAACATAAAATTATTTTGTTATAAACCTATTTAATAAACCACCTTTTAAATCAATCTAAAACAATATTCTAATAGAATATAACCTAGAATTAGGTACAAATTAATCGTCAAATTTTATGCCTTCTTTTTTAGAGTATCCTAGTGAAACAAGTCTTTCTTTATTTTTCACAATCTATCCAAATTCATCCAGAATGTTTCTAAATTTCCATTTTGGTATGATTACCTACTTATCATCCTAAAATTATACCAATGTCCAAACATTGCTTCTAACTAATTGATTAATCTCATATTTCATAGAAATAATCTAATTAGAATCATTTAAATAATCAATATTATTATTATGAACAAAAATAAAAAATAAAAGGATAATTTTCAAAAATAATTAAAATAGAATTTCTAGTTTTAACACCATAATCAACATTTCCAATTAAATTATCAACTAGATGGTCTTAATAAATTTCCATGATCATGGGTTAGGCTGAGAAGGATTATTCCCCCTCTTTAAAATCTCTAAACTCATCATCAAAATTACTATAATAAGAAATTAATTTCACATTATTTTCATCAAATATAATATGAAAATATTTTTCAATATCCATAGTTATTTTATTATAAACTCTATTAGATTTACTATTATTAGAATAGCCAAGAAAAATACCTTCATCAAATTTAACATCAAATTTATCTAAATTATGCTTTGAATTTAAAATAAAAACTTTATAACCAAAAACACTAAAGTAACCAGCTTTATTTTTTTATTTTTAAATAATACATAATGAGTTTTCTTTAAGAATGGTCTAATAAGAATTATATTTAAAATATAAAAAGAAGAAAAAATTACATCATCCCAAAAATATCTTGACAAATTATATTCATTTAATATAGTTCTTACCATTTCAATAAGATTTAAATTTTTCTGTTCTAAAACACCATTTTGTTGTGGTGTTCTAGGAGCAGAAAGTTTTTGAAAATAACTATTTTTTTACAGAAAAATACATATCTAAATTATGAAATTCACCTCCACTATCACTATGAATTGAAACAATAATACAATATTTTTCATTTTGAACTAAATTAGAATTTTAGTAAATCTAGATATACTATCATTTTCATGACAAACAATGTATACCCATGTATATATACTATAATCATCAACAATAACTAAAGTAAATTTCTTTCCACAAAGAATAGAAATTTTTGTATGACCAAATAAATCAAAATTTACTAACATTAAAGGTCTATTAGTACTTTTTTATTGATATTATTAAAATAAATTTAAAGTTTCTTCCCTATTATGCAAGCATCATAGACTTGAATATGTTCTTTCTTCGAGGATGGAAGTTGTTACACATTCTCATGTTTTGAGAGAAAATGTAACATTGTTAAATAAATATGAACTAAACATTGATTCCAAAGGATGTTTTCATTCTATACAGCAATCATACACTTAACATTTTGAAAAATTTGTTTAGAAATACAATTGTAAAAATATTTTATTTTCTATTAGCATAAAATAATAATGGATCCTCTTTTAAAAAATAAACATTTATCATTTTAAAATTTAACATCCATTATACCTTCATGTAGTTGTGATGTAATAGTTAAATTAGTTTTTAAACATTAAAGATATAAAACATTATAAATAAAAGTAAAATTTGAAATACAAAATTTACCAAAAAATTACATTGCCTTTGGAATTTTATTTAAAAGTAACAGCACCACCATCACATGTGTTGTAAGTGGTAAAATTTATGTGTCTCTAGTAATATTCCTAAAACATCAATTATCCATATACTGTATATAGTTCTCAAGAAATCCAAGTGATTTTTCCTACAAAAATTAATTACATGAAAAGTTCGGTATCCAAGGTACGTTGGGTCCAATAGGATTAGTAATACAATTTTTAAGTACCCATAAAAATTTTAAACAAATATTTTATTTTACTCTAGATAAAAAAAGATTTAGAAATATTAGTTTTTGTGAAAACCAATTATTTTTTGAATCTAAGTGAACAATCATCTGCATAGTGACTATCCATACCACATTTAAAACAAGTAACAGTATAAGTACAACCATTTTTACTTTAAAAATGATTTTAAAAATTTTATGTTGTCCTATATCATATCCAAAACCATATTTATTATTATTTATTTTATTAAAATAAATTATTTTATGATATTTTTCATAACCTTAAATAGAATAAGATAAACTTCTTTTAGAACTCTAAAGTTAATTTCTTAATTTTTTATTCAAATCTTGAGAAAATTTCAACTTATTATAAACTGTAGAATGAAAATCAGAAGCAATGTTCCTTAATTTATCATTTTATAGAAAAATTAATTTATTTTTTGAAACAAGTTTCTCATTATTTTTCATAAGATTATTATAAAATTCAATATCATTAAAAATATATTTTCTTAATATTTAAATTTTTTATTTAATTCAAAAACATTTATTTTTTTTAAAATCATAGTCAGAATCAGAATATCTTCAAAAAAAACTAAAATTTTGAAAATTATCTAGTGATACCATAAAACATAAGTTAGCATATTATTTTTCATTTCTAGATGGTTCACTGGAATCATATTCTTCTGTACAACTCCATCTTTTGGCCAATTCATTTTTTATCCTTTTTTTTATTTTTCTTTATTTTTTAGTTTAGGAAAATTAGGTTTTATAATTCCTTTCCTCTTACACTCATAATAAGTTACATCTGAAGTATTTTAATTAATACCACCTTTTTTCCTCCCTTCTGTTTTTGTTTTTCAGCATTTCTTCTAAACTATCTCTTGAATCCTTTCTTATTCATTATTATCTAAACACTAGTTATAATCTGAGCCATATATTTTTTTTACTATTTTATACATAATAATTAGAAGATTCATTAGTAACTATATTCAATACCTTAAAAGAAACACCTTTTGTTTTTCCCCTCAACAGCTATGTTATTCAGTTCTTGTTCATGCTGAAGCAGTGATCCAATCAATTCATCTAGGTAGTACTCTTTTAAGTTCATACTTTCATCAATGGAAACCTTATTTTCATTTAATTTCTTTTTCAATACTCGTAGGACTCATTAAATAAGTACTTGGTTATCTAATTCTTCACCAATTGAATTCATTTCATTCACAATGATTTGGAATCAGTGGAACATTTGATTTACAGTTTCATAATCACCCATCTAGAAAGTCTTGGTACTCAGGATGATGAATTCCAATCTTGGTTTGGATTAATTAGTCAGATACAAGGTGGGTGTCTTTTAGAATCTTCCAAATTTCATGATCTTTTTTACAAGAAGACAAATGACTATAAAAACTTCTTTTAATAGCATAATATAATATACCCAAAATTCTATAATCTAAAACGTATCTAGTAGTATTATTTCATAAAAGTGTATTTGGGTAAGCTTCATTAATAATGTACTGTTTTGACATGATGGACAAGTTTCAAATCCTTAACTATTTGAGTTATGCCTCTATTTAGGATCTCTAGTATCCATAATCATTTCCATAAAAGTGTGGTGGATTTTGAGAAATCCAAGAATCATTTGGGTTCAATCCATCAATCTTAAATATATTTTTTCTTTATACTATAAGTTCTAAGAATAGTTTTACACAATAATAGCATCCTCTATAGAATTATTGGCTTATTTCAAAAGAAAAACCTTTAAAACCAATGGTTAGTACTGAGAAAGATAATTAAAGATCCAAACTATTAATAAGATGTTTATCCTTTGATACCAATATTTAGGTTGGATGGGGTCATGGAAGATGGCCTAGAGGAGGGTTAATATACTTGATTAAAAAAATTAATCAAATAAATTGATTAATTAAATTAATTAACAATGTTATTTATTAAGGTTAATTAAAAGTAAAAAAATAAGTAACACAAGATGTATTTTATAGTAATTCAGTCCAAAATGGTCCTACTCTAATCTTATAACTATCTACATGGAAGGAGATATGTGTTCAATAAAATTATTTTTAAGGTGGGTGGTGTCATAAGCCAATTACATAATCATTTTCAAGTGAAGGGGTAACCAAAACACTGACTTTTTTTTGTAGAGTCACAACCATTGTAACCTGACTTTAGATACTAGGGTTCACAACCTAAATATTATTGACTTTAGAGACATGGATTCCTAACCCTCAAATCCAATCTTTAGAATCCAAGAGTTACAAACTGAGGAAGATAATTAGAACTAATGATTTTGTGTATAAAGAATAAACAAAAAAAAGTGAATGTGAGATATGTGAAATAGTATTAGAGACTAAAAACCAGATGAAGGAAAAGATAAATAATTAAAGCTCATTTACTCGTTCTTAAGGATTGGATTTTCTTATCTCATCAAGGTAGTTGAAGTCAAATCATAATAAATTCATCCCTTGGGAGATTGTATAAGTAATGAAATAGAGTATTGTACCTACTTTGGTTTGTATGAATTGTTGATAAGTTCACATATTTTTTTCATGGAAAACCAAACATCAAATATGTTAACCTATATACATCCATGAAATTTCCTAGTACCTATAAATAAAATCTGTAAAATATAAATTACAAAACAATCTCTAGGTAAAGAAATGCTAATTCAAAAAATGGTTTAATTATTCAAGATAGGGAGAGAATTATTTTTCAGAATAATCATAAAAAATAAAAGTTTGAATTAAAAATAAATACCAATTTAAACTAATTTGAATTACCTATTAAATATGAATAATATTTTAAAGCAATTCCCTAAAAATATTAATACTATTTAAAAATATATTAAACATAGTATAATTTTAAAAAGCGTGTCATAAAAAATTAAACTTCTTGAAATGGAATAAAATGAGTTTGAATATATTTAATTTCATTAAATAAAAATTAACAACATACTTATTCAAATTAACTCAAAATATTAAAACATACAAATTTCATAAATATGCTGCAAGAGTATAAATGAATAAAGAGTAAATTAATACATTTTAAAAACACATTAAATTTTTTTGAAAACACTTATATTAGATTAAATATAAAATATATTAATTTTATACATTAATACATCATTTAAAATAATTATAATATGCTTTTAGTTCATTAAAATATAAAAAGTGATGAAAAACAGAGAAATAATACATCGTCATTGGTAGAAGAAAAAATACCTAGTGTGGATAAAAATATGTCACTATTGAAAACAAATTTGAGGCACCATTTAAAATTTGAGTCACAATTGATAAATTGAGTCACTTTAGGTTATAAATATTTACCCACCACTATGAAGATGAAAGATCCATCATTTCATTTTTTAAAAATAGAAAAGGAAAAATACTTAACATAGTGTTAAAGGAATAAAACATCCCACCATTGGGTATGAAAAAAAGTTGGAAAGGAAATAAAGTCCCACCATTGTAAATATATGTACAACCCACAATTGGATTTAAAAAAATATAAGTAAATAATAATCTATCATTTCATGCAAAGGTAAAAAGAAAAAAATGACAATGGGAAGAAATACGCACCATTGGGTATATGAGAAAAACCAAAAAGGGAATAAATACCCACCATTGGTTTTTAGGAGAATTACCCTCTATTTAGTATATAATTAAGACCCACCGTTGAATAATAGAAGTGAGCTACCGTGAATGGAGGACGATACCTACTATCTAAAGAATAATGAAGAATCTATATAGATAAATGATCATTAACCATTGGTATAGAACTCATCTATGTGAGTTTTCATAGATGCAACACTCATACAAGGAGGAAATGAATGTTTGCAGGGATTCAAGAAGAGGGAGATAAAGGTTAAGAGTTCATCCATGGAGGAAAGAGGATGGAGGAAGAAGATGATGAATAGTGTTTCATCATTTTTTGTTCAAACTAAACAAATTTGCTTCATCGAATTTTTAACCCATCTAAACATCTAAATTTGATATTGTCACATAGGACTTATTTATATCTAATTTAATAATATTTCCAAATAATAAATAATCACTTATTTTTTATAAGTATTGAAATATATGTGATCAAAATACAATGAAAACATGTAATGAGTACTGAAAAAACCATTTTATTAATTCAAAATAAATTTGAGGTATGCGAATGACTTTTTTAGAGTTTGATTTTTTTGAATTAAATGAATAAAACATTATTATATTTATAAACAAACATAATTTGATTGATTATGATTATAAAATAATTATATATTAAAGAAACAAAAAAATATTTTGAATTCTAGAAAATATATATTTTTAGAATTATTGAATGATATTAATATGATTAGTTAACCACTTAAACAATAGTATTTTCCTTCAATTTAAACTAATTAAATGATGATAAATGGTTTTTATTTCAATAGGGAATGGTTTTCTAAGAATTAGTTCGATATATCACAAGATATAAAATAAATATAGAAATAAAACTCTAAATCACTTGAAAAATAATGTTTTTTAGAAACCAAAAACATGATTCATGTTTAGGCTTAACTGCAAACATTCTAGAAAAAGATTTAAATAAAATTTTATTTTAAAAAACATTAGATAAACATGTTAAATTTCATATAAAATAAGAATTATAACATTCGGATAACCACAACACAATTTAAAATTAAAATACATAGAGCTTTTAAAATAGTTTTCACATAAAATAATAAAATAGTTTTGGATATTTAAAAATATAAAATAACATGTAATCAAACTAACTATAAATACATAAATTCATGTACACAAAAAATGGAATCCTTTTATAAAGAAAATATACCTATATATCTATTATTTCTACTCATATATTTTCCTTATTAAATATTAGTCAAATCCCTTCCAAAGAGTCCTTAAAATTTGAGTGTTAAATACAAAATATTTCCAAAAAGGAACTACAAATTTTCCATCTCAATTTTTTATATAAATCCTTTATGATGAGATAAAAATTAAAAAACCACAACCAAATCCTTTCAATTATTTCATGGTGTGCATTTCATGGTAAATAAATCATAAAATCCACCTATAGATATAGACAATATCCTATGAATCAACAAATATGCAACCACCATATGGTGGTGAACAATAAATTTTTGAAATCTTCCTAAAGTCACCAAAATTAACTCTAATCTCTCTAAAACTTCTTCTAGAGTCACCTAAAATAATTCCTGTATTATATTAAAAAATAACTCCTTAATTCATTCAAAACATCCTTTAATTGCTAATCAATATTATTTACCTTATCATATTTTTCTTTATCTTCCTTGATGATGATGATTTAGAATATGGAACAACAAAGTGATTTACATATCACTTCTATTAAGGTATCAAATATCCTAACACTATAGTGTATTTAAATATTTTAGACACATTATTTATCTCATATCTTAATATATTTTCTCACTATGATTTATTTTCCACAAACTAAGATGTTTTTTCATCCAAACATGTGTCTTCAACAATGATTAATGATATTAAGTTAGTGATTTTTCCTCATTTTCTACTAAAACGTCAATTATCAAACTATTAGTGTAAAACATGGCATAGTGTCCCCTATTATGTTTCTCTATGAATTAAAAAATCCATATATTTAATTATAAATCATTAAATGACCACAGTTACTTTTAGGTTATCCATTTTTCTCTCATGTATAATAACTGTGACATGGTTTCCCCAATACCATGACGTGGTTGTCACCATTTTACATTACTTTCTTACAAAGTTCTAAAAATTAATAAAATAATTCAATATAATTTAAAGGAATAAAAATATAATCAATTAAGAAGGATTAAATCATAAAAACATTTTAATTTTTTATAATATATTATACACAAATTATAGCTATCAACGTACCTCAAACTTAAACTCTTAATTTCCTTCAAACATAGATATCCACATTATCAAAATTAAAAAAATTATAACCAATTTTTATATTGAAATAATAAAACAAAAATAAATTAGACATGTATTTTCAAGAACCATATAAACATATATTTTTTATCCTCACTTTTTAGAAAAATGAATCATCAATATATTTTATTTTCATTCAATATTTACAATAATTTTTTTAATATGGGACATCCAATTAATTATTTGGGTAAGAATTTATTTTAAATTTCATTATAATTCCTAATTAAAAACCAAATTAACACTTTTTTCCCTTCTTCAATTTGAATTTATGTAATAATTAAACTTAAAATCCACCAAACAACCTTGTTTTAACCTCCTCCTAAGAATAGTTTTAATAGATAGAATAAGATCATAGGTATAATGTAAATGATCATCAAATAATATAAAAACATCCTTTAAATTCAAACCAATTCATTACCTTAATCTAAACCATCAGTATCCACTTGAAACTATATAAAATAGTTTAATGAAGAAGAGGGGGTTATTATCTATAAGAAAATTCAATGTAATTCTTGTATGATTTTTTTATCATCATATTGTTGTTTTTTTCTTTTTCACCAATTCATAAAACCAATAATAAATACAAATTTGTAATTTATAATTCATCCCAAATTAATATAAACAATGTTTATATCAAGAAATATTTGTGTTAATATTATAAAAGTCCCCAAATAATGATTCATTGACTAATAAAAATATTCTTATCTTTACTTTTCCACCCATCACCTTACTCATTATACACTGTAGAAATAACATTTAAAACAAGTTATAATGGTATCTTGAAGTGTTGAATTATATCATATATCTAAAAATAGAGTATTTATTTAAATGTGGAATATAATTTCCTAACCTTAAAAGTTATATGTCAATGAAAAATGGAGGGAATATAAATATAAGGAATTAAAAAAAATTAACCCCAATTCTTTTTATCTCATCTTGTTCTCTATTATTCATCTTATTCCATCCTCCATCATCACAATGTGTTAATAAAATCAAAATTCACAAGTGAAATCAAAAGTCCCATTCCATTAAAGATCAAAAAGATAAGGGAGATTGAATTTATATATGTTAAAATAACCCTAAAACTATTAAAACTAATGACTATAAAAAAAATATTTTGAATACATTTATTAAATGGGTTTTTATGTCTTTTAGATAGACCTGATCTCACTATGTCAAGTAATATATTATTGGAAATAAATTACTTTATTTTTAAAAACTAATGGTTTAAGTTGAGTATCCTCTATAAAAATATGTTATTTTCATTTATTTGAAATAATATTTACTCTCCATTAATTTGAATGCTTTTCCAACTCCATAATATCAATCCAATAATATTTAGTTAGTCCTCCAAAATAAAATTTTAATTCATGAACTAGGAAAACTTGTTGGCTATTTTTATCACCTCATTTACTACACATTTTCTACTATCTAATAAAAAATAAATAAATCCTATATTATTCTTATTTTAATTTATTTACTACTTTTATTTCTTCATTATAGTATCACTTTCTTCCTTCTCATAAATTCTTGAAACATATTTATTTTTTAACCCATAGTCCTTGCTCAAAATCTATTTTTCTTCATCACTCAATAAATTTTGAAAATGAATTTATCATCACAAAATATAAAGGATAAATACATAAATTTAACATCAATCAAGTCCCTTCCTATTTATAAAAATAACCTTCCACGTATACAGGTATATTATCTTCATTCATGTCAAGCACAATAAAATCCAATGAAAATAAAAATTTGTCCACATTAACTAAAATGTACTTAATAACCCCTTGTGGATATATTAATGTTTTATTCACAAATTAAAAGAAAAATTGATAGTATTCATCTTCTTTAATATTGGGAATTTAAATGTTCATTATCAAATGATGTTCACACTCACACCTAAATTGCACAAAGCTCTTCCAAAATCCTAAGATCTAATATTAATTGGAAAGAAGAAACTACCCATATCTTTTTTTCTTTTCAATAATCTCCTCAAATCCATGGATTAAAATTATATATTAAGTGGTGTAGTGCCCATATCCTAATTATTCCTTCAAATATAAACAAAATAATTTATCAAGTTTCATATGTGGGAATGTTTTATATAGATTTTCTAAAAGAGATTTAAAAAATAATTTTATTATATATTTTCATAAAACAAATCATATATTTATAAATTCACTCTTTGTTAAATCTTTTAATGAATGGTGATAGTGATTTTAAAGTGGTGGTTCATATTTTATAACTTTTTTTCTTCTTTATTTTCATTTTCCTCCCTGTTTCCATCCACTTTACTCTCTTTATTAAATATATTTTTTTATTATATCCTCCATTTTTGGGAACTTTAATCCATGGTATTTTAACTAAATTTGAAACCATTTGGATGATAATTAACATAATTGAATTTTTTTTGTATCAACCAATGTAATTATAATTTTAAATACTCCACCATATATATTCCATATTCTCATGAATTTAGACATGAATTCACGTTCTTTTATTCCTAAAGATATTTTAGTTTTAGATTTCTAGAGAAATAGGACATAATATTACATAGTAAATTCATACATTAAAATTTTAAACTGTTCCACAATATCCATTTTCCTATAATAAGAAACATTAAAATAAAACATGATTTCTTTACATGAAAAATATTCACAACTTTCTGGTTGGATTCTTCTTTTTCTATTACCCATTCGTAAACCCTATGAAAAACATTTAAAAACATTTTATGATTATAAAAAGATCAATAAGTTACATAAAAATAAATGAAAGAAACTATTATCAATGAAAACTCTTAAACACATGAATTCATTTTCACACAGATATAATTCTCACCCTTAAATGTAACGTACACTTACTTTGTGAAAACATGGGGTTTATATAAAAAACATCAAGCATAAAAAAACAATTTATGTGACCTAATTCATCATATTATTACCATACAGACATAAAATTATAAACCTCATGGTAACCAAATGATTTGTAACCCTCACATCAACCTTACAATGTAACCCTCACAGATACCTTTTGATGTAACTATCGTACTTACACTTGGAATAACCATTAAATTCAACTTCCAATATAACCAGGGCATTAGAAGGATATCATGGATCAAACCACCTATGGTTTATAATTGATCCACTTTTCATCATAAATAATTCCCAAAAACTTTAAAAAATTCCTAAAACACGAATACGTGCATCATAAAAATATTCCTCGAGCAAAATAACTTATTTTAAAGAAGTATTGTGCACATACAAAGGAAAACAATACTTTAAAAATAACTAAGTAATATTGTAAATTAGGATTCAAAACATTAATGTTTCATGAAATTTGGAATAACCACTCATACTGTATAATTTAAAAAATATTCTTTTGGAATTATTTAAAAAGAGACATTAAAGAGAATTTTAAAAGGAAAGTCCCTTACATAAAACCTAAAAATTACTTTCTGAAAACATTAGAAATAAATATGAAAATTACCATTTTAAAAACATTAATGTCCATACATTTCATAAAAATCATTATAAATAAATATAAATGGAATTGAAATATTGAGAAAATAAATCTTTAAAACATTTAAAATTGGGGTTTTAGTAAAAATGTCTCTAATCTCAGTTTCAACATCCATAAAATGTGTTAAAACCTCATTTATAATGATTTAAAGAGTCTTATTAAATTTTTCCTGGACTATATTCATATTTATAATACCTTATATTTTCTTTTTGAAACATCTTTCAACCAATTTATTAATAATATTTTGTTCTTTTCATTAATTCAGTTGTGTTCGTTACATGGTATTTTTGTCTGTTCAATATGGATTTTCTTTCTAAAAGTAAGTAATAAACTTGAAGTAGAACTAAATGGTATTAGTGCACTTAAATATTTTTAAATTTTCACATATATCCCTTTTTTCTAACATGAGGATGATTCATTTAATATAATGTTAATGATAGTGGTTTCGTTTATTTTGGTGGTTTTTTTGACCTTCATGAACTTGTTTCATTTTGTTTAATATTATAGGAATATATTAATTATGGAATATGAGAACATATAATATATATATATAGTCCATTTAAAACAATTATAACTGAATTTAAAATTTCCATTAATGTGATAATGGGAAACGAAAACCCATCCTCCACAAAGGAGGTGAATTATCATACCATGGATGATGATTTTGATTTTATGAATAAAAAATGAAGATAAGAGATTTGATGATGTATATACCACTAACACAATAAAATTAAATATTATATATGATACTAGAGTTGTCATAAAACTTTGTAAAGGTGGTGAGGATAAGTTAGAAGTGTGAAATTTTTTAAAAAGAGAAGGAGGAATTTACCTCTTGAATACCATTTCCTTGAGAACTAACTTAAGGCACTTGAAATTTTTCTTTTTATGAGACTAGAGACACTAGTATATGTATAGGGTTGACTAGAAGATAATTTTTAAGAGTATAGTATATATATAAGTATAATGTGATGAAATTATGGGAAGCAAGGAGCCCCCATTTACAATTGAGGTGGGGGAAAATTATGAATTACATAAACTATTAAAAAATAATAAGGCTATTATAGGGTAAAAGACTTCCAAAAGGATAATAAATATAATGGTACTAAATTTTATAACTATTAATATAATTTTTTTATTGATTCTTTTTCTTATTTTTATATAATTTGTTAATATTTATATTCATGAATATCATTTTTTCAAATTTAATGTTATTCATTACTATGACTTTAAAAACATCAATAAAAAGATTTAAATTCAAAAAAATATTATTATATCTTATACATGTAATATTTATATAGATAATTCATGTATTATATTAATTGTTTCAAATTATATTTATTTTTTATAATTTTAATAACATTTATTTTATTGTTCAATTAAGTTAATAATTACTACATCATCATTGTGCATGAATTTAAGGCATTTATTTCTTTCATAAATATTAAAAATAAATTACCATAAAGTATATAAATACATTATATTTTAAAATAATATTAATCATTGTAAATATCTTCTGGAAAACCATATCTGAAAAACTTATACTAATTAAAACTTGTAGTGTGAATAGCTAGACTTTCTATTAAATAAAATAATATACGATGATTAAAGTCATCCAAGGGGATCCAAAATGTCCCAAATTCTAAAAAAATGATTATGTCTTATACTTAACTATCCAAAAATATTTATTCAAATTTTTGGGTCATTTAATGGTTCTTATAATTTTAGTTAATATCATTTTATTAATTTTTCTTCTTCTTTCACAAGCACTGCGTCAGTGTTGCATAAGCATTAAAGTTAATTGTTTTATATATAAAAATTAAAAATAAATTAATATAATAAAAAATAAATTAATTATGTTAAATTTAATCTTTTAAATTAATTCATTAGGTATATTTACTCATATCATTGCCAAGACAGCTTCTTCTATTTTTTTTAATTTAACTTTTCTTGCCTTCTTTGAACATTTCACTTTGATAAGATTCATGTTATATAACTCTAAAATTTTAAAATATAATCTAAAACATAAATCACACATAATATTAAATAAAACAATTGTGAAAATACTTTTTATAACTCAATTATTATGTATAAGGCATAAATTTTGACTTTTCCAACATCGTGCAGGCACTATGTCGTCACTGAAAATGATTTTTATATTTATCATAAAACAATTTATAATTTATATGTTACTTATCATTTTTTATATTTATTAATTATAATATCATTATTTATTAATTCCAAAAGTTTAATATATTTTATATCATAATTATTTCTTGATGATGTTATAAAAATAGAGTATTTTTTAAAAAAATGCACATTTTACTATTCACCAAAAAAATGAATTTTTTAGATAATTCTAAAAATTTAAACATAAAATAATTATGATATGATAAATTAAGAAAACGAAAGTATCTTTTAAAATTAAAATTATATAGTTTTAAAATTAATATTTTAAATATAACCATATAAGAAATTATTTTAATAAAATTATTTCTTTTCTTATTTCAAAATTATTATTTAATTTAAGAATACTAAAAAATATGAAAAAAAGTATTCTTTAATTACCTAGGTTCTTACATTCCCCCGTTTTTGAAGTTTCATCCTTTCAATTTTATTCACTTACTAAACAAATAGAGATATCTTTCCCTTATAGCATTATAAGATTCCCAAGATGCTTCTTCAACCATATGATTTCTCCACAAAACCTTAACTTGGTAAATTAACTTGTTCCATAATAATTTCTATATATAATAAATATTCTAAATAGGATTCTCATTATATGAAATGTTATCTTCTAAATAAATTTTTATAAAGCAAAAAAACATTAGATGAATCTGGAACAAATTTTCATAACATCAAAACATGAAAAACATTGTGTTCCAAGGATAAACTTCGAGGTAAGGCTACTCGGTAGGCAACTGGTCCAACAATATATAGGTTTTAATAAGGACCAATGAACCATGTACTTAACTTTCCATTCTTATAAAAATTACTAACAATTTTCCATATAAATATTTTTAGGAAAACATGATCACCTACCTCAAAAGAAAGGTATTTCCTCCAATTATTTGCATAACTTTTCTACCTAATCTAAGATACCCTCACATATTGTTGAACGATTTTCAAGTTCCCATCCACTTCCTCTACAAATTATAGTCCCATTAACTTCATTTAACCCACTTCATCCCAAAATTTTGGATTTCGATGCCACTTTCCATATAATTCCACAAAAGGTTCCATCTCTATACTTGAATGAAAACTGTTATTACGAGAAAACTAAAATAAATAAATATGATGATTCCATATTCCCTGATAATTCATTGAATAAGATCAAATAATAACCTCCAAATTCTAAATTTTTCACTCGGTATGTCCATCATATTGAATATGAAAAGAAGTTGTGAAATTTAATTCAATTCCCAATGACATCTGAAGGAATTTCCAAAAGATAAAAGTGAACCTGGTATCACGGTCAAATAAAATAGAGACAAGAACTCCCGGTATCATATATATCTCTTTAACAAAAAATAGAGAAAGTTTATCTAATGATGGGGTATCTAAAATAGGAATGAAATGTGCTAATTTAGTTTGTTGATCAATAATAACCCAAATCAAGTTATTACCACCAAAAGTATTTGGTAGCCCCACCATGAATTCCATGGATATTTTTTCCCATTTCTACTCTAGAACTACCAAAGGCTGATATATCACCTTCCTTAATTTTCATTATACATTAACCTTTTTAAAATTAAATCATCTCATGGTGAATTTAGCAATATCTATTTTCATTTCATCCCACCAGTATTACTCCTGAAGATCTCAGTACATCATAAAATTCCTATGATGAATGTAAAACAAAGATCTATGACATTCTCTTAAAAATTATTTCCTTAGATGGGAATCACAAGCGATAAATTCTATCATTCCAAATATGAATATATAATATTTATCAACATTGAATTCAAGAAAAATACCCTTTAAAATAAATTCTACCTTTTTCTATAACTCACGATATTCCTTATGAGCTTTCTTAATTATATCTAATAGAGATAGTTACAATGACACTTAAAACAAAATAGAGTAATTTCTTTCACCGACAACTTTTCGAACAAAATTAATCAAATCATTAATCAAATTTTCATGTTCAACATGTAATAGGTATAATTATGCATTATGTTTTTGACTAAAGGCATCACCAATTTGTTTGATTTTCATGTATGGTAATTTATTATTCAATCATAACACATTATCATTTCTAGAAATATTCTCTACCTCATATTCAATTACTTCTGAGAAAATATATAATTTAAACTTTTATGATCAGTATATATTTAACACTTGGATCTATATAAATTATGTATCCAAATTTTTAAAGAAAAAAACGACAAATGTTAATTCCAGATCATGTATAGGATATTTATCTCATTTGGTTTCAGTTATCTTGAGGAATAATCAATTACATGATCATTCTATATCATAATTCAACCATGTCCCTTGAACAAAGCATCAGTGTAGATGAAAAAATAACCATTTCTCAAGGTCAAGTACAAAAAAAGATCATTGACCAATCTTATTTTTATTTATTGAAAATAATCATCACAATCTTTTTTCCAGAGAAATTTAACTGCTTTTCAAGTTAACTTATTCAGTGGGATAGATGACCGTGAAATATTTTCAATAAACCATTGGTAATATCCCACTAATCCTAGAAAAATTTGAATCTTAGTAACATTAATTAGTATTGTCTACTCATCAAGAACTTCTAGTTGGGAGATATCAACTGTTATTCTATCATTATTGAAAATGTTCCAAAGGAAATAAATTTATTGTAATTAAATATCATATTTGATAAATTTTCTGTATAACTTATTTTTTTGATGGTTTTCAATAAAATCCTAAGGTGTTTTTCATGATCCTCATAAATTTCTGATAAAATGAAAATATCATCAATATAAACAACCAGAAACTTATCAAAATATTCACAGAAGAATTTATTCATAAGATCCAAAAATTTAATAGGGGAATTGTTCAAACCAAATGGAAAAAATACAAACTCATAATGACTATATATATTATGTAATGTAGTATTTGGAAAATCAACCTCCTTCACCTTTATTTAATGGTACCTGGATCTCAAGTAAATCTTGGAAACATACTAAGCTCCCTAGAGCTAATCAAACAATCATCGATATTAGACAAAAGATACTTATTCTTACCTATAATGTTATTAAAAGCTCTATAATCAATAAAAATCCTTATGTAACTATCTTTCTTTTAAACAAAGAAAATAGGATCACCCCATGGTGAAGTGCTGGGATTGATTAATCCTTTATCAAGAAAATCTTGAAACTGCTTTTTCAATTCTATAAGTTCCACTTGAGCCATTCGATAAGGGGTTTTTGAAATTGTTTTATCATCATGAACTAATTCAATATTAAATTAAACTTCTCATTCAATTATAACACCAAAAAACTCATCGAGAAAAACATCTTGGTATTAATTTACCATTAGCATATAATTAATCTAAATAGTTCCCTTTTTCAATAATATGTACAAGATAACTTTAATTTCTATTTTTTAATAGTTTCTTAACTTCTTTATATTTTATTAATTATATAGATTCATTATTACATAAAAAATAAAACTCTTTCTGAACAAAAAAACTTTATTATCTTTCTAATATATCTTATAATTGTAAACAGAAATCCAATCCATACCCATAATTATATCAAACTCGAATAGGGTTAAAAAATAATATTTTGGATAATTTCCTTCCACAAAAAACAATAGAAAGATTTTTATAATTACTTTTTCCCTTAATTCTTCCCATGATATTTTTACCATAAGTTCTAGTTTCATTTAATGGGGTGAAATTTTAAATTTAGTATAAATTTTATTAAAAATGAAAGAATGTGTAGACCTCGTATCAAAAAATACATTATCATAATCTACGTAAATTAAAAATGTACCTAACACCACATAATTGGATAAAACAACATCATATGAAGTAGTGGGAAAAGATTTCACAAAACCATTCTATTTATAGTATGGATGGTTCTCATCATTAAGATCCTTATTTAGAGAGGTATGTGTATAATCCCTCATATCACCACATTTAAATCACTTTATAGTTTCCACATTATAATTTAACTTACCACCACTAAGATGTCTTTAATTAAAATCATGATACATATATCCAAAGATACCACATTATAAGAACTTCCCATATTTTTTAATTCATTCACCAGGGTTCTTTTTAACACACATTCCAACAATCGAGAACTAGATTTTCTTACCTTCATATTTATTTGATTGGTGCTCACCCATTGTCTGTCATCTGGTCATTTTATTCTTGTTGTTTTCAAAGTATATGTGATCATAAAAAAACTTTATTTCTACTTCTCATCACATTGAACAAGTGTCTCATAACTTTTAATTCTATGAACCCAATTCTATTTGATATCTTGGAGTCAATATGGAGTGAAAATAATTGATTTTACTATCAAGATCCTTAAAAATATATGGAGTGTACCTTTCTAATTATGTGAATTTTGATTCATACATGGCCACTAAATTTTCTTCTTTTTATTTAAATCCCTAGATTTACTTTTTAATCCTAAGTCAAACTGAATTAGGAAAATATTTTTCTAGGAAAAGACATAAATTCATCCAATTTTGATGCATCAATCTCTACTCTTTCCATGATATTATTAACCATTGACCTCCACTGGACGGATCCACCTTCAAAACAAAATATATAAATATTAAAATTTTAATTATTGGAACACCCCATGACATCAAATATCATTTCCCATTATTTAATCCACCTATAATCTTCCACTATGTCATAAGATCAATTAAAAGAAGGAGGTTGTTACCTCATAAAATGTTTCACTATCATTATATTCTTTTGTGGTATCTCTGGATATTCTCTTGTATGGATTCCACCACCATTTATTGCCTACATAAACCTATCCCTTAATATCAGAAACTAATTGGATACAATTCACACCATTCTAGGATGTGGATTTAGAAATATATCATCATCTTAGTGCCTTCTTACTTCATCTTTCCTGTTTCTTCTGGAAAAAACATTACATAATTAAGATGAAGAAACATGCCAATATTTAAATAATATATCCTTTAAACATAACCATAAAGTAAACAAATCATTTATGTTATTCTATTAAAATTATCCTTACCCATAAATTATATAAAAAAATTATTTGATACCAACTGTAAGGACCCAATCATATATATTACATATTCTATTGAATTTAGACTAGAATTCACATTCATTGAGTCACAAAGATATTTTAGGTTTATAGTTTTAGAGAATTATGAGATATTGCTACATTATAAATAGATACATTACAAATTTAAACGTTTACACAGTATCCATTTTTTCCAATAAATAAAATTCATTAAAATAAAGCATGATTTCTTTTCATGAAAAATCTTCACAGAATTCAACATGGATTCTTATTTTCAATTACACATCCATAATCCCTATTAAAAACATCTTAAAACTTTAGATAATAAAAAAATATAAGGGACATAAAAATAAAATAAAGAAACCATTAGTCTGCGAAAAATTATAAACACATGAAATCATTTTTACAAAGATATACTTTTCACCTGTAAATTAATATACAATTACTTTGTGAAAACATTTTGTTTCCATAAAACATAAAATCATAAAAACCCTATTTAGGTAACTTGAGGAATAATTTTATTACCATACATACTTAAAATTGCAATCCTTTTGACTAAAATAGGATTTTTAACCCTCAAATATACCTTATAATGTAACCCTCATGGCTACCTTATGATGTAACTATCACAGTTTCACTTGAAATAACCATTACAATCAACTTAAAACAAACCCAATTTCTTGGAGGTCTATCATGGACCCACCATTCTTAGGTTTATAACATAACTTCCTGTAATCATAATAATTTCCCACTAATTGGAACATAATCATATAATAAGAATGTTATCTTCATAAAAATATTCTTGAGGTAAATCACTTATTTTAAAGGAATACTTTTCACGTACAATAGAAAACATTTTCTCTGAAAATTAACATTTCATATTGTGAATGAGGATTCAAAACATTATTGATTCATGAAATTAGGAACAACCAATCATATTGTATAAGTTAAAAAATATTTTTAAGTTTTGTAGAAAGAGATGTTAAAGATAATTTTAAAAGGAAAGTCCCTTACATAAAACCTTAAAAAGATTACTTTTAGAAATCATTTGAGAAAAAACATAAAATTACCATTTTAAAATATTCACATCAATACATTCATAAAAATAATTATGAAAACAGAGACATGGAGGATCATTATTTATAATTTAATCTTTAAAACATTTAAAATGGGGGGGTTTAGTTAAAGAGTCCCTTATCTTAGGTTCAATTTCCTTCAAATGTGTTAAAACCTCATGAATAATGGTATAAAGAGTGTTATTAATTTATTAAAAACCTATATTAAAATTTATAGTACCATATATGATATTTTTTATAATATATTTTCACCCATTTATTAATAATATTTTTTTATTTTCATTATTTCAGGAGCATTTGTTTCATGGATTCATGGTTGTTTCATTATGGATTTTCTTGTCAAATGGAAATAATAATCCAAAAGAGGAAAGAAGTTGTATTAATACACATATTGATTTTAAAATTTTCCCATGCATCTGTTTTTATTTATAACATAATGATGATTCATTTGATAAAACATTAATGATAAAAGATTAGTTTATTTCTGTGTTTTTTTTACCTTCACGAACAAGTTTCATTTTGTTTAATATTATGAAAATATATAAATTAGAGAATGTGAGATCATAATATATATATATATATATTAAAGTAATTTTAAACAATTATAACTGAATTTAAACTTCTTATGAATGTTGTAATGGGAAACGAAAACCCATCAGCCACAAAAGCGGTGAGTCGACATACCATGGATGATGATATCATTTTTAAGAATGAAAGGAGAAGATAAGAGATTTTTTTATGGATATGCAATTAAAAAAATAAAATTAAAGTATATATATTTTATTTTATTTGTCCTAAAACTTTTGATACGGTGTGAGGATAAGGTAGAAGTGAGAAATAATTTAAAAGAGATGAAGGGCAGAATTTACCTCTTGAAAATCATCTCCTTAAGAACCTCCTTATGGAACCTAAAATTGATCATTTTTTGAGACTATAAACATTATAATTTATACAGGTATGTGTAGAATATGATTTTTCAGAGTATGGTTGAACTATAAGGCTCAAGCTGACGAAATTAAGTCAAGGAAGGAGTCCCCTTTTATAATTGAGGTGATGGCCAATTTAGGAATTACATATAATTATTAAAAAATAATAATGTTTTTAAAGGGGTAAAGACTTCCAAAATTTCAACAAAGATCATGGGATTACATTTTAGACCAAATTATAGACAATTTGTCCTTATTTAATATTTTATGATTTCTAAATAATTTAAAAAATATTATATTCATGAAATATCATTTTTATCAAATTAAACACTATTCATTATTGTGAATATAAAAACATCAAATAAAAGATTAAAATTTTAAAAAAAATTATAATATCTTATTTATATCATAGTTTCTAAGATAACTTGTGTATTATCTTATTGTTTTAAATTATATATGTTTTAATATTTTTTATATCATTTATTTAATTTTTCAATTAAATTAATTATCACTGCTTCATTATTGTGCAATAATTAATGTCATTTATTTCTTTCCTAAAAAATAAAAATATATTAACCTAAAGAAGATAAATATTTTATCTTCAAAAATAAAATTTATGTTCTAAATTATATTCTAGAAAACCATATATTAAAATTTTATACTCACTAAAAACCATAGTTTGAACAACTTGACTTTTGTTAAATAAAATATTATAAGAGGATTAAAGTACTCTAAGTGTATCCAAAAGGTCCCAAATTCGAACCGAATATGATTATGGAAAAAAATTACTTATCAAAAAATATGTATCCAAATTTTAGGGTCATTTAATGGTTCTTTTACTTTTAATTGAAATCATTTTATTAATTTTTCTTATGCTTCACAAGTACTACGTCAGTGTTGCATATTTATTAAAGTTAGTAATTTCATATACAAAATTTTAAAATAAATAAAGTTGGTTTAATAAAATATTTTATATTCATTATTTTTGTATATTTACTCATATCTATGTCAAGAAAACTTCTTTAAATTTTTATTTTGACTTTTCGTCCTTGCACAGGTATTTCAATAAGATTCATGTTATATAACTCTAAAATTAGAAAATATAAGCCAAAAATATAAATCATATATAATAATTAATAAAAAATCATGAAATGACTTTTTAGAACTCTATTATCATCTATAACGCACTAATTGGTAATTTTCTAATGTTACGTAGGCATTGTGTCGTCATTGACAATGATTTTTATATTTATCATGAAATAATTTATAAATTAAATGTTATGGATCATTTTTTAAGGTATTTTAATTATAATATCCTAATTTCTTCATTCCATAAGCTTAATAAATTTTATATCATAGTTATGTATTAATGATGCTACCAAAATACTGTATTGTTAAAAATTTGTATTTTTTCCAATTTATTAAGAAATAACTATATTAGAAAATTTTCACAATCTCACCATAGACTAATATTGACATACTGAATTAAAAAATGAATTTTTATTTTCGAATTTAAATTCCATATTTTTTTAATTAATATTTTAAATATGACCATATAATAAATTAGTTTAATAAAAATATTTACTTTTCTTTAATAATTTCTATTTAATTCAAGAATATAAATAAATATAAAGATAAATTATTATATAAGTACCTATTTTGTGCCAATAATGTTTGGTTTACCCCCCCCCCCCCCCCCATGTAAAGATAAATTTTATGGCATAAACATTATATTCCTTAGTTTCCTATCATGAAAAACCTGATCTGCTCCATGAACATAACAAATTTGTTTATCATGTTTAATTATTTATTGTGTTTATTTAATATTTATTAAATATCAAGATAGTATTCAAAAAGTATGTTCACTATTTTAGTAACCTTATCTTGAGTTTATTAATTATACATCAACCAGATCTAACAAATAAATAATATCACAAACACACCATGTATGATTAAAATTAATACAAATAAAGAAAGGGGAAAAGATAATTCTTTTCATAATGTATGGAATCTATGTTTCTAAAGAAAAATTCTCCTCAATTAAGTTGGAAATTTTTGATGTCCCACAATACATCATTAATTAAAATTCTTTACCATGTATATAATTTATAATAATTTTTTCTTAAAATTAACAATGCAAAATTATAGTATAACACAATTATAAAGTCAACCCCATAGAGACTATTTATCCCTAGCTTGAAACTTTGATTCAAAAGTTAAGACTCCAAATTTTAATGATTAAAAATAATAATAAAACAACATGAACAATATATGAATTAATGAGAGTGTATTGAGTTTTTATTATCATTATTAAATCCAAGTAAACCTATGGTCTAGTATTTAATTTCTAATTACTAAATTCCCACTTTCATAGGATCAATTACTATAATTGATTTACTACAACGACCTCCAAAAGGGGATCACGATGGAGCTCGCAAAAGCGATGCAGTGTAAAACCCTAAACCTGGTATCGACCTAATCTTCGTCGATGGCTGGTTTCGATCCGCAATGGGAATCCCCCCCCCCTTGGCTACTCTGGCGACCTTAGATTCTGAATCTTCTAAAATTGAAGTGGGGAATCTTGAGGTTCCACTTTGGACTTTACCTGTCTCCTTCCGCGATGCACTTCAAGGCTCGGATCTCAGTAGCAAGAAGGAGCATAGACCTCCACTGTTCAAAAAACTAGAGGATGGTGGATTCTCCTTTGAGGCAGATCTCGAAGCGCTGAAGCAAAGGGAATCATTGTGAAAATAATCGGTTCTTGGTCGTGTCGCCTACAGCACAGGTGACCGACCCTTGTCCCTAACAGATCTCAAAAGCAGAATTCCACATTGCTGGAATTTGGCCAATTGGAAGATGATCCCCATCGGCAAAGGGTATTATCATATTCTTCTCAACTCTAAGGAGAAACTCAAATAGGTTTGTAGAGTAGGTAATATTCATCTTAAACCAGGTCTCCTTAGAATTTCAATTTGGGATGTCTCTTTTAATCCTCACACACATAGGAACTCTTTGGCACAAGTTTGGATTCGTGTTCATGGTCTTAACTGGTTCTTTTGGCACCCTAAGATCTTAAATGACATAGCTTCCTCCATAGGTTCTCCCATTAAAATTGACCATATAATGTTGAATGGAGACCTTGTACTTTTTTCTAGAATCATGGTTGAGTTGAATTTAGCTTATAAACTGCCTTTGGTCATAAACATCAATGCTCCCAACTATAGAACTGATATCAGGGTAGAATATGAAAGGAAACCTCCTTTTTGTGAGGTCTGCAAATTGATAGGGCAATGTTGCTAACTGTAGAGTGGTTAGAAAGCAAGTTGACCCCCTATTGCAAATGATTGGAAAGAAATCAAACATAATAAGAAAGGTAAAGCTATGATAGAGAAAACTGACCCACCTATTAAGAAACATGATGTTTGGGTCATGACATCTAATAGCTTTGCCTCCCTTAATGGGAAATCATGGGGAAAATTAGTGGAAGAAGAAGAAAATATGGGGGCTGAAACTTCTAACAACTTGTAGGTTAATGGAACTACTATTGACAGCAATAAGCCCCCCACTTCCCCCCTTTTGAATCCTAATGACCCTGCACATAATGCCTCTGCTTTGAAGATGAACTCTTGCAGGATCATTGAAAACTCTGGAACTGTATCTGGTTTGGATAGGGCTGGGAAAGATCTCAAATATCTGAATGTTCTAGGAAGTTAGCAAGAGGACCCTTCCTCTCGTGATGGCCCCACTAATTTACTTGTTAACTTGGAAAAATCACTAGAAAGAGGTAACCCAGTTATTATTCCGCATGATTCTGCTGATAATAGTAATATTACTGCCTGTGTGAACCATAATATGACTACGAAGATCACAAACTATGTTTCTGACATGCACATCAATGAGAACCACAACAATGTCCCTACTGAAACTCTTACTGATGTTAATGATTCTGCTGCTAAAACACTTATCATTGTCCCTGAAAAATCGAATATGATTGATCAGGCTGTATATCCTGTTTCAAGCATGCAGATTGAGGCAAATGTTAACACTATTTCTATTGTATTAAGCCCTTATTTTCATGCTCCTGACCCCCTCTCTACTGAAAAATCTTTGCATGTCTTACCTCTGTCTGATTACCCCCATAGGGAGACATCCACACCCCCTTTAGGGCAGCAGGACTCTACTTCTATACAGTTACAACTTTTCACCCCTGCTTCTCTCCCTATGCTAGATGACTCCCCCTCTCCCTTGACTAAATCCCCTAATCTCCTTTCCCCTAAACACAAATCTACTCCGGACTCAACTGGAGCACTAAAACCTAATGTTGATCCTGCTAAAAAAACAAATCCAGAACACTCTCAGAATTGTTCTACTCAACCTGTAACTCCTGATACCACTATTTAGGTTCATTCTGTTGAGCCTTCTATGCTTAACTCCTCAACTTCCAATGTCATATCAATTGAGAACAAATCGGAATCTACTTCCCCCCCCCCTCTTATTAGAAGATCTAAGAGGAAGAAGAATTCTGGTAAATCCAAGAAAAGGGGTTCTAACCCAAAACATAAGTAATAATGAATCTCCTATTTTGGAACTACCAAGGAATTTTCAACAATGACACCTCCATAACTCTTAGGAGGCTCTTAAACACTCATAAACCTCAGTTGTTTGCCATCTCGAAACCCAAGGTCAATTTCAATCCTAATTTCATGAGACTTGGATCTCTTCATTACAACTTCTTATGATCCTGAAAAAATGGTCCTTTGACGGACTCTATGTGGATCTTTTATCACTCCTCCCTTAAAAACATCAATGTATTTAAAACCGCTGAACAACATTTCACTTGTGATTTTATCTGGAATGATCAGCACATCTATTGCATGATGGTATATGTCAATAATAGGTATCAGCAAAGAATAAATCTTTGGCAAGATCTTCTTTACATGGATAACTCAATTCAAGATCCATGGGTGATTAGTTGTGACTTCAATGCTATTCTTAGTCCCACTGAAAAAATTGGACCCTCACATCTTTCTATATCCACAAGAGAATTTAGATCTGCTATTAAAGACTGTAATCTCTTTGAAGTTAACCTTACTGGGGAGAAATAAACTTGGTATAGAAGACATTATAATAAAACTGTTTCCAGTAAGCTTGACAGGGCCTTTATTAACATGAAGGCCCTGGACATCTGGGATAATATCTCTTGTATAACGCTTCCCAGGCTCAATTCTGACCATCACCCCATCTTACTCAGCTCTTTATCTAAAGAACACAGAGCTCCCCTTCCTTTCAAATTCAATAATGCTTGGTCTCTAAACCTTGACTGTGTTACTTTGATTAATAACACTTGTAATTCTATGAACCATCATCATGAATCTTTTTCCTGTATCTTCAAATTGAAAATTTTAAAACAAGCTCTCAATGGTTGGTGTAAAACCAAGAGCTTACAAATGGATTCTAACATCACCTCTCTTGAAGATGAGCTTAATAAAATCCAAACTTGTAGTACCAACTCTGATTTTACCCTTGACCCTCAACTGGAGTTCAATATAGCTCTTAATCTAAACACTTTACTCACCTTCACGGATAAAATTTGGAAGAAAATGTTTAAGACCAGATGGCTGATTGATGGGGATAGAAATACTAAGTTCTATAACTCTCTCCAAAGAACCCGAAAATCCAATCATCCACTTACTAAACTAATTCACAATGACTTGATCATTGACTCAGAAGAGGCCATCTCATATCATGTTGTCTCTTACTTTAATGACATTTTCAATGGCCCTGAGATAAACATTGATCTCGATCCCAATATTATTCCCTTAATGGTGGATGAGAAAGACAATGACTCTCTCTTAGCTATTCCTTTGGAGAATGAAATTAAAGACACTATCTTCAGCTTAAAGCCAGATAGTGCTCTCGGACCGAATGGCTTTAACAATGGTTTCTATCAAAATCACTGGGACACCCTTCGTTCAGATGTTTGTAAACTGGTGAGGTCCTTTTTCACTCACGGATATCTTCCTTAGGGTATCAATGCTCAATTCCTCACCTTAATACCTAAGGTTGATAATGGTTCTGAAATTCATCAATTTAGACCGATTGATCTTATCAATACCCTATACAAGATCATTACCAAAATCATTTCCAACAGATTGGTTCCGATTTGCAACAAAATTGTTTCATGGAATCAGTTTGGCTTCATCAAAAACAGATCCATCCAAGACTACATTTGTCTTGCCTCAGAATGTACCAACATCCTAAATAAAAAAAATAGAGGAGGTTGTGTTGCCATCAATCTTGATTTTAAAAAAGCCTTTGATACCATTGATTGGAGATTTATATTTGGAGTCTTGGATAACTTTGGTTTTCATGAGATTTTTATCAAGAGAATCAAGACCTTATTTCAATCAGCTATCATTTCCATTTTAATAAATGGAACCCCTCAAGGTTTTTTCAAATGTTCTAAAGGTGTTAGATAGGGAGATCCTCTTTCGTCCATTCTGTTTGTTATTGCGGAAGAATACTTTAGTAGACTCATTCATAATCTGGTCGATCAAAATAAACTTAAACCCATTCAAGCCGCTAGAAACCTCAATGTCACCACTCACCTCCTCTATGCTGATGATATTATTTTGTTTTTAAAGGGAGATCAAAGAAATATTCAATTTCTTAAGCAAGCTATCTCTCATTATGAGAGCATTTCTGGCCAAACTATTTCCTGGATCAAATCTCATATTTTCTTTGGAAAAAATTTCCCTGTTAGAAGGAAAACCACTATCACCAGTAACCTTGGAATTAAAGAAGGTTTCTTTCCCTTCACGTAATTAGGAGTCCCAATTTTCTAGGGACGTCCTAAATCATTTTATTTCTCAAATATCACTGATCAAATCATAAATCAACTCTCTACTTGGAAGAGGAAATCCCTTTCCATGGCTGGTTAAATTTTTCTTGTCAAATCAACCATTGTCTCTAAGTTGGTTTACTCGCTCATGATTTATAAATGGCCCATAGGTACTTTCAAGAAAATCAATACCTATATAAAAAATTTCATTTGGATGGGAATTATCTTTGAAAGGAAACTCATCACCATCCCATGGAAGACCTGTTGTAAACCTCTTGATAATAGAGGCATTGACATCAAAAACATAAAATTGTTCAATGATGCCCTGCAAGTGAGATTCACTTGGAATCTCATTAATAGCAACTCTAAAGATTCTGAATTTTTAAATCATAGATTCCTAAATAAACTTTTAAAAGTAAATTTTAATTTAATTAACTCCTCGATCTAGACCTTTATTAGAAACTCTTATTAGAAGATTATGGCTAACTCTAGATGGATGGTCAGCACTGACTCTAACATTAAATTCTGGTGTGACAACTGGATGGGTAATCCTTTAATTTTTATACATCCTCCTAATAACACTCATGTAGACACCAACCATACTATTAAAGATGTTATGAAACTTCATAGGCATGATATCCCCAACAACATTGCTCAAATCATTGAAAATTATACCTTCTCCATTTCTGGGGACTTCCTTGTTTGGGAACCTACTCCCAATGGCATACTTGACTCGAAAAATTTCTACATGCACAACTTATCTGGCAATGATCCTAATTATAATGGGTGAGAACCTTCAATAAGACTTGGATCAAACCCTCTAGGTTCACCCTTATTTGGCGTATTTCTCATAATAGATTGCCCACTGAAACTCGACATCAAGCCTTTGGCATTCAACTTTGCTCAAAATGTCATTTATGTAATCAGCACAGGGAGGATTCTGATTATCTTTTCTTGTCTTTTTCTACGGCCTCGGCTCTATGGGACTACATCTTTGAGCTTTTTAATTGTTCATAGTCCTTATCTGACCCTATTTGTTTACTTTTGAAGAAATGTACTAAACATGAAGCCTCTCAGCAAGTCAAAAAATTGTTTCTTGCGGCAGTGGAGGAACTACTACATGAAATCTGGTATGTAAGAAATGATCTTGTCCATAATAATCACTCTTTCAGTCTCAATGAAGGAAAAGATCAAATTCTCATTGTGATACATGAAGCTGCCTCAATTTGAAAAGATTGTTGCATCAATTATATTGGAGACTTCGAGATCCTCAGACGTATCCATGTCCCATGTATTTTCTCGAAGACCAAGCACCCCTTTAAAGTATTCTGGCAACCTCCGATGCCGGGTTGGATTAAAGTGAATGTCGACGATGCCTCAAAAGGCAATCCTGGACCTGCCAGCTGTGGGGCCATTTTTAGAGATTCTGCTGACAATTGCCAACATTGCTTCTACAGTGGGTGTGGGATTGCCTCATCCATTGAAGCGGAGATGCTAGGAGTTATCCATGCTGTTGATTTTTCTCTCCAAAGAGGATGGCGAAAACTGTGGATTGAAAGTGATTCTACCACCATTGTTCAAGCCATTTGGAATGGAGTTATTCAACTCTCCTGGCTGCTCACTATGCGTTGGATGAATTTCCTGAATTTTCTTCAGGATATTGAATACATTGCCACACATGTCATCCATGAAGCAAATATTGTTGCTAATGCCCTTGTCAACAAAGGTGTCCACCAGAGCATGATTTGGTTGGATGCACTTCCAAATGATTTACTTCACCTCTTTGAAAGAGATTGTAATAAAATCCCATCCTTCTGACTCATGTAAACTATTGTTTCTTTAATTAATAAATGGTGCTTTGGTCTTTGACTGAGGCATTACACAAAAAAAATTGATTTACTAATTAGGTGACCCAAAACCATATTAAAACAAAATCCAAAGTTAAGAAATAATTCAAGAAAAGGGACCATTTTTTACAAGAATGTTCATCAATCAATAAGCAATGATCAAGAATGAATGTTGGGACCACTAAAATATGCTATGATACCCGAGCCACCATGAGAGAAGAGTGAATCAGGGTGATGAAAAATTAAAACATTCATTATATCCTCACCTTCTATTGTGTATTCTAAGTATTAGAAGTAATGTGTTTTAAATTATCTCCACATTAAATACACCCACACTGAATATGTAAATACTATAAATAGTGTGATGTGCATAAGAACATAAGTGTTTTACTTAGTTCCCCAAAAAGGACTCCGTATAAAGAGCATAAATATAGTAATATGTTAGTTTATAATAATCCAATATCATTACTTGTTCAATGGAGATAAATTTTTAATCCAATTCACTCCTCATAAATTCACACTACCCTTATTATAATGTTTGGTGATTGGTCACTGCTCGCATATGGGACACTCCCTATTTTTCCCCCTCTGTACACTACTTCAGGAAAGGAATCATTTTATAAACATGTAAGTATCTTAAATTATTATAAGGTACTAATATAAATTATTTCATATGACTCTAGATTTTATGCATCATCAATTCCTGCCATAGTTCTTCCTTGATTTCCAAGCCAGGTACATTCTAATACTTGATAAGGTAGCTGAAATATTCCACTCTAAATGATATATATAGTAAAAAACACTACCTCTATATTAGATTGTCTTAAAAATAGTAATTATCCCAACTATACTTTATATTCTTCAATAAACGAGATTAAGTAATGTGATTACATGAATCAATAGGATTCCTTTAATGAACATGATGTGTTAGTTTATATACTATCAATTTATCTCTCATATTCTCCTTCACTAAAAAACTGGATGTCACTATATCACTCTATTATTTAAAATTATAAAAACGAATATTATAGAAGTAATTCCAAAAACACTAAACCTTAAGTAAATTATTGTTTTTCTTGTTATCTATTGAATCTTTTGGGTCCATTCCATGTGTCTTAGATAATTCAGTGTGGTCAAATCTATCCAAAAGAGTCAAGTCTCTCACCCAATTTTCAAATTGTATCTTAATAAAATTGAATTTTTATTATAATATAGCAAGAAAAGAGAAGGTTGATAAGGGGGAGGAGTGTAACTATGGGGGAGTAATGTGATGAAGACAATGGGAATCCCCTTGGATGATATTAATATAATCTTTTGGTAATGATCCAAAATTCAAAAAAATGATCAACTCCATTTCCTGATCACTTTTTGAGAATATAAGATTCTCCACTTCATTTCCTTATCCACAGGTGTGTAGGATTTCATATTATGAGGAAACAATATTACAAAATTTCTTTATAGTATATGAGATGCTCCAATGACTTTAGTGGATTTCAAAGAGAGCATTAACAAACAAGGAGGAGTTTGATTTAATAGAGGAAAGGGATGTATTATTAGACCTGAAAATATTGATACTAGTGAGAATATATTGACCTTACACTTGGAGCAAGGATCCCTATCTGGATAATGAAAATAAATCAGTGATAACGGATTAATTTCCATCCCAAACTATTCCTCCTCTGTACACACTCCCTTTGATGTAGGATTCTTCAGTGTTGAGTTTGAATCTATGTTTTAGAGGCTTTCATCAAACCCAATCTCCATAAACTGTTGGTCTATTAGGGAAGCTTACATAAATAGTTTTAGGCATCTATATTTAAACCAAACCTAGAAGAATAAAATACCTGAAAAGGTTTATGAGGTAGAGAACCTGCTTCAGAAACCTAATTTTGAGGTGGCTTCTACTAGGATAGATTCTTCGGTGGCGAAAAGAATTCCAAGTATCCCATGTCACTGAATATCTTTTTTTAAAGGTAATACTTCTACCTTGATCATTAATAATAGTATATGTATAATCAATAAAATATAATGATAAAAAAATAACAAATTTTCAACTATCATACATCCCCCTGAGAGTGATCCAAATTAAATGTTCCCAATCCCTTTCCAAAAACAAATAGAGAATAGATTTACATCTAGCACTTGATTAGAAAATTAATTTTAAAGTGAGTTTAATACCTTTCCTTTAGGCATTATCATCTGTAGTAAGAAATGAATCTATGATATGCCAATGTGTAAAATTAAATTTTATGGTGATTTTTTTGCACTAAATTTTACTGGCTAGATAGTTGTGGATTTTTTGAGAATAAATCAAATCCCAAAAAGAGACATAAGGGAAGTATACAAAACATGATATCTATAAGATGAAACAATTAGGCTCATTAGCTATAATAATGGTGTTGTAGGGGTATTTTTTATCATCATTGAGGACCACTTCCAATAAAAAGGAAAAATTTGATGGCTAACTAAATCCATTTTATGAAATAGGGTATTCGAGGAAGAATAGAGGAAGGCCATCCTAGTTATCCTTAAAGAAATAGGTGTCACATCTTCCAATAATATAGATACAGTTGTTAAAATAACTTTGATACTATCTTTTAGGCCTCAGCAGAGATAGGATCCTAAGGACCCCCCACCAAAAAACTAGAGAAGTCCTATGTTTCTTCCTAATGAACATAAACCAAAGAGACTACCTAACAAGCCATACTTTCTTACAGGAAAGTGATATTTTTATATATATTTATATGGTTAATTCCCCCCTCAATGAAAATTTTGGCTTTCCATCCTATATAGAGAAATTATTTCACCCTTATTGATGAGAATAAAAAATAGAAGATTTAATAACACGTTCATTATTATAAATAATTGTCTTTGGATTCTTTCAAACTGATAGGACAAGCATCAGGATAGAATAAGGTGCACTATTTATAAGAGTGATATGCCCCCCCAAAAGAAAAAAAATTATATTTTTTAATTTAATATACTTTCATTGGTTTTTTTAGGATTACACTTAAGTGGTGAATTTTAATACTTAATTTCAAATTGGGGCATCGAGATAATCCATATGTAATTATCTCTCAGTGACTCCTAGCATCTCCTTGATGATTTTCGAATTTATGTAAGTGAACGTTTTTAAGATAAATACATTAATTTTTTTGGTGTTGATGATTAGACCACTCTTGCAATAGTATATATGGATATACCCTTTAACTCCACAAACCATGACTTACATATATTAAACTCATGATAAATTTGATTGTTTTAATTTTTGAGTCTTTATACTTGGATCATTATATGATGTGTTGTTTATGAAACCATTGTTTTTTAAATTTTTAAAAGCTTTATAATTTCTACCAAGAAAAAAATTTTGATCCATGGCTTCCACCATGACTAATTTTTCATTTTTATATAAAATATTTAGTAAAAAATTATATTAAATCATTACAAGTGATTTTTTCAAGAATCTCGTAATATTTGATATTCCAATATAAGGTCTGTTATGGCATGGTCACCTATATCTCCTTATTTTTTCAATCATATATGTAATCCATGATCAATAACCTATAAGTATCATGATCAACTCACAATTTCATCTTGCTATAATCATTATGATTAAACAATGACATGAATTATAGCATGATGAATTTGAAAATCCCTTTTTCCCATATATCAATGATGAAAATTATCCTCATTTTCATCTTTCTTCTAGAACATAATGATTTTAATAGAATCTACAATAAATAAAACACATTCCATTATGATAATATATAATAAACCATGACATAGTCAACTCCATTTCCACAAGGTATGTTATATTCAACAAAAATAGCCTCTAATATCCTTCAAACTTATTCAATCATCCTCATACTTCACCTAATTCCTTAATAGGCTATAATAAATTTTGTTTCCCATTTAGAGATTTAATAAAAATCATATCATAAATCTTTATTCATCATGTGATCATTAACTTAACAATTTTATAATTATCCTTTCTATGTTGTGTTACTTTCACTATATATTTTCTATAGAATTAATTAAGTCACAATATTGAATTGCATACATGCTCTCCTAATATTCCATGCATCACAAATATCATCACCATATATCAATTATATTAAATCCTTTATTCATCTAAAAGATTTTTCATTCCTTATTTTTCTATCATTTACATGTATTTTCCCATTAATAATCACCATAATCTATTAACATCGTTAATTAAAAATTAATCTATATTAAATTGATAAATAATCCAAAATACAACCATTTATTGATAATAAAGAAATAATAAATGATGTAAAAGGATAATTGAATGGATAAAGCCAAAAATAATCACCATTAAAAATAATAATTTAATTATCCAATCACCCTTTATTATAAAACTATGGAAAAAATATCTACCCATCATGTTTTCAAGAGAAAACAAATCTTGATCTATAAAAGAAATGAAGTAGGTTCCATAAAAAACCTATATATTAAAAACTAGTATTCCTATATCCTTTTAATATTTTTATCCAAGTACTTTGGTGAATTGATGATTTTTTGTTGTGTGTTCCTCTTAATTCACTAGGAAAATGCCTCCTTTTATAGAGAAAATTCACCTATATGTCTCGTATATCTCTCCATATGTTATCCCTTTTAATTTATATTAAAAGTACATAAAAGTAGAAAAAATAAATTGAGCGGGGCATACCAAATATCTATACATATTTTTAAGGTCATAGATTCCCCCTGAGGACATTCACTTATCATTTATTAGGTATTGGTAAGTCCTAGATGTGATTCTATTAATTTAGAGTTTAAAGAATGTTTATGATGTATTAAAATTATAGTTTTAAATTAATTATTAATTTTTAATGTTAATATATAATTCCAAATGAAGTTATATGATTCTATGTTTAATATGAAATTTAAAAGAGAATGAATTAATTTTAAAGTGATTTTGTATTTTTCGGGTTTTGAAAAACTTTTGGATAATTTTAGGAATGGCCCCAATAATTTAAGAGTTTTATAAATCCTAAAATTGAATTAGTTATTTTATTCCATAAGATTCATTAATTAGGTTTCATAATATTCTATTTTTATTTTTATAAGAGTCATGTAAGTTCATAAGTGTCATTCCTTGCATCGTAAGAGTCTTTCCCTTTACCACATTTCATTTTAGAAGAGTAAATGTGATTATATCAGTGTCATTTCACATTTTCTTAATAGTCATTTTGGACTTAAATAAGAGATATTATAATTATGTTAGAGTCACATAATTTCTATAATAGTTATTTAATATTTCCATAATATTCATTTCAGACTTCTATAAGAATAATTGAATTTCTATAAATGAATTTTTATTTCCATAAGGGTCATTTTGGTTTCTATGAGATTCAATTTGGTTTCTATAGGATTCATTAGGACTTTCATAAGGGTCATTTAGTTTCTATAAAAGTTGTTCAATTTTCCTTCAGATCCATGGTTTCCTATAAGGGTCATTGTGAATTTCTATAAGAGTCATTTTTGAATTTGTAAGGGTTTTGGATTCTTATAAGATTCATTTGACTTTAAAAAGAGTTAATTCCCTATTGTAAGATTCATTTGATATCTTAATGGTCTTTACTTAAAGAGTTTTCCATAAATTCTATTTACAACTAAAATCATATTTTATTATTTAAAATATCTTTTAAAATTATAAAATCTTTAAAAATAGTATTTGGTTTTGTAAATAAATTCCCTTCAACTGAGGAGATTTAAATCCATGATTTTGTAGAGTTTCAATATTAATAATAGAAATATAATTAAAATACGAAATATTAAGGTGGATTAAAGGTACGTTCACCAAGTTTAAAGTGTAAATTCTTGGGAATATCACCACACAAAGTGGAATATATTATTTTAAATTATTAGGAAGTCCCTCTAATTTGAGTCTTAAGTAATCCCTCACTAGGATTAATAGAACCTTCTCTTTTAATTTAATTTAGTGGGTTTATAGATTTTGTAAAAATAACTCTCTTCTTATTCTTATTCACTGAGTTATTGAATTATATTTTGAGATAGGGGATTCAAGAACTCTCCCTTTTATTTTTGTGTAAATAATAGAATTACTATTTTTTCTCCTTGACAAAATAGAATAAATTAAGATAAAATAAAGATAATGAGAAACTGTAATAATTAATTTGAATAGGGAAAGTGATTTTTCTATAATTTATGAATTTGGGCTATTTCATGTGGGAGATAACCATTTTCATTACATTATATTTTATTTTCTAATATTAATTTATTATTATTGTGATTCATTTTTTATTTAAAAACATGTTGTATTATAATGGTTTTATGTTGAAAACACCCTTAACAAAAGTATAAAATCTCAAAGATAGTAATGGATGGGTTTTTTGGATAATTTGGATATACGGTGTTTCATATGATATCTAAAAATAATAATATTTATGAAAAAAATAATGAAAGATTATTTCTTATGTGTTCATTTATGATTTTGGTTGTATTTTATTGTGATCGGCTAGGTAGTTTTGTTATGAGTAAATTTCTTGGCCCTGGGATGGTGTAACTATTGTGGTGGAAGTAATTGTGAGGATAGTTTTTAAGGGGGTTCATTTTGTGTAAATTATGGTGTATATTGGTGTATATTTTAGTGGAAGTAATTTTGGTGGGTGATTAGGTGTTGCGGGGTTATATAAGCTGACACTTGGTGATATAGAATAAAATATGAAGAAAAATATTAAACTAGAAAGTTGGATGGAATTAAATTAGTAGTTATTCTTTATTAATGAAAATCAAGGGTAAAAGGATAAAATAAATTGGGTGTTATCAAATGAATTATACGTTATTAATATAGATTAATGAAAGTTATAGTGAACATAATATTGTAAAAAATGATAAATATGGAAATGGTTGATTAAATGATTAATGATGAATTTATGGTTTTTTATGGTTTATTTTTTATGGGAAGTTGGTGGGATGGTGTGGTATTTTAGAAAATGTCTTGTAAAATTTTTTATTATATAACTATGGTTATGGTTTATCATAGTAACTCCTTACTAAGGAACCCTTTAGGGTGGGCTTGAGTGTCTATGATTTGTATATTTTACTTTCTTTTGATTGTTTATGCACCCCACCTGAGTTAGATGAATTTACTAATAGCTAATGGTTTTGGGTTATGTGTGTCTTACCCAAACATCCAGGTTATTATTGACTACCCTCTCTTCCCCCCTCTCTCTCTCTTCCCAAGATGGTTATTCATAGGTTGTGATTTACAAAATTTAAAAGTTAAAACTGGTGTGTTATGGATGGGAAGATGATGTGCTATAAGGTGGGAGTCATGCATGATAGTAGGAGGGAATGGGTTCATGACAGTTATATTCATGGTACCCTACTATAATATAAAAGTCATGTTCAATTGAAATTTGGATATATATAATGTGGTCTTGGATAAGTGATTGTGTGATATAATCTGGATATGTGATATGAGAATATCGTTATAAAGATATGGAAGGGATGAGAGTTCCAGGAAATTTCTTATTTGGGAATGGGAGACATATTCTAGTGGGGAAATGCTGTTTAGTACCATTTTTCTATATTCTTTGATGTTGTTTTAGTATAATTGTATGCGATGTTTATTGAGTGTGACATGGTAGGAATTGGTGTTTGTTGACCTGATATAGGTGCATGTTTGCTCTTCTTTTTATTCACTAGTATATTTGTAATCATCTTCCATATATTCATAAGATAACCTAAGGGATATCCTACTGAGTATTAATGTATACTCACAACGTATTTATAAAAAAAATATAGGTTTTTTGGAAGGATTTGGTGATTGATATATGTGGTACTAGCTTATAACATAGAGTTGGGGTTGGGATATCTTCTTAGGAGTTCATTTTTTTATTTTTTTAGATACTAATATTTTTAAGACATTATATAAATTTTGGTTATTGCAATATATTGGTTTTAAATTTTATAATGATTTTGATTAGTGGTTTATTTTTATGATCTAGAGATATATGAGGGTATTTCCTCCCATTTTCATGTTATATACCCTCAGTGCTAGTTTACAACCCAGGACCTATTAAAAGTGGGCCTTTGGGTCATTATAACCATCCCTTCAGGATAGGAAGGGTCCATTATGGGGGTGTGCCATTGAAAATCGGTATTATATATATTTTTAAAGTTAGGATAGATTTTGGAGTTAGGCATTGGTGATGAATACGTGAGTTTGGTCGGGATACAATGTTAGTCAAACTTAGTGGGAAATATAGTAAGGGGTACTTTCTATAACATAGGTGAAAAGGGTCCCATTGGTTCTAACATAATGACAATAATCATACTAAACACCCTAGCTGAGATAATGATTATTATAGTAAAAATACCTAGGAGAGGTACATGTATCATATTTGTTTCAGTTTTATTTTAATTGGGATTATTTGGGAAAATTTAGAATTAATATAGTTAAACGAATCTTACATTAATTCCATACTACCAGTCTTAGGATTTTTTTTCCTTTCCTGTAGAGATTCATTTTAACAGTCATCTGCATGTGTTTTAAGTTGGTGAGATTCACAAGATGATCTAGTTGACCACCGTAACGTCAACCAGGTTGAGGAGGATGTGGTTTGAAAGAGTATACTATATGACTTCTGGCATCATGTCCAATAAAATTATGATTGTAGTGTCTCCTATTTAAGGATTAAGAAATGGTTGAAGGAGTTATCTATTTCCTTCAATTTGATCTGTGCCAAGGTGGGGTATTAGGTTCCAGTAGATATCATCTTTATGTAATTATTATATTACTATAGATGAAATCTATATTTAAGGGAGAGGTATGAGTAAAAAAATATGAGATGATTCTTAGAGGAAATTTTCTGTGAAGTTTATATCATTACTGATGAGGGTAGTGAATAGGTATAATTTTATCTCCCTTCAGTAGGGAAACATAATTATATATGATCTTGGAATTCACTACTAGGAAATTATTTTCTTTACCATATTCTTTTCCTGGATGAGGAGTCCAAATTTTAGTTCATAGTGGAGTAATTGTGCCCTATTATACACTATAAATTCAATCTATTTTTGTTATCTATATATCTAGAAGTATATAATAAACAATAGGTTATTGATATGATCTATGTGAAATAAATATTATACTAATAGGGGGGTCATCAGCACTTCTTTAGGGGAAGATTTTTAGAGGGGGATCTTGGACATTATAAAAATCAATGTGTTGACTGATGGGCATTTGGTCCTATTTTTCTTCTTATTATTTCTATTGATCTTGTGGTTCCAGTTTATCCATAGGTAGAAATGTTCTAGAGTAATTTATTTTTTGTTGTTTGGGAATTTAGTAAAATTATTGCCCATTCATTATTGAGGCCCAGTAGGATGTAGGTATTCAAACTATTTATCATACCATATATCAGTTTCCATTAAGGTCATATTAGCTGCAATAGTAGTAGGATTATGATCCATCAAGTGAATATGGAGTTATTAGAGACCGACAACATGATATCCCCCACCATCAGCGATATAAGGTTGACTATGTTCCTAGATGTTTTCCTCAATAGTTCTAGTGAGGTAGTGGAGATGGATATATATATGTTTTCATACCATATATATGTTCGTTTCAAGAAGTTTAGAGATTATTTGAGGTTTGGTTTTTTATCCTATACTGCATCTGTTTTTTTGATTAATTTGGTAAAATCACATGATTTTATCTTACCCACCCAATTTTTTACCATGGGACTCAATGTGGATATTATTTCAATGAAATTATTGTTGAGAACACTGTAAGGGTCCAATTTAGTTGGTTAGATATATGATAAGGTTGTGAGCTTATAAAGACCTAAACTGTTATAAATAAAATTCCCATTTTATTTTAAATAAAATTTATTATTATGTATTATGGTTATAGAAAACACATTCACCTCTTTGGTTTTATTATATCCTATTTAAAATACCATTTAGAATCATTATTGTTATTAATATATCCATTTAATAATGATTACATGATTATTATAAATATAGGGTTTAAATGTAACACCCCTTGATTTTATGAAAAATATTCTATTAATTTCATTGATGTCTTCTATACACCACACCAAGTTTATCTTGTACTATACGCAACACTGTATTAGCTTGCAGTATACACAATGCTATTCTTGGATCGTGTTACACACAATTTCAAGTTCGTTTTATAATAGTCATTCTACGCAACATTGAGTGTGTTTATATATATATATATATATATATATATATATATATATATATATTAAATGTATAAAATATGGTAGGATTATGTTATACGAAACAACGAAGGATTCTTGCACAACATGTAACCCTGACTTGGCTTGCATTTCACGCAACCGCAGCCTTCCTCGATAGCTTGCGTCGTACGCAATACCGAGTTTCACTAAACAATGATATGCTATTAAAATATTATTAAAACTAGAAGTTATGAATAATATTAACTAAATTTTGAATTTTATAACATTATTATTCATCTTATACATTTTCTAGAACGTGTTAAGAGAATAAAATAAATTTTTCGGGTAAAATAAGTATTTTTCAAAAAAATGTAGTTTTACCGCCTTTTGATTGCGCACCCACATTAAATCTATTTTTTGGCATGTTTATAAGTTCAATTTGACAAAATAAAATTCTTCTTTATAATCAAGATATAAAAATTTACTTTGGATAAATTTTTCA
The DNA here is from genome assembly GCA_963277665.1 of Viscum album. Classification (NCBI taxonomy): domain Eukaryota; kingdom Viridiplantae; phylum Streptophyta; class Magnoliopsida; order Santalales; family Viscaceae; genus Viscum; species Viscum album. Next base: position 121,950,283 of record OY728134.1, read on the forward strand.
TATTATTCTAATAACTTTCATATTTTAATGAATAGTAAAAACACGCTATATTTTAATTAAAAACAACTTTTTTTCATCATAATAAAGTATGTTGTTAAATAATAATATGGAATGGTTTCAAATTATAAATATAATATATTTTTACCATTTAATATAATGTATGTCATTATGCTTGATTTTACCATGAATTCGTAGGTTAAATCAATTCAATATTTTGCAATGTTTTAAACAAAATACCCGTTTTATTTCGACAACGAGATTAATTTTAATTTAATTTATGTAACTTTTGTGTATTGAATTTGGAAAAATGGATTCCATATTTGGAATCAGTAGGTCTAAATTATGTTAATAATCTACTTTTTATTTTTGGGCTTATGAATAGTAACTACTGTAATTTTTATTTACTACGGTTAAAGGTAAATAGGGTAATTCAAGGTTAAAATAATATTAGAATAATTACAAATTACCTTTAAACTTGTCCTAACTTTATTTGATGAGTAGTTGCCGACCATGGGAATCCTTGGGACGATTTGGGGACCCCAAAGAGCCACTTGGTAGTGAAAATGACAATTTGGATTAATTAATTTAATGTAAAGACAAAATTGACTTTAACAAAACTTTTTTAGTAATTAATTTTTATAAGGGGATATATAAGTTATATTTTAGACTATAAATATTATTTGGAAAGCTAAAACGATTCCCTACATCATGGTATTTTTTTAATAATTATTAGACATTAAATGAATTAAATTAGTTATGACACAATAATGATGTAGTTTTTACCTCATTAATAAATGATTTAAAGAAATAAGATTAAAATGATTAAAATATCATCCAAAACCTGTCCAATTCCTATTGGATTATTTTATTTCGAATATTATTCATCTTATCTTTGACATTAATGGGTTTTGGACCTCTTGAAACCGAATATAAGTTTATAATAAAATAATGTTTTCACACTTTCCTAAAGAGCCCCTCCACTCCCTTATAAAAGGAGACCAATTCTATGCAATTACTCACACCACTAAATCCTTTTGGCTCGTCCAAACTCTACCCAAATAATCTCCCTACATCCCTCTCCTTCCCCTTGAAGCCTTAAATTAGGCAGAAGACTCTCCAAGAAGTCCTTTTAGTTCAAACCAAAGAAAGTTACCAAAATTAAAGGTAATAGTTTCTCTTAAGTTGTTTTCTATTATTCTACTTCTCCAACCCCTAAAATATTTTTAATCCTTTATTTTGTGACAAAACCAGTATCCTGAAAATACTAGGATGTTGTTATGAGAAGGATTAGAACTACACTTACACACACCTCCATCTAATGGATGAAGAACATAATGTTTATGTGATGGCAAACTAATGCCTCACAAAACGATGATTGTTCGATTTTCCCCTACTACCTCTCATGGTGGCCATTATTATGGAACTGTATTTATATATAATATATATTATGTTTATTATTTCTTTATGATTCTTTAATTCCCAATTTTATCAAGCCTTTACGGTTTCCATAGTCGGTAAATACGATAATCTCATTTGAGGAAGTACGGACTACCGCCCCCTCAAAGTGATGTGATTCGTTAATACCTTATGTGGGATGAATAAAGGATGTGGTTAATGATATTATATATGATATTATACTTGAATTATAATATAACTATGTATCATTATGTTTTAATTCCATTAAAATAAGAAATATAAATGAAAGTAGCGTTCATGCGTACGTACAGCTTACCGTCTCCATGAATGGTGCGTTTCATTTCTTACCTCCATATGTTATGTACTATTATAAATTATTGTATATTATAGATATATAATGAATTTATATGATATATAAATCATGATTTACATTTTGTAGGTAAGTAAATGATGATATAAGTAATAATAAAATCAAGAACAACAAGTCTAAACACGTACGATAAATAAGATGATTTTACCCAAAACACTACTTTAACATTAATTTACATAAGAATGGGTAATATAAAGTCATAAGTGAACCATATATGATATCATAACAATGAATATGATTTTTTAATAAGTCAATGACATTATTTAAATCATTATACAGGAGGTTCGGACTCTTACAAAGCAAATTGGACCTAAGGTAAGGGAAAATATCACAATCTCATTTTTATCTGAGATTGTTTATACTTTGGTATTTACTGGGGTGTATTTTATCATCCACATCTATGTTTCCTCAATATTTAATATTTATATACTTATACAATATTTTATATCCAATTTTACCCTTCTAAGAGTTTTTAGTAAAAGATATGAAAGGAATCTTTTGTCATTTTTTCATACGAGGTACTTTTTGAATTTTCCGACAAAAGTACGAGAAGACTGTTTTTTTAACTTATACGGCATGAATAGATTTTAAAAAATTATTTCAAAAAAGCTTCCTTTACAAGTTTTCAAGTTTATCTTTAATCAACTTCTTTTAGTTTATAATTTTGTGACATGTTAAGAAAGGAAAAGTGTTTTTGAAGTAAAAAAGGATATTTTCCTCAAGAATGGAGTTCAATTGTTTTATCAAAATTATTTTCCATCTAAGATAATATAGGGTTATATTTCTACCCATATTATTAAATTTATTTTATTATGTTGTGATGGAATTATTTTTATGAATTCCTTTATATTATATGAATTGTTTTATACTGTAATGATGTTTAAGAATCTCATTTTTATTACATGGGTTATGCAATGATGTATGATTTGTGATTTTGTGGCACACATAAGAATGGTATCATTATGATATGGGTGGGACCTATATCTCCCTCCAATGCATTGGGTAAAGATTTTATATCTCATGATATAGACATGTCTGGAACGGCAGGTTAAACCGGTTCAGTGAAACAGGACTGAAACGAGGAGTGAACTCGGTTCAGAAATGGACTTTGTCCACTAAGAAAGTCTTGGCAATGAGTCTTGACTAATAAGAAATTATTCTCTATGATTATGTGTGTATGCCAAAAAGTTTCATGTTTTAGGTTATGATTATTGGGATTACATTTCACTACTATGATTTATCCCATGTTATGATATTATGATCTCTTTTGCAGGTTAATATTTCCAAAAATGTTATGTTCTTATGAATATGATGTGATTGATATTTCTTTTGTTTACCCTTACTGAGAATTTGAGCTCACCATTTTATGTTTTCTTTTCCCAAGATATAAAGAAAGGTTTTAGGTAAGAAAAAAAGGGAAGATCTTTATGGGAGATGTTGAAGATCTTTCACCACGATTAGAATATTATATTCCGAGTTTCCAAAGACACTAAACTATTACGGTCCTTGTGTGTGTGTGTGTTTTTGTTATGTACTAAGTATTTCGCAAAAGTAATGTAATGTCCATGTATGTCAGGCTTCGGGTCTCTACAATTGGAATCAGAGGAAAGGTTTAGTCAACCTTTGGAAACTAGGATGCGAGAACTTTAGTGAGATCACTAGAGATATTTCTAAGGTATGTCTAGGGATGTCCCAAAGGTTAAGTATAAGTATTGGTTATAGTACTAGAATTACGGTAACCCAAGATGTTAGATATTGAAGGTACTCCCCCTTTATTGTGTTGTTTTCCCTATCATGATTTTTGCCTCTCACACTATTCTTTTTGGGTTTTAGACGATGGCTAGAACCTGAAGGAACCATGTTGATCAATGTAATGGACAATGCAATGATTGTCCTCCTGAACAAACAAATGTTATGGGAGATGGAGTGAAAAATCTTATTGCTATACTTACGCAAGCTATGAATCATTCTGGACTTCCAAATGAGAAGATAAGGGAACAATATTCTATTGAGTCCTTCATGAGGCAACGTCCACCTTCTTTTAGTGGGACTTCTGATCCACTTGTTGCTGAACAATGGATCAGTACTACTGAAAAGATATTTTCAGTTCTTCAATGTTCTTAACCTGATAAAGTCATCCTAGCAGTGTATCGTTTGGAAGGAGATTCTGATCAATGGTGGAATCTTATTAAGAATACAAGGCCAAGAGATGAAATTGAGTCCATGGAATGGGATGAGTTCAAGAAATTATTTTTCAATAAGTACTTCCCTCGTATTCTTCGAACAATGATGGTGAAGGAGTTTCTTGAACTAAAGAAAAATGATGATGAATCTATTGGTATATATGAAGTGAATTTTACAAGACTTGCAAGGTATGCATCTGGATTTATCATCCAACCTGAAAGTAAAGTTGATCGATTCTTCAGTGTCTTAAAACCAAATCTTCGAAAGGCATTAGCTATAAGAGACTTCAGTAGCTATGAAGAAATTGTGCATTGTGCTATCAAGGTAGAAATAGAATTTGGTGTTACTTATCCATCTCATAGTTTTGATAAGAAACGAAAGATGGAGTTCAAGGAGAAATATCAGAATAATGGTGAAAATAAAATGAATGTTTCCTTATTCTCAAAGTGTGGAAAGAAGTATAGTGGAGATTGTCTTAAAGGGACAAGTAAATGTTTAAAATGTGGAAAGGAAGGTCATTGGGCATTTGAATGCTGCAATGATGGGAAGAAGATGTCTAATGATTCAAACAAAGGAAGGGATACACATAATGAACCTACTACACTTCAATGCTTCAAGTGCAAGGAAATGGGGCATTATGCTAATAAATGCCCTAATCCAAGGGTTAGCGATGATCGACATGAGCAACCACTTAAGGAAAAGGACAAAGGGAAGTCACATGCGATCACCATTGGAGATGTTGAATATGGAAATGATGTGATGGAATGATTAAGTGTATATGTAATGGGATTACAAAATAATGTTGTATATAGTATCGTGGAATATTGGAATATTTATGTATTGGTCTATTATGGTTTTCAATAATTTTATGGTACCGGTAACCATGGAAAGTGATTGAGATATTTCTGTAAAAAAGATGATATGTACATAATGAAGGGATAAGGAAAAAAAATTAAATGTTTGACAGTATTCATGAGCTCATGGTTGATATAAGGACTAAGTGATATCATGGTTTGAGTATATAGAATATTTAGGATTTTGGTATGTGGAAAGTGTTAACTTTTAACTACATTCATATTTTCACTAAGGTTCAATGGGTATTCATTCTTCAATAGAATACATGATTAAGGTATTCAACAAGATATATCTTATGATATATGGGGGAAAATGATGGCATTCATGTGATTGTTATGTGACATTTCAATAATCTTTTTCTTTATACTATGAGCTTTGACCGAAGTATTTTAGATAATCCTAAAGATTAGAATGGATTATGTTGGACATAAGTTAGTATTGTTTAAGGATAAAACTTTTTTTCGATATTATGGATGGGATGTTATAGTAATGTAGTTTTAGAAAAAGGACAACCTACAGGATGGGCGACAGACCATCGCGTCGGACAAGGCTGTGGGAATCGAACCCACAACTGAAGTGCGAAAGGCCTTTATCACCTACCACTGGACTACAGGAAGTCCCTGGTTAGTGGAAAGTAGTTTTATTTTATTAAGCGGTATGATAAATAAAGTATAAGTCCATTTTTGGAACCATATATGATTAATCTCACCATAAGATGGACTTATAACTTTTGCTAAACTTTTTTTTGAAATAGATGGAATGACTCATAATTATATCACAAGATCTGCTAATGCTTCACGAATAACAAATTCAACTTCATTTCTTTATGATATGAAGTGGAAATTGTTCAATTCACGAACAACAGTGAGATTGTACCAAAATCATATAAGTATTTATTTTAATTCATCAACTTTAGGGAAATGATCTTGAAAACAAAAAATGTTGTCCTAGTGCTCTTATATCCGATAAACCAGATGGTACCCTAGATCATCACAAATTTATGGCTTTGTGATTGTTGGATTTTTCATAGAAATGTTCTCTACCACTCCCCATCAGAACTTGATGGTTAGATTTTTCTTCGATATCTATATTTTCACCTATGTTCTCCTACGTGAAAACCCAGTGATGAGTTAATTTGGGTAACCATTACATTTCATTCTTTAGTTTTTAAAGCCAAGGATTGGTATTCCTTTTTACGATGTGGGTTTCTATTAAAGAAATTTTCAAGTAGTAAACCATGTATAACCTCGACGAATTTCGAGGGTGCAATTCATTTTACGGGGGGTAGAATGTAACACCCCGAGATTTTATGAAAAATATTCTTTTAATTTCATTGATGTCTTCTATACACCACACCATTTTTAGCTTGTACTATACGCAACACTGTATTATCTTGCAGTATACGCAACACTATTCTTGGATCGTGTTACACACAATTTCAAGTTCGTTTTATAATAGTCATTCTACGCAACATTGAGTGTTTATATATATATATATATGTATATATATTCAATGTATAAAATATGGTAGGATTCTGTTATACGAAACAACGAAGGATTCTTGAATAACACGCAACCCTGACTTGGTTTGCATTTCACGCAACCGCGGCCTTCCTCGATAGCTTGCGTCGTACGCAATACCGAGTTTCACTAAACAACGATATGCTATTAAAATTTTATTAAAACTATCCTTTATGAATAATATTAACTAAATTTTGAATTTTATAACATTATTATTCATCTTATACATTTTCTAGAACGTGTTAAGAGAACAAAATAATTTTTTTGGGTAAAATAAGTATTTTTCAAAAAAATGCATTTTTACCGCCTTTTGATGGCGCACCCACATTAAATATAGTTTTTGACAAGTTTATAAGTTCAATTTGACAAAATAAAATTCTTCTTTAGAATAAAGATATAAAAATTTACTTTGGATAAATTTTTCCTATTATTCTGATAACTTTCATATTTTAATGAATAGTAAAAACACGCCATATTTTAATTAAAAACAACATTTTTTCATCGTAATAAATTATGTGGTTAAATAATAATATGGAATGGTTTCAAAGTATAAATAGATTATATTTTTACCATTTAATATAATGTATTTCATTAGCCTTGATTTTTACTTGAATTCGTAGGTTAAATCAATTCAATCTTTTGCAATGTTTTAAACAAAAACCCGTTTTCTTTCGACAACGGGATTAATTTTAATTTAATTTCTGCAACTTTTGTGTATTAAATTTGGAAAATGGATTCCATATTTGGAATCAGTGGGTATAAATTATTTTAATAAGCTACTTTTTATTTTTGGGCATTATGAATAGTAACTATGGTAATTTTTATTTACTACGGTTAAAGGTAAATAGGGTAATTCAAGGTTAAAATAATATTATAATAATTCAAAATTACCTTGAAACTTTTCCTAACCTTATTGGATGCGTAGTGGCCGACCATGGGCATCCTTGGGCCGATTTGGGCACCCCAATGAGCCACTTGGTAGTGAAAATGACAATTTGGATTAATTAATTTAATGTAAAGAGAAAATTGACTTTAACAAAACTCTTTTAGTAATTATTTTGTATAAGGGGATATATAAGTTATATTTTCAACTATAAATATTATTTTTAAATAAAAACTATTCCCTACATCATGGTATTTTTTCATAATTTTTAGACATCAAATGAATTAAATTATTTATGACACAATAATGATGTAGTGTTTACCTCATTAATAAATGATTTAAATAAATAAGATTAAAATTATTAAAATATCATCCAAAACCTGTCCAATTTCAATTGGATTATTTTATTTCAAATATGAATCATATTATCTTCTACATTAATGTGTTTTGGACCTCTTGAAACCAAAGATAAGTTTATAATAAAATAATGTTTTCACACTTTCCTAAAGAGCCCCTCCACTCCCTTATAAAAGGAGACAACTTCTATGCAATTCCTCACACATCTCAAGCCTTTTGTCTCATCAAAAATCTGCCCAACTAAGCTCCCTACATCCCTCTACTTACCCTTGAAGCCTTAAATTAGGAAGAAGACTCTTCAAGAAGTCCTTTTGGTTCAAACCAAAGAAAGTTACCAAAATTAAAGGTAACAGTTTCTCTTAAGTTGTTTTCTTTCATTCTACTTCTCCAACCCCTAAAATATTTTTAATCCTTTATTTTGTGACAACACCAATATCCTGAAAATACTATGATGTTGTTATGATAAGGATTATAACTACACTTACACACACCTCCATCTAATGGATGAAGAACATAATATTTCTGTGATGGCAAACTAACGCCTCACAAAACGATGATTGTTCGATTTTCCCCTACCGCCTCTCATGGTGGCCATTATGATGGAACTGTATTTATATATAATATATATTATGTTTATTATTTCTTTATTCTTCTTTACTTCCCAATTTTATCAAGCCTTTACGGTTTCCATAGTCGGTAAATACGATAATCTCATTTAAGGAAGTGCGGACTACCGCCCCCTCAAAGTGATGTGATTCATTAATACCGTATGTGGGATGTATAAAGGATGTGGTTAATGATATTATATATGATATTATACTGGAATTATAATATACCTATGTATCATTATGTTTCAATTCCATTAAAATAAAAAATAGAAATGAAAGTAGTGTTCATGCGTACGTACGGCTTACCGTCTCCATGAATGGTGCGTTTCATTTCTTACCTCTATATGTTATGTAATATTATAAATGATTGTATATGCTAGATATATAATGAATGTATATGATATATAAATCATGATTTACATTTTGGAGGTAAGTAAGTCATGATATAAGTAATAATAACATCAAGAACAACAAGTCCAAACACGTACGATAAATAAGATGATTTTACCCAAAACACTACTTTAACATTAATTTACATAAGAATGGGTAATATAAAGTCATAAGTGAACCATATATGATGTCATAACAATGAATATGATTTTGTAATAAGTCAATGACATTATTTAAATCATTATACAGGAGGTTCGGACTCTTACGAAGCAAATTGGACCTAAGGTAAGGGAAAATATCACAATCTCATTTTTATCCGAGATTGTTTATACTTTGTTATTTACTGGGGTGTTTTTTATCATCCACATCCATTTTTCCTAAATATGTAATATTTATATCCTTCTACAATATTTTATATCCAATTTTACCCTTCGGAGAGTTTTTAGTAAAAGATATGAAAGGAATCTTTTGTCGTTTTTTCGTACGAGGTACTTTTTGACTTTTCCGACAAAAGAACGAGAAGAATGTTTTTTTAACTTATACGGCATAAATGGATTTTTAAAACATTATTTCCAAGAAGCTTCCTTTACAAGTTTTCATGTTTATTTTTGATCAACTTCTTTTAGTTTAGAATTGTATGACATGTTAAGAAAGGAAAAGTGTTTTTGAAGTAAAAAAAGGATATTTTCCTCAAGAATGGAGTTCAAGTATTTTATCAAAATTATTTTCCATATAAGATAATATAGGGTTATATTTATACCCCTATTATTAAATTGATTTGATTATGTTGTGATGGAATTATTTTTATGAATTCATTTATCTTATATGAATTGTTTTATGATGTCATGATGTTTAAGAATCCCATTTTTATTACATGGGTTATGCAATGATGAATGATTTATGATTTTGTGGAACACATAAGAATGGTATCATTATGAGATAGGTGGGAACTATATATCCCTCCAATTAATTGGGTAAATATTTCATATCTCATGAGATAGACATGGATGGAACGGCAGGTTAAACCGGTTCAGTGAAACAGGACTGAAACGAGGAGTGAACTCGGTTCAGAAATGGACTTTGTCCACTAAGATAGTCTTGTCAATGAGTCTTGACTAACAAGAAATGATTCTCTATGATTATGTGTGTATGCCACAAAGTTTCATGTTTTAAGTTATGATTATTGGTATTACATTTCACTACTATGATTTATCCCATGTTATGATATTATGATCTCTTTTTTAGGTTAAGATTTCCAAAAATGTTATGTTCTTATGAATATGAAGTGATTGATATTTCTTTTTTTTACCCTTACTGAGCATTTGAGCTCACCCTTTTATGTTTTATTTTCCCCAGGATATAAATAAAGGTTTTAGGTAAGAAAAAAAAGGGAAGATCTTCATGGGAGATGTTAAAGATCTTTCACCGCGATTAGAAGATTATATTCCGAGTTTCCAAAGACACTAAACTATTACGGTCCTTGTGTGTGTGTGTTTTTTTTATGTACTAAGTATTCCACAAAAGTAATGTAATGTCCATGTATGTCATGATTCGAGTCTCTACATTTAACAAATCCAATTAACACAATCAAAGGAAGTGAACGCCTCAACCAGTAGGATTGTACCCTATGAAGACCATTTATCAAAGCTTCTTAGGGATATAGAATCTTTGGGATTTTTCCTTGACCAATCCCATGATGACCTCCAATTACTTAATCATGAGAGAAACCATTTACAAGATAAGTTCAAGCTCATCAATATTGCAACCTAAACCATTTACACCGAACTACCCCATGAAAGTCCCACCATTGTGAACCATACTCCTAGGGATTCTATTGGTGTATTAAAGTGATATGTATCAATAACATAATAATATGAATATGTATATAGTATATTTTCAACAGAATAATTTTCATGTTTTCTTCATATTATTACATTATAAATGATTTTTATTTTTAATCAATAAAACAAAAATTGTATTTTTGGGTAATATTAAAATTCATTTAAGGAACATATTTTTATGAATTAAATGTTTTTTGAAATAAATAATATTTCAATATAATTTTATTATTAAATAATTTTTATTAAATATATATAATAATATAATTTTTATGAAGTGAAAAGAAATTTTAATAAGGGTTTCAAAACTATTATTGTCAAAAAATCTAGCAATTATCAATAGATGAATATTATTATTTTATAAGTGAAAATGAACATATTTGGAAAATTATTTTGATACAATTAATATTAATTTTTTAATCATAACATGTAAATTATCCGATGGTGAATTTTTTATGATTTTCTCAGACAATGGAATTTTCAGCTAGTAAATTAAATGTTGTATAAATATACGGTGTGTAATATGACATCGTAATGACCCAAAAGTGATGCAATAAATATTGTAAAAGGTATCCACGACCAAATATATATTTATTTATTAAAATAATGTAATTTCATGTTTCTTTGATTTATTTTATAAATCCATTATGTGTCCTCCAAAACCTATAATATATATTAGGGTTTTAAAATACTTTCTTTAAGAGTATGCCTCACCTTCACTTAAGAAAGGGTATTATTTTATTAATTTAGAGCCATTTCCTTATAAAATAATTAAAAATAATCCCATTTTTTAGAAACCATAGGAAAACCATGGGATGTATTTTGGTTTTTTTTATTTTATTTTATAGATTTCAAAACCTATGTTTGAGAAATGATTAAAACAATTCCCCTATCTTTTACTATATAAACCCACACAAGCTCAAAATTCTCTAGAAAATCCTTAATCTTGCCTTAACTATATATATTCCTCCCAATGTTCCCCAAATCTCATAGTAATATCCTCCCAAGAATTTAGATTTACACACTCCAGCAAGGGATTCTCACCTTCTCTTCTTTATTCAAGTTTCTTTATTATCTTATGTGTTATATTTCCAATTCCAAATTTTGTGACATGTATTTACATGTGCCTATTATTAAAAAAATTATTTCCAAATTATAATATACCCATTTATCTATTATCAACACATTTTATGAATTTTAAAGTGACAAAATTATGCTGCTGAAATTTCCCCATGAATTTTCATGCCAAAACTATTATATAGTAAATACCATACTCATTTCTTATCATGATTTTTCAATTTTATAAAGATATAATTGATTTATTTTATACCTACATGTATATATTCTACATTCCTTTATCATGTAAAAATTATTATGAATGAATCCATGTTGTATGATCTATGTGGTGCACTTGACCGTGAGAATGAAATGAAACTGACGGGTGTGCCCGGAATTATATAGAGCTTTAATGCATTGGGTAATGTTTAGTATCATGAGACATCATGTCAGGATAGTAAAAGAAACTAATTCCATTGTGGTAATTTTCCCATAATGATGTCTTGGTAGTTATCATTTAATTATGTTTATGATTCAGTGTGTTAAGTTGTTTCGACATTTCCCATGTTATGATTTTCATGTTATATCATGCCTTATTATTAATTTTTATAATTACACACCTTTTATTATCAATTGATATATCAATTTTCTAACATGTATCACCTTATTCCATTTTTATTCCCTTACTAGGTTTATATCTCACCCATTTCTTATTTATGTTCCTAGGTTATTCCATGTAGTTTTTAAAGCCATGGAATTTTAGAATCATGTTAAAGAAGTTTTAAATAATGTTGATATATCCCATGTTAAAGATATTATGCTATGTACCTAATTCATAAAGACACTACACTTTTCAATATGTCGGGTTGTATCATGTTATCTTTTATGTAATAAATCAATTATTAATGTGAAATAAAGAGAATAGTTGTTATAGTTGGTATCAAAGGAAAAGTTTAGTAATTTTGGGATTAGGATTATAAAACTCTAGTAAAATAAAAATAAATAAGACCAAGAATAAGAAAAAATCCCCAAATTTGGTAAGTATATAGTATTTCATTATCAATAAAATAAATCCATTTCTCGACAATATATGTGGACTTGGTTCTGGTATGAATATACCTAAGAGTAACAAATCTGACAAGGTGTGTTGGGCCTGACTTGGTGTAACTTGATACATGAGAACAAGTCTTATTATGCACCTATTTTGACACTCCTAGGGGGTATTCTTTGTTAAATTCATAATCTCATTATGAACCATTATTAAGGTAACAAAAAATTCCCATAATATTATATGTTAGGAAATATATCATGGATAACATAGATTGAAGCCAAGAAATTCTAAAGTTAAGTAAATAATTTAAGCTTATAGGTTATCCATTTAATTTTATTGGATTCACTTTTAAGTGCTTCAAATTTTAAAAATACTCATCCCTAATTTCCTATTTATTATATCCAATGGATGTAATTAGGGTGAATTTGGTAACAAATAAATGTGATAGATAATGTGATGACTTCTCCAATGAAATTAATAACCTGATGGGAGTAAAAATCGTAGATTTTATGATGATACTCTCTTATCTGACTCATGTTTTTAATAGACACCTAGATCAGTAGAAGCATCCAAATACCCCTAAGTGATAAAAATATCTTATTAAGTCCTTTATGTAAGAAAATCCATTGACTTTCAATGGATCATCCAATCTATTAATCATGGAAAAATGGATCAACTCCATTGAGAATATCTTGTCCATTATTTAATGTTCTTAGTAAGAGAAGGTTCTATTGGTTGTTTATCATATGGAGTGATAAGCTAATCAACGGTGTACATTGATCAAAAATATGAAGCATGGGGAAGATATCTATGGAATGGGGTGGATGGAATTCTATAAAATGTTTTTCGATAAATATTTTCCTCATACTCTTCGACTTAAAATAGAAAGGGGTTTCCTTGCCCTCAAGAAAAAAGGCAAAAAATAAATCAGGGTGTATAAGGAAAACTTCACAAAAGTTTCATGATATGCCTCTAAATTTTTCATTACCCCTAAAAGTAAGGTTGGACACTTCTTTGGTGGACTAAAACCTAGTATATGAAAATCCTTGGTGATTCGATACTTTTATAGCTATGAGTAAATTGTCTGATGTGCCCTCAAATTTGAAACAGAGATAAGTGAATCCCAAGTGTATCTTGGCGATAAGAAGTGGAAAATGGAGTTTACTAATCATGGTCAAATGGAGAAATCTAATGGTGCCATGAAATTTTAGCATCCCACTTTTCAAAGGTGTAGAAATAATCACCCCTGAAACTACCTAAGAGGAATGAAGAAATGATTTAGGTGCAGGAAAAGGGGAACCTAGCTAGAGATTATCAATTGAAGAAACCAACTATTTCATTAGATGAGAGTAATTTTCTAGTCAACCCTTAGATCATTTTTCATTACTTAAATTACAAGTATCTGGGGCACTTTTCAAAAAAATTCACTAAACCAAAGGTTTTTAGAGACAACCAACAACATCCAATGAATAAAGAGAGATATTTTTCTATCACAACAGCTAAGATGGATTCAGACAACGAAGTGGTGAAAGGTATGCTAGTTATTCATTCAAATATATAAAATGTAATTTTTTATTCCGGTTTTACGCATTCCTTAATATCAGGAAAGTTTTGTATAACTATTCAAACACTACTACAAAGCATACAAGTGGATTTACTGGTGAAAATGGAAAATGGGGAAATTATTTCATCTCAAGTATATAACTCCTCCCCTATCAAATTTCTTAAGATTAACTTACTAGAAAACCTTTCTATACTACCTTAAGTGGTATTTTATGCAATTATGGGAATGGATTAGCTTTCCATATATAGAACCAATATAAACTTCCATATGAAGGAAATCACTCTTCGTATATCAAATCGACCCCAAATTATATAAAATTGCAAGGAGTATGATTAATCTTCTTTAGCACCAATATCACAGGAAGGGATTTTATTTCCCTATGGTAAAGTGTATATTTCTAAAATTATTGATTCTAATGAAAAAATAATCCTCGAAGACATGCATATTGTGAAGGAATAGGCTGATGTGTTTCCCAAAGAATTTTTTGTTATTCCTCCTAGACAATAAGTTGAATTTTAAATTGATAATATACCTGGGGCATTACCAAAATCCAAGACTCTATTTATAATGTATATTGTGGAACATTAGGATCTTAATAAACAACTATAGGATAATCTGGATAAAGGGTCTATATACCCAAGTTCTTCATTATGGGGTGCACCGATCATCTTTATTAAGAAGAAGGATGAGTCAATATGACTTTTCATTAATTATCATGATCTCAACAAGATCACAATAAAGAAAAATTATCTTCCACTATGGATTGATTAATTGTTCGATAAGCTACATGAATCACAATACTTCTCTAAGGTGGATCTGTGGTCAGAAAATTACCAAGTTACGGTGAAGAAGGATGATATCCCCAAGACAACTTTTCATACAAGGAACGGTCACTATGAGTTCATAGTAATTCCATTCAGAATCAGATATGCTCTAACAATCTTCATGGACTTGATGAATATTTTTTTATAGATTATATCAAAAAATAGTTGGTATTCATTATAGATGATATTCTAATATTATAAAAAACCAAGTAGGAGCATGAGGATCATTTGAAAACTATGTTAAAGACCTTGAAAAAGGAGAAGCTTTAGGTGAATGAAAAAATAATTTCCGGTTAAAGGAAGTCTCATTGTTGGAAAATATCATCATATGAAATGGGATATCTATAAACCCCTTAAATATAGAAGCAATTGAAGAATGATTTAAAAAAAATCTCTGATAGATATCTATAGTTTCCTTGTATTATCTATGTGATATTGCAAATTGTTTAGAAATTTCTCACAGTTTTCAACCCTATAACCAAGATAACTCAAAAGTGAGTCAAGTTTTATTGGAATGAAGAATGTGAAGAGAGATTAAATGAGATAAAATTGAGGATTATCACTTCACATGTACTTAAACTTCCCATAAGTGGACAAATTTTCATAGTATTTAGTGATGCTTCGAAGAATGGATTGGGCTATGTGTTAATGAAAAATAAGAAAGTGCTAGCCCATGCTTCAAGGGAGTTCAAAGTTCATGAACAGAACTATCCAACAAATGATTTTGAGTTTTTTGTAGTGATGTTAACTTTGAAAATATTGTGTAATTATCTAATTTGAGAGAGTTTTGAAATTTATACAGATAAAAAAACATCAATTATATATTAAAATAGAAAAAATATGAATAGATGCCATCAAAGGTGGTTAGATCTAATCAGGAACTATGATTTCTCAGTCAACAATCAACCTGGTAATTTGAATAAAGTGGAGGATGATCTAAGTTGAAAGGATCTATCAATTCTATAAATGATGACAATTGAGAGGGATCCTATCTTCTTAGATTTGAAAAGGGTGGTCATGGGTATCATAATGGAAGGAACATCATCAATCCTTTCACAAATCATTTCTCAATTGTCCCTTCTATAAAAGATAATGGTTTCTTAGAGAAATTATGTGGGAATTAAAATGAAATTGGTAACTATAAGAAATAGGAAATACTTTAAGTTAAAGGTTAATGAAGAAGGAGTTGTGATATTTGGTTCAAGACTATGTAGACCATAAAATATTGAGTAAAATAAGGTGGTTTTGGATGATATACATAGATCTACCTTCTCCATCCACCCATGAATTAAAAAGATATAACGAGTTCTCTGAGAACACAATTGATAGGAAAATATGAAGAATGAGATTCATGGAGTATACATCAAGATGTATTGAATATTATAAAGTGAAAGTGGAAAGGAAAAAATCCAAGGGGATGATTCAACCATTACCCATACCTACATGGAAATGGGAAAACATCACCATGTACTTTTTCAATGGTATACTAAAGACATAAAGATGGAATAATGTTATCTGGGTTATGGTGGATCATCTTGCATGCACTACACACTTCATTGTGATTCAAGAGTATTTCTCACTAGATCAACTTGAATGGATGTACATTAGAGAAGTGGTAAGGCTGTATGGAGTACCACTATTGAATGTATCTGATCGATATTTGGGATTCACCTCCATGTTCTGGAAAATTATCCAAAATGATCTAAATAATTAGTTGATCTTCAGAATGTATTATCACCCCCAATCTGATAGATAATATGAGAATACTATCCAAACACTTGAGGTCATGTTAAGAGAATGTACAATTGACTTCAAATGAGGATGGGACCAACATCTTTCTATGGTCGAGTTATCATACAATAATATTTTCTACCCAAGCATCCAAATGGATCCCTATGAATAACTTTGTGAAAAGAGGTTCACAACACCTACATGTTTGGATGAAGTTGGGGAATAAAAACACTTAGGTTCATAAATGGTTGATAAAATTGTGGAAAATGTTAAGACCATTAAGAAGCACATCAAGTTTGCTCAGAGTAATGAATAGATCTTCTGAAAATCGTAGATGGGACCTAGAGTTTAATAATAAAGACATGGTTTTCCTATTAATATCACCATGGGAGAAAGTTATAATATTTGAGAATAAGGTAAATCTTTGTCCAAGATACATCGACCCCTTTGAGATCCATGATCGCATTAGAGGGGTGGCTTACCCACTTGCACTCCCACCTAACCTATCTCAAGAATATAATGTATTCCATGTATCTATAGTGAGAAACTAAATACCATAACTCTCACATGTACTCAATATAGATGTGGTGCCACTAGAGAATGAAATTTATTATCAGGAGAAACCAGTTAAGATCTTATATCATAGATACAAAGTTCAACAAAATAAGACAATGCACTGTATAAAAGTGATATGGAGAAACCAGAAGTTTGAGGAAGTGATGTGGGAGTAGGAGGAGGTGATGAAACAGAGTTATCGTCATCTATTTTAGTGTGGGTGATGAAAATTTCAAGGGTGAAATTTCTTAAGGGGGTAAGACTATAATGAATCAAACTATTATAAATAAAATTCCCCTATTGTTTTAAAAAAATGTCTTATTTTTTATTATGGTTATAGAAAACACATGACATCCATTTCCTTTATTATATCCTATTTAAAATACCATTAAAATTAATTACCATTCATAATATAGTTGTTGAATAGTTTCCACATGATTATTATAAATTTAGGGTTTTAACAAATCCAATTAACATAGAAAAAGGAATTGGTAGCCTCAACTAGTAGGATCGTACCCTGTGAAGCACATTTATCATATCTTTTGAGGGAGATAACATCTCTAGCCTTTTCACCTAACCAATAACAATATGAGATCTAAAAACATAAGCATGAGTGAAACCTTTTATGGGATAATTTTTAGATCATCGATATCACTGCCCAAACCATGTACATCGAACCACCCCATGAAAGTCCCACCATCATGTACCTTACTCTTAGAGTGTTTGTTGGTGTATTAAAGGGATATGCATCGAGACTATAAAAATACGAATATTTTATTTTATTTTTTCAATAGAATAATATTTATATTTTATTCTTATTGTTACTTTATAAATTATTTTTATTTTCATTTAATGAAACAAAACATTTATTTTAAGGTAATACACAAATTCAATTAAGGAATTTTTTTAATGAATTAATGTATTTTCAAATAAATAATATTTTATTAAATTATAATTATTAAATTATCTTTATTAAATATAAATGATCATATAGTTTTTATGAAGTCAAATTTAGTTTTTATAAGGGTTCAAAAACTTTTATTGTCAAAAAAACCATCATTTATCAATAAATGAAAATTATTATTTTAAAGCTAAAATGCACATATTTATAAAATTATGCTGATAAAATAAATATTATTTTTGGAATTATAACATTGAAGTTATCCAATTGTGAATTTTTCAAAAAAAATCTAAGACAGAAAACTTTTTAGGTAAAAAATTTAATATTCTATAAATATACAGTGTGTATTATGGCATCATAATGACCCAAAAGTGGTGTACTAAATAATATAAATGGAATACACGACCAATTATATGTTTTAAATTTTAAATAATTTTACTTTAATTTTATTTTATTTATTTTATTAAGCCATTATAAATCCTCCAAAACTTATATTATATGTTATGGTTTTAAAATCCATTCTTTAAGAGTACGACTCACTTCCACTTAAGAAAGAGTATTATTTTATTATGATCAGAACTTATGTCACGAACTAGCCTGGGTACCATGGTAACCCAATAACCAAGCCTGACCTAACATAGCCCAATGGGAATTCTTGATCCTCATAGATTGGTTACTATAACCTGGCGTCGTACAACATGCAAGTGGGAACAAATTTTCCACAAAATATAGTGGAAGCAAAAGAAACAAGATAGTCTACATAACAAGGAGTCTTAATTCGAATTAAATTACCAGAATATTAGATGGAATATAATCAAAAATTACTTTAATCCAAGTAATAAAACTAGGAAATACACAACCCAAGTCCCTCTTGACACAACTCCCCGAGTCCACAGTTCAACGGTTGGATCCACCTTCAATTGATCCTTTTCCCTTTCTCAAACCTAGAAGGAGAAAGTCTACAAACACATGAAGGTAATTGTAAGGTGTTAACCTAATCACGTTACGATACCACCAAATATTCTGTAATATATCCCAAATATAGATTATCTAAATAAAGGCTTTCAATTTTTAAAATAAACAGGTTTTCCAATTAAAAAAGCATATTTAAACAAACATGTTATACATTTTCAAAATGTTGGAAAATAATTTTAAAGAATAGGCTTTAATTTACAATAGATGGAATATTTTAAACAATGGATTAAATAAAACAGTTACATAAAATAGTTTATGTAAATCCAAAAAAGGCATGTAAATTAGTTTTATAATATTGGCATGCATTTAAATATCATATATAAATAAAGAAGCAAACAACATGGCCATCTACCAAAAGGTACGATAGTATTAACTAGCTATAGGATTCTAAACTCTCTAAGTGATATCAGAAAATTGAGTATAATTGAATCCCCCTGACACTAGAAAGAGGCACCTCATCACCCTCCCATCAGAGTTATGACCTATCATAGGTATGTTTTAGAACATTGTAATAGTCTAGAGTGTATCTAAATAACTCACCAACTACATGAGGATTTCATGAAATCTTACATGATGGGAAATTAATTTTAAGACTCCTTAAAATTAAAATAAATCCCATTCTTCTATTTCAAAAATTATAAATTTCTTTCTTTTAAATCCAAAATGGATTTTAATAAAAAAAACATTCCCTTTCCACAAGATAAAACCACTAGGTTTCTATCAAATCATTTTTAATCCATTTTCAGAAGTTTGAAATCCATTCAAACCCAATTCTATTATTTTCAAAATTTATTTAAATAATTAAATACAATAATTTAATCAAAATAACTTCCATCAAATCGATAATTTAAATACAATAATTTTAATTAACCAATTTCCAAAAACATACCCATAATCAATAGAATTGTGGGTTTTCCAAATTCTCATTCCAAAACCATTTAAAATAACCAAATTCACTAGAATTGGGTTTTAACAAAATAATTGAAATAATGTTTGAGAAATTTATTTTAAATAATAAATTGAAATAAATCAAGCAATACAAGGATAATCAATTTGGCTAATCGGGATGGAACTACCTCCCTTTTTTCCGAAACTTGACACTCACAATAGCACCCGTCAACAAGAATGAAGGTAAAGAATAACTCAAAACTTGACCTAGAAGCAATATCCATAACTATAGAGCATAAATCCATCAATTCCGATATATCCCTTGAAAACCCAATATTTGAGAAAGATATAATAAAAAAGAATGAGGGAGAACACTTACTCAGAAAACACATCACAAGTGTAACAATGATCCAAATCTAAATGAAAGGATTCAGAAGGGCTGGCCATATTTGAGATCGCCTGGGGAATGACATAGGTTGATGAAGTTGAGTCTAGGGTTGAAGGAAAATAAATAATGAGCTTCACTTCCTGTTTAAAAAAATATAGTCAGAGTATTACATGATCTGTAATACCAATATAAGTAGTGAACCCTCTATTTTTTATAACATCCAAAAAACGTGTCACCTCGACTTAAATCTCAATGATCCAAAATTAAAAATAGATCATTAATTTCATCAATACATGAAGTGAAAACTCACAATGTGTATTTTTCATAGCGTGAATCCATTTATTCCTTGTATTCATAACCATTACACAACGTTTAAGTTTGTTACACTTTGTGTAATGCTTTAGAAGCCTGCATTAAAAATCAATTTGAAGTTGAGAATCTGAAAAATCTATAACTTCACCATTATAGGTATCCTCCCAATTAAAAATCCACCCAACCCCATCAAATAAAAGGATAAACTGAGAAAAGGTTTATGGAATACCTATTATAATGGTAACGGGATGTTACAACCTCCCCACCATAAAGATTTTCTGACCCAAGAAAGCCTATAAAGAAGCCTCCGTTCCAAAAAGATGACACCACTTGTCTCTCATCAGTGTTTCATGCTACCATGTCTTGAGATTATCAGAACCATTCATCCATAGCACACAAACCAAAGGTATCTTCCTCTAACAAAGTACCCTGGTCTCAAAATCAACTATCCTGACTGGCCACTCAGTCATAGATAAATCAGGCTTAATCTCAAGATCACTCCAACTCAACACATGAGATAGATCAGATAAATAATTTTTTAGCTATGATACATGGAACACATTATGTATCTATATCAACTATGGTGGTAGTGTAAAATAGTAAGAAACTTTCCCCGTCTTCTAAACAACCTTGAAAGGTCCTTCTAAAGAAGGAGCAAGCTTCCCTTTCCTCCCAAGTTGTTGATGGCCCAACTGGGGTGAAACTTTATTGAACACTTTATCACCAACTAAAAAACTCCAAAGGTCTATGAAATCAATAATCATAATACTAATATCAACTCTATTCTTTAAAAATTCTTTGATGACTCAATTGAATCATAGTTTTAATCGCATGCACCAGGCTTAGTCCAACCAAGGAACTTTCACCAACCTCTGACCATCACAACAGAGATTTGAAAGAATGGCCATACAAGCCCTCAAAAGGAGCCATTATGATCATATAATGGTAAATTTTTTTATAAGAAAACTCAATTATCTTCAAATGATCATTCCAAGCCCCCACCAAAGTCGAGAATAGAAGAGAAAAACATATTCTCAAGAATATGTATTGGTCTCTCTATTTGTCCATCCAACTATGGATAGTTGTCCATGCTCAAATGAACATGAGATCCCAATGCCTCCTAAAGGCCTCTCCAAAAGAGATAAGTAATACAAGGATACCTAATAGAAAATATTGAAAATTGAACTCTGTGAAAATGAACAATCACTTTCACATAGAGACTTCTCAATTCCTCAACTTTCACTTTATCAAAAGTAGATATAAAGTGATCTGAATTGGTTAGCCTATTGATCGCAACCCATATCGCATTCTTCTTTATATGGGTATGAGGAAACCCAACCAAAAAGTCTATATAGATCTCATCCCACTTCCAAGTAGGGATTGGAAGTGGATAAAGAAAACTTGAAGGTTTCTGGTGCTCGACCTTAACCTGTTGTCATGTATATCACTGAGAGACAAACTCATCAATTTGTCACCACATCCCTGGACACCATAACTACCGCTGTATATAATAGAACATTTTTTTTATTCATGGGTGCACTAAACACTATGAATTATGAAAATATACCGTTATATCCTTTCTTTACACTAAAGGCACAGCAAAGCAATACTAATATCATAGAACACCCTCTTTGGAAAATGAACACTTGGAAACTATCACCCCACTATAAAGAGAGTCCCTAATTCTATGGAGTTCATCATGAAGTTGTTGATACATAAGAATCATCTTGAGAAAAGTAGATATCAACTGAATGTTTTCTAAAGAAACTTCAGCCCCTTTCTCTTAAACTTTTATATGAAAATATGCAAAAAAGAGCCATCAAATTCCACTCTTCTAAATATTCTCTCAATACCTCAACTAGAAGTTTCCTACTCAATGAATCTGCAATGAAATTCCCTTTCTCTAGGGTATTGAAGATGTCAAAGTAAAATTACTGTAGGTACTCCATACAACACCTTTGGAAAAGATTCATATTTTTTTAAGAGAATATATAACTCAGGCTTTTGTTGTCTAAAATTTTTGTAAACCTTTCACTATAAAGGTAATGCCACCAACTCTTAATTATGCGCATTATAGATTCAAGTTCAAGGACATGGGTTGGGTAATTCTTCTCTTATTTCCTAAGCTGATGAAGTCCATAAAAAACTACAAGTCCCCCCCTATATAAGAACACAACCTAAGACTAAACCTGATGCATCATAAAAGATCACATAACCATTCCCGACCTCTTGAAGATTAAACATGAGTGAAGTATTCAAAAGACCTTTCATCTCAACAAAAGAACTCTAAAATATCATCCCAAACAATCTCCCCCACCCCACCTTCGAGTTAGAGTAGTCATCATAGAATCTAACTTTGAGAATTCCTTCACAAATGAATGATAATATTCAGATAGCCAAAAGAATCTTCGCCTCTCGATGAAAATATGTGGTCTCTCCCAAGTCATAATAGCCTTCAACTTCCTGATATCAACTGGTATACCATGTTCAAACACCACTTGTACCATGAATATCACTTCACAAATCCATAAGTCACTTTTTGAGAGCTTGGTATAAAGGTGGAAACTTCTCAGCTAACTCGGAACTATTCTCATATGATGCACATGTTCCTACTCGGATTTTGAGTAAACAATGATGTCATCTATAAAGACCACCAAAAAGGTATCCAGATACTCATGGAAGACATTTTTTTAAAATATATTAAAACATATTGATCATTTTTTAGACCAAAGGGCATATCAAGGTACTCATAATGGTCATACTTTCTCTGAAAGGTGGTTTTATGAATGACAGATTCCTTTATAATTAATTGACGGTAACCAGATTGAAAATCCAACATTGAAAACCACTTTTCACCTTTCAAATGATCAAACAAGTCATCATTTTGTGGAAACAAATACTTGTTATTTATAATAACTTGATTGAATTTTTGATAATTAACATATAAGCAAAGAGATCCGTCAGCCTTCTTGGCAAAGAGAATCATCACCGCCCAAGGTGACACACTCTGGCATATAAATCCTTTCTTAAAAAGATCTTCCAACTAGGACATCATCTCTTTCATTTTAGATGAATCCATTCAGTAAGAGGGAATAGAGTCTGGTTGAGTAACAAGAATTATGTTAATATAAAACTCAACATCTCTCAGTAGTGGATGACCGAAGAAATCCAAAAGAAACACGTCGGGAAACTTGAAAATGACTTGAGGGAGATTGCTTCTAAAAGATTATTTCTCCAGATAAAAAGTAAACACTAATATCACTTTCTCCTACTCGGGATAAGAATTTCCATCTCTACTTAACCTCAGGTCCCAATCACATTGAAATACAAGAGTCACACCACTAGGTGTTGTAATGTAGACTTGTAGAAGATAACAATCAATTAGGGTTTTATTGGAAATGAGTCAATCCATCCCAAATATAACTTCAAGAGGTTTCATATCAAGAACCAGAAAACTCCAAGCTAATTCAGAATCTGATAGATAAAAGGCACAAGCATGACTATGGATACCCTTCTCTTTCTTCGTACCAAGGTGTGTGCTAATATCCATTTCACAAGATGAAATATCCATAGGAAGATTAAGTAGATTAATAATATGGGTTGAAATAAATAAATGAGATTAAGAAGTATTAAATAGATCAGTCACTAATGGTGATGTTATAGTAATGGTACCTCTCACGGTCATTGGACCCATGTCTGCTTCCTATAAAGACTCTTCCACTATGTGAAGAAGCTTCGTTCGGGATGTCAATGGATGGAACCCTTTTGTAAGTGAAGCATTTTATTACCCTATAGTTTTAGAAGTATCTAATGATCCCATTCTAGTATGAATAGTAGATAAGTGATGGTATAATCTTTATAAGTGGCATAAACATCAGTAGGTGCTCTTGTTATTGGGTGCCTCATTGAAAACCCTCTTAGAATGTCTTGTCTTTCCACACTAATAGAAAGTCAAATAAATTTCTCCTGGAACTATGGAAGATCTGGAATGACTATGTCATTGACAACCACCAAGAAAAGGTCATGATTGTTTTTCATTTAAAGGAACCAACATAGACATTGGGAGAAAAAGAACTCCTATCAACCCTAACTTTCCTACATGTTCCATCACAACCGGCATCTCTATATCCAATACATCAACATAAGTGGGTAGTTTTAGCAAGAAAACCTCAGAATTGATATTTTATTGAATCCCCAACTTGAATCATTGAACGTTAATCCTTTCATTAGCTACTATCTTAGGAAAAAATGCACCATCTCAGCAAATCAATTTGAATATTCGGTCATAGTTTTTTTTTGATTTCTCAAGCTTGAAAAACTCCATAGCCTTATCCAACGCCATTAAATATGGATAGAACTGATCGGTGAAAAGAACCTTGAAGTATTTCCACTCTAATCCCAAATTACTCCTTTCCTTAACCATCGTGTCCCACCATCTTCTACTTGGTCCTTCCATCATGATGGTGGTGCACTTCACCTTGATCATGTCCATTGTCTCTAAGAACTCAGATAGACATTCTAGCTTGCTCAACCATTCCTCAGCATATTGAGGGTTATTGTAGTATTTGAAAACTTGTGTCATCTAGTGAAGGAACTCTTGAGAATGATTTCAAAGAATATACCCCTGAGGATCCATAGCTGGACCCTAAACAGGGACAAGAGGTGGTGTCTCTCTTGGATCTTAGATAGTGTGTATAATCACATCAACCAGATTTGGATCTACAACAAGATTTTCTTGCTGAGGTTCAACAGCAAACTCTTCTTGTATCTGATTTTTAATTCTTCTTTAATTCATGATGCTTAATAGAATTAAACTATAAAAGTAATACATTAGATTAACACTCAAATAGATAAACAATGGAAATTATTCCCAACAGATGGAACGACCATGATTTGGATCTCAATATATCCAAATCTCAATAAGAAAAATTCTAGAACTAATCCAAAATATGTCTTTCCCTAACCACCCTTGGTAACTTAAGGTTTATTATAGTGATATTTGGTTATGAAATAAATTTAAACTACCTCCCATATAGAAAAAAAAATTCAAAAAATGCTTACTAACTTCACAACAAAAGCTGAACAACCACCTTTGATACCACTTTGTCACATACCATTTCAGTTACCCTAGTAACCGGATCACCGAGCAAACCCTAACATAGCCTAAAGGTAATTCCTGATCCCCACAGGTTGGCGACTAGCACCTAGAATTATACAATATGCAAGTGGGGATGAATTTTTCACTAAACATAGTGTAAGAAAAAGAAACAATATTGTATGCAAAATAACGAGGCTCCACTAGGATTAAAGTACCAAAATACAACAAAGAAAAAAGCCCAAAGTACTACAACACAAGTACTAAAATATAGAAAAACACAACCCAAGTCACTTAAGACACAAATCACCCAGTACATAGTTCAACAGTAGGATCCTCCTCCAAGTGACTATTTTCCCTTGCTCAAACCTGGAATAATAAAGTCTATAAACACTCAAAGGAAAAAGTAGGGTGTGAGAATAATCCTAGTATGATTCCAAAAAAGATTCCTTAACTGGTGCCAAATATAGATTATCCAAATAAAGGATTTCAATTTTTTAAATAAATAGGTTTATAAATTAAAGAATCGTATTTAAACAAATAATATATACATTTTTAAAATGATGGAAAAATACTTTTAAAGAAAAAGATTTACTCTACAAGAGATTGAATATTTAAAATAATATATTAAAAAAACAGTTACATAAAATATTTTATGTAAATCCTGTAAATTCATGTAAAGTAGTTTTAAAACATTATAATGCATTTATATCTCATATATAAATGAATGAGAGAGAAAATGGTCATCTACTAAAAGGTAAAGTAGTATTAACCAGCTATAGGATTCCGCACTCATATAGTAATCTCAGTAAAATGGGTATACTCATGTCCCCTTGACACTATCTAGAGGTGAACTTTCATCCTCCCATCAGGAATGTGATCCTCCACATGTATGTTTTATAACGTTGTAATAGCGTAAAGTGTATCCAAATAACTCACCAACTACCTAAGGATTTCATGCGCTCTTACATGATGGGAAATTTATCTTAAGAATGCTTAATATACAATTAAATCCCATTCTTCGATATAAATTTTTTTAATTTATTCCATTTAAAAAAATGGGTATTAATAAAAAACATTCCATTTCCACAAGTTAAAACCATTATGTTTCTATCAAATCATTTTAAATCCATTTTCACATGTTTGAAATCGATTAAAAACCAATTCCTTTCTTTTCACAATTAATTCCCACAATTAAATTTACTAATTTAATTGAAATCAGTTCCATGAAATCTATAATTTAAATTAACTAATTTCCACAAAAAACTCCCCAATTCAATGGAATTGGTGGTTTTCCAAATTATCATGCCAAAACCATTTCAAAACTCTCTATTCACAGGAATTATTTTTTATTAAATCAATTGAGAGAAATTTTGAATAATTGAGTTTAAATAATTTATTGAAAAAAATCAATAAACACAAGGATACTCAATTTGGCTAATTGGGATGGAACCACCAACCTGTTTTCAAAAACCCGACATCGCAACGGCACCCATCAACATGAATAAATGCGAATAAGACCTTGAAGCTCAATCAAGAAGCAATATTAAACACCACATGGAATATATACATAAATTCCAAGATGGTCCATTGAAAACCCAAGATAGGAGAAATAGAGAAACACAAATAATGAGGGAGAACACTTTACCAGAAAACACACTGAAGCATAACGATAATCCAAACCAAATGAAAGGATTGTTAAGGGTTAGAAATGTTTGATATCATTTGAGGAAATACTTAGGTCGAGGAAGTTCAGTCTGGATTGGATAGAAAATAAATAACCAACTTCACTACTTGTTTAAAAAAAACGTAGTTGGTATATTAGTTGACATGTAATCTCAATACACGTCTTTAACCCTTTAATTTTCATAAACACCGAAAAACATGTTACTTTAAATTAAATTATGATGCTATGAATTGAAAACTAATCATTAATTTCATTACAACATGAAGTGAAAACTCACAAAATGTACTCATCAAAACTTGAAGTTATTCATGCCTTGTATGAAGAACCATTACACAATGTTTAAGTCTATTACATTATGTGTAATTCTCTGGAAGCCTGCATGAAAAATTTTATTTAAAGGTGGGAATTGAAAAAATCTTTGACTTCCCCATTATATGTATGCTCCCAATCAAAACTCCACCATACCCCGTCAAAGAAAAGGAGAAAATAAGACAAGGTTTAAGCATACATGTTAGAATTTAATGAGATGTTACAAATTAACCTTATAAAATAATGAAAATCAAATATATATAGTATAAACAACGTACAAACACCATGGGAAGGTTCTTTTTGGTTATTTTATTATATAGAGTCCAAAACCTTTGTTTGAGAAATGATTAAAACATTCCCCACTACTTTCCTTTATAAACCCACACAATCTCCCATTAATCTTCACTAAAAATCCTTGGAATGCATCCTTACTCTTCACTCCCCTCTATAGAGTCCTCTCAAGGTTCTCTCATGCTTATAATAATCTCCTACCATGTTTTTGGAGTCACACACTCAAGTAAGGGATCCTCACCTTCTCTTATTTATTCATGTTTCTTTATAATCGAATGCCTTTTATTTCCAATTTTTAAAGTATATACTTGGATTTTAATATCCATATTACTTCCCATTTGATGTCCAAATGACAATACACCCCTTTCACTCTCATCAACCTATTTTATTAATTTTTAATTGAAGTCATTATTTTTTTAAAATTTCACCACAATTTTTCATACCAAAACAATTGTGTAGTGAATACCATACCAATTTTCTATAAATGGTGTTGACCTTTATAAACATATACTTATTTGACTTGGGTCTTCCATGAATTTATTCCACACTCCTTAATTGTGGAATAAAATATGATGATGAATAAATCCATGTTGTATGATCTATGTGAAACACTTAATCATGATAATGAAATGAAAGTGATGGGTGTGCCTGGAATTATATAGAACTCCAATGAATTAGTTATATTTAGTCTCATGAGACTTTATGTTGGGATAGGTATTGAAACTAATTCCTTTTAGGGAATTTTTCCATTATAATTTCTTAGTAGTTAGACTTGACCTATGTTTATGATGTTATGTTTTAATTTATTTCCACATTTCCCATGTTATGATTATCATGCAATATCATGACTTATTTTTCATGTTTATGATTCTCACACAATTTATTCCCAATTGATATGTCTATTTTCTATCATGTGTCACCTTATGTCATTTCTATTCCCTTACTGGTCTTTTTAGCTCATCCCTTTCTTATGTATGTCCCCAGGTTATTCTGTGTAGTTTTAAAAGCCATTTAATTTTATAAGTATGTTAAGGAAGTATTCGATAATGTTGTTGTATCCCATGTTCAAGATGTTATTATTTTTATCTAATTACAAAAGACACTAGACTTAGTCATCATATTGGTTGTATTATGTGTAATTTTGTATAATAAATCATGTATTAATGTGAAATAAAGAACAGATTTTTTATAAAGATAATGATGGGGAAACATCAGTCACTTGGGGGTTTCTTATTGCTTCAAATACAGTCATATAATGACATTATCATCATGTATTGGATATATTTTTTCATGTGATCGTCATTTGTTTCTAAATGAGGGGTTTATCATATAGTAACATGGTACATTGTGTGTTATTCAATGGTGATAAGGATTATTGAATGGGAAATAGACATTCAGAGCCCCATTTGGCCCAACTAGTAGAATTGTCATTGGATTTAGTAGAGGAACATGTAGTGTATTTTCCATGATACATTGATGTGTTTCTAGATATATTCTACAATGAGTTTTAATGATACCCCAATGATAAGATATTAAGTTGAGGATAGAGTTATATCATGATTCCCCCCTATCTGGCTAGATCCCAATCGGATGGCACCTAATAAAATGAGGGAGTTGAGGATTTAGAATGACTATTTGATATGAAATGGATTTATCTAGTCTAGTGTATCTCCATGGGGTGTTTCAATATTATTCTATAAAAAGGTGAATATTTTTATTTGGTTTTTTGTGGCATATAATGGGTTGAACCAATTGATGGTCAAAAACCTTTTTCCCCTCATGATTATAGACAGTTTATTTGATCAATTGAAGTGTGGCATCTAGTTTATAAAGATTGAAAAATAGTATGGGTATCATCAGATGATATTTAAGGAGGATTATATCCTAAATATCACCTTAAAATGTATCTATGGGAATATTGAGTTCCTTTTTATTACTTTTGGTGTCACAAAATCCACATATTGTTTCTAGGAACTTGAGAACATAGAGTTTCTTGAGTTCAAATATTAGTTAATGGTAGTGTCTATAAACAACAATATCATATAATCAATGTTATAGGAAGAACATTTTGAGTGTATTATGACTATTTTACAAGTATTTCAACACAACCATCTCTATGATAAATTTTCCAACTGAATGTTTTAGATGTATGTGGTATATAAACTTGGGCATGTGGTGTATCAACAGGGATTATTAGTCAATCCATCGAATATTGAGGTAGTTATTTCTTGGGGAGAACATAATGATGTTTTATAGTTTTATAGTTTCCTACATCTCAAGGTATATTAGTATAGGTTGTTGTATAAATTATCTCATATTGCAATCTCATTTATATCCTTAATCGTGAAGGTGAAAAAAAATTATAAAGTAATCAGTGTCAGGAAACATTATACTACTTAAAGGATCAATTGATAGATAGTCATGTCCTTCAGTTTCTACAATAGGTTGTGGTTTTAAGGTTTTATATAATTCTTTAGATCTAGGTTTTGGTTTCAGCTTGATGCATCATAGGTAAGTGATCACATTTAGGTTGATAATGTTACACACCCATGAATGTGACTATTCTAGCCATGATTTCGTGTTATTGTTAGTTGAGTTTTCTCTGAAGCTATTGAAACATTACCTCATCAGTAAGAGATTTATTGTCTTCCCTAATCACAAAATCTAGGGGTACATTTCCACTCACCAATATTTGAGTCATTATTAGTGGTGGTGGATAGATTTCTTACAGGGATATAGTATTAAGATCTCTTATACCTCAAGGAAATGGAATTTGATTATTGATATGTTGAGTATGAATTTTTGAGGATAAGTTTTTTAGAAGCCTATAGATACTTGGGTGGTGACAGAAGAGATTTTAGTGATGCATCTTTAAGAGTACGAGTTTCGTAGCAGAGGTTTCATGTAACAAATTATAGTGAAATAGTCTTAGATGTAATAGATGGAGGAGTCTCAGTGGGAAGACTCTGAGGTAGTGGTAATGGGGTATTATTTTTTCTTACTGATCCTCCAAAGGGATGGTATAAATATGGTTGAAATCTAATGTTATTTTAGGGGAGATTTTTTGTTCCTTTGACGGTGCATAAGGAAGTACTATGTGAACTTCATAGCCCATATTTTGAATTGTATCTTAGTATATAAATTACATATAATTCTATAAGTAGATATTTATTGTAACATCATGTTATGTTTTCAGGTACTTTTTGATGTTTTTAAGTACCGTTGTTTTAGAGTAGTGACTTGGGGGTGTGTTTGGGAGAACTTTTAAGTAAAACAAAAGGTAAATAGCTTATGAACGGTTTGAAAATACGTGTGATCAAACCGTGCCAACCAAGCAGCACTGGACAGAGAGGTATGCATGGTGTGTGCACGGTTTAACAAACTGTGCGATGAAACCGTGCGGACCGCGTATCTATGGACAGTGAGATCCGCACGGTGTACGCACGGTTTGACAAACAGTGCGCCTCTTCCCAGGTAAACCGTGCGTGCAGTTTTTAATTATGAAAATTTATTTTAAAACTACCCAAACCCCCAGGACTCCCATATTTTTGACCTTGGCTCAGTCTTGAATCATTTTAGGTCTTTCTAAAGCTTCCTAGAGATATTCTAAGGCGATATGAACATCTTTCTTCGAGATTGAAGGCTCAGATTGAAGATCCTCTCTCTTCCCGATAAGTGGATTTCATCTCGTTTCATTTATAGTTTATTCCTAAATATTTCCATGATATTTTCATGGGATATTTCCTTTGTTTTCCATGGATCCAAACCTATGAGTTGAGGTATATATCTAGGATTGTGAATCTAGATCTAGTTTTGCAAGATCTTGATTCCTTTGAACTTAATTTTGGTTTTAAGGATTTAGATCCAGATTTTGATCGACATCATTGTACCGCTTGGTTTTTGGGGTTTCTCGTTGGGCTAAATCCCTTCAATAAATCGAGGTAGGTGGTTCTATACCGAATTTCCAAATTGATTATTATTGTATTTTCTTGATTTATTTCAATTGTTGGTTTAAATTCAATTGCTCAAGTTGCTTTCAATTAAATTGATGAAAAATTGATTCCATTTAATTGAGATATTTGAAATGATTTTGGCATAGAAATTTTGGGAAAACCAAAATTCCATTGAATTGGGTGTGTTTATGTAAATTGGATGATTTAAATTGTTGAATTTAAATTACGGATTTGATGGAAATGATTTCAATTAAATTGTGTAATTTAATTGAGAAAATGAAATTTTTAATGATGTAATAAGATTTGAATGGATTTTAAACTTATGAAAATGGCTTCAAATGATTTGATAGAAACCCATTGGTTTTATCTTGTGAAAAAGGCATGTTTTGAATAAAACCTTTTTTTGGTTTTAAATGGAATGAAATTGGAACTTTTGAAATGGAAGAATGGGATTGATCATATTTTAAGCATTCTTGAAATATTTCACCCATCATGTAAGAGCTCATGCAAGCCTTAGGTAGTTAGTGAGTTATTTGGATACACTCTACGCTACGACAACATTATAAAACATACTTGTGGCGGGTCACCTCCCTAACGGGTTGGTGACGAGTCTCCTTTGGCTAGTGTCATAGGGACGTGTTTATAAACATTTTGCTAAGTTCACTTAGAGAGTTTGGAATCCTATAACTATTTAATACTATCGTACATTTTTGGAAGATAACCATGTGGCTCACTTGTTTATTTATATTTGAGATATAAATGTATGGCAATGTTTGTTGGAACTATTTTACATGCCTGTTGAATTTATATAAACTATTTTATATAAATGTTTTACTAAATCCATTGTTTTAGAAATATTCCATTATTTGTAAAGCTTTTGCTTGAAGTATTTTCCCATTATTTTTGAAATGTATAGCATGATTTGTTAAAATATGATTTTGAATTTCCAAACTTGTTTATTTGAAAATTGTAAGCTTTTCTTTGTATAATATATATTTGGCATATGTTATGGAATCTTTGGTGGTATCCTACTGGGATTAGGCTCACACCCTACTTTTCCTTCGGGTGTTTTGTAGATTTTCTTCTTCCAGGATCAAGCAATGGGAAGGTACCTTTTGGAGGTGGATCCAGTTGTTGATATTTGGACTTGGTGAGTTGTGTCCTTAGGGACCTTGGGGCTATTTTCCCTGTTTTAGTGGTTGGTTTGTAGTACTTTTGCATTTTATTCCTCTTTGTAATCTGGTACACTACTCCCAATGGAGTTTCTTTTGTTATGCATACTGTTTGTTCTACTCTTGCTTCCTCATTATTGTGGAAAAATCTTTCCCACTTGTATGTTTTACGATTCCAGGTGCTTGTCGTCGACCCGTGGCAGTCAGGAACGCCCTTCGGGCTATGTCAGGGCTGGCTCGGTTATCGGGTTACCAGGGTTCCCGGGCTGGTTCGTGACAAAGTGGTATCAGAGGGCAGGTTAAGCATCTTGTCTTGATGACAGTATGCATTTGAGTTTTTTTGTTGGGACTTCGGAGGTAGTTGTGATTGAGTGCCTGGTCAGATCTCACCACAACGAACCTTAAGTCACCAGGACTGGTTAGGAAAATACGACTTGTGGATTAGTTCTAGTATTCTCCCTATTTTGATTTGTATAGAGTGGAATCCAAATCTTGTTATCCTTTATTTTAAGAATAGTTTTCCTTGTTACTCGGTTTGGGTGTTAATATATGTCTTTTTATACTATGTAGCATTATACCTCTGAGAAGACGTGGAAATAAGATCCAAAAAGAGGCTGATGCTGAACCCCAACAAGCGAGTCCTATTGTAGATCTGAGTCTGGTTGAGGTGATTGTTCGCACTGTCCAAGCTCTGGGACATGCACCACCTCTAGTTCCTATTCATTCTCCAGCTATAGATCTTCATAGTTATATTCTTCAAAGTCGTTATCAAGAGTTCCTATGCCAAAAACCACCAATTTTCAAAGGCTCCGCTGACCCTCAACATGCTGAGGAACGGTTGAGTAAGATTGAACGTCTGTTTGGGTTCTTGGAGACACCTGATGAGATCAAGCTGAAATGTGCCACCTTCATGCTGGAAAGACCGAGTAGGAGATGGCGGGACACGATGGTGATAGCTGGGAACCATGAGGTTTTGGAGTGGAAAGACTTTAGGGTTCTTTTCACTAACCAGTTCTATCGAGAATCAATGGTGTTGGCCAAGGCTGTGGAGTTTTTCAAGCTTGAGCAGGCCAACAAAATCGTGACTGAGTACTCAAATCAATTTTCTGAGTTGGTATAGTTTTCCCCTGAGATTGTATCTAATGAGAGGATTAAGGATAGAAGATTTGAGTTGGTACTTTTATAAGATATTCATTATCAAGTTTTCTTAATGAAGCTACCCACTTATGCTGATGTGCTAGATAGGGCGATGATGGTTGAGATGGACTTGGTAGGAAATTCAGGGTTAAAGGAGGTTCTTTTCCCTCCTAGTGGTAGTGTGGGTTCCTTTAAAGGAAAATGGAAGCATGAATTTTCTCATGGTGGTTCTCTAAAGCAGAGTCATTCTAGACCTCTAGTAGCACCAGGAGGGGATTCTTTGACTTTATATGAGTGTGGGAAGCCAAGACATTCTAAGAGGGTTTCCACTGAGGCACCCAAGAACTGTAGCTCCTGCGGATGTTTAGGGAACTTATATAGATTCTCCCATCACTTCTCTACTCCACATGGTGGAACAGGATCATAAACACCTCCAGAAACTGTCGGGAAATCAAATGCTTCACGTACAAAAGGGTTCCAGCCACAGGCATCTGGAATGAAGCATCTTCACATAGTGGAAGAGTCGCCAGAGGTAGCTGATGCATGTCCTGCAACTGTGAGAGGTTCCATTACGATAGCTTCGTCTTTAGTGATAGATTGTTTTGATACTGGTGCATCTCACTCTTTTATTTCAACCCATCTTGTTAATCTTCTTAATCTAGCTATGGAACTTTTATCTTGTGCAATGGATATTACTACACCCCTTGGTATAATGAGAGAGAAGGGTCTTCGTAGTCCTGATTGTGTCTTATCTCTATCAGATGTTGATCATATTTGGAGTTTCTTGGTTCTCGATATAAAATATTTTGATGTCATATTTGGGATGGATTGGCTCATTGACAATAAAGCTCGGATTTATTGTTATCTTAGACGGGTCTACCTTACTACACCCAGTGGTGTGCCTCTTGTTTGTCACTAAGAATGGGACCCAAGTTCAAGCAGAGCCAGACCCTCTTATCCAGAGTTGGGGAAATTTGTATTAGTGTTTTCTTTTTATCTAGAGAGAGATTCGATGTGTGGTGATCTTCCTCTAGTCCTCACTGAGTTTCTCGGCATGTTTTCTTCTGACTTCTCTGGTTTTCCACCAGTAAGGGATGTTGATTTCTCTATTGACTTAATACTTGGTACTCAAACGGTTTCTATTACCTCTTACCAAATGGCTCCAGCAGAACCAAAAGAACTGAAGTCTCTGTTAGATGATCTTCTTGAGAAAGGTTTTATACACCCGAGTGTGTCACCTTGGGTAGCACCTGTCCTCTTCACCAATAAGGCTGATGGTTCTCTTCGTTTATGTGTTGATTATTGAAAGCTAAATCGATTTACAATAAAGAACAAATATCAGTTACCATGAATTGATTATTTGTTTGATCAATTTAAAGGGGAAATGTGGTTTACAAAAATTTATCCTCAATCTTGTTACCATCAGTTGAGGATAAAAGTATCTGACATTCATAAGACCGGTTTTCGGAGTAGTTACGGCCATTATGAGTACCATGTTATTCCCTTTGGCCTAAAAAATGCTCCTACAGTTTTCATGGCTTTGATGAACAAGTTTTTCTGTGAGTATCTAGATACTTTCGTGGTAGTCTTTTTGGACGACATTCTTGTCTAATCCAAGTCTGAGGAGAATCATGTGCATCAACTGAGAACAGTTCTGAGTCTTTTAAGGAATCACCAACTTTATGCTAAGCTTTCAAAGTGTGATTTCTGGATTCAGGAAGTGAAATTCTTGGGGAATGTTGTATCCGAATTAATATCAATTGATCCTAAGAAGGTGAAGGTTGTTATGACTTGGGAACAACCACGAAATGTTTTCGAGATTCGGAGCTTCTTGGGAATATAAGGATATTATCACCGTTTTGTTAAAGACTTCTCAAAGTTAGATTCTCCAATGACTCCTATGACTCGAAAGGGAGTGATGTTTTCCTGGAATGATAAATTTCAGAGTTCTTTTGTTGATCTAAAGCGTCTTTTAACTTCTGCGCCGGTGTTATCTCTACCTGAGGCGGGGATAGGTTATGTGGTCTTCTGTGATGCATCGAGTTCAGGATTGGGATGTGTACTCATGCAGGGTAATCATATTGTTTCCTATGGGTCTCGTCAG
Organism: Viscum album; assembly: GCA_963277665.1. Taxonomy (NCBI): domain Eukaryota; kingdom Viridiplantae; phylum Streptophyta; class Magnoliopsida; order Santalales; family Viscaceae; genus Viscum; species Viscum album. Next base: position 121,986,697 of record OY728134.1, read on the forward strand.
CATAAGCCTCATGAGAAGAACTATCATGTCCATGACCTTGAACTTGTAGCTGTAATGCACGCACTTATGTTTTGGAGACATTACCTTTATGGGGAAAGGATTAATGTGTATTCAGACCACAAGAGCTTGAGTTATATCTTCTCAAAAAAAGATTTGAATCTTCACCTAAGGAATTCGGTGGAGTACATGCAATCTTTCGACTTTGACATTACCTATACCCTGGGAAAAGGGAATGTAGTTGTAGATGCGTTAAGCAGGAAACTCCCATCATAGGCTATGAAAGAATCTTCAGAAGAGTGGAGTTTGATGGATCTTTTTGCTCAGTTGCATATTTGAGTTCAGTGTAAGGGGAATGAAGTTTTTTTAGCCAGTGTTCAGTTGACTTATGCTCTCCTCAAGTTAATTATTTAGGAACAACAAATGTATGATGAATTCCATAGCATTAGGGAGTCTCTTTATGGTAGGGAGACCGACACTCTATGGTCTTTATCTAAAGATGGTATTCTGTGTTATCAAAATCATTACGTTGTGCCATTAGAGGAAAGGAAGGATGTGATGGGGGGTTTCCATAACTCCTAGTGGGCGGTACACCCCGAAATCATGAAAATGTTTTATGACATGCGGCGGTAGTTCTGGTGGCCAGGTATGAGACGAGACAGTTCTGAGTTTGTATCTCATTTATATACATGCCATCAGGTGAAATCCGAGCACCAAAAATCATCAGGTTTACTTCAACCACTTCCAGTCCCTACATGGAAGTGGGATGAAATCTCTATGGACTTTTTGGTTGGGTTACCTCAATCCCAGAGGAAGAAGAACGCGATATGGGTTGTGATCTACAGGCTGACAAAGTCGGCTCACTTTATACCTATTCGAGATACAACCATAGTTGAGGAGTTGGGAAATATCTATGTGAAAGAAATTGTTCGTTTGCATGGAGTTCCATCTGCTATAGTCTCAGATAGGGATCCTCGTTTTAATTCTCACTTTTGGAGAGGCCTTAAAGTGGTACTGGGATCTCAGGTCCATTTGAGCATGGCCTACCATCCATAGTCAGATGGCTATAGAGAGAGAGCTATTCATATTATTGAGGATATGCTCCGCGCTTGTGTTCTTGACTTTGGCGGGTCTTGGGATGATCATCTGGGGCTAGATGAGTTTTCTTATAACAACAGTTATCAATCTGCGTTCAAAATGGCTCCTTTTGAGGCTTTGTATGGTCGTCCCTGTAAATCTCCTTTATGTTGGTCAGAGATTAGTGAAATCTCTTTGGTAGGACTGAGTTTGGTCCGAGAGACAACAACTACGATCCAGTTGATTCGTCAGATAATTTTGAAAGCATAGATTCAGTACAAGTCTTATACTGATCGTCGCCTTAGACCTTTAGAGTTCTAAGTTGGTGACCAGGTGTTATTGAAAGTTTCACCCCGATTGGGTCATCAATGGCTAGGGAGGCAAGGGAAGCTTGCTCTTCATTTTGTGGGACCTTTTGAGGTTATTGGTCTTGTGGGGAAAGTTGATTACCATCTATCTCTACCACCACAGCTGACGTCGACACATAACGTGTTCCATGTATCACAGCTGCAAAAGTATCTCTATGATCCATCTCATGTTGTGAGGTGGAGTGATCTTGAGATTGAACCAGATTTATCTGTGACTGAACGACTAGTCAGGGTTGTTGATTCTGAGAACAAGGTACTTCGTGGAAGAATGATACCTCTGGTCCACGTACTCTGGAAGCATGGTTCTGATTCCCATGAGACGTGGGAAAGGGAGGCACTAATGAGAGATCAGTGGCCTCATCTTTTTGACACGATGGTTTCTTCATAGGCTTTCTGGGGACAGAAAGGTCTTATGGTGGGGATTTTGTAACATCACATTACGTTTTCAGGTACATTTTGACATTTCTAAGTACCTATGTTTTGGATTAGTTACTTGGGGGTGTGTTTGGGTGAACTTTTAAGTAAAAAAAAGGACAATGGACTGTGCACGGTTTGTGTATGGTTTGACAAACCGTGCGATCAAACCATGCCAATCAAGTAGCACTGGACAGAGAGGTATGCATGGTGTGCGCACAGTTTGAAAAACTGTGCAAACAAACTGTGCAATCCATGTATCTCTGGATAGTGAGATCCGTATGGTGTACGCATGGTTTTACAAATCGTGCGCCTCTGCCCAGGTAAACCGTGCGTGTGGTTTTTAATTCCGAAAATTAATTTTAAAACCACCTGAACCCCCAGTACTCCTATATGTTCGAACTTGGCTTGGGATTGACTCATTTTAGGTCTTTCCAAATCCTCATAGAGAGATTCCAAGGTGATCTGAACATCTTTCTTCGAGATTGAAGGCTCGGATTGAAGATCTAATCTCCTCCGGGTAAGTGGATTTCATCCTGTTGCATTTCTCGTTTATTACTCAATATTTCCTTGATCTTTTCATGGGATATTTCCTTTTTCTTCCAAGGATCTAAACCTATGAGTTGAGGTATAGATCTAGTATTGTGAATCTAGATCTAGTTTTGCAAGATCTTGATTCCTTTGATCTTAATTTTGGTTTTAAGGATTTAGATCCAGTTTTTGATTGACATCGTTGTGCCGCTTGGTTTTGGGGGTTTCTCGTTGGCCTAACTCCCATCAATAAATCGGGATAATTGGTTCCGTCCAGAATTTCCAAATTGATTATTATTGTATTTTCTTGATTTATTTCAATTGTTGATTTAAATTCAATTGCTCAAGTTTCTTTCAATTAAATTGATGAAATCCCGATTCCATTGAATTGAGATATTTGAAATTATTTTGGTATAGAAATTTGAGGAAAACCCAAATTCCATTGAATTGGTTGTGTTTATGGAAATTGGATGATTTAAATTGTTGAATTTAAATTGTGTATTTGATAGAAATTATTTCAATTAAATTGTTGAATTTAATTGTGGAAATGAAATGTGTAATGATGGAATTGGTTTTGAATGGATTTCAAACTTATAAAAATGGATTAAAATGATTTGATAGAAACCCATTGTTTTTATCTTGTGAAAAAGGCATGTTTTCAATAAAACAAGTTTTGGTTTTAAATGGAATGAAATTGGAACTTTTAGAATGGAAGAATGGGATAGATTGTATTTTAAGCATTCTTGAAATAGTTCACCCATCATGTAAGAGTGCATGCAAGACTTAGGTAGTTAGTGAGTTATTTGGATACACTCTACGCTACGACAATGTTCTAAAACATACTTGTGGTGAGTCACATCCCTGACTGGTTGGTGACGAGTCTCTTTTGGCCAATGTCATAGGGACGTGTGTATACACATTTTACTGAGTTCACTTAGAGAGTGTGGAATCCTATAACTGGTTAATAATATCATACCTTTTTGGTAGATGGCCATGTTTCTCACTTGTTTATTTATATTTGAGAGATAAATGTATGCCAATGTTTGTTGGAACTATTTTACATGCCTGTTCAATTTATATAAACTGTATTATATAAATGTTTTACTGAAGCCATTGTTAGAAATATTCCATCATTTGTAAAGCTTTTACTTAAAGTATTTTTCCATCATTTCGGAAATGTGTTGCATGATTTGTTAAAATATGATTTTGAATTTCCAAACCTATTTATTTGAAAATTAAAATATTTTCTTTATATAATCTATATTTTGCATCTTTTACGGAATCTTTGGTGGTATCCTACTAGTCTTAGGCTCACACCCTAATTTTTTCCTTCAGGTTTTTTGTAGATTTTATTCTTCCAGGATCGAGCAAAGGGAAGGGACCTTTTGGAGGTAGATCCATTTGTTGATCTTTGAATTTTGTGAGTTGTGTCCTTAGAGACCGTGGGGTCGTTTTCCCTATTTTAGTGTTTGGGTTGTAGTACTTTGGCATTTTATGCCTCTTTATAATCTGGCACACTACTCCCAGTGGAGTTTCTTTTGTTATGCATACTGTTTGTCCTACTCTTGCTTCCACATTCTTGTAGAAAAAACCTTCCTACTTGTATGTTGTACAATTCTAGGGGCTAGTCACCGACCCGTGGGGATCAGGAATTCCCTTAGAGATATGTCAGGGTCGGCTCGGTTATCGGGTTACCAGGGTACCCGAGCTGGTTCGTGACATTTCTGGTATTTAGGGATATAAAATTCAGTAGTAGATTTTGTATTATTTTGGTTGGTCTACTAGTAGGTTAAGGTAGAGCATCATGTTTTGGGAAGTTTATTATGCCCATTCAGAATCCCTAAGTGGAAGTTGGTGGATATTTATAGGGATTTCATCACTAGTTTTCCATGAGACAATATAGGGTATAATGTTATTAGGGTGATCATGGATCAGTTTTTAAAGTTAGAAAATTTATTAGTGATCATAGAGTTGGGTTATTTGGACTTTTAGAAGTGGGGAAAGTGTTTGAGATAATTTGGATTTACAAGATAATGAGGACCATCATTAATTATCATGATCCTTGAATTACCTAATAATCCTAAAGAGGTCTTCAATGTTATTTTGGATCTTAGTTATGACTTAACACTAAATTACATCCTTATATGATTGGGAATATGGATAATACCATTTAGATATGGGAAGATATGTTGTGATCTTGTGTTGAATATTTTGGGGGTTCATGGGTGAAGCAACTGCCTTTAGTAGAGTTTTTATATAATAGCGATTATCATTCACCCATTTCAATGGACCCATTTGAGGAATTGTATGGGAATCCTTTTAGGTATCCATTGTAATAAAATGATATTGCCGCTTCAATGGTCCTTGTACCAAATGTGTTATAGATAATTACATAGAAGGTTCAAATGATTAGGGAATAGATTTAAGTATCATAAGATTTTTAGAAGTCTTATATGATCGAAGAAGGAGAGCTATAGAATTTGAGGTTGGGGTCATACGTTCCTAGATTTTTCCCTCATCATGGATATAGGAGGGTTTTTTAATAGAGTAAGCTCTCTCTCCCATTTTTATCCCTTTTGAGGTGTTAGGGAACATTAGTGAAGTAGTGTATCATTTGGAACTTACCCCATCGTTGTTCCAGATCCACAATGTTATCTATATGAAAAAATTTTACTAATATATTCATGATGACCCTCATGTTATTGATTGAGGATAGTTGAATGTGAAAGATGACGTGATGTTTGTGGAGAGAAAAATTAAGATTCATAATTATATGGAGTTAGTGTTGAGTGGGAAAGTTATTCCCATAGATTGAGTTTTATAGAGGAATGACAGGATAAAGGAGTGTATTTGGGGGTACAATTAAAATATCACCCTTAATATCCTAAGGTATTTTTTATCTTTTTGTTGTTGTTGATGATATATTTTACTAGATTCTATTTTTTGGAGATTATTTTATAATGTTATTTTTTATTTATTATTATTATTCTCCAATGATACTTTATGAATTAGTGGTACTGTTATTATTATTTTGGAGGTAACTCCAGATGAGTTTCAAGTTTGGAGGCTATTGTTTTATTACAAGTTTTCATTGATTCTTCGGGATGATAATTATTAGTGAGGTATCTGATGTTAGGGACTTAGTTCTGCTTGATTTCATTACCTTTTAATTTCGTGGGTATTGAGAAGACTTGGGTGATTTTAATAAATTTTATGTTTAGAAAGGTTTATGATGACATAAAATTTTAGTTTTAATGTAATAATTAATTTCATAAGTAAATCAATAATTTCTAAGGAAATTATTTAATTCTAGATTTTATCTCAATTTTAAAAAGTGAATATGTATGTTTTTAAGTGATTCTATTTTTTTTGGGATTCAAATGATTTTTCTTTAAGTTTGTTAATGACCCCAATGAATGAGGATTTTTCTAAATTCTTGAACTGTATGATTCATTATATTCCATATGTTTCATTCCATATGATTTATAAGAATCATGTAACTTCATAAGGGTCATTCCATGCTTTTTAATAACCCTTCCCTTTATCAAATCCCATTTTATAATAGTAAATATTATTACATAGGAATCATAAAATTTTTATAAGTTTCATTTTTCATTTCCTTAGGATCCATTTGAAATTTTTCAAGAGTTATTGAATTTCCATAAGAATAATGTAATTCCATAGGAGACATTTTTTATTTCTATAAGTTTCATTTTGGACATACATAAGAGTCATTAAATTTCCATAAGATTCTTTTGATTTGTGTAAGATTCAATTTAGTTTTTTTATGATTAATTTTGGTTCTATATGTTTTTTTGTGACTTCTTTAAGGTCTATCTATTTGTCATAATATTTGTTTGAATATTTGTAAGATTTGGGGGTTCTGGTAAGAGATAATGTGGATTTTTGTATGAGTCATTTATGATTCCAAAAGGGTTAGGTATTTTTGTAATAGTATTTTCACCCTCTTAAAATTAATTTCCCTAGAATAAGATTCATTTGATATCATAAAGTTATTTACTTAGATAATTCTCTCTTCTTTCCAGTTCCATCTAGAATCATATTTTATGCTTAAAAATAGAATTTTAAATCATAAAACCATTAAAAATATGATTCTGTTATATAAATAAATTCCCTTCACCTATGGAGATTTAAATCCATGATTTTTGAGTTTTTGAATATAAAAAATATAAAGAAAAATAAATCATGTTATTTTAAGGGGGTTAAAGGTAATTTATCCATGTTTAAAGAAGAAACTCATCAGAAGTTCACCACACAATAAGGAATCTATTATTTTAGAGATTTAAGAACCCCCCTGGGTTTGAGTCTTCATTTTTCTCACACTTGAATGATTAAAACCATACCCTTTGAGTTCAAATAACCCTCTATGATCAACTCAATTTTATTCCATAGGTTCTTGGATTTTAAAATCATCCCTCTCTTGTAGTTTCTATACAATGAGTTATCGAAGTGTCTTCGAGGTAATGGGTTTAAGAACTGTCTCTTTTATTTTTGTATAAATCATAAAATCACCATGTTGTTGTTCTATTTGAATAAATATTACAAATTGACCTAAAATAAAGAGAAAAATAAGTTTCAATAATTGAATTAATAGGGGAAAGTACATCACATATATTTTATGTATTTGTTTTTTTCATGTGGATATGATTTTTTTCATTATTGTATGTTTAATTTTCCCCTCTAAATTACATTATATTATGGGTTGTTTTATTATTGAAAAAAATATTCTGTTGTTGTGGTATGATGTTTCCTTTTTTTAATACAATTTTTACCATATATTTTGTGATAAAAACTTATTTTTTATGTAAAAAATATTATTTTAATTAAAAATATTTATTAGTATATTATTTTAATAAAAATAGTTATTATTTAAATATTTTAAAGAAAATAGTGTATTGTGATAATGTAATTAAAGGTTCTTTTTTATGTATTTCTTTAAGAACCAATATTTTTTCATCATTTTATTAAAATGACATTTTTAGTTATTTTTTTTTTTGAATTTAGGTTTTTCTATTTATATTTTTAATTTTTCCAGATTTTTATTTTGAGAATTAGTTTTTGGAAATTAATATTTATTATATTATTTGAATCAATAAAGGGGGATAAAGAAATTGAGAAGCTTGACCACTAACGGAAGCACTGAGGGCCTTACTGAATAATATTTAGGAATCCTATAGAGTAAAAAATAATAACATATACTTCTATCTTATTTTTTATAGGACCTTGACTCGAGCCATAAGAAGAAGGTGATCAACTATGATAGCCACCACACAGATTTTGGGGATTCAAAGTATATGATGTTTCTAAATGTGGAGATAAATTCGGCACACACCTTTATTCAAAAATTGAAGACCTGCATATACAATAAGGAAATATATTCATCGATCAATCAAATAGAAAATTATCAGACGAACTTGAAGATCAAGGGGAATTGAGGAGAACTAGGGAAACTCAAAGATGGATAAATAAAAAATTAGATCCTCTTAATAGAGATAAATATTATTTATTTATTATACATTTAATATTTTATTATTAGGAATTTATCATTTTATTTATTACTCAAACATTAGGGGTTGCAAAAACCTATTGGGGGGATAACATCTTTCTTCCATGCTTCTTTTACTACATTCAAACCATTTATTTACTAGTTATTTCCCCTTTATATTCATTTATAGTTTTCAAAATTTGAATCCATTATGAACCAAAAACTATTGGTCATGATTTCATTTTCTTCAACTATTATGAATTTATTCTCAAAATATTCTAACAAGAGATGGTGAATCATCTGAGTTTAACACCAAGATCAATGAAAAATAAATTTTGGTGGGATATAAATATCTTCTTTCTCTCACAATAAATACTTAGTAGTTGATAAACTGATGATTATTTATCTTTTAAGAGTCATCCAACTTGAAAAATGGTTTTGGATACATTTTTTAATTAATCCCCCATATTGCCCTTTTTTTAAATGATGAAATGTCATTTTTAAATAATGGAAATTGAAATTCCCCCTAACTCATTCATCTACGGTTTTAAAATGTTCTTTAGTGATATTGGGTTTATTCTCATCTAATTTTCATTACCATTTTATTATACATTCATCATAAAATATACATCATCAATCTCCCCATTACTCTTTTTTTATTCTGGTTTTGTGTTGTTTTCTAGAGTTTGAGTTTTTTTTCTTGAATTTGTCTACCTTCCTTATGTACTTGACCACTTTTTACTACTTTACTAGTGTTAGGTGGAAAATATAAACATATAATTTTGAAAGTATGAATGAAACCTAACAAATTTTATCACCATTTTCAAGGAAGGAACACATGACCAAGAAAATATCCAAATTAAAAAACATAATATGGTCAAAAAACTAATAAAATTTTTTGTTGGCTAAATTTTTATTGAAATTTCTTAAATTAACACTTAGTAAATGTCTATAAATTTTAATCCCTTTATCTATGAAATTGATAAAAAATTTAGTGCTCCAAAAAGAAAATAAAAATATGGAAAATTTTGAGAACGAGAGAGTTGTTAATCATGACTAACACATTGTTTTATCCTAGCCATGAATTGATGTTGTTGAGAGGTAAATTCTTAGGGATTTTTAGCTACCAACAGTCTCTGGTAACCCCTCATACATTAGGTTAAACCCTAGGTCTCGATATTATGGGATAAAATAGTCCTACCATTTTATGATTCCATCCTTCAATGGATTGCCTAATAAATAATCCCTTCACTTCATTAAGTATTTTTATTGTATGGTCAAAACTTATATATTATGGGATGAGGGTAATTTGTTTCATGTGATATGGAATATGTTTAACATTTTATTAATACTATGTCAAAACAATTAGTTCACTCTACAATTAATCATGGAAACCTTTGACAATAAAATCACCCTTTGCTATAAAATGATTGTATATCATTTCTCAGGAGGTGAATTCTTTGATAATAGTAAAGATTCTCTAGAAGAACCATTAATATGAATGAAACTAATCTTATTAAACTAACCAATGTTCAAGATTTTTTTCTAATTAAAATTATGATCCTGATGATTTATTGTAGGGGTTGAGTTTTTGTACAATCATTCATGTCAGGTTTACTACTTATGAATGGTCTTCAACAGGTTTTGTTCATAGATCCTGAAACACCCAAACTCTCTTATATCTATTATGACTCATGAACCAACTTTAAAAATTAAAGTGTTTATTGCGTAATTTATCCAATGACACTTAAAAACTCAAATTGTTTTAGAGGATGAGAATTTGGGCTCATCACACACTTTTGGGGGAACTATTTCTAGTTTCAGGACTCTCTTATATATTTAATATATTTTTGTGAATCCTTTGATCATTCCAATGTATAACATGGATCACTTTTAATTAATATTCAATTGTATGAATTTATTCTAAATAATTTGTATGAATTTGAGGTTATCCATTGATGGGGATATATATATGTATTTGATTTTATCTATCAATGGGACCCTTTTATGAATAGATAAGAAATTATTTTGTCATCAATTAGGATGATGCTAGTATTAATCCATGTGGTGAGGTTATCTATATTTTACTATCATCCAGGGAGATGAAAGTTGTCTTGATGTTGGGATAATACCCATTATATGGTATTCATATATATCCTCATGAAAGGAATCAGAACCCATATAGTTTTAGGCCTCTTAATAAGACAAATTACCTTTTAATTTCATGTGATGAAGACCCAACCATGCTGTTTAACGTCATGTGGTAAGGACGTCCAGGTGAAAAGTACTTATCCAAGGATGTTGTGGTACTTACTCAGAGGTAGATCAAGGAATGTGGAATAGGTGTGGTCTTCTATGTAGGGGGCATGATCTTATTGGGTATGTGACTTGATAAGGATGGTGATGAAAGGGACTCAAAAATAATGTGGCCCCCCAGATTGGATATGACCCTACCGGGAGTGTGGCTCAAAGAAGATTATGGTAAATTTGTATGTTCAATTTATACCTCAATGAAGCTTACTATATATTCCCATTTGTTGGGAATCAAAGATCAAGTAGATCAGAATGGGTTGGGGCTTACACTTATTTAGTATCCCATTTGAATGAATTTTGGGGATCACAACTATGGATGAGTCCCATTTGAATATTTATTGGGGAATACATGTATATAGAAGGACCATTTAAGTTTTGGGATCATGAAAATGTCATTAACACCACTAACCTCTAATCTCTTGTGATTCATGATCTGTGTGAGAAACAAGAGGAAGCGGTAGATATGAAGATCACTTGATCCACATTGTCTGCTGATGGATAGATGATGGATCCCAAAGGGAGAGGGATAGGGATTTGAGTGTGACAATGTCCTCATTTAATTTGGTAGCTGGGAATGTCAAATATGGTGATCTATTCAGCTGTGACCTGGGATAGAAAGAGGAGTAAGACCATCACCTCTTGAAAGAAAGTCTAGGTGCTTACTTCAAGAGGGATTCCATGTTATTTTGTAATGGTAACCACATGATTATCACATGAGGCATAAAAAGAATAGTTTATAAAACATATTTTGTTTTTAATAGGAGGAATCCTATGTTTTTATATACAGTATACTATAGTTTCAAGTCATTTAGTGAGGACTATGAAAGAACTATTTAACAACATTTTACTGGGATGACAAAAGTATAGTTTAACATCATGTTCTGGGGATAAAAGTAGCACAATTATTGTCATGTTGCAAGGATAATTGTATGATAGTATAATGTTATGTTGCAGTGAAAATAGAAGCATAGTTTAATGTCGTGTTGTAGGTAAAAGTTATATACAGTTTAACATCATGTGGTTAGGACGATGGTAACATAGTTTAACATCATGTTGTGAGGATAGAGGTAGCAAAATTTAATGTCACATTGTAGGGAAAATGACAACATAGTTTAATGTCATGTTTTAGGGACAAGTTCCGTATTGTTTAACATCTTTTGTTCAGGATGATGGCAGCACAATTTAATTTCATTTTGTATGGACAATAGAAGAATATTCTAACATCAAGATTCAGGGACAATGAAAACATATTTTATTGTAATGTTATAGAGAAAAATTAAATATAGCTTAATGTCATGTGGTTAGGATGAGTAGTAGGAAGATTTATAGCAATTTCTAATGTGGGACTTAAACAAGAGTGTTTATTTTTTGTTTAACTAGGAATAAGAGTTAGGTTATGGGGTTCTATGAGTTTCTTGAGGAATATTTGACTCAAGGTACATATTGAATAAAATAATAGAATCTCAAATCGTAACATGGGAAAGAAAGCAAGAGTAGTATTTCGATTCAAGTAATTTTAGGGAGCAGGGAGGAGTGTCTAAAATCATGGTATTCTAGGGGTGGTTGTTAGGGTAGTATAAGGAACAACTCAACTTGTTGTTGACCCTGCCCAAAAATTTCATAGTGCAACTCTCCATTTTTTGTAGGGGGGGAAGTGATAGTACGGAAGGTACTGTCCTAGAGTGATGAGACCATAGCGCAACACATATCTAGAGTGGGGGTTCATGGGAGAAGCCCCCACAGAATGGAGCAGTGGGAACGAATGATTTTTCAAATGGTCACATAGGTATGGCCACAGAGTGTTTTCCCACAAAAGACTATATGTGAAGGGTTTGTGCTAGGGACCATCTGTGAGTGGGTCTTCCATAAAGGGGTCATATGTGAAGGACTATCTATGAAGGGATATCTGAAAAGAGCTATTCGAGATGGGTTGGTTGCAACGGGATGTCCATGAAGGTTCGTTCTCAAAGGAACTGGCTGAAAATCAGTTTATTCATTACGTGGGGGTCAGAAAATAATATCTCCTACTCTAAAAGACACTACCTCTACATAGAATATTTTTTTAGGGTTATCCATATATTTTTTATAGGATGGAATCCATAAAGCATCACCCACATATTGTTTGTGGTATGGATTCTGTGAATGGATTCATTTTACCTTTTGAAGAATATTTCTCTCTCGCTTTGTCTTGATTTTTTCCATTTTCTTGGATTCCCCTTTCGGGTTTTATAGAGGAACAAGGGTAACTAACTATCAAGATAGTTGGCCATCCATGGTGGGTATCTCATTCATGGGGAATAGAAAAGACCGTCCGTACCCAAAAATTAATTTTTTAATTTTTGATGGATGAAAAACACCATATAAACCAACAAATGATTTTTTTCATTTTAAATGGATGGGAAACACCATCTACACCTGTAAAATATTTTAATTTTCTTGAAACCATGTGGAGAAATGGGATGCCATGTAGAGAAGTGTTCTGCATAGATAGATTCTGTATATGGAATTAATTTTCCTTCATGAATTTTCATCCTTTTAATATCTTCCTTCAAACTCATCTTTGGGTTTATTTTACCCTTATAAAATTAATGGAATTCCATTCTTCCTTGCATGCAGTGTTTTCAAGAATAAACAAATATACTTGTTTTATAATGAAAATTAGTAATATTTTTTTAGGGAGAAAGGCTACCTATATGGTATGTTTGATCAATAAAATTATTATTATCCCAACTTTTATTATCCTTCGCAACCTTCCAAAAATGTAAATATTGAATTATTTTCTCTGATACTGCAAACTAGAGGTGATCCTTTCCCAAAAAACATAAATCAGGGATATATGAATCACATAAAACTCTCTTGTATAGATAAAATCTTCTTATAAAAATCTCAACATATATTTGATAAGACACAATCAGATTATCAGATGCAAAATATATAGATAAAATGGGATATCTAGCTTAGGTAATTAACATAAGAGATAAGGTAATGCTTTTGAGCCCCAAAAATGAATCCTCGGGATAATTTCATGGTATTAAACACTTGGAGAAGTTTAAAAACTCATTAGGAAGTTATAAATGGCCCAAAGACATCCTAATATGGAATTTTGAATAAACTTGGAAACAAAAGTCAGGAATTTCCAAAATATATAAATCTATAAAACCCTAGATAAAATGAGATAACCCCTATTATTCCACCTTAAAAACAAGAATAAATATTTTTTAAAGTTAATAAGAATAAATGTTAATAAAAATAGTGAGTGTAAAATTGTGTGAATGTCTACTATTTTAAATAATATATCCCCAAACACCCCTTTACCTCGGTGAATCAAGAAAAATAACCAATAACCTAAACTAATCATATTTCTTAAGCTATTTTAAGAAAGAACATCTCTATTCCATTCCTTAATTATTTAGTTTAAATTCCATAAAATATGAAAATTATTAAAATGATAGTTTAAAACAAGAAGGAATTAGATTGTTTTTTTACCTATGGCCAAATAGAGTAGTGTAGTGTTATAGTTCAAAATATAATACCCCTATCACAATGATTTATGTAGTTTTTTGATCCCATAAATCATTTTAAATAGTGAAAATTTCAATTTCCTTTTTGATATTAGAACCAACAATAATATGATACCTTACCCACAGTTTTTTCAAATGAAATTGAGATACCTATTACTAACCATGGGGTTCTTACCGTTGGTTGACCCCTCCATCACACACACCATAAAAAGAGTATATGATTTTATAATGGGAGTGGAAAAAATGTTTCCACCTATATAATTTCTTATCTTGGACATGGAATATAAAAATAATTTCCTTATCATTCTTGGTTGGACTTTAATTTCCATTGGTGGAGTAGTGATCAATGTTTATAATGGAAATTTACTTTTAATTTTTTGTCAAAAAGTTAAAGAATCTAATTTCATTGGGATAATAATGGCGCCACCATAAATAGAATAATACTTTAGAGATAAACTAATGTAATTTAAAGAACCTTTTAATAAATAATAAGAATAAACTCTAATAATTATTGATCACATTAAAAATTCACCCAAACCTATTGAAACATGTATGGGAATCAGTTTAAATATGAAAAAAGTGACAAATGATTCTTTTGAGGGTGAGTTTTAAAAAAATATTGAATGTTTTATAAAGAAATTTTTTTACAAAAATACAATAATATGAATTTGAGGATTTATCGAATCTAGCTAACAATGAAGGGGAGTATTTTTTTTCGCTCTCATTCATTTTTTAAGAAACACATTTAATACCTTTGGCCCCCTAGACACAAGAGTCTACCTTACATACAATAAGAACAAAAAATAAAACTCAAAACACTTCCATATCAACTAAAATTTTAATGTTTATATGAGAGATATTGACTATTGGTTATTATATCTATAGATATTGATAAAAAAATAGGAAGAAATGTTGTTAGATTTTTAAAATTGGAAAAATAAACTATAGTTTGGTCTATAGCTGACATCAAATGGATTATCCCATAATTATCTATTCATAGAATCCCTATGGAACATGATCATAAGTTGAGATTTGAGGTCCAAAAAAGGTTTAATCCCAATATAAAATAAGTTGTGAAAGAGTAAGTGATAAACTCCTTGGTGATGGAATTATTTATCTTATTTTTAATATAACTTGATTCATCCTGGTATGTGCGGTTATAAATAAGAGTGTTTCACTATTATGACTAATTAAAAACATGAGAAAATATAGGTTATAAGATTCTATATTGATCTTATTATGCTAAACACAACTACCAGATATGGCCATTTTTCTATGTTATTATTAGACAAAATTCTTAATAGAATTTCTATAAATGAATAAATAAATTTTGGGTGGTTATTTTTTTACAACTAGTTCCTTATAGCCCCATAATATCAAGGGAATACTAAACTCACATTACCCATTTGGATATTTTATTACTATATAATTCCCTTTATACTGTATAGTACCTCAGCAACCTTCTAAATATTTATAATGGATATTTCTCAGATGTGATTGAAAGGATTAATGAGGTGTTTTTAAATGAATTTTCTATATTAGGAATCACATTAAAAATATATTTTAAATAATAAAAAACTAGTTTTCAAAGTGTTTCAAGATACCAATGTCATTCTTAATTGGGAAAAATTAAAATTTATGATCAGTGAGACTATAGTTCTTGGTTATAAGGCTTTAATGAGGGTGGTAGAAACTAAAAATTATAAAATAAATATGATTCTCAATCTTCCCTTCCTTATAATGTTAAAGGGGTTAGGTGTTTTCTTAATGAAGCTAGTTTCTATCAGAGATTTATTAATGGTTTCTATAAAATCATAAGAAATATTTACATTCTATTCATTAAGAACACACCACTCTTTTTTTAGGAGAAATTACTTGATTTTTCCAATACTATTAAGGAAGATCTTAGTTTTTTACCCATCATTACTACCTCATATTGGATACTCCCCTTTGAATTAATGGTTGATGCTAGTGATCATATAATAGGTTCTATTTTGGGAAGAGGAAGGAAAAGAGATTTCATGTGGTTTATTATACTTGTAGACTACTAGATAATGGACAAAATAATAACAACACAAATGATAAAGAGTTGTTAGTATTTTTCCCTTTAAAAGGTTTAGTTTCTACTTGATTGGATGTAAACTAATAATTTTTACTAACCATGATATATTGTAGTACTTTTTTCAATAAATATGCTAAAACAAGACTAATTATACGGATACATTCATTGAAATAATTTCATTTATAAATTATATATAATAAAGGATCCATGAATTTAGTTATTTATCGCTTATCCAAATTTCCCAATACCCCAATTTATTACCCATGTGAGATCAATTCCATTTTCATTGATGAAAAACTGCTTGTATTCTTAAGAGAGAGAAATATTTTTGTGTCAATATTATTCTAATTTTCTTTCATCATGGGTTAACCTAAGTATTTTAACAAAAATCAGATAAATAAATTCATTTTCAAGATAAATTTATAATTTTGGGATGATCCACTTCTCTTTATAATATGAGTTGATGGTATTTTAAATAGATGTGTGTCTAAAGAGGAAATTTTACCCACACTAGATAGATTTATTTCTTTACATTGATGAGGATACTATGTAGGAGAAATAACTAACAAGAAATTTCTTTAAATTTTTTTTTTAACCACACATTCTAAAGATAATATATTCCTTGTTGTTGGATGTGATAAATGTAAAAGAGTGGGAAATATTTCTTGAAAACAAGAGCTTCCCCAAAAGAGAATTATAAAACTTGAAATATTTAATTTATGGGGATTATATTTTAAGGGACCTTTATTATTTTACCATGTAATTGAATACATTTTAGTGTCTGTTGATTTTTTTCCATATGGGAAGAGTTTTTATACATTCAAAATAATCAGGTTTTTCTTGTGGATAAATTCAATAAAAACCATTTTTTTAGATTTGGGGGTCCCAAATCATTTATCATTGAAAATGGAACACTCATAGAGAACATTGAATTAAATTATTTAAATTGAAAATATGGATATGTATACAAAACCAGTACTACATACCACTATCAATCTAGTGGGAAAGATGAGGTTTCAACTAGAGAGCTTAAAAACATTTTTGAGAAAACATTTTCTGGCTCGAGTAAGGTTTTGTCATAAAATATATATGAGTCATTTGGGACCTATATAAATACCTTTAAAAATATTATCTAAATATAAAATTATAGGATTTTATTTGGAAAATCATTTCATTTACCTAAACATCTTTAATACACATCTTTTCGGGCGGTAAAGACCCTGAATTTTGATTTCAAATATGCTGGAGAGGGGTGATTTTTTGATATAAGTGAGTTAGATGATATTATAAGGGAATAATATGAGAATTATATGATATTAAAATAAATATAAATCGATTTAATGATTGTATAATTTAGAATATTGACTTTAGAGTCTATTAGAATGTGTTGTTATTTAATTCTTGGATAAATACTTTTTCCAAAAAACTTAAATTAAAATGGTCAATATCCTTCACCAATATTAGAGTGTCAGTTAATGAAGCTACTAAATCCATGATATAATAGAATATATCCTTATTAGATAACAGGAAAATTGTAAAGTGGTAATTTTTTTGGAATCCAAAGGGCTTGGCTACTATATCTATGTTTAAAAGCTGAGCTTCCATTAACTCTAACTAAGGAATTTAAACTCAATGCTTTATGGGATTCAAACCATGGACCCTCTTGTTCTTTTTATTTTTCTAGAATAAAAATAAACCTTCATATATTTCATCCTTACTCTAACTTTTTCTATTAATTTTTTTTGGGAACCAAGATATTTTATTTGGAATTAATTTTATTTCTACTCTAGGTAAACGGTGTGACACTAAGCATCCCTTAGCTATTTAAGAGACCGATTGAGTACAAGTGTAAAGTATGGATGGAATGTGGGTATAACAGACCAAAGTAAGGTAGGAATGACCATGAGTCCAACCAACCATGATAATAAAGAATAGGTAGTGAGTTTGATACACTACAAGATGTAAAGGGAGGATCAACCATGATCTAAAATTGCCACAAGAATTAAAAGAAATATTAATCATGAGTCTGATTTTCCTTAATAAAATAGGACCAATAATGAGTCAAAATATTTAAAAGTGTAAGGAAATAATTGACCATGAGTCTAACTGAATGAAATAAGTAAATAGAGTAATGACCATGAGTTAATTTAACTGAAAGAGTGTTATAGTAGTTATAAAAACAAAGGAAAAACCATGAGGCTGACTGGATACATGAATAAATGAAATAAACCATATTAGCCTCTAATTGGTCACATTAGAAATTGAAAGACTAACAATGATATTAACTAACTGGAAGAGTGTTTGACTAACCACAAGATAATAGTAAATCAACTATGTGTCAAATCGACCACATGTGGGAAGCAAAAAACCTACCTAAAAAAGATTAGAACCTATATTTTCATCCATTAAAAGATTTAACACTTGGAATATAATTCTAATTTTTTTTGAATTTCAGGTACTAAAAAATTACCAACCAAGTCTTATATTACCTAAGGAAATGAGTTAAGGTGTCCCTAGAAGAACTATAAATTAATAAAACCTTCTTATCTAGGGATTTGAGTTATCAATTCTTCTTTTTATAATTCATTTCCATTAAAACTGTTACAAACTACTTGATTAGTGGTTGGATCATTAAAAAAGTATTTTATGTTGTTTTCAGTGAACATTTTAATTAAACTAAGGGTGGGTTTGATATCCTAAATTCTTAATATTAATAGAATCTATACTAAATCTCTTGGTGTTATGATTTCCATTTGCTATTAATTTAAAAATTCATTTTAAAATCAATTGAAACTTTTATTAGAAATATAGACATGTTGATTTACCATATCCTTATTGGAAAAAATTATATTATTTCATTAAAAAATGTTTTTCTTTATTAAATCATCTATGAAAACTGCTTGAATTTTGGAAAATGTTTTTTTCAACTGTCATTAAATCCTTTTCATGACTTTTATACTACTACAATGTAAATATGTTTCATATAAATTGTTTTCAATGTTATTAAACCATAAGGGAAAATGTTAAGGAAAATTTTGGATTTTATTTTTGGGTGATCAGTCTGTATGTGACACCCCAAAAATTTATATTTAAAGAATAATATGCTCGATAGATTACTTAAAAAATAACACTGATTTTTAAGAAAACTATGATGAACTAAAAAAATATTATAATTTAATGTGATAGTTATTTCTTAGATATTGGATTGGAGAGTGTGAATAAGATTAACTAAACTATGAAAAATTTGTATAAAGGTTTTATTTAATGAAAATGTATTCATTAATTCATAATAAATTAGTACTCAATTTTTAGTAAAGTCATTTTATGTATCAAAAATATGATTTCTTAAAAAATGGTTTTTATTCAATTTTTTTTTTCATATTATAATTAATTTACTAAAATTTAATAAATTTAATATTTTAGAAAATTATATCACTTTTAAAATCATCATATAAAAATTATTTTAGGGTAAATTTTTTGTAATTTTTTAAAAACATTGATTTTTGGGTGAATTGTTCAAACACCGATATTTAAAGAAAAATGTATTAAATTTTCTAATATTTTAAAAGCCCCATTTTCATTTTCATTAGTTTTAAAATTTATATATTTATATTTTGTTAAAAAAATAAACTTATACCTCTTTTATCAATATTATACTTGATCTTGGAATAAAAAAATTTCTAACATAAAAGACATTTTTCAGGAAAACATTTTTTATCACGTTTTACATGTTTATTTTAAAATTAATTTCAGACAATTATATAAATTTAATATTTTAAAATATATTACATATTTATAATCATAAAAATTAATATTATTTAATAATTGTGCATTATTTTTTTCATAATGAATAGTAAAAAACAATTAAAATTTGTCACCATAGTGTTAGGTCCACTAGGATAGATACCCTAAGAGGGGGTGAATTGGGACATGATAAAAAAAACTACCCCTTTTGATCTTATTTTGTTGTTATACAAAACTCTCTTCTCTATCCTTCATATTTTAGAGTATGAAAAATCTTAAACCATCCATGGGACAGAGCAATTTTACATTGTTTACCCTTACAAGGCTACATCCAAGGAGCATACACCGACAATGTACTGATATACAAAATAGACTATAAGCGCACTACTATTTAAAAAGATTGGAGTGAACTCACTTTCCATCCTGGTTTTCAACCAATCACAATTTCAAATCTCACTTCTCTCTCAGTTGAAGAGAGCTCACTGGTCATTCAGAATATTCACTCACAGTTTAGAGACTTGTAGGTCATTTCATTTTCACAAATAAATGCATCCTTAACTCTAGAAAGATACTCTGTTGAAGTTACACTTTCACCCATAGATGAATAGCTCTTTCGCATTGAACACTATGCAATCCCTTTTGAAACTCTTTTGCAAATCACATTGCCTTTACGGAGCTCTAACTATTTCAAAGCTCAAACAATCCATCGCAATTCACCAATATCTTTGTGAATATCACAGGTTCGTATAGCTCACAGTTTGGCAATGCTCACTAGATCACATAGCTCTCTAGATTGTAGAGCTCACTACTTCCCAAATCTCACTTTGGTATCTTTGATTTCACAAATGTAGACAAGCCTTTGTGAAGTGCACATCCTCAGCAAGGCTGAACTGGCCTTCACGGCGTGCCTTCCTTTCATATAGCTCAACTACCTCTGCGACTTCATTTTTCTTTCACAGAGAACCCTAATCTGTGAATCTCTATCTCAATTCAATATCTTAAGGTTTTTAATTTAATCTCTTTACTTTTGTAGAGGGGGTTAATGTATATTTATAGACAATTCTACCTACCCTCGTTCCTTCCATGAAAATTCTGTGCCACATCAACTCATATCTCAAAGCTCTAAAATTTCCACCAAAATTCTCTCAATATCGTGAAGAACCAATAAAATTTTCATATTGAAATGATCTTTGTAATCACAGAGTATTCCATCAATTCCTTTGCGGTGCCGCCACAATCCTCCCTCGCAATTCTCTTTACCATTGATGTTCTCGAAACTCATCGTAATCACAGATCTCACCATCAATATTCTCCATGAATTTTCTAAATATAATTCATGAATCCCATCAATAAAAACTCATGACGCTTCCATATTTTTATGATATCTTTATGGAAATCCACTTTTGCCAATGGTTACCAAATCCCAATTCTTGAACCATAAAAATTTGGTAAACACTGTAAAATGGTGCCACTTTATATCTATTCTTTTGTACCACCTCTAAATCTTTCATTCCTTTTATCATGGTTCTTTTTCAACATGGATTGTCAAAAAAAATCTCAAGAACTCAACAATTATCTATGAAAAAATTATTTTTCAACAAGCACAACCAACCCAAAAATGTTGTAATGCTACCTTGAAAGATATTTTTGCAACACACAATAAAAGGGTAAATTGGGTTAACCTAGGTTAAAACTATGTGATAAGGAAAAACTTTCAAAATTACTTTTATTAAATGAAGGTATTTAGATAATTATTATTTTAGGATCTATATTAGAATTTTATGGGAAAATTTTCTATGAAAATTAATTAATAATATTTTAATCCTTTAAAATATTCAATGTTTGTGCCTCCCCCAACTTATAAAAGAACACCCATCCACTCTCTTCATTACGCCACTTTCAGACAACTGGCTTGAAAATACTCTGTAAAATTAACTTATAAACCTCCCTATACATTAATGAATGGTAATTTTATTCTTAAAATACAATTCCTATGGGTCCTTAAGAATTGATCTATATGACATATATTGAAGATGCGATAGTCATCTTTATCGAATTTTAAAATTTATTTCTTATTATAATTCCTCTATAACTATTGTAATAGTAATAAAATAATTAATCAAGTAGCACAAACATAACTATATTTTATTATAAATAATTTGTAACCATTTTTTCACCTCTTTCCAATCCTATATAAAGTGAAAACACTGCTTGTTCGTATGTGCGGCTTACCGTCCCGGCATAATGGTGTAATTCATTTTTCATCTCCATTTTACTAATATGATTATAAATATGGATCTAAAAAATATGTATGATATTTATGAAATACTTATGCTCATATAAATTTAATATATCATTTACCTTATTACCCTTCCACTTTTTTAAAAAAAATGATAATGTCGTTTGTGCATACATGTCGACTACCACCTCCACGAATCAATGTGATTCATTTTTCATGTTTTCCATTAAAGGATGATTATAAATATGTATAAAATAAATATATATTATATTTATGTCTTTATTAAAAAAATTCAGATGATATAATCATGAAATAGATGCAAGGACCAAAACTAAAAAATCGATGTATACATGAAAAAATATATAGTTAAAAGTCAAAAATGATGATTTTAATAAATAATTATTAGTAAATAGGTATTGAAATTTCATAAATGGAATATATGTGATATAATAATTATTTATATGGTTCTTTTATAGAATTATATTAAATTTAAATTTATTATACATGAGGTTAAATTCATTTATGAAGAAACTCAATCTTGAGGTAATGGTTTATTTCATAATATCATCATTATTTGGGATTGTTTTTGTTTATGTTTTCACTAGATGAATTATATGATATATATATATATATATTAAAACAAAATTATTTTATTCTCCTTTATTTATTTAAATAAATTAACAAATTTCCTTTTATTTTCCTCTATCTTAGTACTCAAAATACTGAATAAATGATATTAAGGGAAAATGGCCGTGTTTTTATTTCGATCTAAAATATTTTTCTTCCATGTCCATATTTAATTTAGAATAATTTAAATAATGGTTTTAATATTATATAATTATTTATTAAATTAATTTTAACCCATATTTTAGTTTTCATATAAATATTAAAAGGAATATTCTTGTAATTTTCCAAATAAGGTGTTTTCTTTACTGAAGGCTTGAATGGAATCATTATTTTAACTTACACCACATGAAAATATTTTCCCACTTACATGACAACTTTTTTATTTGAATACTCCTTTCAAATTTGAGATATTTATTTTCAAAGAAAATGGATTTCATGAAATTTTTTAAATTTTATGATTTTTAATAATTGATTTCAAAATAAAATGGATATTTTTCTCAAAACAAATTACAACGATATATTAAAGGTATTTTTAATTTATATAAACATACTTTAATGAATATTATGTTTTACTGAGTTTATACTCTAATGATACCATCCACCATATTTCTCTATATGGATTATGATCATTTTTAATGGGGAAAGTATTGACATTATATATATTATTTCTTCCAATATAAGTAGTTATTGATTATAAAGTAATGTTTAATAAGTTTTATTGTTTATTCATATGATTAATGAATTTGAATTATTAAGTGATATATAAGGCTAGGAATTACATAAAACATTGATGAATCTATAAGTATCGTGTGAAAAAATAGGTTGGTTATTTGTCTTGGGAATTTCCCTTTTATGTAATAAATATTGGCATAAGGACTCGATGGTAAGTTTAAGATGTATGACATAATGAAATACATAATTATGAAATCAGTTTTTAATTTCCATGTGATTATATGAATATTTATGTTATCCATGAATAACATTCAAGATGGTCTGGTTATTTATATGTAATTATTTGATCATCATTTACTCCTGACATAATATTCATGCCAATTTTATTCTATTATTACTTCCAATATACACATTACCATATAGATAATTTGTTCTAACCCATTTATTATGTTTCTTTTCCATAGGATTCAAGGAAGTGTACTATGATTGATATGAAAGGATATTCTAGAGGGGACAATAATGTTCTCAAATAAAATAATTTTTTTGTGTTTTATTTTTTCAAATGTAATGTGATATTAAAGTTTGTATCTAGTTTTCAAAGAATAATAAATTGAATGATCTTGGGTGGTCTGATCCTTTGTATATTGTACCAATATAATAAAGTAACCATTGGATTTGAGTTACTAGAATCGATATTTTTCTAGTTAGTATCAGATAAAGTTTAGTAGAAACCTTACGAAGAAGATTTAGGAAAACATATATTAGTGAACAAAACTTTATAAAAAACTCTTAGGATAAGTCTAAGTATAGTATGATATCATAAAGTCTTGGAAAAGTAGATATTGTATAGTTTTCCTAGAAAATAAATCCTTCTTTGCATACTAAGAATTGGATATAGTTGTATCAAAGATTCACCTATGAGTAAAATCTCTGAAAGTAGTATATTTTGAATTAACTTGGTCATCACTAGTGCTCGATGATTAGACATAAGACTACACACCTAACTATAGAATCATGGGATATATATTATGGTTGATTAAAATTCTCTTTACAAACCATTATTATGGATTTGAAAATATTTTTTTGACTTAAATATATTACCAAAGATACTAAGAAAATGATTCTGAGATTATATATGAATAAATTTCAAATTTATGCTATGAGTTGTACCATATTTGGAATTATACATTACAATTCATAATGTTATGAGATAATATATTATATGAAATTGTTTATAAATATCATCTAATGGAAGTAACATAATATGTTTTCACACCCGTAATAAATATACGTATTTCCATCATCATAAATTCAACATGACTATTGTTGGATTTAAGTATATTATGACTATATTGACTTTGGATTTCTCCATATGAAAAAAAAAACTTCATCCATTAATGGGACGACTTATCCATTGATATCTAAATTTCATATTTAGTCCCCTGAAAATATATTTCTGGCTTTGTGAAGTTATGAAAGAGTGAATTTTATATTGTTAGTGTTTTCTTAAAGGAATATGATTTTTAATGGTGGTCATTTATAGAAAATACAAATGAGTCAGAATATATAGAGGGAATATAATAGAATTAATTTATGGTGATATTATTCAGAAAATAATTTTCTCATTATAAAAAAGCTAATATGGAAAGTCAATTTATTAATTTAAGATAGAAGGAAGAGGAAATTTTTGATGACTTTGATGAAAAAATTATCAAGGAATGTTATAGACTACAAACACAGTCCAAAATGTAATATTGAATTTTTATTTAATGGGATTATGTAATTTCTCTAAGTGGAAGAAGTCACTCAGACATTTTCATCATATGAAGATATGGTATCATGTTCTATTAGGATAGAGAAAGAATTATCCAAGTCATATATTTTTAAAGAAAATAAAGAGAATAAGGGGTTGAATGAGAACCAAGGAAAATAATGGATATAAAGGAAAATAAGTGGATGATGTAACTTCACATATGTGATAGTTTTTGAAATAAACACCCAAGTAATTTAATGAAGGGAATGGTATTTTTCTTCAATTCTGGAGAGAAAATCAAGTAGTCATGTGAATGAATGTGTAATAAATAAGCCTCTAATGTTTTGTTCTTAAAATATAATGAGATTTGGAACTATGAAAATGAATGACCTAAGATTCAAAGTAATATAACTCAAAAAAATTCCAATGGATAAAGTCCATTATTATGAAATTACTACAGCTAAATTTGAAATACCTTAAGTTGTGATAGTAAGTACTTTGATCACGAACTCATCCTTTTTTTGATTCTAGACCTATGCACTCTTTTCTATTTTTCATGGATATCAAATAATCCCCTTAACCTATAAGGAATGAATTGTAAATATAAAAACCTATTAAAAATATGGTTATAATGGGAATATATTGATTGGTTTCTATTAAGACAAAAAGTTATTACCTAGTTGAAAAAAAATTTGTTATACAATTTTCTCACATTGACATAATCCAGATATTGATGTATAGTTAGATTTGAGGATTTAGGAATTTTTATATAAGTAATAAAATAATCTGTGTTGAATGGGTGGTATTATAATTTAAAGGTTTCATTATTGAATCATTTCGATGAGTGTTATTTAGGAATTAATTTACTACTTCTCCACATTAAGGTTTATTTATATCGAGTATTATTTTAACAAATTCTAAAATAATAAATACACGTAAAATAAATTATATTTATTTTATGGATATTATGATTTATAATTAGTTGATTTTTTCATTAATCATAAAATAATCCTCTTATTCATTAATCGTTATAATTGGATATGGAAAATGATTAAAATATTAAATTAGAATAAATTCACAGAAAGTTAAAAGAAATAAAGTAATTATATTGTATCATGTTCTCTATATTGATTGTAAAAAAATCCGTCAAATTTAAGAAAAGGGTATTTAAATAAAAATATAATTATTTTACATTCAGTTATTATAAATTGATTGTCTTTTAACCTGACACTAATTTGTAGTTTTATGGTCATTAAATTTCTCATTACCACGTTTTTTATCACTCTCTATTAGTCCTTGGATATTATTTTTCTCCTCTATATATATATATATATATTTTAACTTCCCTTTAATGTTCTAGATATCTAGGAACAAAATTATGTGTTATTTCAGGTAAACTTTATGTTTCCCACTCCCTTTTTTAAATAAAGTTCTATTATCCCATTATATGATGTAGGTTTTCAGCAAAAGTATTTTAAAATATTTAACATTTGATGACCAAGACAAATTTGTGAGGATGAAAATTATTTTCTGGGGTTGAATATATCACCCATAAAATTAATTGTAAAATAATAATAATCCCAATATCATTATTCACATGAAACATAGATATTTAAGTGCAATGCGATATATAAATAAATATTATTATATAATGAGAATGTTATTGCCTAGATATTGGATTGATGGGTATGATTAAGATTAACCATATTGTGAAAAATATTTATAAAGGTTTAATTTAATGAAAATGTACTGACTAATTCATAAAAAATGAGCAATCAATTTCTTGTGAAGTCATTTTATGGTTTAAAAATATTTTTTCTTAAAAATGGTTTTTATTACATTTTGTGCATGAATATTATAATTAATTTCTTCCAACTTTATAAATATAATTTTACAAAAATTATATCTTTTATTAAATCATCATATCAAAATTATATTATGGTAAATTTTTTGGAATTTTCTAAAAAAGTTGACTTTGGATAAAGAGTTAAAATACCAATATGTAATAATAATTGTCTTTTCTTATCTAGTATTTTTTTATCCCAATTTTTATTTAGACTGGTTTTAAAATTTCATTAATTTAATTTTATTAAAAATAATTCAATTTATACCTTTTGGATAAATATTATACTTGATCTTGGAATAAAAATATTGTTAGACGTAAAATGGTATTTTTTAAAAACTGTTTTTATCACATTTTGTGGGTTTATTTTAAAATTAATTTCTGCCACTTATAAAATTAAATATTGTAAAATGGATTACATATTTGTATTCATAATTATTATTATTATGTAACAATTTCAAGTTAATTTTTTTCATATTTAAAATTAAAAACAATAAAAAACCATCGTAATTAAAGGGTAAATCAGGTTAACCTAGGTTAAAACTAATTGATATGGAAAAAAATCATCTTGATTGTTATTGGATGAATATAATTATTCCATTATAAACCTATTATAATGATTTAATTTTTAATGGGGCACTTTTCAAAGAAAATAACTTAAAAATATTTTAATCCTTTAAAATATTCATGGTGCGTCCCTCCCCCCACTTAAAAAAGAACATCCCTCTTCTCTCTTATTTACAACTCTTTGAGCCTCCTTGATTGAAAAAATTCTACCAATGTTTATTATAAAATTACATATACATTTATTAGAGGTTATGTATATCATAAAATACTATTATAAGTTCCCTTAAGAAGGGATGTAAAGGAGGTCTATCGAATAAGAGATAATAGCCTTTACCAACTCTATAAAATTTATTTATTCTTATAAGTCCACTAAATATATTGTAACCATACTAAAATAACTAATATAGTATCATAAATATATATATATTTTATTAATAATATGTAAAAACCCCATTCTAATTTTTTTTGTCCTACAGAAGGAGAAAACATCGCTCGTGTGTACATACCACTTACCATCACCACGTAGCGGTGTAATTCATTTTTCATCACCATTTTACTTGGATGGTTATAAATATAGAAAATATGGATATATATATGATTGAAATTTCGGAAATAATTATTTTCCTAAAAATATAATATATTATTTTCCTTTTTACATTTTAGTAATTAATGATAACATCATATGTGCATACGTATGGAGTATCACCTCTACGAAGCATTGTGATTGATTTTTAATTTTATTAATTTATGGATGATTATAAATATGTATAAAATGAATATATATGATTTTTATATCATGTATTACATTATGGCTATTATTTAACCAGGATCAATATGCAAGTACTGAAACTACCAAACCAAAACATACATGAAAAATAAAAGAGTCAACACTCGGAAATGATGATTTTAATAAATAATTGTTAACAAATGAGAATTGAAATATTGTAAGTTTATTATATATGATCTTGTATGTATGTATATGGTCCTAATATATTATTATAATAAATTTAAATTTATTATACAAGAGTTTAAAATTTCTTATGAAGGATGTCAAATTTGAGGTAAGGGCTTATTTCACAATCTCATCATCATTCAAGATTATTTATGTTTAAGTTTTTGTTTGGGGAATTATATAAAATTTATATGTTAAACCAAAAATATTTTCTTATCCTCTATTTATTTCTATAAATTACAAGTTTTTATTTTATTTTTCTATATATAAGAACTCACAAGTTTGAAATAATGTTTTTAAAGAAAACTAACAGTGTTTTTCTTTCATTCATGACTCTTTTTTCTTCTATGCCCATATTTTCTTTAAAAACAATTATATAATAT
This sequence comes from Viscum album, assembly GCA_963277665.1. Lineage (NCBI taxonomy): Eukaryota > Viridiplantae > Streptophyta > Magnoliopsida > Santalales > Viscaceae > Viscum > Viscum album. Next base: position 122,015,266 of record OY728134.1, read on the forward strand.
TTTAAATTTTTTCAAATGATTTATTAAAGTAATTTTTACCCATGTTTTAATTTTTATATGATGTTTTAAAATGAATGTTATTGTATTTTTTTGAATAAACTTTTTTTCTAAAGGTTTTAATGGAATCATTGTCTTAACATGAACTGCAAAAAAATATTTTTCCACCATCATGACTACTCTTTTATTTGAAACATACATTAAAATGTTCAATGGTTCTTTCCAAAAAAATGTTTTCCTACTATTTTAGAAAATTTTATATTTTAAATAAGTGATTTTTAGATGAAATGGTTATTTTCCACAAGAAATTTTCATGTGATATTTTAAAATTATTTTCATCTATATCAACATAATTTTATGAATATTATGTTTTAATTAATATATAATCTAATGATACAATCCATCATATTTTTATATATGGATTATAGTCATTTTTATTGGGAAAAGTTTGACATTTTTTATTGTTCTTTTAATATGGACAGTTATTGAATAAATAATTTATATTTTTGTTCATATGGTGAATGAATTAGAATTATTAAGTGATTTTTGGGGCCAAGAATTACATATACCTTCAATTCATTGGTAGGTATCATGAGAAAAAAACATGTTTGGTATTGGGCCAAGGTCTTAACCATTTACATAATATATCTTGGAATGAGGCCTCGATGATAAGTTCAAGATGTTTGGAATTATGCATTCAATCATTATAAATACATTATTGACGTCAATGTGATTGTTTGAATATGTATGTCATTAATTAATAAGTTTTAAGATCATTTGATTATTTATATGATATTATTTGATCATTGTTTATTCCATCCATGTTATTCATAACTTATTTTTTCTATAATAGATCTTGTTGTACACATTCCCTTACTAAGAATATGATCTTACCCCTTTCATATATTTATTTTCACTAGAATTTCAAGAAGTTCACAATGATAGATATGAAAGGATTTTCTAGAGAGGATAATAATTTTGTAAAAGAAAATACAATGTTATATTTTATGTTTTCAAATGTATTGTGATATTAAAGCATGTATCTAGTTTTCTAAGAATAATAAACTAGTCAATCATGGTTTGTGTGATCCCTTAAATATATTTCTAGTGTAATAAAGTAACCATCAGATATAGGATACTATGTTTGGAGTTTTTAAACATAAAATTTAATTTAACTAAAATTCAATGTTTTCTACATCTAAAACACCAAAAAATTATAAACTTTTATCATTATTGATATTAAATTTTCACTTATAGTGGATATTAATTTTATTGAATTTTAAGGGATGTTTTTTATTTTTAGTTTTTAGTATTTTCTATTAAATAATAGACTAAAGTTTTGAATATCAATTACATTTTCCACTAAATTTATTCTTTTCACCAAAATTTAAGAGTAAGATTTTTAAACTTAATTGGTTTTGAAATTTTTCACAATACATTAATCCCAAAGGATATTAATTGAAATGTAATGTAACACCCCAAGATTTCATAGTGTGTTATTTCTTCAAAATAATTCAATAACTTGCACTACACGCAACACCGAGTTCAATTGCACCATGACTTACCAAAAAAAAAGCCATTAAAAGAGGTCATGAATAGTATTAACTAAATTTTAAACTTTATATAATCCTTATAATTTTAGAATCCATATTATGAGTTTCTTAGTCATAATGCAAGAACAGATTCATTTTCAGTATTGCACTTTTATCAACTTTTGATAGTGAAACCTTTTTAAATACAATATTTTAAACTTTTTTACTAAATGGAGACATCAAAAAAATTTAAAATGAAACATCCCAATCTTCCACGGTACACTTTCCTTTGAATAAAACAGTAGCGTGTGTTGTACGCAACTTCGAGTTTTAACACACACCACAACCGATCAAACTAGCCGTTATGAATAGTAATACCTAAATTTTGAAATTATATATATTTTATATTTTGAAATGGACTTCATTTTTGGATTCGGAATATCGAATTTTGCCTAAGGTGAAATTTTGGTACTTTTCGGATAACTTTCATATTTTGATGAATAGTGAAAATTACTAAATTTTAATTAAAAACAACTTTTTTAATCAAAATAATTAATAGTGATAAATTATGAATTTGAGTGGTTTTAAAGTATATTTATAATATATTTTTACAATTTAATATAATTCTGGTCATTAGACATAATTTTACAATTAAACCGAACATAAACAAGTGTCAATCTTTTGATAGTTATTATCTCTTAAAAACACGCTTTTTGTTTTGACAGCGGGAATTAATTTTAAATTAATTTCTGCCACTTCTGTGTTTTGAATTTAGAAAAATGGATTCCATATTTGTAATCAGGATGTTCAAATTGTGTAAATAGGTAACTTTTATTTTTAGACATTTTGAATAATTACTGCGGTAAATATTTTATTTACCATGGTTAAGGGTAAATCCGGTAAATAAGGGTTAAAAAATAATATTATAATAATACTAAATTACCCTAAAACGTGTCTTAACCATATTGGTTGATACATGGTCGACCATGGTCATCTTTGGGTCTATTTTGGGACCCCATGGATCCACTTGTAAGTGATAATGACACTTTATTTTAATTTAGTTAAAATGAATACAAAAATGACACAAGCATATATCTTTTAGAACAACAATTGTTACATAGGGTTATATATGTTGGATTTTAGATTATAAATATTAATTAGAAATATAAAAAGATTTCCTACATAATGATATTTTATTTATAATTTTTAGACATTATATAATTTATTTTTTTTATGACACAATGATGATGCAGTAATTACTATAATAGTGAAAAATTAAAATAATTGATATTATAAATACCCAAATAAATATAATATGAAACTTTTAATGAATTAAACTAATTTTATACGATAATATGATATATTAGGATTGATTTAATTGACTTTGTTCGAAGTAATCAATCTGTTATGAGTTTCACAAAAATCAACTATTGAATAGTGTCAAAATTGACATAAAAGAGTTCTTAAAAACATATTATATTATTAATTGATATTAAATTCCTAAAAATCTAAGGTTCGGCCAAGAGACTTATATCATGATAGGTTCATCATTAATGTACCACTTGGGGGTCGCTTGGATGTATATAGTAAGTTTATTAACCATATTATATAAAAATACAAAGAGACATTGTAAAAGTGAAACTAATTAACTTAGAGTTAATACTTAAAGATAAGGTTAATATAAGTACCCAAACCTGTCTAAATTCTATTGGTTGAGTGGTTTTCGACCTATACCCACCTTAAACTTTTAATAATCAACTTTGGAGCCCTTAGAAACCGAATATGAATTTATTATAAATTAATATTTCTATTTTTTTCAAAGGTGCCCCTCACCCCTCTTATAAAAGGGCACTCCTCCTTCTCATTTCTTCACACCTTCAAAGCCTTTTGGTTCGGCCAAACTCTGCCCAAATACTCTCCCAACATCCCTCAATGCAACCTAGAGGCCTTAGTTTGATCAGAAAGCTAACCTAAGGAGCCCTTTTGATCAAATCAAAAGGAAGAACCCGAAGAAGAGGTAATGATTTCACCACCCTTTTCTAAGTTCCTTTCTTCTTCCACTTCCTCTTTCTTTGTTCTTACCATTCTAAAATAATAACTCCAATATCTTACATATACTGTGATGTTATTATAAATATGGTACAACCATATTCAGTATTCTATCCACCCTTTGAATAACATGTCACCATACGTGCGTACGAACGGCTTACCGTCTCCACGTCGTGGTGTAATTGTTATTCAATATATTATTATTTGGATGGGTATAATAATGATGTGTAACTCATGTAAATAATAAATATAACATGTTAATGATTCTGTATATATGATATACCATCCATTTATATATTATTTTAATATCAAAAGAATGATATTGTCGCTCGTGCGTACGTACGGACTACCGTCTCCACGAACGCGATGAGATTCATTCTCCATCGTATCCATTCAAGTATAATTATCATTTTATGATTTAAAAATGATGTTTAAGGACTTGATATCATTCTGGATATGAATAATAAACAAAAAACATGGCTTAGGTAACAAAACATATAAAAGAAAATGAGTAAGTTAACACCCGAAACGACGATAATTCTAAGATATTATTAACAAATCAATGTTAAAAGATCATATATGATATCATATTAATATATATGATTCTTGTATAATTTAATAACAGTTATTTCACCATTATACAGGAGGTTAACCTACCCCAACCAAGGAAAAGTACAAGGTAAGGGTTATTTCACAATCTCTTCATTATCCGAGGTTGTTTATACGTAATAATCTACTGGGATTTCTTTATCATCCACATCCATGTTTCTTTGAAATGTATTTCAAAACATATTTATTATTTACAAGAATATGGGTTAAAGTCATTTATACCCTTGTTTTACTTTTTATAAGAGGTTTATAGAGGAATCTTTCTGTCGTTTTCAAAACAAGGTCATTTTTAACCTTTTCGACAGAATTAAGGTAAGAATGTTTTTTTTAACTTATACGGCGGGTGCGGCTAATTTCCGCCGTTATAAAATCTTCAAAACTTCCATTACAAGCTTATAAGAATATTTTCAAAGAAAATGTTTTATTTTATATGGATCTTAAATGATTTCAAAATAAAAAGAGATATTTCTTTCAAAAGAATTTTGATTTCATCTATGTCAACATCCTTTGATGGATTTTACGCTTATTTGAATTTGATCTATTGTGATACAAAACTTCTATATTGTATTGAAGTTTTTGTGATATGTTTGACTGTGGATGTGCTATTTTTATACCATTCATAGTTTATGGTGAAATTATTGACATTTCGTATGCTAGTTTTAATACGAATGTTTATGTTATGTTTAAACCTTTTCATATGGGAATGCATTGGACTTAGTAAGTGACGGGTGGAGCCCGCTATAGCTCCTCGATGCATCGGTAGGTCTCATGAGACAAACTAGTGTCTTGGCACAAGGCCTTGACAAAATATTATTTGTAGTCTTGGCACGAGGCCTTGACTATGTGGTTATGATAGTCTGGCATTATGCATTCCAGCATTATGAAAGTGGTTATTGATTTTTGCATGTGATTATTCGATTAGTAGAATATCCATGTGAGTAAGTAAATGGAATTATTTCATTTTATTTATGCCATACCATGTTGAAAGTTCATGTTTGAAAGGCTTTTGTTTTAGTTATACATTGTCTTAAAAAATTTATTCTTATTTATGAAAGTTTCCGCTATATTGTTATCCTTACTGGGCATTTGAGCTCACCCCTTTTCTATGTTTTATTTTTCCCAGGAAGTGAAGAAGTAAGTTATGAATGACCTACAGGGATATTATGTGGGGATATGAGTGTGGATTATGGAGACAATATGTTGTTGTAGTAGTTTTTCGTTTAATGATGTAATGTAAAACTTATGAATATATCTAGTGTTTCCAAGGCTACTAAACCAATCGGTCTTTCGAGATTTGATCTTTCTTGTGATCATGCCAATGTTATGTAATAATGCACCGACTCTGGGTAACTGGGGTCGGGGCGTTACAGTTGGTATCAGAGGAAGTTTAGTACAATCCTTGGAAGCTAGATTTAGATAAACTCTGATTAGAGCACGTAAACCTAAGATGAACTTTGAGGATTAGTATAGAAGAACTTCCTAGAATTTTGGTATTGTAGAGATTTTGTGAGTTTTCTGAGCAATACATCCCTGTCTGGATACGAGCAGGTAGAGGCGGCTCTGGCACAGATGTACCTAGGGGTAAAACCCGAAAACACCTCTTTGAGCTAGACTCGAACGGGAACTGGTGCACGACAACGGGCCTTGCTGCACTCTTGGTTACGACACTCCCGGGGGATATGCTTAGGATAACTCTCATTTTCTTTACAAATAATTATGAAGGGTTTATGAGTATATACTTCCTCAAAAGAGGCATTTTTATGATTATGGATTATATCCATAAATAGTTCAATTTATGTTAAGTGTTTTATAAGTATGGGATTATGTATTTTGATTCATAAACTGATCTAGTGTATGCCATTGTTTAGAAATGGTGCCCAGTAGAAGGAATGAGAACTCCAGAAATGCACATGATCCAAAGATAAGGAAGGATCATATCTTTCATGGTCTTAAGCTAGAATTTATAAGAGAAATAGTCTCCCATGTATTATCATCATATGAAGAAATAATATCATGTGTTGATAAGATAAGTAAAGAGTTTACTGAGTCCTATGGCTTTGAATGGAATCAAGAGAAGAAAAGGATGGAAGAGAGAAAGATGGATAAAGGGAAAAGGGGAAAGAAGAATTTTCCCATATGTGGTAACTGTGGAAAGAAACACCCTGGAACTTGCCTGAAAGGAATGGGAGTTTGTTATAAGTGTGGAGAAAAAGGGGACAAAGTACGTGACTGCAAGGGTAAGAAAATGGTTTTAAATGTACAATGCTTCATTTGCAAGGAGTTTGGACACTACGCGAACCTATGTCCCAGTCATCAGACTATGCCGCAAATGATGTTATTGGATAATAATCAAGTTATGATACTACCACAGATGAAGAGGAATGATTAGAGTTCTTATGTTGATTATGTCAATTGAGTGTTTTATCAACAATGTACTTGTTACAATAATCATGGAGTATATAAGGATTGTACTGCAGTACTATTTCATTAAGGACTTGAGATTATGTGGAACAAAGAAAAGTGACTCAATAGCAGGATAAATTTTTGGAAAATATATGGTTGAGAGAATGATAAACCATAATATAGTTCTGATACCGAAGTAGTGATTTTGGAATAATACATGATTGTTTTGGATAAATTATATTGGATATTCTTGACTACCTTCGAACTGATTAATGATTTGTATATTCCATAATTTTTGGGGTTTAAAACATTTTTGGATTAATGAAGTATATCCAGCTTTCTATATGGAATAAGGGAGCATGAATGTAATCAATAAGGAATATGGAAATTCAGGATGTTTCAGTGTATTAAAAGAATACATGATGAAGGTATTCATATGCTATTACGGGGTAAAAAGGTTCTACATTATGTTTACCTTACTTATAAATGTTGGACTGTGAGTTTGGATAGAAGTATTTTGGATATTTCTAGTTTGGATTATTTTGGATTTCCATAAAAGGACAACCCGGAGGTCGGGCGGCAACCCGTCGCGTCCGGCAAGGCTGCGAGACATGAACCCGCAACCGAAGGGCGACAAGGGTGTATCACCTACCACTGGCCCACGAGATGTCCTGGATTAAATAATGTAGTTTTTATTAAAAGATCTTGTAGATGAATTATAAATTCGTTTATTTTTGAACCCTATACGAATAGTGTAAATAGAATTTTTTTTTACGTTCTATTATCTTTTAGAGTGAAAGATGAGTTTGTGGTAGAAATTTATTAATGGATAAAACTCTAATTATAAAGTAAGTATATCTCCTTATTATCTTATCCAATCTCATAAATAAATTCCTCAACATTAAGAAAAGCAACTTAGAACAAAAATGTTTTCCTAGATGGTACCTTAAATCATCACTAATTTATGGCTTTGGGATTGTTGGCCTTTTCATAGCCATGTTCTCTACCACTCTCCATCAGATAATTGATGGTTAGATTTTTCTTCCATATCCATATTTTCCTACATGGAACCCTAGTATGTGTTATTTTCGGTAATCCTCATACCTTCAACTCTTTATTTTAAATAGAGGCCTCGTTAATTCATTTTTCGATGTGGGATTTCAACTAAGATATTTTGAAACATCAAAAATGTGTTATCCTAAAACCCTATGTTTTGTTGAACCGATGGTATTTAAAATCATCATAGATTGATGAATTTAAGAACCTCAATTATACACTTGTTTGTTATTGATGACCTCAATCACTACCTATAAATATTTACGTTTTTCCTCCAATTATATGTCTCTAATTGCCACCAATGTTCTCCTAATCGAGATCATAATTTGGTGGTGACCCTTTCATTTCTCTTTTCCTCATATTAAGACTAAATTTTAGTAACCCAATTTCCGATGTGGGTTTTCCCACAAATATGTTTTCTATTTTTAACCTTTTATTTTCGAAGAACAATTTCAAATTGCGAGGATGCAATTTATTGAAGGAGGGGAGAATGTAACACCCCAAGATTTCATAGTGTGTTATTTCTTCAAAATAATTCAATAACTTGCACTACACGCAACACCGAGTTCAATTGAACCATGACTTACCAAAAAAAATCCATTAAAAGAGGTCATGAATAGTATTAACTAAATTTTAAACTTTATATAATCCTTATAATTTTATAATCCATATTATGAGTTTCTTAGTCATAATGCAAGAACAGATTCATTTTCAGTATTGCACTTTTATCAACTTTTGATAGTGAAACCTTTTTAAATACAATATTTTAAACTTTTTTACTAAATGGAGACATCAAAAAAAATTTAAAATGAAACATCCCAATCTTCCACGGTACACTTTCCTTTGAATAAAACAGTAGCGTGTGTTGTACGCAACTTCGAGTTTTAACACACACCACAACCGATCAAACTAGCCGTTATGAATAGTAATACCTAAATTTTGAAATTATATATATTGTATATTTTGAAATGGAATTCATTTTTGGATTCGGAATATCGAATTTAGCCTAAGGTGAAATTTTGGTACTTTTCGGATAACTTTCATATTTTGATGACTAGTGAAAATTACTAAATTTTAATTAAAAACAACTTTTTTAATCAAAATAATTAATAGTGATAAATTATGAATTTGAGTGGTTTTAAAGTATATTTAGAATATATTTTTACAATTTAATATAATTCTGGTCATTAGACATAATTTTACAATTAAACCGAACATAAACAAGTGTCAATCTTTTGATAGTTATTATCTCTTAAAAACACGCTTTTTGTTTTGACAGCGGGAATTAATTTTAAATTAATTTCTGCCACTTCTGTGTTTTGAATTTAGAAAAATGGATTCCATATTTGGAATCATGATGTTAAAATTGTGTAAATAGGTAACTTTTATTTTTAGACATTTTGAATAATTACTGCGGTAAATATTTTATTTACCATGGTTAAGGGTAAATCCGGTAAATAAGGGTTAAAAAATAATATTATAATAATACTAAATTACCCTAAAACGTGTCTTAACCCTATTGGTTGATACATGGTCGACCATGGGCATCTTTGGGTCTATTTTGGGACCCCATGGATCCACTTGTAAGTGATAATGACACTTTATTTTAATTTAGTTAAAATGAATACAAAAATGACACAAGCATATATCTTTTAGAACAACAATTGTTACATAGGGTTATATATGTTGGATTTTAGATTATAAATATTCATTAGAAAGATAAAAAGATTTCCTACATAATGATATTTTATTTATAATTTTTAGACATTATATAAGTTATTTTATTTATGACACAATGATGATGCAGTAATTACTATAATAGTGAAAAATTAAAATAATTGATATTATAAATACCCAAATAAATATAATATGAAACTTTTAATGAATTAAACTAATTTTATAGGATAATATGATATATTAGGATTGATTTAATTGACTTTGTTCGAATTAATCAATCTGTTATGAGTTTCACAAAAATCAACTATTGAATAGTGTCAAAATTGACAAAAAAGAGTTCTTAAAACAAATATTATATTATTAATTGATATTAAATTCCTAAAAATCTATGGTTCGGCCAAGAGACTTATATAATGATAGGTTCATCATTAATGTACCACTTGGGGGTCTCTTGGATGTATATAGTAAGTTTATTAACCATATTATATAAAAATACAAAGAGACATTGTAAAAGTGAAACTAATTAACTTAGAGTTAATACTTAAAGATAAGGTTAATATAAGTACCCAAACCTGTCTAAATTCTATTGGTTGAGTGTTTTTCGACCTATCCCCACCTTAAACTTTTAATAATCAACTTTGGAGCCCTTAGAAACCGAATATGAATTTATTATAAATTTATATTTCTAGCTTTTCCAAAGGTGCCCCTCACCCCTATTATAAAAGGGCACTCCTCCTTCTCATTTCTTCACACCTTCAAAGACTTTTGGTTCGGCCAAACTCTGCCCAAATACTCTCCCAACATCCCTCACTACAACCTAGAGGCCTTAGTTTGATCAGAAAGCCAACCTAAGTAGCCCTTTTGATCAAATCAAAAGGAAGAACCCGAAGAAGAGGTAATGATTTCACCACCCTTTTCTAAGTTCCTTTCTTCTTCCACTTCCTCTTTCTTTGTTCTTACCATTCTAAAATAATAACTCCAGTATCTTACATATACTGTGATTTTATTATAAATATGGTACAACCATATTCAGTATTCTATCCACCCTTTTAATAACATGTCACCATACGTGCGTACGAACGGCTTACCGTCTCCACGTCGTGGTGTAATTGTTATTCAATATATTATTATTTGGATGGGTATAATAATGATGTGTAACTCATGTAAATAATAAATATAACATGTTAATGATTCTGTATATATGATATACCATCCATTTATATATTATTTTAATATCAAAAGAATGATATTGTCGCTCGTGCGTACGTACGGACTACCGTCTCCACGAACGCGATGAGATTCATTCTCCATCGTATCCATTCAAGTATAATTATCATTTGATGATTTAAAAATGTTGTTTAAGGACTTGATATCATTCTGGATATGAATAATATAAAAAAAACATGGCTTAGGTAACAAAACATATAAAAGAAAATGAGTAAGCTAACACCCGAAACGACGATAATTCTAAGATATTATTAACAAATCAATGTTAAAAGATCATATATGATATCATATTAATATATATGATTCTTGTATAATTTAATAACAATTATTTCACCATTATAAAGGAGGTTAACCTACCCCAACCAAGGAAAAGTACAAGGTAAGGGTTATTTCACAATCTCTTCATTATCCGAGGTTGTTTATACGTAATAATCTACTGGGATTTCTTTATCATCCACATCCATGTTTCTTCGAAATGTATTTAAAAACATATTTATTATTTACAATAATATGGGTTAAAGTCATTTATACCCTTGTTTGACTTTTTATAAGAGGTTTATAAAGGAATCTTTCTGTCGTTTTCAAAACAAGGTCATTTTTAACCTTTTCGACAGAATTAAGGTAAGAATGTTTTTTTAACTTATACGGCGGGTGCGGCTAATTTCCGCCGTTATAAAATCTTAAAAACTTCCCTTACAAGCTTATAAGAATATTTTCAATGAAAATGTTTTATTTTATATGGATCTTAAATGATTTCAAAATAAAAAGAGATATTTCTTTAAAAATAATTTTGATTTCATCTATGTCAACATCCTTTGATGGATTTTACGCTTATTTGAATTTGATCTATTGTGATACAAAACTTCTATATTGTATTGAAGGTTTTGTGATATTTTTGACTGTGGATGTGCTATTTTTATACCATTCATAGTTTATGGTGAAATTATTGACATTTCGTATGCTAGTTTTAATACGAATGTTTATGTTATGTTTAAACCTTTTCATATGGGAATGCATTGGACTTAGTAAGTGACGGGTGGAGCCCGCTATAGCTCCTCGATGCATCGGTAGGTCTCATGAGACAAAATAGTGTCTTGGCATAAGGCCTTGACAAAATATTATTTGTAGTCTTGGCACGAGGCCTTGACTATGTGGTTATGATAGTCTGGCATTATGCATTCAAACATTATGAAAGTGGTTATTGATTTTTTCATGTGATTATTCGATTAGTAGAATATCCATGTGAGTAAGTAAATGGCATTATTTCATTTTATTTATGCCATAACATGTTGAAAGTTCATGTTTGAAAGGCTTTTGTTTTAGTTATACATTGCCTTAAAAGTTTATTCTTATTTATGAAAGTTTCCTCTATATTGTTATCCTTACTGGGCATTTGAGCTCACCCCTTTTCTATGTTTTATTTTTCCCAGGAAGTGAAGAAGTAAGTTATGAATGACCTTCAGGGATATTATGTGGGGATATGAGTGTGGATTATGGAGACAATATGTTGTTGTAGTAGTTTTTCGTTTAATGATGTAATGTAAAACTTATGAATATATCTAGTGTTTCCAAGGCTACTAAACCAATCGGTCTTTCGAGATTTGATCTTTCTTGTGATCATGCCAATGTTATGTAATAATGCACCGACTCTGGGTAACTGGGGTCGGGGCGTTACATGTAATATAAAATAAAATCATCATATTGGTTAAAATATTTATTATTTATCAAAAACTTGTGGTTAAATTAATTATTAATTCTTTTATTTATTAAAATAACTCTTACATTGGTTGTGACTATTTAATTAGTGTTAATTATGTGATTCTTTTCATTAGTTGAAAATAGTTGTTTTGGAAGTTCAATTAAATGCAAAGTTAATTATGTCTAAGTATTTTTAAATTTTTTAATATAAAAAATTTTTATAAATATAAAACAAACATTTTTCGAAATACATGTTTTGATATGATAAATCGTTATTAAACTACATAAAAGATTCCATGGGGGGATATTTTTCTAAAGTTAACTCGTTAATGGAATTTTAGTTTTTTATTCTTGAGAATTATTCTTTTTCATTTAAATTAATTAAATGATTACATAAGGATAAGAAATATATTAATATATGAATAATTAGACGTTGTATATTATTAATACATTTGTTCCACATCCATTTTGACAAATAATCATGTATTTGATGAAAAAAAATATTATTCTAATGGAAAAATATTGATTACTATATTATTATATTAGAAATAGTAATCCATTTATTATTTTAATGAAAATGGGTTTTTTATTCTAAAGAGATTAAAAGTTATTTTCTTTAATTTTTTATGTGACCTTAACAACTATTATTTTTATGATTCTTTTTTTGAAATAAATTTATGTAAATTTATTGAATTTATGTTTTTGAATTTGTATTTTTAAATTTTCACTATTATTATTTGTAACATTCATTTTGTGAAATTAATATTTTCCCTAATATTCTATTCAGTAAAGATGGGGTTGGATACTTTATGAATATTGAGATATGAAGGAAGCACTGAGGGTCATATCAATGCTTGCTAAGGATACCTATAGAGGAATAAAGAAGACCATATAGGTATGTCACATCTGTTAGAGGAGATCAGATCAATTCATAATAATAAGGTGGTCAATAGTGATAGTTTCTTCAAGGATTATGGGTATTTAGAGCTAATTGTAGAGCTAGAGTTGTTTTTCACCTTCATTTAAAAATTTAATACCTATGAATAAAATATGGGAATTAATTCATCATTTAATAAATTAAAAAATCATAAATAGAACTTGATGATTGAGGGACCTTGATGAGAACTAGGGTAACTCAGAGGAAGCTAAATCAGAAATTGGGGATTCTCAATAGAGAATCCTCTTTTTCCTTTATTCTTAATTTAATGTTTTATTTTCATTAATGAATCATTTTATATTGATTAATCAAACATGATTATGTCCTTAAAACCCTATTAAGGAAAATAAAATTATTCTATATTGATTCTTTAACTTAATTCTTATCATTCCTTTATTGGTTGTTTATCCTTAACAGTCTCTTCCAAATTCTAAAATTCAAAACCTCATGAACCGATAATTATTATCCTTGATTTTATTTTCTCTCACTATTAAAAATTTCTTCTCAAGATCTTCTAAAAAGTGATGATGAATCATTCAAGTAGCATGCTAATATCAATTAAAAATCTATCTTCAAGGAACTAATTTTATTTTCACTCACTGGTAATACTCAATAGTCCACAAACTACTGAGCATTCCCAATTGAGATTCATCTCTTTCTATAGTTACCTTTGGATTCATTTTTTATTATTCCTAATGATAACCATTTTCTTTTAAATGAAGGAATATAATTTTTTAAATTTAGGTAATCGGAATTTGCCCTAACTCAACTACATTTTATTCTCATCTACATTTCTCTATCGTTTCATTATTCATCAATAAATAATTACACATAATAACTCTACTATTTTTCATGTTTTTTCTGTTTTTGTGTTATTTTCTTGAGTTCGAGTTTTTTATTGAATTATAAAGTCATCCTTATGGGTTTGACCCCTTATTACTCCTTTATTAGTATTAAATATCTGGAAAAAAAATTATAAGTCTCAATGGCACCTTCCACATTTTTATTCTTAGGATGTTTCTTATGATGGGAAAAAATAATGATATGCATAAAAAGGAATAATAAATGGTGACTGATTATGTGCTTATTATTAGTTTTTTCTATGGTTTTTGGTTATTGGTTATGTTTTTATACTTTTAATAAATGGATTGTGTAGGGGATAGTGTAACTGCTATGGTGGAAGAAATAGTGAGGCTTGTTTTTTAAGGGGGCCGATTTGGTGAACATTATTATCATTGTTGGTATATATTTCTATGGACCATATTGTGGGGTCATGGGGTGGTGTGGGATTGTTTTATTTGATTCATGGTGGTATATAATGAAATGTGAATAAAAAATATACAAGTAAAAGGTGGGATGAAATTAATGAGTGGTGTCTATTTATAAAATTGTCTATTAATTAAAAGAATGTGTAAAAGGTTAAAATAGAGTGGGTGTTGTATTATGAATGGGTTTTCATTAAATATGACAAATAAATTACATAGTGAAAATAATATGGTTGGTAAATAGTAAATCAATAATTGGTTTATTAAATGATTAAAGAAGAATTTGTGGTTGTTTTGTGTGGGAAGTAGGCTAGTTAGTGTGGAAATGGAACTAGATGTCATATAATAGTGTGGTGAAGATGCATAGATGGTTATGGATTGTTATAGAACTACCTTGTTAAGAAACCCTTTATGGTGGGATTGAGTGGTTGACTATGATATGTATATTTTAATTTCATGTGATTTTATACACACCCCACCTGAGTTTTATCACATTAAAAAGACTCAAATGTTTTGGGTTCTAGGTGTCTTTCCTAAACATCTAGGTTGGAAAGGGAATTTTTGGTCAGATAATCCCTCTTTTTTATCTCTCTTTTTAATGTTTTTAAACATGGTATCATATGTCTAAAATTAAAAATTAAACATTAATGAGTTTAGGACAAGATAATGATGTGTTATATAGTGTGATTCATGCATGGTAAGAGGAGGGCATGAAGTTGATGTCTATCGTGTTCATGATACACTACTATGATTGAAAATTGATGTTTGATTTATATGTAGATATGTATAATGTGGTCATGGATATGTGATTATGGGTTATGATGTAGATATGGGATACAGGAATGTGTTGATGATGATATGAAAGGTATCGGAGTGCCAGGACGTTTTCTGTTAGGGTGTAAGAGTGACAAACCAATGGGAAAGTGGTTCAAGGTACCCTTTTCTTATATTCATTAATGTTATTTTATTATAATTGTGTGTGATATTTGGTGAGTCTGTCCTGGTGAGAATGGTTTTTAGATGACCCTATATAGGTGTGTGTTGGTTTCTATTTTTTATTCACTATAGAATTATTATGATTCTTCCATGTTTGCATGATAGGTCCAAAGGAGGATCATATCAGGTATACATGTATTCTCTCCTCAAATATATAAAACTATTATATTGTTTTTTAGGGATTTAGTGACTGATATGGGAAGTGATATTTTGTATCTTAGTGTTTTGGTTGGATTTTGAATTAAATTTATAATAATTATATTTCTATGACAATAAAACATTTTTTATATTGCGAGATCTTGGTTTTACATTATATAATTGTATTGAATTGTGTTTTTTCTTTATTTTCCTATGATATATGAGTGTAATTCCTCCCATTTGAATGTTATATACCGTATGTTATAGTCCTTAACATGAGGCATGTTGGAGGTGGGTGTAATGTTTCAGGTTTTTCCATGTAAAATGATGTAATATTTCTAGGAATGTTTCTCGAGTCTGGCATTGAGACGAGATGAGATTATGAGGCTTGGTGTGCTTGAAATTAATTTTTGAAATATATTAAATATATTAAATATTATTCACATGTATTTTTCCTAAAAAATTTGAATAACTCTTAAATGGATTCCAAGATGATTAATATGAGGGTACCATTGAGTTTATAATGTGGGTTTTATACTAGGCATGACATGACCATTACTGGTGCAAAGAATTTGCAAAGAAGTTGACACTAGTGTAAATAAATAAATTTATTCATTTAATTTATTTATTTAAAACATAGTGATTGGGCACTTTATAAATAAAAATTTATGGGTTTTATCATCGGTTTTTCTTTTAAACCCTCAAGACATAGATGTCCATTGGATAGCGTTGGAGGAGAGCGTTCTCAAGAAATGAAGATTGATTGAGATCTTATCAAGGATCATTACACAATTGGGGTTCATGGATCTCACCAACGACGGAAAATAATATATGTTCATCATCAGTGATAGATCCAAATTATAGGTAGGATGTTTTATTTGTGTAATTATCCCTGTTTCTTATCCCAATATGAGCATGAAAAAATTGACAAATGGAATGATTCATCGATCGGCCATTTTGCAGGTTTGGGTTTAATTGTAGGATTTAGGGATAAATATTATTTATTTGTTCATTGATTCATATACCTCTTCATTATTCTTTTTCTAGGACAATGGATCAAGGCTGAAATGAAATAAGCTCTAGGTTCATTCCTCACTTTTATGGTCTATGTATTTTGTCTCCTTGTTCTACGTGCATTCATCATTGGAAATTCCTTTTTCCATATAATATGTTGAATACCCAGTGAACGATCATTTTTCAATCGATATTTGGTGAAATGGATTGTTACCATGGTTCATGGATGGAGATTTGATGAAACAATTTTGGGATATTATGATAGTGATGGATTAGAACCATATTAGAGTTTCTCTTCATGGTTTTCATGTGTGACACCCGAGAGGCACGACGGTGGGTGTTCCTGTGCACCGAATATAGTTGGATTCTGGCTTTCAGCAGCAAGGAAGGGTTTCCAAACTCATATTTATGACTTAACGAATAATTTAGGGTATAATTGATAATTTGGGTGTTTCATATGAATATAATTGAATATTTTGTTGGGTTCTGTGAAAAACAAGACAACACGACGTATGGTCTTATAAACATAGGTCATGTAGTCCCTTCAGTGAGGAGCAAGAATTTCATCATGGAAAACATTATGACACGCCATGTGAGCCATGTCCCACACCATGTGACCCTCAGTTGACTAGTTGGTGTGTAAAGGGACTATACGCCATGGAGTCCAGGTAGAGATGCCCACTATGTGGACTATGCCACACATCATGTACACCTTAGTGGGTGGCTCAGAATGTGAAAGATGTACATTCCCAGGATATCATGTTATCCTACATGCCTTATATGGATATACACATTCCATGTATGTAGTAAAGTACATGGGAATGAGTAGCCTTCATGCTGAGTGCTAGCCTAGGCACCTATAAGCCATGTACCTAAGGGACATGCCATGTATTGTGGAAAAGTACTTGTAGTGTGAGTGCAAGACACGATCATTACCAAACATAGTGAGACACAAAATATACCCCTAGGGATACTCTGTGTACTCCTTTGAGGACAATTTTGATTCTTATTTCTTCTTAGCGCAACTTTTTTGTGAGCTTATTTGAGGTTCTATGGACCAGTATCGGTTGATTTTGTTCACTTTGTCCATTCCTATGAGGGTTCGATGTAGTATCTTATTCTTGTCATAGAGGGTGACCCCTCTTTAGTTATTAATGAAATATGTAGTGATATCAAGTTCCCTTGTTCTAGAGTTAGTTGAATCAGACAACGTCGACTACTGAATCAGTGCATTGGAACATGAATCGATTTAAGAGGCCTAGAGCGATCCTCATTTTCCTTTGTGTTACCTTAGATGGGATTTTTGGAATTTGAATTACCAATATTTACATAACCACTAATCCTCTATCTAGAAGGAAGTCTCAAGTAGGGTCTTGTGTCCCCCCAATGATCCCTAGGCATTAACCCCTTATCTTTGTATCGATATCTGATCCTTCCGATGAGGTGCAATATGATCGAGTGTGTATCTCAGATGAACCCTCAAAATTTCTTTTGTGTTGAGACCTGATGAGTGTGATCTATAGTATGAGTGTTATTAGTGATAGTATATCTCATAGAGTGTTTTCTCTTTAATGAGTGTTGTATGTAACCTTTGAGAATGATGGATGCCTTTATAGTTGTGATATTACCTTGAGATTGTGTGTCTATTATGATTATATCTGGATGTTTTACTTTATTTCACACATTATGATTGAAAAAATCTATGATGTACTAACTAATCTTAATTGTTTGTGTTTTTTATTTCAGTGTGTCCTATTGGGTATTATTATACTCACCCCTGTAGGGGCACTTCCCACACGTGTCATGTCTTATGCAGATAACAAACATTTTGTAGGGTCCTCGGTGGACTAGGAGAAAGTGGAGCTACATTGCGATAGAAAGACCAAGGTCTATAATAGTTTTTCATTTGACAACAGTCCCCTCCATATAAGCACGTAGTACTTTACTTTATTTTTTGTATGGGATTTTATTTGGCCCCTTATACTCTTTCTTATAGCCTTTTATCATACTCTAGTTGTGGGATTATAGAAGTATGCATGAATTGTTATAAGTTATTTTGTATTTCATCTTTTTATAGACTTTGATGTGGGATTTTGTGCGTGTAAAAACTTTAGAAAAAATCCTCCCATGTGTGTGATATGACATCTTGGTGCTACTCATTGTCCCCTAGACTATTGGGGGTGGGATTGTGGTAGTTGCATCTCGGGCCCTTTCGGGTCGGGTTGTGAAAGAATGAAATTAGTGGAGTACCCAGCTTGAAGTGTAATGAAACTTTATGGGTTTAGGATCGATGTTTGGAGTTTCTTTTTCTGGATTTGAGGTTTGTCTTGGGAAATAGGGATACCGTTTTAATGTGTTTTAATATTGGATCTTATGCCAAGGTATCCAGTGTTGGTGCAGTGGCCGATGTATCCATTCACCAGTACTTTTATAACTTTCTTGTTGAATTAGTATGTTTAGACATTAGTTTAATGGAAAAATTGGTATATTAATCATATAGGAATGGTTTCTGGTTTCCATGTCCTTCTTAAGACAACTCCATGAATATTCTCATTAATTGTGCTACATCTTCATTATCTTCAAGATGCCTTTATAGTGAAAGACAACATGGATTCTTAGATAGTATTGTGGTGATTTCCTAATCAGTGATGATACTTACGTTCAAGGACCCACCCAATAAGTTATTTTATCTAGGTTTTCACTCAGCAATGCCACCACCTATTGAGTAGCATATTGATCCTTTTATGGATCAGGAAGATGATCATTTTCATTTAGATAAATTGATAACTCTAGCAGGATAGGATGATTTTATTCATAGGATTAACATGTTATGTGAGTTCTAGAGATGGGGATCATAGATTTTACAAGAATGATAGACCCTCAAAATATAGATGTTTTACCTGAGACAATGGTCCGGATTTGTAACATGTGCATAAATCAACCAATCAAATGGTTGTGATTGCAACCCATTTTCTCCATGGAACAGTTGTTAGATCCAGTGGTACTGATAGATGAAACACCTATGCTAAGTGTGTATCATTATTTCTAGATTTATAAATCACACATGTTTCATGGTGGGATATACCCCCTTCTCTGGTAGTGGAGGTCTTGTATGGGTCTATGGTGTGAATGTCTCACATAATTGAGACCCCTCCTTGATGGTGGTTTAGTTGGTGAGACTTCACCATGGTGACATGGGGTGTTGATAAATCCCTAGTTTGGTAATGTTTGACATGTCTTTGGACATTCAAGGAAGAGGTAAAATTCCCTCTATGAGATTCATTCTTGAGACAGGATCCAAAACCATGTTGGAGATTCAGTTCCACCCAAAGTTGATAGTGTTGAGGTGAAGTGGATGAGTTTCTCTGAATTTTTTATTTTATATTGTTGGTTGTGATACGGTGTCAGATAAATACATTATTATGGTAATTATTTGGGGTATAGAAATAATTATTTCCAAGCGATGGGAGCTCACAGAGTCTTGAGTGTAGTTTGAGGTATGGCGTGTGTCTTCACTTCCCCTATTGCAGTTTTTACATGGTGTTATGATCCAATTTTCCCTTAGTGTATCCCCTTTTTTGGTCCTAGTGGTACTAGTGGAGCCCTTTTTTCTAGACCCTTGTGTTGGAGGCACCAACATAGAGGATCAATTATTGCACACTTCTACAGAAAGTGAGACCTAACTCTTCGATAAGAGAGAGATCCTCTCGTGGAAATTTTTCTTTAGTGGAAGTGAGACCCTATTATATTTTCCTCAATATGGATTAGTTTCATATCATCCATGCTCAGATGATTGCTACCAGGGGGTGTAGCAGTTCATTCAGTGTGATTGGATTGAATTTTCCTCCTTTGATAAGGATTGATCCCTTGCCAGGGTATGATGAGTTCATTCATAGGATGTTACAGTCATTTCTTTATCAGTTGACTAGTGTTACCCTTGGAGTAGTGGATAATATGAGATTTTAGTTCCTAAAATGGTGGTGGAGTAAATGGACATCCTTTTTTAAGATCTTATAGGTTAACCTTCCATCGATATTTTTCTTTCTTCATAGACTTGCACCAGGGATGACTTAATGTAATGACCCAACCTTTTTGAATGATAATTGTTTCCTGAAAATATGTGTTATATTATTTTGTACTCCAAAAAACTATATCCCTTTAACAATGAAGTGAGTATAATTTGAAATTTGACCATCTAGATTTAATAATTATATGATATTTGGTCAATTATGATCGTTGTTCAATTATTACCATTGGTCAATAAGACCGTTGGAAACTGTACTCCTAATAATGATTTTTTTTTGTTATAATTATTGTTTGTAAGTAGAAATGGAAATGGAAAATTAATGTCAAAAGAAGAGTATGTGGCCTCATACAATAGATTTCTTCCATACGAAGCCCATTTGTTAATTATTGGGAATTAGGTAGCATCATTGGTCTTTTTTATTAACCAATCCCTATCCTATTTTCAAAATTTTAATCTTTAATGAAGTCACATACAAGAGAAGTTCATGTTAGTGGAAATTACCATGTGGGCGATGTTAGCTGAGTCTCCCATGAATCTATCACCATCACACACCTTACCATTAGATTATATGTAGGTTTTATAAAGGGATATGTGTCAATACCATAGTTACTTAATGTATAATCCCTTTGTATAAAAAAATTATGGTTCCATCAATTCAGTTTTGATTTTAGTTTTTCTTTAAAAATGATGAATTTTTTAAATTTATTTTTCAGAAAGAAATTGTAATTTTCATAAAATATATAATTATTATAATAAAGTTTATTTTAAGGAAATATTATGATTAAAACACTCTTATTCAAATTTAAATGATAAAATAATCTTATTTTTTCATGTCTATGAAATTCCACTATGTATTTTTCTATGCATTTTCTATCCTCTATTATTTTTAATAAATAAGGATTTTTATCTTTAAGAGTTAAATTTTTCATACTTAGAGAATTATTATGATAAAATAAACATATTTTTTTAAATCATCATGTCAGAATTAGTTTGGGGTGAATTTATGAGAATTTTCTAAAATATTTTGTTTTTCAGTGAATAGTAAAAATACAGTTTGAGTTTTTCTGTATGTTTAATTACATAATAATGATGTAATATGTAATATAAAATTATTATTGAATATTTTGTATTATAATAACTTAATAAATGTCCCAAGTTTCCAATAACATGTGAAAATACCATGGTCAATCACATGGTCATGCATTTTCCAATACCTAGGTTTCCAAGGAAATTAATAAACAAATCCTCCTCTTTTTCTATAAATACCCTCCCATTTCTCCATTATCTTTCATTGAAAATTCGTCATCCATGAAGCTCTGATAGTTTTACCACTCAAGTATTCTTACCAAGGTTTCTTCAATCCACCAAGGACCCAATCATTGAATTTTAAGAGTTACTCTTCATGGTAAGGTAAATCTCAACTTCTCTTTTCCTTTCAAGTTCTCTTTTTATGTGTTATATCCTTAAAATTTCTATACTATGTTATTATTTTTATTTTATTATATCCCTATAATTTGTTAAGAGTATTTTATTAATGGTATACCCTTTTACCCACTTTTTTTAATGTTTTTTAAAACCATGTTTCATACACGTTATGCTGCTGGATTTTATTCTCAAAATTTCTCTCTTTTTCTCAAGAAATTATCTTATTTTATTTTTTGAATGCCTAAACATATTTATTTTATAGGTTTAAAAAACTATATTTCAAAATTATCTATTTTATTATTGTATTAACATACATTAAACCCTCCTTCCTTTTTCATGGGTTAATAATGACCTAAAGATATTGTCTTTAAGCACTTATTTTTAAAACGCCATGATTTATATATGAAACTCATTTATTTTATTCCACACAGGTTATTTATGAAATGTTTTATTGTGATATATGTGGCTCATATTAATTAAAACATTTTAATGGTGTACCCTGACAGTGCTCCAATGCGTTGGGTAATAAATTTAAACTCTAGAGATGACATGTTTTACGATACCTTGGTGAATAACCTTGGTAATTTTTATGACACCTCAGTGAAAAAACATGGTTATGTGCTTATGAATGTATAAAATAAATGTTTTAGACACATTTCCATGTTATGATTCATGTTATGATATTCCTCGTTATCTCTTTTTCATTCCATAATTATATTCTTCATGTTCTTATTGAATTCTCTCAAGATCACATGTAAATTTTTTCCCTTACTTTCCCTTACTAGGCCTTATGCTACCATTTCCTTTAATGAATGTCCCCATATTATGAGATGTATTAATTTTACTTAGGATGAACCTTTTATGAATCCTTTCAATTGTAATAGAATAATTTTTTATTTTTTCATTTATTATGTACCTTTTTTCAAGAAACTAAACTTTAAAAGACCCTCCATTTGTACAATGTAATGAAAGTTATGTAATGAAAAGGTGGTACTATATTGCTGGTATAAGAGGATGGTATGGTTGCTCTTGGAAATTGGGATTTTAAAACATTATGAATAACCATAGAAAAAAATTTAAATATTAGAAACCATCTGGTATTTTGGTGAAGTATTATGTTAGTGGTTTCTGAGAAAATAAATCCCTATATGGATACGAACAAGTGTATGTGGTTCTTGAACATATGAACCTTGGGGTAAAAACTCAGAAATGGTGCATCAGGATTGAATCTTTATAACCTCATACATGAAAACATGCCTTACTGCACATCTGGTTTGACAATACCGGGAGATATTTTTGGTTAATCATAAGATTTTTATGAACCATTATGAATGATTTGTATCAAATGTAATTATTGCTAGAGAATAAAATATTTAAGCATGATGTTTTAAGACATGAAATTAATTTATAGTAATAATATTATTAAATAAAACACATTTCTCACTATGTTTTTCTTCTATTATAAAATAGAAATAAATTGGAGAAATCATGTAAATAGTGAGCACAATGGACCAAGTGTTGGAAGCCTTCCTATGGAATCTAAAATGGAAAACTTCATAATAATGATGAATCAACTAACATGAGTTATGATCAATAAATTGAATAGATCCTAGAGACCGGATTCATCTCAAAGGGAAAAAATATCCATTGAGTTCTTTATGTGTCAATGACCACCTTCTTTTAGTGGATCTACCAACCCATTGGTTTATACAAAATGGATAATATCTATAGATAAGATATTATATACAGTATTTTGTTTATAATAAGAGAAAGTCTCCTTGGTTGTGTAAAACTTATAGAGAGAAGTTGATTAGTAGTGTACACTAGTTAAAAACATAAATATAAGAGGGTTTACTGAATCTATGGAGTGGAAAGAGTTCAAGGGAACTTTTTTCAAAAAAAAATACCCCCATTCAATAAGAACAAAAATTGATAGGGAATTCCTATAGATGAAGAAGAAAAAAATGAATCGCTGTGAAGCTATGAGATAAAATTCACAAGAGTTTCTTGTTACACCTCAAGATTTGTCACAGATCCTAATGGGAAGGTTTATAGGTTCTTAGATGGACTAAGACCCCATTTAAAAAAGAATATAACAAATAAAGACTATAGAATCTATGAATAGATAGTGTGAAGTGCAATAAAGTATGAATAGGAGTTCGAAGAGATGTAGTGGTCCCATAGATCTAATGAAAAGAAGTGATCTTTGGAGCCAAACATGGGGAGGATCTTTGGTCATGGAAGATAACAAAAGTAATTGAAACATCCCACATGAAAAAAATGTTGGAATAAGCATTCAGGGAACATCATGCTTGAGAGTGGGAAATATTAAAAGTTTGGAATAGATGGACATATTTCTCAGAACTATCATAGTGAGGTGAAGCCCCAACTTCTCAATACTAATGACAAAGGGAAGGTGGTGCAGTCCCTACATAAAGTATGATGCTTAAAGTGTTTGAATATTGATAACATTTCCAATCACTATCCAAATATGAAGTTAATAGAGGGGAATCACCATCAACCTTAACATAGGCAAAGGGAGTAAGGTTGTCATTTTTCAATCACATTGGCTGAATTTAAAGCTCTAAATGATGTGTTCATAGGTACTCTAATTTTTCTATCAAATCTATAAAATATTTTGTTTCATTCTGGTTCTACCCATTCCTTTATTTCCTCTAGGTTTGTTAAGAATATATAATTAATCCCTAAACTTCTAGAAGTATAGTTATAAGTCAGGACTCCTGGAGGGATTATCCAAGCATCAAAAATGTATAAAAACTCTAGTATTCACTTTGGAGAATGCATTCTCATAAAAAATATAGTATTCATTACCATGTTGTAATTCAATATTATACTAGGGATAGACTGGATCTCAAAGTATATTGCTAATATCAACTTCATTTAAGGAAATATCAATAGGCTTGAATGGAAAACCAACAGTTTTTATCAAAAAATAGATATCTCAACCTGATCTTTTTCTAGAAGCACCACTAGTAGCCTTATTTAGGGATATGATCAGTGAATATGAATAATGAAATAAAATTATACCATATGAGAATGTACCCATAGTTCATAAATACATTGATGTATTTCCTAAGGATTTACCTATACAATCCCCCGAAAGAGAGGTAGGGTTCTCCCTTAAACTCATGCATGAATCTAATATGATATCAAAGACCCCATAAAATGAAAAATATGTAGATGGAGGAATTAAAAAAAAAACTCTAAGATCTTTGGTATAAGGGGATTATCCAGACAAGTGTGTCTCCTTGAAGATCACATGTTCTCTTTGTGAAAAATAAGGATGGGTCAATGTGGTTATTCATTAATTATAGAGAACTTAACGAGATCATATTGAAGAACAAGTAACCTCTTCCAAGAATTGATTATTTGTTTGACCAGTGTCATGTGGATCAATTCTTCTCCAGGATTGGTCTTCAATCTAGGTATCATCAATTAAGGGTGAATAAATAAGATATTCTAAAGATCGACTTCCAATCAAGATAAGGGCGTTATATGTTTTTTTTATCCCTTCATCTTGACTAATGCTCCTTCTAATTTTATGGATTTGATTAATTGAGTCTTTACGAACAACCTTGATAAATATTTAGAAGTTTTCATTGATGATAATCTGATATATTCCAAAATTCGTGAGGAGCATAAGGATCATATAAGGGTTATATTGAAAACACTATGGAGGGATGGTCTATTTGTAAAGTTCAACAAATTTTGATTTTTTTTGCAAAAAAATTTCATTCTTTGGGAACATTTTAACCAATGACAGAATCTCATTTGATCCGACCAAGACAAAGGTTTTGGAGGAGTAGCCTCATCCTACAACAGTAAATGAGATTTGTAGTTTCATTGGATTAGTGGGATATAATAAGAGTTTTAAAAAAACTTTTGATGAATTTTTAATCCACTAATAAATTTTACATGAAGATGGGTCAAGTTTATCTGGACAATGGATTATGAAGAATGTTTCCAAGAGCTAAAGAAGAGATTGTTTACTATACCCATGTTAACTATACCCACTATTAGAGAAGGATTTTTTATTTTTATCAATGCATCTCTATAGGGGATTGGGTGGATCCTCATGAAAAATGAAAAGTTATTTTCTTATGCATCCTAACAGTTGAAGACTCATGAGGAAAACTATCATACGCATGACTAAGAGCTGACTATGGTTGTTTTTTATCTAAATATATGGAGGCACTATCTTTATGGGATTAAATGTGATATATACATAGACCATAAAATTTTTAAGTATATTTCTATACAAAAGGAATTAAACATGAGACAAAGGAGATGGTTATAACTTATTAAATAATATTATTGTTCAATTCATTATCATCCTAGAAGATAAAACAAAGTCACTAATGAATTAATTAGGAAGGAACCTATTTTTCTGGAAATGATGAGGATTCATGGATATCCTTTGATCAAAGACCTAGTAAAACTAGACTTGGGAGTTGTAAGGGAAGGGACATCATCAACCCTATCCCAAATTATTTATCAACCATCATTACTAGAAAAGATCAAGATATCTCAAAGAGATGATCCTTTGTTTCCAAAGAATATAGAGGATGTGAACGTTGGGAAAATACCTGAGTTAAATATTGATAAATAAGGTGTACTTAAATTTTGTACAAAGATATGTGTTCCCTAAATTTCAGAAATAAATAAGGATATAATGGATGAATCTCATAGATATACCTACTATATACATCTTATAATCTCAAAAATGTATAAAGACCTCCATGATCATTATTGGTGGATAACATGAAAATGGAGATTTCCAACTACACTACAAGGTTACTAGTGTTTCAACAAATAAAGGCAGAGTGAAAAATTCTTAAATAGGTATTAAAACCGTTACATATACCATCATGTAAGTAGGACAATATCAGTATGTAATTTTTCACTGGTCTCTCGAAAACATCCAAAGAAAACAATGTGATATGGGTTATAGTGGACTATCCCACCAAGACTACCCATTTTATCTCTATTTAGGAATATTTATCCATCTACAAACTTGCAAACATTTACATAAAATAAGTGTTATGGATTCATGAGTAATTACTCTCCAAAATATTTCATTGTAAGAAAAGGTTCACATCAATGTTCTGTAGAAGTCTTTAACATGCTCTGAGTACCGAATTGAATTTGAGTATGTCCTATCACCCCAAACTAATGTCCAATATGAAAGGACTATTCATAAACTCAAGTATATTCTAAGAACATGTTTAATGTAATTTAAAGGTGGATGGGATCAACAGCTCTCATTATTTGAGTTCTCATAAAACAGAAACTTCCATTCAAGTATTCAAATTGCACCCTATGAAGATCTATATGGGAAGTGATGTATAACTCCTACTTGTTGGGACAAATATGGTTAGAAAATGCTTATTGGGACTAATATTGTGAATTAAATAACAGAAAAGGTTCATTCCATCCGACAACACAAAAAGGCTACTCAGAGTTGGCAGAAGAGCTAGGCTAATTTCCATCAAAGGGACTTGGGGTTTGATGATGATGATAAATCCTTAAATCAAATTTCACGATAGAATCTATTCATGTGGTTTGTAAAGAAATGTAATCTCATCCCCAGGTATATTGGTCCCTATGAAATCCTTTATCACATAAGAGTAGAGGTCTATTGGCTTGAACTTCTTCCAAATCAAGCTCAAGTTCATGATGTATTACATGTATCTCTCTTGAGGATGTACATACATGACGCTTCACATGTATTGAATACTAAGGTGATACAACTGGAATATGACCTCTCTTATGAGGATCATTTGGTGGAGATCTTTTTACTATAGATACAAGGTTCTATACAACAAGACTATCCACCTTGTTAAAGTGTTGTAGAGAAACCACAAATATAACAAATACAAGTGGGAACTGGAGGAGACAATGAAGAAAAAGTACCAAAAACTTTACTCAACTAAGGGAACAAGTTGAAATTTTGGGGATGAAATTTCTTAAGGGGGAATAATGTAACTACTGAAACTTTTTGAAAGATAATTGTTTCCTGAAAATGTGTGTTATATAATTTTGTACTCAATAAAACTATATCCCTTTAATAATGAAATGAGAATAATATGAAATGTGACCATCAAGTTTCAAATGTTACATGATCATTGGTCAATTATGACCATTGGTCTATATGACCATAGTAAACTATACTCTTAATAATGTTTTTAACATTATAATTATTATTTATAAGTAGAAATAACAAAGGAAATTTAATGCGGAAAGAAGAGTTGATGGCTTCATCCAGTAGAGTTTTTCCATATGAATTCTATTTGTTAAAGATTGGAAGGGAGGTATAATCATTTTGATTCTCTCTTGACCAATCCCAATCTGAGCTCCAACATTTTAAGCTTGAATGAAATCACCTACGGTAGAAGTTCATGTTAGTGGAAATTATCACTCGAGCGATGTTAGCTAAGCCGCCCCATGAATCTATCACCACCGCACGCCTTACCCTTAGGTCGTATGTAGGTGTTATAAGAGGATATGTTTAAATTATTTATTAACATAATGTATAATCACTTTTTATAAATAATTTTTTTTCTATCAATTCTGTTTTGATTTTTTTTTTCTAAAAAATATGGTGAATTTGATAAATTGATTTTTTGAACTGAAATTATACTTTTCAAAAAATATATAATTATTATAATAAACTAAGGTATTGTTAATAAATTTTATTTTAATGAAATATCATTATTAACATACTCTTATTTAAATTTAAATCATAAAATAATTTTATTTTTTCAAGTGTTAGAAAATTTACTATGCAATTTATTATACATTTTCAATCTGCTATTATTTTTAATAAATAAGTATTTTTATATTTAAAAGTTAAATTTATAATACTTATATATTTATTATGATAAAATAAACATCATTTTTGAAATCATCATGTCAAAATTAGGTTAGGGTTAATTTATGAAAATTTTATAAATTATTTTGTTTTTCAGTGAATAGTAAAAATACAATTTATGTTTTCGGTATATTTAATGACAACATAATGATGTAATATGGAATATAAAATTATGGTTGAATCATGTGGATAATAATAACTTAATAGGTTTCTCTAGTGTCCAATACCCTGGAAAATACCATGGTCAAGCCCATGGTTATGCATTTACCACTACCTAGGTGTCCAAGGAAATTAATAAATAAATCCTTCTCTTTTGCTATAAATACCCAGCCATTTCTCCATTATATTTCATTCCCAATTAATACTCTATTATTATTTGAAATTTTTACCTCCCAAGTATTCATCCCATTGTTTCCTCCATCATCCAAGGTCCCAATCTTCTTGTTCTAGGAGTTACTCTTCGAGGTAAGGGAAAAATCAACATCTCTTTTCATTTCAAGTTCTCCTTTTATGTGGTATGTCTTTAAAATTTCAATAATATATTCATCTTTAAAATTTATTTTAACCCTATATTTTATTGATAGTATTTTATAAATGGTATTACCTTCTCCCATATCTTCTTCATGTTTTCTAAAACCATGTTTCATACCCATTATATTGCTGGGTTTCCTTCTAAAATTTTCATTGTTTTTCTCCAGAAATTATCTTATTTTCTTTTGTGAATACCCAAACTTATTTCTTTTTCAGGGGTATTCAAATAGATTTAAAATTGATATAATTTATTCTAGGATTAACATACATGAAACCAACCTTACTTTTTCATTATTTAATAATGACATAAAGATCTTATCTTTAAGAACTTCTTTTTAAAACGCCATGATTTTTATATGAAAATAGTTTCTTTTATTCTACATGGGTTATTTATGAAATGTTTTATTTCAAACTATATAGATCACATTAATTAATAAATATAAATTTTTCACCCTTATAGTTATTTAATGTATTGGGTAATGAATTTAATCTATAGAGATTACATGTTTTACGATACCTTGGTGAATAACCTTGTTAGTTTCTTTGATACCTCAGTGACAAACCTTGGTGATATGCTTATGAATGTCTAAAATAAATGTTGTGTCCATATTTAAAAGTTATGATTCATGTTATTATATTCCTCATACTATATTTTTCATCCCATAATGATATTCTTCATGTTCTTATTTAATTTCTTCAATATCACACGTAAATTGTTTTCATTGCTTTCCCTTACTTGGCCTTATGCTCACCCTTTCCATTGATGTGTGTAGAAGATTAAGGAGAAGTTTTTGGAATATTTAGAGTAAATGTATTTATAAGGCCTAGTGTGTGTTTTAACTAGCCCAGTGTTGTTTTCCTAGCAGTGGATGAGAGCTCGAGGTTTGATATGGATTGGTGTCACTTGGGCCAAGTGAAACAGTGGAAAGTATCCACTCTTGAGAATTGATGACCCATTCACCCAGTGGATGGATGCATGGAGGATCTCAGATTTATCCTTAATATGGGTTATCCCTTACTCTATTCGGGTAGTAGGATATGAAATAAGTTTATTTCTAAAGCTACTTTGGTTGTTTAGAGTCATTGGTAATACCCTTTGGCATTTTTTAAGACACAGTGAATTTGAGAGAATTATGGACTAGATCCTTAACCCTTATTGGATCAGTTCATGGTAGTCTTCATCAATGGTATCAATTTGTCATAAACATTATAGTTGTAATACATAAGACATAGGAGTATGGTTATGTAACACCCCAAGAATTTACAAATAAATTTAATAAAATACATGAAACACTATTTCTATGTAAAAAAAACTTTATTTTAAGTAAATAATTATTACCTATCCATCAAACTAAATTTTGGCACTTCTTTGTATTGAATTTTGAAATTTTGACAAACACAATTATGATCAGTAAGTTGTTTGGAGTCTAATAGGGAAAACATATTTTTTAGTGAATAGTAACTTTCCGTTATAAATAGTAATTTTACTCTTATGAATAGTAATTTTACCCTTATAAATATTAATTTACCATTACTAATAGTAACTTAACCATTAGTAATGTACCCTTATGAATAGTAACTTGACCATTATGAATAGTAATGTACCCTTATGAATTGTGACATGCCCTTATTAATAGTAATGTACCCTTATGAATAGTAATCCAGCCAATGTAATAGAAACCTCACAAATGAAAATATAAATAAAATTTTTCCATCTTATAACTGACAATATGGTATAATTATATCATAGTATAAGTGAATAAATATTTTAAAAATTATTGATTAAGTGATAGTATTTTTGTAAGTCATGTATTTTTAATTAAAATTTTATGATTAAATTAAAAAATTAAAAGAAAATTTATTTTAATAAAATGAATTCATAAATTTTTATTTTTATATCTTATTATCATAAGATAATTTTATGAGACCTTAATTGGTTTTTCAATGTGTTAGAAAAATAAGTTTTAATTTTAACATTTTTATTTTTCAAGTAAATTATGATTTTAATTAAAAAAATAAATTTATTATATTTATAAAATTATTCTCATAAAATGGATTTCATTTTTGGATTCTACATATCAAAAAATGGTTAGGGTTAATTTTTTGGATTTTTCTAATATACTTGAAATTTTTAATGAATAGTAAAATATGATAATTTACGATGAGTGCTAAAACCTGAATTTCTACATCTTTCTTGAGTCATGGATTGTGTAAATGTAATTAGGTTTGAACTCAAATGAAAATATTACTGTTTGTTTCATGTAATCATCACTATTTCTTTCCTTATGTAGAAATAATAAACTAATTATAAAAATATTAAGAAAACTCTCATCCCCTCTACTATAAAAACCACCCACACTCTCCTCTTCTCTTAATTGCTCTCAATCCTTGTACCATGCTTAGATTATACTCAAATCTAACCCCAATATCCTCCACCACGTCTAGAATACCTTTTTCTCCTCAAAAGACCAAATCCTCTCCCCTTAAGAGGCTCTCAAGGAAGATTAATTCATGAGGTAAATTCTTCTTTTCAATTCTTTTACTTTCTTTTCAAGTTCCTTTGTTTTCTTTTCTATCCTTAACCCTCCTCATCCGAATGTTATGAAAACACCAGTAACATACATGTACTATAATATTTTTATGATAATGGAATAAATTATTATCATCTCTCCTTTACCCTTATTTTATACTAGTAGTAAAAACACCATCTAAGATGTGTTAATTTACCACATTCAGGGATGATGGGTTTTAAATTTCCATTATCATCTTCAATTATGGTAATGAAACCATTATTATGGTTGAAACAGAATATAATATATGTATTATATCTCATATATGGTTATGTATTCTTTTTTACACTTGGTTTTGATTTATAAATCAAAATATTTTCGTTGTGATCAAAAACCACCAATTAACCCAAAAGGTTATCACTAAAGATTTATATAATGATTGATATTAATTCCAAGTAACCAAATTAAATTAACAATCATGAAAACTTATGGATGTTAAATAATAAAATTTAACTCTAATTATAGAAAACCATCCACATTTTACATGATTATTTTTTCATGTATATAAGTAGACTGATCCTGAAACAAACAGACCCGAACAATGAAATTAAACCTCTTAACCCATAAAAAAGGCCATGAATGAACATAAAAAGGTTATAAAAAATAAATTAAATGTAAAATAGGTTATGTAATTTTAATTAATTAAATGAACATGGTTATTCAGTTCATTAATATTAGGTGGATAACACCGCCGAACTTAAGGTAAGGGATCCTCTATTTCTCACTTTTATTCAAGAATTGCTTCTATGTTATAACCTTTTATTTTTAATACCTAATGATTGGGTATGTTTTCACACCTCCCCCATACTACCCTAATGATATATAAATTATTATATACCCATTTCTCTCTCATTAATCTCCCTAAGTACACATGTTACCATGTCGAGGTTTCGTAAGGGTTTCAACCCGAACCTCCTTTACTCCTTCAAGTTTCTTAATCTTTCTTTTTACCCAAATGAAGTTATCTATTATTTTATATAAATATTATGATTATTTTTATATTTAAAAAAATCAGGTATCAAGAATATTTCACTATCTCTTTTGGGGATATACATTTTTTTAATGGTTCCCCTTCCAACACTTCCCGATAAGAAAACATGTTTTAAAGGAACTTCCTAAATTCCTTCCCAATTTCAAGCACACAATATCATTTTTTTTAAGCCACCATTATTTTTATAAAATTATTATCTTTATTATGAATACTATCTTGGTTCACTTCTGGTTTTATATAAAATATTATCCCTTTTTTCTATTTTAAATTCTCTTTGGTATTTTCCTCAAAACCGCACAAAAAAATGTTTTAATTATAAAGTTTCTTTAATACCTTTTTTTAAGTTTTCAATTATATTTGAAATCACTTATCATGATATATAAATTTTTACATTATTAATTCCCATGTATGATTTAATTTTTTACTTTCATGGACACTTTTATGATACACCCATTTATTGTGTATTATGACACGATTATGAAACTCATTTCATTCCATGGGTAACCCTTATGATTATGTATGATTGATTATGTATGATACTTAATGTGGAAACATATTCATGAACATGTTAAGATGGGTGCACCCAAATAGCACTCCAATTATTTGGGTAATGTTGAGTCTCATGAGATGTTATGTGAAACGGTCTTGACAGTTAGCCTTGACTCATGCTACCATGTGCAACGATCTTGGCAGATAGCCTTGACTTGTACTACCATGTGCAACGATCTTGGTGGTTAACCTTGACTTGTGATACTCCATGTAAAATGAGCCTTGATTCATGCTAAATTCATGTTTTATGTTTTTTTCACATTTTTATTAATCCATATTTATATGATCCCATGTTTTTATTTTATGATTCCATATGTTCCATGACTTATATTTTCATTATGCCATGCTTTCTAACCCATGTGATAAAGCTCTATTCTTATGTATATTCCCTTACTGAGATTATTTAGATCACCCCTTAGTTCATGTAATCTTTAAGTTATCCTATGCTGATGTATGATAAAAATGGAATTTAGGAGCGTAATATGAGGATTAAATAAATAAATTTTCTATTTTTTCAATTTTATATACCCAGTCTTCAAAGACACTAGACATCACTATCCTTTACTTGTATTATGATGTATGATTATGAATAAAATCATGTAATATTATCTATAAAAGTCTAGGGTCTCTATAGTTTTTATTATAGGCAAGGTCTAGTATTTTTTGGAGATTAGGAATAGAGAATGTTAGTAAGAACCTTAAGTTTGGGACTAGGTATAAGAAAACACCCCTAAATTTTGTGAAGTATGGATTAAGTGTTTTATCTAGAAAATACATCCATGTCTGGATACAAATAGGTAGAGGTGGATATGTCACATGTGTGTCTAGAGGTAAATCCTGAAAAGTCTTATTTGAGCTAGACTCAAAGGAGAACTGGTGCACGACAATGGGTCTTACTACACTCTTGGTTTGACACTCCCAGTGGATATGCTTTGGTAAATTCATAAGCTTGGTACAAACAATTATTAAGGGAATAAAAAAACTCATAAGAATATATGATAAGAAATAGATCAAGGATAACCTAGATTTAAACCTAGGGAATCACATGTTAGGATATAATTCTCCTTTAAAAGTTTATCCTTTTATGTTCAAGGTTTCCTTTTTATGTTTATTAGCTAAGTATTCAAAACATCACCTGTTTTCAACTTAGTATGTAAAAATAAATTTCAAGTGTGAAATTTCTTGAGGAAGAATGTAACACCCCAAGGATGTAAAAATAAATTTAATGAAATGCATGAAACACTATTTCTCTATAAAACAGTACTTAGTTTTAAGGAAACAGTTATAACCTAGCCATTAAAATAAATTTTTTAACTTCTATGTTTTGAATTTTGAAAATATGACATACATGGTTGCAATCAGTAAGCTGTTTGGAATCTAATATGACAAAATCACTTTTAGTGAATAGTAACTTACCCTTATGAATAGTAATATTACCCTTATTGATAATAATTTTTACTTATTTACAGTAACATAACCCTTAGTAATGCACCCTTATGAATAGTAATACACCCATATGAATAGTAACTTGACCCCTATAAATAGTAATGTACCCTTATGAATAGTAAGCTAGACAATGTAATAGCAACATCACCAAGGAAAGTATAAATAAAATTTATCCATCTTATAACTAACAATATGGTATAATTTTATCATAGTATAAGCGAATAAATATTTTAAAAATTATTGATTAAGTGTTGGTATTTTTTTAAGTAATGTATTTTTAATTACAAATTTATGATAAAATTAAAAAATTATAATAAATTTTATTTTTATAAAATTAATTCATAAATTATTATTTTTTTGTCTTATGATCATCAGATAATTTTATGAGACCTTAATTAGTTTTTCAAAGTGTTACAAAAGAAGTTTTAATTTTAAATTTTTTACTTTTCAAGTAAATTATGATTTTAATTAAAAATTAAATTTCTCATATTTAGAAAATTACTCTCATAAAATGGATTTTATTTTTGGATTCTACACATCAAAAAATGGTTTTGGTGAATTTTGGGATTTTTCTGAAATACTTGAATTTTTAATGAATAGTAAAATATGATAATTTATAATAAGTGATAAAATCTAAATTTATGCATCTTTATTGATTCATAGATGATTTAAATGGAATTTGGTTTGAACTCACCTGAAAGTATTACCATTTTGGTTCATGTAATCATCATTATTTTTTGGTTTATAGAGAAATAATGAACTAATGAATAAAATATTAAAAAAACCCTCATCCCCTCCACTATAAAAATCACCAACACTCCCCTCTTTTCTGCACTCCTCCCAAGCCTTGTTCCTTTATTAAGTTCTTCTAAAATATCTCCACAATATCCTACACCACATCTATAATCCCTTGGTGTCACGAACCGAATCTGGTCGCCGCCAAAACCGGCACAAAACCCAGCCCGTGACATGACCCGAAGGGCGTTCCCTATCCCCACGGGCTGGCACAAGTGCCCGGGTATCATTTATTTAGGTTTGGGAACGATTTACCCGAATATGAAATCATAAACCATTAAAAACAATCAATAAACTGAATCTGAAAATTTACACCAAATGATGTTTAAACAAAAACCAGAACTGAATACATAGGTTTAGAGTCAATACAAAAGGTCCAAAGACACAATGGAACAGAAACAAAACAGCCCCATGGACTCCACATGACAAGGGGTCATCACCCCCAAGTCGTCTCCACTACTCCGCCCCAAGGATGAGGACTAACACCCTGAACTGCCATCACCCTTAGCCTTTCCTTTACCTGGGTCAAAAAAAAGGTCTACTTACACCCAAGGGGTGTAAGTAGGGTGTGAGCCTAAGCCCAATAGGATACCACCCTATGATTCCAAGGTGCATGCAATACAAGGTGAAAAAGCAAGCAGTTTTAATATGCAATTAAAAGCGGTGAAAAATTCCACAAAATGAAACTTTTAATTGAAAACATTTTTTCAAGATAAAACTTTCATAATGTTAACACATTTAAATAGTAATATTAGATACTGCATTATAATTCCAAAAACACCCAAAAACAAGGGCAAATACCACAAATCCACTGAGCAACAAAACCGGGAACACCCCTAGGCACTAGATAGTCTCAGGCCCCATGTACCTCGTACCTCAGTGTAATGTAACCATAGTAAAATCCTTTCTCGTGCACGAGCCACTAGTAGGGAACATACCCATAACCTAGTGGTCCCCAATCATCATCCACATAGTTTAGTTAGAGTTGTCGTTATCCAAATTCTAAGTGAAACAGGGACAAAACCCATCCGGTCCACTAGCCGTACTAGTACAAATCCGCCCCACCTAGGTACCCGGGCTTCCCCCTTTGTGCTCAAACAATTTCAGGATTTAACACACATCCATTTTAATGTAAAACACCACTACTGGTCACATACACCAAATACAGTAGCTATCTCATTTTCTACCACTTAAAACACACAACAAACTCTTTGAATTTGAATAAATCAATTTCACAAAATCTTGTGTAGTTTTGCACACAAAACCCCTTAAGAAACCCACTTGTACACGATGTTCACAATTGTAAGTTACCAAAATAGTAAAGGCAGCCCAATAAATATCAATTAAAACAACAAATCAATTTTTGGGCATCCTCATGTTAAACAAGAAGTGTTCTCTTTGTAAAACCTTCATTTTCACACAAAAGTGCAACCAAAACTTCACTTTCTTTACAAGCACAATTAAAAATCATTATTTGCAGCAATTACTAGAGGGGATAAACATTATAAACAGTATTTTATGCCTTATTATAGATCAATAAAAACAACTAAGTATTTATAGGGCATCCCCAAATAAACAAACAAAACACTTCTTTGGAAAACCCCCAATTTCACACCAAATTGGCATTTTAAATTCAATTGCAATGGAAACATCATTAGAACCAATTTTTGTAGCAATAATAAAAATATATAAATCTTAAAATATGATAAATACATCATGCTAATACACAAAGATTGCATCAAAATTGGAATCACCTACCAAATCAAATGAAACCATTGAATCCTTTGTGCGAAAACACAAACGCACCACCGCCACACCTCAAGAAGGGTAGATCAAACCTAAAAATAGAAAATTGGACCAATAAAACCCAAGGTTAAACCTTAGGTTCGAACCCCTACCCACTGGTCATTGTTCACTTCAATAAAAAGGGAGGAAACCCTAAAAAAATAGAATGAAACCCTAATCAATTTGAAAGGGGAAAAGAAATGGACAAACTTACTTGAGAAATCTAGAATGAATCTCCCCAAAACACTAGTATCTGAAATTTAAAACGTCCAAAACTCAGGGGATGGTCTCACAAGAATTATTAGGTCACTTAGGAATTGGAATGGAGGGAAAATATTAAGAATAGAAGGAGTTATGAAAGGATCAATTTACCTCTCCAAAATCTGGACGATTTCTGAAAGCCAGAAAGTTTCGACTATTTGCGCGACTCCATCGAGCTCCAAATTGTGGGAGGAGGGCATGGGGTCGCGCCTGGGCTTCTTAGGGTTGATAGAGATGGAATCACCGAAAACTACATTTTAATGAATAAGATATTAATAAATTAATGAAACAATTTAAAGCTGGAAAATGGGCCTTCGGGTTGGCCCAATTCTCAAATAAAAACAAAAATCCCCCATGCTTATGGATTTATAAAGGCCCCAAATTTAAATTTGGGGTTAATATATCAGGGTAGAACAATTATGAGTTGGAATGAGTCAAAAATATTAAAATTTTAAAAAGTTATAAATGAAACAAAATTTATTTTTAAATCTGGAATTGGGCTCGGAGTTTGGCCCAATTCATGAAAACTCACCTATTCTCAATAAAACCTTTGGAAACCACCAAAACAAATCATGTGTGGAAAATAAATTTAAAATAACCCTAAAATAGGTTACGTACGTGACACTTGGTCTCCTCAAAAGACCAAATCATCTCCCCTTAAGAGGCTCCCAAGGAAGATTAATTCAAGATGTAAATTCATCTTTTCAATTATTTTACTTTATTTTCAAGTTCCTTTGTTTTCTTTTCTATCCTTACCTATACTCATCCAAATGTTATAACAACTAATATACCATATATTTACTATAATTTTTTTATGATAATGTAAAAATTTATTATCATATCTTTTTTACCCTCCCTTTATACTAGCAGTAAAAACACTATCCAAGATGTGTTAATTTACCACATTCAATGACAATGGGTTTTCAATTTCCATTACCATCAACTATTCTAGTTATAAAACAATTATTATAGTTAAAACAGACTATAATATATGTATTATTTATCATCTATGGTTCTGGAATGTTTTTTTATACATGTTTTTTATTTATAAAACAAAATATGTTCATTGTGATCAAAAACTGCCAATTAACCCAAAAGGTTATCACTAATCATTTATATAATGATTCATATTAACTCCAAGTAACCAAATTAAATTTAAATCCATGGAACCTTATGGGTTATAAATAATAAAATATAAATCCAATTATGGACAAAAATTTTCATTTTACTAGATTATCTATTCATGTATATAAGTAAATATATTATGAAACAAATGAACACCAACAGCGAAATTGAACCTCTTAACCCATCAAAAAGGCCATGAATGAACTTTAAAAGGTTATAATATATCAATTACATGTAAAATAGGTTCTAGGATTATTAATTAATGAACCTAATTTCATTATTCAGGTCATTAATATCAATTGGATAACACCATCGGACTTAAGGTAATAGATCCTCCCTTTCTCACTTTTATTCGTGAATCTTCTCTATATTCTTCCCTTTTATTTTTAATACCTAATAATGGGGTATATTTTTGTACCTCCCCCACACTTCCCTCATGATATATAAATGATTATATACCCCTTTATCTCTCATTAATCCCTCTTAAGTACACTTGTTACCATGTTGAGTTTTCGTAAGGGATTCAACCCAAACCTCCTTTACTCCTTCGGGTTACTTTATATTTCTTTTTACCCAAACAAAGTTATATATTATTTTTATGTACATATTATAATGATTTTTATATGTACTAAATTCATTTATCAATACAATTTCATTATCTCTTTGTGGATATACATGTTTTTAAATGGTTCCCTCCTCAATACTTCCCAATAATAAAACTTGTTATAAAGGAACTTTCTGAATTCCTTCCCAATTTCAAGTACACAATATCATCTATTTTAAACCAACATTGTTTTTATAAAATCAATAATATTATTATGAAACCATGTTGTATCACTTTTGGTTTTATATAAAATATTATTCCCTTTTCTACTTTAAATTCCCTTTGGTATTTTCCTCAAAACCGCATTAAAATGTTTTAATTCTAAAGATTCTTTAATACCTTTTTTGTATGATGTCACTTATGTTTGAAATAACTTGTCATGATATATGCCTTTTTCCCTTATAAATTCCTATTTATTATTTAATTACCTACTTTTCATGGACACTTTTATGTTATTCCCATTTATTATGTATTATGACATGATTATGATACCTATTTCTTTCCATGGGTAACCTTTATGTTTATGTATGACTAATTATGTAGGATTATTTTTGGGGAAAATGTATTCATGAACATGTTAAGAGGGGTACGCCTGGATAGAACTCCAATTCATTGGGAAAATTTTGTTCTCATGAGACGTTATGTGCAACGGTCTGGGCAATTAGCATTGACTTGGGCTACAATGTGAAACGATCTTTTTTGTTAGCCTTGACTTGGGCTACCATTTGAAATGGTCTCAGTGGTTAACCTTGACTTGTGATCCTATATGTGCAATGATCCTTGACTCATTCTAAAGTAATGTTTTATATTTCTTATACATTACTATGAATCCATGTTTATATAATCCCATGTTTATATATTATAATTACATATGTTGCATGCCTTCTATTTTCATTATGCCATTCCTTCTAACTCATGTGATAAATATCTATTATTATTATTGTTCCCTTAATATTCTTTTAAGATCACCCATTTTTCATGTTATCACCAGGTTATCCTATGCCTATGTATGATCACTATGGAAGTTAGGAGCTCAATATGAAGATTAAATAAATAAATGTTGTATGTTTTTAGTTTTATGTACCTAGTCTTCAAAGACACTAGACTTGAAGATCCTTGGATTATATTACAATGTATAATTATTCATAATATCATGTAATGTTATGTGTAAAAGGCTAGGGTCACTATAGGTTCACTACATTCTTTGAGAGTGTCAGTCACATGGAATCTATCATAGAGCTAGTTCAAGATTTGAAGGTCCACATCTTGGGATTTGACTTCTAATATATGAGGGTGAAAGAGGAAACTACATACTTTTAGTCAATGTGAGATCAAGGGCCACCCAGGGCATGAATGTTGTCGTAGATGCTCACAAAGATGTTTTCTGTTCTATTATATCGATCGAGGTGATGGAATAGTTGGCCTATTTATAGTTGACCTTTTTTGGGGTGAGGATAGTGCAGTGTATCTCCAGTCGATGGTTGATACCCCTTAATTTATTCAGTGATTTAGGGAGGCATGGCTTGGGGATATAGACTAGGAGAATCATTAATGATCATATATATCCATTGGTTACATTGCTAATAGAATTCCTAAAAAGAGGGAATCATGTCATCCTCTTTTCCAAGGAAATTAGGTGATTTCAGTCATGATATGAGAAGAGGATCTAAGGAGGTTTTCCCCCCTTAGTAGTACATCTAGTAGAGGTGAGGATATACTATGGTATCTTGGTATTGGTTGGGTAACCAAGGGAGTTGCAGTGAGTTTCTGAGTTAATTTTTTTTGTTTCATAAATCTATAGGGATAGACATTATTCTGATAAAAAAAACTATGAGTAATATCTTGGGGTGTGATGGGAAGGAAACCAAGGTATTATCAGAGATCCATGGGATCAGATGGCTAGTTTAATAGCTTGAGGAAGTCCAGGTCAGGACCAATGGTAATCCGGATTCGTAGGAATTCCATTGATGATCTTCATGGACCATGATTATTACATAATGGAATAATTAGGGAGAGGATACAATTATCCATTGGATACTCAGTTTCAATTAGGAATGGTGTTTTAACCTATCCAACTATCTAGGTAGAAATGAACTCTTCAGGTTCTAGTAAACAAGCTTTGGGTTTACATGTTAGTTTTGAGCCACATATGGGAGGACCATATACCATCGATGGGGTTTTGTGTATCATGAAGATTACCACTCCACCTTCAGATTAGAACCTTTTCATGGAAATGTATGATATACCTTTCAGTAAAGTGTTACAATAGTCATATTCAGTGGGTAATAATTATTGGGTCCTAGTTTTGGTGCTAGTGTTGGTTGAAAAAGTGTGCAATTTATCCGAGGGAGGATGAGGAATTTCTAATAAATGTCCAGATTCCTCAGTAGACTAATGTTGGAGGCCTTTTTAGTTTGATAATAATTGAGACTTATCCAAGATGGTAGGCTATCTCTAGGAATCTTAGTTCATATCCTTTATTATTGTTGTTTCAAGTTAGATAGGTGGAATACCGATTAACTTTTTGCAAACAATATATTTGGTTGTTTGGTGTTCTCTACATGTTGCAACTAAAGAGTTATGTGCATGACTCTTCATATGGTACCGACCATGGTGATCTGGGTTGTGTAGGTGAAGTTTCCTTTTCAAGGATCAAGTATTTTCGATGACCAATAGGATAAATAACCTTTTTTGGGAAAAAAATCCTTGGGTGTCTATTTTTTGATAGCACAAGGAATTGTTGGGAGAGATCATGGGAGTGGGAGACCCAGTTGAGAGTTCAGTTTCCCCACATTTTAAATAGTTTGTACTTTTTGGGGATGAAAATCCTTGTAGGAGGTAATAATTTAATTTATTATTTTTTCTCTGTAATAATTTGTAATATTTTTATGAATACTTTCAGAGATTGGCACTGAGACGGCATGAGATACCGAGACCTGGTGTAAAAGTATATCTCGTGGAGTTTTTTTCTCAGATGAGCATTATATGGAACCTTCAAGTAGGAATCTGTGGATGTATTTATAGTAGTGATCTTACCTTGAGACTATGTTTACTATGAATATTTTGGATGTTTTACTATATGTCTCACATTATTATTGAAAACTTATGTGCTGAGATGACTACTCTTAATGATTTTTTTTGGTTATATTAGGGTGTTCTACTGAGTATTGTTATACTCACCCCTCTTTGGGATTTTCCTGCACGTGTCACGTCTTATGCTAATGATGTATCTTTTGCGGATTCTTTGGTGGACTAGGAGTAGTTAGAGATAATTTGGGATAAACATGCCAATGTTTATGCTAGTGTTTCATTTGACAACAGTCCCATCCTTCTGAGAAGGTTGGAATTTACTTTCATTTTTTGTTGGGCATGTATTTTCCCCCTTTTACACCTTCTAATACCTTTTTTCAAACCTTGGTTGTGGTATTATAGATGTATTCATGCATTTTTATCGACTGTTTTAGATTTCCTATTTGTAT
Source organism: Viscum album (assembly GCA_963277665.1). NCBI lineage: Eukaryota > Viridiplantae > Streptophyta > Magnoliopsida > Santalales > Viscaceae > Viscum > Viscum album. Next base: position 122,058,344 of record OY728134.1, read on the forward strand.
AGACTTGGATATGTGTGTGTGCATACATGTACTTTAATAAAATGCCTCCCATTTATGTAATATGCCTTCTAAGTGCTAGTCTCTAGACTATGGCATATTGGAGGTAGTATTGGGGTAGTTTCTTCTTGGTCCCCATTAGTTCGGCTCATAAAAATGGGCCTTAGGGTTCACTCACACCTTCACTATTATTCCATGATGGTTTCCTAGTAGATGAGGGTCATTAAAAATTTTACCAAAAAGTTATTATATCTTTTAGAGATATAAAATATTCACAACCAGCTGAAATTAAAAGAATCATGGAATATTCCATTCAAACATAGTATGGTGTACTCCCTATGGTGGATAGAATGCTCAAAATACCTCTAGATGCATAAAAATATTTAGTGACTAAAAAGTGAGTTACCACCATGTGGTGGTGGACAACCAGTGTTAAAATCATTGGAAATTCACTCAAGTGTCCTCCAATCCCTCTGAAAATTTTCTCAAAGTCCCCCAACATCAAAAATGGATTAAATTCACCAAAAAACACTTTAAATAATTCAAAACCTCATTTCAAACCTCCTCATACTTCTACAGAAATTCACACATTTCTTCATATTTCTTCAAAACCATGATATTGAATAGAAAATAGTGACGTGGTTTCTATATCACTTTAATTTGAACTTTAAATATCCATATAACATTTTATTTCTCAACCTTTTGATCATGTAATATCTTCTATATCTCAATATATCTTTAGAACATTACATAATTCATAAAACCAGGATATTGTGTCATATAAGCATGTATCTTCAACCATAATCAATGATATTCTTTTAATGGTTTTCTCTTATTTTCCTTCTTAACTTCAATCATCCAACCATGACCTGTAAATACAAACATAGTGTCCTATTTTTGTAACTTTACCAAATGTGTGCATCTAAATCCCATGCATCCAATACCATAACTAGGGAATTTGGAACCAACAAATCAGAACAATCCATCCTCTATAACAAAAATTTTCTTTTGAACCTCAACCTATACAACAAGGATCCTAGAATGGTCCAAAATAATATAGAAAACCCCTAGTAATTTAGTGTCTTAAATTAGGAAGACCAAGGACCCTGTTCAATATGATTATCCTATCATTACTCTGATTTTGGATACATGGATTTCACCTTCAGATAATATATTTCGAAAAAAAAATGTAGAGGACGTAATATGAACAAAAAAAACACAATCATAATACATAAGAATAATGTAACTTGGGATTATTCCTATTATATGGGATAACACACTAATTTATTTTATTAAATATCATCTAAGTTATAAGGGAACCTATATTCCTAAACCCTACCTATATACAAATTGAAGAACAATAGTAATGCCTATAGTGACCTCCTTTTAACCATAAGCACTTCATGGGGAAGTCTCTATGGGGATGGATGATATCTCAACATATTCCCAAATCAACTATCACATGATCTCATTATATTGAACAGGTGATCCCATATCATCTATTTATATAGGTGATCTACAGGTTCCAAAATATTATGTCGATTGCACTGCCTTCTGAGCTTTGTAAACATCCCTCAGTTTAGTCACAATATTTTATGGAACATCAATTCATCAAATGGACCTTTTGGTGAATAATAAAAGATCCAAAAACTCCACCACTCTTTTAGAATTCATGTTCTGGATTTCAGAACCATATCCTTCAAATGTTTCACTATATTCAAGCATTTGGATTATACTCCACTTCCCAAATCAAAATTTTTAATCCATTCATATTAACTTTACATATCCATTGAAGAACTATAAATTTTCCTATGTAAGATAAATTTAATCATATTTATCCCCCCATAGAAAAATTAGTTTACATTGAAATTCCTATAGAAATTCTATATTCATATGGAATATCATTTTACATAAAACCCTATGAAATATGGATGTTGTTTTCACTAACCTCAATCCAATCTTTATGTAACGCCCCGACCCTAGAAGCCCAGAGTCGGTGCATTATTACATATCATTGACATGATCACAAAATATCAAGTCTCAAAATACCGATTAGTTTAGTATCATTGGAAGTACTAGATACATTCATAAGGTTTTCATTACATCATAAAATGGAAAACTACAACAACACTGTTTCCATGGAGAACAGTGATATCCCATAGACTATACCAGCAGGTCAGTCATAATATACTTCTTCGCATCCTAGAAAAAATAAACCATAGAAATGGGTGAGCTCAAATGCTTAGTAAGGATAACAATATAGCAGAAACTTTCGTAAATAAGTATAAACAATTAATGAAATGTATAAAACTAAAACAAAAGCCTTTTCAACATAAACTTCATCATAATATGGAAAATACAAATCAAAATAATTCAATTTACTTACTCACATGGATATTCTACTAGTCGAATAATCACATGCAATATCAATAGCCACTTTCATAATGATGGAATTCATAATGCCGGACTTTCATAACCACATAGTAAAGGCCTTGTTCCAAGACTACAAATAATATTTTTTCAAGGCCTTGTGCTAAGAAACTAGTTTGTCTCATGAGACCTACCTATGCATCGAGGAGCTATAGAGGGCTCCACCCGTCACTTACTAAGTCCAATTCATTCCTCATATGAAAAGGTTTAAACCTAACATAAACATTCATATTAAAATTAGCATATGAAATGTCAATACTTTATCCATAAACCATGAATGGTATGAAAATAACACATCCATATTCAAACATATCACAAAACCTTCAATACAATGTGGAAGTTTTGTATCATAATAAATCAACTTCAAATAAGTTTCAAATCCATCAAAGTATGTTTACATAGATGAAATCAAAACCCTTTTTAGAGAAATATCACTTTCTATTTTGAAATCATTTAAAATTAATATAACTGTAAAAGAAAACATTTATTTTGAAAATATTCTTATAATACTTTAATGGAATCTTTGATGATGTTATAATGGCGTAAAATATCCACACCCGCCGTATAATTTTAAAAAACATTCTTACCTTAATTCATTCGAAATGGTCATAAAGTACCTTATTCGAAAATGACAGAAAGATTCCTTTAAAACCATTTTATAAAAATTCAAACAAGGGTATAAATAACTTTAAAACAAATTCTAGTAAATATTAAATAAAATTTGGAATACATTTTTAAAAAATATGTATGTGGATGATAAAGAGGTCCCAGTATAACTTACGCAAAAACAACCTCAGATAATAAAGAGATTGTAAAATTAACCCTTACCTTGTACTTTTTCTTGGTCGAGGGAAGGTTAACCTCATTTATAATGGTGAAATAATTGTTAGTAAATTATACAATAATAATATACATTAATATGATATCATATATGATCTTTTAACATTGATTTGTTAATAATATCTTAGTATTATCGTTGTTTTGGGCGTTAACTGATTCGGTTTCCTTTATATAATTTGTTATATAAGTAATTTTTGTTGTGGATATGATGTATATTATTCATATTCAGAATTATATTTAGTCTTTAAACATTATTTTTAATCATCAAATGAATATTAGTCTTGAATGGATACGATGGAGAATGAATCTCATTGCGTTCGTGGAGACGGTAATCTGTACGTACGCATGAGCGACAATATCATTCTTTTGATATTAAAATAATATGTAATTGGATGGTATATCTTATATACATAATCATTATAATGTTATATTTGTTATTTACATCAATTATACATCATTATTATACTCATCCAAATAATAATGTATTGAATAACAACTACACCACGACGTGGAGACAGTAAGCTGTACGTACGCACGTGTGGTGACATGTCATTCAAAGGATGGATAGAATAATGAATATGGTTGTACAATATTTATAATAACATCACATTATATATAAGATACTGGATTTAGTATTTTATAATGGAAACAAAAAAAAAATAGGAAGTGGAAGAAGAAAGGAACTTCAAAGAGGTGATGAAATATTTACCTCTTCTTCGGGTTATTCCTTTTGATTTGATCAAAAGGGATCTTTATGTTGTCTTTGTGACTAAAGTAAGGCCCCTAGGATGAAGGTAGGACATTTGAAAGGGTATTTGGAGAGGTTTGGGCAGAGAAAAAATGCTTTGAAGGTGTGAATTAGAGAGAAGAGGAAGTTCCCTTTTATAAGAGGGGTGAAGGGCACCTTAGGAAAAGCTAGAAAAATTATTTTATAATAAAATTATTTTCGGTTTCTAATGGCTCAAAAATAGATTATTTAAAGGATAATGGGGGATGGATCTAAAAAAACTCAAAAAATAGGTTTTAGACAGGTTTTGGTCACTATATTAACCTTATCTTTTAGATTTAACTCTTAGTTAAATAGTTTTACATTTACCATGTCTCTTTGTATTTTTATATTATATGGTTAATAAACTTACTATAAACTTCCAAGAGAGTCCCAAGTGGTTTTTTAATGATAAAAATATAATTATATAAGTCTTTTTTATGAACATTATATTTTTAAGAATATAATATCAATTAATAATATAATATTTGTTTTAAAAACACTTTTATGTCAATTTTGACACTATTTGGTATTTTTTTGCTAAATTCATAACAACACTATTAATTAGAAAACAATTCATCTAACCAACCCTATAATGTCATATTGACCTATAAAATTATTGTAATTCATAAAAAGTCTCAAATTACATTTATTTTGATATTTATAATATCAATTATTTTAATATTTCATTAATTAGGTAATTACTAAATCATCATTATGTCATAAATAAATTTAATTATTTAATGTCTAAAAATTATAAATAAATTCCCATTATGTAGGAAATATTTTTATATTTCTAATTAATATTTATAATCGAATTTATCTTATGTGTAACCCTATATTAAAAAAGGTTTAGTTATTAACCTTTGAATTTAACACTTTTAACTCTTCTTTGAATTAAATAATAATAAATGTCCTAATCTAATACAAGTGGACCAAAGAGGTTCATATTTTATTCCTAAGGTTTTTCTGGTCGAATTATACTTATCCAACAGAATTAGGACATGTGTTAGGGTAATAATAATATCATTTTTACCCTTAATTACCCTATTTATTTTTAACTCTAGTAAATAAAAGTAAAAAAGTTACTTTTCACAAAAAAAATATTTTCATCTTATTGAACCAAATTTTACTTACTGATATCAAACGTGTCTGTCGTATTTTTGAAATTCAACTCACAGAAGTGGTAAAATTATGTTTTTTTTAAATTTGCAAATGCTCCAAGGAGGTGGGTAAAAGACTGTAAAAAGTTGAATAAAATTTTTATATATCTAAAATTATTATAAACTGACTCCAATGAATTAAATTGAACCTATATAGGTATTATGTATATATTTTTACCTAAAATAAATTTAAATAAAATAAATAATTATTTAAATAAAATTTTGGTTTTAAACTATAACTAGGTGTTTTCACTATTCATCAAAAATTGAATGTTTTCAGAAAAATACCAAAAATTCACCCTAAGATAATTTCGATATTCCGAATCCAAAAATAAAGTCCATTTTGAAAGATAAAATTTATAAAATTTCAAAAAGTGGGTATTACTATTCATAACAGCTAGTTTTATTGGTTGTGGTGTGTTAGAACTTGAAATTGCGTACAACACACGCTATTGTATTATTCAAAGAAAAGTGTACTGTTAAATCTTGGGGTGTTACATTCTCCCCTCCTTTAAATAATTTTGTCCTAGAAATTTCTAGAATATTACTTCATAAAAATATATGGGTGGTTCTTCATCATAAGTTCCTCAGGTTCCCATGTTGCCTCTTCCATCTTATAGTTTCTCCATAGAACTTTTTCCAAACAAGTCGTCCAGTTTCTCAACACGTGTTCTCTTGTATCAAGAACCTTGACAGGCTCTTCACAATAAGACAAATAAGGTTCCAGTTCTAATTCCTCATAGGTGAGTACATTTGTTGGGTCAGGCATGTATTTTCTCAAAAGTGCTACGTGGAATACATCGTGAAAATTGGAGAGACTTGGCGGCATTGCCAAACGGTAAGCTACAACCCCAATTCGTTCAAGAATTTCTAAATGTCTGATGTACCTAGGACTAAATTTTCCCTTCTTACCAAAACGTATAACACCCTTCCATAGAGATTCCTTGAAAAAAATATGATCACCTACCTGAAATTCCAAATCCTTCCTTCAGTTATCGACATAGATCTTCTGCCTACTTTGAGCTACTTTGATTTGAGTTTAGATTACCTTCACCTTTTCTATCGTTTCCTCCACATGTTCTGGGCCTACGTGTTTTCTTTCACCAACATCATCCAAACAGGTTGGTGTGTGACATCTCTTTCCATATAACGCTTCATATGGTTCCATCTGAATACATGAATGGAAGCTATTGTTATAGGAAAATTATACCAAAGGTAAATATTGATCCCACATACCTTGAAAGTCAAGTGAACATGATCTCAACATGTCTTCTAAGGTTTGAATAGTCCATTCTGATTTTCCATCAGTTTGGGGGTGGTAGGTAGTGCTCAAATGATGTTCAGTATCCAGGGTTTTCTGAAGACTCTTCCAATTTCATGATATAAAACAGGGATCACGATAAGAAAGAATTGATAGTGGTACTCCATGAATTCTTACAACTTCATTAATATATAGTATTTCTAAATGTTAAAGTGTTAAATATTCCCTTATAGTAAGAAAATGGGATGACTTGGTAAGACGATCAACAATGACCCATATTGCATCGTTACTTCTAGGAGTTTTTGGTAGTCCCATGAAAAAAGTCCATCATGATATCATCCCATTTCCACTCAGGTATGGGAATAGGTTTCATGACTCCTACAGGTTGTTTCCTTCCAGCTTTCACTTGTTGACAAACCATACATCTTGACACAAAATCAGCAATCTCCCTCTTCATGTTTTCCCACCAAAAATGGTCCTTCAAATCTCTATACATTTTGGTGCTCCCAGGGTGTATGGAGAAATTTGAGCTATGAGCATCATCCAAAAATTATCTTTTTATATCAGGTATATCAGGAACACAAAGTCTCTTCCCAAATTTCAAAATTTCATCTTCATACACAAAGTCAGTCAATCTCACATCATTCACAGCTTTAATCTTCTTTTAAAACACTTCATCACCAGTCTGAGAAATCTTTATCCTTTCTAGTAAATATGTTTGGGAACAATTTGAAAAATTATTTATGATTCACCTTCCATGGTGATTACCATATCTATCTTTACTATATCCATGTATATAGGATCCTTTTCAAGTCTCATCTTGTTCAAAACTCCATGATCCTTTCTACTCAAAGTATCTACCACCTTATTTTCCTTCCCAGGGTAGTAGTGTATAGTGCAATCATAATCTTTGAGTAGTTCAATCCATCGTCTTTGCCTCATGTTGAGTTATTTCTATGAGAAAATATACTTCAAACTCTTATGGTCGGTATATATCTCACATTTTTAACTATACAGATACTGTATCCATATCTTCAAAGAAAATATTACAGTGGCTAACTCAAGATCATGAGTAGGATATTTTTTTCTCATGAATTTTTAGCGGTCATGATGCATAGGAAATAACCCTATCATTCTGCATAAGGACACAACCAAGTCCTTTCTTTGATGTATCACTATAAATAATAAACCCATCATTCCCTGATGGTATATTAAATATATAAGCATTGACTAATATTATCTTCAGTTCTTCAAAACATTCTTTACACTCTTTTGTCCAAACAAATTTAACCCCTTTTGTGTGAGCTTTGTTAATGGGTTAGCCAACTGGGAAAAATTCAGAACGAAACATCTATAATAACATGATAAACCAATAAAATTGTGTACCTCAGTTATACTCGTCGGTGCTGGACATTCTTGGATTGCCTTAGTCTTAAAAGGATCAACAGAGATTCCAACCTTAGAGACAATATGTCCAAGAAAAGAAATCTACTGAAGCCATAATTCACACTTCCTAAACTTCCCATATAATTCGTTTCTTCTAAGAGTATTTAGGATAATGCTCAAGTGATTTTAATGATCTTCTTAGCTTTTAGAGTATACCAAGATATAATCAATAAATATCACTAAAAAATCATCAAGATATTCCTTGAAAACTCTATTCATTAGATCCATGAAGACATAGGGTGCATTAGTCAATCCAAAAGGCTTTACTGTAAACACATAATGCCCGTACCTGGTTCGAAATGCTGTTTTCGGAATGTCTTCCTTCTTCACAAACAACTGATGATATCTAGATCAATGTTCAATCTTTGAAAATTATTGTTCTCCATGAATTTGGTCAAATAAATCATCAATGCGAGGTAGGGGATACTTGTTCTTTATTGTTATAGAATTGATCTCCCTGTAGTCAATGCACAACCTCATAGATCCATCTTTCTTCTTAACAAAAAGGATAAGGGCTCCCCATGGAGAAACACTAGGGAGAATAAATCCCTTATTACTCAATTCCTCTAGTTTCTTTAGTTCCACTAATTCCAAAGTGGCCATTCTATAAGGGGTCTTCGATATGGGCCTTGAACCAGGAATTAAATCAATGGAAAAATCAATTTCTTGTTCTGGAGGATGTCCAAGTAAATCCTATGAAAACACATCAACATATTCTTGCACAATAGGTACATATTCTATTTGAACATTCTTTTCATCACACACAGTTATTTCATTCTCTTCCTCCCCAATAATTGAATTTATTTGAACTACTAAGGGTGGATCTAGATAAGAATCAGGTGGTGATGATTCAGCTCTAAAGATAAGGTGTTCCTTATCATCATCCTCAAAAATAGTAACCTCATTATTATTACAATAAATTTTTGCATCATGGTCCGAAATACAATCTATACCGAGGATTATATCAAATTCAATCATGGGTATGATGATGAGATCAGAAGATAAAGAACATTTATATGCCCTAATGGGGACTGATTCGCAAAACTTTGTTGCAATGATACTTCCCTTTGGATTTTTGACTCACAACTCCCTTGTTAAATCAAATTGGAAATATCTAATTTTTTTAGCAAACTGGGAAGATATGAAATAATGCGATGATCTATAATCAAATAAAGCATTTTCTAAACTTGAGGAAACCATTAAATTACCTTCCACCACATCTTTTGTAGATTCAACCTCAGCAGTAGTGATGGCATAAGATTGGCCTTGATCCCTTGACCTTTTCTGAGGCAAGTTCCCCTAATGCTTAGGACATTCATTCGCATAATTCCCCCTTTCTCTATAATTATAGCATTAAACATCGATATCAACTTTCTTCCCCTTACAATCACGAGCTTGGTGTCCTTTTTCACAACACTTGTAACAGACTCTCATTCCCTTCAAGAAAATACTAGGGTTTTTCTTCCCACATTTACTGTAGGATGTATATTCAACTTTTCCCTTCATCCCTTTATTTCCATTTCCAGAGTGTTTGGCAGATCTCTTCTTCTCTTACTTTGCTTTAAAGTCATAAGACTTAGAGAATTATTTTTCTATCTTAATAGCACATGAGACAATATCTTAGTACGACGAGAAGGATTGTGATAATAATGCTCAACGGAGAAATGGTTTTAACCCATCAAAGAAACAATCAATATTTCTTCCTGGGATACGTATATAATCTACAGCATGCCTCTAACCTTGTAAAGTTAGATTCATACTTTACGACATTCTCATCCTCTTTTTACCTCAGACTCAGAAATTTCCTTTCCATAATTGCTCGATGGTCATGAGGAAAGTATATTTATAGGAAAATATCTTTAAACTCCCTCCATTCCATATTTGATACTACCTCATATTCCATTTTGTTTTGAATCAATGACCACCATTGATCAGCATCTCCAGTGAGAAGGTAAACTTCCATGACAACTTTTTCCCTTTCGCTACTCCCCATGGTGTGGAATATTTTCTCTAAGGAATTTATCCATTTCTCAGATACTAGTGGATTTGTACCCCCATTGAATGTTTGTGGTTTTTACCTCATGAATTGATCTAACCTTGATCCTCCACGCTGCGGATCAGGGTGCTCCATATGGGTAAGGTTATTATTCATAATCTGGGTGAGTTATCCCAGTATAGTGATTAGCTTATCAGCACCAGTTGCGTCACCAGCTCCACTATAATTATCTTTAGTAGGATTTAAATCCCTACATGGAGTGTGTGCATTGATATGGTTTCCATTCCTTCTACTATGCGCCATTTCTAAAAAACATCATAAACTAGATTAATTCATAAATCAAAATACATAATTCCAAACTTATAAAACCCCTTAACATAAATTGAACAGTTTATGGATATAATCCATAATCATAAAAAAGGTTTTATTTTAGGAACTATATACTCATAAACCCTTCTTAATGGTTTGTAAGGAAAATGAGAATTATCCTAAGCATATACCTCGGGAGTGTCGTAACCAAGAGTGCAGCAAGGCCCATTGTCGTGGACTAGTTCCCATTTGAGTCTAGCTCAAAGCGGTGTTTTTGGGATTTACCCCTATGTACATGTGTGCTAGATCCGCCTCTACCTGCACGTATCCATATAGGGATGTATTTCTTGGAAAACTCACAAAATATCTACAATAAAAATATTCTAGGAAGTTCTTCTATACTAATCCTCAAAGTCTATCTTAGGTCTATGGGCTCTAATTCGAGTTTATCTAAATCTAGTTTCCAAGGTTCGTACTAAACCTACCTCAGATACCAATAGTAATGCCTTGACCCCAGAAGCCTAGAGTCAGTGCATTATTACATATCATTGGAATCATCACAAAAGATCTAGTCTCAACAGACCGATTAGTTTAGTTTCCTTGGAAGTACAAGATACATTCATAAGGTTTACATTACATCATAAAATGGAAAACTACAACAAAATTGTTTCCATGTACAACACTGATATCCCATAGACTATCCCTATAGGTCATTCATTATATACTTATTCACATCCTGGGAAAAATAAAACATAGAAAGGGGTGATCTCAAATTCTCAGTAAGGATAACAATATAGTGGAAACTTTCATAAATAAGCATAAACATTTAAGGCAATGTATAAAACTAAAACAAAATCCTTTTCAAAATAAACTTCATCATAATATGGAAAATATAAATCAAAATAATTCCATTTACTTACTCATATTGATATTCTAATAGTTAAATAATCACATGTAATATCAATAGCCACTTTCATAATGATGGAATACATAATGCCAGACTTTCATAACCACATAGTCAAGCCTTGTGCCAAGACTACAAATAAGATTTTTTCAAGGTCTAGTGCCAAGACACTATTTTGTCTCATGATACCTACCGATGAATCTAGGCGCTATAGCAGGATCCACCTATCACTTACTAAGTCCAATGCATTCTTCATATGAAAAGGTTTAAACCTAACATAAACATTCGTATTAAAACTAGCATATGAAATGTAAATAATTTATCCATAAACCATGAATGGTAGGAAAATAACACATCCACAGTCAAACATATATCAAAACCTTCAATACAGTTTGGAAGTTTTGTATCATAATAATTCAACTTCAAATATGCTTAAAATCCATCAAAGGATGTTGACATAGATGAAATCAAACCCTTTTTAGAGAAATATCACTTTCTATTTTGAAATCATTTAGAATTCATATAATTATAAAGTAAAACAATTATTTTGGAAATATTCTTATAAGATTGTATGGGAATATTTGATGATGTTATAACAGCAGAAAATAGCCACACCCTCCATATAAGTTAAAAAACATTCTTACCTTAATTCTTTCGAAAAGGTCATAAAGTACCTTATTAGAAAACGATAGAAAGATTACTTTGAAACCATTTTATAGAAATTCAAAAAATGGTATAAATGACTTTAAACCATATTCTAGAAAATAGTAAAAAAATTGGAATACATTTTTAGAAAACATGGATGTGGGTGATAAAGAGGTCCCAGTATATACTTACGTAAAAACAACCTCAGATAATAAAGAGATTGTGAAAATAACCCTTACCATGTACTTTTCCATGGTCGATGGTAGGTTAACCTCCTGTATAATTGTTAAATAATTGTTATTAAATTATAAAGTAATCATATACATTAATATTATATAATATATTATCTTTTAACATTGCTTTGTTAATAATATCTTTGTATTATCATCGTTTCAGGTGTTGACTGGTTCGTTTTCCTTTATATGCATTGTTACATAAGTAATGATTGTTGTGGATATGGTGTATCTTATTAATATTTATAATTATATTTAGTCTTTAAACATTATTTTTAATCATCAAATGAAAATTATTATTCAATGGATATGATGTGGAATTAATCTCATCACATTCGTGGAGACGGTAATCTGTATGTACGCATGAGTGACAATATCATTATTTTGATATTAAAATAATATATAATTGGATGTTATATAATATATATACAGAATCATTATCATGTTATATTTATTATTTACATCAATTATACATCTTTAGTATACCCATCCAAATAATAATGTATTGAATAATAACTACACCACGACGTGGAGACGGTAAGTCGTACGTACGCACGCATGGTGACATGTCATTCAAAGGATGGATAGAATAATTAATATGGTTGTACCATATTTATAATAACATCAAAGTATATATAAGATACTGAATTTATTATTTTATAATGGAAACAACAATGAAATAAGAAGTGGAATAAGAAAGGAACTTGAAAGAGGTGATGAAATATTTACCTCTTCTTCGGGTTCTTCCTTTTGATTTGATCAAAAGGGATCCTTAAGTTGTCTTTATGACTAAAGTAAGGCCCCTAGGATGAAGGTAGGATAGTTGATAGGGTATTGGGTCAGGTTTTGTCCGATCCAAAAGGCTTTGATGGTGTGAATTAGAGAGAAGGGGAAGTGCCCTTTTATAAGACGGGTGAGGGGCACCTTAGGAAAAGCTAGAAATATTATTTTAAAAAAAATAATTTTCGGATTATAATGGTTCCAGAATGGATTATTTAAATTATAATGTGGTTATGGGTCAAAAACCACTCAAACAATATGTTTTAGATAGGTTTGGGTCACTATATTAACCTTATCTTTTAGATTTAACTCTTAGTTAAATAGTTTGACATTTACCATGTCTCTTTGTATTTTTATATTATATGGTTAATAAACTTACTATAAACTTCAAAGAGAACCCCAAGTGGTTTATTAATGATACACCTATAATTATATAAGTTTTTTGGTGAGAACATATATTTTTTGGTATAGAATATCAATTAATAATATAATATTTGTTTTAAAAACTCTTTTATGTCAATTTCGACACTATTTGGTATTTTGTTTTTGCTAAATTCATAACAGCATTATTACTTAAAAAAATTCATATAACTAACCCTGACATGTCATATTAACCTATAAAATTAGTTTAATTCATAAAAAGTCTCAAATTACATTTATTTGGATATTTATAATATCAATTGTTTTAATATTTCATTAATTAGGTAATTACTACATCATCATTGTGTCATAAATAAATTTAATTATTTGATGTCTAAAAATTATAAATAAATTTCCATTACATAGGAAAGATTTTTATATTTCTAATGAATATTTATAGTCGAATTTATCTTATGTTTAAACCTATATTAAAAATATTTTAGTTATTAAACTTTGAATTTAACACTTTTAACTCTTCTTTGAATTAAATAATAATAAATGTCCAAATCTAATCCAAGTTGACCAGAGAGGTTCATATTTTATTCCAAAGGTTGTTTTTGGTCGAATTATACTTATCCAAAAGAATTAGTACATGTTTTATATAATGATCCATACTTTTCATACATGGTTATTACTTCAAAATTAAAGCATAATTATTACAACATATAACAAAACCATGAATGAACCGTATAGGTATAGTGTCTTTAGAAACTAGGAAACATAAACAGCGGGTTCATAAATCATATACGTTGTCTCCCATTTATTTCATAATATCTAGAGTCCATTTTTGTAATATCCTACTTAATATAATTCTTCCTGACCTGGGGAAAATAAAACATACAAAAGGGTGAGCTCAAATGCTCAGTAAGGGTAAACAAAAGAAATATCAAACATATCATATTTATAAGAACATAACATTTTGAAAATATTATCCTGCAAAAGAGATCATAACATGGGATAAATCATAGAAGTGAAATGTAATTCCAATAATCATAACTTAAAACATGAAGCTTTGTGGAATATACACATAATCATAGAAAATCATTTCTTATTAGTCAAGACTCATTGCCAATACTATATTAGTGGAAAAAGTAATTTTCTGAACCGAGTTCACTCCTCGTTTCAGTCCTGTTTCACTGAACCAGTTTAATCTGCCGTTCCAGCCATGTTTACCTCATGAGATATAAATCTTTACCCAATGCATTGGAGGGAGATATAGGTCTCACCCATCTCATAATTATACCATTCTTATGTGTTCCACAAAATCATAAATCATACATCATAGTATAACCCATGTAATAAAAATTTGATTCTTAAACATCACGTCATCATAACATAATCCATAAAAGGATATCGTAAAAATAATTCCATCATAACATAATCAAATCAATGTAAAAATAGGGATATAAACTGAACCCTATATTATCTTAAATAGAAAATAATTTTGATAAAACACTTGAACTCCATTCTTGAGGAAAATATCATTTCTACTTCAAAAAAATTTTCATTTCTTAACATGTCATATAATTTTGAAATAGAAGAAGGTGATTAAAAATAAACTTGAAAACTTGTAAAGTAAGCTTCATGGAAATAATTTTCTAAAAATCCATTCATGCCGTATAAGTTAAAAAACATTCTTCCCGTACTTTGGCTGGAAAAGTCAAAAAGAACCTCGTACGAAAAACAAAAAAAGATTCCTTTCATATCTTTTAATAAAAACTCACTGAAGGGTAAAATTGGATTTGAACAATTGTAGAAGGATATAAATATTACATATTGAGAAAAAATGGATGTGGATGATAAATATTCCCCAGTAAATTATGAAGTATAAATAATCTCGGATAAAAATTGAGATTTCGATATTTTCCCATACCTTTGGTCCGATTTGCTTTGTAAGTGTCTGAAACTCTAGTATAATGATTTAAATAATGTCATTGACTTATTGCAGAATCATAATTATTTTTATTATATCATATACGGTCATATTCTTAGCTTCTTATTAGTAATATTTCATTGTTACTTGTTATTCGGGTGTTTATTACTTTTTGTTCTTCTGCGTGTTTTGTCGAATAAATTCTTATTATTATTTTAGGTTATATATACCTCATTTACAGAATGGTATTAGTTTAATATATATCATATTTATTCATTAAATTCATTTATATAATCATTATTCAATGAAGATCATGTAGAATGAGTCGCATCACATCTTGGAGATAGTATTCCTTACGTACGCACGAGCGACGATATCATTTCCATGATTGTGAAATTGTGTTGGAGTGTATGTATACTATTTAAGAATCAATATCACTTTACAATAATCATATATAGTCATTATTTACACCATTATACCCATCCAACTAAGGTGGTGGTGGAAAATAGATTACACCACGGCGTGGAGACGGTATTCCGTACGTACGCACGCGCGGTGATTTCATTTTCCGTAGGATGGATAGATGATGAAATAGGGTTTTTTCATACTTATAATAACATATCAGTATATTATTTATCCTGATGTTATTACTTCATAATGAAACAAATAAATAAGAATAAGTAGAAGAAGAAATAAATTTGAAAGAATCGGTAACGGACATTACCTCTTCTTTGAAGCGCCTCTTTGAGACCTCCTCTTAGGGCACTAAAATTGGTCTTTAAAGAAGACCATGACCTCTATGATGTTTATAGGGAAGTGGGGAAGTAAAATGGGCTAGGGTTGGTCGATCTTGAAGGCTGAAATTGGTGTGAGGAGGAGAGGGAGGAGGTGCCTTTTTATAAGGGAGGAGAGGGGCACCTTTGAAAATATAAGAAATATTAGTTTATATTAAATCCCAACCCCACTCAAAAACTTCCAAAATGACTCATATCCAAATATTAGATTATATATGGTTTAAATATCATCAAAAAATAAAATTTATACATGTTAGGAATTTATTTTAAACATTATCAACTTGATTTATCCTTATTTATCAATTTAATTTTATTTGTGGTAATAATATTCTAAATTTTAAATTATTATTAATAATTACATATGTGTTGTGAATTTTCCATAATTTGAAACTTTATAACCTTTTAGACCATATAAAATTTAATTTATAATTTTTAAATATTATTGTGATTTTTAAACAATTTTATAATATGTTATTTTTATAAAATATCAACAGTGTCAATTTTGACACTATTCATTTATTTGAATTTAAATAAAATATATACAGAAGATATGTTCTAAATAAAAGCTTTAATAGATTCATAAAATGTCATATGTTTCTAGAAAATGAGTGGAGAACATTAAATAGTTCATATAATATTTATTTTAATATTTTTAAAACCATTTATTTGATATTTTAATTAATAAAATAATTTCAACATCACTATTGTGTCATAATTAATGATAATTATTTAATCCCTAAAAATTATAAATAAATTCATATGATGTATATAATTGTATTATATTTCTGTATACTATTTATTTTCTAAGTTTCATTATGTTTATCACTAAATTAAAATTATTATACTTATAATATTTAAGAATGTGACATGTTGTCACTTTCTTTGGTTTTAATAAAAATTAAATTATTTTCTTTGAAAAGGGTCCATTAAATGAATCTAATCCAACCCTTAGGTGATATGGGTCGATGTTTAGTCATCCAATAGGATTTTGGGAGGTGTTATGGTAATTTTATAATCTCATATTTACCCTTAATTACTCGATTTACCTTTAACTATGGTAAATAGAATTTACCGTAGTTACTAATCATAATGCCCAAAAATAAAAAAGTAGCCTATTAACATAATTTAGACCCACTGATTACAAATATGGAATCAATTTTTCAAAATTCAAAACACATAAGTTTCCGTAATTAATTTAAAATTGATCCTGTTGTTAAGAAAACGGGTTTTAGAAGTTAAAACATTGCCAAAGATTGAAATGTTTTTACCTATGAATTCAATGTGAAATTAATGCTAATGACATATATTATATTAAATGGTAAAAATATATTCTATTTATACTTTAAAACAATTCAATTTTATAATTTAACCATATACATTATCTCAATAAAAAAAGTTGTTTTTAATTAAAAATTAGCGTATTTTTACAATTCATCAAAATATGAAAGTTATCAGAAAAATATCAAAAATTTATCCAAAGTAAATTTTTATATCCTAATTCCAAAGAAGAATTTTATTTTGTCAAATTGAACTTATAAACATGTCAAAAACAATATTTAATATGGGTGCTCCATCAAAAGGCGGAAAAACTTCATTTTCTGAAAAATAATTATTTTACCCGAAAAAAACTATTTTTTTATCTTACCATGTTCTAGAAAATTTTTAAGATGAATAATAATGTTTTAAAATTTAAAATGTAGTTAATACTATTCATAACTGCTAGTCTATAATAATAAATCGTAGTTTAGTGAAACCTGGTATTACGTACTACACACGCTATCGAGGAAGGTCGTGATTGCATGTAATGCAAGCCAATTCAGTATTGTGTGTTGTGAAAGATTCTTTTGGTGTTGCATATAACATAATACATAAAAAAATATTTCTCATAAAATCTTAGGGTGTTACATTCTACCCCCCTTAAAATGAATTTCTCCCTCAAAATTCATCACTTCATTACAAACAGATGAGGATACCTCTCCCTCATCATATCGTCAAGTTCCCATATAGCTTCTTCTAATTGGTGGTTCCTCCATAAAACTTCCACCAAGAGAGTGGTCTTGTTTCGTAGGCCTTTTTCGCTATGATCCAGAATCTCTGTCAATTTTTCTTTAGAAGAAAGATCTTGCTCTAGCGGTACAACTTCTGAGCTGAGTACATGTGAAGGATTGGGTATGTACTTTCTCAAGAGAGATACATGGAACACATCGTGAACTTGAGATAGATTTGGTGGAAATTCCAATCGGTAAGCTACCTTCCCAACACGATCCATAATTTCAAAAGGACCGATATATCTAGGGCTCAAATTTCCCTTCTTTCCAAATCTCATGACCCTCTTCCCGGGAGATATTCGTAAGAACACTTTATCACCCACTTCAAACTATAGGTCTTTTCTTCGGTTGTCGGCATAACTTTTCTATAGACTCTGAGCTATTCTTATGTGTTGTTGAATAGATCTGACCTTTTCTGCCATCTCATCAACAAGATCAGGTCCTAATAGCTTTCTTTCCCCAACTTTATCCCAGCAAGTAGGAGTTTTGCATTTATTTCAATAGAGGTCTTCATAAGAATCCATCTGATTACTAGAGTGAAAGCTATTATTATAAGAAAATTCCACCAAATATAGGTGTTGATCCCAACCACCTTTGAAATCCATAGAGAAAGCTCTTAACATGTCTTCTAGAGTTTGAATTGTCCTCTCAGACTGACCGTCTGTCTAAGGATGGTAAGCAGTGTTGAAACTCAACTCTGTATCTGGAGCATGCTGAAGACTTCGCCAGAATTTCAATGTAAACCTCGGATCCTGATCAGATATAATGGAAAGTAGTACTCCATGAAATCTTACCACTTCCTTTACATATATCCTGGAAAGCTGATCAAGAGAAAAATCTTCTCTAATATCAATAAAGTGTGCCGACTTTATTAGACGATCAACTATAACCCAGATAGCATTATTGCCTTTGGATGTTTTAGGAAGTCCAGTGACAAAGTCAGTAGTGATGTTTTCGCATTTCCATTCTGGTATGGGTAATGGTTGTAACATCCCCCTATACTTTTGTCTCTCTGCTTTAACTTGCTGACAAACCAAGCATTGAGAGACATATTCAGCAACATCTCTTTTAATTCCATCCAACCATAAGTACTCTTTCAGGTCCCTATACATCTTTGTACTTCCAGGATGAATAGAAAATGAAGAACTATGAGCCTCTTCCAGTAGCTCCTTCTTTAATCCTGGGATGGGAGGAACACAAACCCAATTCCTAAACCTTATTATCCCATCACAATCAAGGTTGAATTCAGGAACATTTCTCACCTTATTTTGTAACTCTACATCTTCTTTTTGTTCCTCTTTAATCTTCACGTGTATAGATGGTTGAATATTCATTTGAGAAAGATAATATTTTTCCCTTTCCATTATAATTTCAAGATCAATCCTTTGTAAATCCATAAATATTGGATCTTTTGTGATACTCATCATGGATAAACTAGCATGTTCTTGTCGACTTAATGTGTCTACTACCATGTTTTCTTTCCCAAGGTGGTAATGAATTGAGCAGTCGTAATCCTTAATCAGCTCCAACCATCTTATTTGATGCGTATTCAGCTTCTTCTATGTGAAAATGTACTTTAAAATTTTATGATCAGTATAAATATCACACCTTTCACCATAAAGGTAATGCCTCCAAATATTTAATGGAAAGATTATCGCAGCAAACTCCAAATCATGAGTTGGGTAATTTTTCTCATGTATTTTCAACTATCGTGAGGCATAAGCTATCACTGTATCATTTTGCACGAGAACACACCCCAGTCCCTTCTTGGATGAATCATTGTAGATCACAAACCTTTCTCCACTGCAAGGTAGTGTGAGCACAGGTGCACTGGCTAACCTTCTTTTTATCACTTTGAAATTATCTTCACATTCCTCCGTCCAAACAAACTTAACTCCTTTCTGAGTCAACTTGGTGATTGGGTTAGATAACCTTGAAAAATCTTTCAAAAAACGTTGGTAATATCCAGCCAAACCAAGAAAACTTCGGATCTCACATACTGTTGTTGGCCTCGACCATCTTTCGATAACCTCTATTTTTTCTGGATCCACAGATATCCCCTCTTTTGAGATTATGTGACCCAAAAATGCAACTTTTTGAATCCAAAATTTACACTTGGTAAATTTGGCATAAAGCTTCTCCTTTCTAAGGGTCTTCAATACAATTCTCAAGTGATCTTCATGTTCTTCCTTTCTCTTTGAATAGACAATAATATCATCTATAAAGACTACCACAAACTGATCAAGATAGTCTCTAAAGACTCTATTCATCAGATCCATGAAGATAGTAGGGGTATTAGTAAGACCAAATGGCATCACTATAAATTCATAGTGTCCATACCTTGTACGGAAATCCATCTTTGAAATATCCTCCCTTTTGACCCTTAATTGATGATACCCTGAACGAAGATCAATCTTGGAAAAGTTTTGAGCTCCGCGTAGTTGGTCAAATAAGTCATCAATGCGCGGGAGAAGATATTTGTTCTTGAGAGTGATCTTGTTAAGTTCTCAATAATCAATGCAGAGTCTCATTGATCCATCTTTCTTCTTAACAAACAGAACAGGTGATCCCCAAGGTGATGCACTAGGGTGTATGAATCCTTTATCAATATTCTCTTGGAGTTGCTTCTTCAATTCCTACAACTCAATTGGGGCCATTCTATAAGGTGTCTTTGAAATAGGTAAAGCACCTGGTATGAGTTCTATTGAAAACTCAACTTCACGATTTGGTTGAAGACCGGGAAATTAATCCGAAAAGACAACATCAAACTCCCATAAAATGGGTATATTATTAATCATGAGTTTCTCTCCAACCATTTGAGATAAATAACCTTCATTTAGTGGAATCAAGACCCATAGGATGGAAGAAATTTCCACTGGAAGGTTATGTTCATCCTTGCATCGATAGATGATCATAGATTGATCTGGAATATGAAATGTGACTTCCCTTATTTGGAAATTGATATGAGATCCATATAAATAAATCCAATCCATTCCAAGAATCACATAAAATTCCACTATAGGAAGGATCACAAGATTTGCAGGAAGCACTTTCCCACAAACTTCAATCGGAGAAGAATTGTAAACTTTTGATATGACTGTTGTTCCATTAGGAGTTGTCACAGCCAACTCAATATCTAATTGTTGAGGTAATAAAAATATAACCTTAGAAAATTCATTATAAATAAAAGAGTGGGTGGATCCAGAATCAAATAAAACATTTTCTACTTTAGAGTGGATGGTAAGTGTACCTCTCACCACTTTGTTGTCGTACTCCACATCGCCGATAGTAATTGCATGTGACTTTCCTTTGACTTTGGCCTTAAGAGTTTGTTGACGTCGATCATCATCATCAACCCTTGGATTTGGGCATTGATTGGCATAATTCTCCATCTCCTTGCACTTGAAACATTGAAGTGTACTAGGTTCATTCTGTGTATCCCTTCCTTTTTTTGCATCATTAGACATCTTCTTCCCATTATTTCGACATTCAATTGCCCGATGACCTTCTTTTCCACACTTATAACATTTTCTTGCCCCCTTAAGACAATTTCCTCCATGTTTATTTCCACACTTTGAGATTAACGTAAAACTCATCTTTTTTTTCAGTTTGGTCTTTAGATTTTCCTTTGAATTCCATTTTCCTCTTCTTATCAAACCCATGTGACTGATGGGTTACACCAATCTCCATCTCAACCTTGAGAGCACATAGAACAATTTCTTCATAGCTATTGAAGTACCTTATGACTAACACCCTTAGAATTCTTGGTTTTCAGCCACTAAAGAATCGATCGATCTTACTCTCAGGTTGGATAATAATTCCGGAAGCGTACCTTGAAAGTCTTGTAAAATTTTCTTCGTAGGTACCAACGGATTCATCATCCTTTTGCTTCAGTTCAAGAAACTACTTCTCCATCTTTGTTCGAAGAATACGAGGTAAATACTTATTGCAAAATATGTTCTTGAACTCGTCCCAATCCATGGACTCAATTTCATCTCTTTTCTTTGTATTCTTAATAAGATTCCACCATTGATTAGCATCACCTTCCAAACGATACACTACTAAGATGACTTTATCATGTTCATAACATTGAAGAACTGAAAATATCTTTTTAGTGGTACTGATCCATTGTTCAGCCACTAATGGATCAGAAGACCCACTGAATAAAGGTGGACGCTGCCTCATGAAGGATTCAACAGAATGTTGCTCTTTCCTTTGCTCGTTTAGAAGTCCCGCATGATTCATAGCTTGAGAAAGTTGTGTGAGCATGGATACAAGATTCTGCATTCCATCTCCCATAATTTTTGGTTGCTAAAGGGGACAATCATTGCATTGCCCATTGCATTCTGCATTAACATGGTTCCTTTGGGTTCCAGCCATTGAATAAAACCAAGAAGAATAGTGTGAGCAACACTAATTATAATAGGAAACCCACATAATCAAGAATAAAATTTCACACTTAAGGTCTTATCATAGGTTGTTCATGGCCATTTCTAAAACACTAAGATTTTTTTCTATTCTTAAATATATCCTTAGGGTTCTTACTAAGGCTTTCACATCCTATTTTCCAAAGGTTGACTATAACCTTTCCTCTGATACCAACTATAAAGACCCATAGTTTTCATACATGGTTATTACTTAAAAATTTAAGCATAATTATTTCAACATATAACAAAACCATGAAAGGACCATATAGGTATAGTGTCTTTAGAAACTAGGAAACATAAGCAACTGGTTCATAAATCATCTACGTTGTCTCCCATTTATTTCATCATATCTAGAGTCCCTTTTTGGCATATCCTACTTAATATCCTTCTTCCTAACATGGGGAAAAGAAAACTTACAAAAGGGTGAGCTCAAATGATCAGTAAGGGTAAACAAAAGAAATATTAAACATATCATATTTATAAGAACATAACATTTTGAAAATCTTATCCTGCAAAAGAGATCATAACATGGGATAAATCATAGAAGTGAAATGTAATTCCAATAATCATAAATTAAAACATGAATATTTGTGGCATACACACATAATCATATAAAATCATTTCCTAGTAGTCAAGACTCATTTCCAATACTATCTTAGTGGACAAAGTCCTTTTTTGAACCGAGTTCACTCCTCGTTTCAGTCCAGTTTCACTGAACCAGTTTAACCTGCCGTTCCAGCCATGTCTATCTCATGAGATATAAATCTTTACCCAATTAATTTTAGGGAGATATAGGTCCCACCCATCTCATAATTATACCATTCTTATGTGTGCCACAAAATCATAAACCATACATCATAGCATAACCCATGTAAAAACAATGGGATTCTTAAACATCACGTCATCATAACATAATCCATAAAAGGATATCGTAAAAATAATTCCATCATAACATAATCAAATTAATGTAAAAATAGGGATATAAATAGAACCCTATATTATCTTAGATGGAAAATAATTTTCATAAAACACCTAAACTCCATTCTTGAGGAAAATATCCTTTCTACTTCAAAAACATTTTCCTTTCTTAACATGTCATATAATTTTGAACTAAAATAATTTGATTAAAAATATACTTGAAAACTTGTAAAGGAATCTTCATGGAAATAATTTTCTAAAAATCCATTCATGCCGTATAAGTTAAAAAAATATATTCCTCTCGTACTTTGGACGGAAAAGTCAAAAAGTACCTCATACGAAAAACGACAAAAGATTCCTTTCATATATTTTACTAAAAACTCACCGACAGGTAAAATTGGATTTTAACAGTTGTATAAGGATATAAATATTACATATTGAGGAAAAATGGATGTGTATGATAAATATTTCCCAGTAAATTCTGATGTATAAACAATCTCGGATAAAAATTGAGTTTTTGAGATTTTCCCTTACCTTAGGTCTGATTTGCTTCATAAGTGTCAGAACCTCCTGTATAATGATTTAAATAATGTCATTGACTTATTCCAGAATCATACTTATTTTTATGATATCATATATGATCATATTCGTAGCTTCTTATTAGTAATATTTCATTGCTACTTGTTATTCGGGTGTTTATTACTTTTTGTTCTTATGCGTGTCTTGTCGAATAAATTCTTATTCTTCTTTTAGGTTATAGATAACTCATTTCCAGAATGGTATTAGTGTAATATATATCATATTTATTCATTCAATTCATTTATATAATCATTATGCAATGAGGATCATATAGAATGAGTCGCATCACATCGTGGAGACGGTATTCCGTACGTACGCACGAGCGATGATATTGTTCCCATGATTGTGGAATTGTATTGGAGTGTATGTATACTATTTAAGAATCAATATCAATTTAAAATAATCATATATAGTCATTGTTTACACCATTATACCCATCCAAGTAAGGTGGTGGTGGAAAATAGATTACAGCACGGTGTGGAGACGGTATTCCATATGTACGCACGCGCGGTGATTTCATTTTCTGTAGGATGGATAGATGGTGAAATAAGGTTGTTTCATACTTATAATAACATATATGTATATGAGGGATACTGATTTTATTACTTCATAATGAAACAACTAAATAAGAATAAGTAGAAGACGAAATAAAGTTGAAAGAATCGGTAACGGACATTACCTCTTCTTTGAAGCGCCTCTTTGAGACCTCCTCTTAGGGCACTAAAATTGGTCTTTAAAGAAGACCATGACCTCTATGATGTTTCTATTGAAGTGGGGAAGTGAAATTGGCTTGTTTTGGCCGAGAATGAATGCTCAAATTGGTGTGAGGAGGAGAGGGAGGAGGTGCCCTTTTATAAGGGAGGAGAGGGGCACCTTTGGAAATATAAGAAATATTTGTTTATAATAAATCCCAACCCCACATAAAAACTTCCAAAATGACTCATATCAAAATATTAGATTATATATGGTTGTAATCTCATCAACCAATAAAATTTAGACATGTTAGGAATTAATGTTAAACATTATCAACTTGATTTATCCTTATTTATCAATTTAATTTTATTTGTGGTAATAATATTCTAAATTTTAAATTATTATAAATAATTACATGTGTGTTGTTAATTTTCCATAATTTTAAACTTTATAACCTTTTAGACCATATCAATTTTAATTTATAATTTTTAAATATTTTTGTGATTTTTAAACAATTTTATAATATGTTATTTTTATGAAATATCAATAGTGTCAATTTTGATACTATTCATTTATTTGAATTTAAATAAAATATATACAGAAGATATGTTCTAAATAAAAGCTTTAATAGATTAATAAAATTTCATATGTATCTAGAAAATTAGTGGAGCACATTAAATAGTTCATATAATATTTATTTTAATATTTTTAAAACCATTTATTTGATATTTTAATTAATAAAATAATTTCAACATCACAATTGTGTCATAATTAATGATAATTATTTAATCCCTAAAAATTATAAATAAATTAATATTATGTATATAATTTTATTAGAGTTCTGTATACTATTCATGTTCGAAGTTTCATTATGTTTATCACTAAATTAAATATATTATACTTATAATATTTAAGAAAGTGACATGTTGTCACTTTCTTTGGTTTTAATAATAATTAAATTATTTTCATGGAAAGAGGTCCATTAAATGAATCTAATCCGACCCTTAGGTGATATGGGTCGACTTTTAGTCATCCAATAGGATTTTGGCAGGTGTTAGGGTAATTTTATAATATTTTATTTACCCTTAATTACCCGATTTACCTTTAACTATGGTAAATAAAATTTACCGTAGTTACTATTCATAATGCCGAAAAATAAAAAGTAGCCTATTAACATAATTTGGACCCACTGATTACAAATATAGAATCCATTTTTCAAAATTCAAAACACATAAGTTGCAGTTATTAATTTAAAATTAATCCTGTTGTTAAGAAAATGGGTTTTAGAAGTTAAAACATTGCCAAAGATTGAAATGTTTTTACCTATGAATTCAATGTGAAATTAATGATAATGACATATATTATATTAAATGGTAAAAATATATTATATTTATGCTTTAAAACCATTAAATATTATAATTGAACCATATAAATTATCTCAATGAAAAAAGTTGTTTTTAATTAACAATTAGCGTATTTTTACTATTCATCAAAATATGAAAGTTATCAGAAAAATATCAAAAATTTATCCAAACTGAATTTTTATATCCCGATTCCAAAGAAGGATTTTATTTTCTCAAATTGAAGTTATAAACATGTCAAAAACTATATTTAATGTGGGGGCGCCATCAAAAGGTGGCAAAACTGCATTTTTTTAAAAATACTTATTTTACCCAAAAAAATTATTTTATTCTATTACAATGTTCTAGAAAATGAGTAAGATGAATAATAATGTTATAAAATTAAAAATTTAGTTAATAATATTCATAAAGTCTAGTCCATAATAATATATCGTTGTTTAGTGAAACCCGGTATTGTGTACAACACACGCTATCGAGAAAGGTCGCGATTGTGTGTAATGCATGCCAAGTCAGTATTGTGTGTTGTGAAAGATTCCTTTGGTGTTGCATATAACATAAGATATAAAAAAAAATATTTCTCATAAAATCTCAGGGTGTTACATTTTATGGTAATAATAATATCATTTTTACCCTTAATTACCCTATTTACTTTTAACAGTGGTAAATAAAAGTAAAAAGTTATTATACAATGAAAATTATTTTCATCTTATTGAACCACATTTTACTTACTTATATCAACCGTGTATCTCAGATTTTTTAAATTCAACTCATAGAAGTGATAAAATTATGTTTTATGTAAATATGCAAATGCTCCTAGAAGGTGGGTAAAAGACGGTAAAAAGTTCAATAAAAATTTTATCTATCTAAAATTATTATAAACTGAATCCAATGAATTTAATTGAACTTATATATGTATTATGTATCTATTTTTACCTAAAATAAATTTAAATAAAATAAATAATTATTAAATAAAAATTTGGTTTTAAACTATAACTGAGTGTTTTTCACTATTCATCAAAAATTGAAAGTTTTCTGAAAAATACCAAAAATTCACCATAAGCTAATTTTGATATTCCGAATCCAAAAATGAATTTCATTTTGAAGGATAAAATTTATAAAATTTCAAAAAGTGGTTATTACAATTCATAACGGTTAGTTTGATTGGTTGTGGTGTGTTAGAACTCAAAGTTTCGTACAACACAAGCTATTGTATTATTCAAAGAGAAGCGTACCATGGAAGCTTGGGGTGTTACACGTTCATTGGTGAAGGTGAACTACCCCATATGGATTCCTCAAGTTCCATTCCCAAAAATAAAAGTTCCAAAAATTCAAATAAATTAACTAGAATTTGTTTTTCACACCAAAATCCATTAGTGGTCCTCATGGGTTTCCTTCAAGATTTTATAAAGATTTTTTTTTCATTGTGAAACCTTCAATGACTAAAGTTACTTCAAGGTTCTTTATTTTTTCCACCTATGAAATAACTGTGGAATATTTCATCGATTCAATTTACCTTTTTTTTAAAGGTAGTGTTCTGGTCAAAGACCAAAACAAAAAATTTATTATATAAAAGAAAGTGGTTATACAAGTCTAAAAGAAGGAATTTTGTGTACATCCTGCAAATAAATAGGAAGAAACTCAGGGGGAAGATCATCTCTTCAGGTAGTGTCCTTATCAACTCCCATGTTGTCAAGGGCATCAGCAACTCTGTTTGCTTCCCGATAAGTGTGCATAGCAATGAAGTTGAGGGAAGAGAGAGAGTGCAGACATTCAATCCAGAGGGAAGTGAGTTTCCAAGCCAGGTGGATGGTACCCTTCCAGATTGTCTGGACGGTAGTTGAGGAGTCGCTTTCAATCCATATGTTGTTCCAGTTGTGCAGATTGGCAAATGAGATTGCATGAATGACACTGAGCATCTTAGCTTCTAGGGAGGTAGCAATACCACATGATCCATAGAAGCAACCGAGAACTTGATACAGATAATTCCTGAAGATGGATCCACAACCCGCTTGGCCTGGGTTTCCTTTAGAGGCACCATCTACGTTGATTTTGATCCATCCTGTATAGCAGGGGGCTACCAAAAAACTTCATGGATGAATTTATGGCAATGATATTTACCTAAAATCCCAAGATGTCGTAGGATCACCAAATATATGACTGAGTGGTTACACTAATCATCCTGTATCGAGGCCACCTCTCGGGTAGCGATAAGAATTCTAATTTTTCCTGCAATAATATTGAAATAACTATTTCAAAAGGTATATCCATTCCTGCCATACCAGATCACATGAAGAATATCTGCAATTTCGGCCAAAAAGAGGTTCTTGATTTGTTGAGAGTCAGATTTCTCTAGACATTTTTGAACCTATAAGATTAGAGAACTACAAAACACCCAGTTTCATTAAAATATGTCAAATATATAATGCCAAAGAGAAGTATCTGTATCACAAGAAAGGAAAATATGGTTAATATCTTCACGATGTTGGTTACACATACGACATTTAGAGAAAAAGTTGATTCCAAAAATTTGTAAAAATGAGTCAGTTGGAATTCTACTATGAGCAATACACCAAACAATAGTAAATCTTGAAGGTTTAATCCAGGATTTATTGAAGTTGTTAATCCAGCTAAATTTGTTTATATCATTGATGTATAGATGATTGTAAAAGCTCTTCGAGTCAAGAATCCCATTATGGGAAGGTTCCCAGATCAGGAAACCCTCATTAACATAGAAATTTTAATTATCGACAATAGTTTTAATCTCTTCAGAAAAGTGAGTATTTTGCATGTTCATGATGTTTATAATGGTGTCACTAGTATGAATAGGGAGATGTGAGGAAGAAATTAAGGAAATCAAGGGATTTCCATTCCAGTTATCAAGCCAAAAATTCAAATTCGAGTCTATGTTGGCCATCCATCTAGAATTGGACATAATGGAGTCGAATATACATTTAATGGATGACCATATGGAGGATGTGAGATAAGTATGTGTGTTGCTTCAGAGTCTTCCAAGGAAATTATCCTTGAGAAAGTCCATAGAAGGGGATTTGTTACAAATGAGATTCCATATGAGATTTTCCTGGAGGTCCTGGTTAAAGTTTGTGAGGTTTTTTATTCCAATACATCCTTTTTCAATAGGTTTACAGCATGTGGACTAAGGTATGGTAGCTAATTTCCTTTCCAGAGTGCTTCCCATACATAAATTTTTTTTAATGGAAACACTGATCTCCTTTAAAAGACTAGTCGGCCATTTATAGATCATCATGGAGTTGACCTGTTTAGAAACAATTGTGGATTAAACAAGGAAAATTCTCCCTGCCATTGAGAGATTTTTGCCTTTCCAAGAGGAGAGGTTTCGAAGAGTGTGATCAACAATGGTAGAGAAATGAATCGCTTTGGGTTTACCCCAAAAAATGGTAAACCCAAGATAATTGAAGGGTAGAAATCCTTCCTTAATACCAAGCATATTTGTAATGCTACTTTTCTGACCAGGGGGGGAGTTTTTTCCAAAGAAAATAAAGGATTTCAACCAGTTGATATGTTGACCAGAGACTTCTTCATAGTGAGATATGATGGTTTTAAGGTTACTTAGTTTTCTTTTGTCCCATTTTAGGAAAATTATTATGTCATAATCATATAGAAAATAAGATTCAATATAACTTTAAAAATTCAAAAAATTCAATTAATTATGTAGGATTAACTCATAAAACAATTAAATTACTTAAGAATATTTATAAACAAATTTGGACTGTCCTTATTTCATATAAAACCCTTGTCATGTGTGTGGCCTCATTATTCATTTTCGTTGTCTTATCTTTTCAAAACATGAAGTGAATATCCAATGATATTGAAACATGTTTTGATTTGGTCATTATAACCCTTTATAAAACCCATTATAATGTAATAAACTAAGTAAACATCAAAGTTCAGGTCATTTAATTTATATTAATTCTTATCATCAAAATACTCTTTGTCTCTCCAAGATATTTCATCTTGAAATTTTTGACATGTTATTTCTTTACCTCTATAATCTAATTCATCTCCAATCCTTTAAAGAAAATTCAATCCACATACAAGATAAGTACAATGAAATAATTATCCCAGAACACCCTAAAGTAACTAATATGATTTACGTTGCACTGAACAAAATATTTCTATTTTATTAAATTATCAAAAAACTTGTTCCATTGTAAGGGTTTCTATTTTAGTTCTTACATTCTTCATTTGAACATAACCATTTTGGTTTCAAAATATAAATTTATACCAATAAATCCTAGTTAAAAAAATTTGTCTTCATATCTAATTACTCATGATATAGGCCTTCTAATGAATCCATTATGATAATTGTTTAGATAGGTTCATGATTTACCCTTGAAGAGAAGATTCAACCGAGATGAATATCTTTCATTCATTGAAATTATTTCAAAACCAACCATTTCATCTACTATTTCTTACCATCATTTGTTCCTTCAGGATATAGACTCTTGTATCCTAATGTGATTACTTACCTAGTAGTATACCCTCAAACCCCCATGTTCTATTCAACATAAAGAGAATTTATTACTTCATTTTGAACGACAAATGTTTTATGGCACTCTGACTTTCCAACTATTTTAGGATTTCATGTTCTCCTCCATCAATTAGAAAAAAACACTAGATGTTTGAATCAAATCTCTACACTGGTAAGTTAACCCTGTTATACCTCATTAACTGAACCTGGGGATCAACTGATCCTTTTAAAAAATTAATTTGTGCTTCATAAATCATTTAAAATTATAGTATATCCTATCTTTTTGTTACCTTGTAAATATTACCACCCTTAAGTATTTAAAATATTTCTAACATCTTTAGACATATAAATACTTTCTAAAATAATTATTATTTAAAAAATTTCATCCAATTCCACTAGTTCACACTCCTTTTATTCTTTATTATCAATGTAATATTTCATCAAGCATTGATCCTCGTGTAGGATCTCATCATTGAATATTACATTCTAACCTCTAATGACATTCCATTTCTTGTACTCTAGATGAAATCAAAAGTATTCATCTTCATACACCAAAGAAATTATTTCATGAACATAGCTTATAGTGTATCCCTTTCATTGGAATTAAAAAAAGACTTATTAAATGCCTATAAATAATTTCAATTGTAATACATACACTGGTTCACTAGCCCAAATTTTCATCAAAAATATCTTCTCCATTGGTACAAATAGAATCATCTTGATCCAATAAGTCATGACATTATCTACCTATCTCCAAAAAACCTTTTGAAAACCAGAGTGTTCTCTTGTGATTCATGCTCCTTCATTTAGTGTCTAGTTCATCCTCTCTTCCACAACATTTTGTTTTGGTGTCCTGTATACTATGTTCATAAACTTGATTTATTTCTTTCAATGTAATTTATTGAATTATTTATTGTTTTTACAGCACCATATTATGGAAAATTATTTCGACTTTAAACTAGTTTTATTTTCTACCATGAATCTCCATATAATGAAATTTTTTAAGACTTATTACTTTTCCATCTGAAATAACACCTATACATTTTATATAGAATCATCAATAAAGGAAACATAATATAGTGAACCATCAAAAGAAAATACTATAGTTAGTCCACATACATTGGTATGTACAACTTCTAACTTATAAGACATGGGTGTTTGTCCTAGAATAGAAAAACATAATCCTTTATAATTTAAAAGGATATAATATTAACATGTTTCATAATCTAAGTTCTTGGCTTTTAGTATTATTTTAGTAGTTATGAATCTCATTCACTTCTCACTCATGTAACTGAGATGGTAATTCCGTGACTTTAAATCTCTAGTAGAGAAGTTGACAAGCCTTATGTTATATGAAATTCATTTTCAATAAAATGTTTCATATTTCACACCTTTTTCCACCACTATAACACCCTTAGTGATCTACGACACCCCATCCAAAAATATTTTACAGAACCCCACTTAATCCAGTTGGCCTACCAAAATCAAATTATTCCTTAATAATAGTATGTGTTTGGCCCCTTAAAACCTCAGTAAGAATTCATTATTTTCTCAAAAATCCATGTTAACATTTCCTACAATATTAATATCTTTATCATCAACAAGATGGGCCTTACTTAACCTTCCAAACACATAATTAAACCATCCAAACACATGAAGTTTCTTTCATCCACTCTCTGATGTATAGTGAAGTGTTTATCTAGATTCAATGATCCATGACTCCAACTGACTATTCACACTAAATAGAAATATACTATCCCATTTATCACTTTTTATATTTATAGATTATACTCTAAAATTTACCTCTAAATCCTTACAAATCTTTATTCAAATTTCATTTATTATAACACTTCTATCATGCATTACAAAGACCTTATAATTTTCTTTAGCTTCTCTCTCTTAATCCAATTCATTCTTTTAGACTAATCCATTGAGTCGTTAATAATATGTCTACCATATTGTATGTTGCTTTACTAGAATTATGGACTTACTTTAGTCTGGTCACTTTATTCAGAACTAGATCAATGATATCCTCAAGAACTAAGTTATTTTTACCGTTATAGTTTCTCACAATGGTAACCATCACATCCAATGACTTTGGAAATGATGATTACAAGATATATGTTCACAATCCACTTAAAAAAGTTATATTCAAAAAATTTACCTAACCACTAATCATGTTAAATTCATTCAGATAGTCATTCATTGACTTTCCTTCAATTATCTTTGGACTAAAGAATCCCCACATTAGAAACACCTTGTTCACTATGGTTGACTTCTCATATATTATTGTGAGTCTAGACATAAATTATTAAATGGTATTCAACAGATGGATTTTAAAATTCTCATTTTATTCTAACATCATTCAAATAACTCTATTTTCATCTAATCCAACATATCCCATTCACCTTTATCCATCACCTCTAGTACGACATCGGATAACAACAAATTATAATATATTAATTATTAATTATCATCTAACTGTATCTTCAAGAAAGAAATTTATCTCATAATATTTTTCAATCTTTACCTTTCCATCCAATAATTTCATATTCACTAAAAAGGACTTCAAATGTAAAAGAAAACCACTTACTAAAAATATTTCTTTCTCTATGTTCAAGAAAGGAGCTATGGACTAACTAATAACTATAATGTAAAATTTTGTCTCTAATAATAATTATTATACTCACATTAGAGATCCACCTTGAGATATTTACTATTTGAAAAAATTATTATATAGATGATGTCACTCAATAGTGGATTATTGGAGTGAGAAACCTCTCACAACTCTCAGTATTGACTAAACAAAAAATATGGGAAGAAACAAGAAAATATCAAGGACTAATGGAAGATTCACCCACACACAACATCAAAAAATAAGGAATTTAACATGGTTCAGGTTATATATTATATTCATATAGAATGTCACATACTGATATCACTTTTGGTAAATTTCATCTTTAATTATATGATTTATGGGATTCAGTATATTTCATGAGGACTTTTTTTATATTTGAGAGTTATTCATAGTTTCATGCTTAGTACGTGATTTGGTAAACTATGTGTCAAAACTATCTGGTTGTTTTCAGGCATCCCAATGATCCTCAAATAATTTGGAAAACCATGTGGATCCTAAGAGAAAATTGTCATGTTAAACCTTACTTATAGGTCACTTATGCATGGTTAGATCATGGTCAAAGGAAACCTTTTCATTAATCCATGTGATGTCTCCTAGTATTATCCATTGAGAGTTTCATTGTTGGAACATAGTTTGATAAACTATGTGACCAGACCATGCGTGTTTCCTAGGTGATCCTATGAGTTTCTCATGGTTTCCACATGGTTTGGTAAACCATGTGTCCAAACCATGCAGCTAACCTAGATTCCAAAAATGATTAATTTCTTTTTATACAAATCTTAAAATTAAAACACTACTTTGTTTTCTCACCCCCTTAGTCATGAGACTTAACCATGGGAAATCTTGGGTTAACTCTCTTAACCTCTCCCTTATATTTTATGGTTTCCTCTCTAATTTCAATGCAGTTATTCAAGCTATGGTATCAATTTCTCTACTATTATTAATCTATTACTGTTCTTATCAACATGGAGGAATATATGGTCTAACCCAAGGTTTTAAATTTGTCATAACATGTGATTTATTATTTTTAGGTTATTTGAAGAACTTTTTGAGTTATAATCTACCATTATCTTTGATTTCAATGTGATTCATTTAGATTAAGGTAGGTGTTTCTATGTGATTCTATTTCTCTAACATTCCATGGGTTCTTGAGATTTACAAACCACTTATTCATTTAAAAACATATGGTATTGTATTATTTTTATTGATGATATTATTTTATTCTTATCATGATGATTTCTAGGATTTACCTAATGAGGTTTTAATGGAACTTAATCCATATATAGTTAAAACTAATTTTTAATGCCAATAGTTGTTTGTGTAAATTCGTCAAATGGCTTATTACTAAAAATTGATTTTTTTAAAGGATGCTTGAGTTATAAAATGACTATAAATGTTTTTAAAATATAATATATCATGAGTAAAATTTTTTACATCAAATTAAGTGAAGTTATTTGAAGGGGATCTAACTATTATTGAACTATTATGTTTTTTTATCCTAATTTTATGATTCTTACACATCGATTTGATTTATATAATATGCGATGGTATCTTAAATGTTTTTTGGGTTTTATATTTTGTTTGTATGATATTTTTAAATTGGAATTGAATTATTTTTTGATTTAAATGAGTTTTTTTGGAAGTATTGAATTGTATTTGGTTTTGAAAAGAGGTTTATATGTATTAAACCATTAATTAAAGTCTTAATTACTTCTTAAAGAAAAATTTAAAAAGGGATTTCATGGTTTAAGTTTCAAATAAATTAAAAAAGTCCTATTAAACATTTTATGAAAATGTTTTTGGATTGAGTCTCATTCATTATGTTAGAATTTGATCATGATAGTTTATATTGTTTCATATATAAAATATGTTATTCATTGGTAAAATGAGTTTGTTTTAGTAAAGGAGTGATTTTAAGTGATGTGAGGGGTGTTTATATTTTTCATCGATATTTTATGTGATTTAACCTATGATTTATTTACTCACCATTATTTTATTGACCATGGGAACCATTGGTACTTAGGTAGGGACAAAAGAAAATTACTACTATAAATGTGATACGCACTCCCTAGACATGGATTACACTGATAAATAACTAAACGCCGGTATTATCTAGAAAATATGGTTGTATTTTCACCACAAAACAGATCATTTTATGTAATTCACCATCCCAGACTACCCAAATGGCTCTCAGATGGGGATGATACTTGACCTCATGCACACCTCCTCATATGCTAGACATTTCTAACTAGATGCGAGGAACCATAATAGTCATGGGGAGATTGTTCCTTCTAGTTTTAATCTCTAGGTTCCATCTTGAATTATTTATAACAAAATTATAACCCTTCAGTATATCAAATATCCAAAAAATACCTATATACGCAAAACAAGGATCCCAATAAACCCATGTATTTCAAAATAGAAATCAATAAATCTACTTATAAGATACATCAACCCTAATAGAACATCCACAATAAATAAACATGTAATAACATGTATCATATATAAAAATGGAACATTATCCAGTATATGTTGAATAAGAACTAAAATAAAACTACCCTTTGTCCCAATTCACATAATCCAACCTATTGAATCCCTAGTCTCTTAAACTCTCAAGACTTGTTCCATGTTTCCTACTCCAATACATACCTATGGACTAAGGGTAAACATGATGCTCTACCCACATGCATAGAAACCCATGTTGTGTATGAAATTAGAGTGTGAATCCAATGACCCAATAAGAATATTTAATTCCTCAACAATTATAAGTATTAATGTAATCAAGTGGATGTGCATGTAGTATATATATAAATATTATATTCATGATTGTATCACTTAACCACCAAGAAACATAAGACAAAATTCACCTAAGAAATACATTTTTGGTTTTTAGGTATCAGTCTGACCCCATTGAACCCTAACCATACCATATTTTTCAATTTATGGATGTTTCTAAACATGGAATACCACCCAAGGGGACCAATTCTTACCCTAAAACCAATAATTTTTCTCATACCTGATTCAAAAAAATTTTGAGTGTCTCTAAGAATGGGACATACCATAAAAACTAGAATCAGGACCATAGCTAATTACTTGGAGAAATTCCAATATCATCTAGTAGTATCAGGATCAATAGCCAAATCCTAGGAGAGAAAGTCCTAGGTATTCCATGGTAGCACATATGAATCCAAGGATCATGTCTAATGTATTCTAAAATAGTTTCATATATGAATCCAAGGAGTGTGTCCAAGGTATTCCAAAATGAGCCTAGATGACACTTGGGAAGGTCACATTCCTAGTCCTAATTCCAAGGAACAAGTCTAAGGAATTCCAAACCAAGTATAAAAAATAAAAGGAACTCATACAAGGCATTTAAAATTAATTTCAGCCCTGAAGTTTAAGTCCAAGAAGAATTCCAAATGCATCTCATGTATCTTCCTACATTTTGGTGGGTAGTGCATCCCGCCCAAATCATCCCTTGTATAACCTTCCACCTACAGTATATCCATATAATCTCACACATCTAGTATGGTTTATAAGGTACCACCTACAATCATCAATTATTATATCTCATATGCACCCTCTATAGGGACAACATAGTACTAGGGAATTGATTATAGTCCCCAAGTTCACATCATACACCAATACCCTACATGTGTTACTTAATCACATTTCCATATCTCAAACCTAACCCATAATTATTATTACAATGTCCCTCATCACTTGTCAGGGTCCCGTAGAATTGTCTCTACCCTCTATGGTGTCTTTCCCATCCTTCTGAATTAACCCACAACTTTGATACCAAAAATAGAGTTCTCACACGTCTAAACACATCACATGAATCGTCACTCAATAATTAAAATGCCAAGAAAGAAAAACTAGAAATAAAAAAATTCACATGATCTTTGGAAAAGTATGGAAATACCCTCACCTGGCCTAATAGACCAAAACTATCTAAACTAAGCCTCCCAAAATTTTATTTGATTATAAAGTAAAAAAATTAGTTTTTTGACATTTATAAATGTTACCCTATTACATTTTACCCAAGTTTGGACCTTATCCAAAATCTTATCAAAATTTCATTAGAAAAATCATGTTACCATTTTGAAATTCAATTTCAAAACTCATTCCCAAATAGATTCTTTCCCTTTGAAATTCCATTTATCCAAAAAAAACTTTTTAAATTGAATTTTAAAATGGAAATCCTTTTCAATTTTTGAAAACTAACACCTCCCTACAAGAAATCCATAAAGAGGTCCACTGAAGCTTGTTCAACCAAGATTCCACCATTGAACCATTTAGCAAGCTACAAATTCTTTATTAACAATTTGGCCGATGAAATCGTGTCCAACCATTATGGACAAAATTTTATATAATTCATTAAAATATGTAGTAAATATTAATAATTAAGGAATATAATCATAAAACCACTAAAAGACTAAGAGACTTAGAAAATTCAAGGCTTTCCACCTCAATTGATCCATTTACCTTTAACACATAGTTTTTTCATCACTCCCTAGGCTCTTCCAAGCTTCAACTAACTCCCGAAAAAATATATCAAGCCATGAAATTACAAATAATTAATTATAATACTTTAAAATTGATGATCCAATTCAATTAAATTAATTACAAAATATATAATCAATTAAAAAAATAAACCAAGTAGGCATAATTACAGAATCACTCAATAGAAAACCCTATCATAATGAAATAGTGACCAATACCACATGGAAGGTCTATAACACACTCCCAACACCAATAAGAGATAAAATTATATCAAAATATTCCAATTCAATATGAAATTTAACATAATTTAAACTCAATAGCCTAAATAAATTCACAGTGCAATATACCACAAGGTGAATGATGATTTGTGGATTGAACATGACCTCCTAGGACATCCTCTATAAGTCGTACAAAAAAACTCCAATAAGTTCAATGATTTCCAACATGCTCTGGTGAAAATAATCATAACCACTAAATTATATGATTCCAAAATCAGATAAGAACAAAGATGCAATATAAGATATAGATAGATAATGGTGAATAACTCACTTTAAAATATTGAAATATCACATTAATAAACTACCCAAATCCAAGGGGGGTCAAAGAGGATTGAGGGGGAAATGTACCCTAGCCATTGTGCACACAAGAGGGAATGAGAGGGGGGTTTTGGATTAAAATATTATAAGAGAAAAATAGAAATTTCCCACATTTTTAATAAATTTGGAAATTTTAATATTTTTTCAAATCGTGTTCCAATATTTTGTTAGGCACTACCTTTATTAATTATCCTAACATGGTTTGGTCTTAGGTTTTTTCATCCATGTATCCTTCACTATCCAAGGAAATACACCAAGTGTAGTTTAATCACACGGTTTTCCATACCATACTCTAACCATAAAGTATGCCTATGTAATTGAATTTTAGATTTCATATGACTTTTTTGTAAACATACAAAAATTGTGTAACTTCCCCCTAAACAAACCCGAGAAACATGGTTACCCTGAATGTTTTCTCCTAATCAAGTGGAAATTGTGTGTACAGTAAAAATATTGGAAATTTTATAAAATTCATACCAAAACATATGAGATTATCCTAAGTACTTGAGGTACCTCTTGGGACTAAATATATATTAAAAAATACTACATCATAATGCTCCAACTCTTGTAATTCAATTCCAAATCTTGATTCTAAAAATTAAATCTACTCCCCCAGTTAAAAAAATAAAAATTTCACTAAAATTCATAAATACAAAGAAGAAAGTTTTTACAACCTCCCCACCATGACACATTTCATACTAGATAAGTATCCTTAGTCATCTAACCATTAGTCTCAACTGACCTATGTTATCAATTGACCATTAACTATCTTTCTCCCATCTTTGAATGTCAAATGTGGTTCTTCTACAAAACTCTAAAAACCACACTAGAATAAACCAAATTCTCTACCAAAAGAAAATTATTATCATCAAACAACCTTGAACACATCCAAAATAATGCTCTTGATGTGGTTTCCACCTCACTATATCCAATTCGACACAGGCCACCATCCAGTGCACTTATGGATGACTTCTCCTAAAAAAACTCAACTTCACCCGTCAACACATCACTGCATCACTCAAGCCAATAATGATACCTAAACATATAAAGTAATTAATAAACCATTTAAACCTTCACACCAAGGTCCAGACCCAACTATTGGTGTTATTATAGGCTTGGATCCTCTATAACTCCATCCAACTATCATGCTCTGCCTACAAGTTCTAGTGCTACACCGATTTGACTTTATCTCGAATTATACATAAATCATTTTGAGCCTAAAGAAAATGCATGTAACCCATCCTTCATCACACATTAATTCCAAAACTGGGTCTAACCTCACACTAGTATCCCAATATCATTTCAACATTCCACTGACCAGTTTATTTGTTCCCATGACCTATCTGATATAGGGTTTGTATACCCCCTACCAACAAGATGTTACCCACCATAGAATTATACTTATTATATCCCCACTAAATTATAACATTGGTCCCTACACACCATTTCTTATTCATTACTTAGTGTAATGAATGGGTTTGATCACCTCACTCATACCAGAGTGCTAACAGGAAACAATATTCACCAAGTTTCAAGGTGGTTCTCAACCGCAATGTCATGACCCGACCCTACTCGGGCACGAGCCGCAACTACCCCAAGCCTGCCTCCATAGGCCAGGGGCTGGCGACCAGCGCCGAAGGCACAATAACTCGGGGAGGCCTTTGCCTAAGTACCTATACACAAACATGTAGCCCACTCAATTCAAAAGTGCAGAGTAAAAAGGAAAAGAAAATAGAAACTACTATAAATATACCACAAATGTGCATCGACCTCTAAATAGTACAAAGTATAGGGATGAAAAGGAAAATGGGGCAAAACACGCGCCCAACCAGAAAAGGTGCCACAACCCGGCAACAGGTAAACAAAAAGGAAACAGCTGATGGGTCTCCCACCTGGAACTCGGCCACGACCACTGCACGCGGTCCAAGATCCAAAGCTCCTACACTCCACTGAAGTCACGCTCCACCTGTCTGTCGTCTGTAAGGGCACACCAAGTGCGGGCAAAGCCCAAGCATGGGGTGAGTATAAAAATACTCAGTAGGATAACCCGAAGGCTCGAGGTAGCAAAAAAAGGTGGTAC
Organism: Viscum album; assembly: GCA_963277665.1. Taxonomy (NCBI): domain Eukaryota; kingdom Viridiplantae; phylum Streptophyta; class Magnoliopsida; order Santalales; family Viscaceae; genus Viscum; species Viscum album. The sequence goes on from OY728134.1 coordinate 122,098,557, forward strand.
CAAAGGGTGAGCAGTAGAGCGAACAGGGGAAAGCAAAGGGAGTACAACAGAGAGTGCAGTAAAGAGTCCAACTCAACCCAAAAAGGGGAAGGAAGTAGACTCGTCCAGGCACAAGGAGCTGGAAATGGTGAGAAGATGAAATTCCTGTCGAGTCTTCACTACCTATATCTTGAGAGTAGACTCATCCAACCACGAGAAGCTAGATACGGAAAGCATGGGGCATACCCCGCGTGTCTTCGCCACTCTTGGAAGGAGATTAACCAAACCCAAGAAGTGGGTACTAGAACAAGGTATATACATATCCTTATGCTCAATCAAGAAGCCCAAACATCGCCGTAAGGGGATCTTCATCCCGTAGCTCAGCCCAAGAAAAGAGTAGCCAATAGTCCCAGAAGTAACACCATCGATGCCCATCATCCCGTACGCCTGCCCTGAACTACAAGTGAAGGTCTTAAACCACCACACCTCGACATTATCTGCTTTGGGCGGCACTGACTCACCCGCACGGTTTTAGGTCGCGTCACAAGGACGTGTCTCAGTGGGGGAAAAGCTCCTCGTACTTGAGAGTTCGGGGGGAATGTCAAAACACGCCACATCACTGCCCTGCAGTCGATAGGTCTTCTCAAAGTCAATGTCATTCCATCACCGACCCGTACAACCAAGGGTCCCAATTCGGTGGTCACGGAGGAAAGCTACAGACTAGCCTAGTAGTAAGGACTGAGTTTGGAATGCCAATCGGTGTCCCACTGCCCCGCCCTACTAGAGGGTAGACCTGGAATACGTCGACCGGCGACCCACTGCCCAGCCTTGCTGGAGGGTAAACCTGGAACTAGACGACGGGCGACCCACTGCCCAGCCCTTCCGAAGGGTAGACCCTAAGAGGTCGTCAGGTGACCCACTTCCCAGTCTCTGGTGGAGGGTAGACCCTAAGTGCGTCGGGTGACCCACTGCCCAGTCTCTGCTGGAGGGTAGACCTTAAGAGCGTCGGGTGACCCACTGCCTAGTCTCTGCTGGAGGGTAGACTCTAAAAGTGTCGAGTGACCCACTGCCCAGTCTCTGCTAGAGGGTAGACCCTAAGAGTCAGTGAGGAACCCACTTCCCAGCCCCGCTGGAGGGTAAACCCAAAGAAGTCAATGAGTAACCCACTGCCCAGCCTCACTGGAGGGTAAAACTCAGAACTGCTCTGGCCATCTCTACTGGAGGGTACACCACTGGCCAACCGAACACGGAGTGGGTATCGCGCAACCACCCAACTCCAGAACAACTCTCCCAAAAGAGGTTCAGTGCCTGTTCCATCACGGGGTGCCACTATCACCGCTACTGGCCGATCCATCGAGAACAAAACTAGGGGGAGACCACTCAACCCTGATGGTCAAACAAACGAGCACAGATCCAGGGGAAAAAGCTCCACCATGCTGGTCAAACAAACGACCACAGAGGGACCCTCTACATCGCGAGAGGACAAAGTACGCAAAGCAGAACATGGCATGCACATGGGTCCCACACGACGTGTGGCCCCAAGTCAACCCCAACCAAGCAGAAAAACATTCTCAGGTACAAACCATACGTACCTCCAAGCGCTCTCATACACTCCCAGAGTATACCACATCTCCAGCCCTAAGGCTATTGTGGACATGGAACCCAGCGTCAACGTAAACGCGTGACGTAACAACTCTACCTCAAATGCCTAGGCATGGCCAACCACATCTTGTGAATCATTTATATCACTCTCCCAAGAGTGCGCGATAACACGCCAAGGGTCCGTTATAAAAAAGGTAGGACGAACCACCACTAGAGAACCTTCCATGCTTCCACATTTAATAATATTGCGCAAGAGGCTCTGCACAACCAAACGGATCGCACCGTTGAAAACCTCGTGAAAAAACACGCGAGTTAGACTACTTACTCGCCTCCAACAGATATCCGACAGAAAATTCAACAACACCGCCTCAGGCCCGAACGACGCCCCGTGATCCCGAGCCTCAGCCCCGAAAACAGTCGGGTACATCGCACCAATGCAATCCCCTCGAGAAAACACATCAAAAGCACTACTCACTTGAGTGCAACGGATATCCGGAGAAAAAGATATGTTCCGGCTCACCGCACACGAGCGGTGCCACGTGGGACCCACATATCTGTCCTAAAACTCAATGAACGGATCTCACTGTTGCTATCCTCTCGAAAAACCACACAAGATGGACTACTCACTTGTCCAAAACGGTCGCCCGGTGATAAAGATGGAAAATCACCGTCGACGCCCAAACGACCCTCATGGGCCCCACACCATCATGCCGAATTACGGCGGGCAGATTTCACCATCGCAATCCCCTCGGAAAAACAACCATAATCGACTGCTCGCACGCCCCGAACGGACGTCCGAGGAAAAAGTCGCTAAAAGCTGCACGCAGTTCAAAAGACGGGTTGTGGTCCCCACGCCTCATCTCCGGCTTCAATTCCCGGAACCACCCTGGAAACCTCCGCCTCGACTCCAGGGTTCCAACACCGCTGATGGCGCTCAAAACGGACGCCAAACGTGTTCGTGCCGCCCAAGACAAGTTCCCCCGGAAAATGACAACCCACTTAAAGACGCATCGCGCCTCCGGGTCCCTCGTTTCGGGAATTAAAAATTCCCCAAACCATCTCAAAAAGACCGCCTCGCTGTTAGGTCCACTCCGCCGCATACGGCACTTAAAACGTAGGTCCATAGAGAAAGCTATTGGCGTCGTAAATTCAAAGGGGGGGCACTCCCTTGGGCCGGACCGGCCCGGTCCGGCCGGTCCGCCCTCATCCGGCCCGCGGCCCGGCCGCGGGTCCGGTTCAGTCTGTCGCAGCCAGCTGGCCACGGTCCGCCGCCACCAACCGGCCTTGACGGCCGGTATATCTTTTCCGTAGTGACCCGCATCATGCGTGTCGCGGTCGCACCGCACGGGCTCGCGCGCCTCGCGGCCCCCCCTCCCTCTTCGCGCTACGCCGGCGCCGCCCGAGACCCCGCCTCGCCGCCATCCGCAGCCACCTCCGCCGCGCTGCCCCACTGCCGAGATGCACCCACTGCCTGGAGCCGCTCCGCCGCCGGCTTCCTGAAGCTCGAACCACCTCCGGGATGCCGCTCCACCGCGCTGGTTCGCCGGACCGCCACGATACCTCGCCGGAACGCCCCAAAAACCACCGGAAAACAGCCTTAAACCCACAATCTTCGGCGAATGATTGCGGGGTCCCCGGAACACGGATTTACAAACCGAAACAAGCGATGGAAAGAGCAAAAATTCTACTAAACATTCATGTGGTTCGTTCGAAAATCAAACAAGAATTCGATGCTAGAATTTGGATTTAGAGGAGGTTTGGGAATAAAAACTCAACAAAAGAAAACCTCCTACCTCTTGGGACTAAGCCCGTCGCTTCGCCGTCAACCCGCCGGGGTGGCCGCGCCTCGCCGGACTGATTCGCCGGAGTCTCCTCGCCGGAGATGGAGGAGGATATGGGAGAGTCTTTCCAGGTGAGGGGGAAATGAGGGAGAAGAGAGGGGGGGTTTAGGTTAATTAAATAAATTGATTAACTTAAACACCCTCCCGCGACCTCGTACCTGAACTCCCGACGGGGTCGGGATTTAGTCTCCCCTGGGCTAAGAACCACGGTCTGAGCGCAATGGCGGTCTCAAAATTTTATTCCAAGACCCCGTTCAAAAGTTATTAATCTTAGCGCCTGAGGTCTCCAAATTACGAAAACACCCCTGGGGCCATTTTTCACAGACGGGTTGTGCCCGCAAAACTTACACCCCTCCTAGGGTAAACGACATGCTCCGAACTAAACAGTTCCCTCGGTTTTCCAATCTGAGCCACCGTTTAAGAGATAACTGCGTTTCACCATTAAATGAATAAATTAATTAATTAATTTATCTGTTTAACGTTCCGAAAGCGAGCGAGGGGTCCAAACATCTCGCGCCGACATGTTTTATGTCGTTCCTAGGGTAAACACCCCATTTCTGACCCATCCGTACACTCAAATCCCTGATCCAGTGCACCGTTTAGGATTTATCCCATTTATTTGTCATTTCCAGTGTGAACGCACTGAAAACTCAATTCCGGCCACACCGGGGCTCGGAATCGCACGCCGTCTGAAGGCGCTGCTCTGGAATATCATAAAGAATATTACAAAGTCTTTCATAGAAAAATCCGGGTTCTCACATAATTCCCTCTTTCAAGATTTTCGTCCCCGAAAAGAAAAACTAGGGAGAAACACAGGGTACTAAGCCCACACCTGGCTTTCCCATACCGAGAAGAACCCACGCACAGCTCTGCGTCACCGCACACAAACCAAAGGATTGATCTGTTCACACGAGGTCGGACCTTTCTAATGTCGTTCACCCACTCCATCCCTTTGGGTTTGGGCAAGGCGGTAGGGAACCTCACCATCCCTTTGCATGGTCTCAAATGGCCTGAAGGCTCTCGGGGATATATCACCTCCCCGGTCAAACCTCTACGTCGCACGCTGCGATAGGAATCACCACTTGGGCATGGGACAAGGCCCGGTGATTCCCTCCTTTAGAATATCCATATGGTGAAGCACCCAAGGATATCTGGTCACGCAAGATTTCACAGTCGATTTCTCTCAACCAAGACTCTCTTACACGCTCGGAAGCGAAGGAGTCAACACCATCGACTAAAGGAAAAGGTCTCACGCCTTTTTCCTTACCAACACAGAGTTACACCCGACGCCCTGCATCACCCTAGTAACACCTCAAACAAGGATCAGGGAGAAAATCCTTTCACACGCAGAGCCTAACAATTCTACTGCAAGAAGTAGAAGAGTCGCAAGGGGTACCTCTCACCATCCCATGCTTTGTAGGATCGTAGACATCCAAGGCTCGCTGCTGTTCGCGGTCCCAACTGTCAGCTGTCAGAGCCTGACGTGGACCACCTAGTGGTGACGGGAAGATCTCGTAAAACCGTCCCCCACCACCATCTCCTCCCGCTCCTCTACTAGCACCACCTCGCTGGGCACTACTCCGATCATGACGCTACCTCCATCGTGATGGTGCACCTGCTGCCTGCCCGAGGCTCTTCGCATGCCTGGTCGGGCAGTCCCGTGCCAAGTGACCTTGCCCGTCACAAGCATAGCACAGACTCTCTCTGGGCTGCACTGGTGCCCTCCTGCTCCACTGTGGTGTACAACCACGCCCTTGAGTCTGGTCATCAGGAAGCCACCTACGTCGGGGTTCTATCATTCGGCGCCTGCTAGCTACGGCAGAAGTCTCAGCTCTATCATGCCCACAGCCACTACCAACCGCAAGACATGATAGGAAGCTCTCTGTCACCAGCGCCTGCTCTAGCACCCCGGCATATGTGGAAATGCCCAAGGGTACTATGACAGAACGAATCTCTCGGCGGAGACCCTGATCAAACTTCCGTGCTCAGAGGTTGTCGTCATGGACCAAGTCCGGGAAAAAGTGTGCACGGTCTGCGAAACTAGCCGCGTACTCGTCCACCATCATCCCTCTCTGCTAAAACTATAGGAGCTCCTGAATCCGAACGGAGCGCAAGTAGGAGGGGAAAAACTCCTCACGAAACAAAAAACTGGAATTCATCCCACGAAAGCGATGACTCGTCAAGAAACTGAGTCACCAGACTCCACCAATGCCAAGCTGCTCCATGAAAAAAAAGGTGGCTTCCAAAGCCACTCTCTGATCTGTCGGCGTCTGCACAAGCCTGAAAAGGCGAAAGACTGCCTCCAGCCAAACCTCTGCTGTCTGAGGGTGTGGCGCACCACTGAACCTCAGCAGTCTCTGTTGCTGGAACTCACGGAGCGTGCTCAACCTGAGCTCAAGCTCAGCCTGCTCTGCTGAAACTTCATGCTGCTCAACAGGTGGGGGGGTGCTGTTACCGGCCCACCCGGAGAAAGGGTCTCACATGATGGGTCCTATACTGTGGCCTCGTAGCTCATAGGGTCATCGTCACGCACCAAAGCTGGTATCTGGGCTAGCTTTCTTCACGGAGACATCCTGAATATTATCAAGGAGTGCCGCGGTTAGATGAGCATACATGTATATACCAATAACAACAACGATGGGGAGCTAACTCAAGAAGGACAGTCAAGACTCGGTCCTATGTGATGCACAAACAAATTTTCCCTGCAACAAGTGTCTCAGCATGCCGAGTCGACAAGCAGTTTATCAAGGTCCTGGTGAATGGATACGTCGGCCACCGCACCCTCATGGGACTCCCTGGCCTGAGAGCCACTCTCGATACACATTAACACTATTGCCCTATATCCCAACCAATTACTTTTTAGGGACGTCCACACAAGACCCCAAGGAACGAACTAGATCTGATACCACTTTGTCACGACCCGACCCTACTCGGGCTCGAGCCGCAACTACCCCAAGCCCGCCTCTATAGGCCAGGGGCTGGCGACCAGCACCGAAGGCACAATAACTCGGGGAGGCCTTTACCTAAGTACCTGTACACACACACACAACACACTCAATGAAAAAGTGAAGAGTAAAAAAGGAAAAACAAAGGGAAACTGCTATAAATATACCACAAATGTGCATCGACCTCTAAAAAGTACAAAGTACAGTGCTAAAAAGGAAAAAGGGGAAAAACACGTGCCCAACCAGAAAAGGTGCCACAACCCGGAAACAGGTAAACAAAAAGGAAACAGCTGACGGGTCTCCCACCTGGAACCCGGCCATGACCACCGTACGCGGTCCAAGCTCCCAAGCTCCTACGCTCTAATGAAGTCACGCTCCACCTGTCTATCATCTTCAAGGGCACACCAAGTGCGGGCAAAGCCCAAGTAGGGGTGAGTATAAAAATACTCATTAGGATACCCTGAAGGCTCGAGGGAGAAAAAAAAGGAGGTACCGAAGGGTGATCAGTAGAGCGAACAGGGGAAAGCAAAGGGAGTACAACAGAAAGTGCAGTAAAGAGTCCAGCTCAACCCAACAAGAGGAAGGAAGTAGACTCATCCAGGCACACGGAGTTGGAAACGGTGAGAAGATGAACTTCCCGTCGAGTCTTTTCTACCTATAGCAGGAGAGTATACTCATCCAACCATGAGAATCTAGACACAGAAAGCACGTGGCATACCCCACGCGTCTTCGCCTCTCCTAGAAGGAGAGTAACCAAACCCAAGAAGTGGGTACTAGAACAAGGTATATACATATCCTTACGCTCAATCAAGAAGCCTAAACAATGTTGTAAGAGGATCTCCATCCCATAGCTCAGCCTAAGAAAAGAGTATCCAACAGTCCCAGAAGTAACACCATCGATGCCCAGCATCCCGCATGTCTGCCCCAAACTACAAGTGAAGGTCTTAAACCACAACACCTTGACACTATCCACTTTGGGTGGCACTGACTTGCCCGCACGGTTTTAGGTCGCGTCACAAGGACGCATCTCGGTGGGGGAAAAGCTCCTCGTACTTGAGAGTTATGGGGGAACATCAAACCACACCACATCACTTCCCTGCAGTCAAGAGGTCTTCTCAAAGTCAAAGTCGTTCCATCACCGACCCGTACAACCAAGGGTCCCACTCCGGTGGTCACGGAGGAAAGCCACAGACTAGCCTAGTAGTAAGGACTGAGTCTGGAATGCCAAACAGTGTCCCACTGCCCAGCCCTGCTGGAGGGTAATTCATAATATGATATTGGGTGACCCACTGCCCAGCCCTGCTGGAGGGTAAACCATAATACATGATCAGGTGACCCACTGCCCAGCCCCGCTGGAGGGTAAACCATAATACATCATCAGGCGACCCACTACCCAGCCCTACTGGAGGGTAGACCTAGAATAAGTCAACAGGTGACCCACTGCCCAGCCTTGCTGGAGGGTAGACCTGAAACTAGATGACGGGCGACCCACTGCCCATCCCTACCGGAGGGTAGACACTAAGAGGTCGTCGGGTGACCCATTGCCTAGTCTCTACTGGAGGGTAGACCCTAAGGTCGTCGGGTGACCCACTGCCCAGTATCTGTTGGAGGGTAGACCCTAAGAGCGTCGGGTGACCCACTGCCCAGTCTCTGCTGGAGGGTAGACCCTAAAAGCATCAGGTGACCCACTGCCCAGTCTCTGCTGGAGGGTAGACCCTAAGAGTCAGTGAGCAACCCACTGCCCAGCCCCGCTGGAGGGTAAACCCGAAGAAGTCGATGAGTAACCCACTGCCCAGCCTCGCTAGAGGGTAAAACTCAGAACTGCTCTAGCCATCTCTACTGGATGGTACACCATTGGCCAACCAAACACGGAGTGGTTATCGCGCAACCACCGAACTCCAGAACAACTCTCCCAAAAGAGGTTCAGCACCTGTTCCATCACGGGTTGCCACTAGCACCTCTACTGGCCGATCCATCGAGAACGAAACCAGGGGGAGACCACTCAACCCTACTGGTCAAACAAATGATCACAAAGCCAGGGGAAAAAGCTCCACCCTGCTGGTCAAACAAACGAGCACAGAGGGACCCTCTACGTCGCGAGAGGTCAAAGTACAAAAAGCAGAACACGACACACACATGGGGCCCACACGACGTGTGGCCCCAAGTCAACCCCAACCAAGCGCACGAACATTCTCAGGCACAAACCACACATACCTCCAAGCACTCTCGTATACTCCCAGAGTATACCATGTCTCCAGCCCTAAGGCTATCATGGACACGGCACCCAGCATCATATCAAAGGCATGACGTAACAACTCCAACTCAAAGCCCCAGGCATGGCCAACCACATATTTTGAATCATTTATATCACTCTCCCATGAGTGCGCGATCACACGCCAAGGGTCTGCTACAAACAAGGTAGGACGAACCACCACTGGAGCACCTTCTATGCTTCCACATTTAATAAGATCATGCAAGAGGCTCCGCACAACCAAAAGGATCGTACCATTCAAACCCTCACGGAAAAACACGTGAGTTAGACTACTTACTCACCTCCAACGGATATCCGACGGAAAAGTCGCCAACATCGCCTCATGCCCGAACGGCGCCCCGTGATCCCGAGCCTCGGCCCCGAAAACAGTCAGGCGCATCACACCAATGCGATCCCCTCGGGAAAACACGTCAAAAGAACTACTCACTTGAGTGCAACGGATATCCGGAGAAAAAGATACGTTCCGGCGCACCGTACACGAGCAGTGCCACGTGGGACTCGCATCCCAGTCCCGAAACTCAATGAACGGATCGCACCGTTGCTATCCTCTCGAAAAAGCACACAAGATGGACTACTCACTTGTCCAAAATGGTCGCCCGGTGATAAAGATGGAAAATCATCATCGACGCCCAAATGGCCCTCGTGGTCCCTACACAATCGTGCCGAATTAGGGCGGACGGATTGCCCCATCGCAATCCCCTCAGAAAAACATCCAGAATCGACTGCTCACATGCCCCGAACAGACGTCCGAGGAAAAAGTCGCTAAAAGCTGCACGTAGCTCAAATGATGGGCAGTGGGCCCCACGACTCAACTCTGGATTCAACGCCCGGAACAACCCTGGAAACCTCCGCCTCGATTCCAGGGTTCCAACGCTGCTGACGACGCTCAAAACGGATGTTGGACGCATCCGCGCCGCCCAAGACAAGTTCCCCTGGAAAACGACAACCCACTTAAAGACGCGTCGCGCCTCCGAGGACCCTCATTTCGGGAATTAAAAATTCCCAAAACCATCTCAAAAATACCACCTCGCTGTTAGGTCCACGTCGCCGTAGACGGTACTTAAAACGGAAGCCCGTAGCGAAAGCTACGGGCGTCGGAAATTCAAAGGGGGGGCACTCCCCTGGGCCAGACCGGCCCGGCCGCGGGGCCGGTTCAGTCCGCCGCGGCCCACCACCACCAACCGGACTTGACGGCCGGTCTCTCTTTTCCACTGCGACCCACATTACGCGGGTCGCGGTAGCACCACACGGGGCCGCGCGCCTCGTGGTCCCCCTCCCTCTTCGCGCTACGCCAGCGCCGCCCGACACCCCACCTCGCCGCCGTCCGCAACCACCTCCACCGCATTGCCACACTGCCGAGATGCGCCCATCGCCTGGAGCTGCTCCTCCGCCGGCCGCTTGAAGCCCGGACCACCGCCGGGATGCCGCTCCACCGTGCTGGTTCGTCGGACCGCTGCGATACCTCTCCGGAACGCCCCAAAAACCACCGGAAATCAGCCTTAAACCCGCAATCTTTGGCGAATGATTGTGGGGTCCCCGGAACTCGGATTTACAAACCGAAACAAGCGATGGAAAGAGAAAAAACTCTACTACGCATTCATGTGGTTCGTTCGAAAATCAAACAACTATTCGATTCTAAAATTTGGATTCAAAGAGGTTTGGGAATAAAAAAGCAACAAAAGAAAACCTCCTACCTCTTGGGACTAAGCCTGTCGCTTCACCATCAACCCGCCAGGGTGGCCGCGCCTCGCCGGAACACTTCGCCGGAGTCGCCTCGCTGGAGATGGAGGAGGATAGGGGAGAGGCTTTCTATGGGAGGGGGAAATGAGGGAGAAGAGAGGGGGGTTTAGGTTAATTAAATAAATTAATTAACTTAAACACCCTCCCGCGGCCCCATACCCGAACTCCCAATGGGGTCGGGATTTAGACTCCCCTAGGCTAATAACCATTCCCTGAGCGCAACGGAGGTCTCGGAATTTTATTCTGAGACCCCATTCAAAAGTTATTAAACTTAGCGCTCGAGGCCACCAAATTACAAAAACGCCCATGGGGCCATTTTTCACAGACGGGTCGCGCCTGCAAAACTTACATTCCTCCTAAGGTAAATGGCATGCTCCGAACTCAACGGTGCCCTCGGTTTTCCAATCCGAGCCACCGATTAATATATAACTGCGTTTCAACCTTAAATGAATAAATTAATTAATTAATTAATCTGTTTAACGTTCCGAAAGAGAGCGAGGGGTCCAAACATCTCGCACCGACATGTTTTATGTCGTTTCTAGGGTAAACACCCCATTCCGGACCCATCTGTACACTCGAATCCCTGATCCGGTGCACCATTTAGGAGTTATCCCATTTATTTGGCGTTTCCAGTGTGAACACACTGAAAACTCAATTCTGGCCACACCGGGGCTCAGAATCGCACACCGTCTGAAGGCGCTGCTCTGGAATATCATCAAGAATATTCCAAAGTCTTTCACAGAAAAAATCGGGTTCTTAAATGCAATCATCAATCTCAAAACACTAAAATTTTAATAAATGGTTTTTCCCAAGATTATAGTGCTTCCCACCATAATACTCTACTAAAAAGAGTCCAATTCCATCAAATATTGCTCCTCACCATTAGAAACTTCTATAGAAAACACACTTTAAGTGGTCATTTAGTGACCCTAACTTTTTATACGTAGATATCACATCTTAATTGATTAATATTCATTACATAACAAAACATCCCACATAAAAATAATTTATGTCTAATGAATTTGGAAACATATATACACAAACATATAGTTCATAATTGAACTAAATCATCTCCCACTATGTTCTTTATAATTATCACCCTCCTTAGACATATCATACATAATACCTTTCTTCAAAACCAAGGGAAAGAAAACATAATAAAGGGAGAGAATATATGATTTTTAACGGTAAAAAAGGGATATATTGATTATTACATAAGGATAACATGGGAATAAGGGTATGATAACATGAGTTTAGCATTTAAAAATTAATCCCTATATATGAAATATCATAATATTGAGTTATGGAATAAATTTTGGAAGTTCATAAGACATGAATCATAATGCAATCAAAGAACATGATACATGAGAGAATAACATTGGAATAACACTTATATTTGTTTCATACACATAATAATAGAAAATAAATTCATTAATAGTCAAGGATCATTACCAAAAATACCATAGTGGAACGGTTTCACTCCCCAAACCATCATAAGAGTCAATGTTTACACTCAATACTATCATAGTGGAAAAAACTACCTTACTAAACTAGGTATAATCCCCACTAAAGTCCTATTTATCTCATTATATATCCATATTTACCCAAATAATTAGAGGGATATATAATTTTGGTCCCACATTCACATAATTAAAATCATATAGATTTATACCCAAAGATTATAAAATTTTCATTATTCCATAACCCATGAAAAGGAATGGTTTTTATTATAATTTTTTCATCATAATCATAAACAATCCATGTAAGTAATAAAAAAAATTAATTGGATCATATCCCCAGTAAATATTATGTTACATTAAAAAATTACGTATAATATGGAAAAATTATTTTAAAAGATCACTTGGAAAATATCTGGAGGAAAATATCCTTTTCATTTTAAAATAACTTATTTAAAATAAAAATATTTCCCAAATATTATGGAAAACATTTTATTTGAAAATAACCTTTAAAACTTGTAAAGGGAGATTCAAAACATTAAGTTTTCATGATGTAAGAAAATTTTGTTCATGTTATATATGTCAGAAGAAAACATTTCTTTCATACTTTTATAAAAAGAAAAAATGTAACTCATTTGATAAATGATAAGAAGATTACTTTAAAAGAAATTTTAAAATTTTAATTATGGGTAAAAATTTAATTTAAATAATCATTATAGAATAGTAAAAATATTTATAAAAACATTTTTAGAAATCATTGATAAGGAATAGAAAGTATTTTTGACTGAAGAGAGAAATGAATTTGGTTTTCCTTAAAAAATATTCTTTAGGAATTTTGAGTAAATAAATAGAGGAACATAAAATAAAAACATGTAATTTCTGAAGATCCCATGTTGTTTATTTAATTTGAAAAAAAATCAATAATTTGAGAAGATAAAAATTCAATGAGTTATTAATTATGATGATTCATGTGATGTTCTTAATACCAAAGCTTTATGTGTGTGAGGGCATGTTGTGTACAAACTATAGAAGAATTGTTTGAGTGGATTAGTGTTGAGTATCAAAGAATTTGATAACTCTGTTTGAGAGATTAGAACAAAAATTTGACCTCCCACACCAGCTAGCCAAGGAGGACCATAGTCACTGCTTATGTGGGCAGTAAACTCCATAGCCAACCAGCATGGGCGGTAAGTGGTGTGCATATGCATAGCATGCCTAATGATAGGAACAAGGTAGAATATCTGAGCCACTGTCTGGGGTGGAACAACTATGAAGGGTGCCAACATGGGTTGGTTCCAATGAGTGATCTATATTGGACCTCATGATCACAACTGGATACTCCTAGTCACACATTTTTATGAAATATATCATGTGATTGAATAAGGTTTTGATGTGGGAATCGGATTCTACAGACATTATTCATCCACCATAAAAAATACAGAAATAACTAGCATAACTAAATCAGATCAACCTCAACAATCTGATCTTCCCCGAGCATCATCTAACTCCTTCGATCGAAGGATTATTCATGCATCATGAGTTCTTCGTGCATCAGCATATGATTTTTTTGAGATGAGGCTTTCGAGGACTATTTTATTGTACTGATGATTTTTATATGATTGATATATCATGTAACTTTGTTTTCATGATTTAATTAATATAAGAACAAGAAAATATTTTGTGAATATAAAATTATGTTTTTGGTTATGGAGATTCTCGTAATCATGAAGCACAAGATGAGTAATTATGTAATGGAAATAATTTAGTTCACATCTGTTTATTTGATGAATATTTTTCTATAAAAACCCCCCCTATGTGCACTAATTTTTAGTATAAATCCAATGCATTAGAGGATTGAAGTGATTTGTCTTAATTAAGAGATTTCAGGTGCTTTTTCTACACTTTCACAATATTATAATGGTGTTTTGAGTTCCGAAAAACAGTGTATATTTATCCCATTATGTTTCATGAAGAAAATGTGAGTTTTATAAGCTTTCAAGATTCATCAGAAAGAATAACCCACACTTGTTTTTCTTGTGAGATGTGGTTTGAGAAACTACTAGATAGTGTCACCTATACTGTACTATGTGAAGGAGAAGAGGTATATATCATTAAAGAGAATAGATCATAAATATTATTTGAACAAAAAATATTAAGTAACCATATAGTTTTCATATGTGAAGGCTTTCATGAGTAAGTTCACACAAGTAGTGAGTTCTTGGGAAGTAGTTGATACGCGAAGTACAGTGGCATCATGCAATAAAATTTGTGCAAAGGAATGGAGAGGTTTTATGAATTATGTTCATGATATATGTAATATACAGGCATAATAATATTGTTCATATAAAATGGAATACTCGTGAGGTGTTCTAATTTGTAAAGAACCAGTGAATGAGATTGTTAATAAAATCACTACAAGTATAGGTAGTGTGTTTCTTTTCATGCACGTCAAATAATGTAAGCATAAAATGATAATCCCATGCATTGTATTTTATACATGCATGAAGTTTTAAAAGTGAACATGTAGTATATATTTCATGATTAGTGTGCAATAGGTTCATAATGAGACCAAGGAATTTTTTAAATATACATTTATTACCAAAGTTTTTAGTATTTAGGGAGGTTGGGTCTTCCATAGATGAAATAATATTTGCCCAAGCATTATTCTACTAAGGAATCTGACCATCTACAGGTGATCAGAATTATTGAGCAAGACCAAAAACTTTGAAAAGGTTCATGAATTGAACATGATCCAGTATGATCCAGAAATCTCATGGGAAAAGATCAAGAGATCATCCTATAAGTGGATAAAATCTTTTAAATAAGAATGATCTTCTGACTAGGGGTCTCACCAGTTGTTGAAGAGGATCGATAGATAGGGGGTCTAACTAATCAAATAGTTGGGGTGTCTAACCAACCAAGGCTAAAGAGTTGGATCACTATGGGTTATAACTAGGATCAACTTGAGGATTGACTACTAGGGTGTATAAATAGTTTCTTCCTGAAAAATTTTGATTTATAATAAGATTATAGTGGAGAATTAATTTTTGGGGGTCTAACCAACATGTAAAGGATTAGGTCATAGTATCAAACCTTGTAAAAATATTGTGTGTTAAGTTTCATTCACTTTTTTCATTAGATACATGATCATTTCTTCTTAATAGGTGATATATATTTGAATTAAAAGGAAAAAAGAAATTCAATAAAATAAGTCCCACCTGATTCACCCCCCCCCCTTAGTGTGACTACATGATCCATTAGACACTTCAATTGGTATCAGAGCAAAGTCCACCTCTCGTTAAATCTACTTAACTTATACATTTATTTATACTGAAAGTATATGAAGTTCATATTTGAGTTTGAAGAAAATTAAAAATTAATTTAGATATAAAATCTTATCCCTAATCATAATGTTATAAATGTTGAAGGTTCGGCCAAGATTTGTAAAAATAGAAAGAAATTTTTTTCAAAGAAGATGAAGAAGAATAAAAATATAAATTAAGATCAATATCTAGCTGAATACACTGAGAGAATAAATTTTTCAGTGAAATAAGTTGATTATAATTTTGATGAATCAAATTATAGATGTGATAAAGATATGTTCAATTCCCAAATTATAGAGAATATGAATAAAGTTCCTATATAAGTGCTTACATGTATTATCATAGTTTTTAAGGTACTTAGGGATGAAGAATTATAGCTGGAAGAAGAGGCAAATTCTATGGAAGAATATTTTCTTAAAACAATAATATCCAACACTCTCACAAAAATTTTAAAAACAAAGAAAGAAATAATATATCTTGGAAAATAAAGATGTGGTGGAGATATTTAAGGGTTGAAATGTCATATTTGTGAGAAATATTTTTTTGAAATGGTATTTAAAGAAGTTGTCCATGCACTATAAAAGTTTAATAATACATATATTAATGTTAAAGATTCTCACATGGATGTTAAAGTAGATATAATCAATGATCTTGATAGTTTGTTACTAAAAGAAAATTAGATGCATGAAGATAATAATTAGAAGATAAATATTTTTTGGGAAGAAATCACTAAATTAGTTGATGATGAGAAGATTGATCTTGAATTAAAATGAATTGAATTGAAATAAATTTGAGTAATATGGAATAGATAAAAGATGATACTTCTAAAGTTGTTGAGAAAAAAGTACTACCAAGGGTTCATCAGTTAAGAGTATATTTCTAAAAATACTAAATCTAGTGGTGATAATAGATTGATTTTATCTAAGGATAAATATACTTCATGATCATTAAATAAAGTAACCCTTTGTCCTGATAAATTTGTGTTTTCTAATTCTGTTTTCATGACCAATGCATATAAACTTTAAAATCTTGACAAACATGTCTTAAGAAATATTATTAGGAATCCATTAAATCTTTAAAGATGGATTTAAAGAATTGTAGACATTATTGTTACCAAAATAAATCACAGAAGAACAAATTTTATAATCAAAAGTATAAAAATTTTAAAGATAGTAATAATGTGTCATTGAAGAATAAATTATGATTTTTTATCTACTTTTGGTGTGGTTGGATGTTTGGGAATCAAAAAATAAATTTTTCGAATAATAAGTCATTGTATAAAAATTACATAATGCCTGCATTTAGGGGAGGAAGGCTAAAGAAAAGAGGAAACCAACACAATATAAGAAGAACTCATAGAAATGGAATTAATATATCAAGAACAGATATGATTACATTGGAAATTATGGTGATAATTTCCATAGAAGTGGTCATTATATTGATGAATGCTTGTATGTACCAATCATGCACAAATAATTTTTTGATATAAATATAATACCATAAAAATAAGTGAAGCATGTAAAAAAATATAATGAGAGGTCAGCCTTGGGATGTGAATAAAAGAAGAAGGTTGTTAAAAAACATCTCCAAATATGTCTGTGAAGGATGATGTGAATATTGTCACACCAAAGAGAATATAATTTTATTATGTTAGGAAAGGTCATGTCATGGACCATTATGATTTGTCCATGAACATTCATACTAAAAAATGAAAAATTGATTCAAATAAAGAATCTATATATAAGAGAAAAAACATTTTTTATTTGGTGAATCACATATCTTATGTAGAATCTAAAAATTTACCTAAAAATGATAACTTAATAAATGGTGTTGTCTTATGTTAAAGGTGTAATATTTCTGGACATTTGGGTAAAAAATGGTTGACATGTTTTCTTGGAAGAATAATAATTCTTGAAGAAGGGAAGAAAAGAACATGTTACTTCTTATGCTAAAAATATTGTTGGGAAAAAGGATTTTACACATAAAGTGAAGACTGGGCATGTTCCTAAACAATGAATGATCATATGCCTAGAATAGTAGAAAGAGAAAGAAATGATGGAGTAGGAAAAGAAAACCAAAACAAATTTTCTAGAAAATGTGAAGAACCCTCTTTCATCTAACAAGATAGATGGGTTGAGAAGTAACTCTCATCCATTTTTCTCTAACTGAGGAGCAATGAAGAACCACCTTATTACCATTTATATATAGTGTTTTTTTGTAGGGAATTAAAGGTGAATCATATATTCAGATGGAGACATGAATTTGATAAAATATATGAACATATTATAGCTAAGAAGTTATCCATCATAGAATACTTTTGGTATAATGTTGTCTCTTTTCAACATTTCAAAAAATATCAGAATATTTTTGGATTTTATTTTTGATGAAATCCAATCACGATGAAGAAGATATTGAGTGAATCTATAGAAATCACATAAGAGAAACCACCAGATATATCCAAATTAGTTTAAATCTAATGAATAGTTAAATTTTTGGTGAGGTATGCATTTAATAATTCTAGATGTTAAAAATATAGTGATTGAATTTTTTTCATCATTGAAGTATGTTTATTACACTCTTATTTTCATGATGAAAATTTAATTATAAAAGGGAGAGATTTTTACTTGATGAAAAACATGAAAGGAAATTTGGATGGGTAAATACATTCTTTCACTTGAATGTTTTCAATATATTTAATATGATGTATGCAGTAGATTAATTGAGAATATATAAATTCAATGGGTTCTTAATTATTACAATTGATGTGTTGTTATTAATGTAAAATATTTTTTTCAATGAGAACATATTTTATAAAAAATATATAATAAAGGGTTGAGTGGATTGGTGGTGGGTATCGAAGAATTGGATAGCTCTATTTGAGAGAGCAGACCAAAAAAATTTACCTCCCACACCAGCCAGCTAAAGAGGACCACAACTATTACTTAGGTGGATAGTCAACTCCCTAGCCAGCTAGCATATCCGGAAAATGATGCATGTGTGTGTGAATAGCCTTCCTAGATATAGGCACATAGGAGTATATTTTAGCCACTATGATAGGTGGAATTTGAGTGTAGGGTTCTGCTACTAAGCGGTTCAAGTAAGTGGTCAAGAGTAGACCCCATACTCGCAATTGGTCGCTCCCTGTCACACGTTGTTATAAAAGGGATCATCTGACTGAATGATGTTTCAATGTAATTATTTGATCATATCTACCCAGACCGTTTGATCTTCACCAAGCATAATCTCCCTCCTTCAATTGAAGTCTTCTACGTGCGTTGTGAGTTCTTCGTAAAGTGTCATATGATGCTTTGAGATGAGGATTTTTAGCACCATTTGAAATTTTTTATTATTTTTATATAATAAATATATCATGAAACATTTTTTTTAATAATTTAATGAAGATGAAAATGAGGAAATATAGTGTGATGTAAAAATGATGTTTGCGGTGATGGGGACTCTCATAATCGTGCAGTGAAAGCTGAGGTATTTCATGCTTGAAGTAAGTCATTGTGCATGAGTTGAATCATTAAATTTTTTCCTATAAATAACCTCTATGTGTGCTCATTTATAGTATGAATCCAAAACATATCTGAGATAGTTTCTGAGGGAAATGCAGAGTCTTGTAGTGCTCTTTATTAATGAAGAGATTCTATGCACTTGTGCTATGTTTTTCAAAGCCTTCACAGTCGCATGATGGTGTTTAGAGTTCCGTGAACCAGTGTAAATTTGTCCCAAAATATTTCATTATGAGTATTTTATTTCCATGATCTTTTAAGATTTGTGAGAAAGAAGAACTCGTGATTTTCCTTCTTGTGATAGAAAGTTTGAGAAACTATGAGATAATGTCACCTACACTATACTACATGAAGGATAAGTGGGATATATCGTACAAGAGAATATTTCATAAATATTATTTTAATGAAGAAATATTTAAAATTTATATGGTTTTCATGTTTGAATTCTTTCATGAATAAGTTCACACATGTAGTGAGTTCTTGTGAAGGAGGTATTACATGAAATATAATGGAATCACAAAATAAAAGTTGTGTAAAGGAATAGTGAGTTTTTTCAAATGATGCACATGATATATGAAATATGAACGAATGAAAGTATTGTTCATATAAATTGGAATACATGTGGTGAACTATTCTGATTTGGGAATGACCCATGAATGTGCAGTGAACAAAATCACTACAAGTATAAGGAGTGTGAGTATTTGTATGCACATGAAATAATGAATTCATAAAGTGAGAAGTCCATGCACTGAATTTTAGACATGAATGATGTTTAAAAAGTGTACATGAAATATGAAGTGCATGATCAATGTGAAGTTTGTTTAGACTAAAGAAAGAGTATTATTTAAAAATACATTTATATACAAGTTTTTAGTGTTCAGTAAGACTGAGTATTCATTATAAGTAATAATATTTTCTAATTAGTTTGTTACAGAGGTAGATGAACATCTATAGGTGATCATAATTATTGAGCAATACCAGCATATGTGAAAAGGTTCTTGAATTGTACATTATCTAGTGTGATCCAGAAATATCATGGAGGAATATCAAGATTTTATCATATTAGTGGATCAGATATTCTAAATAAGAATAAAGAGCTTATGACTGGGGGGTCTAACCAGTTGTCGAAGAGGCTCGAGATACTATAGGGTCTAACCAGTCAAGCAGTTTGGGTATCTAACCAACTTAGGTATAAGATTTAGATTGCAGGGTGTTATAACCAAGATCAACTAGAGGATCAACTACTGGTGTTTATAACAAGTTATTGCCTGAACAATTTTAATTGATAATAATATTATAGTAGAGAATTTATGTTGGGGGGTCAAACCAACATAGAAATGAGTAGGTCTTAGTAACAAACCCTATAAAAAATTCATGAGTTTCTAGGGATATTGATCATAATATTTCATCTTTGTAAGAATAATCATAAAAAATCATGTTAAACAATTAGATTGTATCATAAAACACTTACCAATTTGGTAACTTTTGAATCATAATCCCCATTAAACAAAAAAACTTAGATGGATACTTATATATCATAATTTTTATGATAATAATCCTAATATACATTTATGGGTAGTATATACACCACACAAATGAAACAGGTGGTGAATATTTCATGTGTCCCACAGAAATTAAAGTGAGACCAAAATCCCTTACCTTAAGTCTCGACATTCTTCATACACGTTAAAACCTCTTGTATAATAAATATAAATTTATTGAAAATATATTATATAACCATAATAATATATATAATACCACACAATATTTACTTATATCTTTTTATCATCTGTTTATTAACAATTTTAAATTAAAATCACTATTTTGGATGATAACTACTTCGCATTCCATGTATGTTTTGGTTTGATAGTTTTGGTCCTTGTAATTTTTTCATATTTTCATCATATATATAATGTTATTAAATATATAAATATAATTTAAATTCATTATATTCATATTTATATTCTTCTATAAAAGTTAGAGATAAATAAATTAATTACATTGTTCATGGAGATGGTAGGCCATAAGTATGCAAAAACACTATTTTTATTTTTCTTAAACGGAATGTAAGAACATTAATTATTAATTCACCTATAAAGAATAATTTTAAAATAAATGGTAATATATATATTTTTTTTCATTAAATTTATCTGTATTACCATCCATGTCAAAATAAATTGTAAACTGTGTCACGTCGCTTTACAGAGGTGGTAGTCCACACGTACACACGAGTGATGTTATCGTTTTTCAATAGATTGGCATATAATAATATAGATGTGATATTATAATTATATAAGTTTACATATTTCTTAAATATAATATGTATACTTTAAATATTTCATTATATCCATCCATGATATTGGTGATGGAAAATGAATTACATCGGTTTGTGAGGCAGTAGTTCACCGTACACATGATTGACGATTCCATTTTACATTTTATTGAAGAGAGGATGAATATAGGTTATTCCATAACATTATAATATATAATTATATGGTATATATTTATTTTATTATATCCAAAAAAATTAATAATATTTTATTGTTGTGGAAGAATATATAAAACAAAAATGCACAGTTAAGAACGATACCTCTTCTTCAGACAACCTCTTTAGGTTTTAACCAAAAGCCTTTTTAAGAGAGTTTACTAACCAAAATAAGTCCTCCAAGAAATTAATAGTGAAGTAATGAATGTTTTTTTGTAGGTATTGGCTGAATTAAAAAGTATTTTTAAGTGTAAATATGATTTTATAGGGCGATCCCTTTTATAAGTGGGGGAGACGACACACTTGAATGTTCTGAAAATAAAAACATATACACATGTTTTACACATTCCACAAGGATCCAAAATGTATCATTCTAGAAACTTATGTTATAAAATGTCAAAATATATCCATTAAATAGTAATTGGACGAGTTTTTAGTTCATTTTAAACATTATCCTTATAGGTTAACCTCTGGAAAACCTGTTATAACCTTAACCACAATAATTAATTTTTACTATTTGTATTATTCATTATCACCCAAATTTAGGTTGATATTATTATATAATATTAATTATTCTAATTGAAAAAATGTAAATCCATTTATCAAATTTCAATTTAAATTATTGGAATAATTTAATTAAAAGTTAAACCCAGAGACGTGATGGAAAACGGTTTTCCAAATAATTGTTTTAAGTATAAAATGTTTTTATATAAAAATCAAACATAAAATTGATTATAATGACCAAAATTAGATTAATAATAATATAATTGAAATAATTTTACCTTTAACCCAAATTAAAAAAAAATATTTATCTCTATAAATTAATTAAAAAAATGTTGTTTCTAATAAAAATCAGTATTTTTTAATATTCATCAAAAAAATAATCTTTTCTGAAAATTCTAAAAAAAATCACCCTAAACTAATTTGGACATGTTTATTTCAAAAATTAATTTTATTTTAGCAATTAAATTTTTAAAAGTTTAAATTTTAATTTTATTATTTTTTCAGAAAAAATAGTGAAAATAATTTTTGATAAAAAGATTATTTTCAAAACATATAAAACTTCCCTGCAAATTAAGTAATTATATATCAATATATTTTATTTATATTAAAAGTTTATAAATAATTCTCAAAATGTATTTATTCATATTCATACCACTTATTTTAATGGTTAGGTTATAACTTTCTTATTTAATAATAAAATTTTAATAATATATTGTGGTTCATTTAAAGTCTTTTTTTCATGTAACATAAGCTATTGAATAAATTAAATTTATTTGAAAAAAAAGATATTTCATAAAATTTCATGGTTTTATGGGTCCTATACATTACATCATTAAAATACAAATCTTGCTACTCGAGACAAACAATATCATTCATCTCGCATGATTTCCACATGTGAATCATTCAAAAAACCATGGAACTCCCACCAAACACATGAACCACCCACGTCACTCCATGTTCATCACAAAAACCATGCAAGACCAATCAACACAGGCACTAGTTTCATTTTTTAAAACTGAATAAAATTAATTATACACAACAAAACTTACACAATCTTTCGAAACACTGCTTTTCATCTAGGGTTATTTTCACTAAAAACTAAAATCACCAAAATTCTCAACCTTTTCATTAATTTTTCCTAAAAATCATTCCCATCTTAAAATTCAAATTGAAATATAATTTCAAAAAAAATCCTTAGATTATCACAAAAACCAAAAATCCCAAACCATATCTAATTATAATCTCTATGATCTATTTCAAACAAATAACTTTATAAAATCATTTTACACACACCCCATTCCACTGTATGAATTTTGTTTTAAAAATTGGAATTTTATAAAAAACCAAACAAATCAAAAATGATCACCCTATGGTAGCCAAACAAAAACATTACAACCATTCAAACAAACCTCTATAATACATATATATCTAATCACCCCTTATATTATACTCAGAAAAAACTGATTATATAATTAATTTATTCAATTAATAATGGACTTTTATGTAACGAAATATCAAACAACACTACCCATGGATAGGTGTATCATTCCCTAATCATGCCACTATCTTGATGCATGGATAACTCATTGGCTCCCAATGTAATGCCCTGACCCCAGAATCCCAGATCCGGTACATTAATTTATTATATTAGAGTAGATAAAAGAATCAAACCCCAAATGAATGAATTGTTTATTAGTTTTTGGAAACCATATTACATACATGATGCCCATAACACATTGGGAAAAAATAAATCATAACATAAGTAAAAGATCAGCATCCTTGAAAATCATTCAAAGGATTCCTTTTCATAACCTAGGGAAAGGAAACATAATAAAGGTGAGCTCAAATTCTCAATAAGGGTAAGTAAAATGGGATCAATAATCAATAAATATTCATAATAAACATATAGTGTTAAATAACTGAGAACACCATCAACTAAAATAACTAGATAAGGAATAATCAATATGGAAAGGTAAATAAATAAAACATATACCATTTAATAAATAAACTGAGAATTAATTACATCCATTTATTTTATAATATGAAAATATCATGGATAATAAAAATAATAATATCTATAATATCTATGAAATAGATTATTAATTCTTGTAAATCATGTCTTAGTTACGCGAAAACATATACCATCAAGACCTTTCACAAGACAGTTTTAAACTATGAGTAAAAACACATTTAATTTGTCCAAATTATTTATCTCATTAGAACCTGTAGTTGAATCAAAGTGATATATCAATATCAGGCCCCACCCATCACTACCTATTCAAATAATTCCCCATATCTATTTAATCAATAAATAACATTCCTTATCAAATATCTCTATTGAATTAAAGTTATAGATTTATCAATAATTACCTAGTTAAAAAAATAATTGTCAAAGTAAACACCATATATAAAAATAGTACATAGTTTAGGAAATAATAATATTCATCACCCAAGAATTTTTATATTTAAAAGATTATAATAAATTTATTTTTTCAGGAGAAATTTAACAATCACAAAAGAAAGTAAGATTGAAAATATTGCTTTCACCACTTATTAATTTTCAAGCTAAACCCTTGGGTGAGATAATTCAAATTGAAATGTAAAAATACCATTAATTACGAAATAATAATTATATTAAAATAAAAATGGGCAGTATATACACCACATTAAAGTGAATTTTTTTATAAAAACAAATAAGTCTCAATCGAATGTAAATTTAGATAAAATACCTTACCTTGCATTACATTTTGGTTGAACATCCTTTAACCTCATGTATAATGGTTTTAAAATTTTCATTAACTTATAAAAGAACCATAAAATTTTTTATAATATCATATAATATCTTATTATAATATCTTATTACCCATTTGTTAACAATATTTCATTATTTTCACAATTTTAGGTGTAAATTTCCAAGTTTTTTAGTATGTTTTGACTTATTACTTGTTATTATTATTAATTAGTTCATGATTTCATCATCTAAAAAATGTAAATCACGATTTAAAGTTCATATATAACTAGTATATATGTATTTATAATAATACATAATATTTGGAGATAAAAAATGAAATGCACCGCTCATGGAGATAGTAGGTCGAACGTACGCATGAATTCTTCTTCCATCACTTTGTCATATTAAAAATGAAAATTTAATGAGATATATATATATATGTATATATGTATGTAAATTATAATTAAAATATCATATTAATGTCATATATGTCATATATTTTTATTTAAAACCATCTCTAATACATTTTTTGTATAGTGTGAATGAATCATATCGCTTTGAGGAGGCGTTAGTCCAAATGTTCACAAATGATGATATCATATCCCCACAAAAATGGAATGCATGAAGGTATGTATTATATAATAATTAAATAAGTATAAATAAATTATAAATATCATATATAAAATAAAAAATATATTATGTCTATCATAATTCCCACCATGATAGGTGGTGAAGGAAGAACAAACAATATTCATTTCGCGAGGCAATTGTATGTCGTACACATGAATGATAAGTTCGTTACCCATTATATGGAAGTGGGTATAAGTTTAGGAAGAAAAATTATAATTGAAAAATCTAATTATATTGAGGATACTAAGGTTATTATGTAATCATGGAATAATAATAGTTGAGGTAGGTGGAGAAGTAAATAAAATGAAAGTGATCATTGAATAATGTTGCCTTGTTTTTGGGTAACTCCTTTTGGTTTATACCAAAATAATTCATTGGTTGGATTCCTTCCCAAAGTAAGGATTATTGTTTGATTTAAGGTATGTTGGGATCTTATTTTATCATATTTTGTGCAATTTAAATATCTTGGTATGTTTTAATAAGTGGGAGTGGTGAGTGCCTTTTATATTGGAGGAGTGGCATTCTTGTAAAGTTTTTAAAAGGGAACTCCACCCATATTTTTACTATGAAAAGTGGATAAAATAATGGAAAAATCTGATAAAACAGAGGAAATGTTCTAAATATTTCCCTCTAATTTATTTTTTACAAGTTTCTAGGTTATTTTGGGCCTTAAGTTTAAGTTTTAGTCTTTTGTTAAGCTATTTTTTTCTTAATTGTTGTAATTAATTTTAATCTCTTTTAAAAATATTTTAGATCAAAATATAAGTAGTACTTATTATAAATTATAAATTATTATGATTCCAAATATGGAATCCATTTTTCCAAATTTCCAATCACATAAGTGAAAGAAATTAATTTAAATTTAATCCTGCAGATGCGATGACAAAGCTGGTTTTTAAAGTAAAAAATGTTCAAACGTTTGCTATGTTTTTATATTAAATTTAAATGTTAAATTGATTAAATTGACCTAAATTTAATTATTTGATATATAATCGATATAATATGTCATTAAAACCAATTTAAAATATGATTTATCCTTATAAATAAATTAGATGAAGAATCATTTTTCAATTAAAATTCTTTATTTTTCACTACACATCAAAAAATGAAACTTTACGGAAAAATAAAAAAATTACCCTAAGATAGTTTTGGTTTATATTTTCAAAATAAATTTTATTTTTACATATAAAAAGTTCCAAAATATATATTTGAAATTGGTTCACCATTAAAATGTGATAAAATTACTTTTATAAAAATATAGGTTTTTATGTAGAAAATTGGGTCTGTTCTTATCTTATGCATGTCAAATATATTTTATGACTATATAAAATATTTTATTGAATTTATAATATATATATCATTAATATCATTAAATAATATTAATTAATTTAATTTATTATAATAAAATGCTTTTGGAAGCATACAAACAGATCTTCATAATAAATCCCTATATATTCAATTGCTTTTGATATTCATTTGTATTTAGTTTCTAACCAATGAATTCAATAATATATTTACATAAATTGGTAAAGACTATTTATAACCACAAATTTAATGGAAATTTTATATCTTATAAATATCTCAATAATATATTATTGTTCAGTTAAACTCAGTCTTTCATGTAATAAAAACTATTAAACAAAGTCACAAACTTACTCAGTATTGTGTTCATTACAAGCTATAGAATAGATTTTTTAAAAATATTAAATATATATTAAATTATTGGGATGTTATATAAATTTATATGGTTGTTGTTTTTTTCATACACACTATTAAATAAAATGTCCTTACTTTATAATTTCAGGGTGTTACATTCTCCCCACCTTAATTAAATTGTGTCCTCACAATTTAAACATGATCTTTATAATCGAGGGTTTGAAATATTAAAATACTATTATTGAAAACCCCACATCATAAATATGGTTAAAAACACATCTTATTAATAACAAGGGAAATGAAGTTTGGAGGTCACCACAAAACTAATATTTTAAATAAGATAACATTATTGAAAACATGGACATGGAATAAAAATCTAACCATTAAGTTCTGATGAAAAGTGATAGAGAACGAGTTCATGAGAAAAGTGTTGAATATAACACCATAAACCATAGGTGTGAATAAAGTTCATTTATATCAACAAAAATTATGATGATAGGACAATATTTTTTTTCAAGACCCTTTTCCTAGAGTTGAGGAATTATTTCACTCTATAAGAATGTATGGAAATATAATTACTTGTTATGTTTCTATTTTATAAGAAAAATTATATCCTTTGGTTGTTATTTGAAATATTTCTACTTCATATCTTATCACAAGTTTCATCATAGGTTTAAGTAATATATCAATCTCTAAA
This sequence comes from Viscum album, assembly GCA_963277665.1. Taxonomy (NCBI): domain Eukaryota; kingdom Viridiplantae; phylum Streptophyta; class Magnoliopsida; order Santalales; family Viscaceae; genus Viscum; species Viscum album. Next base: position 122,125,934 of record OY728134.1, read on the forward strand.
ACCACATCCAAAGTTTAACTTAAACCATTTCATAAAAGTTTAACATTTCCAAACAAATTATGATCCAAAACATTCGAATAATTTCCATGGTATTTAGTAGTATCCAATTTAATTTATCCATATCAATCATCTCTCTTTTCTAAAATCATTATATCAAAATTAGAAACATATTAATGTTTATCTTTCCCTCAACCATGTGTTTTCAAATAAAATTAACTTTCTACAGAATCACTTTTCTTGGTACCTTTTAAAATATGATCTCAAATATTTAATGAAATAGTACTACAATATAATCTTTATATATTTAATAAGTAATATGATGTTAATAGAATCAATAAAATACATTTTCAACATATTTTATAGATACAAATACAAAATAAAATTAATCATTCCACTTTGGTTATGTAAATAACATATGCTTGACCATAATCCATTAGCTTCTTATGAAGTATATTCCCTTGATGCATGGAGCATTTATTTGAATATTCCCCCGTCTCATTGCTATTGTAACACTAAATAGAAGAATTTTACTTCTTCCATTTTCATTATTTCTCTTGGTGGCCTTTTCTTTTCACTTATAACAAACTTCCAATGCTTTGAAGCATTTCCCAAGGTGATTCTTTCCACATTTATCAAATGTTGGAAAATCTTTGTTTTCATTATTCCATTTATCTATTATTTTTTTCTTCCATATTCTTCGTATCTTGCTCCACTTTGAATCCATAAGAATTGGATAATTATTTCTATAGGAACCCAAACTTAAACACATTTCATTACAATATTTTAAGCATAGTAAAGTATCATATTACAAGCCAATGATCATAAAGTCTAGTGTCTTGGAAGACTAGGTACAAAAAACTGAAAACATATGACTAAATAAAACATTTCATTATTTAATATTCATAAAGATCTCATAAATTACATTTTTATCATACATATTTATTGGATACCTTTGGGATGACATGAATGAAGAGATGAGATAAAAATCAAATTAAGGGAATAAAAAAGAATAAATCTTTATCACATGGGTAAGAAGGCATAACATAATGATATAAAAAGGAATAAAACATATAGAATCATAACATATAAACATGGAATCATATAAATATGGAGTCATATTAAAGTTTTAGAAAAATAAAAAATTACTTTAGCATAAGACAAGGCTCATTTCACATAAAGGATAACAAGTCAAGGTTAATTACCAAGATTGTTACACATGGTAGCATGAGTCAAGGCTAACCGCCAAGACCGTTGCACATAACGTCTAATGAGACTTAACTTTACCCAATGAATTGGATCACAATATAGGATAACCCATCATAACATATTCCTAAATATTTTTTCCAAATACAGAATCATTCATAATCAATCATACATAAACTTAAGGGTACCCATGGAAAGAAATGGGTATCATAATCTTGTTATAAAGCATAACGGATGGGCGTATTATAAAAGTTTCCATGAAAGAAATGAATTAAAATATACATGTAAAATGATACTTTAAAATATTCATATATCATGAAATTTTATTTCAAACATAATTGACAACATGTAAGAAGATTATTTATGAAATTTAAGCATTAAAACATTTTAGTTTCGTTTTAAGGAGAGTACTAAAGAGCCTTTAAAATATAAAAGTTTGTAATATTTTATATAAAATAAGAAGTGAAACAATAAGGTTTTCATAATAAAAATACTAATTTTAAAAAAACAATGGTGTCTTAAAACATATGATAGAGTTCACTTGAAATTGGGTAAGAATCCTGGAAGTTCCCCTAAAATGGGTTTTCTTATCGAGAAGTTTTGAAGAGGGAATCATTTAAAAACATGTATATACCTAAAAGAGAATGATTAATGGAACTCAATAAAAGATTGTTAATGATATAAATATAATTTATAAGATGTTAATAAAAAATAACTTCATTTGGGTAAAAATAATGATAGAGCAACCCGAATAAATAAAGGAGGTTCAGGTAGAATCTTCTACCTTAAGTCTGATGGTTTCCTTCATTTGATCATAATGTCCTGGATAACCAAATTAAATTCATTAATTAATTTGTATAGAGCCTTATATTTATGTAATTTATTTATTATAACCTTATTAAGCGCATTCATGACCTTTTTGATGGGTTAAGAGGTTCCATTTCATTGTTTCTTTCTTTGGTTTTCATGATTGGTTTACTTATATACATGTAAGGATAAACATGTAATATGAGAATGGTTTTCCATAATTGAAGTTGTATTTTATTTTTTTCATCTAGAATATTACATGGTTATAAAATTTATTTGTTTATTTTTAGTGAAGATGAATCATTATATAAAAATTTAATGATAACAGCTTCGGTTAATTTGCGGGTTTTTGATCACATTGAACACATTTTACTTTATAAATTAATATCATACATAAGAAAGATTCCATAATGTTAAATTAGACATATTACATGTATTAAAGTCTGGTTCAACCATAAAAATGGTTTCATGACCAAAATTGAAGATGGTAATAGAAATTAAAAACCAGTCATCCTTGATGTGAGAAATTAACACATCCCATATTGTGTTTTCATTTATAGTATAAAACGAGGGGAAAAAGATATGATGGTGAATTATTCCATTATAATAAAAAAATGACAATAAATTTAAAGTACTATAGTTATTATAAAATTTGGATGCATGGAGGCACGGAAAGAAAAATAATAGAATAGAACATGAAAGAAAATAAAAGAAATGAAAATAGGAATTTACCTCTTGAAAATATCTTCTCTGAGAACCTCTTTAGGGGAGAGTATTTTGTCTTTTTAAGAGACCAAGGTATTATAGACATCGGATAGGGGATTAGGAAGATATTTTAGCAGAATTTGGACTAGGAAAAAGGCTTGAGAGGAGTGAATATAAGAGGGGGTGTGAGGTTAGTTTTTATAGTGGAGGAGAGGAGGGTTTTCTAAACATTTTATTCATTATTTTATTATTTTACTCAAGACAAGAAATAGTACTGATTATTGTGAAAAAAATAGTAAAATTTTCATGTGATTTCTAACCCAATTTTCATACATTATACATGAATCAATAAATAGTGTATTTAACATATAATGTATATATACAGCAAATTATTGTATTTTATTATCCACCAAAAATTCAATTTTATTAGAAAAATTAAAAAAAATCACCCCAACCATTTTTTTATGTTTAGAATTAAAAAATGAACTCCATTTTATGAAAATAATTTTCTAAATATATGATATTTAATTTTTAATTAAAATCATAATTTACTTGAAAATACAAATTTTAAAATTAATAATGCTTTTCTAATACTTTGAAAAATTAATTAATGTCTATTAAAATATTAATATAATCATAATTAATAAAAATAATTCTTTATGAATACATTTTATGAAAATAAGCTTTCTTTTAAATTATTAAATTAATAATAAAATAGTAATTAAATATACATAACTTACAAAAATACCAACATTATGATATAATTATATAATATTGTCACTTACAAGATGGAAAAATTTTATTTATACTTTAATTGGTAAGGTAACTTATTCACTTGGACAGTTTACTATTCATAAGGGTCATATTACTTTTCATAAGGGTAACATTACTATTAATAAGGTTCATTTACTATTCACTGAAAATTTAGTTTATCTTATCGGACTCCAAAAATCTTACTGATCGCAACTGTGTATGTACAATTTTTGAAATTTCAAACATAGAGAGACAATATTATGTTTAAAGGTCACATGGTACTCATTAGTTCATTAATTTGTAATTTTATGTGATTATACTATATTACATAATTATAAGAAAATAATTTCATTGATAAAACGTTAGTTTGTTACACTCTCCCCCCACCCTAAGAAATTTCACCCTCAAAATTTTGTTTCACATTCTAAGTAATAAACAGTTGTGGGTACTTTTCCTTCATTTCTTCCTCCAGTTCTCATGTCACCTCTTCGTACTTAAGGTTACTCCATAGTACTTTGACCAGTTGATTAGTCATGTTGTGTATATGTTTATCACTATGCTCCAAGATTATCATTGGATACTCCTCATAAGAAAGATCATTATCTAATTATACCACCTTTGATGAAAGTACATGTGAAGGATCTAGTATGTACTTCCTTGAGAGAGATACGTGGAAGACATCATGGACTTTAGACATGGTAGGTGGAAGTGCTGGTCGATAGGCCACATCTCCGACACGATCAAGGATATCGAAGGGGATGATGTACCTGGGACATAGCTTCCATTTCCTTTCGAACCTCTAGACCTTCTTCCATAAAGATATGTGGAGGAATACCATGTCTCCAACTTTGAACTCAAGGTCTCATCGATGATTGTCTGCATAACTCTTCTGTCGACTTTGGGCTACCTTGATGTGATGCTAAATGGTTTTCACCTTCTCCACTATTTCTTCGACCATTTCAGCTCCTAGTAGCTTATTCTCACCAACTTCATCCCAAAATGTCGATGTTCTACTCCTTTTCCCATAAATTGATTCATATGGTTCCATTCAGATGCTGGAGTGGAAATTGTTGTTGTAGTAAAATTTGACTAGTGGAAGATGTTGGTCCCACCCTCTTTGAATTCCATAGAAAACACTCTAAACATGTCTTCAAGTGTCTGAATATTTCACTCAAATTGGCCATCAGTTTGGGGAACATAGGCCATATTGAAGTTCATTTTAGTGCTTATAGAATATTGGAGACATTTCTAGAACTCTGAGGTGAATCTCGGATATCTATCAGACACAATATATAGTGGTAGCCCATGCAGCCATACCCGCTCTTTGATATATATCTGTGCAAGTTGATCCAATGATAAGTCCTCTCAAATTGAGATAATGTTATCTCTCTTTATAATAATATTTACAATGACCCACATAGCATTGTTTCCTCTGGATGTCCTTAGAAGTCCAATGAAAAATTCCATGGTGATGTTATCCCACTTCAATTTTGGTATGGGTAGTGGTTGCATTATCCCCTTAGACTTATTTATTTCATCCTTCACTTGTTGACATACCATGAACATTGATATATATTCAACAATCTCTTTCTTTATATTATCCCACCAAATGTTCTCTCAGAAATCTTTATACATCTTTGTGCTCCCAGGGTAAATAGATAAGGTTGAGCTATGTGCGTCATTCAAAAGATCCTTCTTTATCTTTGGATCATATGGTAAACATAATCATGACCCAAATCTTACTACTCCTTCCTCGTAAATCTTGAAATCAGATGATTACTCATTTATAATAGCTTCCACCGTTTTTATAATTTCAATATCTTTTCTTTGAGAATCCTTTATTTTCTCCAGGAGGGATGGTTAAGTAACCATTTGAGAAAGGATTGATGATGTTCCTCCCTTAATGATTACCATGTCCAACCTTTACAAATCTATGAATATTGGATCGTTTTCAATTATTATCATTGATAAAGATGTAGGATCCTTTCTACTTAGAGAATATGACACCTGTTTACCTTACTAGGATGGTAGTGGATTGAGCAGTCATAATTCTTCACAATATCTAACCATATTCACTGGAAAATATTAATATCATTCTATGTGAATATATATTTGAGGCTCTTTTTATTGGTATATATCTCACACTTCTCCACATAGAGATAATTCCGCTATATTTTCAAATAAAAGATCACAACTTCCAACTCCAGATCATGCATTAGATAATTTTTCTAATTTATTTTTAGCTACCTTGAGGTTTAGGCTATAAATTCTTCATTTTCCATTCTCACACATCTAAATCCCTTATTTGTAGCATCACTATACACCACAAATAGTTTTCCACTTGTTGGGAGTGTGAGTACTTGCGTAATAATAAGACTCTTTTTGAGAACCTTAAAGTTTTTATCACATTCTTGAGTCTAGAAAAACCTCACCACCTTCTGTGTCAGATTTTTCATTGGGTTTGAAAATTGTGATAAGTTCTTCAAAATCCTCGATAATACCTAGCTAGACCTAGAAAGTTGCAGATATCTATTGTAGATGTTTCCCTAGGTCACTCTTTAGTTGCCTTTGCCTTGGAAGGGTCCACAGATATCCTTTTTCTAGTGATGACATTCCCCAAGAATGATACTTCCTTCATCCAGAACTTACATTTACCATACTTTGCAAAAAAAATCCCTTCGCAATGTCTTTAGCACGGTATGAAAATACTCCTTGTGTTCATCCATTATCTTAGAGTATATCAGAATATCACCGATAAAAACTACCACAAATTTTTCAAGGTAATCTCAAAAGACTCTATTCATTAAATCCATTAATATTTATAGATAATTAGTGAGTCAAAAGGGTGTCACTATGAACTCATAGTGTCCATACCTCATTCAGAAGTCAGTCTTGGGAATATCTTCCTTCCTCGCCTTTAATTGGTGATATCCTGACCGAAGGTCCCCCTTAGAGAAATAACTGGCCCCACAAATCTGATCGAATAATTAATCTATCTGTGGTAGGGGATACTTTTTTTATCATGATTTTATTGAGATCATAATAATCAATTCATAGGTGCATTGATCCATCCTTCTTCTTGACTAAGAGGAATATCTCACCCCATGGTGAAGTACTCTGGCATATAAAACCCTTCTACAGATTCTCCTGTAACTACTTATTCAATTATTCTATCTCTACGGTGGTCATTCTATAAGGTTTCTTTGATATGGGTAGATATATAAGAATAAGTTCAATTGATAACTCAACCTATTGATTAGGATGAATACTAGGCAATTCTTCAGGGAATACATCAGTTTAATCCCTCATCATGGTCATATCTTTGAGAAGTATCATCTCTTTTTCCTCAATCATTTGAGATAGACATTCTCCCACATAAGGTAGTAATATATAAACTTGAGAAAATGATTCTAAAAGAGATTAATCTTCCTAATTACACTTTTAAAGAATTATAGTATGCTTTGGTATGTGAAGAGTGATCTCCCTTTTCCGACAGTTGTTTTTGTCTTTGAATAAAGAGAGTCGATCCATGCCCAAGATAACATCAAACTCCACTAAAGGAAGTATGATGAGATTTTATGGGATGTTTAGTACAAAAACGTTAACTAGGGAGGAGTTATATAATTTGGATGTAGTAATTACCCCATTTTTTGTTCTCACATATAACTCAACCTCCAAATTTTGAGGTGGTGTTTGAATAGTTTGACTAAACATGCAAGATATGAAAGAATGCGTATAACTAGAATAAAATAGTATGTTTTATATTCATGAATTAATAACCAGTGTACATATCATCATAACATTGTTTGGCTCCACATCAGTAGTAGTGATAGCATAAGCCCTTCATTATTTCCTAGGAGGTTTTTGATGATTTCCTCTAACAACCCTTGGCTTAGGGAAATTGTTCGCATAATTCCCATTCTCCTTGTAGTTGAAACACTACACTACTGGCTGAGAGTTTATCCTAACCTTCCTTTATTCTTCAACATTAGTGAGATTCTTCAAATCCCATCGACATTTATTTTCTATCATAACCTTACTTTATTCTTCAACATTAGTGAGATTATTCAAATCCCTTCGACATTTATTTTCTAGATGTCTCATCTTCTCATATTTGAAGCAATTCCTAGTTCCCTTTAGACAGTTACCATAAGGCTTCTTCCCATAATTTTGAAACCTGGGTTGTTCTATCTTCATTCCATCATAGGATTTATTTACAAAACCATACGTATTAAACTTAATTTTAAGATTTTTTTAACGGGGCCCATGAGACCATTGAGAGTCCCTAATCTCTATTTCAACCTTAACGGTGCAACAAACAATCTCCTCAACACTGTTGAAGTGAAAAATATCCAATTATTTTTGTAGACTTGGCTTTAGTTTTCTAATGATGTTATCCACCTTTCTTTAAATGTTCATGACAAATTAGAAGGCATATCTTTCATGACTCTTGAATTTTTCATCATATTCCCCAATGGAATCATCTTTCTTTTATTTAATTTTGAGGGGACCTTTCCATCTTGAGACAGAGGGTTCAGGAAATATATTTATTGAAAAGCATTTTCTTGAATTCCTCCCAGTCCATGGAATCCACTTCCACCTGGGATATCATATTCTTGATAAGTTCCCACCATTTATTAGCTTCCCATTAAAATTATAGACTAATTATATGAATTTATCTTCATATAAGCACTGGAGGAGAAGGAATATATTTTCTATGAAGTTAATCTACTGTTTTGTGAGGAGGGGATCAGAAGATATACTAAACATGATAGGCCTTTTCTACATTATGGATTCAATATAAACTTTCTCTTTCTATGGAGGACGAGTTAATTTCACATTATTCAAGTTATTATTCATAACTTGAGCTAGCTAACCAAGTACTTTCATAATGTTTTGAGCACCTGTTCCAATAATATTTGGTATATCATTAGGGAAATATTCATATTCCCTATCAAATTGATTATTGGAACGTGTTCTTATATTTCCAGAAATTAACTAAGAAAAATAATGTACACTAGGGATAATGAACACTTAGCTAATAAACATAAAAAAGAAACTTTAAACTTAAAAGGATAAACTATTTATGGAAAATTATTTCCTAACTTTTTATTCCTTAGGTTTCAATCTAGGTTATCAATGATCAATTTCCTCACATTTATTCATATGGGTTTTTTATTTATGTTCCCTTAATAATGGTTCATACTAATCTTATAAATTTACCAAATAATATCCCCTAGGAGTGTCAAAACAGGAGTGCATCAAGGTCTGTTTTCATACATCAGTTTCCGTTGGAGTCAAGCTCAAAGTGGTGTTTTTGGGTTTTACCCCTAGATACATTTGTTCTAGAGCCACATCCACTTGTTCGTATCCAAACAGGGATGTATTTTTTTGATAAACCACTTACTCTATACAAACCAAAATTTAGGTATGTTTTCTATTCTTAGTCTCATCCCTAAGGTTCTTACTGAAGTTCTCTATTCCTAATCTCCAAAAATTACTAGACCTCCCTCTAATACCAAATATATCCACCCAGCCTTAAATTAATTTCATTATATGATTTTAAGCATAGTAAATCATAATATTACAATCTAAGGATCGTAAAGTCTAGAGTCTTGGGAGATTAGGTATATAAAACTAAAAACAATGGATTAAATAAAACATTTCTTTATTTAATATTCATAAATATCTCATGAATTCCATTTTTATTATAAATATTTATAGGATAACCTAAGGATAACATGAAATAAAGGATGATCTAAAAATCCCTGTAAGATAATAATATTAAGAATAAAGCTTTAGCACATGGGTTAGAAGGAAAAACATAATGATATAAATAGGCATGAAAGATATGAAATAATAAAATATAAAAATGGAATCATATAAATATGGAGTCATAATAATGTATCAGCAACATAAAACATGACTTTAGCTCGAGTGAAAGATCATTGTATACATAGGATCACAAGTAAAGGTTAACCACCAAGACTGTTTCACATGGCAGCATGAGTCAAGGCTAACCTCCAAGATCATTGCACATAACGTCTCATGAGACTCAACTTTATCCAATGCATCAGAGCTCTATCTTGGTGCACCTATCGTAACATGTTCGTGAATATTCTTTCTACATATATAATCATACATAATCAATCATACATAAACATAAGGGTACCCATGAAAATAAATGGGTATCATAATCATGTCATAAATCATAATGGATGGGCATATCATATAAGTGTACATGAAAGAATTTAATTAAAACATACACAGACATTGATTAAAAAATAGGCATATATCATGGTAATTTATTTCAAATAGAAGTGAAAACATGTAAGAACAGACTCTAATAAATTTTTGCATCAAAACATGTTATTGTTGTTTTAAGGAGAGTACTAAATAACCTATAAAATAAAAAGGGGAATTATATTTTATATAAATAAAGAAGTGAACCAAGAAGGTTTTTATAATAAAAAAGGCTTATTTTATAAAAAAAATCTAAAAATAGATGATATAGTTCATGTGAAATTGGGTAAGAATTCAGGAAGTTCCCTTAAAATAGGTTTTCTTATCGGGAAGTATTAAGGAGGGAATCATTTAAAAACATGTATATACATGAAATAGAATGATGAATGGACCTTGATACATGATTTTGGTGAATATAAATAGAATTTATAATCGGTACATAAAGAATAACTTCATTTGTGTAAAAAATAATGATAGAGAAACTCAAAGGAATAAAGGATGTTTGGGTAGAATCCCTTACCTTAAGTATAATGGTGTCCTTCACTTGATCTTAATGTCCATGATAACCAAATTAAATTAATTAATATTTCTGAAACCTATTAATTATGTAATTAATTTATTATAACCTTATTAATCTCATTCGTGACCTTTTTCATGGGTTGAGAGGTTCAATTTCATTGTTTGTTTCATTGGTTTTCATTACTGGTTTACTTATATGCATGTAAGGATAAACATGTAAGATGAGAATGGTTGTCCAGAATTGAAGTTTTATTTTATTATTGAACATAATGAATATTAAATGGTTATAAAATTCATTTGGTTATTTGGAGTGAAGATTAATCATTATATAAAACTTTAATTATAATTGTTTTGGTTAATTGGAAGTTTTTTTATCAAATTGAACACATTTTGATTTATAAATTAATATCATGTGTAAAAAAAGATTCAAGAACCTTAAATTAGACATAATTCATATATTAAAGTCTAGTTAAACTATAAAAATGGTTTCATGACCATAATTGAATATGGTAATAGAAATTGTAAACTTGTCATCCTTGAATGTGAGAAATTAACACATCTTGGATTGTGTTTTCATTTCTTGTATAAAAGGAGGGGAAAAGATATATATTGATGAATTATTACATTATCATAAAAAAACTTATAGTAAATTTAAGGTATTGGAGTTATCATAACATTTGGATGAAATGAGGTTAGTAAAGAAAAATAAAAGAATGGAACTTGAAAGAAAATAAAACAAATGAAAAGGGGAATTTAACTCTTGAATATATCTTCCTTGAGAACCTCTTTAGGGAAATGGATTTGGTCTTTTGAAGAAACCAAGGGTTCATTGACGTGGGAGAGGGAATTAAGGAATATTTTTGTAAAATTTGGACTAGGAACAAGGCTTGAGAGGAGAGAAGAGAATTGGGGGTGGGGTGGTTTTTATAGTGGATTAGAGGAGGGTTTTCTCAATGTTTTATTCATTATTTAATTATTTTACTCAAGACAAGAAATATTATTGATTATTGTTAACAAATAGGAAGATTTACATGTTATTTCTAACCTGAGGTGCTTACATCATCCATGGCTCAATAAATAGTATATTTAACATATAATGCATATATACAGTAATTTACTGTATTTTACTATTCATCAAAAATTCAAGTATTTCAGAAAAATTAAAAAAATCCACCCCAAACATTTTTTAAAGCGTAGAATTAAAAAATGAAATCTATTTTATGAAAATAAATATCAAAATATTTGGAATTTAATTTTTAATTAAAATCATAATTTACTTAAAAAATACAAATTTTAAAATTAATACTGCTTTTATAATACTTTGAAAAATTAATAAATGTCTCTTAAAATTATCATATAATTATAATTAATCAAAATAATTATATATGAATAGATTTTATGAAAATAAATTTTATTTTAAATTATTAAATTAATCATAAAATTTTAATTAAATATACATGACTTATAAAAATACTGACACTATGATATAATTATATCATATTTTCACTTATAAGATGGATAAATTTTATTTTTACTTTTATTAGTAAGGTTTCTTATACACTTGGATGATTTACTATTCATAATGGTAGTATTATCATTCATAAGGGTAACAATACTATTAATAAGGTTTAGTTACTATTCACTAAAAATAATTTTGTCTTATCTGACTCCAAACATTTCACTGATCGCAACCGTGTATGTCGTATTTTTTGAAATTCAAAATAAAGAAGTGAAAATATTATGTTTAATGGTCACATAGTACTTATTAGTTCATTATGTTGTGATTTCATGTGATTATACTATATGACATAATTATAATAAGGGAATTTCATTGATAAAACATTAGGTCGTGACATTATTCCCCCCTTAATAAATTTCACCCTTGAAATTTTGTTTTACATTCTAAGCCATAAATAGGTGTGGGTACTTTTCCTTCATTTCTTCCTCCAGTTACCATGTTACCTCTTCATACTTTTAGTTACTCTATAGTGATTTGACCATGTGGGTTGTCTTCTTGCATAGAACATTATCTATATAATCCAAGATCTCACTGGCTCCTCCTCATAATAAAGATCATTATCTAACTGTACCACCTCTAAAGAAATTATATGTCAAGGATCTGGTATGTACTTCTTTAAGAGAGATACGTGGAAGACATCATGTACTCTAGACATAGTAGATGGAAGTGTTATTCAATAGGCCAAATATCTGACACGATCAAGGATCTCGAAGGGGTAGATGTACCTGGGACTTAGCTTTCCTTTCTTCCTAAACCTCGTGACCTTCTTCCATGGAGATATGTGGAGGAATATCATGTCTCCAACTTTGAACTCAAGGTCCCATCGATGATTGTCTACATAACTCTTCTAATGACTTTGGGCTGCCTTGTTATGTTGCTGAAGAGTTTTCACCTTCTCCACCATTTATTCAACCATATTATGTCATATGATTTTATGATCACTGACTCCATCCCAACATGTCAGTGTTATACACCTTTTCCCATAAAGGTCTTCATATGGTGTCATTCAGATGCTGGAGTGGAAACTTTTGTTGTAGGAGAATTCAACTAGTGGAAGTTGTTGGTCTAATCCCCCTTTGAAGTCCATAGAACACACTCTCAACATGTCTTCTAGTGTCCGAATATTTTGTTCAGATTGGCCATAATTTTGAGGATAATAGGCCATACTGAAGTTTAGTTCAATGCTTAGAGCATGTTGGAAACTTTTCCAAAACATCAAGGTGAATCTTGGATCTCTATCATACACAATAGATAGTGGTACCCCGTACATTCTTACCACCTCTTTGATATATATCCATGAAATTTGATCCAATTAGAATTCCTATCTAATTGAGATAAAGTGATATGTCTTTGTAAGATGATCCACAATGACCCACATAGAATGGTTTCCTATAGATTTCCTTAGAAGTAGAGTGACAAAATCCATAGTGATGTTCTCCCACTTCCATGTTGGTATGGGTAGTGTTTGCATCATCCCCTTAGACTTCTGTCTTTCATCCTTCACTTTTTGAAATACCAGGCAATTTGATGTATATTCATCAATATCCTTCTTCATATATTCCCACCAAAAATTCTATCGTATATCTCGATACAACTTTGTTCTCCCTGGGTGAATAGAGAAGGTTGATCTATATGCATCATTCAAAAGTTCCTTCTTTATCCCTATATCAGATGGTGGATATCCTCCAAATTATCATTTTTATTTTCCAACACTTTTAAGGGAAAGTGAGAACCCTCACAGTTAAAACAGCTCAAGCATCAAAGGATACAACTGACTTATTAAATAAAATTCTAAGGTTATTGGAATTTCCTTCCTTAAACATTGTCTAGGGAAAGGCACTAACCTGGTAGTCTGGATCAATCTCTAGAATTTCATCAAAGCGCATTGATAGATAATCCTAAGATTTCATGTACTTATATTTTCTAATCTTCTCCATGTTAAATCCTTGAACCAGTATGTGATTTTGATAGTCAATCCATTAGGATTTCTCTCTAGTACTTTATATTTGGACTAGTCATCCCATCATTTGATCGGCCTCTTCCCTCATAGCCTTGTTCACCAAGACTACCTCCTTCATTTCTTCACCAGAATTTATGAGTAGTTCCATTTGTTCCTCCAAATCCACATTCATCCGGTAATGTAAGCCATTAGGAGACCCTACCTCACACCTCTATCCTAGGCAGGAATCATCCTCCACCACCATCATCAACTCCTCAGATTGCATGTGCACCTCCTCTTATTCATATTTTTTCCTTTGAGATTTCATTCTCTTTATTTTAAGACTCGGTTACCTTATCTTTCTGACTCTCCTTTCCTTCCACTTGTTGGATCTTTTTTTCCTTGAGGTTACCCTATTTTTTAATCGACCGGGTCTCCATCATTCTAGGGAGGTAGAATTAGTCTTTACATCCCTTAACTTTCGGCTTCTTGGAAACAATGCAACTCCTCGGGTCCCTATTTTCTTTATTACCTTTATTTCTTATTTGGTTGGGAAAGCATTTGATATCCCCACCCAATCAATTATTATCTGAGGATAGTTTATCTCCATTGGACTCAACCTCGTAGGGACACTTGGAATATCCTTTAAATTCTCCCTCATTAATCAATATTTCAAACTGATTGTTTAAATTCAGACAAGACAAAGACCTCCTCAGATTGGTTCCTTGGTTGGTGGTCAACAACTTTCCTACACCATATGAAGCCTGATCCCACTCCTACCCCTACTTATCCTTACACTTTCCATAGGACTGGGACACCCCTTTAGAATTTTTTCTTCCTCCATCACACACATCCATTACATAGGACTGTGGTTTTTGGCTTGCATCACCCTTAGAAATTAGACTATCAGATCCAACAGTGATCTTTGGAGCCTGATTAGTTTCATTAAGAATATGCTTATTTGCTTCTACCTCTACATAATCCTAGACACCCCTTTCTCTGTGTCTAGGAGGAATTTCCTTATAACTTCGCAATCTTTTGAAAATATCAACTACACTAGGTTCTGAAGTAGGAGCCTTAATTAGTTTATGCATGCTTGTTCCACCCGAGCACAAATATTCTTATGCCTTGTCATGCCCTTGACCAGAAACACCACAGCCTTCCACCGGCCCTTTACCAAACGAATCCAAAATCTTTCCAACCTCGCCCAAAGCACCACCTTGGACCCAGTCCACCTAGACCTCCATAGCATCATCCAGATGCCTCTCCCTACACCTGCAGATAGCCAAGTTGTTCCCTAACAGGTTGCATGAAGAACAGTATTCACTCCATGATTCAAATAAAACAGTATGGTTATATCTAAATTCTTCTCCCACGGCTATCCAGAAAGACTCAATAGGAATCTTCAATAAATCAACTTTGACACATATCCTTGGAGATATTAGGTGACACATCACACAAGTTTTACTATTAGAACAGAGGAAACACCCTACCAGATTTCCATGCAATCGAAGGATATAGGGATTTTGGAATGGGGGAGGTAGTTCCGAGAATCTTACCCATATTTACATATTTATAGGATCGTGCTACATATGCATATCATATGAACACTTGAAAAGGAGTAACTGAGCACCATCACAGGAGAAAGGTGCACTTGACCACACAAGAATCAATTTAGATTCAGAAGAAAATTGTATAATGATGTTCCTAGAGTCAAGAAGACCAATTGTGGCTCTCTCCTACAAAACCCAGGAGTTAAAAATAAATAAGTTGAAAGAGTCCACCGATGGCCGACACTACTTGAAATGAGCAACCAGAGTCAGATCCTGCAGAGAAGACACCTCAGTGAATTCCAGAGTTGAAATCGGTAGAAGTAGGAGCCCTGTGAAACACTCTAAGACTTTCGGGCTTACATGAATCTGAGGAAAAGGAAGAAAGCAATACAAGTTTGAAAAGGGGAAAAAGGAAGAGGCTATACACCATGGAGATTCAGCGGAGGACCCTCCCCCTCTGAGGGGGGAGGGGCCAAAGTAGAGCTCATCACTGCCTAGGGATCCAGCAGGTCCGATTTCAGCATGGGGAATTCATGAGGGTTCTCAATAGAAATCAAATGGTACATATAATTATGACCCAAATATTAAAACTCCTTCCTCATAAATCTTTAAATCATAGGATTACCCAATTCTAATAGCTTCCACCCTTTTTATAATTTCCACATCTTTTCTTTGGGCATCCTTTATTTTCTCCAAGAGGGATGGTTGAGTAACCATTTGAGAAAGGATTAATGATGTTCCTCCCTTAATGATTCCCATTTCTATCCTCTACAAATCTAAGAATATTGGATACTTTTCAATTATCATCATTGATAAAGATGAAGGATCCTTTCTACTTAGAGCATCCATCACCTTATTTTTCTTACAAGGATGCTAGTGGATTGAGAATTCATAAACCTTAATGAGATATAACCATCTTGGATGGCACATATTAAGATCCTTCTATGTGACTTTATATTTGAGACTCTTGTGATTAGTATATATCTCACACTTCTCCCCATAGAGATAATGACACCAGATTTTCAAAGTAAGAATCATAGATTCCAACTCCAGATCTTTCATGTGATAGTTTTGAAAATTTATTTTTAGCTACCTTGAGGCTTAGGCTGTCACATTATCATTTTTCATCAACACGTGGCCTAAGCCCTTCTTTGAAGCATCATTTTACCCCACAAATAGTTCTCCACTTGTGGAGAGTGTGAGTACTGGTGTAGTGATAAGCCTCTTTTTGATCTTCTTAAAGCTTTTCTAACATTATTGAGTCTAGAAGAACTTCACCCCATTTCATGAAAACTTGGTTATTGGGTTTCAAAATCATTAGAAGCTCTTCACAAATCATCTATAATACCCAGATAGACCGAGAAAGCTATGGATCTCCGTTACATATTTTGTCCTTGGCCACTCTTAAATTGCATTTGTATTAGAAGGATAAAAAAATATCCTTTTACTGGTGATAACATTCCCCAAGAAAGATATTTCCCCCATATAGAACTCACATTTATTATACTTTTCATAATGTTTCTCCCTTCACAATGTTTTTAGCACAATATTCAAATACTCCTCATGTTCATCCTTTCTCTTGGAGTATATCACAATATCATTGATAAAGACTAAAAAAAATTTGTCAAGGTAATATCTAAAGAATATATTCATTAAATCCATGAATATTTATGGAGCATTAGTAAGTTTTAAGGGCATCCCTATTAAATCATAGTGTCCATACCTCATTCAAAAGGAAGTATTGGTAATATCTTTCTTCCTCACCTTTAATTGATAATATATTGACAGAACATCCACCTTAGAGACATAACTGGCCTCATGAAGCTGATCAAACAAATCATTTATATGTGGTAGGGGATACTTGTTCTTTATTGAGATTTTATTGAGCTCACGATAATCAATGAAGAGGTGAATTGATCCATCCTTCTTCTTAATGAAGAGGACTAGAACACCCCATGGTGAAGCACTCGAGTATATAAATCCCTTCTTCAAATTCTCTTGTAACTGCTTCTTCAGCTCTTCCGGCTCTACAGTGGCCATTATATAAGGTGTATTTGATATAGGAAGAGATCTAGGAATATGTTCAATTGTGAACTCAAACTCTCGATGAGAAGGAAGACCAAGAAATTCTTCAGGTAATACATCTATGTAATCCCTCATGATGGGAATATCTTTGAGAAGTATCATCTCCTTTTCCTCAATCATTTGAGCTAGACATTCTTGATCATAAGGTAGTAATATCCACACTTGAGATAATGACTATAAAGGAGATTCAAATTCCTCCTTAAACTTGTAAATAATGGAAGGATTCTTTGGGATATGAATATTGATCTCCCTTTAACAAAAGTTGATGTTGTATTTGAATAAAGATAGCCAATCCAGGACAAAGATAACATCAAACTCCACTAAAGGAAGTATGAAGAGATTTTTAGGGAGCTTCAGTTCAAAAACATTAATTGGGAAGGAGTTATATACATTGTATGCAGTAATTTTTCCATTTTATGTTCTCACTGATAACTCAACCTCTAAATTTTGAGGTGGTGTTTGAATAGTTATACTAAACTTACAAGATATGAATGAATGCATAGAATTAGAATCGAATAGTGTGTTCTCTATTATTGAATGAATAAATAGCGTACCTATCACCACATTGTTGTCCAAATCCACCTCAGTAAAAGGGATAGAATAAGACATTCCTTGTTTCCTTGGTTGTTTTTGTTTATTTCCTCTGATAACCCTTGGCTTAGGGAAATTGTTCACATAATTTTCATGCTCCTTATAGTTATAACATAGCACTACTGGTTGAGAATTGATCTAGACCTACCTTTCTTCTTCCACATTAGTGGGATTATACATATCCCATCAGCAGTTATTTGTTAGATGTCCCATCTTTCCACAATTTAAGAAATTCCTAGTTCCCTTTAGAAAGTTATCAGGATGCTTCTTCTCTCACACCCCGACCTATTCAATTATTTTATTTTATTATTTCTTTGGCCTTAAATAAATTTTTTTGGGGTTCAGGTTGATTCTCAGATGAAAATTGTTGAGTTTTGTTAAAAGTGTTTGTTTTCCAGCTGACGTCGTTGGGCGCACGGGCGGAGCACGTTTTAGAAACCCCATGCAGCTTCTCCCAAGTAATTTTGTGATTCTCCTATCTTCAAAAAAATTTAAAACGGGAAAAAATTTTTGATTTATTGTATGATTTAAAAATTGTATGGTTGTTAATAATTTTATTATTATTATTAAAGTGAACTGAATATCTTTATTATTTATATTTTTATCATTATAATTATCAATGTTCTTAATAGTATTATTATTAATAAGGATTTATTATTATTATTATTATTACTATTAATATTAATATTTGGGCCATTTCATGGGAAACGCACAACTATTGGATGTTGTGCGGTTCTCCCGAGCACCTGCGCGGTTGTGACATTTGAATCATCTGAATAAAAATAAATTAAATGAGTTAAAAAAATTATAATTTAGTTAAATAAATAACTTATTGAAATAATAATATTAGTTTTTCATGAATAATAATGTTGGACTATTATTAAATAATTTTTTATTATTAAAATTATTATTTTTATCATTTCTATATTATTATCAATGTGGTTTTCTTTATTATTATGTGTATTATCATTATTATAGATTAATGTTCTATGTTACATATTTATCCTTATATTATTTTTATCTTTTTCTTTTTTCTTCTTTTTTCCCCTAACCCTAAATTCTCTATCTTTCTAATCTTCCTCCCCTTCCTCTTTTACATGTGGCGTGAGCATCTCCCAATCGCGCCTGGTCTGTCGACCCCCAACCTCAGACAACCTTTTCCCCTTGCATCTCCCTCCCAATGTGCCCTCTGGCTCTACCTCCTACCGCACACACTCTAGCCACCCCACACCCACCGGTCGCGCACCGTCCCACCACCCCACACCACTAGTTGATTTCCCTTCTATTGCGCGACCTCCCATCATGCCCCCTTATAGCCAGCAGTCACACCTTGACCTTTCCCCCTTACAATGCATGTCCGACCACCCCATGCACCACCATTCATCCAATTTCGCCTCACCCATGAACTCCCCCTACTGTCGCACCCCCCTACCAGCATCACTCAAGTCGACCTTTTCCTCTGCAGTGCAACCCAAAACCCCCCTCGCTGGTACGACTCCATCTCCAACGACCGTGACATCACCAGTGCCCATTTCTTCTGGTATCGAATACTTATTCAGGTTGATCTTAACATCCTTGGGGTAAAAAAAATGTGTTTTTGATGTTTTACACTGGAATTCTGAATGTTTCTTTGTTCTTGAGGTTGGATTCCATTGTTTATGCCTCTTTAAATTAAGTTTACTTTTTTTACTTCAGTTTCTCACCTCTTAGGTTTCTAGATATGTGATTTTTTTTGTTAAATTGATTATATCATGTGGAAATTATTGCTTCTCCCTTGTTTGGCTAATTGTTTCATCCATTTAATTGATTTGGCGTGTTTTTTGATTAATTGGTGTGGTGAAAAGTTTAGTTTTTAAAGGAACTTAGTTTTCTTTTTATATTTTTTAGCCTTCTCATGTGAATTAAGTTGTGTTTTGATGGAATACAGTTGTGTGCTATTTAATAATTTTTATTAAATTTTTCAATTTTTTATTTTAACTTTTCAAGTGGTTCACTTTTTGATATGGTGTGTTGCCTATGCGCGTTTAATTATAAAAGGGTTTTTGAACAGGTTTTGGGTGTGTAAATCCATGGGTTTCTCTTTAGAATTGTTTTATAAATTTTCAGGTGGTTTATTAAATAGTATAGATGGTGAGAATTATGTTTTGAAAGTATGTCGAGGTGGTTTTTCACTGTTTATCCATTTGGTTTTTTTAGGTTAGTGGTTATGTGTTTTTAGTTGTTGTGAATTTGTTGTAGTGCTTTGGTGAAGTAATTCAACGATATTGTGGTCATCATTAGGTTGTGTGTACTTGTGCGCAAGTGCAAAGAATGTCGCATGGTTAAGATCGAGCTGAAATTTGACGTAAGTTCCCCACTACACTCACCTTTACATTTATAATTTATTAATTGTTTGATATTTCATTGATTTTCAATAAATGAGGAATAGTGTGAGATAATTATTTTTTGAATAATTACTTTATGTAAATGAAGCTATTTAATTTATACACATCACTTGGATTATTTTCTTGATAAATTGATGCACAATCATGTAAGAATTACTGTTTTTCCTTTGAACATAATTCACATATTTTCAAATGTGATTATGGCTTGATGTTAAAGGTTTTCTTCCGACATGTGAGAAAATGTCTTAGTTTCTCTGGAGAAATGATGTTTTTCCTTATATTTGGTTAAGTCCCATTTGGCACTTTAATAAAAATAAATTATTTTGAAAATACTCTTTCGAGTGACTCAAGGGTGACCTTGTTGTGTATGTCGATTTTGTGGGTTGTTTTGTGTGATGTTTTTGCATTGTAATTGGTTACATATTTGATATTTTTTACTCAACCCCTTTTTATTACACGTGTTGACATGGGAACCTAACATGGTAAGTGAATCTTCTTAAAATTATTTTTGCACCAATTTAGAATACACACTAGCTAGTGGCCCTTAGTACGGACTTTTCTCTACTAGGGGATTGTGCCCCTCGGTTAGGCCAGGTAGGGAAACACCAAGCATTAAGGTGTTATGACATTATAGAGAGTAGGCATTCCATTAGGATGAGTCACATGTATAGTATGTTCTGGATTGTTCACGAGCTCCTAGGTTCGACCCACATTTTCTTTAGTGCTTATTTGTATGTGGAGAATGATTGAGGGGCCTAGTTCAATTTCTAGTTCATGTTTACTACTTTCGCATTTACCTTATTGTGTGTTGTTTTTTGTGTGTGGCTTTCCTCTTGACTAAAAACTAAAATGTGGATTTCTAAATTTTTAATGAAAATGTTTTAAAATGTAATGCACTTTTTCCTTTCAAACAATAAAAAAAAATTAAAAATTAAAAAGGAAAATGGACTGTTACTTGTTTTAGAAATAAAAGTGTGTGTGTAAACCCGTATTTTGTATAATTTAGTTAAAACTTGAAATTTTTAAATTCTTTATTTAAGGGTAGTGTTTTGGTGATAGTTTTGTGGGCATGCCTACTAAGTTGTAATACTCACACCTATAGTGTTTTCCTATTTTTAGTTTTTTTATGCAGGTTTGACTCGAGCTTGTTTGTCATGGGTGAGAGTTGTTTTTGGTTTGGAGAGTGGCTCTTGATGTCACAATGAGTTTTTGGTCATGTTCAGGTTAGTGTGTTATTGTTGTTTGTTCTTTATTTATCATGTTTTCTATTTACTTTAGGTTGTTATATTTTATTTTTACTTCTTAGTTTATTTTAATTGGGAGGAATCATTCCCATTTGTACTATGTTGATTCCCTAGTGCTTGTCTCCAGCCCAAGAGGATCAGGAACGCCTCTCGAGCCTTATCACGGGCTAACTCAGGTGACCAGTTCGGGGTTGACCTAGGTTGGTTCATGACAAAATGGTACCAGAGTAGTTCGGCTCTTGAGAAGACCTTGTTTTTCATAGCACCCATTATTATTTGGGGTTTTCATGGTAGGAGGAGTATGATTATTGGGGCTTGAGGTGTTGGAACAAGAAGGAAATCATGAACCCTTTCTCGTTCCAAACATCAGGTTACCATGGGATGTCTGGGTTTTTGGTGACTCTTTGGTTCCTTTGAATTTTTTTATATTGGGAAATGAAATGGGAGTTGGGCAAGTGACATCCTTGAGCTCACATGGTCTGGAAAGCCATGTGGAGCCAGGAACATTACCCTATAGTGATTCTTGTGATGGTGGCGTGACTAGTATATGGCCGCTAACCATATGTAGGAGTCACCCATCGACACTAGTTTCCCCTAGTGAATCATTTGGGTCTTCTTTAATTCTAAGAATTGTTTTGTAAAGTTTCATTTTCAAATTTTTGAAAAGTTTAATTTTAAATATAAATGACCATATTTTTATTAAGTTCTTTGTTTCCTTGTTTCTTAGTGTTCACCCCCACAACGGTTTGATGAATGCCCAAGGTGCAGCTTCGGGTGGTGTTCCCTTATCAAGTCCTCCAGTTGATCAACCTATAGACTATGTTCTGGAATTTTGAAGGTTGAACCCTCCTCTATTTTATGGCCAAGATGATCCTGTTGAAGTTGAGAAGTGGTTGCAGAATATTGATAGGAACATCAGTTTCATTGGTTTTCCTGAGTCATTGAAGGTGATGTTGGCTACCTTTATTCTAGACGGTCTAACCTGGAAATGGTGAAAGTTCGTGTCTCAAAGAAATCCTCAAGAATAACTCACATGGGAGTTCTTCAAGTATTCGTTTATCCAACAATATTTCTCTGAGTTGATGAAGTTGAGGAAGAGGATGGAGTTATGTTGTGTTCAGTAGTGCATTTAATCAGTACTAGAATTCTATAAAAGTTTCTTGGACCTAGTTATGTATGACCAATGGTTTTTTGCAAATGATCCTGATAAGGCTCAGAAATTTGAGTCTGGACTCCGACCTGAACTACATTCGAGATAGAAGAGCTTAACCTAACCACCTTCTCAGATGTTTTGGGGTAAGAATTTCTGGCTAAAGATGAGTTAGTGGGAGGACATGAGGTAACAAATCCCCCCTTGGCCTTGGGAAGCAGTGCAGAGGATGGGGATAGGAGGAATGGGAAGCGACCTGATACGGGTGGATCTAATAGAGGAATAAAGAGGCCTTCAGACATTTAATAATCTTCATTATAGCATAATTCCTTGATCAGTCACTAGTGTGGTAAGTAGGGACACAAGAGGATGATGTGCCCAAGTGCTCCAAGAACCTGCCACACCTGTGGATGTCTAGGTCACTTGTAGTGATTCTGTCGAGGTGTTTCCAAGAAGCGCACTGAACCTAGACCTGGCTCGTCAAAGGTCACCTCCTCTCATCAGTAGGAGTAGGGTGATGTTTGGTGATCAGTTTGAGGTTTTCTCTTTCTAGTCTTCCTTGGATGTAGTAGTCATCTCTTGCAGCTTTTTTTGGTGTTTCTTTTCCTTTGGTTGTAAGAATGGTTTTGTCGAACCTCCTTGAAACCTTTATTTTATTGGAAGTGTGTTTTGTGAAATTCGTGTTCATGTGTTATGTTTGAGAATTTCTGAAGCCTGACAGCGATGAAGGATATTCTTCAATCATTGGAGCACCAACCATAGGCCCTAGAGAGAAGCTAGCACATTTTTAGGAGAACCCCGATGATGAAAAAGGGACTTGGTATAATTTTTTCCTTAGTGTGACATGGTTTGTGTTCTTCCGAGGGTGCGACGTTATTGATATAGCAATGAAGTTAGTTTTCATGCTCTATCAGTTCGGCCCTTCCCTTCTCCCCCTCGTGGTGGGGTTTTTTGGTCCATATAGAAAGTTTTCAAGTTTGGTTAACCTCATCAGTTCTTATGGTAGGAAGACCCATAGTGGGTCTCGCAAAGTTATGTCTAAAGTAATTTATTGTTATCTTGATCCTTATGGTGGGGAGTCCGTTCATGCCTCCCTATGTTAGTATTAGAGTTTCTTTGCATGTATCGTTTGGTGGTGGGTGATCTCATATAGAACCTCTTAATCCTCAGTTCTTCCTCTTGATTAAAGTTTGGGGTTGAAGTACACCCAACGGTTTCATGGGCCTAAGATTATAGGAATAAACATCCGAAGTGGTTTAAGTTCATTCGTTCCTTTGTTGAAATGGATTGTTTGGGTTCTACTTGGTGATGGTTAAGGTGATCGTATTTTACAGATGAGTTGTGTATCATGGGTTTTTGGTGTCTGTTTGGATCGATCAACTGGAGGCGCATAAAATTTTGGAGGTGGGTGACACTTAAGAAGTTTTATCTATGGGTTAAAGTATTTTTGTGGCTTTCTGGGGGCAGAAAGAATTATGGTGGGGAGAATTGTCACACCCCGACCTATTCAATTATTTTATTTTTTTATTTCTTTGTCATTAAATAAATTTTGTTGGGGTTCTGGTTGAGTCCTAGATACAAATTGTTGAGTTTGGTTAAAAGTGTGTGTTTTCCAGCTGATGTTGTTGGGCACACAAGCGGAGCGTGTTTTGGAAACCCCGTACGGCTTCTCTCAAGTAATTGCATGATCCTTCTATCTTAAAAAAAATTAAAACGATTAAATTTTGTGATTTATTATGTGATTTAAAAAATTTATAGTTGTTAATAATTTTATTATTATTATTAAATTGAATTAAATATTTTTATTATTTATATTTTTATTGATATGTTTATTAACATTCTTAATAGTATTATTATTAATAGGGATTTATTATTATTATTATTAATTTATTGTTATTATTGTTATACCTATTATTATTATTATTATTATTATTATTATTTCTATTAATATTTAGGTCGGTGCACCGGCAACGCACGGCTAGCGGAATCCATACGGTTATCCCGGGAACCTGTTCGGTTACAATATTTGAATCAACCGAATAAAAATAAATTAAATGAGTCAAAAAATTAAAATTTTGTCAAATAAATAACTTATTGAAATAATAATATTATTTTTTCATGAATAATAATATTTTATTATTATTAAAGAATTGTTATTATTAAAATTTTTATTTTTATCATTTTTATATTATTTTTAAAGTAGTTTTATTTATTATTATGTGTATTATCATTATTATAGATTAATGTTTTATTTTAATTATTTATCCTTTTTTATTTTTACCTTTTCCTTTTTTTCTCCCTAACCCTAAATTCTCCCTCTCTTCAATCTTCCTCCCCCCGCCTCTTTTTTGTGTTATACAAGTAGCTCCCGACCGCGCCCAGTCCGATGACCCACAACTACGGAAAGCCCTTTCCTCTTACATCTCCCTCCCACAGTGCCCTCTAGCTCCACCTCTTACTACACGTTCTCCTACCGCCTCACACCCACTGGCCACATGTCGTCCCGCCTCCCCACACCACCGGTCAAGCGCCCTTCCGTCATGCACCCCTATAGCCAACCGACAACCCTCGACCATTCCCCCTTGTAGCACCTGTCTGACCACCCTGTGCACCACTGCTCATCTGATTTTGCCTCACGCATGACCCCTCCCACCCCCCTCGTGCCGGTATCACTCTGGCTGACCTCCTCAGCGGTGCGACCCAAAACCCCACTCGCTGGTACGGCTCCATCTCTAGAAACCATGAACTCACCAGTTCCCATCTCTTCTAGCTGTTAATACATATTAGGGTCGATCTTAACATCCTTGGGGTATGAAAAATGTGTGTTTTAAGTTTTGCACCATAATTATGAAAGTTTCTTTGTTCTTGAGGTTGGATTCCATTGTTTTCACCTCTTTAGATTAAGTTTACTTTGTTCACTTGAGATTTTCACCTCTTAAGTTGCTAGATATTCATTTTTTTGTTGTTAAATTGATTATATCATGTGGAAATTGTTGGTTGTCCCTTATTTGGATAATTTTTTCATCTGTTTAATTGATTTGGCATATTTTGTGATTAATTTGTGCAGAGCGAAGTTTGGTTTTTAAAGGAACTTAGTTTTCTTTTTATATTTTTTATCTTGCTTATTTAAATTAAGGTGGATTTTTATGGAAGCCATTTGTGTGTTTTTTAATAGTTTTTATTAAATTTTGAAGTAGTTTATTTTAACTGTGAAAGTGGTGCGCATTATAATATGGTGTGTTATGAGTGTGCATTTAATTATAAAAGTGGTTTTAAATAGGTTTTGGGTGTGTAAAGCCTTGGGTTTCTATTTAGAATTGTTTTATAGATTTTAAGGTGGTTTATTAAATAGTACAGATGGTGTGAATTATGTTTTGAAAGTATGTTGAGGTGGTTTTTACGCTGTTTGTCTATTAGGATTGTTTTAGTTCAGTGGTTATGTGTTTTTAGTTGTTGTGTGTTTGTTCTAGTGATTTGGTGAGGTAATTCCATGATATTTAGGTCATCAGCAGGTTGCACATACTTGTGTGCAAGTGAAAAGAATGTCGCATGGTTAAGATCAAGTTATAACTCAAGGTAGGTTCCCAAATTCACTCACCTTTAAAAGTATAATTTATTAATTGATTTATATTTCATTTATTTTAAATAAATGAGGAATATTTTGAGATAATTATGTTTGTAATAATTACCTAATGTAAACAAAGATTTTTATTTTCTACACGTCACTTGGATTATTTGCTTGATGAATTCACACACAATAGTGAAGGAATTCATATTTTTCCTTTGAACATAATTCACGGATTTTCAAGTGTGGTTTTGGTTTGATGGTAAATGTTTTCTTCTTATGCGTGAGAAAATGTTTTGGTTTCTCTTGTGAAATGATGTTTTTCCTTAAAGCTGGTTAAGGCCTATTTGGCACTTTAATAAAAATAAATTATTTTAAAAATCCTCTTTAGAGTGACTGAGGGGTGACCTT
This sequence comes from Viscum album, assembly GCA_963277665.1. Classification (NCBI taxonomy): domain Eukaryota; kingdom Viridiplantae; phylum Streptophyta; class Magnoliopsida; order Santalales; family Viscaceae; genus Viscum; species Viscum album. The sequence goes on from OY728134.1 coordinate 122,152,605, forward strand.
GTTGTGCACGTCGATTTTGTGGGTTGTTTTGTGTGATGTTTGTGCATTGGAATTGGTTTCTTATTTTTCATTGCTTATTCACCACCTTTTTATTACATGTGTTGACATGGGAACCTGGCCTAGTAAGTGAATCTTCTGAGAATGATTACTGCACTAGTTTAGAATATGCATTGGCTAGTGTCCCTTAGTACAGAATTTTCTCTGCTAGGGGATTGAGCCCCTCAGTTAGGTCAGGTAGGGAAATACTGAGTGTTAGGGAATTATGAAGTCATCGAGAGTAGGAATCCCTTCAGAATGAATCACATGTATAGTACATTCTGGATTGTTCACAAGCTCCTAGGTTTGACACATGTTTTTTTTAGTGCTTATTTGTATGTGGCGGATGATTGAGGGGCCTAGTTTGTTTGTTGGTCCCCATTTTCTACTTTCCTATTTCACTTATTGTGTGTTGTGTGTTGTGTGTGGTTTTCCACTTGACTAAAAACTAAAATTTGGATTTCTAAATTTTTCATGAAAATGTTTTAAAATTTAATACACTTTTTTCCTTTAAGATATTTAACCTTTTTTTAAATTAAAATGGGAAATGGACTATTACATGTTTTAGAAATGAAATTGTGTTTGGAGCCCCATATTTTATATAATTTAGTTAAAACCTGAAATTGGTAAATTATTTATTTAAGGGTAGTGTTTTGGGAATAGTTTTTTGGGCACCCCTACTGGGTTTTAATACTCACGCTTATAATGTTTTCATATTTTGATTTTTTTTCAAGTTTGACTCGAGCTTGTTCATTGTGAGAAAGAGTTGGTTGTGGTTTGGAGAGTGGCTCTCGAGGTCACGAGGAGTTTCTGGTCATGGTCAGGTTATTTTATTTTTGTTGGTGTTTATTTCTTTATCATTTCAATTATTTACTTTGCATTGTTCTATTTTATTTCTACTGCTTAATATATTTTCAATGGGAGAAAACTTCCCATTTGTACTCTGTTAATGCCCTGGCACTTATCGTCATCCCGTGAGGACTGGGAATGTCTCTTAGGCCTTGTCACAGGATGACTCAGGTGACCGATCCATGGTTGACCTGGGTTGGTTCGTGACATATTCTTACAATTTTGACATGTGTAGTGTTTTATCTTCTTCCCAATATGGGATTTATTTTCCGAACCACTCATATTAGACTCCATTTTCAACTTTATGTTATCGGTCCACTGAAACCATTGAGAGTCTTCGATATCCATTTCAACATTGAGGTCACAATGGAAAATCTCCCATTAATTTTCAACGTCATTAATTGCCAATGATTTTCATAGACTCAACTTTAGTCTGCTAAAGAATCGATCCACCTTTCTTTTAATGTTCATGATAAATCGAGAGGCATATCTTGCAACCCACGTGAAGTTTACTTTATACACACCAATGGACTCATCTTTCTTCTATTTAAGCCTAAGAAACTCTATTTTCATCTTGAGATGAAGGGTTAGGGGAAAATATTTATTGAAAAACATTTTCTTGAATTCCTCCCAATCCATGGAATCAACTTCCTTCTGGGACTTCGTATTATTGATCAATGTCAACCACTGATCATCTTCCCCATCAAAATGATAGACTGCCAGTATGAATTTCTATTATTTTGAGAACTAGAGGATAGAGAATATCTTTTCAATGGAGTTAATATACTATTCATTGAGGAGGGGATAAGAAGATACACTAAACAAGGGAGGCCTTTTCCACATAAAGTATTTGATGGCAACTTTCTCTTTACTTGGAAGAGGAGGGTGTTCCACATGATTCAATTTATTATTCATAACTTGATCCAGCTGAGCAAGTACTATCATAAAGTTTTGAGCACCTACTCCCATAATATTTTTTATATCATTAGGGTAATATTCACATTCCCATTCACATTGATAGTTTTCATGTGTTCTTATATTTCCTGACATTAACTAAGAAAAATAACATACAATTAGGGGGGCTTGAATACTTAGCTAATATGTATAAAAAATAAACTTTAAACATAAAAGGATAAAATATTTATTAAGAATTATATCCTAAATTTTGATTCTATACATTTCAATCTAGGTTATACATGATCTATTGCATCACATTTATTCTTATGGGATTTTTTTGTTATGTTCCAGTAATAATGGTTCATACTAAACTTATGAATTTACCAAAGCATATCCCCCAGGAGTGTCAAAACCAGTAGTGCAACAAGGCATGTTGACATGCACCAGTTCCTATTTGATTCAAGCTCAAAGTGGTTTTTTTAGGTTTTACCCCTAGATACATCTATTCCAAAGCCACATCCACTTGTTCATATCCATAAAGAGATGTATTTTCTTGATAAACCACTTTCCCTATACTTACCAAAATTTAGGGATGTTATCTTATAATTAGTCTCCTCTCTAACGTTCTTAATAAAGTTCTCTATTCCTCATATCCAAAAATAAATAGACCCCTCACTGATACCAACTATAGGTACCCAGCCTTTTACACATTTCATTACATGATTTTAAGCATAGTAAATCATCATATTACAATTAAAGGATCAAAAAGTCTAGTGTCTTGGAAAACATGGTACATAAAACTGAAAACATGGGACTAAATAAAAAATTTCCTTATTTAATCTTCATAAAGAGATCTTAAATTCCATTATTCTCATACATATTCATAGTATAACCTAAGTATAAAAAACAAGGGGATGATCTAAAAAAACCTAGTAAGGGAATAAACATAAGAATCATGCTTTAGCTCATGTGTTATAAGGCATAAAATAATGATATAAAAAGACATGGAACATACGGAATCATAACCTATAAAAATGAAATCATATAAACATGGATTCATAGTAATGTGGTAGAAACAAAAAACAAGACATTATCATGATTCAAGGCTCTTTTCACATAGAGGATCATAATTCCAGGTTAACCACCAAGGCCATTTCACATGGTAGCACGAGTCAAGGCTAACCTCCAAGACCATTGGACATAACGTCTCATGAGAGTAAAATTTACCAAATTAATTGGAGTGCTATCTAGGTGCACCCATATTAACATGTTCATGAATATTCTTACCACATATATAATCATACATAATGAATCATATATAAACATAAGGGTACCCATGGAAAGAAATGGGTATCATAATCATGTCATAAAGAATAATTGATGGGAATATCAAACAAGTTTACATGAAAGAAATGAATTAAAATATATATATTCATTGATAAGGTTAAATAGGAATATATCATGTCAAGTCTTTTCAAACAGAAGTGACAACATGTAAGAATAGTATTTAAGAAATTTTAGCATTAAAACATTTTAGTGCGGTTTGAAAGAGAGTACTAAAGAGCCTTTAAAATAGAAAAGGGGATAATATTTTATATAAAAAAATAAGTGAACCAAGAAGGATTTAATAATATAAATACTGATTTTATAAAAATAATGGTGTCTTAAAATAGATGATAGAGTCCACTTTAAATTGGGTAAGAATTCAGGAAGTTATCTTAAAACGGGTTTGCTTATTGGGAACTATTGAGAAGGGAATCATTTAAAAACATGTATATCCATAAAGTAGAATGATGAATTCACCATGATACAGGATTTTAAATAATATAAACATATTTTATATAAGTTACATAGAAAATAACCTCATTTGGGTAAAAATAATGATAGAGCATCCAAAAGGAATAAATAAGGTTCGAGTAGAATCCCTTACCTTAAGTCTGATGGTTTCCTTTGATTGATCTTAATTTCCTAGATAACCAAATTAAATTCATTAATTAATATTTATAGAACCTATTATTTATTTAATTGATTTATTATAACCTTATTAAGCTCATTCATGACCTTTTTGATGGGTTAATAAGTTCAATTTCATTTTTTGTTTTATTGGTTTTCATGATTGGTTTACATTTTTACATGTAAGGATAAACATTTAAGATGAGAATGGTTGCCAGAATTTAAGTTTTATGATATTAGTGAACATATAGAATATTACATGGTTATAAAATTCATTTTTTATTTGTATTTAATATGAAACATTATATAAAACTTTAATGATAATTTGTTTGGTTAATTGACAGTTTTTTGATCACATTGAACACATTTTGCTTTATAAATTCATATCATGTGTATAAAAGATTAAAGAACCCTAAATTATAAATAATACATATTTTATATTCTATTTAAACCACAAAAATAGTTTCATGACTAGAATTGAATATGGTAATAGAAATTGAAAACTCATCATCCTTGAATGTGAGAAATTAACACATCTTGGATGGTGTTTTCATTTCTTGTATAAAATTAGGGGAAAGAAGAGATGATGATGAATTATTCCATTACCATAACAACATTTCAGTACATTTAAGGTTCTAATATTTTTATGAAAGAAGGTTATGAAATAAAAAGAAAATAATGGAACTTGAAAGAAAATAAAAAAATGAAAAGGGGAATTTGCCTCTTGAATATTTCTTCCTTGAGAACCTATTTAGGGGAGAGGATTTGGTATTTTGAAGAGACAAAGGGCTGAATTAGGGATATATTTTAGTATAATTTTTACTTGTAACAAGGCTTGATAGGAGTGAAGATAAGAGGGGGTGAGTGTGGCTTTTATAGTAGAGGAGGGGAGGGTTTTCTCAATATTTAATTCATTATTTTATTATTTTTCTCAAGACTAGAAATAGTATTGATTATTTTAAAAAAATAGTAAAATTTGAATTTCAGTTCAAACCCAAGGTGATTACATCATACATGATTCAATAAATAATTTATTTAATAATAAATGTATATATATAGTAAATTATTGTATTTTACTATTTACCTAAAAATCATGTATTTCAGAAAAATTCCAAAAATTCACCTCAAAATTTTTTTGATGTGAATAATTCAAAAATGAACTCTATTTTATGAAAAAAAATTCTAAATAAGTGAAAATTATTTTTAAATTAATATTATAATTTACTTTAGAAATACAAATTTTATGATTAAAAATCCTTTTCTAATACTACAAAAAATTAATTAATGTCTCTTAAAATTATCATATAATCATAAGTCATCAAAATAATTATTTATGAATACATTTTATGAAAATAAATTTTCTTTTAAATTATTAAATTAATCATAAAATTTTAGTTAAATATACATGACTTACAAAAATACCAACACTATGATATAATTATATCATATTATCACTTATAATATGGATAAATTTTATTTATACTTTCATTGATAAGGTTAATTATTCACTTGGATGATTTACTATACGTAAGGGTCGTATTAATATTCATAAGGGTAACATTACTATTAAAAAGGGTTAGTTACTATTCATCAAAAATTGAGATCGTCTTATCAGACTCTAATATCTTACTGATCGCAACTGTGTATGTCATATTTTTGATATTTAAAACACATAAGTGAAAATATTATGTTTAAAGGTCACATAGTACTTAGTAGTTCATTCTGTGGTGATTTCATGTGATTATACTATATGAAATAATTATAAGAATGGAATTTTATTGATAAAATGTTGGGTCATTACAATTTCTCTGTCTTGATATCAAATAAAATTGTTTCATCTTATGAAGAAATTTTTTGAGACACCATCACTCTTTGAATACTTGGCTTAAGTACTTAAAAGAAATGATCAATATTGCATTCTATATTGTGTATGAAATCCCTTACATACCCTTCTAACCTTCCAAATGTAGCTTCATACTCTGCAACACTTTCTTACCCATTTTTCATTAATCAAATTAACTTCCTTTTCATATCAATTTTTTGTTAATGAGGGAAATATTATTCAAATAATGTATCCATAAAAGTTTTTCATTCCATGAGTTCTATTTTATCTTACTCCCAAGTATTCTAGATCAATGACCATTAATAATCAGCATCTTCATTGAGACAATACACTGCAAGTATAACCTTTTCCTTCTGGCCTCATTCTAATTTCATAAATATCATTTCCAAATACTTAATCCATTTCTTAGCTACAATTGGATTAGTAGTCCCACTAAATGATGGGGGCCTCTGTCACATAAAGTGATCCAAAAGTAGAGAATATCTTTGTGGAACATGTTGCTCCATCCGGGTATGGTTATGTTTCATAACCTGATTAATCTACCCTAATATATCCATAACTTGCTCATTTCTAATAACAGCTATATCATCTTTCTCAGTAGGGAAACCTCTACATTTTCCACGATTATTGATACCACTCTTCCTTTCAGGAACTGTTTCTAAATAATTGAATATATTAAATTATTTAACAGAGTATATAATCCCAAAACTAATGAAATATATAACATAAATTGAAAAAAATATGTATATATAATCTTATAATAACAAACACGGTTTCCTTGAGGATATATTTACTTTCAAAACATTTATAATGGTTTGTAAATAAAATTTTATTTATCTTAAACATATCTTATGGGAGTGTCAAATTAGGTGTGCAGCAAGACCCATTGTCATGTACTAGGTTACGATCGTGTCAAGCTTGATACACCTTTTCAGAGTTATTACCTCTAGGTACATCTATTTCGGAACCATGTCCACTTTTAATATCCAAATAGGGATTTATTTTCTAGGATGACCCATATAATCTCTAACTTAAAAAATCTAGGATGTTCTTCCATACTTATCCTCAAAGTCTATCTTATGGTTTTGTTCCTTGATATAAGTTTTCTAAATCTAGTTTCCAAGGTTTCTGTTAAACCTTCTCTGATACCAACTGTAATTCCCTGACCCCAAAATCCCAAAGGAGGTGCATTACTTTATTAAATTGGAATAGATACAAGACTCAAATCCCAAAGGACCAAATGGTTTAGTAGTTTTTGAAAACTAGACTATATACATGATCTGATAATACATTGGGAAAATAAAATATATCATAACTTAAGTAAAATCTCATCATCCTTAGAACTCATTCAAATTATTACTATTTATAACCTAAGGAAGGGAAACATAATATGGGTGAGCTAAAATTATCAATAAGGGTAAGTAAAATAGACGAAATAATGAATAAATAAACATAATAAACATGGCATGGTAAATGACTAAGAACACATTCCACTTAAATAACTGGATAAAAAATAATTAATATGGAAAAGTAAATAACAAAAACACATGTAATTTAATCAATAAACTGAGAATGAATTGAATCCATATATTTTATCATATGAAAATTTCATGTGTAATAAAAATAATAATGACTAAAATATCAATTAAGGAAATTCTTAATTATTGGATGTCATGTATGAGGCACATGAAAAACTATAAAGTCATGACCTTTCATAAGACGGTTTAAAACTACGAGTAGAAACCTATTTAAGTTGTCCAAATTATTTATCTCATGAGATCCTATAGATGCATTGAGAGGATATATAAATTCCATTCCCCAGCCTTCACTGCCTATCCAAATCATTCCTCATATCGATTTAATCAACAAATCGAATGCCTTACCAAATATCTATATTGAATTAAACATATGGATTTATCAATAATTCCTCGGTTAATCAAATAAATGTCACCTTAAACATCATATGTACAAATGGTATACGGTTTAGTAAATAAAAATATTTATCACCCAATAATGTGGATATTTAAATGATCACAAAAAAGTGATTGTTTCAAGATAAAGATAATAGTCACAAAATAAAGTGAGATTTAAAATATTACTTTTATCATTTAGTAATTTTCAAGCTAAACCCCTTGGGTGATATAATTCAAAGTGAAACATAAAATACCATAAATTATGATAGAATAATTATATTAAAAGAAAAATTGGTAGTATATACACCACATTAAATTTAATTGATGCATAATAACAAATAAGTCTCATTGGAATGTAAATTGAGACAAAATACCTTACCTTGTGATTCCTTTAGGGTGAACATCCTTTAACCTCCTATAGAATTGTTTTAGGAATGTTATTAACTTATAACATAACCATAATTATATTTATAATATCATATATTATCTTCTTATAATATCTTTGTTGGACTCACCTATTTTGATAATCCCAAATCATGTTTCATATATATAGAGCATCTTCTTTATCCTATAGGATAATCGTTTATGAGAAAATCATGCTTATCTCAAAGAAATACCTATGCACTATTAATATCACTGCTCTCATTTTAAGCTTATAATTCAGAATTTATCTAAGTACAAGGTCATCGGTACAAGTTCACCGATACAAGGTCACTGATAAAAGGTCACCGATACAAGGTCACCGATACAAGGTCACTGATACAAGTTCACTGATACAAGGTCCCCGATACAAGGTCACTGATACAAGGTCGCCAATACAAATTAATCGATACATGGTCACTGATACAAAGGTCACTGATGCAAGCCTACTGTTGAAGGTTACCACTAAAGGTTACTGATGAAATGTTATAGTTGCAGGTTGCTGATATGCACCTGTTGTTGAAGCCTACCACTATGAAGGCTACCATTGACAGTCTACCATACTCTTATAATCCATACTTTGTCAAATTCTTAGGATTGTTCTAATGGTCATATTTGCTAAATTTAATGATTCTGACTTAATTAATGCTTATTGTAGACATATCAGGAGACCATATCTTGACAGTACGAGGTACGAGAAAGATCGCACTTGATCTACTCATTCCTGTTGTTGGACCTTAAGTATAAAAAGAGCAGACCAAGAAAGAAAATAGATACATGGTGAAGTGGGGTGGCATAAAAAGAAATTTTGTACATGTGTAGAAGCTTATCTACTAATATCAAATAAGAACCATCAGCACTTACACTGTGAATCCACAAAGAATCACGAAGATCATTTTTGGGAAAAACTCACTTCTACCTTATGTGCCTCATCAACTCTTGATCGACACCAGAAGAAGAACACTTGAAGTTAGAACCTGAAGTTGTGATACTCTGTTTTGGAGACAACTTCAAGATAAAGGCTCAAACATCAAATTCTTCACACTAAGGAGTCAAAAGCTGAACTTCTAACACATATAGCTTTCTAAACTCAAGCTTATAGTCTTAGCACTATTGTGTTATTTAATTTTACATTTATGAGTAGTGTTTATGTCTTCTTCACACACTGTATCCCATGCTAGAACTAGAGGATATTGAATATCCTTAAATCAAACCTCACTTACATTTTTTCCCATGTAAAACTGTGGAAGAGTCTCTGTGTGGTCTGTATTGCTTTTCTTTCCCATGAAAAATAGTGGTAGAGGGTGTGAAACCTAGATAGTTTTGTGAAAACTTTTGTAAAGCCCGATACAGGCTATGTATCAATTTTATTTCTAATATAAACTGCTTGGTGGTAGGTGATCACCAAGTGGAGAGGATTAAGTCTCAGCTTGAGACTGAACCTCTTGTTTTACTTCATTGTGCACTATATTTTTTTATACTCTGTTTTATATATTTTCTGCTTCTTATATTTGCTAAAACATAAAACTGTATTTCTTTCACTTTGATAGTTAGTTTTGGTTAGTGTGTGTATTTATTTAATTTAGTAAACTAGTTTTAAAAGTTGAATAGGTGTTTTACACTAATTCAACTAAGCATTAAGCACCCTTTAAGAAACCTGTTGACCAACTAAACATTTACATCTCTACTACCTTAATTAAATGGGCTATTTTAAAATTGGGGGGTCCTTTTAAAATAAGGTTTTTAAACAGAAATTTTAAGTAGGAACTCAATTCACCCCCCTCTTGATATTCCACTCCGACCAATATTTTGTATCAAAGGGAGGTTCTTTATTTTCAAGTTTTCAAATTCTTTTCAACTGTGATTTTAGTTGTATCCTAGATGTCCTAAAATTTCTGTCAAATCTAAATTTTGAGTTCTTTAAATTCTAATTAACTATGGATAAAAGAGTTGAGGGTGTTGCTACTAACAGGACACCTTTCATTAATGTAAATAACTATGCTGAGTGTAAATTAAAAATGAAAATGTATCTAGAGAGCATGGTACCTGAAATTTGGGATGCAATTGAAGAACAACATATATTGCCTGCTATAACTAGGGACACATGGTCTCAGTTAACTAAAGCTACATATAACAATAACTGTAAATCAATAAATGCTTTGTACTATTCTCTAGGTGATGATGAATTCAATAGAATATATTCTTGTAAAACTGCTTATGAAATTTGGGATACTCTAGCCATTTCCCATGAGGGAACAACCAATGTTAAAGAAATGAGATTAAATACATGTACTATTAAATATGATAATTTTAAAATTAAGCCTGGTGAACTTATTTATGAAATGTATCTCAGGTTCAATGAAATATTGAATACTATGATTCTTCTTGGGAAACCAGTGGACAGCAAGGACCATATTATGAGATTTCTTCGATGCCTACCTGATATATGGAGAGGAACTTCTATTTCTATTCGAGAATCTTGTGACATAGGAAAGATACCAGTAAAGGAATTAATTGGAAAGCTTATGATGTATGAATACAAACTTAAGGTTAATCAAGAATTTGATTAAGAACCAAGGAAGAAATCTGTAGCATTCAAGACTACTACCTCAAAGAACAAGGATAAAGAAAAAGTTAAAGCTCCTGTAGACACTTCCACAAGTGAAGACTCTGACTCTAATAGTGATGATGAGATGGCTCATATTTCAAGGAGATTCAAGAAGTTATATCAAAATAAATAGTTCTTTAGAAAATCAAACTACAAAGGAAGGTATGATAATAAAGGATAGTATAAAAATTATATAAAGTGGAATTCTAATACAACTGATATTGTCTGTTATGAGTGTAAATGAAAATGCCATGTGAAGGCTAATTTACCCAAGATTAAGTATAAGAAGAACTATGAAAACAAGGGCAAGGGTTATAAAAAGGCTATGAAGTCCACCTGGGGTGCCTCAGAAGATATCTCAAGTGGATCTAACACTTCTTATGCTGACAAGAACAAACATTCAAATCAGTGTTTCATGAGATAAACATTCGAGGTAACACCCAATTCTCTTATATATAATGCTTACTATTCTGAGAATGAAACTAAATCAAACAATGATGAAAATATGACTAAGGATGAAATATTTGAATATTGTGGATTGCTTGAGGATACCTTTAATGAACTCAAGGATAAATATAAACTATTGAAAATACAACATGCTTTAAAAGATAATTCAATATCTGATCTAGATATTGAGAAAAAAAATGTGCTCAGCTATTAAAAGAAAATAACGAACTCACATTATCAAATGATCAACTAAAAAGGGATTTGGTAAAATTTACTACCGATAGAGATACCTTGACTCGGTTTCTAGGGAAACAAATTTCTCCAAAATACACAACTGGTATAGTATATCCACCAGGACAGAGAAGAATTATTAAAACTAAATTTATTTCAAAATCTGGACAGTTCACTATTAGTTCCATTTATGGACCATCGTTTGAAAAACAATTCTCTAAAGGACCAAATAAAGTGTTCATGTCTAAAAATATATCTTTTGATTATAGAAAACCTATGAGACAAGTATGGGATCCCAAAGTTTTACTTTCTAACCTCTCTAGACCCAAGAAAATATGGGTACCAAAGTTACCCCACACTTAATCTGTTTTACAGGAAAATTGTCTAAAGAGATACAGTAAAACTCTATGGTACTTGGACATTGGATGTTCAAGAGACATGACAAGAGACTACTCATGCTTCAAAATCATAATTAATGTTAATGGTGCACATGTCACATTCGGTGATAATGAAAAAGGGAAGATCATTGGCTTAGGCCAAATTGGTAACCCTAATACTGTATTAATTTCAAAAGTACTTTTTTGATGGGTTAAAATACAATCTGTTAAGCATCTCTCAACTGTGTGATGATTGATTCAATGTTAAATTTTAAAATTATTCATGCAATGTTTTTTATTCTAAAAAATATTTAATATTTATTGCTCTTAGAAAAAATAATGTATATGTTGTTGATATATATTCTTTAGTTAAGAAAATTGTTTCTTGTTTAAATGCATTTCATAAGGAATCCTAGTTGTGGCACAGAAGACTAGGACACTGCAATGTGCACTCACTTGGGAGACTGACTAGGAAAGGGTTAGTTAGATACTTAACTAAATTGTAAATACCACTTAACAAAGTTTGTAATCCCTATCAAAAGGGAAAACAACAGAAATTTTCTCTCAAACCAAAGCAATAAGTTTCTACTTCTCAACCACTTGAGTTTGTTCACATGGATTTGTTTGGACCATCAAGAGTTTCAAGTTTAAATGGGAACCACTATGTTTATGTTCTTATAGATGATTTTTCTAGGTACACTTAGGTATACTTTCTGGCTCACAAAAGTGAAGCTTGTTCTTATTTTATCAAATACTCCAATTTTGTAGAAAATTTTAGTGGACTTAGAATTAAGACCTTGAGAAGTGATCATGTCCGTGAGTTTGAGAATCAAGAATTTGAATCTTTTTGCTCAAAAAATAGATATACTCACAATTTCTATGCTCCTAGAACACCTAAACAGAATTTAGTTGTTGAAATAAGAAATACAACCCTTCAAGAGATTTCTAGGACAATACTCAATGAATATGATTTTCCTATTTATTTTTGGGATGAAGCTATTAACACAGCTTGTTACATTATCAATATATTCTTAATTAGACATGTTCTTAAGAATACCTATTATGAAATTTGGAATAATAGAGAGCCTACGGTTAATTACTTTAGAGTTTTTCGTTTTAAAGTCTTTATCCTTAACACTAAAGATAATCTTGAAAAATTTTCTTCAAAAAGTGATGAATGAATTTTCCTAGGTTAATCAATCTCAAGTAAATCCTATAGAGTATTTAATAAGAGAGAAAAATGTATAGAAGAATCATTTCATGTAAAATTTTATGAGACTAATCCACATGAACCCAAAACCACTCTTGAACATCTTGAGGAAGATATGTCAATTCTGGACCTAAATGACAAAGACAGTGAACCCTTAGTGAAAACAACCAGTTTTGGAAACATTCCAAAATTTGTGCATGGTGAATCTGAACCAACAGATAATCAAGAGGAGTCTATTTCAACTCTTTATAGAGTTATAAGAACTCTCAAAAAATATCCTTTAGATGTTGTAGTAGGTGATATAAATAGAGGGACACAAACTAGAGCTTCTCTGAGAAACCATGTTGAACATCAAGATTTTCTTTCACAGCTTGAACCTAAAAATATCAATGATGAAATCAGTGATGGATTTTGGGTGATAGTTATACCAGAAAAATTGAATCAGTTTGAAAGAAAAAAAAGTTTGGGAATTAGTGGATAGACCTATAGACACTTTGACTATAGGCACTAAATGGGTGTTTAGAAATAAAGTTGATGAATCTGGAAATATAGTTAGAAACAAATCTAGGTTAGTTGCATAAGGGTATAGTAAAGAGGAAGGAATAGACGATGAGGATACCTTTTCACCTATAGCTAGGTTAGAGGCCATTAGGATACTACTTTCTTATGCAGCTCATCTAAATTTTAAACTTTATCAAATGGATGTTAAAAGTGATTTTCTAAATGGGTATATAGCTAAGGATGTGTTTGTTGAACAACCCCCTGGCTTTATAAATCCCCATTTCACAAAACATGTTTTTAAACTTTCTAAAGCCTTATATGGTCTAAAACAAGCTCCAAGATCTTGGAATGATAGACTTAGTTCCTTTCTTATTTCAAAAGGTTTTACTAAATGAATAGTGAATCCTGCTCTCTTTATTAAAAGGATTTCCAAAGATGTTTTAATAGTACAAATTTATGTAGATGATATAATTTTTGGATACTCTAAAAACTCTCTCTGTACTAATTTTTCAAAAATAATGCAAGATGAATTTGAAATGACTATAATGGGGGAACTAAAATTATTTCTTGGATTTAAAATTTTTCAAAATAAAAATGGTATTATTTTAAATAAAAGTAAATATAATAAGGATATTTTGAAACATTTTGGTTTGGATAGTAGTAAAGGTAGTGATACACCTATGAGTACCACTTGTAAGTTGGGTGTTGATGAAACTAGTAAATCAGTGGATCAAACCAATTACCGAGGTATGATTGGGAGTCTTCTATACTTTACTGCTAGAAGACCGGATATTATGTTCAGTGTATGCATGTGTGCTCATTTTAAATCCAATCCAAAAGAGTCTCATTTAAATGATATTAAAAATATTTTTAAATATCTCTAGTATACTACAAATTGAGGAATATTTTATCCAAGAGGATAGGTATTTGATTTTATAAGTTATTCGAATGCTGACTTAGCTGGTTTCAAGTTAGACAGAAAAAGAACCTCTAAAACATGTCACATTTTTGGCAAGTAACTAGTATCATGGTGTAGTAAGAAACAGAATTATGTTGCATTATCTACTACAGAGGTTGAATATATAGCTACTGGTAGTTATTGTGCTCAAATTCTGTGGATGAAACACACTTTACTAGACTATGGATATCAATTCAAACATGTCTCTATAGACTATGACAACACAAGTTCTATTAACATCTCTAAAAATTCATTATCTCATGCTAGGACAAAGCATATTGATGTAATACATCACTTCTAGAGATATCATTATAAAATAGGTGATATCACTCTTGAATTCATTAGTAATGAACACCAATTGGCTGATATATTCAAAAAGCCTTTGAATTCTGAGAGGTTAAATTATATCAAACATGAGTTAGGTTTGATAAACTGTTGAGTATAGGACCTCACTGTTACACCTTACCGATAGGACCTCACTATTAGACCTTACTGATAGGACCTCACCGTTAGACCTTACCGATAGGAACTCACCGTTTGACCTTACTGATAGGACTGCACCATTAGACCTTACCGATAGGACCTCATCGTTGGACTTTATTGATGCCTCCTTACTGATAGACGATTTGAGTCTGGGACTGCGTTTTTTTGTTCTCAACCAGAATCTGAAACGTTTTTTTCATATTACTTATTTATTTTATCTTTTTATTTTTTTGATCCCTAAATGATAAAAATAAACACAGATCACTTTTTGATCCACATCAAACCTTCTCCCGAACCTTTTTCTACAAAATCTCAGAACCTAAACCGCTCTTGACTCCTCAAACCACTCCAGATCGATTGAGAGAGTGAAAAGGTTGTTGGTTGCTGATGAGGGAGACATGTGGGATCCTAAGAAACCTAGATCTGAGTCTTGTAGTGGAATCTAGATAGTGGCAAAGGTGCTTAACCCACATTTATCAAAAAGGGAAATAGTGGTTGAGAAGGAGTTAAGTTGAGATTGGCTACTGTCGAGCCAATCGTTAGTACTAAATTCACTTGAAGCTCATGGCTAGGTTAAGTGTTTTTCAAACAATAATGGACCCTATTACATGAATTCAGTAAAGGAATTTTATGATTATCACAAGTTTTAGCAGTCTGTGGATGAGCACCAGATGACTTCCAGAGTAAATTGAGTAAGTGTGAGTTTCTCCTCTGCTGAGTGGGATGACTGTTTGAGGGTTCCACATGAACGAATTTGTGATTATTACTCAAAATTTGTGCCTCCCACTAGTGATTTCTTATATTATCTAGAATCATTAGCTGAATTGATAGGGAATGGAATTCCAAGGAAATTCATTGTTGTTGAAATGGTAGGAGAAGATAAGATGCTTTTCATGTTTATCCAGCATGTTTTATGTCCTAGGAGATGGGAATTTGCAACATTAAAGTTTCAGGATGTTTTTCTCTTGTATTTGTTAAAGAATGAACAGAATATCAACTTATGTAGGTTGTTGATGATTCAACTAAAAGATATGAGCAAAACTAGTTCCAAATACAATGCCCTATTTCATGATAAGTTGATATCTCTTATGTTGAAAATGAAAGGAGTTGCTGGAGCTAATGCGGAAACTGTTGTTGTGCAAGGTAACCATTGCATCACCAAAGTGGTTTTTAAGCTGATAATGATCAATGGTAATCCATGGATGAGGAGATGTGTGAATGATGAGGCTAAGGTATATGAAGAGTTTAACCCTATGGTTCATCCTACTAGGCCTAAAAATAATAGAAACCCTGGTCTTAAGCCTGGTGAAGTAGTGCATGCTTATTCAGATTAAGAAGGAGAATAAGTTGTTGTTGTGCTAGAAAGAGAGGATTATTCTATAGATGATAGGAGTGATCCTAACCTTCCCTCTAATCGTCATACTAGTATTGTATCCTTTGGTTTGCCCAGTCCACCAAAAAGTTTTCCTAGAAGGGAGACTATCCTAAGGGACAGTGGTGAGGAAACCAGTGAAGAAGAAGGGGATGAAAATGTCTTAAGAAACATTAGAGATACCTAAAATGAGGATGAGGACATTGATTCATGTCAAGATGACTTTGAGATAGCTGTTGCTGCAAGTGAAGAGGAATGTTTAAGTCTCATTACTCTAATAGGACATACAAAATGGGTAGAAAGTGGAGATGAATAAGTTTCTGATTCAGTTGAAGCTGGACTTGTTTTGGAATTCGTTGAAGATTATGTGGAGGAAGTGGTAGTGGACCTTCCTGTTAATGAAGTCAGTCAAGGAGGTCTGATTGAGATAGATGTGGCTGATTAGGAGAATGCTCCAAGTGAGGGGGAGGAACCTATTTCTACAGGATCAATTTCTATTTCTCATGATATAGAGGACTGGATAGAAGTGCCTGGCATTGTGGTTTTAGGATTAGATATGGAGATTTTGAAGATGAACATCCTATCAGAAGTCCTCAAATTCCTACTATCTCAGAAACTACCATTGTGCAGCCAGTGGTTCTATTACCTTGAGACTATGTAAATAAGGATGAATTGGATTCTTTGAAATCAGACCTGAAGAGGCATATTGATGAGAAACCCACTGAGATATCGAGAACAATTGCTCACAATCAAGGAATCATGACATATACAGTGGAAAGTATAGTCTCTACCTCTCACTCAGCTGTGTTATATGAGGTCAAGGAATGTTAGAATCAGGTAAGAAATTTGGAAGTTTCTATGGAATTAGTGAAGATTTCTACTACCATCTTAGATTCATATATGGCTTAGAGGGCTTAGGTGGATAGATACCTTAGATATGTTAAAATTATGGTTTAGAAAATGGACATAGTGTTTGAGGATTTTAATAAGTTTATGGGAAAAAATGTTAAAGGCCAAGATGATGATGTAAAAATGATGATCAGTGGGTTAACCAAATCATTTAAAGAGATTGTGGCTTTCTCTATGGAACCTCTAGGTGCATCTGCATCTTCTTCAATCTCTCATCTAGTTGACATTGAAGCCTTCAGGACCGTTTCTAGAGAAGAAGTGGAAAATTTCTCTGGTGCTAGTACCTCAGACTCTCAGGTCATTTCCATTGCTAGTGAAAATCATAACCTTGTGGAAAATTATTTAAGGGAATCTTCTCAAGATTAGAAGGCCATCAAGGATCAAGTTGACTTCTATTACAAATCGATATACAATAAGAATTATATGTAACATCACTTTAAGCTACTTCTGGAAAATTTGAGAATCCCTCCTATCACTCAGGAATTTAAGGATCAAATGATAAATCTTAGAGAGCTAACTTCTACCCTGGAGAGATTCATGGAAAAAAAATATGATTTCATCTTAGATATGGAAATAGAAGGAAGAATCATTATAGACTTTAGGAATCTTCTATTACCCTTCCTCCATGTGGACTACACACCCATCATTGTTCCTCCTACTTTTCCTTCTTCTTTAGTTGCCTCAGGTTCCACCAGTGATGCTTCTATGATGACTCCTTCCCAGGCCATCAGAAGTTTGACCCCAATGATTAATCAGAGATCTACTCACTATAGGTATACTGATGCCTCGGTGGATACTTCTCCTACACTGCTCGCTGCCATCCCTCGGCCTATCCCTCCACTTTCAGAACCTGACACCTCAGCTTCCAAAGACAAAGCTTCAATGGACATCTCTAATGTGTATTGAGTGTGAACTACCTTAGCTGATAGGGATTAGTGTATTCCTTTTTGTATATTGAAATCCTATTTTATTAATATAACCCCTCTCTTCTATATCTTTTTGTTATGTATGATTTTTGTTAATCACAAAGGGGGAGAAGTGTTCTATCATCAATTTATATGTTCTGACTTCAATTTAATTTAATTTTAATGATTTACTAATATGTGTATTCTAACATCACTAATGGAATTAGCCTATGTGTTTAACCTTGATTAAAAACTACTTAAAACCTAACAATTCAATGACATAATTTGTGATTATCAAAAAGGGGAAGATTTTAGGACTCACCTATTTTGATAATCCCAAATCATGTTTCATTAATATTCACTATTTCAAGTGTCAATTTTCTAGTTTTTCAAGTATGTTTTGACTTATTACTTGGTGTTATTATTAATTAGGTCATGATTTAATCATTTAAAAAATGTAAAAAATGATTTAAATATAATATATAACTATTATATATTTATTTATAATAATCCATAATATTTGTATATAATAAATTAAATGTACCACTCATAGAGACGGTAGGTCGTACGTACGCATGAACGATTCTTCCATCTCTTTATCATATTAAAAGAATGAAAATTAAATGATATATATATATATATATCTATGTATATATGTATGTATAATATAATTAAATTATCATATTAATTTCATATATGTCACATATGTTTATTTAAAACCATCCTAATACATTTCATGTATATCATGAACGAATCACATCACTTTGAGCTGGTGGTAGTCCAAACCTCCATATATGAAGTTATCGTATCCCCAAAAAATGGTAATCAATAGGGTATATGTTATATAATAATTAAATAAGTATAATTACAATAGAAATATCATATATAACATATAAAAATAGTATTTTAATTATAATTCCCACCATGATAGGTGGTAAAGGAAGAACAAACAATCATCGTTTTTCAAGGTGATAGTCTGTCATACACATAAACGGTAAGTTCATTACCTATTAGATGGAAGTGTTGTAAGTGTAGGTATAACCATAAGAATAAAAAATCTATTCATATTTATGATACTTATTTTATTATATAAAAATGGTATAAGAATATTTTATGGGTTTGAAAAATGAAATAAAATAAAAGTGATCGTTTAAGAACATTACCTCATTTTCGGGTAACTCCTTCTAGTTTATACCAAAAGACTTCCTTGGTTTGATTTATTCCAAAGTATAGGCTTATAGGTTGATGGAAGGAATTTTTTTAGATTATTTTATCAAATATTTGGTGATCCCAATGGCTTGGTATGTGTGAATAAGTGGGAGGGTGTGTTCCTTTTTATACTGGAGGAGGAGTGTCATTCTTCTAAATTTTGGAAAGGGGAATTTCACCCATTTTTTTCTATGAAAAGTGGATCTAAAAATGATAAAAATATTATTATATGGATTATATGGTTTAAATGTGGCTAAAATTTATTTTTTTTAAATTTTATATGTCATTTTGGGCCATAAGTTTATGTTTTTGTCCTTTGTTAATCTTATTTTTCTCTTAATCATTGTAATTAATTTTAATCACCTTCACGAATATTTTCTGTCAAAAACTATTTTGAAATTATTAGAAATTAGAAATGAATATGATTAAAAATATGTAATTCATTTTTCCAAATTCCAATAATTTAACATTTTGAAATCAATTAAAACATAATCTCGTAGATGGGACGACAAAGAGGGTTTCTAAAGTAAAAAAATTCAAAATCTTACTATGTTTTTATATTCAATTTCAAAGTTAAATTGATTTTGAGGACTTAAACTGAATTATTTGATATATAATTGATATAATTTTAATTTTAAAACAATTTAAAATATAATTTATCATTATAAATAAATTAGATGAAGAAGAAGTTTTCAATTAAAATTCAGTGTTTTTACTATTCTTCCAAAAATGAGACTTCATAGAAAAATACCAAAAATTTAACCTTAGATAATTTTGGAATTATGTTTTCAAAAATGAATTTTATTTTGACATATAAAATATATAAATGTTCAAAAATTTATATTTCAAAAAGTTTCTCCATTAAACGGTGTTAAAACTTTTAAAAAAAATATAGGTTTTTATATGTACAATGGGGTTTATTATTATCTTATGACAATAAAATATATTGGATGGATATAAAAAATATTTTATTGAGTATATAATATATATATATATATCCTTAATATCATTCACTAATCATAATTAATTTAATTTATTATAATAAAATGCCTTTTGAAGCATAAAAATAGTTCTTTATAAAAACATTTCATATATATTCAATTGGTTTTGATATTTATTTATACTTAGTTTCTAACTGATGAATTAAAAAATATATTTCTATAAGTTGGTTAATTCTATTCATAATAATCAATTTAACAAATAGGTTGTATATTATAAATATATTAATAATATATTATTGTTTGGTAAAACTCGGTCTTATGTAAAATGCAGACTACCGAACAAAGTCACAAGATAAATCAGTGTTGCATGCATTGCAAGCAATAGAATATATTTATTTAAAATATTAAATATATTTTAAAGTCTCATCATGTTATATTCATTTCTAATCTTATTGTTTTGTGTCGTACATACTATTAAATAAAATGTTCTTACTTTAGTATTTTGGGGTGTTACACCCAACCATTCCCTGCAACTCATATAGGGTATCAACCATATCTATTTGGGATTCCAGGTCCAAACCAACACATCCCTCATCCTAGAATGCCTATTAAAAACCCTATATATCCCCTAGATACTTAGGTTTCAACCATCATCATTTTCTCTAGGAATGCACTCATTCTACATCCCATGTCCCAAAAATCTTTCTCCATCTCTAAAAAACACTATTCCATCCCAAAGAAAGCTATGATTCCACTTTGTAAGACCTCATCCCAAACCGCATGAACATCAAACATGCAAGGATGCAACTTGATCTTAAACATGCCTCCCCGTATACCAGAGGCGACCAACTAGCAGTGAGGAAATATCATAGTCATGGAGAGACTATGACCACTAGTATAAAGCATGAGGGGTCATGTCCAAATTCTATCAAAAATTTAAAATGGCCCATCTGTATATCAACAATCCAAAAAATACCTATTGACATAAAACAAGGAGACCCACAAGACACCACAGTCCAAAACAAAATGTATTAAATCAATCTATATGATTTTTCAACCATAACATTGTAGAAATAATAAATAAACATGGTATAACATGTATAATATATAAAAAAGGGCACATAGGATGGTACATATTGAACAATAAATAAAAAAATTGGCCTTTGGCCTTACCCACAAAATCGAACCTAGATAATCCTCAACCTATACAATTTTTAAAACCTCTACCATGCGTCTAGCTCCAAGAAATACTTTTTCACTGAGAGAAAGCATGAAATTCATCCCACATACATTGAAACCCATGTTGTGTGCACAGTAGGGGCTGAGTCCAATGACCTAATAGAAATCCCTAATGCATCAACAATACTGGGTGTTTCTATGATCAATTTTATGTGATTTTAGTATAAATATAAATAGTGAATTTGTGCTCATGCAACGCACCCACTCAGAATCATAACATAAAATGAACATCGAATATACTTTTGGGGTTATTAGATATCATAAAAACCACCTCAAAACTTGAACATACATGCTTCAACCAGTTTTGGATGTCTTTAATTATTTCATACCACTCTGAGGAACTATTTATTACCCTAAAACCAATACTTGGTCTCATTCCTACTACATCTATTGTTGTGATTTCCCTATTTAAAGGACATACAATCCATGTTGATAATTAAGATGATACATGTTGACTGTTAGGATAATGAAATCTCATCCCAAACTTTTAGGAAATAGGTCACACAAGTAGTCAAAATATATAAGAAGTAATAATAATAAAGTCATATAATAATAAAATCACTAAAATTCTAAGTGAATTAGAAAATTCAAATTCACACAACTCAATCGAGCCATTTCCCTTTAATTAATAGCCTGCTCTTCACTGCCTAGCCTCATCCAAGTATCACCTCAACTCCTGTGAACCTATCTCAAGACAAGAATTCACAAGTAATAAATTATAACTCTTTAATTAATTATCTAATTCAATAAAATTAATTACACATGTTATAGTAAATTAACTAAATTAAACCAATTAGTTATAATTATTGTATCACTTATCAGGAAATGTATCAATAATGAAATGGTGACTAGCCCTATTCATATTTTCTACAACACACTCTCAACACCAATCCATGAAAAATTACTACCATGCAATGTAATTTCAATATTAAATTTAAAGTAATTTAAGTCAAAAATATTAAATTGATAAATGATGTATCATTCCTCAAGGTGAATGGTGATTGGTGGCTTGAACACATCCTCATGGGAACTACTCTACTATAAATACACAAAACCTCTAGAATCAAGATGATTTGCACCATACTTCAGTGGAAATTTTTAGAAACCCTAAACCATATAATCTAAAAAGTATAGAAAACCCCACTTGAAAATCAATAGAGGTATAAAGTGGAATATAACGCCTTAAAACAATAAAATATCACATCAAAACCCACCCAAATCTAGAGGGGTTAAAGTGTAAAGATAAATAAAGTTCCTCTAGTCATCACACGCACAATAAGAAATAATATTAAGGTTTTTTATTAAAATCAGGTTGGACAAAATGCATAATTTACCACTTTTTAATGAAATTTAGTGGGCTGCATGGTTTTCCAAACTTTGTGCTAACCGTGTAGTAGGAACTGTCTTAATAAATTCACCACACCTAGTATGGCTGCATTTGTTTCCAACTTTTAACCTACCATGTATCCTTATCTGTCAATGTCCACACATCCCATAAGGTTTTTCCATATAGTTTTCAAAACTATGCACCAACCGTGTGAAATTCCTCTACAAATGAATTTCAAATTTCACATGGCTTGTTTGTAGATGTACACAAACCATGCACCTTCCCCCTAAACAAAAATAAAATACGTTGTTACCTCACACGATTTATCCTAAACATGTGGTAACCATGCACATTGTAAAAAAATTAACAATTTCCAAAATTCATACTAAAACTCATGAGACCCACTTGAGTACTCAAACCACCACTTAGGCCTTGATCTATATCCAAAAATATCACCTCATAATGCTCCAAATTTCAAAATTCAAATCCAAATATTTATTCAAAATCGGACCACTTCTATGGAAGTTAAAAATTAAAATTTACACTGAAATTAATAACTCAAAAAATAATAAGGGTTTTACATTTGACATATCTCTCCCTAAGACCCACATGTAGTTTAATATTTTAATTATCTATTATAGGATACCACGGAACTTGTGCCTCAACCACTCAGCCACAAGTCCTGATGTGCATTATCCATATCCATTGACTAGAAACTAACCTCAAGTCATTGAAAATATATCAATGGGAATTATTCACTTGATAAAATGACAATAAAGAAGGGACTTCCACCCATAATACTGGTATGGTCATTCCATAAATCAGATGACCATGCACATAAGAAATAATCATAAACATAATAAATATCAACCAAAATACAAATAGATAAGGTAAACTACCACATCCAATATATAACAACATCAACCAAAATATAATTTTATACAATTAAAATTAATACCAAAAAATAAATTTAGAAGAGGAATGTTGACTTGGCACAATACATCAGAAGAACAAGTTGACAAAAATAAAAACAATGATGCCACTAATACCTATATCCATGTATCAAGAAATATTTTCCTTTTCCACCCTATCTGAACCCAAATAAAAAAGAAAAATATCATCTACTTCATTCAACCATAACCTGATAAACCTAAAATATAATTTGTGTGAGCACAAATTCTTAGTAGGTATCCTCCCCACACTCCTTGAAAATCCTTTAAAAATAAAACCATTTTATTATAATTTTAAAAACAAATATAAATGTAAGACTTTATATTTTATCAAAAACCAATGACATGTTACTATCATTTAAACCATTAAATTTAAAACATGGGAGATAAACCATTCAAAAACCCCTCATTACCAAAGGGTTTAATCCAACATTTAAAAAGTAAAACATTTTTAAAATAATAAATATGTTGGACTTACCTATTTATAAAATAAAATAAATTATTTTTATTCATTCAAAAAATTTCTAAAAACGTATTTTTAAACTGAATTGAAAAATTAAACCAAACCACAAGAATTAAATAATATATAATGGGAACCCTCATGTGAAAAGGATAAACACAATAATGAAAATAGTACCACTAAATCAAATGATAAAAAGGGGATATAACTAAGCTATGAAGTGAATATCCACTAATATAATCATCGAAAACAACTAGGAATCATGGGAAACTCATTGGGATCTTATATGAAACAATATTGGACCTCACTTATAGAACACCTAAAATGGAATCGGATTACCCTTTCTGAACGTAACTATACTAAAAAGATTACCCTCTTAGTCTCATCAGGATGTGACCACTAGTAGAACACAATCATACTTAAGTCACTCTCTAGTTCATAACCTATTCTAGTGGGACACTCATCCAAATATTCCACTTAGTTTCCTAGGGTTCCCATGATATAACTCAATAGAGGAGGGAAAAAAATAATCAATCCATATGTCCATCATATGAATCAATAATAAAGCATGGGAAATAAACCTAATTTAACCTCTTTTTCCCTCTCAAGAAACTCCCCTTTTTATTTCATAAGAATCAAAAAAATATAATAATAAAAGGGGATCCCTATAAGGGTGTTATGATATTAGGAAAAATTATTTCACGAAGTATCAACCAATCCTTTGTAATATCGTTTAAGAAACCAATTAATAAAATCCTATTTGAAAACTAAAATCATATGAGAAAAATCATGCAACTCAAATAATATAACAAACACAAAACAATATGATAACCCCATCACACCATTAGTCTATAAAAAATCCTTAAAATATGGGTTACTTTCTTAAAAAATAATAAGAATAAAAACACCCTTTTTCAATTATTAAATATTTTTTTAAATACCTCTTAGGTTTTTAAAAAAGTATTATCAGTTATCAATTTATATGAAAATAGGTTTTGAGCATAGAAAATTTGGGAACAGCCCTCATACAAATTAATAATCAAGGGAAACTAACTTTATCAAGAAAGGATCATTAAATACACTTTATATAAATTTTAAAAAGCTCAGTAATAAAGCTAAAATAAGTTATAAATCAATGGAATTGAATTTAAAGGTTCAATAATAGATAAAACTATCTTAAATCAATCTCACTCAATATTTTTGGTGCCAATACACCATAAAAGGTGAGAGAAACCTTATAAGGACAAGAAGAACCCTAAAAACACTGATCAAAATTTGTTCCAAGGTAAACTCTAGGTCACAAAGATCTGACTAGGTCAAAAATAGGAGACAAAAATAAAGGGGAAAGGGAGAGGAAAATTTTATGACAAGTTTATATCAATACATTATCCCCAAAACGTGAATAAATCCTTGGATAATCACCATGAATGAGAGCTAAATGTCGGGGAGAGGCACCTGAGGTCGATGAGCTCATGTTGGAGGAGTGGTAGGGGCTAATGAGTTAAAACTTGATGGGGAATTTAGGTAAATTCCACATTTTAATATACCTAGGAAGACCATATAGTTTCCTCATACAGTTTACCAAACCATGTTCTAATCTTGTGACCCTCGCTTGATAACCTGGAACACACTTCATGGTTTGACCACATTATTTTCCCAAACATGCACCAATCAGGAAAATACCTCCACAATTTACAAAAGGCTTTGTATAGTAAATATTTATGGTCTACACAAACCATGTGTAGACTATGATACATTCGCTTCAAGACATATCTAATTGAAAATTAAAATAAAATCAATGTAAAACTCAAGTAAAGGATAAAAATAAATAACTAATTAGATAAATAAAATCATATGGAAGAATGATTTTAGGGTGTGACAACTCCCCCCCCCCCCCCACAATAATGTTTTTCTCCCCTAGATATACATGGATGAATCGGTAGATCAATGGATAGATGATGTTTCACCTCCAAATTCACAATTCAATTTTGAGAACTCTAGAAGACCATGATATGGATTTAAAAAAGGATGGGGGTACAAAATGATATGAATTACATAACCAAACCCAAAAACTATCATAAAACCTCAGAGAACATGACTAAAACAAAATTTTCTATCATCTCTATTGTGAAATTTTTGATTACCAAAACATCCAATATTATTTATACATGTCAAGTTATTAAGGAATTCAAATTGATCCATTGAAGATGGATCTGAGTAAATGAGACTAAAATAAATCCATATGGTTGGATTGGGTCAGGGAAACCAAACATCTCACCTCGTTTTCTTACACCCCTACCTACAAATTATGTGTAAGGTTTCGATAGAAAAGGCAAATTCCATGGATTTATCCCCATCATTTAATTATTAAAATAATACACTGATTATATAAAGACGATCAATACTCCAAATAACTAGTATAAGGAAAAATATCCACACAAATGAAGCTCTAAAAAGGATGAAATGAAAATATTTCACTTAATGGGTTCCTATAAAACTAAATAAGCAATTCATCTAGACCTAAATCATCCAAAAATAAAATGACCGCAGACCCAAATAAATTTCTCTAAGGTACAACTCACAATAATTCTTAGGTATTTATTTAGAATCTAAATCATAGAACAACTACTACCTCGAAAAAAACAATCATGATAGACTAAATATAAAAAGGAAACACTCCACTAAAAATTAATTGATCATAAATATGACTTAACAATATTAAATGGGATCAAGCCTTGGGTTAGGAGGGAGTAACTTGGGACCTCCCTCTTCGAACACTAGATCCTAGTGAAACTGACTAAACAATATAACACTGGCCATAAAACAATCTAAGATAGGAGTATCACGTGTCCCAGTTACCCAAACATGCTCCCAATAATTTCTATGTATAGTCTCTCAAAATCAAAACCTCATCACAAGGCTATAATGATATCAAAACCAAAGGAAAAAACCAAAAATAAGGCATGAGAATCACTAAAAACAAACAACATTCCATAAGGAATTACCAAAGGGGAATACAAATAATATATCACTCTAGAAATTCCTTAAAATATTTGAAAATATTTAAACTCAAAAATCACAGGCCATGAATATAAATCATCACTATACTAATATTGATTTATACCTATATAACAAGGAAAAACACCCTAAGGATCATCCTAGAAGATAGAAAATCTACCTTCCATCATGACTATTTTTGGGGGAATTCCCTAAATAAAAAAATTTGAATTCTTCCAGTAATAGTTCATGATTCAAACAAAATAGTCTATATTGAGACCACAAAATAAAATAAAATGCACAAATCCAAAACAATTACTCTACTTCAAAAATCACTTTCATTTCAAAACCTTTCAAAATTTAAATAATGAAATCAACTAATTTAATAAAACACCCCATTAAATGAAAAATACATTTTCAGATAACCCATGAAAACTTATGAAATAATCAAGAACACTTTGAACCCTCATTTTTTAAAAACAAACCAATCCATTAAGACATTTTTCCTCATTTAGAAAGCTAATTAAAAACCCATTTTAGCATTATATCACAGGTTAAACTCCCAATTTCCTACTATTTAATTTAAATCATTTATAAAAATCTCCCTTTTCAAAATAATTCATTTATTTCATTATAAATTCATTCATATTTAAAAATTGTTTCCTAAAATAGAAATCCTTCTACAAATAAACAATAAAATCCGGATTTCAAAATTGAGACACTCAAAAATCAATTTGTGAACATATTCAAAAATCAAAATCCTAAAATAAATCAAAGTAGTTTTATAAAATCATGAAATGAATCCATTAAATCATTTTATACATCCCCCATTGAAACATTTTTTACATCCTTTGAAGTAATCATCACAATCTCTAAATTCACCTTAAAATAATTTTTAACACATAATATGAGAACCTATAATACCCAACATTCACCCAATCCGTTAAATAAAATCTTTAATTCATTTTAAAATAGATATAAAAATCACATGTGATTCTAAAAATACTTCCAAAATAATTTATAACATAAAGAAAAACCACATTATTGAAGTGCCCCTTGAAATTTTTTAAGGTTGTATTTTTTGTTAACCCAACTTAAAAGATTGATTAGAAGCTGGTGAGACTAACCATGAAGTGTTTGGATTTTATTCAAGTGTTTTGTGAAGTTTTGAGAAGGGTTTATATTAACTTTAAATGGTTCAAAACAGAAATGATCAATTCTAGAATTTTGAGTTCATATATAAAAATGGAAAAGTCATTTATATATAAGTATGATTCCATTATCTATGTATTAATAATATTCTATCTGATGTCACCATCATATACATTGAGTAAAAATTATGATCCATATATATATACATTATTTACCCTATTTAAACATCATGTAACATCTACGTAAAAATAAATCTAGGCTACATAAGCATGAATCTTTATTCATATGAATGGGAACTGTAAGGATCATTTGTGTGTATAGGTAAGCATTATTGTATCTATATAAACATCAATTCCTGACATAAGTATTAATTCTTATAAAAATTCAATAGTGATGAAAAACTGAAACACAGAGTTTCAATATCCAACATCTTAAGGAGAAAACTAAACCATGGGATAAAATATGTATTCTTTAATGATCAACCCATTACTTTTAAAATGTGATTCTGGAAACATGAATATTTTTTGTTCCCAAACCATAAAGATAAAAAAATTCAAAATGTACAACCAAATAGGAGATATATCAATTAAGATGAAATGTATTTATTCTATTTTTAATAATAATACAAAAGTTAATTGGGACAATTATTTTCTATTCTCCATACCCTAAATCACATTCTAATAAATTTGTTATGCAAGATATTTTTTCAATTATATGAGTTTTTAAAAGGTTTTTATATTAATTATAGTTGTTCCTCAATTGTTTCCTTCATGTTTTAATTAGGTTGGACACAAATAAAAAATCAAGGCTAATCCAGTTAATGAAAAAAATATTTAGTTATTGTGTGTTTGAGTTTGTATATCTATTTAGAATTAGAGAAAGGTGGTCTTGTAAAATACTATAATATCATGAGAGTTTAATCCTCCTATTGTTTTGGTGATATTTTCATGATTATCATGGTGGAAAGAAATGTATTTTTTTTATCATAATGATTTTTTTGATAGGTTCAATACATATTATAATATACCATTTCAGGTATTTGAAAAATACATGAGTAATTAATGAGATAGATATAAGAAAAATTTATTTATCAAAGAGATAAATTATAGATTCCTGGAAATATTGAGTATATTTATAATTTTAGGAAGATAAAATAAAATATCATATAATTATTTTATACAAAGAAGTGGATGAAGCTGAGTAAAGTAGAAGGATGAAAAATAAGTTCCTAAATTTGTGGTAGCTTTCGCCTAAATATCTGATTTTTCCCTAGCTTATAGTTTTCATATTGTGAGTAGAATAATAAGTAGTTACACAAAGGGTTATCCATTTATTGAGTAGTGTTTCCTTAATATTATATTAATGGATAGAAGGATAGGATCTCACAATTATTATTGAAGTAAACTACACTCTAAAGAAGAACTCTTTTATCTGGTGGTGGGGTATTTAATTATAATTGTAAGGGGATAGTGAAAAATATAGGAGGAAGTGTATTACATTGAATCATGTGATTAGGATAACAACTTACCTAACTAATTATATTGATAATAATATTTTAATGAAAAATATATAGCATGGGGTAATAACCGACTATAGTAAGGGGTGGGATTACACGTTGTGACAGAACATTATAAAAATATTTTTGTGCCTTTATATTCTCTAATTTCATATAATTTGGGTGATTATAATTTTAGTCTACTTAAGTGTGTCATTTCTTATCAAAATACAGAGGTTTGTTTCAGAAAATGAAATTTTAAAAATATAGCTACATAGATTCATCCCTCTTCTCTCAATGTTTCCATTCAATCCACTGGGATATTCAAGTTATATCAGGGTTCATATTCCCTATATTATATTATCTCAATTTTTAAGAAGATGTATAAATTAAAATATTTCAATAGTATGGGTGTGCCTGTATTTGATGGAATAAATTTTATTTTTTATAAAAATTGAGTGATGTTTTTTTAGGTCTTGGGGCCTTGAAGTTCTTGATGCAACCATGGTGGAACTTCCTTCTATTCAATGAGGTGAGTTAATTACATTTCCTAATATAAGGAACCTTGTGTTTGATGGAAAATTTAAGAATTTCATTTTGATATCTATATCTGAGAAGGGACTTACAAAACATATGGAACTAAAACTACTCTGAAGATTTGGGAAAACATAAAATTAGTAATAAAGGTAATGTCAAAGTGAAAGGATCTAATCTAAAAATTTTAGACAAGAATTTTCTACTATATAAAGATGATTAAGGATGAATCCATTTTTAATTACTTCACCAAATTGGATGATATTGTGAGTAATATTGTAGGATTTTGTGAAAAGATAGATTATTCCATTATTGTGTAGAAACTCATGAGGAACTGACCTAATATATTTGATCCTTATTTTTTTTCTCTTGAAGATATGGATTGTATTTCATTATATGAGCTTCACAATATCCTCATTACCTATGAAATGAAAAAAGACATGTTTCTATAAGATGAGAGTTAAAGATGATATGGATTTCAAATCCATGGGAATGATGAATCTGAAAGAAGAAGAACCTAAACCTTTTTTGATTCTGATGATTATGATGATGATATAGATAATAAAAATAATATATTCAGGTGCCTTATCTCTATAAATTTCAAAAATTGAAATGGATAATACAAAGAGAAAATTAAATTGAAATGATTAAAATATGGAGGCATTTGACACTCTGTATTCAGCTATCCAAAGAATAAAAATTATGAGTTTTATATAGATGACCAAGATGAAAAACCTGAAAATAAGAAATAGGAAAAAGTTTCTTAATCAATAATAAATATTTTTGATAATAAGAAAATATTTATAATAATAAATATGATAAATAATATGAGAAATTTCCTCTTCTAGTATACAATATAAAGAAGAATCATCTAAAAAGGTTACAAAATTTATATACCATGTATAATACTAATAAAACTCTTTAATCAGTGATGAGGAAGGTGGTGAAGAGACGTATAAATAGTATATTCTCATATCTTAGTTATAGGATTGACTTTAGAAAAATACCATGTTGAATAAGTAAGTTACAACCTTTAATAAAAAAGATGGGAAGAAAGTTGAATCAAATAAATAATATCTTAAAATAGAGTCTAAACTCATTAAAGAGATCAAGAAACTCAAGCTAATGGCTACTGAGTATAAAAATATCAAGAATGATCTTAATGTAAAAAAATTTTGAATGAATAATATATGAGAATTATGGAATAAAAACTTATTATTGGTGAAAAGGATTTATAAAGGGTGAAATAAGACTTCATAAAATTTATTTAAGTCAAGACTTAATCAGCCAAACTGCTTAGAGTTTTTTATATCAATTTATGTGAAATATATACATGAATATACACAAAAAGTTAAATCTATTTTTCCTAACAGTATAGGTACAATTTGAAAATATAAGAAGGTACAAGGTAGAAAATATGATGATAAAATCTCTTATACATCTAATGAAAAAATAATAATGTAAGAAAAATAAACCTCCTTGAATAACAAGAAAAATTAAGCTAGATCTAGATAGAAAAGACAAAAATTTGAAATGTAAATTTCTGGAAAGCATTATGAATTTAATAGATTATTTAGATTCAGTGGTTATTATTGGTGTTTTGGTATTTTTCCATAAATAATACACATACGGGTACAACATATTCTTACCTAGAAGAAGGTATGAATCAAGGGGGTAGTTCTGAAGTGGAAAATAATGAGTCTCCAAAGAAGAAGTTTGTGAAGAAAATATCCACAAGTCTACCTACTCAAAACTGTTTTGAATATTTGAAATAATTCTATAGTATATATGAGAAACCATGTAATTTTTTAGAAAATTTCAAAATAAATATCCTTGTATAGTTATTCTATAAATAAAAGGGTAATGGATTATAAAAGAAAAGTCATGGATAGAATTCATTCATAGTGTAAGTGGCACCAAAAGAAAACAATAGAGGAATATCGTGGATCATTGATAGTGGGTTTTCTTCACAAATGAATGGATACACTAGTGAAATATATGGAATATAAATAATCTGTAGTAATTACATTCATCAATGGTAGTTTATTAAAACTTAAAGGTATTTTAACTACTGATATTGAGTCAAAAGGAATAAAATACAAAAACAATTATTTATGTATGGAAAAACTAAAAAATTACTTAGTGTATTTTAATTATGTCATGAAGGAAATGAGGATTTTTTTTAAAATAACTCATGAATTATCAATATCTAAAAAAATATAATAATCATAATTATAATAGAAGTAAAATATAGATACTTGTTTCAAATTTATGTTCCGTTGAATTATTTCTATATGAGTTCCAAATATGATAATGGATTATGGTATAAAAAACATGTCCCTCTTTGAATGAAAAAAATGAGCAACATCTTAAAACATGAGTTGGTAAGAGACCTTAAAAAACTAAAAATGGATATAGAATCGGTTTTTGAAACATTATTAAAAGGTAATATGACTCATGGGAAACAAAATAAAGTGGATATTCATTACACTATATCATTAGAACTTATGTATTCAAATGTGTGTTGTCCAATAAGGAATAAATCATTAAATGGTGGTCTCTATTTAATAACATTCATTGATTACTACACTAAAATGGATAATATTATTTTTATGAAGAACAAATAAGAGGCCCAAAATATGTTTAAAATCTTTCGAAGACAAGTTGAGAATGAACTTGGTGTCTAGGATTAGAAAGTGAGGTTAGACAATGGAAATGAGTATACATCAAATGATTTTGAGAGATATATAAAAAATCATGGAATAATGAATTAATATATCACACTACAAAAAACATGAAAAAATTGTGTATATGAGATGAAAAATAAGAACATTGTGTACATGGGAAAAACTATGTTAGCTGAAAAAAAGCATTCATATTTCTTTTGGAGACAAGTTGTGTGAACTGTCGTGAACCTTAAGAATAGATTATTTGTGAGACATGAGACACACATAACTCGATATGATATATATTACCACAAAATTAAAACTTTAAAATTCTTCAAAGTATTTAGAATATCTTTTTATATGAAGATAAAAAATAGAAACAGGGGACATTTTAATGAAATAGATGAAGAATGGACCATTGTAAGATATCATTCAGATGGGATTGGAAAAAATACTAGATAAGTCATCAACATACGATGGTAAAGTTTTTAGATGTCAATGTATATAATAATTATCACAATAAATATGAGTTTATTAAGGATAAGTTTGAATCTTATAGAGTTGGAAACATAGAGATTCTAAAAAACAGGTTGTAGAACAAGTTGAAAGTGAGTAGATTGTGGTTTATAGTGACTCAGATGTGACCAGTGATGAAAAATCAGTTATGTATCATAGGAAGAGGTATAAAATAATGAATAAATAGTTTTATTATGATAATTTTATTTGCATAAAATATTCACTTATACAAACTATAAGAAGTATGAGGTTATAATATCAAACTTCTCTTATTTCACAAGTAGAACCTCAACCTATTTATAAAGAAATTGAACATGAAGAATGGGTTACTGTTATGAATGACTAAATTGATCTAATATAAAATAACTCCACTAGGTATATGGAATACAATTATTGAGAAAAAATCATTCAAAATAAGTGGGTTTTTAAAAATAATCCAAATGATAAAGGTTAAATCGCAAGAAAAAAAATAAAGGCTGGGTTTCAAGGGGTTTTCTTAACTAGAATGATTTTACTTTGAAGATTAGTTTTCACAAATAGAAATACTTGAAACCATTCATATGTTCTTGGTAGTGTCATCTCGCAAACATTACAAGATTTATCAAATTGATATAAATATGACTTTCTAAAAGGTGATATTGATGAAGAGGATTTCATTGAATAACCAATGGAATCTCTTCTTGATAAATATGGGAGTATGGTATACAATCTTAAGAAGGATATATATGGAACAAATCAGGCCTCCTCATCCTAGTATTCCAAGATATGTGGATGATTTAGAAGCATGCTTTTTTTAAAGTAAAAGTTAATAGAAATGTTTATGTGAATGACATGTCCATTGGTACTCGCATTATCATAGTATATAATACAACAAAATTTTTATAGGTGATAAACAGAATATTTGTGAGTATTTTTATAAGGAAAAAAAGATGCATTTTTTATGCCAATGTTAGCTGAGATATCATGTTTTCAGGTATTTAAAATCATTCAAGGGGATGATCATTTTTTATCCTATGAAAAAAAATCTATAAAATTATTAAAGAGGATTGTAATGGAGGAATGAAAGGGGTTTTCTACTCTTATTATTGTTGGAAAAAATTTTATCAAATATGATGCTATAAATAATGTGAATCAAAGTGGTTATAGAAAATTGATTGGAAGCATTATCTACTTAATAACTTACAACAATAATATTTTTTTATAACATTATTTTCTCAATTTTAAAGTGATCTCATATAATATCACATGTTAGTAGACAAGTTGATTCTAATTTATATCATGAATACACTAATTTTTAGATTTATATATATATTTAGTTCAGATTTTGTTTTTCAAGGCTCTATAGATACTGATTAGAATATTTATTTTGTTGATAGGAAGTCCACTTCAAATGGAACATTCTTTTTATGTATGATTTTTGATCCACAAAATGAAATGAAGAAAAATTTTGGTGGCATTAATCATAGCTAAATATTAGTACATAGTTTTCATGCATGATTGTACTCAAATGATATGGATATAGGTTCAACTAGCCGACTTTTGAGTTAAGGTTGAGAAGATACTATGTATTTCTTATGAAAATCATAGTGATACAGATATTTCCAAAAAACCTATTCAAAAATCCATAACAAAGCACATTAATATTAAATATTATTTAATTAAAGAAAAATTGTTAAAACGTTATATGAAAATTGATATTATTGGAACCAAGGAACAAGTTATAACTATTTTCACCAAATAAATTATAAAGGATAGGTTCTATGAGTTAAGACTAAAAAATCATGTTCATCATTCCTCATTCATATGAAAATGTATAGAATGTGTACCCACAAGGCATTGTGTTGTGATTTCAATGATGAGGATAAAAGTGTCATAATTATTTAATTATTTCTTATAAAGGGGAAGAATATTAAAAAATAAGATTATGAACCTAATGGTTATCCATTATTATGGTTATTGTAAAAATAGAGAGTTTTTTAGATATGTTGGAGATGAAAGTTAGTTAAATCACAAGTCCAAAAGTTTCTTATCACTAGGGGATGAAATAATCTCAAAATATACACCATCCTATAGTTTTTTGTTAAGATGAATCTCTATTAAGATAGTTTTTGATATAATGACCCTTAAGTGAGTTTTTTGAGATTAGATATTGACTTGAGTAGGTTCAGAAGAAGTTGACAAAGGGTTGGAAAAAATCTAAAGGAGGAGATTGGAGTTTCCCTTGGAATTGTTAAAGGTTTTATTTTTTATCAACCCCACTTGAAAGAATCACTAAAATATATTTAGACTGGTATTTATGTGTTTGAGTTTGTTTAAAGTCTTTTTTAGAAGGTTTGATATGGGATGATATTAATTTTAAGAGGTTCTGATTTTAAACAATGAATTATAGAATTTGTGAGTTCAACCAGAAAAATGAAAAATTCATATATTCATAAGTATGATTCAATTTGTTGTGTAATTATGTTGAAACTCCTTTAAAAGATTCAAAGAAAACAAAGAAAACACAAAAAAATACTCCCAATATCTATGCAATGTAGTAACATCCAGCAGCTTTGCGAGAGAGCTATGTGGAATACCTACACATATAAACTACGTGCGAGAAGATTTGGGATGCCTCTATGTGGAGCACCTGTGCGGTGGAGCTACGCAGCATACCTGTGTGACCAAAGTTCCTTCGGCTAGGCCCATATGTGCCTATAAATAGGACCCTTGGGCTCCCCATTTTCAGATTGAAAAAAAGTGAAAGATTCTCTGAAGCTCCCATTGCGTTTCTCTTTCACCTAGATCACTAAAATTGTCTCATTTAGTTCTCTAAACTAAAAAATAAGGGATAATTAAAGGGGATAGGCATGTTTTGAAGTTCTTCACATTCTCTTCAGTCCTCATCCATACCTACACGATGTACCTGCATGGCACACCTGCACACCATACCTGCGCAATAGGGCAACGCGGGGTACCTATGTGGCACATCTGCGCAAAGTACCTACATGAATAGTTAAAATACCCTTTGAAGCCTTTCATGGAGGGGAATCTATTTCTTCGGTTCCCTTATTCAAAAGGGGCTAAGTTGAAGCCTCCCAAAAAACCTCCTGACTTCTCAGACCTTTGAGTAAGGCACATCAGTGTGTCTCCAATTTGGGTTTGTATTTCTATAGTCAGGGGTTTCCCAAATTTGTTTCATAATGGGGTTAAGATTCATGGGATGTTTGTGGGTATGTATATTCGTATTCGCATAGACTTTTGTCCCAAAAACAATGTTGGGAAGTTCCCAGTTTGGAAGATGGTGGGCTTTTGGCCTCTCCCTTTTCAAAGAGGAGACCTGGGACCTCTGTTCTCCGGTAGGGAAGGTACACTTCACACTTGCCATTCCGTGAAAGTATAAGAGAAGTCTCCCTACCCTACCAGAACTAATTTAAGGGAATACATCCTGGTATAAGACCCTCACCTTCACCCCTTCTTCCTTACATTGGACCCTTGTACAATGTAAAAAGAACAGAGGGAAGGCTCCTCGCCCCGCCCTCTTCCATGGTCGACACGCCCTCTTCCATAAACATGGAAGAAAAATTTGGAAATGTGAAGTTTCATTGTTGAATCTTTAACATCCTCTTGTTTCTCACACTGAGCATGACTCACGTGGGCTTAGAGATATGTGATTATTACAACATGTGCACATACACTCATTGGAATGAACTACAAGAACTTTGATTCATGTTCAAGCCAAGATACGTAGGAGCTCTTTTAGGTCCCGAGCTCACTGGATATCCTCCTTAGGAATCCAACCCTAATTCCCCCAATTTGGGCATCCTCCTTAGGAAATAATCACCAAATTTAATCCTCAAATCATCAAGTCATCCTTTTCAATAAGTAAGCCCAAACTCATTTCTCTTAAAGACCATACTCTCATATGATATTCATATATCTACATGGGATTTGATTCTTATCTATATGGGGTACGTAAGAAGCCTCCTTGAGGTTTAAACCCAACACTTCAAATCTACCCTATTCTCTTTGGGCCATATTCCCAATAGGGCCTGATCCTACTTGTAAACTCATATCCTTTCCAAGTTCCTTGGGCTGTTTTTTTAACATAAGTCCCACACTAAGTTGTAACTAATCAACTTCAACTTAGAGGTCCTTATCACATGACCTCAAAATGTATGATGTGTCCCATTAAGTGGCACCGAACTACGAGGGTTTTGATTCCTTTCACAAGGATACGTAGGTAGATCATTTTATAAGCATGATCCCAAGATCAAAACAAACATTCATCTCCCTGGATGATAATAAACTCTAGATTGCCCCACTGAGTGGCTTAAAAACCAGTATCATCATAAATGATGATTAAAAGAATCTCTAATCAGTATATTAGAGGATACCATTGATGGAAAACCTCGAATACATACTGATAATTCTAAAATTTTATACATGTTAAATACGTGATTTTAAATTTCAAGGGATACTTATGATATACTTGGTGAATTAATAAGGATTCATGAAAAATATTTTAATTTCAAAGAGAGTCTTGGAGTAGACAATAATTCCCCCCAAAAGGATGTGATGAGTCCGACCTCCCATCCTCTCAACCAATGTATGTTCTTAAGTATCATAAAGTTAAAAACATAACGAACGCCTACCTTTGGAAATAAAGTCCTCTTTGGATAAAGAACTATTGAAATTTTTCGGTTCCATGAATAAATCTAATGGAAACCACCTAGAATAAGGATTCTTAAATCTAGAATATCATGTTTTAAGGACCTATGAAACAAAACTGGTGAACCTAACCTGAATCCTTAACCAAGTTAATAATGTTACCTACATGTTAGGCCCCTATCAATTGATAAAGGTAGGCCAGACAAAGGAATTAATCACGCATGTATCTATATGAAAAGACGTAACTTTAATATAACATGTTGTTTTTTTCAGTTTTCCACAGAATTCCATTCAATCAAAAGAATGGCTTTCTCAAAGACAACATTTGTGAACTTCCCGACTGTTGCTCAAGTTGGATCTCCATCCACGGGAAGGATGTTACCACCAACCCGGTGTCTTCAATGTTGGGTCTCCAATGTTTTGATAAATGAGTATCACCAACACGGTACAATTAAGACTTTGGAAGCTACTCAACAGGCCCTCTAGGTCAACAAGAATCCTCGATCATCTGGCCAACAACGATCAATGATCAAGAAGAAAATAGTGTCAACCACCGTTTCAAACCATTTCGGGTCTTTATCCTTGGTACGCAATAATAAATATTTCCCATACTATAGGTAGGTAGATCAATAGGTTCCTAAAGGCCTCACTTAAAGAATACAGGAGTCCTTATTGAGGACTCCCACCAGCAATCACCGCCAGAATCATGCGCTAGTACATCCCCAACATGATGGGGATGTTGCCTCTGGATATTTGGCCCAGGTCTCTCAGACTCAGGCACGCAAGACAAACCGCCAGGGACAAAGTTCGGTTAATAGGAAGTAGGTTCTCACCTCTACCTCCCCTGGAGAAGTCCATCGATCAAACTTGATGGGAAATAATGAGTACGCACAAACACCTATTCTTCCTAATTTTGTTGCTCAGCAGTCTCATCCGACAGCAACCCACCAATCCCACCAGATAAACCCGGTGGAGTACCATGAACAGGCACATACACCTGTTTACAAGTTATCATCCAGTCAGCAGGCTCGTCTGACTGCATTTAAAGAGACCCACCAATCTAATATGGTGGCAACCGGTAAATAGGAGCATGCACCTGTTTACAATCACCAATTCTGTTAGCAGTCTCATCTTCCAGTATTGAAGGAAACCCATCAACCATACTTGACGGAGAATATCCATCAGGAACATACACCTTCCAATGTTCATCAAGCCTTCCAACATTCTCGTTTGGTAGACCTGAAGAAGTCAGTCGGAAATCTTCCACGACAAATTTGGAGAAGACTCAACTCTCTGACCCTATGCATAAGTACTGTCAATATCTATTGACAGGAAAAGGATGACAGGAGTAGGCACATACACCTACTCCAGATATGGAATGGACATATATTCCCATTATGGCAGTTGATTTCACTAAATACATCTTGTCAATGGTGAAGGTGAAGAATCATATCCCTGCCCATATTCTAGAAGTATGTCAGGATATTTTAACAACTACTTCAGCAGTATCAGGGGAACAGACAAATAAATATACCCCCACACATGGGATAACACAACGACATGCCATCCCATAGTAGATATACACCTCTATTTCAGTCTAGGTGGGTCATGGGGCATACTCCCCCATATCATACGGACAACAAGATTGGGAATATACACCCTTTCCAATTGGAGGTAACTGGTCTGTTCAAGAAAATAATCCAAGACAGACACATATACCTACCCATGATAACCACTTTTCCCAGAAAGTGGCCCCAACTAAGTATAAGAGAACTTACAAGAAGAAATATCACCAAATACCATTGGAAAATCAAGAGTCAAGATGTAATTTAGCTCCTCTTAATGTTGGAGTTCTTGAAGCCCTCAAAAATTTATCTATTGTTGCCCAAGATCCTACCCTCCCATAACCAAGTTTTGGGAGTGGTAGTTGTAATTTTGAAGCTTCTCATAAGACACTTCATCATGAAAACTTTCTTCATGAAAATTCAGTCAATCCAGAGTGCCTATCTTTGGATGAGATCCACAGAAACCCTTCGTGTGGCCAGAAGACCAGGGAGCAAGAAGATTTATACCGTTTTGTAATACACCATGGTGATCCTCCCCATAATGGATTTCACTGCAAAAGTCCTCTCCGTATTAGTATTTCACATTGTCAAAACAATTCTATAATTGAAAATGTAGTAATAATAAATCCCTCCTATCTCGAGGAACTAGAAAACACAAGGCCAGTCATGTCTGATGCCTTGTCATTTATGGGTGAAACACTTTCTAAGTCAGAAGAAATCTTAAGGGAATGGTCATTCTCTGAACCTCCCTTGGGTCATTTATCCTCAAATGCAGAGCATCCACTTTGGTCAGACCAAG
Source organism: Viscum album (assembly GCA_963277665.1). NCBI lineage: Eukaryota > Viridiplantae > Streptophyta > Magnoliopsida > Santalales > Viscaceae > Viscum > Viscum album. The sequence goes on from OY728134.1 coordinate 122,193,017, forward strand.
TGGAGAAACCTCTATTAGAATATGATAAAGATGTGTTGAATATGAGGAAACAATTAGCTAAAAGAGAAATACCAGTCATATTCTGGCCTTCATAAAATTCTCAGTTTGATATTCCAGAATTGATGACAGAAGATTGTATTCATGAAATTCATCTCAAATTATGGAAAACTCTTCGTCATTTGAAAACCAAAGTCTTACCATATGATGAATATCAAAATCATATAAAGGTAATATAAGGGTTGCAGCGCCAAATTGACTTGGAATCTCTTTCAGTTTACCAACATCCAAGGGTTGAAAAACAACAGAGAACCCTTCATTGTGCATGTCTCAATGCTTTGAAGAGGCTACACCAATTAATTTCTGATTCCCCATATAATATTCATATTAGATGATGGGGTGCATATAGAGCATTGCATTTCAATGCACTCCAAAATCCGAGAATTCTGTCAAAATTGGTTTCATGCAATGTTATTGCCCATGACCGACCCCAATCAATAGGTTTTGTATGTAATCAAATGTATGCTCGAGAACAGGCCGCAACCAGTTCTCATCAGAATCAGGATCAAAGAAAAGAAGTTATTGTGCTACTTTTACATCAAGCCTCTCAGAATCTTGAGCAGGAATCTCATTTAGAGGATGTAAGTTGTTAGAGGATGCAAATTTCTGAAATATCACAACAATCTTCTGAAACAGGTGGTGTAAATTATGATCAGATAATGCACCCAGCTAATGTCTGAACCAAAATCCACAAAATCATAAGCGCAGTTGCACGGATTTCAGCTATAGTAGTTCAAGAATCACCCCAGCTTGCGAGGCTGGGTGATCATCTAAATCAATATTTGAATTCAATAAACAATATTCAAAGATATGAAGAAGAAGAAGAATGAAAAGAACAAACCCAACCTACAAGGCTGGGGTCTTTTTCACATTTTCAATCCCCTCCTCAGCAAAAGTCAATTTTCTCCTGATTAGGGAAGAATCCACAAGGTAAGTGTATAACAGAATTATCCAATGATTCCCTTCAGATTATTGTCCACCAAACAGTTCTAGGGAATTCCTTATATAGGAGAATGAAGTCTCATAGAAGACAAAAAGGGTGAAAATCTAGCAGAAGAATTGACAAAATGCCATCAATGCATTATGCGTCAGTAAATGTTATCAATACCATTGCAGAAGATCCTCCATAAAATAAGTCCAGTTCAGGGGAATCGGAAGATTAAGTTCTTGTCCACAATGCGGTACATGCTGAGGCAAATGAAGAAGGTGTGCCTACCCAAAATCAAAGTCTTACCCAGAATCTTTGTATGCCTTCAAATAACAAATTCCTTCCATAATCCAGAAAGGAACATGCCAAGGAAAAGGGTAAAAGTCAGGTTACATCACACCCTACCTCTGGAGAAGGCTAATCACTCTCATTAGAGGAAAGGTTCGCACAACAAGAAGAATAAATAAAGGAATTAAGGTGGTTAAATGCAGGACTACTTCAAGGTAGTCTTCCTCCTAATCATGTTGGGGTTAATCAATCAAGAGAATTTGTTACAGCTACTGGGATGGATCAAGAATATCCCCCTTTAAAAGTACACCATCATAGTTCCAATCCTATGGGTCATACGTGACAACAACCGACAATACTACCATCAGTGGCAGTACCAGTCACCACACCCATCCAAACTCCAGTTATTACACCTGCTCAGGTACAAGATCAACCATATGTTTCTCAAAAATTAACGACTATCATTGAGTCATTAACAGCTCAGTTGGAAGCTATGGAAGTTCAAAGTTCACAGGTTCAACTGGAAAAGATAGCTTACTCTGAATGGGTGGATTTAATTCCTCCCCCATAAAATTTTTCAAATACCACATTCCCAATTTTTAATGGTTCATGAGATCCAGAACAACACTTAACACATTTTGTTTCTCATTGTGATCCTATGATGGGAACTCCTCAATAACAAGAATCAGTTAAGCTCAGGTGTTTTGTGCAGTCATTACAAGGACCTGCTTTTGTCTGGTATACAAGTTTGCAATCTCGATTAATTACTGGGTGGGAAGATCTATGCTAAAGTTTCCTTCTTCAATTTAGCTCAGCATTACCAAAGATGATAGTTTTTGATCTTACCAATTGTAAAAAAAGGTAAATGAAAGAGTTTCATATTTCATTGCTCACTGTAAGGGATTAACAAATTCCTTAAGTTTAGAACTCCCTCAAGAATATTTTCTTCCAATCTGTGTGGAAAATCTGTGTGATGAATTACGCACACTGTTGATCTCTGTGAAATACACATGAGGGTTTTGTGACCTTACTTCAATCACTCAGCAGATAGAAGACTCTCTTATAAATACTAAGGCTAAAACTCATGTAATTCCATCAGTTCCAAGAAGAAGAATAGGGAAAGTAGAGACTGCTACAGTTACACTTAGACAAGCGCTTGTACCTGCTTTCACTTCAAAACCTTCATCATATTAAAGGGATCCACCTCCTGAACGTCAACAACAATGGCTGCCTCATCAAGATGATTAAAAATATCAAAGGCGTAAACAGTTTGAGGATTTAAAGAATAAAGTTTATTCTTTTTGGAATGAACAAGTTCCTGGTTACTTCATCTCAGCTCTGGAAAACAATCTAGTTCCGTTGCTGAGGCCCAAAAATGCCAAACAAGTAAGGAGATGAAGACCTCCCCAACTATTTCCTGTTTCATCAGATGTTAGGTCATCCCATTTAGGATTATTTTGTCTTCAAAGACCCCCTTAAAAATATGATGGACTCTATACAAGTAAAACCTAAAGGTTCTTTAGCCCAGGTAGCATGTGTTACTACTACTGATCCAGAGAAAGAGGGCGAGTGGCACGAAGTCAAAATTAAAAATGTTCATAAATATGATGATTGGATGGTCAGTAAAATGATCTACCAAACTCATTCCATTTTATGAACACAATTTAATCAACCAATTGTGTCTTATACTATTTCTTCCATAGAAAAACCCCCTTAATCAGACGGAAAATCCTCAAATAAATAGCGTAATTTGATGAAACAAAAGAAGTCAGAAGAAGACGAGCTCGTGTAAAAGCCTAAGTTGTATTTGACTCAGGTAGATTTTATACCATATGCATCAAACGCATAGGCACCACCCCACCAAATGGCATAGCCTGAACTGGTTCATCAGGTAGAGTCTTCATCAGATGAACAATTGATCTTTGGTTCTGTTAACATGATTCATTTAATGGATACCTATACCAATGACAGTTTTGACCATGATGAGCCTAAGTTCCCTATAGCTAACAGAGGAGTTAGAGGAAGAGACAGAGGTTTAGGATACAGGGGAAGATGTGGATCTTCTAGAAGCCACTATTTCAATCCTACCCCAGCTAGAACTGTATATGTTGCAGAAACTCATGGAAAATCCCTTCAGCAGGCTCAACAGGAACAAGAAAGTTCTTCCACACATGGCAGATTTGGTCCTGACACAGTTATTTTGGAGGACCGGTTAGAGGTTACACATTCTTACTCTTAGCAAATAGATATACCTAGTCGGTCCTATCTACCGAAGCCAGGAGTGTTTCCTACTCCAACCCTGATACGGGATGCAACTACTGCTAAAGAATCAACTTCCAAGGCACCTGCAAAACCACATTTTCATGATGGGAAACGTAGACCTTTGACCAAAAGTATTATGTATTGAAACATTTAGCTCAATTACCGAACAAGTTGTCAATTTTTGATTCCTTGAATCTACCAAAAGATCTTCGAGAGGCGCTTATTGAGACTTTGTCAAGTCCTTAAGAATTTGAAAATGAAATTGATGTAGCTGAGGTCTACCATATAGAGAATGATCCTAAAGAATGCCATGGAGTGATATCTTTTACATATGAAGATGAAGATGATGCTTTACATGGACATATCAGACCTTTGTATCTATCTGGAAAAGTCAATGATATAGGCATTCGACGAGCTTTCATTGATAATGGCTCAGGAGTCAATCTCATTCCTATTCGAACACTTCATCGATTGGGCCTCACCGAATCTGATTTATCTCATTCTACTTTGATGTGGCAAGGATATGATAAAAATGAACAAGAACCTCTGGGAGAAATTACACTCAGAATTTAGTTTAGAGACCTTGTGTCTAATTCAGATTTCATGGTTGTTCGTCAGGACACAACCTTCAACATTTTTCTTGGAAGACCTTGGCTACATCAACATGCGGTCGTACCTTCTTCATACCATCAATGTCTAAAATATTATTTCAATGGTAAAAATGGTACATTTTATGGTGACAAGGACCCATTCAAAATGTGTGAATCTCAATACATTGAGGCATAATTTTATCACATGGAGGGAAAGAAAAAATCCACAGTAAAGGTCGCTAAAATTAATACTCCAAATGGTTTGGAAAATTTTTCATTAAACCCATACATACATGTGAGTACAGATTATGTGTTGCATATCAGTCAAATTGACAAGATGGACCTAAATACATAGATTCTTATGAAAACTTCCATAATGTCAATTACGGCTACCAAGTTAGACAACATGGGAGAAATTGTTGATTTTCCAAGTAGTGATGAAAGCTTAAATGGAGATGTCTTCATTTCATCCACTGAAATCCATAAATTCTATACTTCATCAATTATGCCAAAAGAAGGTATAGTAATACCAGAGGAAAACAATGATGTCAATTCTCAATCCATAATCTCCTCTCTATCACCCTGGGAAGACCCTTCATCATCAATAGGGTGAGAAATGGTAGCCTCTTCTTCAAGATGTTCAAATTTTAACTTCTCCCCTAACCATGGAAATTTTTCTTTGTCATATACTATGCAAGTAGAAATAGAATAAGTAACACATATTGAAGAAGAAGAGAAATATCTCATGGATGCTCCTCCAGCATTTCAAGAGGGTATCTATACCACTGTGGATGAACCCAGAGAAATAAATCTGTGTACAAAAGAAGATCCATGCGCCACTTTAATTAGTGCAGCCATGACTCTTGAAGAACAAGAAATGTATACTTCATTTATAAAGAAAAATAGAGATTTATTTTTTTCAAATTATACAGAAATTTCGGGTCCTGATCCTGATGTTTCAACTCATCATTTGGGTTTTCCAGAAGAACATCAAGGATTCAAGCAAGCAGCAAGAAGAACACACCCAACTTATGCCTCCAAAATTGAAGCTGAAGTTTATAAGCTTATCAAGGATAAATTCATCAGATAAATTCAATATACCAAATGGATGGCTAATATTGTCCCTATAAAAAAGAAGAATGGACAAATTAGAGTTTTCATTGACTTCATAGATCTTAACAGGTATTGTCCTAAAGATGATTTTTCAGTCCCAATTACAGAACTTCTAATTGATGCAATGGCTAGCTATGAAGCAATTTCCTTCATGGATGGATATTTTGATTATAATAAAATATGAATGGCTCTATAGGATGAAGAATCTATAGCCTTCAGAGCCCCTCAAGGTGTGTTTTTAAATTGAGTAATGCCATTTGTCTTGAAGAATGCAGGTGCAACATATCAACGTTCCATGCATCATATCTTTAAACCCTTCTTAGGGAAATTTTTTGAATGTTAAGTGGATGATTTGGTGGTCAAATAGATACAACTTTTTAATCACTTGGTTGATTTGGAAACCATATTAAATAAACTTCCGCAACATAGTTTGAAGATGAACCCCTTGAAATGTGATTTAGAGGTAACCTCAGGAAAATTATTTGGTTTTGTTTTATGCCATTGTGGTATTGAAGTTGATCCTAAGAAAAAAAAATTAATCCTTGGTATGTCACCTCCTTAAAATTTGAAAGAATTAAGAGGAATTCAAGGACACTTGGCCTATATTCGGCGCTTTATCGCCAATTTGGCAGGAAAATGTTTACCCTTCACCAGATTAGTGAAGAAGGGAGTTACCTACCAATGGACTAAATATTTCCAAGAGGAATTTGATACCCTTAATAAATATCTATTGAGTCCATCGGTATTAATGCCGCCTATTGAAGGAATACCACTTATTCTCTATGTGACAGCTTTAGAGTGATCACTAGGTGCCTTCCTCGCCCAAAAGAATGATGTTGGGAGTGAAAAAAGACTTTACTATCTCAGTCACACTATTATTGATACGGAAACTCAGTATTCATGTATTGAAACATGCTTCCTTGAATTAATCTTTTCAGTTCAGAAATTTAGTCATTATCTACAACATCATGAGGTCTAATTGGTATCTCGTAATAACCAACTCAAATTTATCCTCAGTCATCCTATGCTTATAGGATTTCTAGAACGGTGGGAGGTTATTTTGTAGCAGTTTGATATTCAATTTCTTCCTCAAAAGGCAATAAAGGGTCAAGCCCTGGCTGATTTCCTTGCTGAGCATCCATCCGCGGAAGATACATCATTTAATACTGAACTTCCTGATGAAGAGGTCTTCTCTATTCAATACAATTCCCACACATGGGAATTGTATTTTGATGGTGCTTCTAGAAGTCCAACAGGGAAGAGAATGGAAAATCCTAAACTCAAAAAGGTTGGATTAAGAATAGTCCTTATTTCCCCAGAAAAGGCAGTATTTTCTTATTCTTTTCTATTATCATAAGGTTGTACCAACAATGAGGTAGAATATCAAGATCTCATCATAGGCTTGGAATTATCCCTTTAGGTGTGAATGGATCTTTTAAAGGTAAAAGGTGATTCAGAATTGGTAATAAAACAAATCAATGGGGAATAATCTATTAGAAAAGAAGAGTTAATACCTTTGTGTGATTACGTCAGAGAATTAATGGCTGAATTTACCTTAGATCCAACATTGTTCTATGTCCTATGATCACGAAATGCCCAAGAAGATGCACTAGATAATACAGCTAAAACCATGGAAAATCCAAATCAGGATGAGACAGTTATAAGCATAACCCACCTTCGTATGGTTTCACCTTTTGTTCAAACCATGAGGGAGGAAATCAACAAAATTTTCCCTATTTCTGAACCGTATGGTCATACCATGGGATGGAGAACATCCATCATCGAATATCTTCAAAATGGGATACTTCCACCAAATAGGGCTGAGAAGGAGCAGATCCGGCGACTAGCGGCTAATTTTACTCTTTATGATGGTCCAAACAACCTAAAGATCCTTTATAAGCGGGGATTTGATTGGATTCTCTTCAGATGTATTGATGGAGATGAAACTGTGACTGTCATGAAAGAAGTTCATTCAGGAGCTTTTGGTGGCCACCAATCTGGGCACAGACTCACTAATCAGATTCGAAGTCTTGGATACTTTTGGCCTTCAATGACACAGGATTGTACAGACTTCACAAAAAAATTTCATCCCTGTCAAGTGAATGCCAACTTCATTCATTATCCCCCAAAGTTACTGCATATAGATAAATACTCTTGTCCATTTTCCACATGGGGAATGGATGTAGTAGGGCCTTATCCTCTAGCCACGGCTAAGCAGTTCAAGTATATTCTCACTGCTACTGATTTCTTCTCTAAGTGGGATGATGCAATACCTCTCATGGAAGTTGGAGCTAAAAACATCATTAGTTTTTTCAAAACTAATATCATCACTAGATTTGGTATCCCTCGTACTATTTTGATAGACATAGGCACCAATTTTTGTTCTGATGAAGTAAAAAAGTTATATCAGGAATATAATATCAAATCCAACCATTCATTTTGCTATCATGTAGCGTCCAATGGACAGATAGATGATTTCAATAAAACCTTATCAAATATACTCCATAATATGATGGATAAAGATAAGAAGTCATGGCCTGATAAACTTTTTAATGCTTTATGGTATTATCGGAAAACTATCTGCACTACCACCCAAGCAACTCCTTTTTCATTGGTATATGGAACTAAAGTGGTTTTACCAATTAAAATTCAATTTCCTTCACTAGGAGTTGAAATCTGTGATCAATTATCTTTAGATGAAAGGTCTCAGAAATGGTTCAATGAGTTGGAATGATTAGATGAGAAAAGATTGCATACTTTGCATCATCTAGAAGTCTATCAGAACAGAATTGCATGAGATTTTAATAATAAATTTTATCTTCGTTCATTCCTTTAAGGAGAATTGGTATTGGTCCTTAGAACTCCAATGATACTAGGAAAGAAACCTCCAAAACATGAGCCAAATTGGGAAGGAACTTATTCCATACTTAAGGTTTATTCAAATGGAGCATATGCCTTAATCTCAATGGATGGAGAGCTCATCACAACCCTAACCAATGCAAGATATATGAATTAATACTTAGTATAGTTTTTCATAATTAGTCCTCACTGCAAGACTTTAAACTACATGGTACCACGTCCTTGCTGCAAGACTTAAAACTGCATATCCCCCATGTCCTAGTTGAAAGACATTACATTGCATAATAACCATAAGTGTCCATGATGCATGATGTTAAAGTGCATAGAATTTTCATCCTTGTCACAAGACATTAAACTGCATGACACCATTTAACATTTTCTCTATAAAATGCTAAAATCTTCCATAAGAAAGCATAATTGACATCATCATTACTATTTTTTAGTACATGAGTCACTCTATTTCCTATGTCAGAGTCAGATATGCATAAATACTATGTTTCAATAACTACGTATGGCTTGATTCTCATTCTCCAATGAGATACGTAGAGACGCGTGAATCTCTAATTCGGGGCCTAGCCACAATCACACAATTTTCTTATTTTATTTTCTCCTCCTGAATATGAAGCAGATCTATACAGATTGTTTCCTTAAGATATATGATTTGGTCTGTATACCATTTTATTCCTTAAGATTTACCATTCTCTTAGAATGTGTTAAAAGCTCCCATTTTTTCATGCCAAATTTGATTAACATGAGGAGTGATTGTTTAAATAACTATGTACGACTTGATTCTAATTTTTTTCCAATGAGATACGTAGAGATGCCTAAATCTCCAATTTTGGGCCCAGACGCAATAAAAACAACAACAACAAAACCCCTTTATTTCTTGTATGAGAATCAAATCTACATATGAAATGTTTTAAGAACTACGCATGAATTGATTCTTTATCCAGCAAGACAGAAAATGACATTTAGGTTTTACCCTTTAATCCAGTTACAATGTGACTTTTATTTCATATTGTTTCATTCTCATCCTTACCGCATGATGTTAAACTACATGGAAATTTAACACCCCTATTTCTCAATTGGATCGCCTCTATATTATAAAAGAAACCCTTACTTCTCCTTGTTTCTCACTCCGAGCATAGCTCATGTGGGCTTAGGAATTGGGTAAATTGATTCATTATATAAATAGGGTGTTTTCAATTTCTTATGGGGTTATCAATGCCCTTACTGCATGTCATGAAACTGCATAGTATAATGTCCTCACTGCATGACTTAAAACTGTACAGTACCATATTCATTCAAAGGAAACAAAGAAATCCCCCATTTTACATATGAGTCTGATCTATGGAAAGGACATCAAATTTATGGAGAATATTGATTCAAATATTTCTCATATACATTGGGCATAACCCCCTTCCATATCTCACACTCTTAATCTTGAATTTTTCTTTCATATTTTCATAATCTCTCTTACTGTTTCTGGTAACTAGGTTTTCAATATCTGAGAGCTCTTTTTCCTGACTATGCAGCATGTGCCCCTAGGAGGCCTTGCATAAGTTGCCTACATAATAGGCCTGTCAGTAAAAATATGCCACTATTTAACTATGCAGCATCTGCCCCAGTTGGACCTGCATAATACAGCCCCTGTAATGGGATTTTAAAATAATGGTAACTCCATTCATGGTTATAGTATCTTTTTCCCCTTTAATCTTTGATGACAATATACAAGAATCTGTATTTTAAAATAGTCATTCAAGTATACTTGTCCCATTATCTTTCTCGCAATCTGAAAGACTTCAAGACCATGGTTTACACATTTACCTCATCATGTGCTCAATACACAATGAAATAATATAGAAATCACTTGGCCAAATGTTATATATTGTTTCCATTTCTAGTCCTAGTTGTATGACCAAAAACTACAGACACCATATCTTTTACATTTGGGTTAGATCATAGTAAAATTCTTATTCCTCTGATTATTTGGATATATTTATTAGAAATACCCTTTCCATATTTAGGTACCTTTCTCCATAAACCAAACTCTATGATTTGGAAAATCTGAATCTCCATAAACTTTCTTCGACTTTTAGAAAATAGAACGTCAAACTTCTGAGATCTCTTTTGTCTAACTATGTAGCACATTCCCTTAGGTGGCCTTTCATAAGTTACCTACATAACAGGAATATCAGTCAAAAGATGCCACTATTTGGCTATGAAGCATATTCCCTAGTTGGCCCTGCATAATGTAGCCCCCATAATGGGTTTGTCAAATAATGGTAACTTCATTCCAGGAAAAGTCACACATTATGGAGATACAATCTTTAAGATTTTGTATCCATAAAAAATCATCATGGCCCAAGATTCCCCTTGGAAATATTTAAAGAATTTTAAAGCAATTTTAGCCATGGAGTTTTGTTTGGGATCTAATTAAAAATTTATGATCAAAGCTATTTGACCCTAAATATTATCACTTTATAGTCCAATATGCATGACTTTAAAACTGCCAGTAACAAAAGACTTGATACTCATCAGACTAAGAACCCGCAAAGGGTGATCGGAACAAAATTCGAGTCCCAGTTCACTAAATATACATTTTTTTATGGTTTAGGTAATATTGAGCAATGAAAAGTCAAAAGATACAAAATTTGTGGCGTTATCCATGTAACCCTAGAAATAATCAAATTATGCTCCTTAAATCCCTCAGCTTAATAATAGAATTTTAAACACCTCATTCTTGTTATTATAATAATGATTGTTTAACATAAAGGAATCATTATCATCATTTACCTTTCATATTGTAATCATGATAGAAGAATAGGAATGAAGGCATGTATATGACTGGAAACAAAATTTCTTTCATTCATGTGAAAATGGAGGGCCATCCACAAACCGAAGCCTCTCTATCATGTTTTAAAATAAACTTTCAACATGACTTTTCATTTGTTGAGCCGCTTCATAAGATATATCAGCTACCTATTGAAGTTGTGATAATTGAGAAACTCCAGCCTCCTCTGCCTGATGAAGTGCTTCCTTAGCCGTTGGAATGGAAGTTATCCCCTCCAATTGGGTTTCTCCTAATGTTTGATTCAGTTTCTCAAGCTTGTTATTAACAACATCCAGTTGATGTTGAAGAGATAATAACTCCTTCATGGTTTCATTGATTTGTTGGATAATCTCGAGTGATTTCTTGTTATGATTTTCCTCCGCCTCAACCATTGCAGCTTGAAATCCCTTAATATTGATGAGTCATTTAGCCTCTTAAAAATATTATCGTAGATTATGCTCCTGCTCCTGTCGGTGGATAGTATCTTTCATGGCATCATTGATCGGCCAATAATTGAACCCACTAAATCCAAACACACAGAATAATTCTAGGAGTTTTGGAAAATGGGACGATAATTCATCTAAAGGATTTTCAGCAATTATGTTCTAGATCTACCTCCATGTCTTCTTACGTGCCATGCCAAGAGCATATTTCATCTCTAAATCTGAATCTAAGTCACTACCATGAGGAAAAATGTACTCTGGAAACAGGTTGCTTAAAGAATTGTTTCATTCTGCTTCTCTTGGGAAGGTAGAAGCTTCACCCTCTAATCTAGGAGTTGATAACCCTAAATAATAAATCAAGGTCACTATTAGTTTCTAATAGAAAAAACAAATATGACTCATACAGATGACTGTATTTACCCAACAATAAGTCATCTACTTGATCGGATTCATCGCCTATATTTTTAGCTCCTATGTTTTGAGTAGATTTTTATTGAGGAGGGGGTTCCTTTGAATTTTTTAGATATGACATTTTAAGGCTCTGTAATGTCTCCTAATGAAGGATCCTCTATAAGTATTTCTTCAGCCCCAACAGAAGGATAAAGTGGAACACCCTGTTCCTGAAGAGCCTTTGCGACATTTTCTGTAGATAAAGATACATAAAGTTAATTTTGATGTAAATAATCAAGTTGAAGAACAAATTATGTATGGAAAATGCAGGAATAGGAACTTACTTCCTTGAAATTCCTCATGTAAATCTTCAAACTCCTTGATGGAACCTGGAATATCAATATTCGGATTAAGGGTGTCCATCATTTCAGTGTATATGGCCTGAAATGTTACAGCATCCTCGCCATTTAAGGTATCCAACAAATATTGGTTGATGCCCAAATTAGCTTTGCTAACAGTTTTTTCTGCTGAATCTTGAATTGGTATTCCAGCATTAAATATTTTCGGATTTGGGTTAATTTCAACATTGGTTTCAGATTTCCCTGGATATTCAGTCCTTTCTTATGAAGCAATAGGAATATCAGTATTGATTATTTTGAGAATCCTTTGACAAAAATTAACTGGGGAATTTATTTAATCTTACCATGGCCTTCCTCTCTCTCAAAAAATCTAGGAGCAGGTACAGCTGAATCTTTTGATGGTACAGATACGTCAGCATGAACATGGGTTTCCCATGGGACTTCTTTTTCTAGTTGTGAAGCATCATCTATTAATACATTGAGAGAGGAAAGAGACATAGATCCTGTAAGAGGATAAAACATGGTTACCATAATGTCTTAAGAAAATTTTATGCCCTGAAGATTGTATAAATACTTACTCTTTTTGGAAAACGCTTTGAAGCAATCTCATTTCTCTTTTGTGTTTCTGTTCAAAATCATGAGGAGTGATTGAAACACTTCTCTTAGCAAGGTAAACTTGAGGTAATGGTTGAGTATTATCTATCTCCATTACCCCAGTCATGATTCTTACTCTTGGAGAAAGTTCTAGAGACTTGGGAGGATTATTCGTTGCGCCAATGGGAGAACCTACAGGACTATACTGAGGTGATTCAAGAATCATTCCAGATCTTCCTTCTCTACATTCAAGTTGTAGAAATACATTTTCATCAAGATTAATTATGTCAAATAATAAATCAGATTTGAGACAAAAGAAAAATAGAAATACATTCTCAATATTAACATAAATATCCCACTCCTCATAGTCGATAATTACCCCTTCACTGACTCCTAAGTCCAGCATATGAGATACTCATTTAGAAGTTGGGATTTGTTCATTAGTTTCATATATAAGAGTCTCTAACTGCACAATATACTTTTGTACTTCATCCAAGTTATTTTATGGATTGAAATCAGAAGGTTCCTTGATAACACCAATATCTGGTATTCAAATGCCATTCTGAAGAAATGCCCAGGCATCACTGAGATCACAGGTTATACTCTCCCAGTGATGAATGGCTGAAGGTAGCACATAATTTGATTTTGTCCTGGTTGATCAAGGAAGAGATTCAACACCTTCTGATTGAAGATCTTCTTCAGACCATTCTTCCTTAGAAAATTCGACAGGTGGAATAGGAATCTTTGTTTGATGGCGGTGACTGGATCACCTTGGCGTTGGAGGTATTGCTTCTTTAGCCTTGGTCTTCCTGGTGTACTTCCTGCAAAGACTCTTTGAGGGCTCTGAAAGCTCTGAAATTTCTATATCATCTTTGGCCTCGGACTTCTTGCCATGATTTCCACATGCAACAGTCGTTGTAGCCTCCACTTGATATACTCCTTTTGTTAGATCCCCTTGAGGATATGAAGAAACCCAAGCTTTGGCATACCCATCTTCTAATCCGATTGACGCATCTGGTGGAGGTAATGTAATTGATAGTTTGGATACCTCTAAAGCTGTGAGAATCCATAATTGTCATGCTACCATTGGGTTCTTTTCATGTCTAGCATATGTGGGTGGAAATGTGCTTGATTCTTTAAGACACCTGAACTGACGAGCAAACCTATAGGGCACATAAGCCTCGCAGATAATTTCACCATCAATCTTGGTTGATAGTACACCATCCCCAAATTCCATCATATAAGATCTCAGCTCATAATTATTTTCTTTACCATCATTAATAAATGTTCCAGTTGGTGGATTACTAAAAGGAAATAAGTTGAACTATCCTAATACATTCAATACCGTCAGTACTTTATCAGGTCTAAAGTTCATAGGCTTAATACCAGAAACTTTCTGGAAAAACAGGGTGAATCGACCATTTGGAACTCTAACTGAGTTCAGTATAGAGTATAAAGAAAAATGTGCTGCAATCCATCCCCACAACACTTGAAATGGCCCTGCAATTCTAAATGGAGCCTTCCCATTGTATAAATGTAGCAGGAGATGGTAAATGCTTTCCAAAACAGGGGTTACTAGCCCAATATACTTCCCCTCTACCAATTTAGCTGCAATAATGAATGTCCCTGATCTTACACCCCCACCGGATTCACGGACTGGAAGAAAATAAACACTTAGCCACATAGCAAGGAAGGCATCTAAGTGTACTTTTGCATCTATATGAGGTTTGACTTTATAACCCTAGTGCTTGTAATCGCCTCTTTCTAGTGTAGGCCAATATGTGCCTGAACTACCTTGGTTATCGGCAGAAGGAAAAATAGTAGGACGTCCACAGGTGGGACCATTCTTTGTTGTTGGTTCTAAGAAAGCTTCCATCCACACTCTAGCATGAATATATTTCTTATCCTTGGGTAAATTCTTCGCTATCTTAAATAATTCATGGGATAGCGGTGGTGTTCTAGTAAAATCACCCCATGTTGAAGTAGGCGGGATGAATTCATCATACATTTCCCCAAGAATATGAATTATAGCTATTTGGTAAATGTCCCAGAGACTAATACCAACTTCACCATGCGTCAAATGAAAGGAATTTGTTTGTGGACTTCATTGGATTAGTAATTCAGGAATGAATTCATTTTTGTAAACATAAGTTTTCCCCATCCAGATAGCTTCATAAATATGAATGCCTAATAACTCTTTTTTGAATTCTGCACAAGTCCAACGTACCCAGAATTCCCACATCCCCTCGGGTTTTACACCCCCTCCAGAATGAAGGTCCTAGTCTCCTTTCAAACCATTTGATTGATCTGTTTGAGGAGCCCAAAAAGTGGAATCATAACAATGTGGTCTTGGCTCTACAACATGATCCTTCGTGTTTGGAGTGCAACCACTGTGATGAAGGATACAACCAATTGGGATTGTGCCTTCTTGTATTGTAACCCCCCTTGCACTAATATTCATGTGGTTACAATTGGAATACTGAAGAAACCAATTCTTTGGAAATTACTTCTTAATAGATGGAAAATGGGCATCTTGCAAAAGCCCATTCCTGTACAAAGGTAAGTACGGACTTTGTGGATAGTCACGCTGGTACAGAATTAGACCCTTCCATAGCCCAGGAAGATTACTCTCAACAATGTCATAATAATCTGGCCTGAAGATCCTCATCATTTCATTTTGACAAACCTTAGGTTCTTTAGTATGGGTCATCAAATGAGTCATTCTTTCCTACAAAAAATAATTATCAAAACTTTCAAAGTTAAATTTTAAAGAATAAAGTGAAAATTTTTGGCAAAGGACATTGTTCATGTAGGTCCTTCAACAAGCTCCTTCAATGTGTTCACTCACATAGTTCCTTAGACAAAAATACTAGTGAAACTCTGTCAGCTAGGTCCTCTTTGGTGTAGCTCAAATTGTGTAAACAATTTTACCTTGAAGAAATTTCAATAGAATTATACAAGAGCACAATGTGATTCAGCTAAGCGAATGAGCTACGCAATGAGAGCTCTAAATTTTGGAGAAAGTGAAAGTGAAGAAAAAAACGCAAAAGGTTGAGACCTATTTATAGGCAACATAAGACCTACGCGTTATGACTACGTGCCATAGCTATGCGTAATACCTGCACGAAATTTCTGTGCAAAATTATTGCGTACCACAATCGTGATATTCATTAATCCATCCTGATCTTTTTCCTAAACTTTCACCTCAGGACTTGACCCTCTTTGTATATTTAGAATCCAATCCTAAGGGGGGGATTTTTTTGAAACCCCTTTAAAAGATTCAAAGAATACAAAGGAAACATCAACAAATACTCCCAATCTCTATGCAATGTAGTAATATCCAGCAGCTTCGCGAGAGAGCTACGTGGCCGAGCTTCGCGAAATAGCTACATGTCCGAACTATGCGCAAGAAGATTTGGGATGCCTCTATGCGGAGCACCTATGCGGTGGAGCTACGTGGAATACCTGGGCGACCAATGTTTCTTCAGCCAAGCCAATCCGTGCCTATAAATAGGACCCTTGGGCTCCCCATTTTCAGACTGAAAAAAAAGTGAAAGATTCTCTAAAGCTCCCATTTCGTAGATCTTTCGCCTAGATCTCTCAAATTGTCTCAGGTAGTTTTATAAACTACAAAATAATGGATAATTAAATAGGATAGGCATGTTTTGATGTTCTTCACATTCTCTTCAGTCCTCATCCATACCTATGAATTGTACCTGCGCGACACACCTACACACCATACCTACGCAATATGGAAACGTGGGGTACCTACGCAGCACATCTACGCGAAGTACCTATGCGACCAGTTCAAATACCCTTTGAAGCCTTTAATAGAGGGGTATCTCTTTCTTTGGTTCCCTTATTCGAAAGAGGCTAAGTTAAATCCTCCCCCAAAACCTCATGACTTCTCAGAAATTTGGGTAAGGCTCATCAGTGTGTCTCCAATTTGGGTTTGTATTTACACAGTCAGAGGTTTCCCATATTTGTTTCACAATGGGGTTAAGATTCATGGGATGTTTTTGGGTTTTTATATCCGCAGTCGCATGGATTTTTCTCCCAAAAACAGTTTTAGTAAGTTCTCGGTTTGGAAGATGGTGGGCTTCTGGCCTCTCCCTTTTCAAAGAGGTGACTCAACACCTCAGTTCTCTAGTAGGGAAGGTACACTTCACACTTTCCATTTCGCATAGGTATAGGATAATTATCCCTCCCCGACCAGAACCGCTTTATGGGCAGCAATCCTGGTATAATCCCCTCACCTTCACCCCTTCTTCCTTACATTGGACCCTTGTCCAATGTAAATAGAACAGAGGGAAGGCTCATCGCCCCACCCACTTCCATGGTCGACGTACCCTTATGGAGGAAAATTTTGGAAGTGTGAAGTTTCATTGTTGAATCTTTCACATCCTCTTATTTCTCACACCGAGCATGACTCACATGGGCTTAGAGATATGTGATGATTACAACATGTGCAAAACACTCATTAGAATGAACTACGAGAACTCTAATTCCAATTTAAGATAGGATACATAGGAATTCTTTTCAGGGCCCGAGCTCACTGGATATCCTCCTTAGGAATCCAACCCTAATTTCCCCAATTTGGGAATCCTCCTTAGGAAATAAGCCCCAAATTCAATCCTCAAATCATCAAGGAATCCTTTTCAGGAAGTAATACCAAACTCATTTCTCTCAGAGACCATACTCTCATATGAGATTCATCGATCTACATGGGCTTTGATTCCTATCCATATGCGGTACTTAGGAAGCCTCCTTGAGGTTCAAACCCAACACTTCAAATCAACCCTATTCTTTGTGGGCCATATTCCCAATAGGGTTTGATCCTACTTGGAAACCGATATCCTTTCTGAGTTCCTTGGGCTATTTTTTAACATAAGTCCCACACTAAGTTGTAACTAAGCACCTTCCGCTTAGAGATCCTTATCACATGAACATAAAAGGTATGATGTGTCCCATTAAGTGGCACTGAACTACGAGGGTTCTGATTCCTTTCACAAGGATACATAGGTAGCTCATTTTATGAGCACAATCCTAAGATCAAAGCAAACATTCATCTCCCTGGATGACAATAAACTCTAGAGTGCCCCATTGAGTAGCTTAAAAACCAGTATCATCATAAATGATGATTAAAATAATCTCTAATTAGTATATTAAAGGATACCATTGATGGAAAATATCTAATACATAATGATAATTTTAAAATTTTATACATGTTAAATAAGTGATTTTAAATTCCAAGGGATACTTATGATATACTTGGTGAATTAATAAGGATTCATGAAAAATATTTCAATTTCAAAGAAAGTCCCGGAGTAGACAATAATTCCCCCCAAAAGGGTGTGATGAGTCCAATATCCAATCCTCTCGACTGATGCATGTTCTTAAGTATCGTAAAGTTCAAAACTTAACGAACGCATGCCTTTGGAAAGAAGGTCCTCTTTGGATAAATAATTGTTGCAAGTTTCTGGTTCCATGAATAAATCCAATGGAAACCACATGGAAACAAGGATTCTTAAATCTAGAATATCATGTTTCAAGGACCTATGAAACAAAGTATAATCCTATATCCTATATAAAAATAATCTTACTTACACAAAAATCATGTTTCATCTATGTAACCATCATTTTCCTTGCATAAACATCATGCAAAATCAGTATAAACATCATTCCAAGACGCTTAACCATGAATCTATCTATATAGGCATGACCAATGTAAGGATCATTTATGTGTCTTTGTAATCATCATTGGATCTTTATAAACATTATTGTGCTATGAAATCATCAATTCCTATAAAAATTTGAGAGTGAAACAAACATAAATATGAGGTTTCAATATTCACCATGTGAAAAAGAGAACTCAAATAAGAGATTAAAAAGTTGTTCTTAAATGATAAAAATGTCACATATAAAATTTAATTTTAGAAACATGAATATTTTTTGGTCCTCACATCACTAATATTAAAAAATTCAACTGGTACAGTTGAATGAGGGAGATCTCAATTAATATAAAATGCATATAATCTACTTTAAAGAATATGGAAGATGTTAATTTGGATGATAATTTAATATTATTCATATCCTAAATAACATGCTAATCAAGTTATGATGAAAGAAAAGTTTTTCAATTTTCTATGTTTTTAATAGGATGTGATATTTAGTGTAGTGGTACTGTAAGTGTCTCCTTCATGCTGCAACCAGGTTAGATACAAATAAAAAACTAAGGATAATCTAGTTAAAGTAGTAATAGGTTTATTTTTTATGTGTTTGGGTTTGTTTATTTGTTGAAAAGAATATAATTGTAGTTTTAGACCATAGTATGAGTTCATGGGAATCTAATCCTCTTGTCAGGTTAGTAATATTTGTGAGAGTATCATTGTTGACTAAAATGGATTCACTTTCATAATGATTTTTGTTGAAAATATCAATATATATTATAATGCACCAATTCAGGTATACAAAAATAGCATGATAATTTAATGATCTTGCTATATATAAGGATTTTTTTATTAAAGAGAAATATTATTATTACATGGAAATATCAAGTATATTGATAATTTGAGGAATACTAAGCAGAATATCATCTTATTAATTAATAGTGAGAATCATTTAAACCTAATGAAGTAGAATGAAGAAAAAAGTGACTAAATACAAGGTATATTTCATCTAAATATATGATTTTTCCAAAGCTTATAGTGTTGATTTTGGGATAATAATAATAAGTAGTTTTATAAAAGGTTTTGCAAGTAGTGAGTGGTATTTCTGGAATATTATCTTATTGGATCAAAGTAGAGAATCTAAAAAATATTTTTTAAGCCACTTTTATTCTAAAAAAGACCTATCAAATCTAGTGGTGTTGTATTTCATTATAACTATCTGGAGAAAAATAAACCATAAGAGGTAGTTTATTGGTAGTATTCATGGGATTAGGATAAAAAATAACCCAACACATTATATTGATAATAAGAAATTAATGGAAAATCTATAGCACGGTATAAAAACTAGATAAAGTAAGGTGTAGGCTCACACATTATGGTATAACCTTGTAAAAACTATTGTGTTCCTTAACCTTCTTTACATTCATATCATTCATTTGAGGATGAGTTTAATATACTTAGGATTTTGATGTCTAAACTAACAACCTAAGATTATTTCAAAGAAGGAAATTATAGAAAGAGAGTTATATAGATTCAACCCTCCCATATTAGTGTGGTCATTTAGTTCACTAATACATTCGACAATTATTATAGTGGAGTTTCCATCAATTATATTTTATTGGTGCATAGAAATATGGATAATATCAAATCTATGAATAGTAGAGGTGTGCCCATATTTGATGAAATAATTTCTCTGGTTGGAAAAATAGAATTTTACCACTTTTTTTTCAGGACATTGATGTTCATGATGAATCCATAGTTGGATTTTCACCCATTAAAATATGTGAGAAAATAAAATTTACTCATAAAAGTAACCTTGATGTTGATAGAAAATCTTGAAATTCTATTTTGATGTTTCTCTTTCAGAAGGTTTTTACTAAATTTATTGGATTAAAAAGGATATTTGGGATAAAATTAAAAAAAAAATTAAATGGAATATCAATGTAAAATAAGATAATATATAATCTTGGAGAAGAACATTTGAAGATTAAAATATGGTTTAGGATGAATCTATTAATGATTACTTCTCTAAAGTGAATGATATTGTGAGAAACATTATTGTTTTTGGTGAAAATATAGATGATTAAATTAGTGTAAAGAAAACCATGAGAAACATACCCAAAATATTTGATCCTAATATTTATGCCCTTGATGATAGGGATTTTCTCTCATTAAATGAGATTCACAACATCCACACTACCTTTGAAATAAAAAAGATACTTAGATTTCATAAAAAAGTGAAAGATGATGTGGATTTTGAATCCATGGTAAACATTAATATGAAAAAAAATAACCATAACCTTCTAGTGGTTCTAATTATGATGATTGTGATTATGAAAATGATATAATCATATCTCTTATCGCCAGAAATTTCAAAATATTCAATAGAAAATTCTAGGGGGAGACATCCCTTGAAATGATTCAAATATAAAAGCATTGAACATTTTTCAGTCAACCATCCAAATAAGAAAAAATATGTGTTTTATATTTATGACCAGTAATAAAAACCACAAAGTAAGAAATAGGGAAAATAATTTAACTAATAAGCTGGACATGTGATAGTACGAAAATATTTCTAAAAATAAACAGGAGAAATATAATGAGAAAATAATAAGAGGAAGGTTACTCCACTAGAATCCAATATGAATATGAATCGCCTATTGGATTCAAACTTTATATCTCATGTAGAAGACCAATAAAAATCCTCCATAAGTGATGCGGATGCTGGTTAAGAGACATATATGGAGCATATGCTCATATCCAAGTTAGAGGTTTGTCTAAATAAAAATAACAAGTTAAATTAGTAAGTTAAAACCTTAAAGATATATAATGGGAATAAATTTTAAAAAAAATGAATAGTCTATCAATAGATTTAATTAACTCATTAAATTTTTTCAAAAATTCAAGTTTAATGTTGTTGATTATGAAAATATCAAGATATTTCTTAAAGGGAAACTTTTATTGATTGAAAAATAAATGAGAAAGTTATAATAAAAACTTCTTAAAATTCAATAGGAGTTAAAAATTGTGAAATAAGGCTTAAAAATCTATTTAATTGAATCCTAAATCATCTACAATATTTTATATCTCTATTACATCAACTTATGTAAAAATTGTACCTAAATCTACTCAAAATTTTGAATCTATTTTTCCTAACAATATAGGTCCTATTACAAAATCTGTACACTTATGGGGTATAAAATATATTGATAAACTATATTATACATTTTCTTAATAAATAATAATGA
This sequence comes from Viscum album, assembly GCA_963277665.1. Taxonomy (NCBI): domain Eukaryota; kingdom Viridiplantae; phylum Streptophyta; class Magnoliopsida; order Santalales; family Viscaceae; genus Viscum; species Viscum album. The sequence goes on from OY728134.1 coordinate 122,214,650, forward strand.
AATAAAAATAGACCAATTGTAAAAATAAGAAAAATCATGCCATATATGGACACCAAAGTCAAAAATATGGAATAGAGTTTTCTAGATAGAATTACGGATCTAACGAATGATTTAGTTTCATTGGATATTATTGATGTTGTGGTATTTTTGTAAAAAAGTCTTTAAAATTATTGTGAAATATTTACTTAGCGATAATAAGTCATAAATCATGGTGAAGTAGCTCTAAAGTGGAAAATAATGAGTCACTGAAGAAGAAATATATGAAAAAAATCTCCAAAAATATGCCAAATTAGAACCAGTTTGAAAGTTTCGATGATGTTTTCAAAAATTATAAGATACTTGTAAATTATTTAGTTAAGTGCATGAAAACTATCCTTGTATATTTCTCTTTTAAATAAAATCATGGGAAAGTTGAAATGAAAAGTCAAGAAGGAAATTTAATCATAGTGGAAGTGGGATTAAAAGCATGAAAGAGAGGAAGACCATGGATCCTTGTAGTGGGTTTTCTTCACACTTGACTAGAGACAAAAAAATCATGGAAGATATAGAATATCATGATGGATTATAAATTACATTCAGTAATGATATCTCCTTAAAACTCAATGGTATTTAAAGTGTTGAGATTTAGTCAAAAGGAAATAAATCTAAAAATGTGCAACTTTTGTAAGGACTAAAACACAATTTTCATAGTGTTAAAAAAATTGATGAAGTAAATGATGTTTTTTTAAAATAACTCATGAATTATTAAATTCTAAAAATATAGAAGCATATCCATAAGAGTTGTGAGAATAAGTGGGAACTTTTTTTAAATTGGGGGACCATACAATTATTGTTATATGAGTTCCAAATATGATAATGAATTATGGCATAGAATACATAGACATATTGGCTACAAAAACATGAGAAATATTTCCAAACAAGAGTTTTTAAGATATCTTCCTAAGATAAAAGGGATAAATAATAAGTTTGTAACACATTTATAAAAGTGAATATGGCTCAAATAACACACAAGAAAGTTGATATTCAATCCACAAGACCATTGGAACATGTATATTCAAATGTGTGTGGTCCTATGAGGAATATTTCATCTAAGGGTGATATATATTTTATTATATTTATTACTGAATACACATTAATGAATCATTTTTTCTTTTTGAAACAAAAATCATATGATCTTTAGATGTTTAAAACTTTTAGAAGAAAATTTAAGAAAGAACAAGGAGTTTATGTCAAGAAATTGAGGTCTGAAAATGGAAAGAATTACACATGAAATGATTTTGAGATATATTTATAAAATCATTATATAAATAAAAAATACCTCACGCTATAAACTCTACAATAATATGGTGTTTCTAAGTGGAAACATTAGATCATTTTGGACATGGGAAAAACTATTATGACTAAAAAACGATTTCATATTTCTTTTAGAGAAAACTTTTGTACACTTAAGTGAACATTAAAAATAGATTTTTTGTGATACTTAAGACACACAAGACTCCAAAAGAGATTTTTTACCATAAAAACAACTATTAAACAATTTAAAGTATTAAGAATCCCTTATTTCATAATGATAAAGAATATAAATTTGGGAAAGTTTGATGAAAGAGTTGTAGAATGAACCTTTATAGGCTATCTTTCTAATAAGAATGGATAAAAATTTGGATCAACCATAAAAAAATATGGTAGAGTTTTTAGATATAAATTTTATTTAAAATTATACTAAAAATAAGTTTATTGAGGATGAAATTTAATCTACTAGATCTCGAAGCATGTAGATTCCAAAAAAATAGGTTGCAGAACAAGATGGAAATGAAGAAATTGCAGTTGATATTGACTGATATGTGATCAATGATAAAACATAATCTAGGTATTAGAGTAATAAGCCTCAAATTCTTAAGAAACATATTTATTCAGTGAATATTATGGTCTAACAAGATACACATGTACAATATAGAATAATATTGATGTTGCAAAACCAATCTTCTCTTATTTGAAAAGAAGAAACCAAAACCTTTTATGAGGTAATTTAAAATGATGAATGGATTAAATATGTGAATTAGGAAAATAATAAAATAGAAAATAACTCCACTTGGGAGATGGAATTTAGACCTGATAATAAAAATATCATTGTAATTTTGTGGGTTTTCAGAAATAAGATGAATAAGAAAGGTGAAATCTTAAGGAAGAAAGAAATTATATATTGCAATAGGTATTTTGGGTAGGAGGGAGTTAATTTTAAATATATATTTTCACTAGTGGTAAGAATTGATACTATTAGTATATTCTTGGTAGTGTCAGCTCACAAACTTTACAAGGTTTATCAAATGGATTTGAAATATGTCTTCATAAAAAGTGATTTTGAATAAGAGTTTCTTCAATGAAAAACCAAAGGTTTTTATTCTTGAATAATATTTTATCATGGTATTTAAGATTAAGAAGTCTATATGTGGATTAAACTAGGTCCCAATATCTAGGTATTATATGTTGTATGGATGCTTGAGAAGCATGAATTTTTAAAAAGGAGAAGTTTATAGTAGTATATATGTGAAGTATTTTTATGTGGGTAATCTCATTATCATAGTATATATAGATGACATATTTGTTATAGGTGAAAAATATAGTCTTTGGGAAAAAATTTTGAGAAAATGACAAGGCATTTTGAGATGTCTATGTTGGGTGAGAATTTATATTTTCTATGATTGAACATCATTCAAGGTGTTGATCCTATTTTTCTATCCTGATAAAAATACTCTAGTGAATTATTAAATAGGTTTGAAAAAGAGGAATTTAGTGGTATTTATAGTACTATAGTAATAGTAATTAAGTTGATCAAAGATGATGCTAGAACTAGTGCAAATCAAAGGTATTATAGGAATTTGATTTGTATCCTTGTCTATTTAACAACTTACAGAAATGAAAAACTTTTTGTTGTAACATTGTGTGCTCTATTTAAAAGTGATCTAATGGAATCTAATGTTTTGGTATCCAAGGGGATTATAAGGTACATAAATAATATATTGAGTTATTATAGTGACCACATCCCCAATAGACCAGAGTTAGTGTCTACTTTAATATATTAGCACGAGATACAAGGAATCACATTTCAAAATAATAAATAGTTTAGTGGTCTTAGTAAACTAGATATATACTTGAGTCTTTTATTTTATTTGAAAACAAAAATTTCAACATAATTTTTCTAAGAATATCATTATTCTCTATAGAATATTCTTTCATATCATTCATAGTATACTTCATAGATTATAAGGAAGGTAAAAAAATGGGTGAGATAAAATGTTCGGTAAGGGTTAAGTATAACAGAAGCTATTGTGAATCAATAATCATAACAAATATAGAAAGGTAAATAAATATAGACACATTAAATTAAAATAATTGGATAAAAAAAAATATGGAAAGGTAAATAATTTAATACACATTCTATTTAAATAACTAGATAAGGAATAATCAATATGTTAAAGTAAATGACTAAAAACACATTCCATTTAAAAAATTAACTAAGAATTAAATGCATCTAGAGAAAATTTCATTGTGAAAATATCATGTACAATAATAACTAAATTCTTCATGAAGTAAATTTTTAATTATTAGATTCCATGATCTTAGTCATCATGATACCACTACTTTCAATCCCTTTCACAAGACATTTTAAAACTACTAGGTATAAACCCAATTGGTTTTTCCAAATAATTTCATTCTAGCCTACTGATTCACTATATAAGATGACTAATGAATTGATGGGATATCTGTAACCATGGCCCACTCAAGTCTTTTATGTCCAAATCATTCCTCAAATATCGAATAATTGATTTAATTTATAAAAAACTTACCTTATCATAAAATATTTGTATTGAGTAAAAAAATAGAGATTTATCAATATTTCCCAAATAACCCAATGACTTTAAGGGTATAAAATTTTATATAGAAATGATATATGGTTTAAAAAATAAACATATACAAGAAAAATAATATGGATGTTTAAGGTAAATTTAACGTCCAATAATCATAGGAAAGTGAACATTTTAAGGGAAATATTGACTACAAAAATAAATCAAGTAAGTGAATATAAATAATATATTTGGTCAAAATAATCATAAACCATCCAGAGGGAGAATAATGATGATATAAATACAACTTATACCCAGTTTAGTATATGTAAAATGAATGGTTTTTGTCATTGATAAATATAAATAACATAAATATATCTTTAAAAACATTCTTGAGTAAAATATATTTTCCATTTGGAAAATCACTTTTTAAAACTAAAAGTTTAAGAAACATTTTTAAAATAAGTTTCTTGAAAAAACACTTTAAAACTTATAGAATAATATTTAAAACATTTGAGTGGTCATGATGGTTTTAAATTCTGTCGTTCACTTTAAAATGAATATTCTTTTCACTTTTCTGGTAAAAACCAAAGAGACTTTGTTTTGAAAACAAAATGAAGATTTCTTTCAAAAAAAATTAAAAAATTAAAAATGGGAAAAAATTTCTTCAATAAATCATTTTTAAAAGGTTAAAAACGTTTTTTGAAAACATTTTTTTGAAAACGTGGTTTTGGAAGAAAACTGATTCCCGACCATAGAGAGAAATAAAGTCATATTTTCATAAAAACATTTTATCAATTATATTAAGTACCAAAGAGTGGTAAATGGTATTATTTCTTGAAAATATCATGAATAAATAGATTAGGAGAAAATTATATGTGTTTATTATACAATGGATAAATAATTTTCTTTAACTAAAATTCAAGAATAAACAATCTCAATGAGAATGAGATTATGAGATAAACCCTTACAATGATCATAAATCTTAAGTTAGTATTAGCCAATGAATTTATTATGAGTATATACTATAAATAAACATAAAAAATTAAAAATACAATATAAAATAATTAAAATTTATTTCACATATAATCTTAGAGTATCAAAGATGATGAATAAGTAATATAACCCAATGAAAATAAATTGAGTTATGAAATTATTTATGACTTAGTAACTCTTAAGTCAAATATCCTTGGATGAAATAATTAAAATTTATACTTAATATACCATAAATTATTATATAATTATTATATTACACGTCAAATTGGTATTATATACACCATATAAAAGAAATTAGGTGCATAAAATTACAAGAAGCCATAGTGAAGGGAAGTTGAGATGAAATCCCTTACCTCACTCTTCCATTTGGTTGAATTTTATTTAACTTAATGTTTATTTTTTTTAAAAAAATTAACTTATAAAATAATAAAATTTATATTTATAATATTATATATGATCCTTTTATAACATATTATCACCCATTAATTAATAATTATTCACTATTTTCATTGTTTCAGGTATTAACTACCTTGTTGTCTCATGCGTGTTTCATCGTGAAAGATACAGGTTTTTGAATATTATATAGTTATATAATATCTAGAATAATAATCAAGGAATAATTATCATATTTTTAGATGAATTATAATTTTAAAACCAATTATGAATGGTGGTTATGAAAAATGGATATGTTACAATCATGGAGACAGTAGGTTTACGTACGCATGAGTAACGTTTCCTTTTTTCGATGATCATTATGAAAAGAAGGTAAGTAATATTTTATCTTTCCAAAATAGTAATAATATGAAATATACTATATTATTTCTTTAAATATACTTATTTATATACCATTCATTTTGTTTCATAATGAAAAGAGAGTCACATCACTTTGTAAAAGGTGGTGGTCCACATGTACACGAACGATGTTATCATCTTTAAGTGAGTGAAAACGTAAGAAAGAATATTATACTTTCAGAATGATAAATATTTCATGAATATCATAAATATTTCACTTATATCACATATATTTATTAACTTTAAAAATATTACTTTCAATTTAAATTGTTAGTGAAAGATGAAACACATTGCTTCGTGAGGTGGATGCCCGACAAACACAAGAGTGAAGTTATCGTATTCCCTATGGAATATAATGTAAAGAGATATATATGATATAATGACTCTAAAGGTATAATTATGTTATAAAAATAATATATATACTTTTTATCTATCATCATACCCAACCATTAGAGGTGGTAATGTAAAAAATAATGACATCGGTTCGTGGGGCGATAGTCCATCGGACACACAAATGATGATTTTTTAACCCATTTGATGGAATTTTAAATGGTTGTAGGACATTAAATTATTATAAAAACATAAAATTATATTTAAAACACTTATTTTATTATATCATCAAGGTTTAATAAGAGTTTAAGAATTTTTATAAATAAATAAAATAAAAATGCTCATTGAAGAACGTTACCTCTTCTTCGGGTATCCTCCTTAGGTTTGCACCAACATCATTCCTAGGGTGGATTTTTACCAAAAATAAGGCTTCTGGAATGATAGGATGGTTATTGAAAAGTGATTTGGAAAGGTATTGGCTGAAACAAAATATGGTTTTAATGTGTGAAGAATAGTGGATAGGGGTGGCCTTTATAAGTGAGGTGAGTGGTACACTTGTAATTTTTTGAAAAGATTCAATCATAACCATGTTTTTATCAATAAAAATGCATAAAACTGGGAAATTGTCTAAAATATAAGATATAAGGTCAAAATATTGATAAAAAATTTCTTCTAGACAAGTTCGTATGTCATTTTTAACCCTTATCTTCTTAGTTTAACCCCCAGTAAACCCATTTTTAACTTAACTGTTATAATTAATTTTTACTATTTTCACTCTTCATTTTGGTAAAAAAATTACATTTGACTTATTAGAAATTAGAATTTATTTTTATTTCAAATATGTAATCAATTTTTTGAAATTCAATTCACATAAGTGGAAAATTTAATTCAAAATTAATCCTACAGATGCGATGAGAAATCTGTATTTTAAAAAGAAAATGATCAGAAGTTTAAAAGGTTTTTAATTCAAAATTTAATATTATAATTATTCTAATGAACAAAATTTAATTAATTGATATATAATTTAACTAATTTTACTTTAAAGACAATTAAAATATAATTTCACCTTATAAATTATCTAAACTAAATGAAAATTTTCAATTAAAATTTAGTATTTTCATTATTCATCAAAAAATGAAACCTTTAAAAAAATAAAAAATATAACCCTAAGAGAATTTTTATATTATAATTAAAAAAATGATGTTAATTTTATAAAATAATTTTTATAAAATTTGAAAAAAAAAATTATTTTTGTGCACAACGCATGACTAATCCATTTTTAGAAAAAATACAGTGTTTCAAAAAACTTTTATTTTTATTTTAAATGATTATTATTTTATATCTAATAAATAGATAACTATATTTTCATATTTTATTTAGTAATATTCATACCCTTCATTCCAAGATTTTTTTGATAAATATTATATTAATTAATAATATTTTAATAATATTTCACATTTCGCTTAAACTCGATGTTACGTATAATGAAAGCTAAACAGAGTATTACATATAGCGCAAGATAAACTCAACATTTCTTGGAGTGAAATATATTGAAAATATTAAATTTAAATATATATATTTTATGATATATTTAAGTTTAGTGATGCATGTCACATACACTATTGAAAAAAAATATTCTTTTAGAATTTCAAGGTGTTACATTCTCCCCACCTTAAATAAATTATGTCCTCACAATTTAAACTTGATCATGGTAATCAAGGGTTTGTTATTTGAAAATTATTATTTTGAGAACCCACATCATAGAAATATTTAATAAAAAATAATATTAATTTGATAGAATGGGAAGTAACAATTTCATATTTAATAACACATGACTTGGTTTCCAACTAGGAGAACATTGGTGGAAAGTTCAGATATAAACATGCAAGAGCAGACCCCCCCTACACCATCACTCAAGGAAGCCCTTAATCAGAATCTCTCCTATATGGATGGTTGTGATGTTTTCTCATAAGCTTATTTGGGATCTTTATCCTGGTTATAAGATGGAATTATGCTCTTATATATTCCTACTGTTTCATTTTTAGTAACTTCATATCAACTTCAATGGACCCTAGTTGTGATATTTGGGATTGAAAAACCTCTCCTTCAAATTTTCTAGTGTTTTTTCAACTTTTGGAGGTTGAGATCTTCAGCTAGGGTCTTAGTGTTAAACTATAAATTGTTCTGTATTATTTTCTATTCAAGGGACTATTATTTTTTCTTGTCTTGGTGTAATAGCCCTCGGTCAGTTGGTCCCTAGAGGTTCTGCCTTTTTCAGTGTTATTTGGATGCTTGTTTGGGTAAGGACCCCTCTTTGGTTATAATGTGGATATCTTTGTCGGGTTTTCCTCTACCTTTTAGGAATCTAGGTTTTCTTAGTGTCATCAGTAATTCCTTGGGGTCCTTATTATATGCTATTGATAGGTTTATTTGGTTGGAAGATACAGAGACTACACAGATATTCATTTAGATGGATTTATCTTGCCCTCTCCCATCTAAGATTCTCTTTAGAGTTGAAGGAATATCTGTTTTGTCTCAGTCTTTTGTGTTTACATATCCACCTCATTTTTTCTTGATATTTCATCTACAAGGAAATTATTCTCCTAAATGTCTCAAAAATATAAAGGTGGGGGTTGATTAGGAGTAGGTGGTTCTTTCTAGAAATCTCAATTCACCTTCAAGAGATGGTGGTTCTTTCTAGAAATCGTTTATCAATCCAGGGGTGGGATCTAGAGACAAAGGGAAGGGAGTGCCTATCCAACCTACCTCCTCGAATCATGAAGCTTCTTCTTCCTAAAATATATGTCCTTTAGTGGTGGTGTCCTCTTCTTACTTGGACCTAGTTCCTATCAGCAGTCATAGGGCTTCCTAACTACCATCATATTTCCTAACCCAACCCCTATAGTTATCGCCTTTTCCTAGAGGGATTATTTTTTCTTTTTGGGATTCTCCCTCCTTTCCTTGATTCACTTCCACAGAGATTGATCCTAGGGATTTTTAAAAGTCTCATAATCATCCTTATTCTCCAGTGGTTATCTTTCCAACCTTGTAGAAGGATGAGAGTTATTTGTCTCTCTCAATCCATACTTTCTTTCCATCTTCACTAAAGGAGTCGGTGTCTAGAAGATGCTCTTCTACTTCTCAATCTCATGTTTCTTCCTATGGATTTTGGACCAAATCACAATCAAAATCCAATTCCATTTCTAGTTATTTAAATATCCTTATGGCCCAATAGTCTCAGTCCAATTCTAGATACCTCTTCCTTCAATGATTAATTTCCTCATATTTAATTCAGGTAGTTTGGTATCTCGGGTAAAATTAGATTTAATTTCCAATGAATTTAATAATAACTCTATTTCCATGGTTGTGGTGTTAGATACAAAGCAATATTTTTCTAAATTAAATGATTTTTCTCATCATTTGAGGGTGAATGTATTCCTTATAGGTTCTCCCTCTTATTCTCGTAATTATATTTTCTATAAGGGTGGTATTTTTATTTAACGTGCTCTCTATGTCTCGTTAATTTTTCAATATCATAGTTTCTGTTGGAGTTAGTGTATTCATTCTTTATGTTGTATATTCTAAATGTAATTCTCATGCTAGATTTTTCCCTTTGGGAAGACTTATCTACTTTCAACCTAGGATACTTCCCTTGTATAGTCAGTATAGACTAAAATATTATGGCTAGTCCATAGGAGAAAAAGGGAAGTGGTCCCCTTCCTAGGAAATCAAGTTAGTACATTGTGGAATTCATGGAATGTAATGGCCTTTTGGATTCTATTTATTTTTTAGATCCATTTACTTGGTGTAATAATCAGCATGGTAATCTTCAGTCTTGGAGTCATCTTGATCGTTATCTAGTGAATGGAGCATACATATCCTCCTTTCTAGTCATCAATGTCTTGAATTTTGTAAGGGGTATCTTGGATCACTCCCTTATTCATATTTTCTTATATTCTAGTAGTGTGAGTGATGATTTATTTCATTTTTCATTCACAGGGGTTTACATTCTTCATTTTCTGTACATTTTGTGGAACTCTTGGGATATCCCCTTCAGAGTTAACCCTTATCTTTAACTAAATAATAACCTAAGGAATCTCAAAGGTTAGCCTTGATCTTAGATAAAGGGTCACCCCTTAGGTGATCAAGAGATAGAGGAACTTAATAGGGACATCCACTAATTGGATTTTATCTTGGAAAATTCTTGGGATGATGGATTCTTTAGTGACATGACATCCAAGAAGGATTACCTGGCAGAGTTGTTTCTAAAACAAGAGTGCATTGATCATTAAAAGTCTAGCATTAAGTGGATATGATAATGTGATATAAACACTAGTTATTTTCATTCTTGTCTTAGTGAAATATATATGCCCATGAATCCTAATATTATTATAGAAAAAGGTTCTTATACTAATGACAAAGTTTTTGATGTTCATATGGTTGATTCCTTCTTTCGTTCCTTCTTGGAATCCCTAAACCTGGGCATGGTGAGGGATATCTGAGTGTCTCTTCTGATCTCGTTGACTTGATTCCCTAAATTTTGATGGAATATGTGAATAACCGGATGAGAGATATTCTAGGTGAGAAGGAAATTCATGAGGTGGTTTGGGAAATGAAGACTAACAACATGCATGGGCTGAATTCTTTACCTACTTCTTTTTATAGAGATGCCTGGGATATTATGAAGGGGAGTTCTATTAGTGTGGTGCAATATTTATTTCATGGTGGTAGTCTCCCTAGAGTGTAAGTTGATACAAAAAGTTTTCTGGTTCCCAAAGTTAAAGATCCCTAGTCTCTAAATGAATTACGGCCTATAAGATTATGAAATGTTCCTTGTAAATTTCTTGTTGGTATCCTCAAGAAAAGGCTTTCCCCTCTTCTTTCGAGTTGGGTGGATGAGGAACAAAATGGTTTTGTGGAAGGTAGATCCATTCAAGAGGCCATTGCTTTAGACAATAAAGTGATTAGTGATATCAATCTAAAGACTTTTGGTAGTAATGTGGAAATTAAACTGGATATGAGTGAGGCATATGATAGAGTTTAATGGATTTTTCTTATCAGGGTTCTTCAAAGCATGGGGTTTGTTGAGGGGGTCATCGATATTCTCTTTTGTTGTTTTAACTCTCTATGGGTGTCAAATTCATTTATCGGAAAATAGTTTGGATTCTTCAAAGTATTAAGAGGTTTGAATTATGAATATCCCCTCTCCCCTCTCTATTTATCATTTCTCAATATTCCCTTAGCAGGTACTTTAATCATTTCATTGATGTGGGAAAGTTTATTCACTTTTGTAATAAGAATTTGATTAGAGGTATATCACATCTCAAGTTTCCAAAGGATACTATCCTCTTTTTTAATGGTAGTAGGAGGTCAATTCATGGGGTTAATGAAGTTTTATAGGTTTATTGAAATTGGAGTGTCCAAGTTGTCAACTGTGAGAAATGTAATTTTTTCGTCCCAAATAAATGTTATGTAAGGAGAATAAGGGTGCTAGAATACATCATTGGCATGAAAAAAGGATATTTTTATATGAACTACTTGGGTGTTCATGTGTTCCCTAAAAATATTCTTATAAATAACTTTGACTAAATTGTTTAGAAGATTTTGGGAAGCATTTTAAACTGTAAAATATATTTTTATCCTTTAGAGGGAGAATCACTTTGTATAATTCTGTTTTATCCTCTATCCCTATGCATATTCTGTCTAATATAAAGGTTATGAAGAAGTTTACTGATAACATAGAGAAAAATATGATATATTTTTTATGGGATAGAAACTTGGAAGATAAGTATCATTGGTCTTATTTGAGAAAACTATCTAAACCGATTAGTGAAGGTGGTATTAACCTTAGAAGTATTTCTGGAACTATAGATGGACTTCATACCAAATTGGATTGGCAGATTATTGAGGGGAAATATTTATGGGGAGAGCATATGCATTGTAATTATGGTGTTGATGGACTAACATCTAGATACAATCCTTAAAAAACTAAAAATATGGTTCATATGTATCTCTCTATTCTTTAGCAACTTTCTCATAGGATTATTGGAAAAGGTGATCTGAGCTATTAGAATAAGAATTGGTTAGGCACTATTCCCGACTTTTTGTACTTCCCATCTCCGAATATTAGTTTTAGATAAGCATGTTCATATTTTCTCTTCATAAATACCACCTCAGATGAGAATCAGAAGTTTTTCTTACAACATAGTGTTGTCTAATGACTAGGATCAATGTGTTTTTACAGGAGCTACTATAGGTACTTTTAATATCTAAGATTTTATTTCCACTCAATTGGTGCGTTCTATCCAGGATCCTTGGGGGGATATTTTATGGTGCGAAGATATCCCTTTAAATTTATTTTTCCTTCAGTAGCATGTTTGAAACAATGCCTTTCCAACCGAGGATATCATTCAATGGTGAGGGATCTACCATGACTCTAGATGCCTTTGTTGTAGGACACCAAACTATTAGTCCATGTTCCACCTAATCTTCAATATTAAATGGGATAAGGAGACTTAGGGTTTTTTGGTCAGTTATTAGGGTGATTGGGAAATATTTATTCTTCATATTCTTTTCTCTACCATTTGTTCCAAGACGTAGAAAGACCAGGATCGGAGAGGAAATCCATATCGTTGATTTTCACAGCAGGGTGTTAGGACCTCTAGTAAACCAAAAATGGCAGACACCATCAGTCCTATCCAGGGACCGTAGTGTGTATCCTATTTAAAATCCATAACTTAGTCTTGGACTTAAGTAGGTTGTGAAATAACTCAGGGAATAGACCTTCTCTCTTGGCCCTCTATCCCTTTCTTCCTAGTAGCAACAATGGAATATCTGCTTAAGGGAATTGGGTCAAATGGAATCCCCCCTCTCTTGGAAAACAAGTTAAAAACATCTGGGTCATGTTTCATGGGATTAATGTGTGGGAGAGTTATCAAATATCCCAATGGCTCTGTTGTGGTTTCTTTTTCATCTTCCTTCGGTAATGGTGACTCTCTTCATGTGGATGCTCATGCTATTCTCACCGGTTTGTTTCTTTGTGACTAGAGGATAATTTAAATTAGGTAGGTTGAAACTGATTCATTGAAAATTTATAAATATCTTTCATGAAAAAGTATCATTCCATGGCCTATTGAGTACTCCATCAGAAGTTGCAAGAAGCTAATGAAAAATCAGATTTCCATCCTTTATACTTATCATGATGGAAATGTTGTTGTTGACTTCCTTGCTTCTAAATTGTCTTTGGATGATCGACATGTATTTTTTTCTAGTCTTGGTTTCTTTCCCCTTGAGGGTATGGACTTTTTTCGGGCTGATGCACTTGGGTTTCACTATTTCATACCTCCTTAACTACTTTTGTGTAGTCTCTTTTTCCTTTTTCTATTTAATAAAATAAAAAGTATTTTGGTGGTTGTTGTGTGGTGATTTAAAAGATCATGTGATTTATCAAATATGACTGTAATAGGTTAACATTTTTGTTTCATGATCATTTTCTTGAAGTTGAGGAATTATTTTACTATCTAAGAATATAAGGAAGTATACTAAATATTTTTCTATTTCATAAGTACAATTTCATCATTTTTGTGCTTCAATCAGTTTCCAATTCATTGCTTACTCCATTAAATGGATGTCCAAAAATAAATTTTTTATGAACAAAGCACTTAAATTCACTTTTAATGGATTGTAAGATCCATAAAAGAGTGAACAGTCTTTCTTTGTGTCTCTAACTATTTTCTAAAACCAATGTTATTAGAAAACATTATAAAATATAATACATTAATTTGTAAACCTCAACAGTAACACCACTAGTTCATTATTAATATTTATTTGTCAAATTGTTTAACTAAAAACAATGACATATTAACTAGAAAATAACATAATCCAATGGTAGGTGTTAAACCCTTATCATGCTTTAGTCATGGGTTCAAGCCCTGTAGTCTTTTTAGACATGACAGTTTATCACCCATAATAAAGGTTATTCTTTTTCTAAACTATATTAGTATAATTATTATAACATTCCCAAAAATATGATGGACATCCTTGAAATAAAATCATAATCATTAAATACAAAAATATTAATAATCTTATTTAACTATTATTACAATGTCATTAATGGACATATTAACCCCAAAGACTATCAATAAATTTAAACTTGATTCCATAAAATATAAAGGCATTATTCCCCAAATAACTTTTTCACAAAAACATATATTAAACCAATAGGTTGTATTCACATAAATTTTTTCCACAAATATTCATAATCATGTTATATTCCTACTGCACAAACTTTTGAAGGGGGTGTTTAAGACTTTGAAATTATGATAAATATTAAACTCATAAAATCATGATTGTATCCATAACTCTTAATTTAATGAAGACATATATGCTTATAAAATATAAAACAATCATTATATGTTTCATATTTCTTAGCACCAAAATACTATTGGTAAAAAAATACTTCTAAAATTTAATTATTGAACTACTATACATAAATATTTAATCCATTTTATTTCCATTTAGGTCGTTCCTTGTTCTATGGTTTTAACTTTAGAATAGGTAATTGACTCAGATAATTACCAAGTTCTCCACATTTAAGACAATAGACTAAAAATGGATCCCTATGATGATCTTTATTTCCCTCCATCATACTCTTCAGATTTCCTTGCTAATTATTTTATTTATGACCATCTTTTTCACACACAAAACATTCTTCTATTCCTTAGAGACACATTATTTTTAATTTAACACACCATAGGTTTAACCTAGGTCATTCATTGTAATCATTTATTAAAATCATTCTTAATGGTTTGTAAATAAAATGTGAATTATCCTAAACATATCTCTCAGGAGTGTCAAACTAGGTGCATAGTAATGATTGTTTTCATGCACCAAGTGAAGATTAGGTTAAGCTAATTGTACCCTTTTTAGATTTATTACCCCTAGGTACATCAATTCTAGAACAATGTCCACTTGTAGTATCTAGACAGGGATGTATTTCTAGGAAATACCATACAATCTCTTCCTAATAAAAACTATAGGATGTTCCTATACATATCCTAAAATTTTATCATAGGTTTATGTTCGATAATATTTTTTTTCCTAAAATTTCTCTGATATCAACTATAGTGACCCCAACTCCATTTGAATGGAGTCAGTGTTTACTTTATTACATTGTCATAAGATAAAAGGAATCACATATCAAATCACTGAATAGTATAGAAGTCTTGGAAAACAAGATACATACTTGAGTCTTTAGTTACATTTGAAAACAAAAATTAAAAACATAATTTCTTTGGGAGAATATAATTATTATATCTATCATATTATTGTAATTATTTCATAGTATGATTCATGGATTCTTGGGAAAAGAAAAAATTTAGGATAAACTCAAATTCCTAGCAAGGGTTAAGTACATTAGAAGCTATCTTGAATCAATAAGCATAATCAACATAGATAGGTATATAACTAAGCACACATTCCATTTAAATAACTAGATAAGGAATAATTGATATGGAATGGTTAACTAGATAAGAAATAATAAATATGGTAAGGTAAATAAGTAAAACACGTTTCATTTAATCAATAAACTAATAATGATTTACACCCAGAGATAATATCTTTGTCAAAATATTATGGATAATAATAACTGAATTATTAATGAATTATATTCTTAATTATTGTATGTTATGATCTCTATCATCATGATACATCTACTATCAAGGCCTTTCACAGGATATTTTAAAACTACTGGGTATACACCCTTTGGGATTTGACAACTAATTTCATGCTAGATTATTGATTCACCACATGAGACTACTAATGCATCAAAGGGATATATATAATTGGTTCACACCCATTTCTTGCATGTCCAAAGCATTCATCATATATCTAATAATCAATTTAATTCATAAACAATGTTTCTTATCATAAAATATCCATATTGGGTAAATAATACAGATTTATCAATCTTTATTATATAAACAAATAAATTTCAATGTAGAACATAATATGTATAAATTATATGAGATGTAAAAAATAAACATATCCATGATAAATAATAAGGATATTTATGGGTAATTTAATTTCTAATGATCGCAAGAAAGTGAAGATTTCAAGGGAAAGTTATTGACTATAGAAATGAATCCAGGAAGTGAATTTTAATGATATACTTGGTAAAAAAAATCATAAAACATAAAAATAAAGAATTAGGATGGTATCATTACAACATATCATTATTTTAGTATATCTAAAATGAAGGGTTTTTTATATATGAATAGAAATACCGTAAAAATACATTTAAAAACCTTACTAGGGAAAATATCCTTTTCATTTTGAAAATCACTTTTTAAAACTAAAAGTTCAAAAAAAAATTTGAAAATAATTTTATTCAAAAATAACCTTTGAAACTTATAAAAGAATCTTTAAAACACTTGATTGGTCATGAGGGCTATAAATTTCATTCATGTCATATACGATAAAATAAATATTCCTTTCACTTTTTTGGTAAAATACAAATATTAAATGTTTTGAAAACAACATGAAGATTCCTTTAAAAAAATTTAAAATATAAAAATGGGTAAAATGTGTTTAATAAATCATTTATAAAAGGTTAAAAATATTTTTTTTGAAAAAATTTATTTGGAAGAAAATAGATTTCTGACCGAAGAGAGAAATGAAATCATATTTTCTTAAAAATATTTTCTCAATTATATGAAGTACCAAATAGTGGTAAAATGGTACTATTACCTGAAAATATCATCAACAACCATAGTTGGAGAAAATGATATGGGTTTATTAGACAATAGTCAAATAATTGTTTTAAACTTAAATTAAATAATAAAAAATCTTGATGATAATGAGACTATAAAATAAACCCTAAGAATGATCATAACATTGAAGTGAGTATTAATCAATTAATCAATTTTGTGTATCAACTATAAATATGCATAAGAAAGTGTAAATAAATAATAATATAATTAAAATAAATTTTACAAATAATCCTATAATATCAAAGAATACATGGGAGAAATATATCCCAGTGAAAAGAAATTGAGTTATGAAATTCTTTAACACTTGGTAACTCTTAAGTCAAATACCCTTGGAAAAAATAATTCAAATTTAAACTTAAAATTCAATGAATAATTAATTAATAATGAAATTACATGTTAAAGTGGTAATATATACACCATATAAAATACATTATGTGTATAACATTAAAATATTCCTTATTAAAGGGAAATTGGGATGAAGTCCCTTACCGCACGCTTCATTTTGGTTGAACATGAATTATAATCCTTTATAGTGGTTTTAAATATGTTATTAACATATAAAAGAACCATATTATCATTTATAATATCAAAAATTATCCTTTTATAACAAATTAGTACTATTTAATTAATGATATTTCTTTATTTTCATTTTTTTGGGGGTTAATTTCCTTGTTTTCGCATGCGTATTTCATGATGAAAGATCTGGTTCTTGTTCATATTATATAGTTAAATTATCACTAGAATAATAATAATGACATAATTATCATATTTTTATATAAATTATACTTTTAAACCCAATTATTAAAGGTGTTTATGAAATATGGATATGTTACAATCATAGAGACGATAGGTCATACGTATGCATGCGTAATATTTCCATTTTTCAATGATCATTATGGAAAGGTGGTAAGTAATATTTTATCTTTATAGAATGATCATAATATAATATATGCCATATTATTTAATTAAATATACTTATATATATATATATATATGTATATATCATCCATATTGTGGGGTGAAGGTAGTAGTTTTTAATTATAATTCTATATTTTTCACAATTCATCAAAAAATGACACTTTTTAGAAAAATCCAAAAAATTCAACCTAATATATTTTTGATATTATGATTTCAAAAATTAAGTTTATTTTATCAAGTAATTTTTCTAAAATTGTTAAAATTTAATTTAAAATTATGTGTGCAAAGCGTGACTAATCTGACTTTTAGAGAAAATATAGTTTTTTAGAAAATATTTATTTTTATTTTAAATGATTATTATTTTATTTATAATCAACATATAACCATAAATGTAATATTTAAGTCAATTCTATTAATACCATCCATTCCAATGGATAGGTGATAAAAATTATATTAAATAATCATATTTTAATAATATTTCACTTTTAGTTTAAACTGGTGTTGTATGTAATGCAAGCTAAACTGAGTGTTGGGTGTAACATAAGCTAAACACGGCATTAAATGTAATGAAATCTACTGAATAGAATAAATTTAAGGAAATATATTTTTTGGTTATCTAATATCGGTGTTACGGGTCACATATGTTATTAAATAAAATGTTATTCTTTTAGATTTTTGGGGAGTTATAGTTATTGGATACTATATAGATCAAATTTACATATAACCGTGAAGGGTTACAAAGATAATAATTGGGATAGATATTGTGTTAACTAAAATTAAACTTCAGGTATCACATTATTTCTAGGTGATAATTTTATGGAAAGTTATAGATAATATTAAAATTTTAGTGTCATTGAGTATAGATGAATCCTAGTTAAAATACACCACACATTTTTATATTCAAATTATATGGATGTAGTTTAAAATAGTAGACTAGTGAGTCAATTTTGAGAAGCCAATTTTCATTACTTATGAAAATAAAATTTCTATATAACTTTCTAAAAAAATTCAAATCTCTAGATCAAATCACATTTTTCGTAGATATCATTTCATTAATGAAAAAAGTGGAAGAAGGTGATTTGAAACTTGAGTTTGTTGGCACCAAGGAGAAAGTTACAAATATTTTCATAAAAACATTTCCAAATGAGATCTTCTATGAGTTAAAGATGAAACTTAATTTTTATCCTTCCCCTATCTCTTAAAAATGTGTGTATGGTCTCCCCAATAAGTATTGTTATTGTGTTGTCAATATGGGATAAAAAAATGTCATAAATCTTTACTTGTCACTTGTAAAAGTAATAGAATATTTTTAAACAAGAGTGTGTGCCTAATGATTATCCGTAATTCTATTTTTTGAAAAATGGAGATGTTTTTGAGATGGGATAAAAATAAATTCATTTGAGTCACATTTCCAAATAATTCTTGTCATTAGGGGATGTAACTCTCTCAAAAACACTACGTTATCATATGGTGTGATGTCAAAATCCCTCTCAATTAAGATAAGTTATGATTTAAGGACTCTTTAGTGAGTTTTATGAGATCATTTATTGTATAAATTAGGTTGAGAAGGGGTGGAGAAAGTGTTATCAAAAAATACAAAGGGGGGTTGAGCTTCCACTTAGAATTATCAAAATTTGTATTTGTTATTAACCCAAATTAGAAGAATCATTGAAGGTTTTTGATATTGTGCTTGAAGTGTTTGAATTTTTTGAAATATTTTTTATAAATTTTTATAAGGGATGAGAATAATTTTAATTCCTTCTAAAATTAAATTAGGAATTTTTAAATTTATGAGTTCAATAGAAAATAACAATTTATTCTATGAATAAGAATGATTCCATTGGTTGTATAAGGATGATTTTATATCATGTATAATCACTATTTACCTTTTATAAATATCATGTTGAATCTGTATGACCGTCATCTTTAATGTGTAAACATCATGTATCATATATAGAAACATTGTTCTAGGATGCGTAGGCAAGAATATTTCTATGTAGGCATGATAACCATAAGGATTTTTTGTGATTCTGTGTAAGCATCATTGGATCTGTGTAAAAATAAATTTACTTCATGAGAATCAATTCTTAAAAAAACTTTAGAGTGTTGCAAACATAAACATAGAGTTCTCATATTTAGAATCTGAATGAGAAAACAAAACAAGGTGATGCAATATTTATTCTTTAATGATCAAAACAACACATTTAATTTTTTATTCTAGAAACTTGAATATTTTGTGATCTTCACATGGTAAAGATCAAAAAAAATTGACTAGTAAAACTGAATAAAGGAAAATTCAATGAATCAAAAATCAATTTTTCTTATTTTTTATAATAGTAATAATTTTAATTGGGAAGATGCTTTGTTGTTATTTTGATCGTAAATCACATTCTAATAAATATGTGATGCAAGATGAGTTTTTTCATTATCAGAGTTTTTAAGATGATGTGATATTTAGTGAAGTTTTTTTACAATTTTTTCCTTCATTCTATGAGTAGTTTGGTTACAAATAAAAATTGAGGCTAATCTAGTTAAAGAAAAAAGAGATCGAGATGCTATGTGTATTATTTTTTTATCTACTAAGAAAAAGATAAGGATAGCTTTGGAACAATGCATGAGATCATTATAGGAAAAATCCTCTTATTAGGTTGGTGATATTTTCATGATTAATATAGTTAAAAATAATGTATTTATGTTCATATTACTATTTGTTGATTGGTTTCAGAGATCATATAATATTCTAATTAAAATATATAAAAAATACATGAGAAATTAATGATTTAGTTGTATAATAAAATTACTTTATCGAAGAGAATGATTATTTCAACTTGTAAATATTGATGTTGTTGGTAATTTACGGAAGATGAAATACAATATCATATTATTATTTTATACTAATAATCACATGTATCTATTGAATTTTAAATAATTAGAAGTTCCTAAAGATGAGATAGATTTCATCAAAATATATAATGTTTCCTGAGTTTACATGACTGAGTTTGAGAGAAAAATAAGAATAATCAATTCCATAAATGTTTTTTCTTGTATTTAGTAGCGTTTTATAAATATTATCTTATTTTCTCAAAGTAGAGGATCCCATGGCTATTTCAAAAGAACCCTGCTCTCTAAAGAATACCACTCTCATCTGGTGGTGGTGTATTTCATTGTAATTATTAGGTGACAGTGGAACCTATGAGAGTTAGTTTATTAATGGGAAGAATGGTATCTAGATAATAACTTAACCTACCACTTTTATTGATAATAAGATATTACTAGGAAATTTATAACATGGGATAACAATCAGATATAGCAATGAGTAGGCTCACACATTATAGTTGAACCTTATAAAAATTTTTGTGTTCTATTCTCTTCTTTACTTCCATATAATTAAAGTGATGATGAATTTAATATAATCAACATGGTTATGTAAAAATAGACCATATAGGTTTATCTCAATGAAATAAATTGTAAAAATATGGCTATACAAATTCACCAATCCCCTGTCAATGTAACCATTTGGTTCATTATGACTCTCACTTTTAAAATTACAACTATTCAAAATTTTCTTTTGGAAATGCTCACAAATAAAAATTTAAAAAGTGATTTAGTTATTTTATCAACAACTATGTAAAAATCCTTAAAACATTTTACATTCCTTGATTATAACCAAATAATTTTTAGAATTCAATCCATTTGACTAAACCCTTTGAAAATTATAAAATCTACTCATTCCTTTTTAAAAACACTAAGGTTTTAGTTTTGAAATTACAACATTAATAAACCCAAATAAATATCATAATACAAGTAAAATATTCCAATTCAACTTAAATAAACAATAAAGAAGGATGAGAACAATTTAGAACTTGAAAGTAGAAAAATCAACAATCCATACAACTAAAAATTGCACACAGTTTCACTACACATTCTAGAAAACCATGAACAAAATGTGTGAGTCCCACTAGAATCATCCCATGACTAGTTTCATGGTATGTGTAAAGTTTTATAGACCATTAATAGTAATCATTATACCTTTTTATTGGTCTAAAATTACACTTGAAAATATTATGTTTTATCAAAATAAGTCATAAATTTTTAGTGAACAATGTAAATACTAAAAATAAGACTAAATAATCTAAAATTAACTGAGAATAAACCTCAAATTCAATAAATACTCAAGTTGGACAACCCTGGAGGAATCAAAAATGGTGGTGATCAAGAACCTACTCATGAAATACTTATAGAGTCCCAAATATCCAATATCAGATCTAATATAACTCCCCAAATAACAAATGGGATTTGATATAATTTATGATGAACTAAATCATGCTACCACTGAGCTGACACAAGAGCCGCTCTACTGCTAATCCCAGGTCATGTTCCTGATCTCCATGTACTAGAAACTAGTTTCTAAGAATTAAACATATATTTATGGTAATGAAATTTCTAAATAAAAAGATAATAAGTAAGGTACTTCCACCTAGAATCCTTATAAAACCCTCATGTTATGTTGTTGTTTATTTTGTATTAACTTATATTATCTTGAGAAGTTTTGAGTTTTGATTGGTTATGCAAAGAAAAATCAAGTTTTTGGAAGAGTTTTAGGAGGACCATGGTTATTCCAAATGGTTAGGAGTAACTATGTGGTGCATGTGTGGCTGGTTCTATCATTTTGATAGATATTTTTAACACACCTTCTGTAGGATTTTTCAAAATGTGGAAAGCTCCGAAAAAATTTTGTGGGTATTTGGGTATGTATTGGGTGAGGTGAATGGTTTTTTCAAATCATGTTACATCCTAAGAGAAACCGTGTTAGGGTTTCCTGGCCAAGGAAGTGGCCAACGCACAATTTGGAAAATCATGTGGCTAAATAATGCAGTTTATCCAAGTCTTTACAATGTTGGGTAATTCCCAAATTACCATGTTTAATTAAGAGGGGTACACCCCTATTCTCCCTTGAACACATCATCTAACCCTTGGGAGCTATTATTGGAGTTCTAACCTCCTTCTCTTTTGATATTTTCCTTCTCTTTGGTGTTCTATAAGTGCATCTAAGGTATTTCTCTCCATTTTTCTCTCTTATTCCATTTCCCCTATCTTCTCTCTTGGATTTATATTCCCCTATAAACCCTTAATCTCATGCCACTGATTTTGGGTCTCATTATGGATCAAATATTGGGGTTATGGTTTTTAGTTCTTGTAGATTCCATTTCAATTTATATGGTTATGGTTGTCATTGAAAGAAATGTGCTCAAAATAGTTTTGGATTTATTCTCATCTCTTTGAGGTAGGTACTTCTATGAAATTATTTCATTTTAGAATTCAATGTTTTCTTGTGCTTTATAAATTCACTTTTTGTAAAAGTATAAATATATGTGATATATTTGTGGTGATTTGAAACCATTTGATTATGTTTTTGATCTTGGGATAAATTTTTTCATGTGAATTCCATGCTTTCATGTTTGAAATAGAATTTTATAAGGTGTTAATTTTTTTTAAAAGATTGTATGGATTTTTGAAATGTTTTTCAGGATTTTCATTGAGTTTTGGCCTAGTTTTGGCTTTCAAAGGGTGAAAACTATGTTTTAAATGGAATTTGGTTTTAAAGTTAGGTTTTTACCTCAAAGTGTATTATATGGGGGTGCTTCAATGGATTTAAAATGGTGATTTGAAATGTGTGTGTGATTTAACCATTGGGAAAGTACCTTGATGGATTCTTTAAAAATTTTGAAAGTAAATTGATTTACTTTTGGCCTTATTTTTGTTTTAAAATAGGAATACCATTTTTGAAGGGTGTCTTTCAAATATTTTAATGATTTGGGTGATTCTATTGAACCTATAAAGTGTTTTAAATGTAATTTTATGAAAAGTGAAAGTTTTTGGCATCTTGATTCTCTTTTTGTGTTAAAGGCCCAGTTATAACATTGGTTTTAAAATGGTGGTTGTGTAATACACCCCCTAATTCCCCCTTTCTCATTTACCCTTGTGTTCATTATTGATATCTAAGAGATTCGTGTACTCCCCTTTTGTGGTAATGTTCTTGTTTATGATGTGGGTGAATTTATATAAGGGTCTATACATTGTTGGGTGTTAGTGGTGAGGGTAGATTTCCTTATTCTCTATGTGTTTAACTTGGATTATATGTTACTACACATCACTTCCTTTTTAGTCATGGTAAAATGGGTACGAAGTGGAATATCTATTTTGTTACACTATTTTGTTCACACATCGCTAGTGGCCCACCAGTCGTGACAGGCATAGAGGGATAGGTGGGGGTTGTCATCACAATGAGGCTTGTGTGCGCTAGTTGGATAATATGTGGTTTGAAATTCAGCACATGATAGTATTTTGTTCGTGGGTTGGTATACTATTATATGATTAAATTCTTTTCACATTAGTAATTCTATGGTAGATCCCATGACAAATTAATTTTATTAGTCAGTTATTGATTGAGAGGATTTTGATTTAGTGCTTGTTTGTATAATTTCCCTTGCTTTCATTATTATGGATCCTTCTTGTGCTTATATTTTATATATTCCATGTGATTATTGGTGCCTTCTTTATTTTTCTTGGCCCATGTGGGTTTTTGGGTTATTTTATTTTGAAAATGAGTCTTCAAAGATGTTGCAAAATCTATTTTGAATCTGAAGACTCCTGTGTGGGTACTTTAAAGTGTTTTAAAAATGGGTGTTTTAGTTTTGAGGTGGCTTAAGCCAGTAAAATTATTTAAGGTGAATGTTTTTATTTAAATAAAATAAATCTGTTGTTTTGAGAAATGTTAACATTGTTTTTTTAAATGGTTTTGGCTGGTGGATTTTTTTCAAAACATATGTATTTGTTTTTTTTTTACAAGGAGAATTGTTTTGAAATAATATTGTGGAATTGATTTGGTTTTCCATGAATTAAATAAAAAAATATTATTTTTTAGTATTTTAAAAATAGTATTCATTAATTTCATAATAAAATATATTACATCGATTAAGTGATTTTTAGTGACCTGTTGGTATTTTTAGGTCACATATATTCATTTTAGGTTCCATATTTTTATTTGGACTCATTTTTGTTCATTATGGTCAACGTGGGATGAGTTTATTGGTACTAAGAAACTAGATATTTCATAGGGATGGTTCACGCTTACCTTGAGTTGGTTTTTTTGTTCTTTTCTTTTTGGTTAAATTGTATCGGCTTCTCTATTTTATATATTATACCTGGCTATATCTTTCTATTTATGGATATTTTTTATATATTTACAAATGTGTTGGATCATCCTAACTGGTTATTACCTATTTAGTATTATTATTTATTTTCTCTACTATATTTATTTATTCCACTATTTTTTACCTCTAATTTTAGGGAAATCATTCCTAAAGGGATTCCAATTATGCTTAGGAACTAGTTTCCATCCCATAGGCATCAATAATTCCCTTCAAACCTTATGGTGAATTAGGTTGGGTTCTAGGTTCATTGGAAATATAGGATAGTTCATTAAAAAATTATTTCATATCCTAAGTTATTAATGGGACCTAGGTTTTGAATCAACCATGTCAAGTTAAATATTTTTAAGACTACATATGAGGCCCCTTGTTATTTAGGGATATCCTACTAGAAAAAAGATTAAGGTTTTCAGGGCATGATAGGTAAGGGTGGGGAGAGTCCAGATAACTCTTTCTCATCCCAAACCTTTGGCTTCTAGGGTAAGTTGGGTTTTGAATATTGAACTCTATTTTTTTTTTATTCTTCTAATGTGAATTTTTGTTTTAATCCCCTTTGAGAACATCAATGATTTCTAGGATAAATCTTTTCCAGGGAAGAAATGGAATAAAACTTGAGTTTTGTCATTATAATGAATGGCTTGGGAAAACATGTGGTGCCAATGAGTTTGAGTATACCTCCTTAGTATAGTGTGTTTCATGGTTGGTCCATGGTTTCCTAACCAGTGTATTTAAGGTATGAAAAACATTGTGTCTTCCCCATTTAAACAATTTGAATACTTTTGATTCTAGATTTATTCAAAGGTAATTTTTAGTTATTGGAGGTGGGTTGAGGGGTGTGTTGATTCCCTATATGGATGTGATTCATGTGAACTTTGTTTTAATTCTTATAGAGTTCCTTTTTTCACTTAGTTTAAAATTTTTATTTTAGAAAATGAATAGATTTTTGGAAAATGATCCTTTTCAAACTTGGTTTTATGGAATGTTTAATATAATCATGATTTTCCATGTGGGGGGAGTTTAGAAAGTGTCATCAAAGGAAGATGATCATTCTTTGGATGCTTGGTTTGTAAAAAAAATAGAATTTTTAAAAGGGTTATTGGTGATTTTCCTGGTTGGTACAATGTGTATGAGTTCCACCAAGGTTGTATTATTTTTAAAAATTATTTGTCTTGGTTTTCAAGCATACACTTTAGTGGAGTTTGATTTGAAAATTCCTCATTAAAAATGGTGATTTCGAAAGAAAAGTTCTTTTAGTGTGATTGATGTGTTCGTTGTTTGAGGTATTGTTGTTTTTGCCTTGATTTCAACCTTGGGGTGTAATCATTGGTTTTTTAGATGTGAATTTATGTGTTTAGGTATTTATTATTGTTTTCCCCTAGGATAGTTTAAAAGGATTATTCAGTTTTGATGCTTACCCAGACTCTAAGTGGAGTGGTGGACGTGGAACCTTCCTTGAGTTTGGATCCTATCATGGACTTCTTAGATAAGAATACACATTCTTTTATTAGGGATCAAGGGTTGGTGGAAGTGGTTTTGTTTTTATAATAGATTGAGGTGATCCTAAATTCTCTTGGGATACCTAAATATTCATGATTGATAGCTGTTAAGAGCTTTATTTTTGGTTTTATCTGAAATTAGTGGGAATCGATTATACCTCTCTTGTTGTGGGAAGGTATGTCTTGGGAGCTTTTTAGGATGTTGTTTTTTTAATGGTTATTTCCATATGTTGTGAAATTAGAGAAATTGTTTGATCTTATGAGCTTGCATCAAGGTGATCGATCAGTAGAGGAGTTCTCCAATTATTCTTTTTAAGGAGGTTGTGTTTTCTCTAAAGCTGGACATCGATGATTCTGAGAAATATCATTTCTTTAGAGGTTTTCTTCACTTATATTTTGGTTCATGTATTCTAGAATCTGTTCTAATGTCTTTTTAGGTGGTTTTCAGTGAGTCCATTAAAGTTTGATTTTACTAGTCTAGGAAACCTATGGTGGGTGATTCCTTGGTTCCATATGATGTGTAGTGAAAGTGTGGTGGGTGTAAGGATAACTCGATGAGTATAGACCAGGAGTAGGATGATCTAGATCTTGAGAAAAAGGGACTTTATTATGGAAATAATATATCTCTTATTTTATTCTATTGTGGTTTTCTAGTGGATGACAATCCCTCCTATATCATGACTTATATAGTTTTCCTCTATTGTGGTTGTTTGGGGTATCTTTATAAGTTTTGTAATTTGGGTTTTTAGAAGAGTTATTGGGTTTAATCATTTTGTTAGATGTGTTACTTTTGAAAACCTTTCCTTTGATTGTTATAATTTTAGTTTTGGTATATTCATTTTTTGTTGTGTGAATATTTTGGATGGTTACTTTAGAGGATTTTTCTTATCTAATGACTAGAATGTCATTAATGTCATGAATTTTTTTATTTGTGGGATTATTCCCTCCTATCCTTACCCCTTGGTTGTTTCTTTTTTTGTTGATTGTGAATTACATTATTGAGATTTATTGTTTGGTAAAACATTATTTGAGAGTTAGGGTGGTGCTTATTCTTATGTTAAGCCTTTGAGGTGCTAGGTGTTGGAATAAGAGAAAGACCATGAGTACAATTGGATATTACTATGAGTTATATTGATATTAGGATCGAAAGAATATGTTATTTATGGATCAAATATAATAGGGGTGAATTTTAGTTTTCAAAAACATCATTTTAAAATATTTTAAACTAAATCAATTCAAAATCCTCATGAAGTAAAAAAGATAAAATTCCGACTTGGCTCTTAGTCTGATTAAAAAATTATCGTAATACGGAATGATTTCGATATATCATAGTATAATATTGTAATCATAAAAGATCATATTATAACATATCATAATTAGAGTAGATACAATTATATTAGATTAGAATAATCATGATCACATACGATTCAATTAAGAAAAAGGTAAACATGTCATATTCACAGAATATCTGATTAATATATTAACATTTACTATATTCAGATACATTATAATAAACCAATTATAAATAAGCACAATGGAATAAAATACTTGTAAGAAATAGGTAAATCAATAGCTATAAGAAAGTAATAATGACTTACAGTTATTAAAATGAATATATCTCTTTTAACCTTAAGAGTAAGGTACCCACAAATCTTGGATAAAGGTATCCCTTGTTTTATACTTACAAGAAAGTATGGCTTTCCTCATTAATAAAATCCCTCAATATGAATATCAAATTCTCTATCTCCCTAGCCTCGTTAGACCTCGATCTGATGGATCAGAATGTCTGTCTCATTATCCCTATGAGCCCTTAATCAATATGATGATCGGATTATATATCTTTCTATCCCTTCAAGTCCTTGGTCTAAATCACAAATCAAACACACGATTATAATGAAAAATGATTCTTAAGGGGACAACCTGATAGGTTTTCTTTAAGAATAAAAAACTCTAAAACAATTACAAAAGACTAAGAACAATTCATTCATTATTTTTAATATTTAAATATCTCACAAAATAAGAAATTTCAAATGAAATCAATCATCACAAAACTCTTAAAATGATCATGTATTTATAGGTGAACTTCCAATGGTCATATTTCCTTCTTAATGGCCATATTTTCTCTGAGTTTGTCACAATGACTTAGACACCTATCACTTCACAACTCATGATTCTCTGGCGTAACTAAATGTCTGACATCATATTGGATTTACACCATCACATTGTAAAATATGTTCCATTATGATAGAAATTAGTTTTTCATATTTAGAATTTAAACTTTGTCAGTCTGATAGACTTCTTTAAAAAAATTATTAAGATAATCTTTATGAGTGTGAATAATATGTTTATCGGTTTCTACATGAGTCTACTTATAGAGACTTTTTCGGTACGAAGATAAGATATAAAGTATTAAATCCAATCTAATAAAGGTGAATCCAATGTTTTATCAAATCCATACTCATTGTGATAATTGTAATAAATACTTTTATTTTATATTCATGAATACTTTAGAACTAATTATAAGTATGGTAAAGGTTTTCGTTTTGTAAAAACATATTATAAAATACTTTGGACATAAAAAGTTAGTAATCATGTGTTTAAGAAAGATTTTTTGATTTCAAAAACTAAAGGAATGGAAAATTCCTAAGTGTAAAATTTGAATCAATAATCTTCCCCTTTTTGAAATAAGAAACCACAAAACATAAATAAAAATAACATTGAAAAACATACAGTCTATAATCTTTTAGATGCTTTGTATTCATAATTAAATAATAATCCTTAAGTCCTTTGAGTTTATAAAACATATGAGTATGATTATGAATATGACTAACTCCCCCTTAATATAATAACTCCCCATAAGGATTGTATTATCCCCCTTAGTAGAAATTTTCCTTAAAAATATCAACCTTTCTATATAATTCTCCCTTATAAAAAAAATTCTCCCAATTTCAATAATTTATTCCACTTTTTAATTTATAAAAAAAATGGGGGAAAGTCTTGAGTTTCCTGAAAATGGTTATAAAAACATCTATACAAAATATTATAATTAACTACCTAAAAATCTATAAAAATGAAATAATATTCAATAATCAAAATTGGAAAACATTGAAGAAAATCCTAATGGGATAAATTAGTCATTAATTCATCAAAATGTTTTTTAAATACAATTGAAAATATAACAAGGGTTCAAAAGGAAAAAGGTTTTAATATTTCTTAATCAATTGATCTCAGAATGGTTTTCATCCTCTTGAAATCTTTTCTTTCCTCCTCAAGCTTTGCTAAAATTTCATCTTGAGATCGATTTTTCTCTTCTTCAACCCATAGCCTTTCAGAAAATTCTTCATTCTGATTTTTCAAGATTATTACTACCTCATAAAATTCATTATTTTGATTCCTTAAAACATTTACTTATTCTTCATATGATTTGAGACTTATAATATATGACTGCATGTATCAGATTCTCCCATTTAGAGTTTTTATTTCTTGAATCTGGTCAATATAAGAACCTTTAAGAATTTCCACAAACTTCACTTTTCCTAATATATCTTATGTAAAATAGTTATAGGTCTGGGAATACTCTTTGAAAAAATTATTCACAAATTAAAAATTTTTATCATACAACTCGATATCGATGTCAATGTTATGAGACAATTTCACAACCTTATTACATGCCTTTATATGATCTTAGGAAATTTCTTATAAAATTTTGAGATTAGATTTATTTTGAATCACCATGTCTGTTAAAACTTTTATTGATTTTGATTTTCCAATTTGATTATCATGAATCAATTCCACTTTGGATTTAAGTCTTGTAAATTATGGTATTTTTTCCTTAAAGTATCTTTAAATATGAAATGATATAGTCAAATCCTTGGGAAATAATCATATCTAATTCCTATCTTTCAATTTCTGAGAGTTGAGGATGACTTGTTCTGATTTAAACTACTTTTTCTTTCCCTTTGTCATTTTTTTGAGACCGATTTCAAAACATTTCCTCCTATTTATCTTCCATTAGATATTTCAATGATATATTAATCATAATTTTCATCTTTATCACCTTCTTTATTTGAATTTTGATCTTCTTCATCTTTCTTGGATGAGGATACAACTTCTTCCTCTGAGAACTCTTTCTTTTAAAAGCTTTTATATTTTTATTTTTTATCAGCATTGGAAAGTAATTTTGATGAATATGGATCCAATATTTTCAAAGAGAACTTATAGGATTGGGGCATTTCAATTTCATACTTTTCTTCATTTCTATCCTTTTCACTCAATTCTTCTTCTTCTTCCATTTCATCCTTCTTATTTTTATTTTCCCAATTTTTATAATCAGTTATTTATTATTAAACATACTCTTATACATATTCAATATATTATTCAAGTACTTATCATGATTTTACTATAATATCAATCCCTATAGTTCATTACTCCATCTATTTATTAAATTACTCTTGGATTTTTGACTCTGTTGTTGAATCATCTTTTCCTGTGGTTACCGATTCTGATGGTTTTTATTGAATTGGAATTGTTTCTTCATAAACAACTATAAACATTCCTTTATCATCTATCAAACAAATATCAACATGAACAACTAAAGTTTCTTTAAACACTAACACTACATCTATATTAGGTTTATCAGTTTTAAAAGGAGGTAAAACAACATTTTTTGAGGCTACCTCAACACCTTTCATAAAAATATCTACCAGTCTTTCACATTGTAGTTTCTTATTCTGTTTCTTTTACTTTGATTATTTTTCTAGAGTACTGGAACCATGAATATTTATGAATAAATCTACTATTGGGTTAAGTCCAAATTTAGGATCACCATGAATCCTATCATCCTTTTTATTCATCGCCCCATCCCATACTTAATTTAGTACTTTATTTTGTTTCTTTTCTTTTTGAGGATGAGAAATATCTTCTTTACTTTTCTTATCCTGATTATATTTCTCATCAATATTTTTCTTATTATCATTAACTTGGTCAGATTTCTTCTTATTTTTCTCATTTCTCTACTCAAGTTTCTTTGAGGGTTATGCTTTCGAAGCATCACCACTAGATATATCAATAAACATCATTTTTTCTTTATCAAAACTAAAACTTATCATTTTCATAGTATCGTCACTGATGAATTGAATTTTTAATCTCTTATAAGTTAACTTATTTTCAATTTTTAAGTATTTAATACTCTTCATAATTAACATTCTTAGAATATCTTGAAAAATGATTATTTGAGACTTAATGGATTCGATATTGATGTTGTTTATGGTAAGAAAAATAAATCCCCTAACATCAATTTTTCTTGTATTCACAAGAAAATACAAAACAAAAATATCAGTAACCTTTAAAGTATCACAAAACCATTTTCTTATAATAAGGAAGCCTTTCATCCAAAGGTATATCACTCAATTTTTTGGAGTCATATGGGTTACCTTCTGATATTTTTCATAGTGATCAAACAAGGAATCCTCTACATTCTTTTTATCAAAAGTACCCATCTCATCTGGTAACGTATGAGGATATAAATATTCTTCATCTAATGGAATTTTAATTATAATATTAGCTTTTTATAAGATATTTTTTTACCATTTTTTATAAATCATGAAAGATATATTTTTTCCATTTTCTAGAAAAAACTTTATAGAAGCGTATAAATTCCGAACAAGATCAAGGTAGATAAGATCAAGATCCTTATCGGTATATTCTAAAAACACTGACTCCCATCCTTGAAATATTATAATATTTCTCAATGAGTAATCATACTTGTAATAAAAATATATTTGAACTAACCTTTCCCAAAAAAAAACCATGAGTTGAAATATTTAGAATTCATTGTATTTGGGGAAGAAACTGATGATTTGGACATAAAGAAGAACTTTTTTAGAGTGAGGGCTTTTAAGGGAAGAAAAAAATTAGAGAAAAGTCTAAGATATTTGACGTGGATCATGGGGGTCCCAAATTATATAAGTGATGGGTGTTTTGACTTAAATTCCAAATTATATATAGTAGATAATATTTAACCCGAATTTATTTGATGGTTGAAAAATATTTGAATACGATTTAAGATATTTTGAACTCTTGAGGTTTTTGAAATTTTATCATAATGAGAGTGAATATGATTTTAAAAAAATATATAAAATCTAAATGTATTACAACAAAAATGATAAAAATTTGTAATGAAATAGTGAAAAAATTTAAAAGATAAGAAGAATAACTTTTTCAGTTGGAAAAAAATATCATCAGTATGAAAAACATGTTCTTCTTTATTTTTTTAAAATAATTAAATTAAAATAGTTTTAAGATAGTAAATACGATGGTTATAATAAAAAACAATATTTCATAAATGAAAACTCATTATAAAAATTTTCTAAATCTGAAAACTTTAAGAAAACTTGAGTCCATAAAATATGTTCCACTTTCTGAGTTTGACTATTCTTCTATGAATACTAACTCAAAAACTTTTGTTAACAATTATGAGTCAGAAACATTATTATGAAAATTTTAAGAAAACTAATAATTTGAAAAACTAAAAGTTTTTTAAAACAAAAAATAGATGAAATCCCTTTATAGAGAGGAGTAACTTAATATAAGGATATAGGTAAACAAGAAGGATACATGAAATATCATTATAATTTTATCATTCTTATCTTCTATTTAATGTATTAAAAACTAATGGAAGGTAAATATTTTGTAAAAATATTAGCAAGTTGATATTTGTTTCTTAAAAATTGTAAAATGATATCTCCTTTAAGTCTATGATCCCTATGAAAGTGATGCCTAATATCTATGTATTTTTCATAGGAGAGATGTTAAAGGTTCTTACTTAAAAAAATGGAACTATTATCATCACATTGTATTTGAGCTTTAGTAAAACTAATGATATATTCATTGAGTGTGTGTTTCATCCACAACACTTGAGAATAACAAATTCCTATTTCCATATATTCTTCTTCAGTAGTGGAAAGTGATGTTGATTTTTGTTTCATACATGACCAAGAAACTGGTGAATCTCATAAGAAATGATATGTTCTTGAGGTACTTTTTCTATCCATTATACAACCACCAAAGTCAATATCTAAAAAAAATTAATTCAAAAATATTTCTATAATAATAGAAAGGTCATAAATCCTTATTTTCTTTATGATAGAAAAAAATTTGTTTCATTGCTTTAATATGGGACTCTTATGGATTTTATTTATATTATTCACATAATCATAATGAAAACATTAAATATGTATGAATTGTTGTTAAGTAAAGTTAAATTCCCATCATACCTCTAAAAACTTTTTGATCAACTAGTTGCCCAGCCTCATCAAGATCAAGTGTATTTGAGGTACTAATGGGAATAATAATACTCTTAGTATTGTTGTATCAAAACATTTCAAGAAGATATTTTATATACTTATTTTAAGTTATATAAGTACCTTATGGTTTTTATAAAAATTAAAAACATAGAAAATATGTTAACTCACCCATAATACTCATCTCAAACATATATTTCATAAGATATGTAAAGGAATTTGTTAAGTATTTTTGAGTTGATCCAAATATAATTTCATCAACATAGATTTGAACAATCATAATATTCTTATTAACTTATTTTATAAATATATTAGGATTTGTATCTCCCTTAATAAAAAAATTTGTAACAAAAATATGGTTAACCTATCATACAAATATTTAGGGGCTTTTTTAAGTCTGTATAAATCTTTGGTAAGTTTTCTAAATATATTCTGGATGTTTTTTATTTTGAAAACCAATGCGTTTCAACTTAAAATTCATTATGAAAATATCTATTATTGAAAGCACACATCACATCCATTTGAAAAGTTTTTAAATTCAAGAATGCAACAAAGGATATTAGAATACGAATAGATTCAAGTCTATCTACCAGGGTATAGGTTTCTTCATAGTCTATTCCTTATTTTTGGTTATAAACCTTAATAATAAGTCTTTATTTATTTCTAATAATATTTCCATTTTCATCACATTTGTTTCTAAAAACCCATTTTTATCCAATTATAGAAGTTTCTTTAGGTCATTTAACCAAGGTCCAAACAATGTTCCTCTCAAATTCAGTTAACTCATTTTGCATATCCTTGATCCAATCCTCATCAACTAAAGGCTCATTAGGATTCTAAGGTTCTAATTAGGAAAGGAATCCAAAATGTCCTATTTTATTCTTTAAGGAACTTCTAGTCCTTACTGGTTGGTCAACATCACTAATGATACTATCAGTAAGATGATTCTTAATAAATAACTAATTTATTGAGTTTTTTAAAACCTTTTCATCAACATAAGGTATAAAATATTCATTATAAAATAGTACAAAAACTATTTCTTGATTTATTTCATTTTTAGAATAATTTTCTAACAAAGGTTGAAAATTAGTTTTTAAAAGCACATCTGAGGATGATTTTGGTTGGGTTTTTATAAAAACATAAGGTTCAATTTCATAAAATTTAACATGTATTGTTTCTTTAATAGTACAATAATTTTGGTTAAAACTATACATTCCCTAGAAGTGGTGGATTAACCTAAAAATATTCCTTCATTGGATTTTGGTGAAAATTTATGTAAGTTATATTTCATATTTAGAATTAATACTTTTCATCCAAAAACTCTAAAATATGAAACTTTACATTTTTTTTCTAGTCAATAACTCATAATTAATTTTATTAATAAAAGGTCAAATTAAAACACGATTTATAGTATAGTAAGAAATACTAACTGCTTTAGCCCAAAAATATTTAGCAATTGACTATTCTCTCAACATAGATATTGTTATTTCTTGAATAATATGATTACTTATTTTAAAAAAACCATTTTTCTAAGGAGTTATTAGATATAAAAAGTTATGTTATATACCTATATTACTACAAAAAGTTTCAAACTCAGAATTTAAAAAATTTCCATCACGATCACTATGAATTTTTATCAAGGGAAGGTTTTTCTCATTTTTAACTTTGGACAAAACAATTTTAAAATAACAAATGGATTTAAATTTATTTGTTAGAAAATAAACCCATGTATATCTAGTGTGATCATCAAACAAGAAATATACAAAATATTTTCCTCCAATACTCCCAAATTTGGTAGGACCAAATAATTCCATATGGACTAAATGTAAAGCATCAGTAGCTGAGACTTCACTAATTGATTTAAAACTAGAATTATGTTTCTTAGCATATTGAAAGGGTTTTAGACTTTTGAAGAATCAAACCTAACTTCCTTTATATCCTTAACAAGTCTTTTCTTAGTAAACTAACATAATTTTATAAGGTTATAGTTTCCTAACCTTATTTGTAATAACCAATATTGATCTTCCATTGCACTAAGGTAAGGTAATTATTGGATATTAATGTATTCTAAGTTAAGTGTATAAACATTCTTATATTGATTGGTAGAAATAATTTATTCATCTTTGGAATTATTTACAACACATTTATAATTTCTAAAATTCACAAGGTAACCATCATCACATAATTGACTTATGCTTATAAGGTTGTTCCTAAGAGAATTAACAAATAAAACATTAAAAATTAAAGATTTACCATGGAGAACAATATTACCTATACTGATAATATCTCCCTGGGAATTATATGTGAAGGTAACTTTTCCACCTTTTATCTTGATGATATTTTCAAAAAAGGTTTTGTTAATAGTCATATTCCAAGAACATACACTATCTATATACCACATATTCTTATTATTGATAATTTATTTCTTTTCCTGAAATAAAAAACATTAGACATTGGAAACCCAACCCTTATTGGGTCCAAAAAGGTTAGAAAACAAAACTTTAGGAATCCACATATGTTTGGAAAAATAATATTTTTTAAATACTAAGGATTGAACTTTATTAAGAGAACAATTTTTCTTCCAATGACCACCACTTTTACATTTGGTACAAAAGGGTGAACTTTCTAGAAAAAAATTATTATTGCTGAAAATAGGTTTTTTATGAGTAAAACCCATTTTGAAACTAGTACCATGAGGATGAAATTTTTTGTTTATTTTATCAAAATTTTATTCACCAGTGGTAAAGTTTGATAAAATTTTCTTCGGGGAAGAAATTTTGGATTTTAGTTTTACAACTAATACCATATCCTCATAAGTGTTAGTTTTAGAAGTAAGTTTAGTTTATAAAAAAAATTTCTTATAAATAAATTTTTCTAAATCTTTAGAAATATTATCATTCTCAATAATAAATTTTTCCAAATTTCCATAAATAGTTTATTTTTCAAAAAAATCTCAGATCTAATACTTCATTCCTTAAAATATTTATTCTTGAATTCACCTTATCAATTTTTTTACTAACTTTAAAATTTTCCTTTTCTTTAAATTTAGAAAAAAGATAGACTTCGTCATATGAAGGTAAACAATTATATTATTTTGAGGAAGATTCTTTATCAGATGATTTAGAATCCCCATCATCAAGATAATTATAATTTAAATACATAGAAGTAAGATTTTCTGTAGTGTTTACCTTTTCCATTAGACATTGATTTACATTAGGTATTATATAAAAAAGACCAATGTTCCAAAATCCAGAAATATTATTATCAGAAGAGTTATTTGAGGAACCTAATCTAATTTCACTCCAAGAATAATTATCTTTAAGGACTTTATTTTCTTTTGACTTATAAAACTTTTTATAATTCCAATCTGGATACTTTTCTTTTCTATCATTCCAATTTAGTTTAAGAAAATCCGATTTGAGGTGTCCAACTTTCTTTTATTCATAACAAGTTAATTTAGAATATTTATTATCACTTGTTTCCTTCTTAACTTTCTTATACTGATACTAAAAAACTTATTATCAACTATCATGTTCATCCTCTAATCAAGATTAGGTAGTTCATTTTCATAATTTTCTGATAAACTTTATTTTGATTGTATAACAAATTTTTTTCTTTCTGGCTTATTTCACTACTTTCTTAGAAGAATAAACTTTAGGAGGTAGGTAGATGTTGTGGAAATGGAAACATCACCATTTTACTTTTTCAATTTTTCAATATCTCTTTTTATTCTTCCCCCATACTTCATAAGAGTTACATAAGATCATAAAGAGTAAGATTTGTTAACTTCCTTGTATCATCAACAATTATCCTCTTAGACCCCCATTAATTAGGCATGATATCAATAATCTTCTCCACAAGAATTTTTTTTATTTAATCATTTTTCTCCAATATATTTTAAACTATTTATGATAGTCATAAATAATTAATTCATATTGGCCATAGATTCTCCTGGTAAAAATTCAAAATTTGGATAGTCAGCACCCAACATAGCTCTTCTAGTTTCACAAACCTTAGAAGTACCAAAATTTGTAATTTATAACTTTTTCCTAATATTATTTTTTGCTTAACAAGATGAAATATGACTATAGATACTCATAATAACTGATAATATTAAAGTATTTTTTATTTTTTTAGTTTAGTGGATACTCTTGATTTTCTTTATTAGTAAAAGTAGTAACATCCTAACCGGAATCTTATAATTTCTAGTGAGAATCACAAAATTGTCTACTCTTATATTGATTAAAAAATTCTTCATTTTGTCTCTCTAATAATCATATTCATCACCATCAAAAATTGCTGGTCTATTGAGATTTATATTATTAATGGATCTAATATTTAATCCATTTATCTTAAAGATAAACATTCTTTTCCTCAAACATGTTAGTGTAGAAAAGTTTTATCAACAAAACATAACATACTTGAAATGGTAAAGATAGTAAAAACTTAGCAATAGTTTGATATTGGAAGACTACTATAACACTAATTATTGGATATCAATATGATTTATATTTATATTAGGATCAAAATTATATGTTCTTGACGGATCAAATACAACAGGGGGTGAATTGTAGTTTTAAAAAACTTCAGTTTAAATAGATTAAACTAAATCAATTCACTAACCTATTGAAGTAAAAAATATTGGATTCAGACTTGTCCCTCGGTATGATTAAAAAAGTGTCATAATATATAAATATGTTTATATATTATATTATAATAACATATTCATAAAAAATCATATTATAAAAAATCGTAATCATAGTAGATATGATTATATTAGAGTAGAATAATCATGATCACATAAGATTAAATTAATAAGTAAAGTGATTAGATTAAAAAAATATCTGATTAACAGATTATTTTTTACTATATTCATATACCTCATGATAAAAAAATTCTAAACAAGCACAATAGAATAAAATACTTTTAAGAAAAAAGTAAATAAATATCTATAAAAAATTAAGAATGACTTACAGCTATTAAAATGAATAGATCTATTTTAACCTTAAGAGTAAGGTAGCCACAAAACTTGGCTAAAGGTATACCTTTTTTTATACTTACAATAGACTCTGTCTTTACGTAGTAAGAAATTTACAAGATAATAATATCTGATTCTCTATCTACCTAGACTCGATAGCCCTCGATCCAATGGATCGGATTGTCTGTCTCACTATCCTCGTGATCCCTCAATCAATATGATGATCAGATTATTTATCTTTCTATCCCTATAATTCCTCAATAATAATAATAAATCGGATGCACAGTTACAAATCAAAAGTATTCTTAAGGGGACAACCTGACAAAGTTACCTTAAGAAGTCAAAAATATGAAACAATTACAAAATACTAAGAACAGGACTTTCATGCTTTGTAATCTTGAGACCTCACACACAATTAGAAATTGTAAATCAAATTGATCATCACCAAACTCTTCAAATGACCAATTGTTTATAAGTTAAATTCAAACAGTTATATTTCCTTCCCAATAGTCATATTTTCTCCAAGTTTTTCGCAATGAATTAGACACATGGAACATGATAGCTCATGCTTCTCTCGCATAAATGAATGTCTGGTGTCATATTGGTTTTACACCATAACAGTGTAAAATATATTCCATTATGAAATAAATCATTTTTTCGTATTAAGAATTTAAACTTAGTCAGTCTGATGGAATTCCTTATAAATCTTATGATGATAATTTTTATAAGTGTGAATTTGATGTTTATCGGTTTTGACATCAGTTCAATTATAAATACTTTTTCAGTATGAAGACAAGAAAAAAAGTCTAGAATCTAGTCTGATAAATGTGAATCCAATTTTTTTTCTAATCCATACTAATTATGATAATCATAATGAAAAATTTTAGTTTATATTCATGAATACTTTAAAACTAATTCTATGTATTTTAAAAGTTTATGTTTTATAAAAAACATCCTAAGACACTTTGGATATAAAAATTTAGTAATCAAGTGTTAAAGAAATAGTTTGTGATTTCCAAAACTAAAGGAATGAAAAAATCATAAGTATAACTCTTGACACAATAAGTACATGATTGGGTAACTTGGTTGTATGTTTTACCATTTAAGTTTTCTAAGATAGTTGGTGTTGGCTATGGCTGTTTGGGATTCAACCTATGAGGGTGATCTAGTTTTTGACCCTAGGTTATCCACATGTGTCTTAACCTAAGGTTAGATCTCACCTCATTAATTTGAGGCAGATAATGTTTGTTCTTTATTCTATTGGGTTTGGAATTTCTTTTGGTTGAGATTCAGATTCTATCATGGTTTCTTGGTTATTCGAGGATGTGTCTCTTGGTAGTTATCTTTGGTGCCACTATGTTAAAAGCACTCTAAATTTTAGGGATACCATTTTAGAGGAACTATAAATGGTAGGGATACCATGTTAGGTATCACATGCTACATTGGACTCCTTGATTATGATTATTGTTTCCGTTATGATTAGAGATTTTGGATCTTTATGGTTTATTGGTTTCATTACTTTGAGTATGTCAGTTAATGGTTTTAATTTTGAATCATGTTGAGTTATTTTTTTGGGTTTTTTCATTCTTGAAAATCTCATTCCTTCTTTCATCTCATTTTAAACTTTGGAATTTATGGAGGTAGAAAGTGTGATGTTGGGGATTTTTTTATACCCCCATGTCACAGTGTTTTTTATTTAGTATTAAATTATCTTGTCTTGAGTGGTTTTCAGTTTTAGTTTCTTACAGGTTGAAAATTCAAATTCTTGGAGGATTTTTAGGAGGAGTGAGGTTTACCCACATGGTTAGGAGTAAATGTGTGGTTCATATGCAGGTGGGTATATTATTTTAAAATATCTGTTTATCATATATTCCATATATTTTTTCAAACCATGAGAATCTCCCTATAAGATATGTTGTGATTAGGGTGTTTATGGGGTGAGGCACATGGTTTTTTCAAACTGTGTGACATCCTAGAAGAAACTATGTGAGGGGTGTCTATCCTAGGTAGTGTATAGCTCATGGTTTGAAAAATCATAAATAAAAAACCATGCATACTATAATGGTCTTAAAATTTTGGTAAATTTCCAAATTACCCTCTCAAATTAATAGGGATTTTACCCCTATTCTCCCCCAAACAAGTAGGCTAACTCTTTAGAGCTCTTGGAGGAGTTATAACGTCATCCTCCTTTGATATTTGCCTTGGCTTTGGTGTTTTCTAAGTATATCCAATTCATTTATCCCTTTTTCTCTCTTATTCCCTTCCCCCTCTCTTATCTCTTGGTTTTGACATCCCCCATAAACCCTTGATCTCATGTAGCTGATTTATGGGTTCCATATAGATATAATGTTGAGGTTTTTTTGTCTATGGTTTGTAGACATAATTTTTATTCCTATGGGTGTGGTCACCATTTAAGGTGGAATGTTTCAAAAAGTTTTTTCTTGATTCTCATCTCTTTGAGGTGGTTGATTCTAATAAATTCTTTCATTTTGGAATTAAAATTATGCTTATGCATTCTAAATTTTCTTTTTGTGAATGTATGAATATATGTGATAGATTTTTTGTGAATTAAAAACATTTAATTAAGTTTTTGAGCTTGGAATAAATGGTTTTTCATGTGAATTCCATGTTTTCATATTTGAAATAGAATTTTTAAAGGTTCTAAGATTTTTTAAAATGCTCGTTTGTATTTTTTAAATAGTTTCATGATGTGTATTTATTTTTGAACCAGTTTTGGTTTTTAAAGAGTGAAAACTATATTTTAATGGGAATTTGGTTTTGAAGGGAATTGTTAACCTGAAAGTGTTTTATAAAGGGGTTATTTAATGTATTTCAAATGGTGATTTTAAATGTGTGTGTGATTTACCCCTTATTAAAGTGCCATGTTGGATTCTTTAAATTTTTTGAATGTAAATGGATGGACTTTGGCCTTGTTTTCATTTTCAAAGAGTAAAACTCTTGTTGAAGGGTAGATTTGAAATTTTTTAATGATTTGGGTGGTTTCATTAAACCTATCAATTTTTTTAAATGGTATTATATGAAAAGTGAAATGGATTGGAATCTTGAGCCATGTTTTGGTGTTAAAGTCCTGTATTTTACTTTGGTTTTAAAATGGTAGTTGTGTAAGACACTCCTTGATTGTCCCTTTCTTGTTTACCCTTGTATGGGTTGTTGATCTCTATGATATGCTTTCACTCTCCTTGTGTGATAATGTTATTACTTATACTGTGGGTGTATTTTATTTAAGGGGTTATTCATTGTTGGGTGTTAAGGGTTAGGGTGGATTTGGTTATACCTTGTGTGTCAGACATGGATTGTATGTTTTTATACATCACTTACTTTTTAGTCATGGGAAACCAGGTACTAAGTGGAAGATCTAATTTGTTACATAATTTTTTTCACAAGATTCTCATGTCCAACCATTCATTTTAGGCACATAGGTATTGGGGGAGGTTGTCATTGAAATGATTCTTGTGTGGGGTAGTTGGATAACCTGTGTTTTGAACTTCTAATCATGTCAATAGCTGGTTCGTGGTTTGGTATACTCTTATACAATTATACTCTTCACATGTTAGGAATTTCATCATAGATACCATGAAACATTCATTTTCTTTGTTAGTTATTGATTGAGGGTAGTTTGATTTAGTGCTTATTTGTATCATTTTCCCTATTTTCATTGTTATGGAAACTTATTTTTCTTATTTTTGATATATTCCTTGTGATGCATGGTGCCTATTTTATTGTTCTTAACTCAAATAGATGTGTTGGGTTGTTTCATTTAGAAAATTAGTCTTCAAAGATGTTGGAAAAACTATTTTGAATCTAAAGACTCTAGTGTGGGTGCTTTAAAGTGATTTGAAAATGGTTGTTTTGGTTTTTTGGTGGTAAAACGATTTAAGGTGATTGTTTTCATTTAAATAAAACAATTTGTTTATTTTGAGAAATTTTAATGGTGTGTGTGGTTTCGAAATGGATTTCGATGGTGGATTTATTTTCAAAATGTATGTATTTGGTTACATTTTGTAAAACAAAGAGAACTATTTTGAAAGAGGATTATGTAATTGAATTGGTTATCCATAAGTTAAATGCCAAAATATTGTTTTATTTTATTTTCAAACAAACATTCATGAATTACCTGATGAAATATATTCCATAGATTC
Organism: Viscum album; assembly: GCA_963277665.1. Lineage (NCBI taxonomy): Eukaryota > Viridiplantae > Streptophyta > Magnoliopsida > Santalales > Viscaceae > Viscum > Viscum album. The sequence goes on from OY728134.1 coordinate 122,257,443, forward strand.
AGAGGGTTGTGGTGATATAATGGTATTTTTAGCTCACACCTATTCATTTTTGGTTTCAAGTTTCCAGTTAGACTTATTTTTTATCATCATGGATAATGTGTGGTGATTTGGATAGTGGTGAGAAACCAGATGTTGCATGATGATAGTTCGAGAATGACTTGAGTTTAGTTGTTATTATTTTATTTTTTATCTTGTATCAGTTGCAATATTTTATCTATTATTTTTGGATGTATCTTCCTATTTATGGATATTTTTAGGTATATGTTAATGGGTTTGATCATCCTAGTTGGTTATGACCTGTTTGGTTTTTTATTTATTTTATATCTTATATTTATTTATTATTTTTTATTTACCAATTATTTGGCTGAAATTTATCCCAAAGTGATTCTTGTGATGTCCAGGCAATAGTTTTCATCCCATGGGGATTGGGAAATCCCTTAGGGCCTTATGGTGAATCAGGTCAAGTGTCGAGTTTAGTAGAATCTGGAGTCAGTTCATTGCAAGCCAGACATGATAATTTTATAAGTAAGACAACCATGCACTTAATAAATAAGTAGAAACATAATAAGAAAATCCAAAAAAGATAAAAATGAATATACATAGCTCGTAATAAATAAATAAGTTCAACAACCACATCTAATACATCTCATTATCAACCAAACTAAACATTATTACAATTAAAATAAATTCTAGAAAAGAAATCTAGAAGTGGAATGCTGACATGGAACAATACATTAGAAGAAAAATATACCAAAAATACAAAGATACCATTACTACCCATATCTGTGTGTCAATAAAAACATCACTTACTTGGAACCATTTACCTACCCAAATAGGGAATCCAAATATCATCCACTATATCCATGGGGGGGCTATTAAACCTGTAATTTACTTGTCATTAGAAAAAATTATTAGTAGGAATCCTCCCCAAAATCCATGAATATCCTTTAAAAATAAAACCATTTTATGATAGTTTGAAATAGAAATATAAATGTAAGATTTTATCTCTTTTTTTAAACTAATAACATGATACTATCATTTAAACCATTTGGTTTAGAACATGGGAGATACACCTTTCAAAAACAAATTCTTACCAAAAGAAGTAATACACTGTTTAATAAGGTGAAATACATTAAAACAATAAATATAGTGGACTTCCAAGTTTATAAAACAAAACCAAATCATATTTCTTCTTTTAAAACTTTTCACAACCAAATTGAAAAATTAAAAAAACTATAAGAAATAAATTGTGCATAGTGGGAAGCTACATATCATTGAATAAAATCATAAACACAATAATTTAAATAGTTCCACCAAACCAAATAATAATAAAGGTATACGACCAAGTTATGGAGTGGAGAACCCCTAATGGAATCATAAAAAACAACAAGGCATCATGGGAAACTTTCTTGGATCAAACAAGAAACAACACTAGACCTCACTTATGGAACACTTAAAATGGAATTGGTCGAACCTATGTGAACATAACAACACTCAACCCCATATTACCCTCATGGTATTAGTTGGAGTTAACCCTTAAAAGAACATAATCATACCTAGGGAACTAGCTAGTGTGTAATATATACTAGTGAATCCCTCATCAATATCATCCATTTAGTTACCTAGGGTTCCCATGATATAATTCAATGGATGTGAGAAAAAAATAAGTAATCCATATGATCATCACAATAATATATAATAAAATATGAGCAATAAACCACATCACACCTCCTACACCCTCTCAAGAAACACCCCCTTTTACATCATAATCATCAATAAAGAATAACATAATACAAGGGGCTCACAATAAGGGTGTTATAACATCCTGAAGACTCATTTAATAAATTTCCAATCAAGACTTTGGAATATAATTTAAGAAAAAAATTATAAAATCCTCTTTGAAAACCAAAATCACATAACAAAAATCACTCAACTCATATAATAAAAGGAACACACAATAATAGGATGAACCGAGAAAAACATTATCTTAAAAACAATTCCTTTAAATATCATTTACTTTATTTAAAAAATAAGAATAAAAAACATTTTTCACTTATAAAATCATTTTGGAAAGAGCCTCGTTGGTGTTTAAACAAGAACTAGGAGTGATCACATTATAAAAAAATGGGTTTTGAGCATAAAAACATTAAGAATACCCCTCATACCAATTCAAAAACAATAGAAACTAAATTTATCAAACAAGGATCATTAAATAAAATTTATATAAATTTTAAATATATCAAAACAGAATTTAAAACAAGTAATCAATCAATAGAATTGAATTTAAAGGTTTGGTAATGGAGAAACCTAACTTAAATCCATTGTTTTCACTAGTTATGGTGTTAATACACCATGTGAAGGTGAAAAAAATATTGGAAGGATAATAATAACCATAAAATGGTGAAACACACAATCAAAATTCAAACAAAGGTAAACCCTAGGTCACCAAGACCTCCCTGAGGAATGAAGAGGAGAAGAAAATGAAGAGGAGAAGGTTGGGATGAGTTTACCTCAATAAATTGGTCCCAAAAAACAAAAAAAAAATCCATGGAGAATATTCATGGAGGATAGAGATATAGGATTGAAGATTATATCAATTTCTATAAGAGGGGTGAATTGTAGTTTAAAAAATTAAACTAACTAAAAACCCAAACCTCTTAGTTAAGATTAATCAGAAAAAAAATGTCATCTAATGTTCAGATTTTTTATATTAGGCACACAGATCATCCAATATATATGAGTTTGGTAAAGTTAATAAAAGTAAAACTTTCTAAACAAATGCACAATTAATATAATAAAATTATAAAAAAATTAAAATAAAAATTTTCAAATTTCTAAAGTAAAACTAATAGAAAACTTATAAAATAAATAATAATACTTTAAACTTTCAGTGTAAAGGATGTTAATAACCATAACATCATGTATCTATAGATTTAACCAAACTGTAAGGTTTTTATTTCTTCAATAATAAATCCCTTGACCATAAAGATTAGAATTGGGTCTATATTCTTAGACATGGAAACCCTCGATCAACCAGATTAGAATCAATAGTCTTCCTCTCTCTGGAATCCCTTGATATAAAACTAGATCAAACATAATGAATACAAATGAAAAAGGTTCATAGGAATTTACAATCCTCACTTGGATTCCTTAAAAAACTCTCTAATGGTTTTTAAAAGCATAAGTATCAAGATGTTACAGAAAAGTAATATTTATACGGGTTGAGTTGAAAAAACCTCAATTCCCAACTACTTGAATTCACTTATATTTATAGGCACACCTCCAACGATCATAATATATGATTCTTGTAGTTGGTTTCAATAGCCTCAGATGAGCTCTATATTGACATCTCAACATGTTATGTTTATCTTCATCTAATATTATTTTGATAGCATCATCAAAATGATGTAAAATTCTTATGTTTGGTAGAAACAATTCTTATCGTCTAATTATAAACTTTATTATTTTTATATAATAAAATATGTTTAGTCCAATTCATAAAAATATGTTAGACATATGGACTATACTTGGTCAATCTGATGAACCAGAATTAGTCAGTCTGATAGACCATGCTTCATCAATCCGATGGACAAGACTTCTTAAAATGTTTATATTCATTAGTTTAGAAATATTTCTAAATCTGGTATAATAAAAGGGTTTCTAAAAAATATTCCAAAAGACCTAGAAAATATAGTGTTAGAAAAATATAGTTTTTAATAAAGTGTATTGTGATTTTCAAAACTAAGTATAAAAAGTGTAGAAAGTATAACTTTTGACTCAACAATCTCCCCCTTTTTGAAAATTAAAAAAACATCACTTAAGAGAAAAACTAATAACTTTTAAAAACTTACAATCCATTTATATGTTTAAGAACTTAATTGTATTTTTTTTAATTGAAAACACTTCTCCCCATTTATTTCTTATCTCCCCCTATCTATGTAACTTACTTTTTATTCAAAAAAAATTGAATAAAAAAATTTGTTAGAACACTGGTAAGATAAGAACTTATTAAATATAAATTCTACCTGATAAAATTTAAAAATTATTTCTCCACCTTTGTGATTTTCAAAAATAATAAGGGAGGTAGAAATTATACATGAAATGTTTAAAAAAAACTATGAAGAAATTTATTTTAAATGGTCGTTCATACAAGAATATAGATATAACATTCACCCAACTATTATTGTAAAAACATTCAAAAAAATATATATAGATAATTATTCATTCAAAAAAATATTCATTGAAAATTTTGGTTTTTACAACATTAATATTTTATATAATAAAAAAATAATCATTATTTTTTATGAAATTTCTTTACAATGAATTTCACATTCCTAAAGTCATCAAAATTATTCTATTATCCTTTTTTCCATGTATAATGACCCAGGATTTTCATACATGGACATTACATCATTTTTTGTACAATATCATACATTACACAAACATATGCCCAAATACCATATTAGTTTAGTTTCTTTAGAAAATTGGAATGCATTATTCTAATTTGGTGAAATATCTTCAACATCTCCTATAAATATCTCCCCCTTTAGTATTCCTTCCTAAAACGTTTCTCTATGTCCTAGGGAAAATAAACATATGAAAAGGGTGAGCTTAAATGCTAAGGGTAAAAAATAAAAATATCCAGAAAATCATGATCAAAAGAATGTAAAAACTTGAACATAACTTGGAAAATCATACCATGAATAACATATATCAAAATTTTGAGTCATGGAATAAATATTTTAAATTAGTAAGATATAAATTATAATTAAATCTAGAGCATAATCTAAGAAATCATAACATGGAATAAGACATAAAATTTTTGACGGACACATAACTATATAAATGATTTTTCATAGTAGTCAAGGTATCACTGTCAAGTACATCTTAGTAGTATGGGTTCACTACCCATACCATCTTGGTATAGATGGTTTACTCCAACGAACAGCTTAGTAGTCATGATTCATTCCCAAGACCATCTTAGCAGACAAAGTCCTTCACTGAACCCAGTTCACTCATCGTTCCAGTCCTAGCTACCTTAGAAGATATAAATATTTACCCACTAAATTGGAGGTAGATACACTTCCCACACAACATATAATGAAAACCATACATATGTTTTCTATAAGAACATAAATCATTCATTATATTTGAACCCCTAGAATGAAATGGGTTTCATAAACATCATTCAATCATAACATAACCCATGGAAAGGAAATGGGTTTCATAAATATCATTACATCATAAACATAAAAAATTATTAGAAATAATAATAATAGTAGTAGTATCATTAAATAATATCCCTATTAAAACATAAATAACATAAAATAATGTCATTTTAGATTGAAAATAATTTTGAGAGATCACTTGAAAACAATTCTGGAGGAAAATATCCATTCATTAAAAATGTTTTTTAAATCATAAAACGTTTAGAAAAACTTTTTCATTTAAAATAACCTTTAAAACATATAAAATAATATTTGAAAACTATTTTAAACTTATTTTAAATCCTTTTTTGTTGAAAACGGATAAAAATTCATTTAAAACATGTTTAAAATATTTTTATGAAACATTGTTTTGAAGGAACATAGCTTTCTGACCAAAGAGAGAAAAACATTACATGAAACTTATAATATCATTAAAATAATTATATTCTTAATAAAACATTTAAAATTGTTGTATATACACCACATAAAATAATATAGGTGCGTAAAATAACATGTGTCTCAAAGAAGGAAAATTGAGACAAAATTTTCTTACTGATTTGGTAACTTTTGAATAGTAAACCCCATAAAAGAGATGTAATAAAATTAATGTGAAATTAAACATAATATTAAGGATAATATTCATATAATACATTCACCATCCATATATACACCACATATAATAAATAGGTTGTGAACATGTCTTGTATCTCACGAAATATAAAAGTGAGATAGAAATCCATTACTACTTGAGTAACATTATAATCATGAACCCCATAAAATAATAACATAAATTAAATCATTTAATATCATTAAATAAAGTAAATTAATGAAATAAATTGTCATATTTCAGTATATAAACCACAAAAAATATGCAAGTCGTGAATATGGAATGTATCTCACAGAAACAAAAAGTGAGATGAAATTCCCGTACACGTTAAAACCTACTTTATAATAAATATAAGTTTATTATACATATAATATAGAATAATAGTCATATATAAATTCTATATATTATTTTATTATGAATTAATATTACATGCTTATTAATAATTCCCTATTAATGTTTCGCTTCAGGTAATATCTACTTTGTTTTTCGTTCATGTTTTGACTTGTTATCCTTGGTCCACTTACATAGATCATGATTTCATCATATCAAGAATGATAATAATGATATAAATATCATATATATATTAATTATATATTTATTCATAGTGATTCATAAATTATATATATAATTTAAAATACACTGTTTAAGGAGAAAATAGGTTGTACGTATGCATGAACATTGTTTTCTTTTTCTTCTCGTGTTAAAATAAAGAAAAGTATATGATATATTATCATTAAATAATCATTTTTATGTCATATATAACATATATATTCAATATTTTCATCATTATTACCACCCATTTGAAATATAGAAGAATAAATAATCACATCCCATCATTGAGATGGTAAGTCATATGTACGAATGAGCGACGTTATCATTTTCCCAAATTATTATATGGATAGTAAAACGGAATAATTGATATTATCATTCCAGAAATATAATTATATCATCAATATCATATATAAATATTAAACCCATCATAATTATCATTCATAAAATATGGTGATTGAAAATTAATTGTATCGCTATGTGGAGATGGTAAGTCGTACGTACACATGAGCGAAACTTTTATTTTTTATTTGATGGGAAAGGGGTTGTATAATAGCATGTTTATAATAATAATAACATTTAAAAATATTAATGATGATGATGTTATTATTTTATGATATAAATCATGGATTTATAGGAGGTACATAAGAGTATAGAAAGAGAATGGTCGATTAGAGCGATTACATCTTCTTCAGAATAGATCTTTTAGATATCATCTAAAGAACTCTAGAGTTGGTCCTTTTAGAAGACACGAGTCTCTAGAATGTTTCTAGGAAAGTTTATAAGTTAAATATTAAGTTTTAGTTCGATCTATAATATTCAATGTTTTTTGAATAAGGGAGGTAATAGGTTCCCTTTTATAATTGAGGGGAGGGGCACTTTCAGAATATCAAAAGTATTAATTTATAATAAATAAAATATCAATTCAAATACCTAAAAAAGGACATGGATTTGAATATAACATGATATAATGTTGTAATATAATCAAATAATAAATTTTAGTTAGGTTTTGATATAATTTTAAACCTTATCTTTTTATTAACCCTTAGTAAACCTATTTTAATTTTAATTATGCTAACAAAGTTTTCAATGTTAAGAGAATGTAATTTTTACATATAAAGTGTCAATTGGACTATAAATGCTCAATTAATGATATTTTAGACCATATCTTATCCCATTTTTCTTATTTAATAATTTATGATTTGTAAATAATTTAATAAAAAATTACTTTCAGAAAATATCATTAATGTCAATTTTGACACTATTCATTATTCGACTTTTTAAAAAAATCCTAAAAACATTATATATTCAAACCAACTATTTTAACTCATCAATAAAATTTCAAATTCATCCAAAACAATAATGTATGAAATTAATTATATCAAATTTTATTTATTTTATTATTTTCAATATCATTTTTTGGGTATTTCCATTAATTAAATAATTACTGCATCATCATTGTATAAGTTTTTAAGGTATTTATTTATTTCATAAATATTAAAAATAAATTACCATGATAAATAAAAACATTTTAGATTTCAAATTTATATTTATAATTGAATTTATCTTTTGTATTACCCTATATTAAAAATTATAGAGTTATTGAAAATATGAGTATTACATCTTTAACTTTTATTTAAATAAAATATAATAAATGTCTTACTCTCATCCAAGTGGATTATAAAGATTATAATTTTGGGTTAAGGATGATTTTGGTCGAAATAAACTCATTTAATGAAATTACTACAAGTATTAGGGTAATTTTATATTATTTACAATATTATTTTTTACCCTTAATTAGTCGATTTACCTTTTACCGTGTTAATAAAAAAATACCAAAGTTACTATTAATAATTCCCAAAAATAAAAGAAACATATTTAAATAATTTGGACCCTATAATTCCAAATATGGAATCCATTTTTTTAAAATTCAAAATATAGAAGTCTAATTAATTAATTTAAAATTAATCTCATTGACGGGATGAGAAAACGGGTTATTAAAGTAAAAACATGCAAAATATTGAAACATTTTTATATCTAAATTCAAGGTAAAATTAATTCCAATAAAAAATATTATATTAAATTATAAAATTTTATCTAATTATACTTTAAAACTAATCAAAAATATAATTTAACACTATAAATTTTCTTGATGAAAAAAGTTGTTTTCAATTAAAATTTAGTATTTTTTACTATTTATCAAAACATGAAACTTATCAGAAAAATACAAAAAACAAATCAAAGTAAATTTTTATATTATAATTAAAAATAATAATTTTATTTTTTAAAATAGACTTTATAAAAGTGTCAAAAAATATATTTAAAATTGGTTCTCTATTAAAAGGTGGTAAAATTACCCTTTTGAAAAATATAAGTTTTTATGCGTAAAATTGAGCATGTTCTTATCTTATACCTTTAAAATATATTAGATGAATATAAAAAATAATTGATTAAATATATAACATATATATTTCACTAACATCATTCACTAATTGTAATTAATTTAATTTATTAAGACAAAACAACTTAAGCAGCATAAAAATAAACTTATTGCCTTTATATTCAATTGGTATATATTTTCTATTTCTAGGTAATTGGTAACCAATAAATAAACCTTTTATTTTTATAATTTATTTAATTCTATTCATAACTGCTAATTTAGTGGTTAGTTTATATATTATTATATTAAATAATAATATTTTAATAATATATTTTTGTTCGGTAAAAATTGATCTTTCATGTAATGCAAGCTATCGAAAGAACTCCACATTATGTGTAATACAAGCCAAGCATAGTGTTGCATATACTGTAAGATAATATAAGTGTTGTGTGTAGTGAAATCTAATTGGGTGTTTCATTTATCACAATCTCAACAAGGAGGTGCGTATAATTCAAGCCAAAATTAGTGCTTTTGTATAATGAAAACTATTTTTTGTGTTTTATGAAATGAAAAATATCCATTAGATTAAACTAATTTTGAAAAAAATATTATTTCACAAAATCTCGGGGTGTTACATTCTACCCCCTTAAAATGAATTTCTCCCTCTAAATTTTTTGGGTTATCAAAGTTTTTATTATTTAAAGTTCCTTTCTTAGAAACCCATATCATAAAAATGCATACTAAAACATCCTTTTAAAATGGATAGTTAAAAACATAATGGTTATCCAAAGTAACTCATAAATGGTTTTCCACATATTAGAACGTAGGTGGAAAGTGAAAACATGGACATGTAAGAGAAATATGACTATCATCTTCTGATGTAGAGTGATAGAGAGCATAGTTAGGTTAAAGTTAACAATCACAAATCCATTAATCATCAATAATCTAAAGTGGAATTAGATTCATTGAAAACAAAGGTACTATGGTAACATTTTTGGTTTTCAGATCCTTTTTTCAAATGTTGAATAATTTTCATGAAAAGATATATTTACATGATTTATGGACAACCTTACCCTTTTTTGTTCCTTGATCAAATTCCACTTCATCTATAATTCCAAAAAATGATGGTTAATTTATCATTCTTGAAGCATTAACAGATCATGAGATCCATGACAAGTCATCCCATTGGTCTTTAGCTACCATAAACATAAAGTGGTTGGAACATGTTATCCAATATACATGAATCCTCATGTGGTGAGACAATACTTTAATCTCACAAACTTCACCTAAATTTTAACTTAAACTTTCCATAAATGGTTAACCTTATAACCCTTCTGAAAGATTAAAAACCAAAACTTTGGAAAGAAGGCCACAAAATCAGCTTAACATTGATCCCCCATATATTAAAAAGTAACTTTTGGTTGTCACATTCCAAACATGTAAATATGATCATCGTATATTCTCTTGAAACATGGTAATAACCTAAATTTAAAACATTCATGTTTCCTTATTCCAAATTATATTAGATATATCCCTTAAATCCAAAAATGTTATAACCTTCATCAATGATTTCAAAACCACTTGTAAAAAATCATTAATTAGTTCCAAGGTAATAAGTACCTTCAAATTTACTTATTAATATCCAAAATATCTTTATCTTAAAATAAGGAACATATTAAGGGTTATATTACCTTAGTCAAAATGTCACCTTGCCATTAAATCAGTTTTCCAGTCTATCGGAAACATTCAATATAAACTTATAAATCCCAAGAGAAAAACATAAACTGAACAATGGTATTATATTCCACCATTCATATAACATAATTCTTGAATCCAAATACATAAAATCTTTGATTATTCCACTTCATCCTTAATCCATATGAAGGATACCTCATCATATAACATAATACCTCATTCCGTTCATATTTTACTTATAGTCTTATAATCATTTGAAATATAACCACTACTCATACCACCTTTCAGATTCTATTAGGGATATTTCCAATTAAAACATTTATTTTCATAATGACCATTCATTCCACACTTAAAGAATTTAACCTTAGATTATGTCTTATAGAGGAAAATATTCTCATCCATTTCATTAACTGAACCCTTAATTTTTTATTTGCAGTTACTTTCTTTGTGTCCTTCTTTTCCACAGTCAAAACATATTCTTATTCCTCTAAGACATTCACTTAGGTGATTCTTTCCACATTCTTAACACAAATGAAACCGAATCTTCTTTCTTCTATGGTCTCCATTACCCAAACTCTCAATGACCTCCTTACTTATCTTCATTGGTGTGTCTGAGAGTTGTTTAAGGTACATGTTGTTAATCATAATCCATGAAAACTAATTAGGCATGATCATAACATCCTTAACTCCAATAATAAAACTATTTAACTAATCATCAGAAAATTTTCCATCACATTAAATGTTTATCTAGTTCCTTATGGTTCTCACCATTGACTATAACCATATATCATTGATTAAGAAATGATTATCATAGTGAGGAACCACTTAATCATGAAGAACTACTTATAAGATGTCTAAATTATGAAACCTTCCTTAATCTATGACACCTTAGGTTTATCCTAGGTCACTCAAAGAAAACTTCCATTTAAATTTGTCATGATGGTCCGTAAAGAGTTTGTCAATTTCTAAATCATATCCCCCCATAGTGTCAAACTAGGTGTGCATCAAGGCCCATTTTCATGTACCAGGTTATACTTGAGTCAATACTGATGCACCTTTTTAGAGTTTTTACCCCTAGGTACATCTGTTCTAGAGCCACATCCACTTATAGTATCTAGATAGGGATGTAATTCATGGAATCCACTCACTCTATCCTCTACCAAAATTTGAATACATTTTCCTAAACATTAACTCAACCTTATACTTATCCTTAGAGACACCCCTAGAAATATCATTAGAAACATCCCTAGGGATATCACTAATATTTTATCATCCTATTTTCCAAAGTTTTAGAAAAAAAATTCTCTCATACCAACTATAATGACCCTATATTTTCATATGTGGAAATTACATCATTTTTGTGGAACATTTCATGCAATACACAAACACATTCCCAAAGACCGTATTAGTTTAGTACATTTGGAAACTTAGAACACATTATTCTAATTTTCTGAATTATCTTCAACATATCACATAAAGATCTTCCCATTTAGTATTACTACCTAAAACTTTTCTTTATATCTTATGGAAAATAAACATATGAAAATGATGAGATGATATTCTTAATAACGGTAAACAAGGAAAATATCAAGAAAATATGAGAATAATAATGCAAAAACTTGAAAATAACATTGAAAATCATACCATGTATACCATATATAAAAATATTGTGTCATCGAATAAATATTGTAAAGTCATAAGATATAAATCATGAAGGAATCAAGAGAATAAGCCAAAAAATCATAACATAATAAGAAAAGAAATTTTTGGCAGGCACATAAGCATATAAAATGATTTCCATAGTAGTCAAGGAATCACTTACATAGCCATATTAGTAATATGGGTTCACTCCCCATACCATCTTGGTATTCATGGTTTACTCCCATTAACATATTAGTATTCAAGGTTCACTCTCAATACCACCTTAGTATACAAAGTCCTTTACTGAATCAAGTTCACTCCTTGTTCCAGTCTTGGCTACCTTATGAGATATAAATCTTTACCCAATGCATTGGAGGGAGATATCAGTCCAACTAGTAAAATAATGAAAACCATGCATATATGTTCCATAATAATATAAATAATTCATCATATCTAAACCCATATAATGAAATGGGTTTTATAAACATCATTCAATCATAACATAACCCATGGATTATAAATGAGTTTCATAAATATCATTACATCATAAAAATAAGCCATTCGTAGAAAGAATAAGAGTTTTATCATTGAATAATACATAGTAAAAAATAATTAACATCAAATAATGTTATCTTAGATGGAAAATAATTTTGATAGATCACTTTAAAACAATTTTGGAGGAAAATATCCTTTCTTTGAAAAAATTATTTTTAAATCATAAAACATTTAGAAAACCTTTTTCATTAAAAATAACCTTAAAAACTTATAAAATAAACTTTTAAAACTATTTTAAACATCTTTTAAATCCTTTTACCTTGAACATTTATAAAATTTCATTTAAAATGACTTTAAAACATTATTAGGGAACATTCTTTTGAAGGAACACAGCTTTTCGGTCGAAGAGTGAACAACATTACATGAAACTTATAATATTATTAAAGGATGATATTTATGATAAAAAAATTTAAAAAATTAGTATTTACACCTCATAAAAATAATTTATGTGCATAACTTAACATTTGTCTCAAAGAAGGCAAATTGAGACAAAATTAGCATTCTGATTTGGTAAATTTTGAACAGTAAACCCCGTGAAAGAGAGATCATAAAATAGATATGTAATTACCCATAAAAATAAGGATAATAATCATATAATAAATTCATGGTAATTATATACACCACATATAATAAATATTTGGTTAACATAGGTTTTATCTCACTAAAAATAAAAGTGAGATAGAAATCCTTTAATACTTGAGTAACATTATAATCATGAAACCCATAAAATAATAACATAAATTAAATATTTGAATATAATTAAATATAGAAAATTAATGATGTAAATTTTCATAGTACAGTATATAGACCACAAAAAATAAGTTAGTCTTGAATATGGCATGTATCTCATGGAAACAAAAAGTGAGATGAAATCCCCTTACCTTGAGTCTTGACTTCGTACACACACATTAAAACCTCCTGTATAATAAATATAAGTTTATTATACATATAATACAGAATAATAGTCATATATATATATATATATTCCATATATGATTTACTTATGAATTAACATAAACTATTTAATAATAACTAATTGTTAATGTTATGCTTCGGGTAATATCTACTTTTTTTATCATTCATGTATTGACTTATTATCCCTGGTCCTCTCACATAGATAATTATTTCATCATCTCCAGAATAATAATAATGTTATAAATATTATATATATATTCATTACATATGTATTCATAGTGATTCATAAAAGTTTTAGATATAAAATAAAATACATTGTTCATGTGTACGGTAGGTCGTACGTATGGATAAACATTGTTTTCATTTTCTTGTTGAGTTAAAAAAAAGGAAATTATATGATATATTATCATTAAAGAATAATTTTTATGTCATATATGACATATATATTTATAAAATTCATCCTTATTACCATCTATTTGAAATATAGGTGAATAATGAATGACATCGCATCTTGGAGATGGTAAGCCATACGTATGCACGTATGACATTATAATTTTCCAAAAATATTAGATGGATGGTAAATAGGTATAAATGATATTATAATTAAAGAAGTATAGTTATATAATAAATATCATTTATAAATACTAAACTCCTCATAATTATCACTCATAAAAGATAGTGATGGAAAATGAATTATATCGCTGCGTGGAGATGGTAAGTTGTATGTACGCATGAGCAATACTTTCATTTTTTTATTGATGGGAAATGGGTTGTATAATGGTGTGTTCATAATCATAATAAAATTTTAGAATATTTATTCTGTTGAATTTATTATTTTATGATATAGATAATATATTTATAGGAGGTATATAAGAGTAGAAAAATAGAATGAATAGTTAGAGAGATTACCTCTTCTTCAGAATGGATCTTTTAGATATCCTCTAAAGGACTATATAGTTGGTCCTTTTTGAAGACGAGCACATATAGAATGTGTCTAGGGAATTTTAGAAGGTAAATTTGTAGGTTTTGGTTGGGCTATAAGGCTCAATGTGGTGTGATGAAGTGAGGGAGTATATGCCCTTTTATAATTGAGGTGAGGGGAACTTTTGGAATGCCTTAAAATGTTAATTTATAATAATTTATATCTCAATAAAAATACCTCCAAAAGTCTATTTATTAGAATATAATATGAAATAATTTTTTAATATCATTAACCATAAATTTTAAATAGGTTTTTATGTAATTTTAAACCTTATCCATTTTATTTACCCTTTGTTAACCTATTTTTATTTTAATTATGCTAACAAAGTTTTCAATGTTAAGAGAATGTAATTTTTATATATAAAGTGTCAATTGGACTATAAATGGTAAATTTAAGAAAAATTTTTGCCATGTTTAATCCCTTTGTATTATTTATATTTTTATTATTTTTAAATACATTAAAAAAATATTAATTTCATAAAATATCATTAGTGTCAATTTTGAAACTATTCATTATTTGACTTTTTAAAAATATCATAAAAACATTATATCATCAAACCAACCATATTAAATCATACCTAACATTTAAAAGTAATCAAAAAAAATATTTATGACATTAATTATATGAAATTATATTTATTTTAATATTTTTAATATCATTTATTTGGTATTTTCATTAATTAAATAGTTATTGCATCATCATTGTATAAGCCTTGATGATATTTATTTATTTCCTGAAAATTAAAAATAAATTACCATGATAAATAAAAACATTTCATATTTAAAATTAATATTTATAGTCAAATTTATCTTTTGTATAACCTTATATTATAAATGATATAGTTATTGAAAATATGAGTATAACATCTTTAACTTTTCCTTAAATAAAATATAATAAATGTATTACTCTTATATAGGTGGCATAAAAAGGTTATAATTTAGGCCTAATTGTTATTTTGGTAGAAAATAACACATATAATGATATTAGGAAAAGTTTTAGGTTAATTTTGAATTATTTATAATATTATTTTTTACCCTAAATTACTCGATTTACCTTTTACAATGTTAATAAAAATTAGTAAAGTTATTATTCATAATACCCAAAAATAAAAGAAACATATTTACATAATTTAGACCTTATGATTCCAAATATGGAATATATTTTTATAAAATTCAAAACCTAGAAGTTGTAATAAATAATTTAAAATTAATCTTGTTGATGGGGTGAGAAAATGGGTTATTAAAGTTAAAACATACAAATGATTGAAACGTTTTTATATATATATTCAATGTGAAATTAATGAAAATGACCTATATTAGATTAAATAATAAAAATTTGATCTAATTTTACTTTAAAAACAATCAAAAATATAATTTAATACTATAAATTATTTTCATGAAGAAAAAAATTCCAATTAAAATTTAATATTTTTTTCTATTCATCAAAGCATGAAACTAATCAGAAAAATATAAAAAAATTAAATAAAAGTAAATTTTTATATTCCTCTTTAAAATAATCAGTTTATTTTTAAATAGAAAATTTATAAAAGGGTCAAAAATTATATTTAAAATTGGTTCTCCATTGAAAAGAGGTAAAATTGCCCTTTTGAAAAATATAGGTTTTTATACATAAAATTGGCCTTGTTCTTATATTATTCCTATAAAATATATTAAATGAATATTCAAAATATTTGATTGAATATATAACATATATATTTCATTAATATCATTCAATAATTATAATTAATGTAATTTATTAAGGCAAAATTACTTTGGGAGTATAAAAATAAACATATAGCCTTTATATTTAATTGGTATATATTTTCCATTTCTAGTTAATTGGTAACTAATAAATAAACCTTATATTTTTATAATTTATTTAATACTATTCATAAAATCTAATTTTTTGGTCATTTTATATCATATTAAATTAAATAAATATATTTTAATAATATATTGTTGTTCGGTAAAACTCGGTCTTTTATGTAATGAAAGTTGTTGAAATAACTCGACATTGTGTGTAACACAAGACAAGAATATTTTTGTATATACCAAAATTTAATCTAAGTGTTGCGTGTAATGCAAGATAATCCAGTTTTTCACGTATTGCAATCTTAACATGGTGGTTCATATAACTCAACCCAAACTTAGTTCTTTTGTATAAGAAAAGCTATTTTCAAGGTTTTTTGAAATGAAAATATCCAAAAGATTAAATTAATTTGAAAAATAAATAAAAAAATCTCTAGGAGTTACAAAATGATTCTAACTTAGAAATATTCTCTTCTAGAACATGAAACTTTTGATCTACTTTCATCAAACTCATAACCTCTTAATTAAGAAATTGAATTTTTATGTTTTCAACTTTCATCTTCACAACTACTTATTCAAGAGATAATTTATTTTTCTTCATATCTGAGATTTCTTGAACTTGAGACTTCAAAAACATTTTCAACTGATCAAAAATCTTAGACTTCTCAAAAACATCATAAGACAACTTTTCAAAGGAATCATCAATATCCTAATATGACTTCTTAACATCTTCGATTTTCTCATCATGAAATTTTAAATCACCTTCTGTTTGTTTCATCCATCTAAAAAACTTTATTATCCTTCTTCTTTCTTCCTTATAATCAACTTTGAAGGATTTAAAATTAGATTCATTTTTTACAATGGTATCAACTAACTGATTCAACACATTTGAATATTCTAAAACATTTAAAGTTATTTTAATTTTCTTGAAATGGGATTCAATAGATGTAAAATAGATAATAGCATCAACAATATTTTTCAATGCCTCATTAAATTACAAAAATCTTGTTTCACCCCTTTGATCAGATTCTCTAGTTGGAGAATACATTGATTCTGATGACACGTCAGAAATGTTTCAATTAAAAGTACCAGCAACTAATTTCTATTTATATTTCTCTTTCTATTTCACAACAATCGATACTACAACAACATCAACATTATTATATGACTCACCCTTGTTCTATAGCTTTGTTTAGGATTTTTGATTTTCAGGTTCCTTTTTAGAACATTGTTTTTTTATAAACTTCTAAATAAACATCCTTTTCAGACTGATATGTGAAATAAGAGGTCTCATAATAACTTTCTTATTCTTTTTCTTCTTCTTATTTTGATTCTTTTGACTCTTATTATAACTATTTTTCTAAAACTTTTTCCAATTTCTTGTCACTTCTTAAATATACTTTCTTATATTTCTTGAAACTTTCTTAAAATTTCACCTGGAAACATTCTGAAATAGATTTTTCAACTTCTATAACTTTACATTTTCCTTTCTAAATATATCTAGGAACTTTAAAAGTTCTAACTTGTTTTGGATATGATGGAATCGGTTGAGAAAAATCGAATGAACGATATATTGGTTGAATAATTGAAAATGGTGAAATTGAGATATCTCCTTCTTGGTTAGAAACATAGAAATCTCTATGAGATCATTCCCCTCCTTGTATAATAATTTTAATAACTTTAGCTTTATCAAACCTCTTCTTTATCTTCATGTTATTTTCTTTATCATTTAAAACTTCATTATTATTCTCCTTCAAATCTAATGCTTCTATCTTATCAAGACCAAACTCTAGATAACCATGATTTTTTTTGAACTTTACGCTTCATCAACTCCTTATAAACCTCATCATACACTGCCTTTACATTATTTTTCATCATTAGTGCTGAAGAAAAATATTTTATCCTTTATTGAGCCTTATTCTTTAAAAGATTAACTTCTACATCAGATGCATAATTTTCTGATTTTATAACAAACTTTTTATTCTCAGGCATAAAAACTAACTTCATTATAAAAATATTTTTTTCACTAATAAAAGAAACCTTATCTCTTAAAAAACAACTTGATTTATAATTTTCATCACAATCATAAAAAAATACTAACATTTTTTTAATGAAAAGTAGAAATAAAAAAATACTCAACTTTATAGAACTTTTCTTAATTGTTATGATAAACATAAAAAACATCACTGGATTAAACTTCCTCATATTCAGTAAAAATTTATAACAAAAAGATGTCCAAAACTTTTAATGCATCTCTATCCCCTTTTCTTGGGATAAGATACCCCTTCTTGTAAAGTGTTGTGACTCTTGAATCTGGTTTTAAAATAAATACATTCATTATCATTTCATAAGAAGGAAATAAGGAAGTCTCATCCATAGACTTCTCAAAATATACCAAGCTTGTCTAGAACCATATGAGTAACTATATATTATTCCCCTTCCAAGGAACCTCTACTCAATTACATACTTATTGAATTATAAACTTATAGTATTCATCAAATAGAGTGAAAATAATAACCTCCAAATTATCTTTAACACTAAAAACCACCAAGGAATAAAACTCTTTCACTATTTCTAGATAGTGAGGATAAAAATATTATTTTTCAATACATACCTTTTCCTATCCCTTAAATTAGAGAACTTATTTCAGCAATGAATCGGCCTTATCAAAATATGAATTTTTTATCAACCTTTCTTTCACCACTTGTCTATTTTTTATTTCTTTATCAAAACTCATTTTGAAAAAATTAACAAACAGTATTAATCAAATGAATAAAATTTATCAAATGAAATACAAAGAATCAAACATAGGAAATATTTTAGTGTCGAGAGTGAAGATCACTATGAGAAATCAATGTTGGATTTGGTGATCCACACTTGTATTTATAGGCTCAGAGATGACACTTAGACTTCCAGAAATATGATGGATCAAAATAAAACCCATATCTAATATGATGGTTGATATTTATTCTTAAAATATTAAGTATGAATTTTGAAATCGTAATGGTTTTAATTAAGAAATTATTTTCATGTGAAAATCTTGTGGGGAAATATTTTGTAAAAACATTTATAAAATAGAAAAGTTGTAAATAGAAAAAAAATAAAAAAAATATAGTAAAGACTAAGGATTATAAATTACCTCTATTAGTAAAAATGAAACTTTCTATGAGAAATTTTTTCTGGTAATCGTTCTTATTTTTCAAAAATACATATTTTCTGATAAAATAAAATTTAAAAAAAATAAATATATAAAACCAAAGTTTTTAAAAAAATAAAAAAAATAGAAAAACCAAAGTTTTTAAAAAATTAAAAAATTAAGAAAAACCCACTATTTTTTTAAAAGTAAATAAAATATGTACTCCCCATTTGAAAAAAAATTATTACTGTAAGGAGATTGGTAAACCAGAAGTATACATGAATGATCATTTTATATTGAACATTATTAGATTCTATTTAGAATATTCAAATATATCATAATTTAGGGGTTTAGTAAATATATCAGCATATTTTTCTTGAATTTTAATTAATTGTAAAATAATATCTCCTTTTTTCGTGTGGTCTCAAAGAAAATAGTGTATTATATCTATGTTCTTTTCTCATGAGTGATATTCTAGGTTATTTCTTAAATATATGGAACTTGTATTATCACACAAAATTGGAGTTTTACTAAACCTCAAGCCAAATTCATTGAGTGTGTATTGAATCTAAAATACTTGAGCACAACAACTTCTAACTTCCACATATTCGACTGTAGTAGTGGAAAGTTCTATTGAATTTTGTGACCTATAAGACCAAGAAGCTAATTCTTCTCCTAAGAAATTAAAAGTTTCAGATGTAATTTTTCTATCTATTTTAAATCCACCAAAATCAGTATCTGAAAAAATTTTAAGATAAAAATCATTTCCAAAAGATTAAAATAATCCTAGATCTATAGTTCCCTTAAAATAGTTACAAAATCATTTAACATCTTTAATATGGTACCCCTTTGTATTAGCTTGATATCTTGAAACAAATTATACCAAAAACATTAAATCAATACATTTAGATGTCAAGTATATTGAATTACCAATCATTACACTGAAGATATTTTGATCAACTAGTTTCCCATATTCATCAATATATATATATATATATTATTTGAGGTTCTGATAAGAGTACAAATACTTTTAGTATTTTCATATAAAAATTTATAAAAAATATATTATATATAATTATTTTGAGATATAAAAGTTCCTTCTAGTTTTTGTGAAATTTTAAAACCAAGAAAATAAGTAATTTTAACCATCATTCTCATATTAAACTCAGATTTTATAATATCCACAAATGAATCTCTAATTGATATTTGATTTGATCCAAAAATAATGTCATCAACTTAAATTTTAATAATGATGATGTTCCTAGAAACCTTTCTAATGAAAATTGTTGGATCTACAGGTCTCTTAACAAAATAAATTCACAATGATCTCATTAATCTATCATATTAGGATCTAGAAGATTGTTTAAGTCCATAAAGTGACTTAGTAAGTCTAAATACATGGTATAGATATTTTTTACTTTCAAAACTAGGGTATTTCTCTACATAAACTTCCTCATGTATATATTTATTAATAAAATCACACTTCACATCCAATTTAAAATGTTTGAAATTAAGAAATTTTGTATATTCTAGATGAATACAGATAGCTTCAAGTCTAGCTACTAGAGCATTAGTTTCTTCAGTTTATGCCCTCTTGTTAATTTTAACCCTTTTCAATAAGTATAGATTTATTTCTAACTGTAATTCCATTTTCATCACATTTATTTTGAAAAACCCCATTTTGCACCAATAATAGTTGAATATTTATGTAATTAAATTATGTTATAAACTTGATTCTTTTATAATTAATTGAGTTTATCTTGCATATATGTTATCCAATATTCATCACCTATAACCTCATAGGGGGTATTAGGTTCAAATTATTATAAAAATGCATAATGTTCAATTTTGTTTTGTAAGGAACTTATAGTTATAATGGGCTGATCTACATCACAAATGATATTATCACTAGTATGATTCTTAATAATAAACTCATTACATGGGTTTATAAAACTTTTTTCTTCAACAATAAGTTAAAATTATTTTAGAGGAACAATTTTAGAAAACTTTTCTTTAGTTGTTATCTCATACGAATAACTTTCCAACATGGGTTTAAAATAAATTTTTGAAATAACATCTGAATATGTGAATTGAGGTTGTTTGAAAAAAATGGATCATTTTACTAAAATTTAATATAAACTATTTCCTCAATAGTAATTCTGTTTTTATTAAAGACTTTATAAGCCTTACTAGTTTCAGAATATCCTATAAATATTCTTTCATCCAATTTTTGGAGAAAAATTATATAGATTATCTTTAGTATTCAAAATGAATACTTTGCATTCAAAAACATTAAATTAAGAATGTTTTGACATTATCCCATCCGACAACTCATAATAAGTTTTATGAATAAAAATTATTATTAAAACTCAATTTATAGTATAGAAGTAATTTCTAACTTCTTTAGCCTAAAAATATTTAGCAAATTAGTATTCACTTAGCATGGTTCTTTTAATCTCTAGAATAATTCTATATCTTCTTTCAACTACACCCTTTTTTATAGAGTTCTTAGTGATAGAAAGTTATGTATCATACCCTTTTAACTACAAAAAGTTTCAAAATATTAATGTATAAACTCCCTTTCATGATCACTATAAATATTTTTCAAGGGTATATTTTTATCATTTTAAACATGGGATACAAAAGTTTTAAAATAATGAAAGGCTTATTAATTATTTTCTAGAAAATAGACCCATGTATATCTAGTGTAGTCATCAACTAAAATATATAAATAGTAATTTCCACTGATACTTATAGTTTGTGTAGGACCAAATAAATCCATGGGCACTAACTATAAATCATCAAAAGTTAAAACTTCACTAATAGATTTAAAACATGACTTATGTTTCTTTCCAAATTGAAAATGATCACAAACTTTAGAAGAACGAAACTTAAGTTCTTCTATATCTTTCTCTAGTCCTCTCTTAGAGAGTTTGGATAAATTTATAACATTATAGTGTCCTAATATTCTAGGACAAAACCAGGATTGAACATCCATTGTACTAAAACAAGGTAGATCTTGGCTCTTAAGGTCTTATAAGTTAAGTGTGCATACATTATCATTCTTGTTTGAAGAATGAATAAATTTATCTTCCAAACTACGAAAAATACATTTGTCATTCCTAAAGTTCATGAGATAACCCTCCTCACATAATTTAATTATTCTAATAAGGTTTTGATTAAGACATAAAAAAATTAAACATTTGAAATTAAATATTTTCCATGAAGAAAAATGTTACCAATTCCAATAATATCTCTTCGAGAATTGTGAGAAAAGTTAACTTTGATGCCTATTATTTAAATAATATTCTTAAATAAATATTTGTTCCAAGTTATATGCCACGAACAACCAATGTCCATGTACCATATTTTTTTTGTTACACTGATTATTTTATTGAAAATAAAAATATTAGTATTTTGGAACCCAAACCTTCTTGGGTTCAGCATTATTGTGTCCCAACCGAGGTTCCACTCAATGGTTCCTTGAACCCAGTTGGCCACATGGCCTCAAGTGCATCTTCCCAAACACCATAGGATTCTTAATATTAGTGAGGGCCTAGGGTGTGTCCTTGGGGACATTATTCCCTCATTATTATATTATATCAGAGTAGATAAATATAAAAACATGTAAATAGTAGAAGCAATATAACAAACAAATGACACAACAGATAACAGACACTCTAACAATGGACCAGTAACCCTTCATAGTGGAAGCAATCAAACATAATAAAAAACATCAGAAACTGATAATAGTACTCAAAGCTGATAACCGAATCATATAAAAAAGCTGATGATAATTTATGTCATGTATCTACAAAACTAGAAAATAGGTATACATGGAAGTATTAAATACATGGTATAAAATAGAATCAAAATAATCCAAAAACTATCCAACCATCTTAAGATCCAACTCAGTCATTTTATACCAAGATCCATTCTAATGTAAGCAAGCAATATCAGGTGACTAAGGTGGAACACTCCCCTTTGTCAACACATGCATACATGTAATCTGCCCAGGTACCAATGGAGGCCCTGATATGGTGTGTGATAAATCTCATTAGGCCACCACCAATGATGTATATAACATCTAGTATATGTAATATAAACTAAAATAGTGTGCAATCATGCATATACAAAAGTAAATTAGTACATTAATGTAACTACCCAGTACTTACTTCAGACTCAGTTGGTGTCTGAACATGAATCATTTCATTAATTAATAATGTTCCAGTTAATATAATAAGTCACGTGAGGTATAACTAGAACTAAAACCATTTCATATTTATAGTAATAATAAAGGATCTAATATATAAAAAGGTATCCTTTAATGATGATAATAATGAAGAGGATCAAAGGTAATAACCAACACATCATTGACCTCAAGGGTTGAGACAACTCAGTAATAATATGTTTCATCGCTAAGGGGTCTACATATAATACAAGGGGAATCACCCAAGGAATTCCACTATAATATGATCTAACTGAGTCCAAGGAATTCATCCAAGGTAAAAAAGGATTATAAATGACTAGTCTAAATGGGTGTATCCATAGCGCCTCATGTATGTAGACGTCACACTATATCCAAGGAGTGTGTCCTAGGAATCCTGTAATGATAATGGAGAGATCCAACAGTACCATATCAAGCATCAGATAGCAGAAAAGGATTGGGTTCCAAGGTGGGTCTCACCCTTGGCACCCAGTATTCCTGAATTGGAATGGTGTCCATAAGAACTCAAGGCATTCCCTCAAGAATCCAAGGCTAGCTTGAGTCTGACCATTCCTCTAAAGATTTCAAGTTCCATATGCAAGAGGCACCTTATACCTGATTCATTAATTACTTAATGCCATGTAGTAGTCATTATTTTTTATAATTCATTTGGTTCAAAACATTGCCTTTCATTTGTGTGATAAGTCTAAAATGACATGAAACCATTTATTAGTTCATATGAGTCATAATCAATTAATTGGGTTCACTCATCTATCTTCCATTTAGCATGGAAAGGTGTTCTATGGACAAGAAACCAATCCATTTAATTACAGTCAATAAGGTCAAGTCATGTACATAGTATACCTTCCATTCATAATTAAGATTAATTAATTATATTGAAATATTTACCATAAAAGGGTCAAGTGACATTATCTTAAACAAGGATAATCATTACATTTCATAATTTTTTTTATTAAGGGAGGGATTAACATTAATAGGGTCAAGCCATAGTACTCTTGAATACTAGTGTAGAAAAACTTAACAAACCACTAAAGACATAATTAAGGAAAACATCCTACTTGGGGGTGTTTTTAATTGAGAAAATAACCTCCAATGATGATTAACATATATAACAAGAATCTTATAATACAATTCTAATGACTATAAGCAAGGAATATTAATTTAATAGTCCATGTCTGATGAAATTTGGGGACAAACACTATAGAAATTTATAAAATTGAGAAACTTGAGGGATGATTCATAGACAACCTACCTTAATCTCATTTGAGTCTCCTCATATAGTATCGGCCTTTATTTTTGCTTAAATCAGAATAAATCTAAATAATGGATCAACACCCTCAAAATAGGGCATATGATCCTGTGTCTAAATAACTCTATGAAGGATAATAGAAATGAAGAGTTGTTAAAAAGGAATTTAATACTTACAAATACACATACAATGTGATGAATGGGGATTTAATCAAACTTTAGATTAGAGATCAGGATCAAAAACTATGAAAGAAGGATTGAGAGCTCCAAAATAGGAGAGGAGTGGTTCTTTTGTCTGCTGGAATGAGCCAAGGAGGAAGGGGTGAGTAAAAATATTTCATTAAGGGAATTTCCAAAAATTTAAAAAAAAAATTAGGGTTGCATGGTTTGGATGCATGGTTATACAAACCATGTGCCAATCGTGTTCCATTTGCTTCTTCAAGGGTCAACTCACATAGTTAGGCCACATGGTTAGGTAAATCGTGCGCCTACCATGTGATATGCCTCAGCTAAACTTGCATAGGTTTCTCATGGATGTGGGTCCCCTAGTGCATTTTTAGGTAAAACTTTTCATCCTTCTTGACTAGTTTTCCAAACTCACATGGTTACAAGAGATCATGCGGGTTGAGTTTCATGGTTTCCTCTAACCATGTGGCCTAGTGTTTTTCTCCGCCGTCCTGGGTTTCAAGCTCCAGACAAGCTCCAAATACCTCTGAAATCCTTATAACCTCATTATACATCCATAATTGGTTAATAAAATGGAATTAGACCATATTCAAAAGGATCCATACCTGAGTGAAAAAATAGGTTTTTACAGTCTTCCCCCTTAAAGGAACTCGTCCCTAATTTCACCTTCCAAGGGAAGTGAAACATTATCTGAGAACAACTCTAGCCACTGAGCATATATGTCGGCCTCTTAGCCCTAACTCTTGTCGTGTACATTGTCTTACTTCCATAAAACCCATACTAAATAGATATAATGGCCTTGAATAACCTTCATACATAGGTCATTGATGTGTATAGGATACTCCTCAAACAAAGCATTAGCATCTAACTCAGCATACTTTAGATCAAAAGTATGAGATGGGTCGGAATGATAATAGTGAATCTATGAAATGTGGAAGACATCATTCATGGCATGGTACCTCCAAGGTAGTAACAACATATAGGATACCATATCGACTTTATCCAGGATCTCAAATATCCCTACAAAATGAGTTGATATCTTCCCTTGCCTCTATATCCATCTATGCCCAAGCCTGGGTGATACCTATAGGAAAACATGATCCCCGAACTCAAAATCTAGGGGCTTTCAATGGAGATCAATATAATATCTTTATCTATACTGGGAATTATACATACACTTCTGGATCTTCTAAACCTACTTTTAAGTCTCTTGTATGGGATGAGGACCTAGTAGGGTCGCCACTCCATCCTCTAGCTAGCAGAGGGGTGGAAAACATGACCTACCATATTCACTATCTTATATTTAAGTCACACAATTTAATTATATATTTGAGTATATTTTGGTATGTATACACTAAAAATCTCTCACCCAATAGAATATCTCCAGCAACATAAGGCATGGACAACAGCAGCTAGATCAAGGTCTGTAATTGGGAAATTTCTCTTATAAAGCCTAAATTATTGAGATCCATACCCAATGAATATATCCTACTGCATCAACATTTCACCTAGGGTGATATTGGATGCATCACAGAACTTTGTATAACCAATTCTAGGCTCTGTAAAAATCATAATAGGTTCCAAAATAAGCCTTAATTTTAGCTTTTTAAAGGCTTTCTCACACTCTTCTGAGCATAGGAACTTGACAACCTTCTTTGTAAGACTAGTAAGAGGTGAATAAAAAAATTAATTATTGTATTAAATTCATGTAATATCCATCCATACCTAAGAAACTCCATATATCAAACACATTCTTGTCCTTCTCTTAGGAAACAACAAAACTCACCTTCTTTGGGTAAATAGATACACCTGATTTTGAGATAATATGACCCAAGAAGTAAAATATTTTGATCCAAAAGTGGAACTTAAAAATATTTTCATAAAGCTGGTGCTCTCTTAGTGTATTCATAATGATCTCAAGATGTTTAGAATAATCTCTAAAAGTGTTAGAATACACAAATATTTGATCCACAAATACCACAATAAAAGAATACAAATATGGATAAAGGACCCTATTAATCAGATCTATGTAAATGGAAGGTGTGTTTGTAAGACCAAATGGAATCATAGGATACTCAAATAATTCATACCTTCTACAGAAAGTCGTATGTGGAATATCTAAAGGTCTGACTTGAACCTGATGATAGAAAAATCTCAGGTCGATCTTTTAGAATACCCTAACTCATTGGAGCTAGTCAAAGAGATCATCTATTCGAGGTAGGGGATACCAGTTCTTGACTATAAGTTGGTTCAACCATTTATAATCCATGTATAAAGGAAGGGTCCCATTAATTTTCTTGGTGAAAATCATGGGTGAACCCCAAAAGGAAGTGTTGAGCTGTATAAAAATTTTGGACACTAGATCCTTGAACTGTCTCTTGAGATCTTCGAGCTCATTATGTTCCATCAAGTATGATGTAATAGAAACTAGAGATACTCCTAGAACAATTTTTATCATAAACACAACCTCTCTCTTAGTAGGTAAGCCAAAAAAAAATTCGGGGGAGACGTCCCTGAAACAATCTACTACGGGAGGAAAATCAGTGAAGTTTACTCCTTGCTCCTCTATGAAGAGACTAACAATATGGGTGGTCAATCCAAAAATCCCTTGATGATCTAGTCTATCTCTACTAGCATGGACATCCCACTCACCCTTGTGTAGATAACTTCTACCCTCTGATGATATAAATTATACCCTATAATGATAACAGTTAACAAAGGCATGATATCAGACCAACCAATCCATCTCGAGAATGACATTGAAGCCAGTCATCTTGAGAAAAAAGAGACCCCATAAGAAATAGTAACTTCCTACCTCAATTGGATAGTCCCTGTATTGGCATATTCTCTCTGATCATACTCCTAACATTGTATCCAGGTTTATTACACCAAAGTAATACTGAATTTCTAGCCTGATAATTTCCATGATAGATAAGTAGATAAAAGAGTGTAAAGAACCTATAACAAGTAAGTTAGATACTATAGTGGAGGATACTAGAATAGTACCTCATAATGTAGATGTTCCTATACTCTCATCCTCAGGTATCAGCTGTGAACCACACAATTGGCCTCATCCATAGCCTCGTGCTATAGCTAGACTACCCTGAGTATGGTCACTCTACTAGAACTGATGATCTGAAGTCTAACTACCATGACCACGACCTCCTACATGGATAGTCCTATCGATGATACTCCAAATCCCCTCCTAAATTATAGTAAAAGATCCTACCTCTAAATGTGGAGCTAGTGTAGATCCTCTTCCACTAAGAGTAGATGGAAAGGTCAGACAAAATCTCTAAAGATTCCCCATATGGAAGCAAGAATGACACTCCATTGGGTATCTATTTCACTAAGTCTTTAGATGCCTCTACCACCACATTGATGGCATACAATGAACCTTCCAATATAGTTTCTCTGAGCACCACTACTCTATCAAGAAACATCAAGGGATCAATTTATACTACTAGAACTATTGGTATTCCTTATCATTTATTTTCTATACTCAATACTATCACCTTCCCTTAGGTTTGTCTAAGTGATAAGATCCTGATTGACTATCTCAAAGAAATTATGTAAGAGAAAAACTTTTACCTAAGTACAGATGACATACTAGAGACCATCCTCAAAGTGTCTAGCTTAAAAAAGCTCACTGCCGACTAGAAGTGGTGAAAAGTGTTGCAAATCAGTAAAACTCTATGAATAATCCATAACTGATATATCACCATACTTAAGATGCATGAAATATATGTCTCAGTCGGCTCTAGGAATCAGAGGAAATAACTGATCATATAAGGCAGTCTAGAAATAAGCCCATACCATTTCATGATGGATACCATCTAGGGTAATCACATCCCACCAACTCTTGCTCAGATAATGAAGCATGTAAGTATCAAGATTTACACTCCACTCTGGAGGTGTCTCTAGATTCTCAAAGAGAGATAAGGTAGCCTCCAGGAAAGACTCAACATCTTTTGTACTTTCATCCCATGAGAAGGTAGGAGGATTTTACATCTAGAACTCACGTATTAGATCATCCATAATAGGTACATGTTGTGGATCACCTTGAATGGAATGCATCATATATTCAAAATTCACATGAAGCTAAGTGTTAGTGCCCAGATCATGTATAGAAGATTGTGCCTCATGTGGCACTATAAGAGGGATCACTGGTGGCTCAGGGCACACTAAATCTTGAGTGTGATCATCACCACCCTCTTGGTGCATGACATGAGGACGCCGTGATGGAATATATCTACAAATACTAATCACACACCTCAGAACAAACTTTGAAGAAGATAAATACACTAGTGGAAGAAGAACATAATAAGAAGGGATCACTACTCAAGGTATACTACCCCAACTACCTGCTTAGAAGGACAAGTATTGGTAAGTGATAAATTTTAAATTAAACGTGTTCCGGTATAATAAAGTTCAATATCACCTTGCTTATTCATTTACTAGAAATCATTTATTTTTGAGTCATGTTTTACATTTTTATGTTTTCATTTTCATTTATAAATATATCAAGATTTGATTAAAACGTATTATAATTCCCAGTGAATCAACGCCCATACACCTTATCACTAAAAGAGACACCCATTTAATTACTAATTAACCCTATCTACATTAGGTCTTATAATGTAATGGGTTATATAAGATGTCTTGACTCGATAAAATGCCCATTCCAACCCACGAGGGCCCATAAACCTCATGAATTGAAACTAGAAATCACTAAATCGCATCCAAAGATTAGAAAAGGAATATATATATATATACATAAACAAGTCTCACTCAAAAATCAAAAGAAATATAGGAAAATGAAATAAATGAAATTCACCTATATAGCATGGAATATGCATGGCATGTGAATTATAGGTTCATGGAATGATGCATGATTTATGCTCCATTCCCTCATCTCATCAGGCCAAGGATAAAATGTAAACTTCAATCATAATAATAATAACAACCATAATATATCATGTAATTTACTAAATGATAAAAGGATATCAGTTGTAGTAGGAAAAATTAGAACAAGAATTCTTATTCACGAAACTCAGCATTTACACCAAACCTGGGTTAGCTACAAACAAGCACAGCATATAACCAAGTTCCAAGAATTCCTAATCTTCTATCTATTGCCTCAAAATATTAAATAAATAAATGAACCACTCTGATACAACTTTATTACATCCCGAATTAGCCTTCACTCAAAAGTTCCTCGAACCTGGTTGGTCACATGGCCTCAATCGCATCTCCTTGAATGTCAGAGGCTTCCAACTGGAAGCAAGGGCCTAGGGTGAATTTTTTGGGAGACTATTACCTCATTAATAGAGTGTATCAAAGTTGATAAATATAATAATAAGTGAATAGTGTAAGAAATATAACAAACAAATGGAATAGCTGATAATAGACACTATAACACTGGATTAGTAACCCACCATAGTAGAAGTGCATAAATAATTAAAAACTAATGAAACTGATAATAATACTCAAATTTGATAACTGAATCATATAAAAAAGTTGAAGATATTGTATTTCATGTCTTTACAAAAATGGAAAACAGGTATACAAGATATCAGGCAATAAATTCTATACAAAATAAGAAAAAGAATCCGAAAAACTATCTAAGCATCCTAAGCTTTAGCTCAATCATCTTCTACCAAGCTCCATTTTAATTCAAGAAAGCAATATTAGGTGTCCAAGGTGGGATGATTCCTTTTTCAACACCTTTATACATGTAATATTACCAGGTACCAATGGTGTCCCAAATAGGGTGTGAGATAAATATTAGTAGGCCACCACCAATAGAGTCTACAACATCTAGTCTATGTAATATAAACTGAAATAGTGTGCTGGAATGCATATATAAAATTAAAGCAGTACAGTAATGTAAATACCCAGTACCTGCTTCAGACTTAGCTGGTGTATGAACATGAATCATTTCATTAATTAATTATGTTCTAGTTTATATAATAATTCACATGAGGTATAACCAGCACTAACACCATGTCATGTTAATAGTAATAATAAAGGATCCAAAATATAACAAGGAATCATGTAAAGATGATAATAATGAAGAGGATCCAAGGTAATAAACAAGTCATCCTTGACCTAAGGGGTCGATCCAAACTAGTAATAATCTATATTATGGATAAAGGGTCTATGTGTAATCCAAGGGGCGTCTCCTAAGGAATTCTGCTATAATATAATCTAACTGAGCCTAAGGAATTTATCCAAGGAAAAATGGGATAAAAATGACTAGGCCCAATGGTTGTATCCATGGAGCCTCATGTTCATAGACATCACACTGGATCCAAGGAGGTTATCCAAGGAATCCTATAATGGTAATGGAGTGATACTATGGTGTCATATCAGGCATCCACTAGTAGACAAGGATCAGGTTCCAATGTGGGCCTCACCCTTGGTAACCGGCATCCCTGAATCAGAATGGTATCCACAAGAGGTCAAGGAATTACCTTAGGAATCCAATGTTAGATCGAGTCTATCCACTACTATAAAGATGTTAAGTTCCATGTGTGAGGGGAACCTTATACTTTATTCATTAATTAGTTAAGGCCATGTAGTATTCATGCCTTTTTATAAGAAATTTGGTTCAATTCATTGCCTTTCATTAGTGTGACAAGGCTAAAATTACATGAAAGAATTTATTAGTTCATATGAGTCATAATCAATTAACTGGGTTCACTACACTGCCTTCCATTTATCATGGAAAGGTGTGACATGGGCGTAAATCAAAACTATTTAATTACATTCAATAAGACCAAGTCATATACAAAGTATACTTACCATTCATAATTAGGATTCATTAATTATATTAAAACACTTTCTTTATAAGGCTCAATTGAAATTATCATACACAAGGACAACCACTAGAATTCATAATTCATTTTATTAATGGAGGGATTAATATTAATAGGGTCAAGCCATAACACCTTCAAATGGTGGTTCAAACAAACTTAACAAACCACTAAAGGCATAATTAAGGGAAACATCCTACTTGGGGTGGTTAGCATTGAGGATGTAACCTCCAAAAATGATGTACATATATAACAAGGGTCTTAAAATATTATTCTAGTTACTATAATTAAAGAATACTAATTTAATAGGCCACATTCGAAGAAATTAGTATGCACACACTATGGAAATTTATAAAACAATGAAACTTGAGGGATAATCCATATACCACCTACCTTAAGCTCATAATACTCTCCTCGTCTAGTATCAGCCTTTAGTTTTTCCTAGATCAAAAGAAATATGAAGAATGAATCAAAAACCTAAAAATAAGTCATATCATCCAGTATCTAAAAAACTTTGTCAAAGAGGAGAGAAATAATAATGACTCCAAATGAATCGAGTACTTACCGATATGTATCCAATGTGATGAACAGGGATTGAATCAGACTTCAGATCAGATATTGGGATCAAAAACTATTAAAGAGGGCATGAGATATCCAAAATGGGATAGGAGATATGTTTTTTTGCATAGGAATTTGACAAGGAGTAAGGAGTGGGTTTGAATATTTCATTAAGGTAATTTATATAAATTTACAAAAAAAATTAGGGTTTCATTATTTGGCCATAGACTTGGAGAAACTATGCACCAACCATGAACCCTTTCCTACTTCAAGGGGTAACTCACATGGTTAGGTCGCACGAATAGGGAAACTGTGCACCAACTGTGTGATATGTATCTGCTAAAAAATATAGAGGTTTTTTATGGGTGTGCATCCCTTAGCACACGATTAGGTAAAATTTTGTTCCTTGCTTTCTCCTCTATATAGCTTCACACGGTTCGGAGAGACCATGTGAGATGGGTTACATGGTTTCTACTAAACATGTGGCTGAGTTATTTTCTCCACCATTCAGGGTTTAGAGTTTCGAACAATACCTAGATACCCCCTGAAACCTTTATAGCCTCATTAGGCATCCATAATAGGTCTATAAAATAGAATTAGACTTGATTCAAAAGGATCTATTCCAAGGTGAAAAACTGGGTTATTACAAGCATTATTATAAAATAATATTTTCAGAATCCACAACTTTCCAACTTCATTATATTGAGAAATTTTCAATCCTTTATTAAAATAAGCTTTGTGAAAGCCTAAAAAATGTACTTTATTTAAGAAACATATATTCTTAAAATGTCCTCCACATTTACATTTTGTACAGAATAGGGGAATATTTAAAACAAAATAGTTTTTTTGAAAAAAATATTTATTAGTAAAACCCATTCTAGAGACATCTATATAAGGTTTTATCTGTGTATACATTTTATCAAAATTTTCTTTATTAGTCGTAAATTTTGATAGAAATTTTTTCAAACTTGAAATTTCATAATTTAGTTTCACATATAAATTTGTATCCTCAATAGAAGTTGTACTAGAATTCAGTTTTTCTATCTATTTTAATTTTTTCTCAAGATTAAATTTCTTAAACTATTTTGAAATATTTAAAATTTCAGAAATAAGAATAGATATTATTGAATTTTATTTAGAAAAATATTCCTCAATAGCATGAAGTTTTTTAAAAACTTTACAATTTAGGTTTTCTAAAAGTTTATCAAATATTGAAACTTCCTCAAATATAGATAAATTATTATTCTATTTGGGTTAATTAAATTCCTCATCTAATGATATAGAATTATTCTCAATTTCACTATCAGGATAATTAGTATTCAAAGTAAGATTAGTTAAGGTTTCAATAGATACATTATCTATAAAATATTTATTATTCTTTGTAATTTCAATAAGGAATCCAATATTCTTTTGATATTCACTTTCACTGTCTCGAGAATTTATTGAAGAACTATCACCTCCACTAGAATTCCAAGTGTCTAATGCTTCCAAAAAATTAACCATATGTATGTAGAAATTATTATAATTCCCCTTATAATTTCTATAATTATTACTATTTCTATTAAGATTGGGAAAATCCAATCTTATATGATCAGGTTTCTTATACTCATAACATATCATTTTAGAAGAATCCTTTTTCTCTCTTTTATCCTTAAAATTATTCTTATACTTATATCTAAAATCTTTATTCCTAACAATCTTGTTCATTATATTATAAATATTATATAACTCATTCTTAGACTATTCTGAGGGAAAACCCTTTGTTTCAAATTGAACTTTCTTTTTCTTTGAAGACTTGGAAACTTTCTCTATAGATCTCACTTTCTTAGAAACAACTGAAGTAGAAGAAAATGAAAATATTTTTTTCTTTTTTTCTTTTTCATCATACCTTTTCAATATTCCTTTATATTATATAAAATAAAAATTCAAATCATCTAAACTCAAATTATTAATCTTCTTTGTATCATTAAGTGATGTTCTCTTGGATCCCCACTCTCCTAGAATAATCTCAATGATATTTTCATCTAAAATATTATATTTAAGATCACTATCACCCAAATACTATAAAATATTAACAATTATCATGAATCTCATATGAATCTTAGAAAAATATTCTCTAGGTACGAAATCAAATTCTTGATAATTAGCACTAAGAATTTATCTTCTAGTCTCAATAAATTTAGATGTACCAAAATGAGTATTCTCTAACTTTTTCCAAACATCAGAAGAATAAATTTGACTATAGATATTCCTTTTCATAGAATATTTCAAAGTATTCATTACATGATAATTAAATTGATATTTAAGATTTTATTGATTTAAAAACATAGAAACTTATTTATAAGATATTTAATAATTCCCAGTGAGAATAAAAAGTTTTCTACTCCAGTATTAATAACAAAAATTTTAATATGAACTATCCAATATTCATAATCATCCCCATTGAAAAGTAGTTGTCTTCTAGGATTAATTTTCTCAAGAGATCCAAAATTAAAACCTTATATATTTAAAAAAATACACTTTCTAAAAAATAAACATTAGTGTAAACTATTTATACAAAAACTATAAAAAACAACTTATAACAATATTTGTAAAACTTTAGAAACGTTCTTAAAAAAATAAAAAAAATATCAATTTAAGCAGTAGAACCTTCTATGATACCAATTTTAGGATCTAAGAGTATATTAGTGGCTATAATAGGGGGATGGTAGTTTAAAAAATTAAACTAACTAAAAACATAAACCTCTTAGTTAATATTTATTGAAAATATATATCATCTGATTTTCAGAGTTTCTATATCAGACACACAAATCATCCGAGATATCTTATTTTAGTAAATTTACTAAAAGTAAAACTTTCTAAACAAATTCATAGTGGGAATTCTAAATTTTTAGAGAAGAGTAAAACAAAACTATAAAAAGTTATAAAGTAAAACTAAAATAAAGTTTAAAAAATAAGTAATAATACTTTAACCTTCAATGTAAAGGAAGTAAATAAACCTGATTTTAGGTATCTACGTTTTTAACCAAACTATAATATTTTTATTTATTCAAGAAGAAATCCCTCGATCACTTAGATCAAAATTAGCTATATCTTCCTAGCCCCAAAAGCCCTCGATCATCTAGATCAGAATCAGTGGTCTCACTATCCCTATAATCCCTTGATATAAACATATATTTGGTACAAATAATACAAATTAAAAAGGTTCTAAGTAATTTACAATATTTACTCAGGTTCCATATAACAAAAACTATTTGATGATTTAAAAATAATAATTAACAAGATATTACATTAGAGTAAACTTTAGATGGGTTAAGTTGCAAAAGAATTGGCTCATTTCACCTTGAATGCACATCTATTTATAGGCACAGCTCTAATGGAAATATTTCATGATTCTCAGAGTTTGTTTCAATGACCTCAGATGAACTCCTTCTTTACATCTTAACATGTTTTGTATATCTTCATCTATTATTATTTTGATATCATCATCACAATACTATAAAAGTATTTCATCTAGTATAAACAATTCTAACCATACAATTATAAATTTTATTATTCCTATGGAATAAAATATTTTTATACTAATGTATCAAAATACGTTAGTCTGATGGGCAGGACTTGGTCAGTCTGATGGACCAGACCTGGTCATTAGGATGGACTAGACATGGTCATTCTGGTGGACTAGACTTCATAAAAATTTTAGATTCATCAGTTAAGAAATATTTATATATCTAATAGAATAAAAGGTTTTCTAAAAAACATTCTAAAAGACTTAAAAAATATAAAGATAGTAAAACATAGTTTTTAATAAAGTGTGTTGTGATTTTAAAAACTAAACATAGAAAATGAAGAAAGTGTAACTTTGGAATCAATAAAGGAAACTCAAGGGAGATGCACTTGAGGTTAAGGATATTTATTGGGAGGATAAGGATGGGTAAGGATTAAAACATGATGGTAGAATTAGTTAAATTTTATATTTTAATGAAATTGGGAAGACTACAAGGTTTGGACACATGGTTTACCAATCTATTCACTAATCATGTGACCCTCACTGGAAAATCTAGGACACACCGCAAGATTTAACCACCTGGTTTCCCAACCGTGCACCAACTATGAAAACACCTTTTTAATTTACTTTATAATTTTCATGGTTAAGACACATGGTTTTCACTAACCATGCACACACCATGTGGTAATCTATATAACCAATATTTCACAAAAAAATTCAAATAAAATAAACCTAAGACTCAAGGGGAAGGATAATAATTAATAAATAAATAAAATACTGGGGAAATGAGGATGGGGTGTTATAAACTTGATTGGTTATGCACATAAAAAAGTACAAGGATCTTAGGGTGCCTTGACCTTAGTTTCCCTAAGGTTATTACCATGATGTTTACTATTATTCACTTATTTA
Organism: Viscum album; assembly: GCA_963277665.1. NCBI lineage: Eukaryota > Viridiplantae > Streptophyta > Magnoliopsida > Santalales > Viscaceae > Viscum > Viscum album. Next base: position 122,294,373 of record OY728134.1, read on the forward strand.
GTGGATGCTATCACTATTTATATTTAGTTATCTTTAATTTACCCAAGTGTATGTTATTACTGGTTATCTTCATTTTCATTTAGTAGTTATTTTTATGTTGTGTGATTTATATATTTCTTATCTATGGGACTTCTTATATGTGTGCACTTTATATTTTGGTTTCATTCCTTCTATTATCATTTAAAAATAAAGTTATAAAATGTTTTTTAAATGAATTGGTAAATTGAGGATTTAAACTCAATCGTTAATCCTTCATGGTTTTAAAATAATTTTCTTGTTTTCTTAATAATGGTTTTTTAAATTAACTACTTGGAACTCCTCGAAATTCTTAGAATAAAGTGGTTTGGTTTTTAAAAGGGGATTTTGAGATTTATTTATGTGGGTTTCTTTACTTAAAATTCTTAAAGTTATTAATTTCATAAATTGTATTTCGAACTAGATCTAACAGAATGTCTTATGAAAGGAAATACATAGACTCTTTGGTGAAATCCAACTATGATGGTTTGATCACACTTGAATTACACCACTCAGTGTCTATGGAATGAGTGTATTTTTTTACAAGATTGGGTTCAAGTTATTAGGTATCTTCTTCTTTGGGTTTTTTATTTCTCCAGTCACTCAAGGAGTGGGCTTGATGATGATGTTGGAGAGTAACCTTGGTTCATAAAGAAATTGTTTGTTTTGTATTTTAGCATATTATGTTTAATTTTTACTGAGTATATATCGGCCAAGTGGACACCTCATGTGTCTGAGATATTATATTAACTTTATTATTTGTTTCTTGGATTTTTTTTATAAGATTTTGAGTTAAATGTTTGCTTTACTCTTTCCCTTGTTGGTATTTTTTTTAATTTTAAATTACTTATTTGATTTTTTATGGAAGTCCAATGTATAGATTCCTCATGTCAGATTTCCGGCAACAATTTCATTAATGTGTTACTTGTTATATATTAGGGGAAACCATTCCTAAGAGTGTACCATTCTCTCCCATTCACTATTTTCTAGCCCTTGGGGATTGGGAACACCCTTCAAGCCTTCTCATAGGCTATTTCAGGTGTCAATTCAAGATAGCCCATGTTGGTTTTAGAAAAATGGTATTAGAGCACTCCCATTTGTTATTTTGGGAGTAATGGTAAAAAGGAGATAGAAATTTCAAGACTCAAGAAGTTGGTATAGGGAAAGTCTATCTATCTCTTTATCATTTTTATCCTCTAGTTACCATGGATGGTAGGTTTGAATTATAAATTTTATATTCGATTTTTATTTTTTCTAGTATTTTTTTATCTCGACTAGTGTATTTTGAATTATATTGAGGTTATAAAATTTATTTAAAGTTTTTTCATGTTTTTTGGTGAAAATAAGATAAGAAATATAGGTGAATGGTTATATAATATGGTCTTTGAAACTATGTAGATCCCATGCACAAGGTTCTATGAAGCACTTAGTGGTGAGTGCATGGTTGGTGCATGTTTGGACAAACCATTTGACCAAACCTTACATGACCACTAACTCCTTTAAATTTTTTGTTAAACTCTCTCTTATTTATGGATTTCTTTTGATGATGTATGTTTACTATTTATAATTAATAAAAAGATATTTTCCATGATTTTTTAATGTTATTGGGTTAGGTTTTCTTGGTACTTTTTCCTGATAAAGTTTGGTTTAAAATGGTAAAGGTTAAGTTTTTAAAATTAAAAAGTAAATTTTATAAAGTTGTTTGAAATGAGTTAGATGAATTTGATTTGAAAAATTATTTCAAAGATGGAATTATGAAATTTTAAATTAATTTTTAAGTGAATATTTGTAATATTAAAAATAATGTATGTTATTATATTTTTTATTTTTGAAGATATTAAAATGGATTTTTAAATGTTTTAAGGATCAATGTGTGGAGTTTCAAATAAATATTTCAATTGGATTTTACAGTTTTGAAACTTGTATACATGATTTTTAACTTTATTATAAAAGGGTGTAGAAAAGAGAATTTTTAATTTTCTGAGTGAAATTCATGATTGTTTTTTGAATAATCTGTTTGACCTATGATTTTATTTTTTAAGGGTTATTTGAACCTTGAGTATTTTGATTAAGTTTCATGATTCCTTGTTATTTAGAGTATGAATCCTATAAAAGTCCTAGTGTATCATAAGAAGTGTGTATCTTAGAGTGCGCCATGGATTGGAGTCATGTAGGGATCAGATGTAGTCTTTTTATTGGTTGACATTACCCAAAATCTAGGTAGATTGGTAGATCTAACCCTTTCTTAGAATATGTTTATCCATCATAAAACTAGTTCCTTTTATTGGGTCAGTTGTTAAGGACTCGATGAATGATCAATTCATTGAATGATGATTTTGTTCAAACCTCATTCCATAAGGGTTCTCATCTAGATTTACTTTGTTTAGGGACATAGGTAATGAGGTTATGATCTTGGAATTGATATCTTCAAGGAAGTCTATGATGAGTGGTACTTATGCCTCTTCTTTTTAGTTAGATTTCTCTATATTTTGAGAATATAAATCAAGATGAACCCAATTTGGATTGTTATAATCGACCTCTATAAGCAGAAAGAGTTCTATATCTTTGATAGGACCTTCTTATCCTGTTATATACCTCCTATAAAGAAGTTCTTTTTTATATTTTTTTCATTGTGGTTGGATTGGGAATTATAAGACATCTTATTTGAAAATTCTAATAAAATGTCATCTTTGTGATCAGTTTAGTCAGCTTCATAATTTCTATAAATTTAAGTATCATCACTTGAATTAAGGTAGTAATATGATAGAGCATGTTTAGGGTGTTCCTATCCTATTATTTTCTTTCCTTCTTTCATTTCCTTCTTATTTCTTAATTCTACTTTTCTATTACTTTGTTCTATTATCTTTGGTATTTTTGATATTATCTTCTCTTTTTAGAGAAGTAATTTATGTTCCTATGTGATTATGGATGTGTCATTTGAGTGATAGTTTTATTTTAGGATCTTGGATTTTGGGATTAGGTTATGGATCCTGGTGTTTTTCCCTGAAATAATTTAGATTTGTTTGACCCATTATATTAGTGTAATCCTTAAATTATGGGGAGATGCATTGTTGGTCTTTCCCTTATGATCATCTCTTTGGAGTTCATATGCTTGTATATTAGTTTTTTTCTATTTTTAAATTGTGGAATATCATTTATAGTTTTTGAGAAGTGTTTTTTGTTTTAATATTCTTGATTATGTGTGGTTAAATAATTGCATTGTCTAGTTACCCCTCTCTTTGGTTGATTCAATATTCTCTTATATTCTATATGAGGATGACCTCCTAATTTCTTAAATATTTTGTGAATTTATGAGGGTATAAAGTGATATGGTGGAAACAATTATCATATCCTGATACCACTTTTTGGTATTTTTATATTTAATTATTAAATTTATGGAAGTTATTTAATTTTGGGATGAAATTTTTTTTATTTTGGAGAGTGTTTCACAATATCACACCTAGCGCATGGTTTAGTAAATTTTGCAGGTGTTCCCAAGTGTATTATTAATCCTAACACAGTTATCTCATTATTGGGAAAACCATATAGATCCCAGGATAAACCATGTGATATGACCCTTACGTATGGGTCTCTGATGAACAGTTGTAATGTGTTTAGTAAAAACCATACGTCCAAACCGTGCAGTGTCTCTCAGGCTTATCCAATGAGGGTTGTGATGTTCACATGAATAATATTGTATTTATTTCTTATTAGTGAGGTTTATGATATAAGTGTGAATCTACCAATATACAAGTGATATATGAGAGGACATTAGTGAGGTGGTTCCATTATATGTGGAAAAGGAATAAGTGAGGTTGTTGCTTGGAATATTATGGTAGGAAAGATTCAAGAAGTAGCCCCAAATATGCTGATTTGTGTGTTTTTATTCATGGTAAATACAAGTGTTGAGAAGTAACAAAATATAAAATAATAAAAAATGTGTTTAAAATAATTTGGATGGATTAAATATATTGATGAACTATTTTTAATATGTAAATTTTTATCTTCATAGTTTAAAGATCAATCCATTTAAAGAAAACCTTTGTAAGATATGTTGAAGAATTTGAGAATACCTTAAGATATTTATAAGTAAATTTTGAGTGTTTTAGAAGACCCAGAGATGAATTTAAGTTTTTATAAATTAATTAAAGTGAGTTCTAGAATTTGTGTATTGATATAGAAAAATGGATAATTCTTGAATTTTAAAGAGTAAAATTTTCACTTCATATGAGTAAATCTTCCCTTTAGAATAGTCTTTTATGGACATTTAAAGAATCATGATAGACTTAAAAAAGAAATCAAGGACTTTGAAATAGTTCCTTGAGACTTTGGAAGAGTAGATATTGAGTTAAAAAGAGTAAATTCCACTTCATAAGAGTAGAAAGGGGCATCGAAAGAGTCTCTTCTATCTTAATAAGAGTAACTTGAATATCATAAGAGTTAACTACTTTGTTTAATTTTGAAAAGTTGTAATATTTAAATATAATGATTCTAGGGTTATACATTTTTTAGTTATTAAACATCACAAATTATTACGAGATATTTGTGATCTATTTAGGAGGAGAAATGAGTTCAACATCACCAGTTTTGTTCCACATCATAGTGTCATTCATACATAGAGAATTAAAATTTATTTAAGATATATAAATTTTGTAGAGAAGATATTGTGATATTTTAATATCTCATTGAGAATTCAAGATGAGATTTAAAGAGATTTAAATGGAATTATTGGATCAATTTAAATTATATTTTTAAATAATAATTGAAATCAAAAAATCCTACTGAAATTCAATGTAGTTTCAATATCTATTATATAAATAATATTCACATGATATTCTATGAATATATATTATATAGGGAATGAAGAAGAAGGTTTTGAGACTATGAGATAAAACCAAATACTTCTTCAATGATAACACTTCCTAGTATCAATGTTGAAGAAGTCAATTACATTCAGAACATTACTATGCATCAAATAAGAAGAAGAAAGAAGCCAGTGATGTTGTTGTAGTGTTGAAGTTGAGAATAAAGTGAGAATCAAAAACCACTTCCTACTACCAGTGATATAATTATATCATCAGGAGAAGAATTTTATCAAGGATAATGATTCTTAGGAAGGAAAAGAAGCATGGCGTTGATAGAGAACAAGCTCTCACACACATTACACCAGAATAAAGGAGCATCTGGAGACATGTTCAAGGGAAGAGTTTGGTATGACCCTTTGAAGACCAATCGAGAGTTAGGATAAATACCCCATTGGGATATGGAAATAATATTTTTGGGAGATAGATTTAACTGGTGGGAACTAGTATAATGAACCCATTAGGAAGAATCTGCTACATTTACTAGAAATAAGGAATTTTGGGAGATTGTTTTCCATGATTTTCTTAAGGTAGCTTGTACTTGAACTCAGTGTTTCATAATAAAGGAACCAATTCTCGGTACTTAACCTGAACATGGAAAGGAGTAATCTTTCAAGGCTGGACCATGAAAATGCTTGTGTTTTTTCTCTTCTTACATAATCTTGCATATGATAATGGTTTAGAAAATAAGAATGAGTGGATTTAGGTCTTAACCAATCATAGAGTTTCATTAAAAGAGAATAATTCATAAAAATAAAAGGGATCACTAATTTACCCCTCCCCCACTCAATGGTCTCAATGGATCTAGACACCATAAGAGGTATCAAAGACAACCAAGCTCCCCTCTGAAAGATCCAACCTTCATTGAAAACTTCAAGATGCCTTAGTCAAATAAAAAAAAGAAAATAGAGGCAAATAAGTTGATATATGTTTCAAAGGATAAGAAGGATCAAAGTGATAATTGTTTATATACTAGATCTATGAATAGACCCCCTTTTGTTGAAACCTTCACATTCTTTAGAGAGTATGAGGAGGATAAGACTATTGAGATATTATAATGAAATTACACTAAAGTAAATAAATATCTAAATAAATTTCTCAGTGGAGACGTCACTTACATTATTTTTTATCAAGGGACTTGTTAATGAAAATACATAGTAAAAAGATGAGGCTAAATAAATAGAGTATTCTTTATCCATAAAGTTCAAAATGTCTAATACCCTCATAAAATTATTGAATTTAAATAAGAATATAAGTCCCTTTCAATAAATATATTTACCTGATATAAGAAGAAGTGAAAAAGGAATATTTTTGAGAAATTAATGTCTAAAATAATATTTTTGGAAGTTATCCATGAATTGGAAAATCTATAAAAACCTCAATGAATGAAAAATATGTTCAATTGGAGGTCAATTCAAAAAAGAAATTGAAATTGAAAAATCCTTAAAATAAGTAATAAAAATGAATGAGGATCATATTGATAATATTAAGAAATATTATAATGATAGTTTTAGGTCATTTAAGGATAAAAATAATTCATTCAATGTGAAGTTCCTTGAACATTAAGTGAAGTTGAAAAATATGGAATATGTACAAACTTGGGATTCCTAGATACCTGAGAAGAATGATGATACCAAAAAAATATCATAGAAGATACTTTTTAACATAATGGCTCATGAAAGTGTAAAAAATAGATTTTTTTCATCAAAATAAGCATATACATCAAGCTCATGGAAAAAGGTAACCCATTTCCCTAATAATCTTGTTTGCATTAAAGATGTTTCATGTAAAAGTATAGGTTCTAAAATAAAAAATAGAAAAAAAAGTGTGGATAACAATGCCAATAAATCCACCAATACATCAAAGGTAAATGTTTTCATATCCAAGAATAATCCTCCCCAAAATAAAAACCCAAAATAGTAGTGTTTTACCCAATTAAAGTAAACAAACAATTCTATCCAGATTGCAACTAATGGAAAAAATATAAGGTTTATCGGTCATTGTTGGTGTTTTTGGAGATTGGGGTAAGTTTATAAAGCTTATAAAAGGAACATAATAAGGTGGGAATTATTGATAATTGTATATAGGTTTCTATAAACTAGAAACATCCCCATAATAAAAATAAGATATTTGTCAAAAACTTGTTTGATTATGCAGGAAAAAATTTGATTGTTGCTGCATATGTGGTCACAATATTTAGGATTGTTTGTATATACCACTCCAACATCAATCATAAGCTAATATGAAAATAATTCCATAATAGAAAAGGAAAAAAATGAAGAAATATGGTAAGTTTACATTGGGATATAAATAAGAATAGAAAGGTTCTCAAAATAATTAGAGAATTATGAAAACCACTCCCAAGAGGATTAAGAAGACAAAGAAGGAATCTTCCAATGATGTCAACCCAAAGGTAGTATTCTTATACTATATCAAAATGGGAAACAACATGGATTATTTAAAAGAAATATATGGAAATAAATATTAATAGGAGCATGCTAAAATTAAAGGAAGATTATTTCAAGGAAATATATAAAAAGATTAGCTTGGTTGAAGACATCCCTAATAAGGAGTATGAGAAGTTTCCCCTAAATGGTAACTTAAATGATGTAAAGAGGCCATGTGAATGCTTCATGAAACCTGTGTATGTCAAGAGAGAGATCCTAACTATTTATTTCAATCAATTAACACAAGATAAATAGTTAGATAAATCCCAAGAAGATTTAAAGGCAAAAGGAAACAAATTCATTTTACATGAGGGAAGAAAATAATTGTGCGGAAGGCATAAGAAAGATGGAAAAACTATTATATGAAAATCCTAAAACTCCATAAGGGATACTGAAAAAGTTAAACTAAGAACTATGTGAGACAAATGAATTTCTAGTAGATGTAAAGATAAAATATCCACACAAAAGGAAGTCTAAAAAATACAAAGAAACCATGCTGCTCCAGAAAGCTCACATGTGAAAAAAAAATAGAGGACAACAATGAAGAGATCTTGATATTTTAGACCTGGAAAGAAGGTTTCTAAATTTATACTCAAGTCTCATCCCTAATTCACTTACAAAATAGTGATGAAAAACACATTATTGCTTCCATTTTATTTGTTTATATACTAACTTGTAGGGAATTAAAGGATACAAGCACAAAGGTGGATTTACAGGAGGTTTTAATTACTAGACAGTAAAAAATAAGAGTTTATCATAGAGTACCATTGATAGAAATCAAACATGATGAGGATTTAAAGTGAGTAAATACTTTGAGGGGAAGAAAACGTGATGAATAATTTTAAAATAAATTTCATTATACATTAAATCTATAATTCTAGATAACTCTATAAAATTTTAATATTGATGTACTTCAATCACACTTTCTACCCTCATTTTTATTATTAAAAATATTTTTACAAATGGTTAGTGTTAGTTGATGTGTTTGGTATGAAAAAGGGGTAGTTTTATCCTATTTTTACTTGAATTTTTTGGATAAATTTTTTGAGTTGAGTGCAAGATATATTATTCTTGATATATCTATTGTGAAACCCCTAAATTGTGAAGTTTTAAAGTGGTATCACATACTAGAATTTAAAATAGATGGACTTGTTTTTTTGGTTAAATAACTCTTGTTTTCCATAGAAGGTTATCTCACGTATACTTAGAGTTAACTAAATAAATGTTCTTAGCCAAGTTATGTGTCGTTCCATACTTCTCTCTCTATGTGGATCAACCTAGAATTATAAAAAAATGTGGGACAAGAAGTTGCTTGAAATCATGGAAGAAGCCTGATGGGTGAGGAATACCTTTACTTACATTTCCTTAACATTTATTATCAATAAGGTTTAGAAGAAATTATTTGAATCACACATAATGATATGGATTATTAATGGTATTTCCAACAAATATAAAGGGGTATTGAATCTCTAATGAATAAGATTATATTTTTTTCAATTATTGAGTTTTATGTTATGAGAACGAATATTCTAATATGTGTGTGATATATGAGAAGAGATGAGTGAGGTGCTGCTATTTTATATGGAAAAGGATAAAGAAAAGTTGTTTCTTGGAATATCACAGCTGGAATGATTCAATTATTAAACCTAAATGTGACAATTTGTGTGTTGTTCTTCAAGTAAAAGCCAAGAACAAAGAAGGAACATTATCTATAAAAATATTAAAGGTGTTTAGAATAAGATGGATAAAGTGGAGATATTTAAGAACTATTTTTAATAAGTAAAAAACTATCTCTGAAGTAAGAAAATATATCCATTGAGGTAAATACCTTTAGATGATGTATTGAAGAATTTAATAATACCTTAAGATAATTATAAGGCGGTTTAGTGTGCTTGAGAAGTCTCCTGGACGAATTAAATTTATTCTAAATCTATTTGAGTGATGTTAAGAATTTTTGTATTGAGATAAAAAAAATTGCTATGTCCGAACTTCAAAAGAGTAAAATCTTCACTGAAGAAAAGTAAATATTTAATTCATAATAGCATTTTATAGACTTCATAAGAGTCGTCATAGGATTTATAAAAGTAACCAAGGACTTTAAAAGTGTCCTTATAGACTTTTGAAGAGTATATGTTGAGTTTGGAAGATTAAATCCTATTTCTAAAGAGTAATAAGGGACTTTGAAAGAGTCCCTTTTTACTTTATAAGAATAACTTGAATGTCATAATATTCAAAACCTTTTATGAATTTTGAAAGGATGGGATGTTTAAATATGATGATACTTGAGCACTAATCTTTTAGGAATTAAACATCAAAAATTATTCTAATATATTTTTTATCCAACCAAGAGTAGAAATGAGTTCCATTTCATAGGTTGTTATTCCACATCACAGTGTATTTCACACAAGGATAATTAAAACAGATTTAAGAGCTATGGATTTTTTAAAGAAGATGTTGTGATATTTTAATATCACATGGAGAAGAAAATTTGTGTATTAATGAAATTTAAATGAGAGCCTTGAGTTTATTTAAACTGTATTTTTTAATAATAATTCAAATTAGTAGATCCTACTGTAATCCAAGGGAGTTTCCATATCTATTATAGATACAATATTCACATGATATTATTTGAATATATATTATATAGGAAATAAATAATATGGTTCTTAGACTGTGAGAGATAACATGATACCACCACCATGAGAACACCTTTTAGTATCAAAGGATAAGGAGATAATTACATTTAGGAATATCTTGTGCATCGAAGAAGAAGGATAAGGAATCCAATGCTATTACTATAGATTTAAATTTTATGAGAAAGTTAGAATAATGAATATCTTTCCTATATCACCCTTGGTTTCATGTATGTAACCCTTATTTTATTCTTTTTAAGTATATAATGTGTTTGGGTAAAGTTTGGGTGGTTTTGGAGACTTTTCGGAATGTTTTGAGGAATTTATAACGGTTCATGATTGGTGTACAGTTAGTAGAAACCATGCAACTTCCCCAGGAAATCATGCACAATGAAATAGAGGGCCCTGGGTAGGTCGATGGTTAAGGATCACGTTTTGTCCAAACTGTTCGGCCACCTAGTAGAAACGATGAAAATATGGAAAGTTGTCTTTGTAACAGTTGGAACATAGTTTGGAAACCATGCAAGGTTCCCCCTTAAGCCAGTAACTGGTGTATGGTTAGTGCACAGTTTTTCTAACTGTGTGGTTGACCATGAAAGGGTTAAACACTAGATCCACAAAAAGTGGATCTAGGTCAGGATTAAGTTTTAACCAGTCATTTTTTCCAATCCAACCCTAACTCGAGATTTTCTCCTCTAAAAATAATTATAGGCTTCTACCATCAATCCGGAGGCAATCTAAAGGCCTCTCTTGGTGCGTTGAAGCCGGATTCTCATGTTAAGTCTTTGTTCTTGATAGTTTTTCTTAGTTTTCCATATATCTATTACTCTGTCTCTCTCTCTATTTCGTAGATATACTTATATTGTGGATATTTCTAAGTTATTTGATTCCAAATATGTTGAGATTTGTATTTTTATGATAGGGTAAGGTATATAAGGTGGATTTTGGAGATTCAACCCGTTTTCATAGACATTTTCGGGCCATTTTCTATTTTCTACAAGTTATCTGAGGAACGTTTCTTCAATCTTAACTCCTATATTTAGAACTTTAAGGGTTGATTTCAAGTTGGATGTTTTACTTGAAATTTTCTGTGAAATTAGTGTGAAAATCATGGTAGAAACCCTATTTAGTGATGGTTTTTAGTTTTTGTGGACATAGTGGAATTGTTTTCAAAATACATTGTGGTTTGATTTTAAAATGATAATTTTAAAATTAGTTGTTTTGATTGATTTATGAAAATATTTTTATGTAATGGTTTTCAATAAAAATTGTTTTATTTAAATGGGTTCAGAACACTCGGGTTTGACATGGGTTTTTCATGGTTGTGTGGTGTGTATTCATGTGCATTGGGATGGATAGGGGCATAATGTACCCCCATCAAAAGGTTGGGATGAATAAGGGAATGAAGAAACCAAATCAATATAGTTCAGTAAGTGATGGATTAGTGAAAGGATTACTCACCCCTCATTAGTATAGGTAGTTCCATGATTTCATGCACAGTTGGATGTTTTTTTATGTGGAAAGGACTAGGTTATGACAAAATGGAGTTTGTGGAATGGTTTTAGTGCATTGTTTGGTTTCTTTCCTTATAACTTGGTTTTGTTTTGTGAAAAATCATTTGTTATTGAACTTTTTTATATTCTGATATAAACTATTTTAGAAAAAAATTATATAAGTTTTTTTATATAAATGCACTAACATATTCTATCCTAGTGGTTTGAGTAGGGAATTCATTTGGAGAAAGCCTGCTGATTTTCATTACTCGCCCCTACTTTGGAACTTTGGTGATTTTTTTTATGTTGTTTATTAGGACATGGGAAAAAGTAAAGTATCACACTTCTTTAGTAGTTATTAGTGATACATGGGATGTTTTTTGGAGCATATAGCATGTTTTAGCTTTAGAGTTATGGTTTTCGTTGAGCTTTTTTTGTTTTTTAGTCTTCCATTGTATACTTTTTTGTTTTGTAGTTTTCTGTTGTGGTACTCTTTGTAGTGGTTTTTATATAAATGAAATTTTTTATTTTTATTTAATCATTATAATGCATCATTTAGTGGTTTACTTGGTTTTGTAGTGTTTGGTTGGTTGTTTTACATTCAAAGGTAAAATCATCCCCCAACTATTAATGAATCCCCTGAAATTTATTTCTAGCCTTTGGAATCTTGGGGATGTTTCTTAAGGACAAGTGATGACCTTTGTACTTCTCAATCCAATGAGTAGGAGAGGTATGTTACAAGTGGTTTCAGTCTTAGTCCTTCTAAAAATATTTGTGGAACAAATGATCATCATTCCTTTTGATCTCGAAGTTGAAATTAAATCTGGTTTATTCCTTATGTTGGGTTTGTAGAAAGGAGTGGGATTATTGAGACTTGAAATTTAGAGAATATAAATACATATCTAACTCTTTATTTTGAACTTAAATTTATCCCATATTTGGGTAAATAAGTGTTTTGGAGACACTTTTAGGATTTAGAATCTCATTTTCATGGGTTTAGCCGATGAGACAAGCATGACATGCAATATAGAAATGACTTCTCACTATGAGTAAATATTTTATTTTTAGTAATGATTTATGATTTTGGATGAAAAGATGTTTATTCTTGAAAAAAATGACAAATTTATTTTCAAATGATGGATTTTGAAAAGGCGTGAAATTATTATTTTTAAAATAATTTGATTTTCAAAATAAAGTAGAGATTTTTCAAAAACAGTTGAACATGGAAAATAGTTTATTTTGGAAATCATTGTAGTGATAATTGTGATGTGGTGTAATTTTAAATAGTTAATACTTTGGTTAATAGAGATTGAGACTTATGGAATTTTTTGTTTTTATATAAAATGGAACCTGGTAGGTTTTGTAGAAACCAATTAGAAGAGGATGCTAAGAATGTGGTTACACCTGAGCCGCAGGTGAACCAACAACTAGTTTAGAGTATTTTCTAAGTATTTCAGGCTGTGGGAAGTAGGAATAGAAGGGATGATCTAATGAAAGTGGATCATTCCATCCCATTCTATAAATAGAATCCACCAAGCATTTAGGGTGATTCTGAACCAGAAAATGTAGTGGTTTGGTGAAATGGGATAAATCATATCTTTGATCTCATTAGCACACTAGTCGAGCTAAAAGTCAAGCTGGTGAAAAATATGACGGAAGATCTTGCATGCCAGTGGTGGGATTTAGCTGTTCATGCTAAATTAGACCACGGACTTGTATAGGAGGATTTTGATTAATTGTTTATCAAACAATTCTATCCTCATACATTAAACATCCAAACAACAAGGGACTTATTCATCTTGAAGAAGTAAACAATTTTCTTCACAAAGTATGGCACTAAATTCATGAATTTAGTGCTCTTTTCACTCAAGGTTGCTATTAGTGCATCCTTAAAGGCATGAATCTTTGAATCAGGGATGAGATAAGAGATTCACTTGAATATTTTTATTCTATGAATTACGAATTATATAGAGATAGTCAATAGAGATACAGTAGCAGAGAGGGAAATATCAAGAGCTATCGTAGGGAGAATTATTATAATACCCATAGGAAATGGTGGGAACTCTAATGCTAGGAGTAAGAAGAAGTGGGAAACCTATTTCCAAGGTGGGAGAATGAATCCAAATCAGATAGTTGGATCAGTAAACCTTATTCCATGACCTAAGTGAAAAGTGGGATGTTTACAATGTGGTTATGTTGACCACATAATGTGAGAGTGTATGAAAAAACCTAGAGCAAGACACAACTTCAATCAGATAGGGAATCTTTAATGCTGTTATCTCAGTGCTCCAAGGTTGGGTGTTCGGGACACTTCTCAGGTGTTGTAGGTGTCGTATGATTCGATGGGATGAGGTCAGTAGAATCAATCTCTTCAATATAACAGAGCTATCCATGGTGATCCTAGGAATACCATGGCTCCTCAGGTAGTGCAATATCAATTGGGAATTAAGAAACAAAGTGTAGTGATCAAGAAATTATATGGAGTTGAACAGGTTATTGTGGATGATAAGTCTGAACCATCTATGGTGTGAGGTATGATTATTTTGAATTCTACCATTATGAAATATTTTTTTATACTGGTGCATCTCATTCCTTTATTATTTCTCGTTTTATTTATTTTCTGAGTTTAAAATTTGAGATGATGCCTTCTGTGATAAAACTTCAAACTCCTCTTGGTCAAAGAGAGTGTCGAGCCTTTGTGTCTAGAGAATGTACTATAAATATTGATGGAGATGAGCTAAAATGGGATTTCTCTATTCTTGGCATGGATTTCGATGATATAATCCTAGTTATGAATTTTTTGACAATGTTCAAGGATCACATTGAATGTTATACTAGAAAGTTCATTTTTACAAATGATGATGGTGTTGATAATCTCTTTCAAGGAGAATAGAATGTAAAGGCAGGTGAAACATTTTTGTTACCACCAAAAGTTGGAATGATCTCATACTAGTTGGTGGTGTTGTCTTTGGAATCAATTGATGAGACTAGGAATAATAGTTTTCCAGTAGTGGTTGATCAGTTTCTAGATGTGTTTCTTGAAAATTTCTCAGGGTTTCTACATATGAGAGAAGTGGATTTTAGGATTGATCTAATTTTGGGGAATAATATTATTTCCCTTCCATCTTAAAAAAATGGAACTAATAGAATTAAGGGAATTGAAAGTGCAATTGGAAGATCTGGAGATCAAAGGGTTAATTTGGATGAGAATGTCTCTATGGGCAGCATCAGTGCTGTTTGTCAAAAACAAGGATGGAACACTTCAATTATGTGTGAATTATCATAAAATTAACAAAGTTATGATAAATAATACGTATCCACTTCCACGTATTGATTATCTATTCGATTAATTGAGGGGAGCTCAATGGTTCTCTAATATTGAATTACGATCAGGATATCACCAATTACAGTTTCGGAAGGAGGATATTCCAAAGATAGCTTTTCGGAGTAGATATGGCCATTACGAATATATGGTAATGCTTTTTGGTATTATGAATGCGCTAGAAGTCTTTATGATATTAATTAATCAGATATTTTAGTGAGATCTATATTCTTTTATGGTGGTGTTTTTGGATGACATATAGGTGTATTCAAGGACAAGGGTTGAGCATAAGAAACAATTGTCAACGGTGTTGGGAATCTTGAGGTATCATCATATATGTGCTAAATTATAAAAGTTTGATTTTTGGAAACAATAGGTATGCTTTCTTGGCTATGTAATTTCTAAAAGAGGTGTTTATATTAATCCAAAAAATATAGAAGTTGTTATCTCTAGGAAACTGCTGAATAATGTATTCAAGATGTGGAGTTTCCTTGGTCTAGTTTGTTATTAATGATGCTTTATTTGTGAATTCTCACATCTAGCTTCACCTATAATAGATTTGAAAAGGAATAATGTTTCATTATAATGGAATGAAGAATGATGGAAATATTTCCAAGAGATTAAAGTTATCCTTACATCATTACCAATCTTGATTTTTCCAGAATCAAGACAACGGTACATGGTGTATTATGATTCTTTGGGATCCATGTTGGGAGGTGTTCTCATGCAGGGAGATCATGTTGTTTCATATAGCTCAAGGTAGTTATGAGTGCATGAGAATAACTAACCAACACATGATTTGGAGCTAACAATTGTAGTCCATGCTTTGAAGACTTGGTGTCATTACCTCTTTGGTGAGAAATTTATTGTCTTTACAGATCATAAGATCTTGAAACATATTTTCTAAAAAAGGGATTTGAATCTAAGACAAAGAATATGGATGGAGTATCTGAAAATTTTTGACTTTGAATTGATGTATACACCAAGAAAAGGAAATTTGGTGGAATATGAATTCAGTTTAAATTCATATTCTCATATGGAAAAGACTTATGATGAGTGGTAGTTTATGTCGGTCCTTGTAGAGATGCAGTTAGAATTTGCAGACGAGGTGAAGTTGTGACCTTCTTTCTAGTT
Source organism: Viscum album (assembly GCA_963277665.1). NCBI lineage: Eukaryota > Viridiplantae > Streptophyta > Magnoliopsida > Santalales > Viscaceae > Viscum > Viscum album. The sequence continues at coordinate 122,310,279 of OY728134.1, forward strand.
TTTTTTATTCCTAATTTAGTAAAAATTCTTAAAGAGGCACAAACATCAAATGCAGAATGTGTGAATATGAATTCAAAACTCAATGGTTAGAAGACCATTTAGGTATAGATTCTGGATGAGAGTTTAGTTTTGTGGTTCAGAAATCATATCGTTATACCCATGACTTGTCAGGAACAACTTCCTCATACTTACCACCATTCAATATGGGATGTTAATCCTATAATACATAAGATTTATAAGGAGTTGAAAGAATAGTTTTGGTGGGTTGGTATGAATAGAAAGGTGGATGAGTTTCTTTCAAGATTATTAATCTTTCAGCAAGTTAAGATAAAGCATCAGTGACCAACATGCATGTTGCATTATTTACCTATTCTAGTTTAGAAATGGGAACAGATAGCTGTGGATTTTGTAACAGGTCTCCCAAGAATAGTTTGAATATATGATTCCATATGGGTGATAGTGGATTGGCTCACAAAGTCGGCTACTTAAATCCTATTCATGAATGGCATACGGTGGAAGAAATTTCAAAAATCTATATATGGGAAGTGGTAAAGAGGAATGGTGTACCAGTTTCAATAGTGTCAGAAAGAGATCTGAGGTTTATGTCTCATTTATGGAAATACTTATATAAATCCCTTGGGACTCAGTTGACTATGAGCACAGAATATCATCCTCATATAGATGGAAATTCAAAAATAATGATACAAAAGTTGGAAGACATGTTGTGGGCTTGTGTAATGCATTTTAGTGAATCATGGGAAGAGAATGTTTCATTCATGGAGTTCTCATATAACAATAGTTATCAGGCCTTGATACATGTATCTCATTTTGAATCAGTGTATGGGAGTCCATTTCGTTCTCCACTTTGTTGGGTGGAAATAGGTGAAACTTCACTATTTTGGATGAGCCTTGTCCAAGAAACTGTGGACAAGATTTAGTTGATCAGGAAATAGATGGAGATAGCCCAGAGTCATCAGAAATAGTTTTCGGATCATCATCAATAGTCATTATCATTTGAGTTGAGTGATCATGTGTTCTAAAGGATCTCTCCAAGTATTTTATGGTAATGTTTTTGTAAGTAGTTTAAGTTATCTCCTCGATACATAGACCCTTTTGATATACTTAAATGGGTTAGTGAGGTGGTATATTAGTTGGAATTTATACTGTGATTCAGTGCTGTGTATAATTTGTTTCGTGTATCTTAGTTGAAAAGTATCAGACTGATCTTGACCATTTGATTCAATGGGATCGTTCTAAACTATAGTTGGATGCTTTATTGGTACATATCCTGGTGCAGATTGTAGATAGTCAAGAGAAAGTCTTACATGGAAAAATCATCAGTCTAGTGTGGGTTTTGTGGCAACATAGTCAGATTATGGAAGAGACTATGGAATGTGAGAAGGAAATAAAAGATCAAAGTCCAAAACTCTTTTAGAGAAATTATGGTTTTCTAATTTCTAGGGATGGAAAGACCAGTGGTGGGGAGAATTTAGAACCCCCCCCCCCCGGTTTCAAGTAATTAACCCTTCTTTTATTCTTTTTAAGTTTATAAAGTGTTTGGGTAAAGTTTGGGAGGTTTAGAGATCTTTTAAATGTTTTGGGGATTTTATAATGGTGAACAGTTGGTTCATGGTTATTGGAAACCATCAAAATTCCCTAGTAAACTATACATAATGAGACAAGGGCTCTGGGTAGTTGCATGGTTAGGGAGCACGATTTGGCCAAATAGTGCAGCCACCTAGTAGAAACCGTGAAAAACTGGATAGTGGGCTTTATCATGGTTGGTGTGTGGTTTTGAAACCATGTGAGCCAACTATGTGAGGTTTCCTATTGAGGTAGTAGCTAGTGCCCAGATAGAGAATGGTTTTTATAATCGTACGACTAACTGTGCTCGGGTTAAAAATGAGATCCCATAAAGTGGATCTAGGTCAAGATAAAGTTTTAACACCCCATTCTTTCCCCAAACCAAACCTAACTCAATATTTTCTCCTCCTAAATTCAATAGACGCTTCTCCCGTCAATCTATAGGTGATCGGAAGGCTTCTCTCAGTGCATTGAAGCTGGATTCTTGTAGTAAGTCTTTATTCTTGGTAGTTTTTATTGGTTTTCTATAGATCTACTTCTCTCACTCTCTCATTTTCTTATATCTACTTCTTATGTAGATATATATAAGGTATTTAATTCTAAATATGTTGATATTTTGTTTTTTGATGATAGAGAAAGAGATATATGGTGGTTTTTTAGAGATTTAACCCATTTTGTGGATTTTTTTGTGTTGGTTTCCATTTTCACCAACTTTTATGAGGTAGGTGGCTTCACTCTTGACTCCTATATTTAGAAATTGAATGATTTATTTAAAATTGGTCGTTTTAATCAAAAAAAATGTTAAATTTGTGGGCAAATCATGGTAGAAACCCACTTTACTGTTGTTTTTTTTTGTTTTTGCAGAAATAGTGGAATTATTTAGAAAACTTCTTTGTGTTTTGATTTTAAAATGATGATTTTAAAATTGGTTGTTTGGATTGATTTATGAGAAATGTTTTATGGAATGGTTTTTAATAAAAAAAAATTATTAAAATAGTTTTGGTAAAATCTGGTTTGGGATGGTTTTTTCATGGTTGTGTGGTATGTGTTCATGTGCATTGGGATGGATAAGGGTGTGACGTACCCCCATAAAAAGGTTGATATGGATAAGGTCATTAAGTACCCATTTCAATATGGTTCACTAAGTGATGTCTTAGTGAAAGGATGACTCACCACTCATGGGTATAGAGAGGTCCATAGTTTCATGTATGGTTGGATGTGTGGTTATGTGGAAAGGATTTGGTTATGCCAAAATGGAATTTGTGGAATAGTTTTAGAGAATTGTTTAGTTTCTTTCCTCGGAACTTGGTATTGTTTTGTAAAAACTACTTTGTTATGGCACTTATTTATATTATGATATAAATTTTTTTAGAAATTTTATTTTATAAACTATTTTATATAAATGTGCTAAAATGTTCTATCCTAGTAGTGTGAGTAGGGAAGTCATTTAGGGAATTCCTACTGAGTTTCATTACTCAACCTTGATTTGGAAATTTTGTGCTTTTATAGATGTTGTTTATTAGTACATGGGAAAAGGTAAATCATCAAACTTCTCTAGTGGTGATTAGTGATACTTGAGCTATTTTTTAGAGTATGGAGTAGGTTATATCTTTTTAGTTATGGTTTTCTTTGAGTATTGTTGGTTTTGTAATATTTTGTTGTGTACTTGGTTGTTTTATAGTTTTCCCCTAGTGCTCTTTGTAGTGGTTTTAATATAAATGAAATGTTTTATTTGTCTTTCATTGTTATCATGAATCATGTATTGGTTTATTTGGTTATGGAATGTTTGTTTGGTTGTTTTATTTTCAAAAGGAAAATCGTACCCTAAATGTTAATGAGTCCCTTTGAATTTATTTCTAGAATTTGGTGTCTTTGGTATGTCACTTAAGGCTAAGTAGAAATTCTGCCTCAACTTAATCCAATGAGGAGGGGCGGGATGTTACATTCTTGAAACCTATGATATCATTATATCAATAGGAGAATAAGGTGAGAAAGGACAATGATTTTTTAGAAGACCCAGACATACAGAACTAAAGGAAAACAAGGTCGCATGCACAGTACACCAGAAGATAAGAGAATTCATATAACTATTAAATGGATGATTTTGGGAGGACCATTTTAAGAAGTGTTATAAGGTAGTATAAATACCCCATCAAGTGACTGATAGAATATTTTCAGGATATATCTTCAATTGGAGATACCTAGTATAAAAAACGTATCAGGAGGAATCCATTTCATTCACTAGAGACCAATCATTTTGGGTGATTTTCTATCAGGATTTTTGGAAGATAAATTTTACTTGTACTCAATATTTTATAGGGAGAAACTAGGTCTTGGAACTCAAACCAAAACTATCAAGGAGTAGGCTTTCAGGACCGAACCTTGTAGATTTTCATGTGATTTTTTTTCTTACGTATGTTTTTATAGTATGAAGGGTGATATATCAAGAATGATTCAATCTTAGAGTTTGATTAAAAGAGATGAATTCATAAAAATAAAATAGATCACTGATTCAACCCCTCCCCCTCTCGCTCGTCTTGGTATATCTTGGTACTGTAAGAGATATCAGAGTTAACCAAGTTCCCCTCTAGAAGATCCAACATCTATTAAAGACTTTAATATGACTTAGTCAAATAAAAAAATGAAAGTAAGAAAATAATAAGAGAAAGGTTCCAAAGGATTATAACGATCAAAGTGTTAAGTGCTTGTATACTAAATCTGTTAACACTATCCCTTTTGATAAAACCTGTTCACACTGTGTAGAGTATGTGGGTGAAAATACTATTGAGATAGTTGATGATATGTACTATGAAGTGTATAAATATCTAATTAAAGCTCCCATTTAAGTGGTCATTTATATTTTTAGTTATATTAAGGGAATTATTGATGAAAATACAAAACTAGAATAGGAGGATAAATAAATGAAGGATGATTTAGAAAATAAGTTTTAAAAGTGTAAGACCCTACCTCAATTTGTTGAATCTAAAGAATAATTTTTTTCTATTTGAAATAAATACATTTACTTTATGGAAGAATCAGTGAAAAGTTATGTTTTTTAGAAATTGGTTTATGAAATTATATTTTTAAAAGTTATCAATTCATTGCAAATTATGTAAAAAAACCTCAGTGAATGTAAAATATGATCAATTGGAGGTTAAGGGAAAAGAGTAATATAGCTTGAAAAATACTTATAAAAACTAATAAAAATGAAAGAGGATAAGATTGAGAATATTAAAAAATATTGGGAAGATATATTGAGGTTATTTAAGGATGAAAATTATTCCATCCATATGAATTTCCTTGAATATAAAGTGAAGTTGAACAATATGGAATCTATATAAACTGGGACTTCCCAAATACCTAAGAAAAAAGATGTTGCGACACAAATCTTATAGAATATTCTTGTCACCGTAATGGCTCATAATAGTGTAAAAATGGATTGAGGTTATATGAAGAAGAATCAATATGAAGCTCTTGTAAAAATTTCACCCATTACCTTAGTAATTTTGTTTTCACTAAAGTTGTTTCATTTGAAAGTAAAGGTTTTAAAATAAAAATTGGAAAAAATGGGTGTATAAAAATGCCTATAAAACCACAAAAACATCAATTGTGAATGTTGGAATATCCAAGAATAATTTTTTCCCAAGAACCCAAAATGGTATCATCTTTACCCAAAATCAAAAAGTAATCAATTTTTTTTAGATTGCAACTAAAGGAAAAAAGGAGAGGGTTCATCAGTCACTGCTAGTTTTATTAAAGATTCAGGCATAGGACCACTACTTGTTGGAACAATGTGTCAATTTATGAATCTTACAGAAGGACCATACTATAGGGGATAAAACTTGATAAGTAGAGACAATATATTGTGCAAAAGAAACATCGACATAACAAAAGGATTTTTTATCAAAAATGAGTTTCATTATTTTGAAAAATTCTATGATTATTGCTTCATAGATGGTCACAATATTGAGGAATACCAGTATATATTAGTCTTGAATCAATAATGTGATAATATTAAAACAAGGACACAGAAAAGGAATTATATGAATAAAGATGGTAAGGATTCCTTTGGATGTAAGAATGAATAAAAAGGTTCTCAAAAAAATAAGAGATTTATGAAAACCACTCCCAAGAAAATTAAAAAGATAAAGAAAGAAGATACCAAAAATTTCAAAACAAAGGTAATATGATTATACTATGGGAAAAAGTGTAAAACCATGTATCATTGCAAGAAATCCATGGAAATCAAGATTAAAATAAGAAATATAGAATTAAGGGAAGATTCTATCAAGGAAACAAATAAAAAAAGTTGTCTTGGTTGAATACATACTTGATGAAGAGTTTGAGAAGTTTATCAAAAAGTTTAACTCAAAGGATGTGAAGAAACCATGTGAAATATTCAATAAACCAAATCATATCTTTAGAGAGTGTATGTCTGTTTGTCCATTTCAATTTAAAAAGAAAAAATAGTTAGAGAAAGCCTAAGAAGATACAAGGATTAAAGTAAATAAAGACATTTCACATGAAGAGAGAAAGGTTCTATGTGAAATATGAAATAATGATTGACATGATACAAAGGATTATACGACACTCCTATATGATCAAGAAGATATTTTGAAAAGGTTAACCAAGCACCAGGTGAGACAACTGCATTACTAGCAGATGTAAAGATTAAATATCTACCCAAAGGGAGGTCTAAATAATATGAATAAGCAATGTGTAACCACCCAAAATTTTATCAATGGAATTTTCATTCTTATAATTATGTCATAAAATACATTAATCACATAGAGAACCAAATAAGAACATTATTCTCATAAATGAGGGGTAAAATAAGTAATATTTATGAAAATTAAGGAACCTATACTGATGGGATAGTAACCTGATAGTTGGAATAGAAATATGACCATTAGAGTTAGTAATCTGGACATTAGAATAGTAACCTAAACTATGAAAGTAAAAATAAAATTTAGATATCTTATATATTAAAATATGATATAATTATATCATGGTATAATTAAATAAATGTTTTACAAATGATAAATTATGGGTTGGTATTTTTGTAAAATGTAAATGTTTATTTACAATTTTATAATTAATAGAATAATTTAAAAGAAAATTTATTTCCATAAAATAGATTCATAAATTAAAATTTTGTTTTATTATAATTATAAGATAAATTTAATAGACCTTAATTAATTTTTCAATGGGGCATAAAATAAATTATAATATTAAAACTAGTATTTTTCAAATAAATAATGATTTTATTTAAAAATTAAAATTCTCATATTTATAAAATTAATTTCACAAAATGGATTACATTTTTTAAATATAAAAGTTGATAAATGGTAATGTTGAATTTTATGGATTTTTTTATAATATTTCATTTTTTAGTGAATAGTGAAATATAAATATTTACGATATAAGATACATAAATGAATTACTGATTCATGGATGATGTATGGATGATGTAAGAACCATTATCTCAAACTATCCTTCCCTATAGACTCTATTTAGTCTTTTTAATCAATACTATTCATATTTTTAAGACAAAATAATAAACTAATGAATAAAATAATCAAAAACGCCCTTCTCCTCCCCTATAAATACCACCCCTCACCACCTATTCTCATCACACCTCAAAAGCCTTTAATATTTTCCAAATTCTAACCAATTTCCATTTCAATCCCCTTCCTCATGTCTAATATCTTCTGTTCTCAACAAAATACAAAACCCAAGTGCCTTAAGGAGGTTCTCAAAGAGACGATATTCAATAGGTAAATTTTTTTCTTCTCTTTTAATTTATTTTCTTTTCATATCCTCTCCTCACCTCCCCTATCCAAGGTGGAATGATAAATACATTATTATATATATAATTATATATTATTTTTTTAATTTAATATCCATCATCAAATCTCTTATCTTATTCTCTTATTCTAAAAATGAAAACACCATTCGTAATGTGTCGATCCACCACCTTTGTGGATGAAAATTTTTCGTTTTCCATTACCGCCTTCAAATCTGCTCATAAAACAATTATTATAGTTAAAACATATTTTAATATAAATATTATAACTTTAATCGTGATCTATAAAAAATTTATAAACATAATATTAAATAAATTAATACTAGTGTATGATGGTCGTAAAAATGGCCAAAATAAATTAAAAAATCATTAAAGTTTTAACTAATGAATCATTCTCATATCTGAAAACAAAATTATATATAAAATTATGATATTATATTAATACCATTTCATTCCAATTTTACAGATTCACTTACATTTTAAAATAACTCCCATAATTATACTCGAGGGAACCAACAATAAAATCATGAAATGAACGCTCACGAGATAACGAAACTAAGCATTATAACTTATAGAAATCGCTGAAAATGAACTTAATAAAATTATAATAAATAAAATATATGTGTTAAAGGTTTATAATTTAGTAATTAATTAATCTAATTTTATTATACAGGATATTAATTATAAATTCATAATACATTTGGACATAATGTAAGGGGATTATTGAACCCAACTCCCTTTCTTTAGGTTATACCTCTTTCATGCCAAATTTCAGTATGGATATTATTTTAATATTCCTCAAAAACAATATAATTTTTTTCACTTATATTTTCATGGATATAAATGTTTCCAATATTATTTTATTAAAAATACAAATAATTTTCTGAAATAAATCTTTTTTCCAAAACACATCTTGATTCCTCTTGAGTTATTTATTCTTCTCTCAGGAGTGATGATATCTAAACCAAATATGATATTCCTTTTTCTTTTGGTAACCCCAAAAAAATTTCATGAATGGATTATTTATGAAATCCTTATGAAACTCATTCCCTTCCTTTGGTTATTTCATGATTATGATTGTTATACATTCTGTGTGGAATGCATGATTGTGTAAATGTTATGATATGACGGGTGGACCCAAAATTATATATCCCGATAATGAATTAGGTAATGTGATGTATTTAATGAGATAATGTGTATTATGGGTGAACATGATTCTATATTTTTTCACAAATATGATTTTATGATTATGCACATATATTATCCATGAACATGATGCTAGCTTTGTTCACAATTATGTGTGGTATCTAACCACTAAGACATGATGTTTCATTTTTATCCATTTCCACATTCCATGACTTTATCTAATTATTCCTATCGTGATTATAATGATGATCCTATGCTTATGTTATAAAGATTATGATTATGATCACCCATTTTATATTGATTCATTTTCCTTATTCATCCTCTTACTAGGATTTTAGCTCACCCCTTTCTTTGATGTATATCCTCAGGTGATTACATGTACTAAGGAAAACGGGAGATTTTAAGGATAAAAATGAAGGATTTAAATAAATGTTTACATTTTATTATGTTCAAGTTATGTATGATTCTAATTTTACTAATACACTAAACCTTTGGATCCTGGTTTTATAATGCTAATATATTTTTTATCTTTAAAATGATGTAATAGTCATGTAAGAAAAAAAGGGTCTCTATAGTTGGTATCATAGCATAGTTCAGTTAATTTGGGAATTAGGATTATAGAATGTTAGTGAAAACCCTTAGGATGAGACTAAGTATATATAAACATCCAAGATTATATATATTTTATAAAAATTATAAACATAGGGATCCTATAAGATATTCCTTTATATTTAATTGCACAAAATAATAAATTATATATTCATGACTTATTGAATTATGTTTTGTTCAAACTTTTCATATTTTAGAAAATTATGGGAACTAGAAGAAACCAAGCCAACAACCCCTATAAGGTACAATGCAACAATTTCCTCAATGAAAGCCCAAATTCCATGGGAGGTGAAGTTCAAAACTTCATGGTGATGCTTAACAAACTGTCTCAAGCTATGAATAATAACTTGAACTAGGTGAAGCATCAACCTTCACCTAAGATGGAGCAACTAAATATCAAATCTTTTATGCAGGAACAACCACTGACATTTAGTGGATCTTCCAATCCACTTATTATGTAATAGTAGGTTAACACAATGTAAAATATCTTTTTTGTGCTACAATATTATGAAAAGGATAATGTGACTCTATCCATATATTGTTTAGATGGAGAGGTCGATCAATAGTGAGTGTTGATTAAGAACACCAAGCTGAAGGATGAAATAGAAGAGATGGATTGGAAATAATTTAAGAAAATATTTCATAAAAAGTATTTCCATATAACTCTTCATAAAAAGATGGATATGGAGTTTATAGAGATAAAGAAAAATTAAGGTGAATTTTTCATGGATTACAAAGAAAGTTTCATAAGTCTTGCAAGGTACACCTCAGGTTTTGTTATTAACAATGATAGAAAAATAGATAGATTCTTTAGTGGTTTAAAACCTCACCTTTAAAAGTCTCTAGATATCTGAGACTTTAAGAGTTATAAAGAAGTTTTTCAATGTGATCTCAAATTGGAGATGGAGTTTAGAGAATGGTTCCATGTTTATGGATATAAGAAATGAAATATGAAGTTTCAAGCTGGGGGAACTAAGGAAAAATGTGGGAAGAAATATCAACCACTCACATGTCAAAAATATGGAAAGAGGAAACATGAAAACTACCTCAAAGGGATAGGTAAATTATATAAGTGTGTGAGATAAGGATATCGGGCTCAGGAATTTCAAAGAGACATCAAGAAGTTGGAAAATGTGATAAAGGAAATGATAGAAACACCCATCGTTCAATGCTTCAGCTATATAGAGTAAGAGCACTATACAAACCAGTGCACTAAACCTTGAGTCCTTGAGGTTAATCGGCATCAACAGCCGCAAAATAAAAAGAATAAAGAGAAATATTAGGCCATCACAACTACTTAATAGGAGAAAGAAAATTAATTCATAAAAGGTATACTTCCTATCCACGCAAGAATGGAAGAAGTCTTTTTTTATTATGATTCTACACATTCCTTTATATTCTAAAATTTTTCTAGAACTATTAAATCCAATCCTATATACCTTAAAGTAGAGATATCTATAAAAAACATAGTGGTGAAATCATTGAAACCCAAGTGTTTAAATCTTCTCCTATTAGTGTATATAGGAATATTCTTCCAGTAAATCTTATAGTACTTTCCTTGGTAGAATTCGATGCTATATTGGGCATGTATTGGATCAAGTTATATAGAGAACGCATTAACTTTTAGGAAAAGGAAATATATTTTCATATTCTAAACCATTCCATGCTCCTATACAAATGCAAGGAATACCATTAATTTCTTTTGGAAAATCCATCAATAGTGTGGGTATTAATGCCCTATGAAGAAGCATACCTCACTCAAATGATTGATTCAAAGGAAGGTATCAATTTGGGGGAAATTACCATTTTTAGGGAATAAACTAATGTATTTCCCAAATAGTTACTTGGACTTACCCAAATTGCGAGGTAGAGTTATCAATAGAACTTATACTAGGACCCACTCCAATCTCAAAATGACCCTATAGGATGGACCAGATCAAATTGGATGATTTAAAGAAGTAGTTATAGGAGAATTTGGACAAAGGGTTCATATTCCCTCATGCATCATCTTGGAGTGTACCGATTCTATTTGTAATGAAAAAGGATGGATAAATGATGTTATGTATCAATTTTCAAGTGCTCAATAAGATCACCATAAAGAACAAGTATCCTCTTCTAAGGATAAATGACTTTTTTGATCAACTATGATGAGATTAGTACTTCCCAAATGTGGATCTTCATTATTGATATCATGAACTAAAGGTAAATAAAGAAGATATTCATAATACTTCTTTTGTACAAGGTATCACTGCGACAAAAATGGGCTTTAATATCACTATAATAGGCCTTTATTAGCTCTAAAAAAATAACCGATAATTTGAGTGTGGTTAAAGGCCTGAAGCTTTTATCAGAGATAAAAAAGTTCTACTAAAGGCTAATTTTATCAGCATTTTTTATCACTGTTAAAGGGGTGCCTTTAATAGTGCTAAAAAAATGCTGATAAAGGCCCTGCTGATAAAGGGTATATAAAAAATCACACACCCCACCCACCCCCTTCATTAGTGCTTCCCACCCCACCCCTTTATCAGCACTTCCCCCACTACTTTATCAATGCTTTAGATAATCCCACCCTCCTGTGCACACCCCTGTCTCTAGCGAGTTTTGAACCCTAGACCTCTAGCATATACATCAAATCATTTTCCACTCCTTGATACTATTTTGTTTAAAATTTTATGATATATCTATATATTTATATATTTTTTGATAAAAAAATTTATTCATATATTTATATATATGTTTATATATGTGTTTATATATGTGTTTATATATTAATAAATAAATTTTATATGTAAATATGTTTAATTATTTATTTATAAAATTAAATTTTTATGTGTAAATATATAAAAAATATGTATATATTGTTATATATTTAATTATAAATAATAGTAAATTGTAAAATATGATAAAATTTTAAAACTATAATATCAATATGAATGTAATACCTATGAATAAATTCAGTCCCCACCAAAAAAGGGGTAATAATTTCCCAATAAATGAGCCTAAAAATCCATCAAATGTTAAAAAATCAGGGTATGCCAAATAAAAACTCAGTTTTGGAGGACTTATGGGCCTTTTTTTGCCTCAAAAAATCTAAAAACAATTATGTCACTAAGGTCATAGAGATAATCACAGGATTTGATTTTATATATGGTAAAGCTCAAATGGACACTCAGATCAAAAGTTATGTTCATTTGAAGTTTGAGTTACTTTTTAAACTTATTTTAGATCTTTTATTAATTTTTTATTTTTTTATCTTCAATTTGTTATTAAATGATTATTAATCGATAATAATTTTAAAATTATTAATTAAAAATATTTTTTAAATTATTTTATAAGTTATTTCCACTAAATATGTAATATATTAAGTGTAAATTCCAATTTACCTTATCTAAAACATATTTTAAAACATATATATTATATTTATATCAATATAAATGTATTTATATATTAATATATTATTTTAATGAAATATAATTTTTTTTTGAAGTATACTTTTGTCGGTTCTTGTAAAAAAGCACTCATAAAAGACCCAATTTATCATTGCTTGTAAAAAAGCACTAATAAAGGCCCCCCTTTAACAGCACTTTTTTAGCACAAACAAAGGGGGTCTTTAACATTGTTTTTAGATAGATCTATTAAATCCCTAGCACTAGATAACCCCATTTTTTAGTAGTGTGTGTGCATTATGATTTACTATTGATTCCTTTAGTACTTACTAATCCCCCTATAATATTTATGGATTTGATGAATAGAGTCTTTAGATACTACCTTGAAAAATGTGTGGTAGTGTTTATCGAGGATATTTTCATCTAATACAAGAGAAAAGTGAAACATTAAGAACATTTAAGAATTGTGATGGAGACATTAAGGAAGGATAAATTGTATTCCAAGTTCATCAAGTGTAACTTTTAGATGTAGAAAGTCACATTTTTAGGGAATGTGATCACAAGTGAGGGAATATCTATAGAACATTCCAAGAAAAAAGGTAATTGAGTAGTGGCCTAAACCCAATAGTGTCACAAAAATCCACAGTTTTCTTGTCTTAGTAAGGTACTACTGACATTTTTTGAGAAATTTCTCATGATTTTCTAGCCCACTAAATAAGTTAACATGGAAAGGGGTAAAGTATGTATGGATGAAAGAATGTGAGGAAAGCTTCAAGGATATCAAGAAAGGGCTAATCATTGTACCTATAATCACACTACCAATAAGTGGAGAAGGTTTTATGATATATAGTGATGATTCATAGAAAGGATTAGGTTGTGTACTCCTGAATAATGATAAAGTGATAGTTTATGCCTCACGGTAATTAAAGATCCATGAGCAGAACTACCCGATGCATGATCTGGAGCTAGTAGCTGTGATTTTTTCCTTGAAAATCTTGAGGCACTACCTATATAGTGAGAATTGTGACATATATAATGATCACAAGATTATAAAGTATATATTCACATTGAAGGATCTCAACACATGTCAAAGAAGATGGTTTGAGCTAATCAAGGATTATGATTTCTCTATTCATTATCATTTGGGAAAGGCGAACAAGGTAGCTGATGCTATTAAAAGAAAACAACCTACTACTCTATCTATGATTCGGATTGAGAAAGACACCATCTTAATGGATATGAAAAATATGGATTTGGAAATCATAATGATAGGTAATACATAATACCTTTCCCAAAATTATTTCCCAACCATCTATCTAATAGAATATCAAGAAGGCATGAGGGGATGATCTAGAACTACAAAATAATTTTAAAGTGCTAAAGGAAGGGAATCAGTAAGAGTTCCATATTGATGATGATGGTTTGATTCAGTTTGGAATAGGTCTTTGTGTTCCTTCATCACCTGATATAAAGAAAGATACATTGGATAATTCACATAGATCATCTTTATTCATCCATCCTAGAAGAATCAAGATGTATCGTGATCTTTGAGAACACTTCTAGTAGGATAATATGAAAAAGAAAAGTTTGGAGTATATATCAAGGTGTTTAGTATGTTAGCATGTTAAATCATAACAACATAAGTCCAAAGGAATGGTGTAACCATTACCTATACCCACATGAAAATGGGGGAATATCACTATGGACTTTTTCACTGGTCTCCCGAAAACATATAAAGGAAATGATACAATATGGGTTGTAGTGGGTTGACTCACTAAAACTACCCACTTAATTTATATTGGGGAATATTTCTTACTTGAGAAAATTTCCAAGATATATTTAAAGTAAGTGGTGAGGTTGTATGGGGTTCCACTTTTGATCATATATGGTCGTGATCTAAGGTTAACATCTAAGTTCTGGAGAAGTATTCAACATGATTTGAGTACTGAAATGAATTTCAGCATGGCCTATCACCCCAAAATTGATGGCCAATCTAAAAGGAATATTCATACTCTTTAGGATATGTTGAGATATTGATCAATGGAATTAAAAGTTGGATGGGATCGTCATCTCACATTAGTTGAGTTCTTATATAAAAATAGATTTCACTCGAGTATTCAAATGGCTCTATATGAAGACTTGTATGGGAAGCGATGTATAACTACAACTTGTTCGAATGAAGTTGGGTAATGAAAGATACTTGGACCTAATCTTATGAAATAAATGATTGATAAGGTTCAATCCATCCAACAACACATAAAAGCTACTCTACCATGGAATAAATTTATGAAGTTTGGAAATAAAGGGAAGCTTAGCCCAAGGTAATTTGGCCCCTTTGAGTTGGTCACATAGGATCAATGGCCTATCAGATTGAACTTCCACGATGTACATACCTGACCCATCACATGTATTGAATCTAGAGGTGTTACACTCTCATATGAAGAGAATCCAATGAAGATCTTGGACCGTAGATAAAAGGTACTATGAAAAAAAGATGACTCGCCTTTTCAAAGTTTTATAGAGAAACCATAAGTATGATGAGGTGACATGGGAACTAGAGGAAGTGATGAATAAGTACCCTCACCTGTTTTCACCTTCGTATGTAAAACAAAATTTTTAGGATGAAATTTCAAAAGGGTGGAAGAATGTAACGACCCAAAATTTTATCAATGGAATTTTCCTTCTTACAATTATGTCATAAAACACATGAATCTCAAATAGAACCAAATAAAAACATTATTCTCATAAATGAATAATAAAATAAATGATATTTATGGGAATTAAGGAACCTATACCAATGGAATAGTAACATAACTGTTGGAATAGTAATACGACCATTAGAAATAGTAATCCAGCCATTAGAATAGTTTGCTCATCTATGAAAGTATAAATAAAATTTAGGCATCTTATACATAAAAATATGATATAATTATATCATGGCATAAGTAAATAAATGTTTTAGAACTGATGAATTAAGTGTTGGTATTTTTGTAAAACATAAATGTTTTTTTACAATTTTATAATTAATATAATGATTTAAATGAAAAATTATTTTCATAAAATAGATTCATAGATTAATATTTTATTATATTATATTTATAAGATAATTTTAGGAGACCTTAATTAAATTTTCAAAGGGTCATAAAATCGATTATCATATTAAAATCGGTTTTTTTAAAAAGAATTGATTTTATTTAAAAATTAATATTATCATATTTAAAAAATTATTTTCCTAAAATGGATCCAATTTTTGAAATCTACACATCAAAAAATGGTTAGGGTAAATTTTAGGGATTTTTCTAAAATATTTGAATTTTTTGTAAATAGTGAAATTCATAAATTTACGATATAAACTAAATACATTAATTACTAACTCATGAATGATGTATGGATGATGTAGGAACCATTATCTCGAACTCCCATTCCTTAGTTACTATATTTACTCATGGAAATCAACACTATTGATAGTCTTAATCCAAAATAATAAACTAATGAATTAAAAATCCAAAAACACCCCTCTCCTCCCCTATAAATACCACCCCTCGCAAACTCTTCTCATCCCACCTAAAAATCATTGAAACTTGTCTAAATTCTTCCCAATTGCCTTATAAATCCTCTTCCCCACATCCAAGATCTACTAGTCTCAACAAAAGACCAAACCCAAGTGCCTTAAGGAGGTTCTCAATGAGGCGACATTCAATAGGTAAAATCCTCCTTCTATTTTAATTTCTTTTCTTGTCTTATCCTATCATCACCACCCCATCCAAAGGGGAATTATAAATCCAATATTACATATATACTATAATTTTATTATTTTAATGTAATATCTTGTAACGTCCCGACCCGGGTCACCCCTGAACCGGTGGCCGGACCGGTCTCCACATGACCTCAAGCGTGTCTCCCCATACACTAGAGGCTACTGACTAGCAGCGAGGGTCTAAGGATAGTCAGTGGGAAGACTATACCCTCATTTTAGTGTTCAAAAATAGACAAATGAAATAAATAGCAAAAACAGTCTAATAATTTATAAAGTAGATGAAAGCAGATTTTATAAATCTTGTACAAAACAAATGGCCAACACTAAATTATACAGCAGATGCATGCATGACATGCTAATGATACAAAATATAAAGCAGTGAACAAAATAGCATGCTTTACATTCCAATACAGAAATAAACAAATAATGACTCAAATCCCCAAGGGTGATCTCCTTGAGCATCCCGAGCATCTCTCGGTCCTCTACTCCTATCTCCCAAGTAAATGCAAATAGCATAGTCCTGTAACCAAAAATAATCTACTCGGGTAACCAGTGCAATGGCGGCCCGAGTCGGGTGTGAGATGTAAATATCAGTAGGCCAGGACCACCGGTGTCTAACCCAAATTCAGACATTTAATAAATAACATATAACATGTGAAGGCATGCATAAAATAAAGTAAGCAGTACAAAGTAACTATAAACCCAAGTACCTGCTTCAGCCCTCAGCTGGTGTCTGAACCTGCACTATTCATTTGTCATGCATACTCAAAAATCATTACATAATCATTTATCATTTATCAATTATTACAAACTTAATAAATTATGAAAGTCTTGAGATTCATCTTACGCATGACATCTCCCATATAAGTCACTCACCACGAATGTCTCTAAAGGCCATCTAAGTAATCAAGTAAATATCGAATCCAAGCTTGTGATTTGGCTTGGATAACGCGTCACAAGTTAGTTAATTTAATATTTTATATACTAAGTCTAATCCCATCCACTAAAATTGGTTCAACCAATTCATAAATAAGTCTGAACCCTTTCTCATAATCAATTCACAAATCACCATTTCACAACAGCCTTCATTAACCATTAAACTCATTTCATGCACGAACAATGGGACCCACATTCCAATGTTAATTAATGGATGTAAAACATCATGTCTATCACCCTTGTGAGTATTTGGAGCCTTATTTATTGTCTCATAACCCATGGGTATTTGGAGCATCATCCCATGTCCCATAAAAGAATATTCTATTACAAGATGGGTGTAGAACGCCATGTCTAGCACCCCGTGAGTATTTGGAGCATCACTCCCTATCTCACAACAAATATATCAATCATACATATATATATATATATCATTGGTGTAGAACTCCATGTCTAACATCCTATGATTATTCGGAGCTTCAGTCCTTGTCTCACAACCCATTCATCAATCATACATATATATTTATCATTGGTGTAGAATACCATGTCTAACACCACAAAACCAATCCCTTAATTAATTCAACAATTAATTAAGAACACAAATCACTCTTCAGAAAAGTAAACACTTAATTATCCATTCAAAATATCATTAATTAATAATTAATTAATAATTAATTATTCTTAGTAGGCCAACTGAATAATTAACTAAACATTTAATTATCCAAATTCTTTAACAAGTCTGAACCTGTCCACTCAAACAATGGTTCGTTCAGGACTTTAACAATCTACAAGAACACCATAATCATCTCAAAACATGTAGAAAAAAGCCAGGATATTTAATAACCATCTCACACAATATATCATATCTCTAAAAAACTCCATCCAAGACTACTTAAGGTATTGAAAACTAATACTCATCAAAAGGTACTCTTAGCCAACAATCGTAACAAACTATCAATTCACAATCTTTATTTAATGCATGAAAATTAATTAATTCAACAATTAATTAATTAAACCTTATCTCTTTAACCAATCATCAATTAGTTAACCATTTACCATTTAACATGTAATAACTAATCCATCCATTAATTATTACCAGTTTCCAAATTATATATCAAACATATCAAATGTTCAATATTCCCAATAATATAGTAAAAGCCACAATCTCATTCCAACTCATGACTTGATAAATAATTATACAATTAATTATCCTATTACTAATTCGTCCCATTCAAATCATTCAATCGTTTAATCATATCACTTTAACTACAATATCAATCCATGCTTAAAATCAACACATGTTCAAGTCCTCATTTATCTCATGTGGGTGGCATTACTTAATAACATTAAAAGTGTCATGCATCGACATATCATAATCAAGGAAACTCACATTCTCAATCTATTTAAAGAATCTATAATTCTTAAATAAATTGTTAAAGATATGGGACCCTACCTCGGGGTTTTTTTTGGAAACCATAACGAACAAAGAACCCTCAAGAGAAACGGGTTGATTCTTCAAGAACCCACATTTGATCACTTCTCCTAGAAATAACAAGACCAAAACATATCATACTTGTCATCTACACACTTATATTTACCCATAATGGGCATAGATCTAAGAAACCAAGAGAAGAGGAGATGTAGATCTAAGTAGATCTAAGAAACCTAACAAGAATGAAGCAGAACATCTACCTACCTCAAGAATTCGGCATCGATTCGCCAAGAGAAGCCTTCAGATCACCTCCAAAACGCTTGGGAGAAGTTTTTCAACCTTCAAGGGAGAGTAATACTGAGTTATGGACATTTAAGAGCTTAAACGAGCCATATAAAGGCAAAAAAAAAAGTGAGATCCACAATTTGAGGATCTCATTTAAGTGTCTGCATGGTTTGCTCGCACGGTTAGACAAAGCGTGTGCTAACCTTGAGTTAGCTATTGTCTCAGAACTCCTCGCACGGTTAGACAAACTGTGTTCTAACCGTGTGTTAGCCACTACCACAAAACTTCAACTACGCATGGTTTGGCCACACGGTTAGACAAACCCGACACTCCCCATGTGATTTCCCCTTTGCCTCAAAACTTCTATCAAAGTTCAAAAAACAACATCTTTAGGTGTTCCAACACTTGGAATAAAATTCTAGAGCTCAGTTTACAAAGAACGACCTATTGATAAACCGAAAAAGAAATTCAGAAACATTCATAATTTTAACCCGATTCAAAAACACAGGATTCTACATTATAACGACCTTAAAAAATTCTCGTCTCTGAGAAGCCATCGAGACCCACTACTAAAACAACCAACCTACCAAGGTCATTTAATCTTTTTAAAAGTGATGTTTTGAGTTCCCAATGCCAAACACACCTTTAACCCTTCTCAAACCTGATGGATAAGCCTTTACAACTAGATCTAAAGATTACTCTAAAGCTTAAACATCGAAAAAAATCTTATATCTAAGGTCATTAGAAGGACCTTGTCAATGTAAAAGGTTAAATCTCGATCAAACAATAGAACAAGTTTCACATGCTTCCCTCGAAAGACGTTGCAGACCCAAAACCCCATTTCTCCCTTTATCTGACGACGTGCCTTTAAAACTATTCCAAAACAATCCGCAAGTATAACGAAGTCCTTACCCAACATCTGGTAAATTTTCCAAGTCAAGCCATCGCATGGCTATTTTAAAAACAATCGTTCCCCAACACGAATAAAGAAGTATCCCAAAGAAACCACGCATCCCACATACTCCCCAGATAAGAACTGCTCCTCAATCCCAACAACATTTAAACTGTAGCGTGGCACAAGACCAACGCTATCTTAGTGTCTCCATGATGAGGTCAAGATAGGGGACATGCTCGTCATGTCCAGAAGATCGAACTAAGAGAAAACTGAGGTCATGAAGAAGATCAGTCAAACCATTACCAGACAACTCTGTTCTAAAAGCTCGGAATCACCTACCAACACATTCATCGAGAACAAAGTGGCAGTACCCACCATAGGATTTCCTATGTCGTCTCAAGAAAAGATAAGTCGCTCACTAGCGTGCTAGATTAACAACAAGATCGGGGTGTCAAAACACCTGGGTATTTCGAAAACTATTCCATGTATTGAAATGAAACTGATTCTTTAATGATCAAGTTACTCTACATGGAGTCGACCTGAGACCGTACTCAACAGTACAAAAAGACTTATTACGGAGTCATATTGCCTCATACGACCATTAACCTGGAAAACGCCATAACCAGTCATTCATTACTAAGAAGAAATGGTCAAACGAAAAACAAAGCTCTCAACAATGCCCGAGGCACATCTAACCAGCTGAAAAAGAGCATTACTTGATGCTCAATCCCACAACAAGGTCAACAAAACACATCACCCCCCTTTAGAACAAGGGTTTCATTGGAAACTGGATTTCCTACGTGGGACAACGGCACCCAACAACACCAAAAGAGTGAGAAAAGTCATAGCACTAGCAAGGAATTTAAGTTCTGAGGGCGATACTGACCTCAGGTTATCCCCTTATGAAGAAAAGGTGTCAACCCTAAACCGGGTCACTTTAAACAAGTCACTAGGCTCAAAAGCCAAACATAAGGCCATTTCTAAGGATAAGAAGGCCTATGAAATGTACTCATTCTTCCGTTCCAAGGCAACTCAAGAGAAGTTTGAACTACCCTTTACATGAGGGTTTTAAACAGTAGACACCACAATAGGTTCCATTTCCAAGCCTCTTATATTTAATCACTTTTAATCTTTAATCGTCAAAAGATTTAATCAAAACATAAAAGTACCATTTTCAAAACGCCCCAAGGGAAAAACATGCAGGTCTCATAAAACTCCTTTTTTTAACACATTTATGTTAGTTGATATCCCGTCATTTTCAGGAAAATTGTCAAAATAAATTCCTTTAAAGAAGATAAGTCGGCCAACGAGGGTCCCATTTTAACCAACCTGGGTTCTCTATAAAGCAACCCAATAGCAAACGTATAGGTATTAAAATTTTAAACACCCAAACAGGTTATCCCATAAAAACACTCCCCAACTGACCTACTTGGGTCCAGTTGCATTCTGGAATCTAGCCATTTGATTTCAGATCAACATTAAACATATTTCACATTTATAAGCATTTCACATGGCATCAAGTCATCACATTTAATATGAGTCCTCATTTCCCAATTCATGAAGCACCCATACACTCCATGGATTGAAAATTGACTCTCATTAATCGATATCAATGTCAATTCAGAAATTAACATGATCAACCTAATGGTCCAAATTATATGGGTGGCCACCTACCAATCAATAAGGCACCCATATTCCTTATCGCTGGATTTTGGCTCATATTTAACATATTATCTTTAGCACCCCTTTCACATATCAAAACTTCTCTAACATGTTAGCATAATCAGTAGCACAACAACATGATATAACACAGAAGCATGTCACAACAACAAAACATGCTAATAACTAAGGTAGTATGGAATGTAATCACTCAAGCATGTTAAATCTATCACCGAAACATGCTATCTAGAGAGGCATGGTAAATCAGATCAAACATAGCATTTCACCCAAGTAACACAGTCCAAATTAGCAGGCATCCTACTAATGCAACTACATGGCATGTTATATGCATGACATGTGAATCTCTAAGTGTCTAAGAAGATGCATGTATGAGACTTCCTTGCCATATCAGGCCAAAAAAATTATTCTTTTCAAAATTCTCAAAATCAATAAACATCAGAAAATAAACAATTCACTCAAGGTGAAATCATATCAACTGTGACCTCTAATTGTACAAACATCAATTCCCATACCTGGCCTCTTGGTCATTTCCAGTACATAGGGTGATCAGTCCCAAGCACGGCTATTAACCTAAGCATCAACACATTCCTAGTCTCCTGTCTACCAACCCCAAAATAGTAATACAAAGGAAATAAAGGAAACCTAAACCTTTGATACCACTTTGTTACGTCTCGACCAGGGTCACCCCTAAACCGGTGGCCGAACCGGTCGCCACATGACCTCAAGTGCGTCTCCCCATACGCCAGAGGCTGCCGACTAGTAATGAGGGTCTAAGGATAGTCAGTGGGGAGATTATACCCTCATTTTAGTGTTCAAAAATAGACAAAGGAAATAAATAGCGGAAATGGTCTAATAAATGATAAAGTAAGGGAAATAAGATTTTATAAATATTGTAAAAAACAAATGGCCAACACCAAATTATAAATTAGATGCATGCATGACATGATAATGATACATAATAGAAAGTAGTGAACAAAACAACATGATTTAAATTCCAATACAGAAATAAGAAAATAATGACTCAAATCCCCAAGGGCGATCTCCTCGAGCATCTCGAGCATTCTCTTGGTCCTCTACTCCAATCTCCCAAGTAAATGCAAACAGGATAGTCCTGCAACCAAATATAATCTACTCGGGTAACCAGTGCAATGGCGGCCCAAGTATGGTGTGAGATTTAAATCTCAGTAGGCCGGGACCACTGGTGTCTACCCCAAATCCAAAAAATTTAATAAATAACTTATAACACGTGAAGGCATGCATAAAATAATGTAAGCAGTACAAAGTAAGTATAAACCCAAGTACATGCTTCAACCCTCACTTGGTGTCAAAACCTACACTATTCATTTTCCATGCATACTAAACAATCATTACATAATCATTTATCAATTATCAATTATTCCAAACTTAATAAATTATGAAATTATTGAGATTCGGCCTACGTCCGACACCTCTCGTAGAAGTCACTCAACACAGATGTCTCTAAAGGTCATCTAAGTAATCAAGTAAAGACTGAATCCAAGCTTGTGCTTTGGATTGGATAACGCGTCATAAGTTATTAAATTTAATCTTTCATATACTAAGTTTGAGCCTGTCCACTAAAAGTGGTTCACCCAATTCATTAATAAGTCTGAACCATTTCTCATAATCAATTCACAAATCATCATGTCACAACAGCCTTCATTAACCATTAAACGCATTTCATGCACGAACAATTGGACCCAGAGTCCAATGTTAATTAATGGATGTAGAACATCATGTCTAGCACCCTCATGAGTATTTGGATCCTCAGTCCTTTTCTCACAACCCATGGGTATTTGGAGCATCAGTCCATGTCCCATAAAAGAATATTCGCTTGCAAACTGGGTGTAGAATGCCATGTCTAGCACCCCGTGAGTATTTGGAGCATCAGTCCCTATCTCACAACCCATCTATCAACCATACATATACATCTATTATTGGTGAATAACTCCATGTCTAACACCCTGTGTGTATTTTGAGCCTTAGTCCTTGTCTCACATCCCATTCATCAATCATACATATATATTTTTCATTAGTGTATAATACCATGTCTAACACCACAAAACCGATCCGTTAATTAATTCAACAATTAATTAACAACACAAATTTCTCTTCAGATAAGTCAATACTTAATTATCCATTCCACATCTCATTAATTAATAATTAATTAACATTTAATTATTCTTATCAGGCCAACTGAATAATTAATTCAACATTTAATTATCCAAATTCGTTAACAAGTCTAAACCCATCCACTCAAACAATGGTTCTTCTAGGAATTTAATAATCTAAAAGCACAACATAATCATCTCAAAACATTCTGAACAAAGCCAATATATTTAGTGACCATCTCACAAAACATATCATATCTCTAAACATCTCCATACAAGACAACTTAAGGTATGGAAAACTAATACGCATCAAAAGGTACTCCTGGCCAACAATCGTAACAAACTATCAATTCAAAATCTTAATTTAATGCATGAAAATTAATTAATTCAACAATTAATTAATTAAAACTTATCTCTTTAACCAATCATCAATTAGTTAACCATTTACCATTTAGCATGTAATAATTAATCCATCCATTAATTATTACCAGTTTTTAAATTATATTTCGAACATGTCAAATATTCAATATTCCCAATAATCAGTAAAAGACACAATCTCATTCCAACTCATGACTTGATAAATAATTATACAATTAATTATCCTATTACTCATTATTTCCATTCAAATCATTCAATTTTTTAGTCATATCACTTTAACTACAATAGCAATCCATGCTCAAAATCAACACATGTTAAAGTCCTCATTTATCTCATGTGGGTGGCATTACTTAATAACATTAAAAGTGTCATGCATTGACATATCATAATCAAGGAAACTCACATTATCAATCTATTTAAAGAATCTATAATTCTTAAATAAATTTTTAATGATTTGGGACCCTACCTCAGGGTTTTTCCGGAAACCATAACGAACGAAGATCCCTCAAGAGAAACGGGTTGATTCTTCAAGAACCCGCCTTAGATCACTTCTCCTAGCTAGAACAAGAACAAAACTTATTATACTTTTCATCTACAGAATTAGATTTACCCATGATGGGTGAAGATCTAAGAAACTGTGAGAAGAGGAGATATAGATCTAAGTATATCTAAAAAACTGAACAAGAACGAAGAAGAACATCTACCTACCTCAAGAATTAGGCTTCAATTCGCCAAGAGAAGCCTTCGGATCACCTCCAAAATGCTTGGGATATGTTTTAAATCCTTCAAGGGAGAGTAATCCCGAGTTATGGCCACTTAAGATCTTAAACGAGCCATATAAAGGCAAAAACGATTGAGATCCACAATTTAAGGATTTCATTTAAGTGTCTGCATGGTTTTCTCGCGCGGTTAGACAAACCGTGCGCTAACCATGCATTAGCTACTATCTCATAAAACACTCCTCGCATGGTTAGGCCACATGGTTAGACAAACCGTGCGCTAACCGTTTGTTAGACACTGCCTCAAAGCTTGAACTACGCACGGTTTGGTCGCACAGTTAGACAAACAGTGCGCCGCCCGTGCGACTTCCCCTTTGCCTCAAAACCTCTATCAAAGTTCAAAAAATGACATCTTTAGGTGTTCCAACACTCGGAATAAAATTATGGAGCTCAGTTTAAAAATATCAACTCGTTGATAAACCAAAAAAGAAATTCAGAAACATTCATAATTTTAACCCGGTTCAAAAACAGAGGATTCTATATTATACCCACCTTAAAAATTTCTCGTCCCTAAGAAGCCATTGGAAACCACTACTAAAACAACTAACCTAACAAGGTCATTTAATCTTGTTAGAAGTGACGTGTTGTGTTCCCAACACTAAACACACCTTTAACCCTTCTAAAACTAGATGGATAAGCCTTCACAACTAGATCCAAAGATTACTCTAAAGCTTAAACATCAAATCAGATGTTATATTTAAGGTCATTAGAAGGAACTTGTCAACGTAAAAGTTTGAATCTCGATCAAACAACGGAATAGGTTTCACATTCTTCCCTCAAAAGATGTTGCAGACCCAAAACACCATTTCTCCCTTTATCTGACGACGTGCCTTTAAAACTATTCAAACACCATCCGCAAGTATAATAAAGTCCTTATCCAACATCTGGTAAATTTTCCAAGTCAAGGCATCGCAAGGATATTTTAAAAACAACCATGTCCCAACATGAATAAATAAGTATCCTAAAGAAACCATGCATCCCACATACTCCCCAGATAATAACTTCTCCTCAAGCCCAACTATATTTAAACTATTTCATGGCACAAGACCAATGCTATCTTAGTGTCTCCATGACGAGGTCAAGATAGGGGACATGCTCGTCGTGTTTAGAAGAGTGTACTAAGAGAAAACCAAGGTCATGAAGAAGATCAGTCAAACCATTACCGGACAACTCAATTCTAAAATCTCGGCATTACCTGCCAACACGTTCATCGAGAAGAAAGTGGCAATACCCACCTTATGATCTCCTATGTCGTCTCAAGAAAAGATCATCCGCTCACCAGCGTGCTAGATTAACAACAAGATCTGCATGTTAAAACACCCGGGTCTTTCAAAAACTATTCCATGTATTAAAAAGAAACTGATTCTTTAACTCTCAAGTTACTCTACATAGAGTTGACCCGAGACCGTACT
The DNA here is from genome assembly GCA_963277665.1 of Viscum album. NCBI lineage: Eukaryota > Viridiplantae > Streptophyta > Magnoliopsida > Santalales > Viscaceae > Viscum > Viscum album. The sequence goes on from OY728134.1 coordinate 122,336,490, forward strand.
CAACAGTACCAAAAGACTTATTACGGAGTCATATTGCCTCATACAACCATTTTTCTGGACGACGCCATAACCAGTCATCCATTACTAAGAAGAAAGGGTCAAACAACCAACAAAGCGGTCGACCATGCCCGAGGCTCATCTAACCAGCTGAAAAAGAGCATTACTTGATGCTCAAGCCCACAATAAGGTCAAGAAACACATCACCACCCATTTGAAAAAGGGTGTCATTGGGAACTGGAAGTCCTACCTAGGAAAATAGAACCCAAAAACACCAAAAGAGTGAGAAAATCCACAGTTCTAGTAAGGCATTTAAGTTATGAGGGTGCTACCGAACACAGGTCAGCCCCTTACAAAGAAAAAGTCTCAACCCTAAACTGGTTCACTTCAAACAAGTCACTAGGCTCAAAAGCCAAACATAAGGCCATTTCTAAGGAGAAGAACACCTACAAAAAGTACTCATGCTTCTGTTCCAAGGAAACTCAAGAGAAGTCTGAACTACTCTTCACATGAAGGTTTTAAACATTAGACACCACAATAGGTTCCATTTCCAAGCCTCTTATATTTAATCACTTTTAATCTTTAATCATAAAAAGATTTAATCAAAACATAAAAGTACCATTTTCAAAACGCCCCAAGGGAAAAACATGCAAGTCTCATAAAACTCCTTTTTTTAAAACATTTATGTTAGTTGAAATCCCATCATTTTCAGGAAACTTATCAAAATAAATTCCTTTTAAGAAGATAAGATGGCCTATGAGGGTCTCATTTTAACCAACTTGGGTTCTCTATAAAGCAACCCAATAGAAAATGTACAGGTATTAAAATTTTAAACACCCAAATAGGTTATCCCATAAAAACACTCCTCAACTGACCTACTTAGGTCCAGTTGTATTCTGGAAGCTAGCCATTTGATTTCAGATCAACATTAAACATCTTTCACATTTATAAGAATTTCACACAACATCAAGTCATCACATTTAATATGAGTCGTTATTTCCCAATTCATGAAGCGCCCATACACTCCATGGATTGAAAATTGGCTATCATTAATCGATAATAATGTCAATTCTGAAATTAACATGATCAACCTAATGGACCAAATTATATGGGTGGCCACCTACCAATTGATAAGGCACCCATACACCTTATTGCTGGATTTTGGCTCATATTTAACATATTATATTTAGCACCCCTTTCACATATCAAAACTTCTCTAAAATATTAGCATAAGCAGTAGCACAACAACATGCTATAACACAGAAGCATGTCACAACAACAAAACATGATAATAACTAAGGTAGTATGGAATGTAATCACTCAAGCATGTTAAATCTATCACTGAAACTTGCTATCTAGAGATGTATGCTAAAGCAGATCAAACATGGCATTGCACCCAAGGAACACAATCCAAATTAGTAGGCATCCTACTAATGCAACTACATGTCATGTTATATGCATGACATGTGAATCTCTAAGTGTCTAAGATTATGCATGTATCAAACTTCCTTGCCATATCAGGCCAAAATTTATTCTTTTCAAAATTCTCAAAATCAATAAACATCGAAAAATAAACCAGTCACTCAAGGTGAAATCATATCAACTGTGACCTCAAATAGTACAAACATCAATTCCCATCCCTGGCCACTTGGTCATTTCCCGTACATATGGTGATCAGTCCCAGGCACGGATATTAACCCAAGTGCCGACACATTCCTATTCTCCTGTCTACCAACCCCAAAACAGTAAGACAAAGGAAAGAAAGGAAACCTAAACCTTTGATACCACTTTGTTACATCCCGACCTAGGTCACCCCTGAACCGGTGGCCGGACCGGTTGCCACATGACCTCAAGTGCGTCTCCCCGTACGCCAGAGGCTGCCGACTAGTAACGAGGATCTAAGGATAGTCAGTGGGGAGACTATACCCTCATTTTAGTGTTCAAAAATAGACAAAGGCAATAAATAGTGGAAACTGTCAAATAAATGATAAAGCAAGGGAAAGCAGATTTTATAAATATTTTGAAAAACAAATGGCCAACACCAAATTATAAAGCAGATGCATGCATGACATGTTAATGATACAAAATAGAAAGCAGTGAACAAAACAACATGATTTACATTCCAATACAGAAATAATAAAATAATGACTCAAAGCCCCAAGGGTGATCTCCTCGAGCATCCCGAGCATTCGCTCGGTCCTCTACTCCTATCTTCCAAGTAAATGAAAACAGCATAGTCCTACAACCAAATATAATCTACTCAGGTACCCAGTGCAATGGCGGCCTGAGTAGGGTGTGAGATATAAATATCAGTAGGCCGGGACAACCAGTGTCTACCCCAAATCCAAAAATTTAATAAATAACTTATAACATGTGAAGGAATGCATAAAATAAAGTAAGCAGTACAAAGTAACTATAAACCCAAGTACCTGCTTCAACCCTCAGTTGGTGTCTGAACCTGCACTATTAATTTTCCATGCATAATCAACAATCATTACATAATCATTTATCATTAATCAATTATTCCAAACTTAATAAATTAGGAAAGTCTTGAGATTTGGCATACGTCTGACAGCTCCTGTAGAAGTCACTCGCCATGAATGTCTCTAAAGACCATCTAAGTAATCAAGTAAAGACTGAATCCAAGCTTGTTCTTTGGCTTGGATAATGCATCATAAGTTATTAAATTTAATCTTTCATATACTAATTTTGAGCCCATACACTAAAATTGGTTCACCGAATTCATAAATAAGTCTGAACCCTTTCTCAAAATCAATTCACAAATCATCATGCCACAATAGCCTTCATTAACCATTAAATGCATTTCATGCATGAACAATTGGACCCATAGTCCAATGTTAATTAATGGATGTAGAACATCATGTCTAGCACCCTCGTGAGTATTTGGATCCTCATTCCTTATCTCACAACCCATGGGTATTTGGAGCATCAATCCATGTCCCATAAAAGAATATTCGCTTGCAAGATGGGTGTAGAAATCCATGTCTAGCACCCCGTGATTATTTGCAGCATCAGTCCATGTCTCACAACCCATCTATCAATCATACATATACATCTATTATTGGTGTAGAACGCCATTTCTAACACCCTATGATTATTTGGAGCCTTAGTCCTTGTCTCACATCCCATTCATCAATCATACATATATATTTATCCTTGGTGTATAATACCATGTCTAACACAACAAAACCAATCCATTAATTAATTCAACAATTAATTAACAACACAAATTGCTCTTCAGATAAGTCAACACTTAATTATCCATTAAACATCTAATTAATTAATAATTAATTAACAATTAATTATTCTTATCATTACAACTGAATAATTAATTCAACATTTAATTATCCAAATTCTTTAACAAGTCTGAACCCTTCCACTCAAACAATGTGTCACGACCCATCTTCGGGGCCCGTGTCGTGACTACCCCAAGCCCGCCTTCCATAGGCCAGGGGCTGGCGTGTAGCACCAAAGGTGTAAATCCCGATAACTGGGAAGGAATTGCCTTTATAAAAGCAAACAAACACCACAGAGTACAAGCGGAAGTAAAAAACTAAGTACAAAAGAAAGTGCTGAAAAGTAAATGGGCCAAAATACAAACCCAACTGAAAGTACTGCTACAACTGAACAAAAGTACAATAAAAAAATACAACAGCTGGAAGAATAGAAGTGGCTCCTAGGTCATCCTCCTTGGATCCTACTTGAAGGGTAGGTACAGATGGCACAACTCCTGGATCGTCCACCACAGATCCTACCTGAAGGGTAGGTACAGATAGCCTCCACAACCCTCTCACCCGTCAACCTCCTCCGTGTGTCGTGTCGTTTTGAATTCCACCTCCGGATACTTACTTGTCGTGTGGTCCACCTCTGGGTACTGATTCTTTGTGTGGTCCACCTCTGGGCACTGTCCAGTCCTCGAACACTCGGCCTCCGTCAGCACTGCCCGTCGTCTGCAACCAACACAACGAGGTGCGGGCATAGCCCGTGCAGGGGTGAGTATAACGATACTTAGTAGGGACCCCAAGACCCTCAAGGTATCACTAAAACCAACATGGATAACCACAAGAAGATCTCAACAGATAACCTCTACTTAGGTATATGCCCATACATATACCTAAGTTATCAAGTAACCCATCTCAATCATGAGGAAACACAAAGATTATGAAAACAACGGATAACCACTACCCAGGTATATGCCCATACATATACCTAAGTTATCAAGTGACCCATATCAATCATGAGGTGAACACAAAGGTCATAGTCTTAGCTCAAACCAGGATTTTCATTATCTAAATCGTAACTGCTGAAGAGCCCCGTCTCTGGAGTGTACAGTAGTCCAGTCACGACTCCGAGGTACTGCTCAGCAACCTAAGACTGCTGAGTTACTCCTCCTATCGAGTACCACGGGCCAGCCACCCAAACACAGTAGTGCTTCCCGTCGGGGTATGCCACCCAAACATAGTAGTGAACACCCCCTAATAGCCTGTAGAGGTACTCTCTGGATGAGTACCACGGGTCTGCACTATCACACAGGTAGTGCTCCATCTGTCATGGGTCTGCACCCAAACAAAGTAGTGCTCCGTCCACTGGGCCAGTCGACTCACTCCAATTCGAGTCGGTCAAGCAGTCGTCAGGTCTCAGTCGGCTACACGGTCTCCGTACTCCGCACGCTCGTCTCTGGGAGGGTTCGCTCCACGAGCTACAGGTCGATAATACAAGTATCTCAAAGTCCCACGAAGAAGTATCTCAAAGGACCACCTCGTCATAGGGGTCTCAACGCAACAGACGACGCGTCAATCGGACGCCCGGTCTGTGAGTTATTAGCCTTTTCGTCCTAAGGGCCCGGTTGGTTTCGTGTGCGAACCAACCCAGCCGTATCTCAATTGTACCCCAAACTCTCATAGGGTATGCTCATAGGTACCGTTTCTCAACAAGATCACCAACGTCGCTGACGGTTCGTCAAACGGACGTCCAGTCTGAAAGTTGTCAGCTTTCCCATTCCAGGGGCCTGGTTGGATTCGTGTGAAATCCAACCTGGCCACTATCCAACTGAAACCAAACCTCAGGCGAAGTATGCCAAAATTTACGTCTCATCAAGAGGAATTCAACGAGATAGATGGTGCGTCAATCGGACGCCCGGTCTGTGAGTTATTGGATTTTTCGTTCCAGGGGCCCGGTTGGTTTCGTGAGAGAACCAACCCGACCGTACTCCGATGGCATCAAAACCTCGAGCATAGTAAGCCAAAAGTTCTGTCTCATCAAGAGAAATCCAAAAAAGTCAATGGCACGTCAATCGGACATCCGGAGCTCAAGATATAAACGTTTCCGCTCCGAGGGCCAGGTTGGTTTCGTATCCGAACCAACTCGGCCGAACCCAAATTTCTCTGAAACCGTGAGTGTAATATACCGAAACGACTATCTCGATCCAAGGATCACATCGCAGCTGACGGTGTGTCGATCGGAGGTTCGTGACCCAAGTTATGGGCGTTAGAACAGAAACAATCCGAAATGGGGGGTCTGGGCCCGGCCCGGCCCGGCCCAACCCCCCCTGGGTCGACCCGACCCGGGTCCGGGTCCGGCCCATCATGGAGAGGCCCGGTACAGCTGGCGCAGCCCAGCCCGGCCGGCGTGGGGCGGCCACATGGCCAGTCGCGGCTCGGCCATCGTGGCTGAGCGGAAGCCGCAGAGCGGGGGGGGGGGGGGGGGGGGGGGGTTGTGTGGCCCCCTTGCCGCTGATTGAAGCCGGCGGCGGTTTGCGCCGCCGTCGTTCCTCTAGGATCCCGCGCGGCCACGGGATCCCCCGTACCGCACCGCCGTAGCAAGCCAGGGTGGTTGTTTTCACCGGCGGCGCCCTAGGGCGCCGCCGCCTCCTGGCGGCCGAACGGCTCCAGCCACCGCTCCCGGTCGCCGGCGGCACCGCGCCGGCGACCCACACCTCCAGGGTTTCCGTGGGCCACCAGAGTTGCTCCGGTGGTCTGTTTTCAAATTATTCTATGCCGACATTCATCTCGGGTCTCGAACTTTACTTCGGAATCATCAAACCGCCTCTGCGGCCCGTTCCGTCATCGCTGGACGATCTGATGTCAATTAAACGATCTACGGATCCTTTTGAATTGTCACAACGGTGTTGCACGACAGCGCCACGCTTATTCACTCGTTCCTCAATTGTTTCTGCACAGTGTCGTTGTACCGTGCTGCCTTTAATCATGCCGCAACAAGAACAACCATCAAAGGGGGAAGAGGGTCGGCCGTGTTCGTACGGTCCGACCTCCCCCCATTATTTCGATAACAGGTGGCTCAAACGACTATCAACAATTAAATCAAGGCTGAGGATATAACCCACATAGATTTAATTGAACCAAAACCCCCTACCTCTTGATTTGATCCCTCGATGGATCTGTGGAGAGGTAGCGTCGTTCGTTGACGTCGGAAGGTGAAGTCGTCGTTTGCGATTTTCCCACAGCGGTGTCTCCTCCTTTGATGGAGACCGGAAGCGTTCTTCGTCGAAGGTCTTGGAAGGACCAATGTCACCAAGTGTACTCAAAGATATGACATATCCCCTCTTGTCACAGAGAAGGAAGAAAGGGGTACGTCGCCGCTCTTTTGTGTCGGCGTTCTTCATCGGAGAGTTGCATTCTTCGCGTTCTTCAAGAAGGAAGAAGTTCTTCAAAGCTTAGAGTTTTCTCTTCAAATCCTCCTCACACAACAACCAACTCTCTCAAATAAAATAAGACTTATCTTATTTTATTACATCAATCCAAGCATTTTAAATTTTAAAAATCAAACACTTAACTCACTTAATTAATTAAGTGAGTTGGCATGATTAAAGAAGAGAGAGAGGGAGGTGAGTGGTCTCTCATTAAAGGGGGGGTTAAACATGTTAAGAAGAGTTACCAATTAATGAGAGGAGAGGTTTAAGGGATTTTAGGGAATATGAAAGGGGTGGGGTTCATGTGGGCCCCACCTCACCTTTAATCCTCTCATGGGAAGTTGGGTGGTTACCCCAACTTCCACTCAATTGATAAACCACTTAAAAGAAATAAAAATTGTTAATCAATTTTTATTTTATCTTCCACAAATTTTTAACAACTCCTCCCGTGAAAACGAAACTCCAAAAAAGATCTTCTTAAGAATTTACCGGTGCTGCAAATCCATCGGTGCCCTTAGAATTTGATTCCGAGCACCGGTTCAAAAGTTAGAAAAAACCGCTCGTTCGTTCACTGAACGTACCCGAGCTAAACTTCGGAAAATGATTCCGGGCACACCGGGCCTCGGAATCAGGTGCCGTCAAAAACTACGTACTTGTAAAATCCCAAAGAAAATTTAGAAAAAATTTCCCTTGAATTTTACGGGTCTTTACATTACTCCCACCTCAGGGCTTTATGTCCTCGTAAATCTTTAACACAAACTAGGGATACAAAAGCGGTATTGAGCACGCATATGAGACTTCCGCTCCCATGTGCTCACCTGGAGGTTCCCGTACTGCCAAAGAAAGTGCACCTGAGGAATTGACCATCTTCGTAGGATCCACTCCTGTCAATCCTCGATCCCCACTAGAACCTCCGTGAAAGTCACCCCATCGCCATCGTCCAGCTCCCCATGGTCGATGATATGCGAAGGGTCGAGCACGTATCTCCTCAGTTGAGATACGTGGAAGTTGTCATGCACCTGGTGCAACTAAGGTGGATGGGTAAAGCGGTAAACCACCTCGTCTACCCAGCTGAGGACCTAGAAAGGTCTATTGAACCTCAGAGATAACTTGCCGCCTTGACCACATCTCCGTAAACCTCATCGAGGTGAGACCCATATAAGGACGTGATCGTCATCCTCGAACTCAAGAGGCCTCCAATTCCTATTAGAACTGAAACTCAAAACGACTGCTACCATGAGGTTAAGGTTGACCGACTCAAGAATGATCGATCGCACCCCCCCCCCCTATGCATGAGTTTATCCTGTCCTGCCTGGGGTTTCCTTTTCGCTGACCAAGGAAAACCCATCCCGACAACGTAGTTAAACCACAACCTGTTTGCCTAATACCGTCACTTTGTGTATGAACTGTGATTGCCCAGACCATATTCAAACCAACGTCGAAGGCCTAAACGCTTCCACCAAGAGATTCCAACCGAAACTCTCACCTTGAGGGTCTGACCAAACCGTCAGCGTAAGCGTGATTATCGAGTCTTCTCCCAAGGTATCTACAGACGTGAGGGTCAAGTCTAAGGCTTACCGGAAACTCTATGTCTGGGACAAGATTCGTGGAAGGAAGGAATGATTCATATCAACGTCTATTACTACAGCAGCTAGTAGTGGACACGGACTATCCCTCAAATCATTCTTAGATCCATTGGGTCACACTCTTTGACCGCATGCAGTCGAACTCTTCCTCTGCCCTCCAGCTCCCTGAGCCTGGTGGGGACATGGTTGTAGCATGTTAAAATGTACACCACCTCATGCTGCTCTCCTAGCTCTGCCTCCACGTCTTCTGCTTCGCAGACTCATCTCTCCTTAAAGCTTCCTCTTCTTGAAACATTTAACACGCCCGAGTCTCTAAGACGGGCACCGGTTTCCTGTTTCATACTGCACTGTGCAGTCTTCATCCGCTCCTGGATGATATGCACCTTCTTTGCCTATGATTTGAAAGAGCTACTAAAATTTCTCCTTTGCCGAAATTAGAAACTCGGTCTCATCCCCTGTATGAACCACGCCCATTGCCTAATACAGTAAATCCTAACATGAATGATGCATTCATGCCATGGATGACGTCGTAAGGCCTCGATGTAACTACCAAGAGATCCAACTTTCACTCTCACCTCCAAGGGTCGAGTCACACTGTTGGCATCAGTGTGAGGTCACTGGGTCTCCTCCAGTAGAAATCTCGAAAGTGAGGGTCAAGTCAACAGTTTTAACCGGGACCACTCAGTATCAACCAAACAAAAGGACAGGAAAGCAAACAAAGATAAGTGTCTTTTTATTATTGTAGCTCATAGTACAAAGACATGAATACAACAGCAACATGGAACTAGAAGTACAAGGGACGTATCCACTAGTTCTGCTCCTGTCCACCTGCTCCTGGAGCTCTACTGCTTTGTCCACTAATCGGCTGTTTCTCAAGCACCCGCCGCTGCTTCTGCCTCGGTGGCTCCTCCAATGCCTACGGATCGACTGTGCGGGGGGTCAGACAGTCATGTGTCAGGTGAACCTTCCTGCCGCATTCATAACACTTCCTTCTCCTCGTACGTCTGGCTCTGGCCCCACCCCGGGTGCCCTGCACCACCAATTCTAAAACCCGAGATCGCCCAACTGCTGGTCTGGTCCTCCTGGACCTCTGCATCATCTGTCTACTACCTACAGATGACTCGGCTACTGATCGAAAATCCTGCGGCAAAGGCAGTAGCTCCTGTACACGCTCGGGGTGTAGAGCTACTAGCACAAACTCCACCCTGAAGAAGGTCTCTAAGTCTTCCCATGTGAAGGTCATCCCATCGAAAAACTGGAACAAGTGGCTCCACCACCTGCTTGCTGCTGCCTGAAGAAGGTTGGCAGCAAAGATCACCATGAAGTCTACAGGCGTCCCCACTAGCCTGAAGACTCTCACCACTGCCTCCATCCAATCCTCATCCGCCTGCGGGTCCATCTCTCCCTAGAACCTGGGTGGCCTTTGGCGCTGGAACTCGTGCAGCACGCTCAAATGGCGTGCATCGCCTACTGTTGGGGCTGGTGGCATCGGTGGCCCAACTTATGGTAGTACCGCTGGTGCCTCCGCTAGTGCCTCAACTGCAAGAGGTCCCTGTACCGAAGCCTCGTCGCTCGGTAGGCTGTCAGTACGCACATCCCTCTAGGCTCTAGATGGTCATCCGTAAAAAGGCATATGAAAGAAACAACATGACACAGTCAAACGATTTATACCTGGTGAGCTGACCTGGTTTGAGATGACTTTTAAAAACTTATGGAAACACACACGCAACCAGTGTTTTCATGCACTAAGTTAGAAATCAGTTGTCAGGGTCCTGTTGTATGGATATGTCGGCCGCCCGCACCAACACTGGACTCCCTGTACTGAGAACCACACTCAGTACTCTTAACACTATCGCTTCACAGAAAGAAAATATCAGAGTTATAAGTTCTGCGGTAGAATCGACTCCTCTGATACCAATTTGTCACGACCCATCTTTAGGGCTCGTGCTGTGACTACCCCAAGCCCGCCTTCCATAGGCCAGGGGCTGGCGACTAGCACCAAAGGCGTAAATCCCGATAACTGGGAAGGCATTGCCTTTATAAAAGCAAAAAAACACCACAGAGTACAAGCGGAAGTAAAAAACTTAGTACAAAAGAAAGTTCTAAAAATTAAATGGGCCAGAATACAAACCCAACTGAAAGTACATCTACAAATGAAAAAAAGTACAACAGAAAAAGACAACATCTAGAAGAATGGAAGCGGCTCCTGGGTTGTCCTCCTCGGGTCCTACCTGAAGGGTAGGTACAGATGGCGCAGCTCCTGGATCATCCACCACGGATCCTACCTGAAGGGTAGGTACAGATAGCCTCCACAACGCTCTCGCCCGTCAACCTCCTCCATGTGTTGTCTCGTCGTGAAGTACACCTCCTGATACTGACTTGTCGTGTGGTCCACCTCCGGGTACTGACTCGTCGTGTGGTCCACCTTCGGGTTCCATCCAGTCCTCGAACACTCGGCCTCCGTCAGCATTGCCCGTCATCTGCAACCAACACAATGAGGTGCGGGCATAGCCCGTGCAGGGGTGAGTATAACGATACTGAGTAGGGACCCTGAGACCCTCAAGGTATCACTAAAACCAACACAGATAACCACAAGAAGATCTCAACAGATAACCTCTACTTAGGTATATGCCCATACATATACCTAAGTTATCAAGTAACCCATCTCAATCAAGAGGAAACACAAAGATTATGAAAACAAGGGATAACCACTACCTAGGTATATGCCCATACATAAACCTAAGTTATCAAGTGACCCATCTCAATCATGAGGTGAACACAAAGGTCATAGTCTCAACTTAAACCAGGATTTTCATTATCAAAACCATAACTGCTGAAGATCCCCATCTCTGGAGTGTACATTAGTCCTGACACGACTCTGAGGTACTGCTCACTTCCCTAAGATTGCTGAGGTACTCCTCCTATCAAGTACCATGGGCCATCCACCCAAACACAGTAGTGCTTCCCGCCGGGGTATGCCACCCAAACACAGTAGTGTACACCCCCTAATATCCTGCAGAGGTACTCTCCAGACGAGTACCGTGGGTCTGCACTATCACACAGGTAGTTCTTCATCCTCCATGGTTCTGCACCCAAACAAAGTAGTGCTCCGTCCACTGGTCTAGTCGACTCACTCCAAGTCGAGTCGGTCAAGCAGTCGTCAGGTCTTAGTCGGCTACACGGTCTCCGCTCCATGAGCTACAGGTCGATACTCCAGGTATCTCAAAGTCCCACGAAGAATTATCTCAAAGGACCGCCTTATCATAGGGGTCTCAACGCAACAGACGGCGCGTCAATCGGACGCCTGGTCTATGAGTTATTAGCCTTTTCGTCCCAAGGGCCCGGTTGGTTTTGTGTGTGAACCAACCCGGCTATATCTCAACTGTACCCCGAACTCTCATAGGGTATGCTCATAGGGACCGTTTCTCAATAATATCACCAACGCTGCTGATGGTTCATCAAACAGACGTCCAGTCTGAAAGTTATCAGTTTTCTCGTTCCAGGGGTCCGGTTGGATTCATGTGCAATCCAACCCGGCCACTATCCCACTACAACCAAACCTTAGGCAAAGTATGCGAAAAGTTTCATCTCATCAAGAGGAATTCAACAAGACAGATGCCGCGTCAATCGGACGCCCGGTCTGTGAGTTATTGGCTTTTTTGTTTTAGGTGCCCGGTTGGTTTCATGAGCGAACCAACCCGAACGTACTCCGACAGCATCCAAACCTCAAGCGGAGTAATCCAAAAGTTCTGTATCATCAAGAGGAATCCAACAAAGTTGACGGCACGTCAATCGGACGTCTGAAGCTCAATATATAAGCGTTTCCGCTCCGAGGGCCCGATTGGTTTCGTATCCGAACCAACCCGGCTGAACCCAAAGTTCTCCAAAACCTTGAGTGTAATATACCGAAATGACCGTCCCGATCCAAGGATTGCATCTCAGCTGATGGTCCATCGATCGGAGGTCTGTGGCCCAAGTTATAGGCGTTCGAACGGAAACAATACGAAATGGGGGGTATGGGCCCGGCCCGGCCCAACCCCCCCCCCCCCCCCCCCACTGGGTCGACCCGAACCGGGTCCGGGTCCGGCCCATCAGGGCGCGGCACGGCCCGGCCCGGCCGCATGGCCCGCCATGGCTCGGCCAGCATGGCCAAGCGGAAGTCGCGGAGCGGGGGGTGTTGCACGGCCCCCTCACCGCTGATTGAAGCCGGCGGCGGTTTGCGTTGCCGCCGTTCCTCCGGGATCCCGCACGGCCGTGGGATCCCCCGTGTCGCAGCGCCGCGGCAGTTGTTTTCACCGGCAGTGCGCTAGGGCACCGTCGCCTCCTGGCGGCCGGACGGCTACGGCCGCCGCTCCCGGTCGTCGGCGACGCCGTGCCGGTGACCCGCACCTCCAGGGTTTCCGCGGGCCACCGAAGTTTCTCCTGTGGTCCATTTTCAAATCCGTCTGTGCCGGCGTTCATCTTGGGTCTCTAACTTTACTGTGGAAACATCAAACCGCCTCTGCAGCCCGTTTCGTCATCGCTCGACGATCCGCTGTCAATTAAACGATCTACGGAGCCTTTTGAATTGTCGCAACGGTGCCACGCGATGGTTTCGCGCTTCTTCGCTCATTCCTCAATTGTTTCCACACGGTGTCGTTGTACCGTGCCGCCTTTAATCATGCCGCAACAAGAACAACCATCAAAGGGGGAGGAGGGTCGGTCGTGTTTGTGCAGTCCGACCTCCTCCAGTTATTTCGATAACAGGCGGCTCAAACGACTATCAACAATTAAATCAAGGCCAAGGATATAACCCACATAGATTTAATTGAACCAAAACCCCCTACCTTGTGATGTGATCCCTCGATGGATCTGCGGAGAGGTAGCGTCGCTCGTTGACGTCGGAAGGTGACGTCGTCGTTTGCGATTTTCCCACGGCGGTGTCTCCTCCTTTGATGGAGATCGTGAAGCGTTCTTCGTCGAAGGTCTTGGAAGGCCCAACGTCGCCTAAGTGTAATCAAAGATGCGACATATCCCCTATTGTCACAGAGAAGTAAAAAAGGGGTACGTCGCCGCTCTTTGGTGTCGGTGTTCTTCGTCGGAGAGTTGTGTTCTTCGCGTTCTTCAAGAAGGAAGAAGTTCTTCAAAGCTTAGAGTTTTCTATTCAAATCCTCCTCACACAAAAACCAAATCTCTCAAATAAAATAAGACTTATGTTATTTTATTACGTCAATCCAAGCATTTTAAATTTTAAAAATCAAACACTTAACTCACTTAATTAATTAAGTGAGTTGGCATGATTAAAGAACAGAGAGAGGGAGGTGAGTGGTCTCTCATTAAAGGGGGGGGGGTTAAACATGTTAAGAAAAGTTACCAATTAATGAGAGGAGAGGTTTAAGGGAGTTTAGGGAAGATCAAAGGGGTGGGGTTTATGTGGGCCCCACATCACCTTTAATCCTCTTATGGGAAGTTGGGTGGTTACCCCAACTTCCACTCAATGGATAAACCACTTAAAAGAAATAAAAATTGTAACTCAATTTTTATTTTATCTTCCACAAATTTTTAACAACTCCTCACGTGAAAACGCAACTCCGAAAAAGATCTTCTTAAGCAATTACCGGCGATGTGAATCCATCGGTGCCCTCAGAATTCGATTCCGAGCACCGGTTCAAAAGTTAGAAAAACCCGCTCATTCGTTCACTGAACGTACCCGAGCTAAACTGTAACGCCCCGACCCTAGATACCCAGAGTCGGTGCATTATTACATAACATTGGTATGATCACAAAGGATCAAGTATCGAAAGACCGATTAGTTTAGTAGTCTTGGAGATAACTAAAACAAAAGCCTTTTAAACATGAACTTCAACATAATATGGCAAAGATAAAATGAAATAATGCCATTTACTTATTCGCATGGATATTCTACTAGTCGAACAATCACATGCAATATCAATAACCACTTTCATAATGATGGAATGCATAATTCCATACTATCATAACCACATAGCCAAGGCCTCGTGCGAAGACTACAAATAAGATTTTGTCAAGGCCTTGTGCCAAGACACTATTTTGTCTCATGAGACCTACCGATGCATCGAGGAGCTATAGCGGGCTCCACCCATCACTTATTAAGTCCAATGCATTCCTCATATGAACAGTTTTAAATATAACATAAACATTCGTATTAAAACTAGCATACGAAATGTCAATACATTAACCACAAACCATGAATGGTATAAAAATAGCACATCCACAGTCAAACATAACTCATTCGATACAATATGGAAGATTTTATTGTATCACATTAACCTCAATCAAGAATAATTAAGGATGTTGACATAGATGAAAATAATCATCAAAACTATTTGAGAGAAATATCCCCCTTTTTCTTGAAATCATTTAAAAGTCACACTATTTGTCAATAATCCATTTAAAAATTGATTTTTGAATCAAAGTGTCCCATACCACTTTGAAACTTTCAAAAGGAGTTTTAATTTTAAAACTTTAATGTCCATATAAATAAATCCTTAAAACCATTTTTTTAAAACATGGACATTAATGAGAAAGATTTAGAAGAATAGGTCTTTAAAACATTTAAAAATGGTATTTTAGTTAGAGTTTCTAACCAAAAGAGAGACACTTGAATACAAATAATTGAGGTAATCAAAAATTTGTAATATCATGAGAATAAAGGGATTCATGATATACTATGTCAAAGTACATTATATACACCACATAAAAGTGATTTGGTGTATAACAACAAAGAAGTCTCAATGGAATGTAAATTGAGATGAAATCTCTCATAAAGGGTGTATCCTTAGGTTAAGGATAAATCAATGACATAATTATGTGTGACAAATATAAATACACTAAATATGATTGGATATTCAGTGTAAAATAATCAAGGGATATTCACACATAATCTTATAAAAACAACACCAATGAATTGGATGTTTAACTCAACAAATGGAGAGTGAGTTAAAATTACTCTTATCAAATTCATATCGATGACTTGAGAAATTATCAATGGAGTGATTATGTGTATAAATAGTATATCCACAGGAAGTGGAGTGGAAATTATGACATAATCAAATGAATAGTGATTCCACACATAATCTTGGAGTAATATAATCAAGGAAATATGCGTAAAGCCAAATGAGTGGAAATTGAAATTTCAAATTCCCTTATCGATTAGGTAACTTACGAAACATACACACATGAAAGAAGTATCTTCAATTGATGATTTAAATACCCATAAATTAAAGTATATTACACAATGAATACAATAATGGGCAGTACACACACCACATGCAATAAATAAGTGGTGAACAATGGAATTCTCACGGAATTAAAAGTGAGATAAGAAACCCTTTACCTTGTACTTTTCCTTGGTTGGGGGTAGGTTAACCTCCTGTATAATGTTGAAATAATTGTTATTAAATTATTCATTAATCCTATACATTAATATTATATCATATATGATCTTTTAACATTGCTTTGTTAATAATATCTTAGAATTATCGTCGTTTCGGGTGTTAACTTACTTGTTTTATTTTATATGTTTTGTTACATAAGCCATGTTTGTCATGGATAGGTTGTATCTTATTCATATACATAATGATATAAAGTTCTTAAACATTATTTTTAAATCATCAAATGATAATTATACTTGAATGGATATGATGTATAATGAATCTCATCGCGTTCGTGGAGACGGTAGTCCGTACGTACGCACGAGCAACAATATCATTCTTTTGATATTAAAATAATATATAATTGGATGGTATATCATATATACAGAATCATTATCATGTTATATTTATTATTTAAATGAGTTACACATCATTATTATACCCACCCAAATAATAATATATTGAATAACAATTACACCAAGACGTGGAGACGGTAAGCCGTACGTACGCACGTATGGTGACATGTTATTCAAAGGGTGGATAGAATACTGAATATGGTTGTACCATATTCATAATAACATCACAGTATATATAAGATACTGGAGTTATTATTTTATAATGGTAATAACAAAGAAAGAAGAAGTGGAAGAAGAAAGGAACTTGAAAAGGGGTGGTGAAAACATTACCTCTTCTTTGGGTTCTTCCTTTTGATTTGATCGAAAGGGATCCTTAGGTTGGCTTTATGATCAAACTAAGGCCTCTATGTTGTATTGAGGGAAGTTGAGAGAGTATTTTAGAAGGTTTAGGCCGAACAAAAAGGCTTTGAAGGTGTGAAGAAATGAGAAGGAAGAGTGCCCTTTTATAAGATGGGTGAGGGGCACCTTTGGAAAAGCTAGAAATATTAATTTATAATAAATTCATATTCGGTTTCTAATGGATCCAAAGTTTATTATTCAAAGTTTAAGGTGGGGATAGGTCGAAAACCATTCAACCAATATAATTTATACAGGTTTGGGTTACTATATTAACCTTATCTTTTAGTTTTAACTCTTAGTTAATTAGTTTGACATTTACCATGTCACTTTGTATTTTTATATTATATAGTTAATAAAATTACTATATACATCCAAGAGACACCCAAGTGGTCCATTAATGATATACCTATCATGATATAAGTCTCTTGTCCGAACCTTAGATTTTTAAGAATTTAATATCAATTAATAATATAATATTTTTTTTTAAACTCTTTTATGTCAATTTTGACACTATTCAATAGTTGATTTTTTTGAAACTCATAACAGAACGATTATTTCGAAAAAATTTAATTAAATCAATCATAATATGTCATATTATCCTATAAAATTAGTTTAATTCATTAAAAGTATTAAATTATATTTATTTGGGTATTTATAATATCAATTATTTTAATTTGTCACTATTATGATAATTACTGCATCATCATTGTGTCATAAATATATTAACTTATTTAATGTTTAAAAATTATAAATAAAATATAATTATGTATGAAATCTTATTATCTTTCTAATGAATATTTAAAATAGAATTTATCTTATGTATAACCCTATATTAAAAATGGTTTAGTAAATAAACTTTGATTTTAACTCTTTTAACTCTTCTTTGAATTAAATAATAATAAATGTGCTAATCTAATCCAAGTGGACCTAAATGATAATATTTTATTCCTAAGGTTGTTTTTGGTCAAGATACACTTGTCCAATAGAATTAGGACATGTGTTAGGGTAATATTAATATCATTTTTACCCTTAATTAACCTATTTACTTTTAACCGTGGTAAATAAAAGTAAAAAGTTATTATTCACCAAAAATTATTTTCATCTCATTGAACTACATTTTACTTCTTGATATTAACCGTGTCTCTCAGATTTTCGAAATTCCATTCAGAAAAGTGGTAAAATTAAGTTTTATGAAAAATTCAGTTTTTTTAACTACCACTTAGTAGTTTCACTATTCATCAAAAATTGAAGTTTTTCAGAACAATGCCAAAATTTCATCCTAAGATATAATTGATATTCCAAATTCAAAAATGATGTCTATTTTACAAAATTCTAAACATATATGTTGCATTAATTAATTTTATAATTAATTCCCGCTGTCACAACAAATAGCGTGTTTTTAAGAAACAATATATATCAAAAGATTGACAATTGTTTAGGTCCAATTTCAAAGTGAAATTAATTCTAATGAACACCATTGGATAAAATGGTAAAAATATATTCTAATTATACTTTAAAACCACTCAATAATATAATTTATCACTATAAGTTATTTTGATTTAAAATGTTTTTTTTAATTAAAATTTAGTAATTTTCACTATTCATCAAAATATAAGTGTTATCCGAAAAGTTCCAAAATTTCACCCTAGGATAAATTCGATATTCCGAATCCAAAAATGAAGTCCATTTTGAGAGATAGAATTTATAAAATTTCAAAAATTAGGTATTACTATTCATAACGGCTGTTTGATTGGTTGTGGTGTGTTAGAATCTCGAAGTTGCGTACAATGCACACCATTGCATTATTCGAAGGAAACGTACCGTGGAAGCTTGGGGTGTTAAATAAACTTCAGAAAATGATTCCGGGCACACCGGGCCTCAGAATCAGGCACCGTCAGAAACTGCGTACTTGTAAAATCCCAAAGAAAATTTAGAAAAAATTTCCCTCAAATTTTACGGGTCTTTACACAATGGTTCGTCTAGAACTTTAACAATCTACAAGCACACCATAATCATCTCAAAACATGCTGAACAAAGCCAAAATATTTAGTGACTATCTCACACAACATATCATATCTCAAAACAACTCCATCCAAGACAAATTAAGGTATGGAAAACTAATACGCATCAAAAGGTACTCTTGGCCAACAATCGTAACAAACTATCAATTTACAATCTTAATTTAATGCATAAAAATTAATTAATTCAAAAATTAATTAATTAAACCTTATCTCTTTAACCAATCATAAATTAGTTAACCATTTACCATTTAACATGTAATAATTAATCCATCCATTAATTATTACCAGTTTCCAAATTATATTCTGAAAATGTAAAATATTCAATATTCCCAAAAATCAGTAAAAGCCACAATCTCATTCCAACTCATGACTTGATAAATAATTCTACAATTAATTATCCTATTACTCATTCTTCCCATTCAAATCATTCAATTGTTTAATCATATCACTTTAACTATAAGAGCAATCCATTCTTAAAATCAACACATGTTCAAGTCCTCATTTATCTCATGTGGGTGGCATTACTTAATAACATTAAAAGTGCCATGCATCAACATATCATAATCAAGGAAAATCACATTATCAATCTATTTAAAGAATCTATAATTCTTAAGTAAATTTTTAATGATTTGGGACCCTACCTCTGGGTTTTTTTAGAAGCCATAACGAACGAAGAACCCACAAGAGAAACGGGTTGATTCTTCAAGAACCTGCCTTAGATCACTTCTCCTAGCTAGACCAAGACCAAAACTTATCATACTTTTCATCTACACACTTAGATTTACCCACAATGGGCGTAGATCTAAGAAACTGTGAGAAGAGGAGTTGTAGATCTAAGTATATCTAAGAAATCGAACAAGAACAAAGAAGAACATCTACCTACCTCAAGAATTCGGAAACGATTCGCCAAGAGAAGCCTTCGGATCACCTCCAAAATGCTTGAGAGATGTTTTACATCCTTTAAGGGAGAGTAATCCCAAGTTATGGCCACTTAGAATCTTAAATGATCCACATAAAGGCAAAAAACGAGTGAGATCCACAATTTAAGGATCTCATTTAAGTGTCTGCACGGTTTTCTCGCACGGTTAGACAAACCGTGTGCTAACTGTGTGTTAGCTACTGTCTCGGAAAACACTCCACGCACGGTTTGTCCACATGGTTAGACAAACTATGTGCTAACCGTGTGTTAGCCACTTCCTAAAAACCTCAACTATGCACGGTTTGGCCGCACAGTTAGACAAATCGTGCGTTGCTCGTGCGACTTCCCCTTTGCCTCAAAACTTCTATCAAAGTTCAAAAAATGACAACTTTAGGTGTTCCAACACTCGGAATAAAATTTTGGATCTTGATTTAAAAATAACGATCCATTGATAAACCGAAAAAGAAATTCAGAAACGTTCATGATTTTAACCAGATTCAAAAACACGGGATTCTATGTTATACCCACCTTAAGAATTTATCGTCCCCGAGAAGCCATAGGGAACCACTACTAAAACAACCAACCTACCAAAGTCATTTAATTTTGTTGGAAGGGACGTGTAGCATTCATAACACCAAACACACCTTTAACCCTTCTCAAACCAGATGGATAATCCTTTACAACTAGATCCAAAGATTACTCTAAAGCTTAAACATCAAAACACATGTTATATCTAAGGTCATTAGAAGGACCTTGTCAACGTAAAAGGTTGAATCTCGATCAAACAACGGAATAGGTTTCACATGCTTCCCTCGAAAGACATTGCAGACCCAAAACCCCATTTCTCCATTTATCTGATGACGTACCTTTAAAACTATTCCAAAACCATCCACAAGTATAACAAAGTCCTTACCCAACATCTGGTAAATTTTCCAAGTCAAGCCATTGCAAGGCTATTTTAAAAACAACCATGCCCCAACATGAATAAATAAGTAGCCCAAAGAAACCACGCATCCCGCATAGGCCCCAGATAAGAACTTCTCCTCAAGCCCAACAACATTTAAACTGTAGCGTGGCACAAGACCAAAGCTATCTTAGTGTCTCTATGATGAGGTCAAGATAGGGGACATGCTCGTCAGGTCTAGAAGAGCACACTAAGAGAAAAACGAGATCATGAAGAAGATCAGTCAAACCATTAACGGACAACTCTATTTTAAAATCTCGGCATCACCTGCCAACACGTTCATCGAGAACAAAGTGGAAATACCCACCTTAGGATTTCCCATATCGTCTCAAGACAAGATCATCTGCTCACCAGCGTGCTAGATTAACAACAAGATCAACATGTCAAAACACCTGGGTCTTTCGAAAACTATTCCATGTATTAAAATGAAACTGATTCTTTAAGGCTCAATTTACTCTACATGGAGTTGACCCGACACTGTACTCAACAGTACAAAAAGTCTTATTATGGAGTCATATTGCCTCATACGACCATTTTCCTGGACGACGCCATAACCAGTCATCCATTACTAAGAATAAAGGGTCAAACGACCAACAAAGCTGTCGACCATGCCCGAGGCACGTCTAACCAGCGGACAAAGAGCATTACTCGATGCTCAACACCACAACAAGGTCAAGAAACACATCACCACCCGTTCGAACAAGGGTGTCATTGGGAACTTTATGTCCTACCTGAGACAATAGCACCCAACAACACCAAAAGAGTGAGAAAAGCCATAGCACTGGAAAAGCATTTAAGTTCTGAGGGTGCTACCGAACACAGGTTATCCCCTTATGAAGAAAAAGTGTCAACCCTAAACTGGTTCACTTCAAACAAGTCACTTGGCTCAAAAGCCGAACATAAGGCCATTTCTATGGAGAAGAATGCCTACGAAAAGTACTCATGCTTCCGTTCCAAGGCAACTCAAGAGAATTCTGAACTACCCTTTACATGAGGCTTTTAAACAGTAGACACCACAATAGGTTCCATTTCCTAGCCTCTTATATTTAATCACTTTTAATATTTAATCGTCAAAAGATTTAATCAAAACATCAAAGTACCATTTTCAAAACGCCCCAAAGGAAAAACATGCAAGTCTCATAAAACTCCTTTTTTAAAACATTTACATTAGTTGACATCCCATCATTTTCATGAAACTTATCAAAATAAATTCCTTTGAGAAGATAAACCGGCCTACGAGGGTCCCATTTTAACCAACCTGGGTTCTCTATAAAGAAACCCAATATAAAACGTACAGGTATTAAAATTTTAAACACCCAAACAAGTTATCCCTTAGAAACACTCCCCAACTGACCTACTTGGGTCCAGTTGCATTTTGGAAGCTTTTATTTGATTTTAGATCAACATTAATCATCTTTCACATTTATAAGCATTTCACACGGCATCAAGTCATCACATTTAATATGAGTCATCATTTCCCAATTTCTGAAGCTCCCATACACTCCATGGATTGAAAATTGACTCTCATTAATCGATATCAATGTCAATTCAGAAATTAACATGATCAACCTAAGGGTCCAAATTATATGGGTGGCCACCTACCAATCGATAAGGCGCCCATACACCTTATCGCTGGATTTTGGCTCCCATTTAACACAATCAACATTTATTTAATATATTATCTTTAACACCCCTTCCACATATCAAAACTTCTCTAACATGTTAGCATAAGCAGTAGCAGAACAACCTGCTATAACATAGAAGCATGTCACAACAACAAAACATGCTAATAACTAAGGCAGTATAGAATGTAATCACTCAAGCATGTAAAATCTATCACCAAAACATGCTATCTAGAGAGGCATGCTAAAGTAGATCAAACATGGCATTGCACCCAAGGAACACAATCCAAATTAGAAGGCATCCTACTAATGAAACTACATGGCATGTTATATGCATGACATGTGAATCTCTAAGTGTCTAAGATGATGCATGTATGAAACTTCCATGCCATATAAAGCCAAAAAAATTATTCTTTTCAAAACTCTCAAAATCAATAAACATCAGAAAATAAACCAGTCACTCAAGGTGAAATCATATCAACTGTGACCTCTAATAGTACAGAAATCAATTCCCATCCTTGGCCACTTTGTCATTTCTCGTACATAGGGTGATCAGTCCCAAGCACGGCTATTAACCCAAGCGCCGACACATTCCTAGTCTCCTGTCTACCAACCACAAAACAGTAAGACAAAGGAAAGAAACGAAACCTAAACCTTTGATACCACTTTGTTATGTCCCGAACCGGGTCACCCCTAAACCGGTGGCCGGACCGGTCACCACGTGACCTCTAGTGCATCTCCCCGTACACCAGAGGCTGCCGACTAGTAACGAGGGTCTAAGGATAGTCATTGGGGAGACTATACCCTCATTATCGGGTTCAAAAATAGACAAAGGCAATAAATAGTAGAAACGGTCTAATAAATGATAAATCAAGGGAAAGAAGATTTTATAAATCTTGTACAAAACAAATGGCCAACACCAAATTATAAAGTAGATGCGTGCATGACATGGTAATGATACAAAATAGAAAGCAGTGAACAAAACAACATGCTTTACATTCCAATACCGAAATAAGAAAATAATGACTCAAATCCCCAAGGGAGATCTCCTCGAGCATCTCGAGCATTCGCTCGGTCCACTACTCCTATCTCCCAAGTAAATGAAAACAGCATAGTACTACAACCAAATATAATCTACTTGGGTACCCAGTGCAACGGCGGCCCGAGTAGGGTGCTAGATATAAATCTCAGTAGGTTGGGACCACTGGTGTCTACCCCAAATCCAAAAATTTAATAAATAACATATAACACATGAAGGCATGCATAAAATATAGTAAGCAGTACAAAGTAACTATAAACCCAAGTACCTGCTTCAACCCTCAGTTGGTGTATGAACCTGCACTATTCATTTTCCATGTATACTCAACAATCATTACATAATCATTTATCATTTAATAATTATTCCAAACTTAATAAATTATGAAAGTCTTGAGATTCAGCCTATGTCCGACAGCTCCCGTAGAAGTCACTCACCACGGATGTCTCTAAAGACCATCTAAGTAATCAAGTAAAGACTGAATCCAAGCTTGTGATTTGGCTTGGATAAGGCGTCGTAAGTTATTAAATTTAATCTTTCATATACTAAGTTTGAGCCCGTCCACTAAAAGTGGTTCACCCAATTCGTAAATAATTCTGAACCCTTTCTCATAATCAATTCACAAATCATCATGTCACAAAATCCTTTATTAACCATTAAACGCATTTCATGCACGAACAATTGGACCTATAGTCCAATGTTAATTAATGGATGTAGAACATCATGTCTAGCACCCTCATGAGAATTTGGATACTCAGTCCCTATCTCACAACCCATGGGTATTTTGAGCATCAGTCCATGTCCCATAAAAGAATATTCGCTTGCAAGCTGGGTGTAGAACGCCATGTCTAGCACCCCGTGAGTATTTGGAGCGTCAGTCCCTATCTCACAACCCATCTATCAATCATACATATACATCTATTATTGGTGTAGAATTTCATGTCTAACACTCTGTGAGTATTTGGAGCCTTAGTCCTTGTCTCACATCCCATTCATCAATCATACATATATATTTATCATTGGTGTATAATACCATGTCTAACACCACAAAACCAATCTGTTAATTAATTCAACAATTAATTAACAACACAAATTTCTCTTTAGATAAGTTAACACTTAATTATCCATTCAACATCTAATTAATTAATAATTAATTAAAAATTAATTATTCTTATCAGGCTAACTGAATAATTAATTCAGCATTTAATTATCCAAATTATTTAACAAGTCTGAACCCGTCCACTCAAACAATGGTTCGTCCAGGACTTTAACAATCTACAAGAACACCATAATGATCTCAAAACATGCTGAACAAAGCCAAGATATTTAGTGACAATCTCACACAACATATCATATCGTTAAACAACTCCATCCAAGACAACTTAAGGTATGGAAAACTAGTACGCATCATGGTTCATGCCCAAATTTACCCAAGAGAAGAAGGGTAGAATGGTCCTTGTAGTGTAGCTTGGGTTGTCGATTCCACAGAGACCTAAGAAGATACCTAAGATACACAACCTAAGGGATGTATTTTTGGCTATGAAGTGGCCAACTTGGATTGATTTTGGATGGGTTTTAAAGATAACTAATAGATTTAAGTGGATTCAATTTAAAATAATGAGTTGATCCTAGGTTATCGCTTGGGCTAGATTGGACGTATTTTCTTTTTAATGATTTCAATTTCTTAAATTTGAGATGGTTTCATTTAAGGAGATAAAACAACATCATCACTTACTAGTTTAATGCCTACACCCTCTAATACTAATCACCTATACACTTGAAGGATCAAAGTTTTGGGCACTTCAAGGTAAAGGATCGTATTAGTAATTGAAGTGTGTGGCCTTAAATTCAACAAGGACGATGGAGTTTAAAAATCATCAAATAAAAAAAATCACAATTAAAGAAGTGATTATACATTAAGTAGGTGATAAATAACATCCAATCCAGCCCCTTGCTACTCCCTTGGATCAACCCATAAGTGTGTTAGCCCTCCATTGATCCCATGGTTTCAATGGAAGCGGAAAGTAGACTCATGAGGGAGGAAATGGAGAAGTAAAGAAAACAACAAAAATAAAATGATCACTCCACCGTTGTGTGAATAATTTCACAAGGTTTGGTGTGAATAAATTCACACCTTGATCCAACGGTATCAAAGTGATATTAATAACAACATAATAAGAGTATAAGAAGAACTTTTATTAAGAAACTAAAGTGAATTGAACAACATACATGTGAATGACAAAATTGAGGCAACAAAAATGCAGCATAACATTACAATTGAACAAAGCATCCAAGATCCTAAACTCCTTCACCACCACTGCCTTAAATAGGCATTTTGGGAGCCTTGGGTAGAACCACCAACAGTACAAAGAATCTTAATTAATTTTTCTAGGCTATAGGTGGTGGAAAGCTTGTGGAATTTGGACTTTTCCACGTTTGACCCGAGGTGGCAGCCAGCTTTCCTTCACCGAACAGACGCATCTGGAAGACCTTCTAGACGGCCGAATCAGGGTGGTCCATAGAAGAAGAAACTGGATCTCAGGATGTCTTCTAACAGTCTGTAAAATGTGGGCCATTTGGAGTTGTGGATTCCGAGATATGATCAAATTAGTGGGCTGTTTTTCTGGGCCGTAGAATCTGGCCCAGAATTGTATCTCTAACTTGGGCCGCCTAAATGACCACCCTGGAGGCCGAATTAGCATTAACTACTGAAGCGTGATTTGTTCCTATACATGTATTCTAGAATCCCACGAAATTTGGGATTAATTGTCCTGTATGTTGGGCCCCACAGTCTCATCAATGAGCTGGTGTCCAATCTGCCTTCTCCAGAATTGCCTCCTTTCATTGCCAAATATCTCCATCATCCTCCATGAATTCTCCATTGATCCCTGAATGAAACATGTTCATATTGGAGTGTAGATCAATTATAAAATTAAAATATGTATAATAAGATGAATAATTTGGTACTTTAAATGATGTTCAAAAATGTACCACATAATAGTGCATTTTAAGAAGGTATTACAATCATAATGTGAAATGATGTTCAAAGTGTAAAATGCACTAAAATTGTGTTTATGAATAATAAAGAACATGAATATTATATATATTACCAATGAATATTAGCCTCATTTAGTGTCTAATCACACCCCCCAACTTGAGTTTTGCTAGTCCCGAGCAAAATATATCTCATCAAAAATGAAATTCGAATTCCCTTTTCTAAAAACATTTTAATACACAATGATCACCAAAAAACCTTATACCAAACAATCATGAAACCCATCAAAATATTTTAATACAAGATATTTTCATAAACAGATCCCAATCCTAAGCCCATTCCTTTGATCAAATACATCATCATACTTCATCCAACTCAATTAGGTGTAATGATGTGTTGTGAATCACAATAGATATGGGGGTTCATTTTCATTCAAGGGGGAAATCATGGAAGCGCTAGGTGGAATCACATTTAATCCTAATATGAGTATTCTTCATCCCTCTTTTTTTTTGATTTTTTTTTTGCAATATTGCTATAGTAATTGAGATTGCAATTAATCAAATTAACCCATGTATCAAGACTTTGCCGATGACTCCCAGACTCAAAGGCCTTAGGGCACCAAGTGAAGCCCACATACTCGGGCATCGTCTCGAGTTAACTTAATCAAAAACAAAGTCATATTATCATAAATAGAGATAGATTGAAAAACTCAGGGCTAGGCAACTCTGGAGTCACGATCCCCAAGTGCCGAAAGCCTCGCATTTTATCAATCCATTGCTCTACATGCAAATTTTTATTTTTATTTTTTATTTTTTATTTTTTAATAATTTTTTTTTTAAATTTTTTTTTTTTTGAATACTCATATTATTCATAAAAATAAAACCATCCTATGCTATTTATTATGGGACCCCAAAAATTCAAATTAGTACCCCACAGTCTAGAGGACGTGCATTGTGGCATTTTTTTTATTTGGATGAAAATATAAACGATGAAATATCACATTGGACAGCCACACTTTCCAAAATCTATGCTCATGAAATTATACAAGGATTAAAATCAGAATCAGGGCATGCTAAATTATTTGATATTCAGTTTCAAAGTGTGCAATGTGTATTACCATGTTCAAAGTTAAAGGAATTTTTCCTTCCATTTACTTTTTTTTTCAAATCATTCAATTTTTGTTTTTGACACAAAAGCATTTTTTTTTTATTTTATCTCCCCCCCAACTTAAAATAACATTATCCCCAGTGTTTGAAGAAATGAAAAATTAGAAGGAGTAGAGGAAGGGAATAAAAATTTAAAAAGGAAATTGAAAATGAGGATTGTGGAATGAAGTCACCTCGTGGTTGAAGTTTGAAGTTCTTGCCGCTAGAATTTATTCCTTTGATATCCATGTCGCTTGCAAAGTTCCCTAGTGGAAAAAGGAATAAACAAAACAAACAAAAAAAATAAAAACAAACAATATATATATATATATATATTTTTATATAATAAAAGAAGTAAAATATAAGAATATATATAAAAATTATAGAATAAGGTAGCACAAGAAGCCGCAGGTCAGTGGTAAGCGCGCGCCCCTGTCTCCCTTCGGTCCCGGGTTCGAGTCCCCGCGGCTTCACCGGTTGTGATGGGGTTTGCCCCACGGCCTATGGCATGAACTTTTTTTTGTATTATTATATTTTTTTTCTTAACCTATTGAATAATAAAACAAAATAAACTGATGATACATTGTATTCTTTTTAAATTTCTGGGTAAGGTATTACTCAAGGATCACACCATGTGACACGGATGAACATGGTTCTCCTCTTTCGTACCCATCCACACTCATAATAGAAGAACAGGTCAAAAGTCTATTTTTTTATTTTTAAATATAAAAATGATTAAGCAATATTATTTGAAAAATAAAGATGATTCAGAAAGATTAGAAACATAAAAACCACGGGTTGCCTCCCGTGCAGCGCTTTGTTTAACGTCGTTAGCCCGACATAGATCCCAAATTTATCAATTTTTTTCTTGGTTCATAGATTGGATCAATTAACTCAACATCTATTTCCTGTTTATTGAATGATTCAACGAATGTTTTTAACCTTTGACCATTGACCTTGAAAATGTGACCACTTGTGGGATCTTGAATCTCTACTGCCCCATGGGGGAATACATGATGCACTATGAAAGGTCCTGACCATCTAGACCTTAACTTTCCCAGATGTAAATGAAGTTTTGAACTATACAAGAGAATAAGTTTTCCTGGTTCAAAATGTTTGACCTTTATATTCCTAGATTGGTAGGCTTGAACTCTAGCTTTATTGATCGTTGAATTTTCATAAGCCTCCATCCTTAGTTCCTCCAGTTCATTGAGATCTAATTTCCTTTTTGTTCCGGCCAATGAGAGGTCATAATCCATTTTCTTAATTGCCCAAAAGGCCTTATGTTCAATCTCCACTGGAAAATGGCATGCTTTGCCATAAACCAACCTATATGGGGACATTCCTAAAATGGTTTTATATGCAGTTCTATAGGCCCAAAGAGCATCTAAGAGTTTCTCAGACCAATATTTCCTAGAGGGGTTGACAGTTTTTTCAAGAATTTGCTTAATTTCACGATTGGCTAACTCAGCTTGACCATTGGTATGTGGGTGGTAAGCAGTGGACACTTTGTGAGAAATTCCATATTTTTCCATGAGTGATGAGAATGGATGATTGCAAAAATGAGTTCCACGATCACTTATGATAGCCCTAGGAATTCCAAATCTAGAGAATATGTTTTCTTTTAGGAATCTAATCACAGTTTGATGATCATTGGATTTTGTGGGAATGGCCTCAACCCATTTTGAGACATAATAAACAGCTAAGAGTATGTAGAGGTATCCCCGAGAGTTTGGGAAGGGACCCATGAAATCAATTCCCCAACAGTCAAAGATTTCAACCACTAAGATGGGAGTGAGTGGCATTTGATTCCTTTTTGTGATGGACCCTACTTGTTGACACCTAGGACAGCTTTGACAAAATGTGTAGGAGTCCCTTGAAAGGGTGGGCCAGAAAAGACCACATTGAAGAATCTTAGTAGATGTTTTCTTAGAGGAAAAGTGACCTCCACATGCCTCACTATGATAGAATTTAAGGATGGACTCTTGTTCAGATTCTGGAACACACCTCCTAATGACTTGGTCAGGGCAGAACTTATAGAGGTATGGATCATCAAACACATAGTGTCTAAAATCAGAAAGAAATTTCCTTCGAGCTTGAGTCCCAAAGAATTTTGGAATGACTCCTGTCACTAAGAAATTTTCTATGTCAGCATACCAAGGGCAGTCACTCACAGAGTATAGGTGTTCATCAGGAAACGAATCAGACACAGAGAGGTGATTTGAGTTGTCTTTGAATTCCATCCTAGAGAGGTGATCAGCTACAACATTTTCAACTCCATTTTTATCCTTGATTGTGAGGTCAAATTCTTGTAAGAGAAGGACCCACCTAATTAGTCTAGCCTTAGCGTCTTGTTTTTGGAAGAGGTATTTTAGTGCAGAATGGTCAGTGAACACAGTGATGGGTGATCCTAAGAGGTAAGACCTAAACTTCTCTAACGCAAACACAATAGAAAGTAACTCCTTTTCAGTGGTGGTGTAGTTGATTTGGGCATCATTTAAGGATTTTCTTGCATAAGCAATGACATAAGGAGTTTTATCACAACGTTGTCCTAACACAGCTCCAACAGCAAAGTCACTGGCATCACACATAAGTTCAAAAGGAAGGTTCCAATTTGGAGATTTCATAATGGTAGGAGAGGTGAGAGAGGATTTGAGGGTTGAGAATGAACCCTCACATCTTTCTGTCTAAACAAATGGAGCATCCTTTACTAAGATAGCACAAAGGGGACGGGATATTGAACTAAAGTCCTTGATGAATCTTCTATAGAAACCAGCATGTCCTAAGAAATACCTCACTTCCTTGACAGTTTTGGGTGATGGAAGGTGACGAATGATGTCAACCTTTGCTTTATCAACTTCAATCCCCCTACTCGAGACCAGAGGGCCTAGAACAAGTCCCTCTTTAACCATGAAATGGCATTTTTTCCAGTTTAGGACCAGATTTTTTTCTTCACATCTTGACAAGACTCTCTCCACATTCTGCAGACATCCCTCAAAAGTATCCCCAAACACAGAGAAGTCATCCATGAAGACCTCAAGAAAATCCCCTACCATGTCTGAGAAGATTCCCATCATGCACCGCTGGAAGGTTCCAGGGGCATTGCATAACCCGAAGGGCATGCGTTTGAAGGCAAAGGTACCGAAAGGAAATGTGAATGTAGTCTTCCCTTGATCCTCTAGGGAGACCTCAATTTGATTGTACCCCGAGTACCCATCTAAGAAACAGTAGAAGGCATGACCTGCCACTCTCTCAAGGACTTGGTCAATGAATGGTAAGGGGAAATGGTCCTTATTGGTGAATGAGTTTAGTTTCCTATAGTCAATGCAGACCCTCCATCCACTACTCACCCTTGTTGGAAAAATCTCTCCATCCTCATTGGTTATCACTGTGATTCCAGCCTTTTTTGGAACCACTTGGATTGGGCTCACCCATTCACTCTCAGCTATGGGATATATGATACCAGCTTTCAACAATTTCAGAAGTTCCTTCCTTACTACCTCCATGAGATTAGGATTGAGTCGCTGTTGAGGTTGACGACATGGCTTTGAATCAGATTCCAGAACAATCCTATGAGTCCCGATAAGTGGGCTAATCCCAGGAATATCAGAAAGGGTCCAACCAATGGCTTTCTTATGCTTCCTAAGGACATATAGAAGCATCCTCTCATGATTGGCTTCAAGAGAAGAAGAAATGACAATAGGATGTGTTTGATTTTCCCCTAGGAAGGCATACTTTAGTGCAGCAGGAAGTTCCTTCAATTCAAGATTAGGTTGGTTCAGAATTTCAGCAGAAGATTGGGACATTGGATCAAGATCAATTTCTTTTTTTAGAGGTTCAGATTGCATTGATTCCTCACATGTAGAAGTTTCAGCTACTAGATTGGCTTGATCAAATTTAGGGAAGGAATTTAGAGGGGTCTCTATAAAATTGGTTTCTTGAAAGGTTTCACTGATTGTTGGACCTAAGACTTCATCATAAGAGCAATTTGAAAATGATTCAAGCCAAGGAGATAAACTTCCTTCATATGAACAAAGGAAATCAATCTCATTCTGACTTAAACATTCATCAAATATTCCTTGATGTTCCATGGATTCATTATCAATGCTTCCTATCATGTTTACTTCATTAATATCCCCGTCATTCCCTATTTGTGAGCTTGCATTATAGATGTTCAGGTCTAGACTCATGTTCCAAAAGGTGATGTTCATGTTCCCATTTCGAACTCGGATAACAGAGTTGATTGTTGCAAGGAAAGGACGACCAAGGATGATTGGGGTTTGTTCCTTATTTCCTAAGTTTGGATGGTTGTCAAGGACAATGAAATCAGCAGGGTAGATGAAGTTTTCAACCTTTACCAGAACGTCCTTTAAAATCCCCTTTGGAACCCTAATGCTACGATCAGCAAGTTGAATTGTGACAGATGTGGGTTGGAGTTCTTCTAGGCCTAACTGGCAGTACACAGCATATGGGATGAGATTGAGACTAGCACCTATGTCACACAAGGCCTTGAAAACTTTGCTCTCTCCTAGTTCAACATTGATGTAAGGGCAACCCGGGTCTTTCAACTTAGGAGGAATGGTCCCTTGAATGGTGGTACTCACATTAGCAGACAAAAGGACTTGGTTTTTATGTGAAAATTTTCTTTTAAAAGTGCACAAGTCCTTAAGGTACTTTGAGTAGGCAGGTATGGTTTAGATTGCATCGAGAAGGGTTATTTTCAACTTGACTTGTGAAAATATTTCTCTCAACGTTTCACTCAGTTCAGGATTGGGTTTCCCCCTCATGCGTTGAGGAAATGGTGCAGGTTGTGGGGTTGTTTGTTGAAGAGTTGTTTCCTTCACATTGTTATCAGTTTCCTCAGTTTTATCTTGTGTTTCATTTGAATTTTCATCCAAGTTTGAATCTTCGGGTGGGTTCTGAATTAGTTGTTCAGGTTTCTCAATTGATTTCCCACTTCTTAAAACAGTCACAGCCTTTAGTTGTTCATGAGTTGTTTGAGCACAACTTGACTCTCCCCTTGAAGTTGAGGATCGAACCGCCTGAGTAGGCATGGGTGCCTTTCCTGTTTTGATGGTTTGAAGTTCTTGTTTTAGGGAAGAGACTTCTGAGTTCATCCTCTCCATTTGTTTGCATAGTTTTTCTAGTAGTCTTTGTGGAACAGTTTGGGTTGGTGCTTGAGTAGGTTGGTTTATCCCAGGGGGATATTTTGTAGGTGGGATGGTTTGTTGAAAATGGACCGGTGGCTGTTGGTATTGGATAGGTTGGGTTTGGAACTGGTTATGGGTTTGGTAGTTCTGTTGAGGGTAAGGATTTTGCCCTTGTGGTTGGCTATGTTGTTGGTTATCCTTCCATCGGAAGCCTGGGTGGTCATTGTACCTAGGATTGAAGGTGTTTTGGTATTGGGGATTTTGAAAATTTAGGGCATTGAATTCCGCTGGGGGTCCTCCTAGAAGAACATCCTTGATGGATGGAATGGTTGGGAAGTTGTCTATTTTATGGTCATGTTTGTCACAAATTGTGCAAACAAGGTCTACATTTTGGATTTCATGGACTTTCCTAAGGTCTATCTCTTCAACCTTCCTAGAGAGTGCTGCGAGTTTAGCCCAAAGGCTTTCCTCTTCTCTAAGTGTATGAATTCCAGTGGTTCTTTGTGGCTTTTCAGAATAAGTTGAATTTCCCCAAGTTTGGTTTTGTTCAGCCATACTTTCCAGATACTCGTAAGCATCATTTGGGGCTTTGTTTTTAAAAGTTCCATTACACATCATGTCAATGAATTGTTTATTACCCGGACCCAACCCTTCATAGAAAATTCTCACTTGTTCAGGTATGGAAAACCCATGATGTGGAACCATGTTTAGGGTGTCTTTGAACCTCTCCCATGTTTCATAAAATGACTCTCCCTCTTTTTCAAAAAGGTTTTGGATGCTCTTTTTAAGTGCAATTGTTTTGTGATGAGGGAAGTATTTTTTGTAGAATTCTCTTTGCAGTTGGTCCCAAGAGTGGATTGATGCAGGTCTCAAGTTGTTTAGCCAATTTTTAGCTCGATCCTTTAATGAAAAAGGAAATAGCTTCATCTTAGCGGATTCTAGTTGATGTGGGGGACACATGGTTTCAACAATGTCATTGAACTCTTTGACATGAAGGTATGGCATTTCTGACTCCATCCCATGAAAGGTTGGAAGGTGGTTTAGGACATGGGGTTTGAATATGTAGTTGGTGTCTCCTATGGAATTGTGTCTAATGCATGAGGGGGCATTGGTCCAAGCTGGAGTGAGGTAGTCATTCATGGTTTGATCAACTACATTCCCTAAGTTTGGAGCTTCTTGGTTTTGGTTTCCCATTTGATTCCCCCCAGGGTTTACAATTTGATTTTGTGGATGACCCTCCATTGGACTTGTTTCAAGTTCTGACTTTGGGGTTTTAAGAATATTTGAATCTGATTTAAACAATCCCTTAGGTGCACTTGACTCCCCTATCCTAGGACTTTCCACCCTAACTAGTCTGTTTGAGAAATCACGGGTGTAGGCGGACATGCGCCAAAAAAAAGCGAGAAAGGGACAACATAAGAGATCTTGGGTGAGAGTAGAAGAATGGAGGTGAGGAAAGAAGGTTTTTTTTTTATCTAAGGTACTTACTTGGTCCCTGGAAACGGCGCCAAAATTTGGTTCACGCCCAAATTTACCCAAGAGAAGAAGGGTAGAACGGTCCTTGTAGTGTAGCTTGGGTTGTCGATTCCACAGAGACCTAAGAAGATACCTAAGATACACAACCTAAGGGATGTATTTTTGGCTATGAAGTGGCCAAATTGGATTGATTTTGGATGGGTTTTAAAGATATCTAATATATTTAAGTGGATTCAGTTTAAAAGAATGAGTTGATCCTAGGTTATCGCTCGGGCTGGATTGGACGTATTTTCTTTTTAATGATTTCAATTTCTTAAATTTGAGATGGTTTCATTTAAGGAGATAAAACAAAATCATCACTTACTGGTTTAATGCCTACAACCTATAATACTAATCACCTATACACTTGAAGGATCAAAGTTTTGGGCACTTCAAGGTAAAGGATCGTATTAGTAATTGAAGTGTGTAGCCTTAAATTCAACAAGGACGATGGAGTTTAAAAATCATCAAATAAAAAAATCCCAATTAAAGAAGTGTTTATACATTAAGTAGGTGATAAATAACATCCAATACAGCCCCTTTCTACTCCCTTGGATCAACCCATAACTGGGTTATCCCTCCATTGATCCCATGGTTTCAATGGAAGCGGAAAGTAGACTCATGAGGGAGGAAATGGAGAAGTAAAGAAAACAACAAAAATAAAATGATCACTCCACCGTTGTGTGAATAATTTCACAAGGGTTGGTGTGAATAAATTCACACCTTGATCCAATGGTATTAAAGTGATATTAAGAACAACATAATAAGAGTATAAGAATAACTTTTATTAAGAAACTAAAGTGAATTGAACAACTTACATGTGAATGACAAAATTGAGGCAACAAAAATGCAGCATAACATTACAATTGAACAAAGCATCCAAGATCCTAAACT
Organism: Viscum album; assembly: GCA_963277665.1. NCBI lineage: Eukaryota > Viridiplantae > Streptophyta > Magnoliopsida > Santalales > Viscaceae > Viscum > Viscum album. The sequence goes on from OY728134.1 coordinate 122,371,150, forward strand.
CCTTCACCACCACTGCCTTAAATAGGCATTTTGGGAGCCTTGGGTCGAACCACCAATAGTACAAAGCATCTTAATTAATTTTTCTAGGCTATAGGTGGTGGAAAGCTTGTGGAATTTGGACTTTTCCACGTTTGACCCGAGGTGGCAGCCAGCTTTCCTTCACCGAACAGACGCGTCTGGAAGACCTTCTAGAAGGCCGAATCAGGGTGGTCCATAGAAGAAGAACATGGAGCTCCAGATGTATTATAACCGTCGGTAACATTTGGGCTAATTTGGAGTTTTGGATTCCGAGATATGATCAAATTAGTGGGATGGTTTTCTGGGCCGCAGAATCTGGCCCAGAATTGTATCTCTAACTTGGGCCTCCTAAATGACCACCATGAAGGACGAATTAGCATTAACTCATGAAGCGTGATTTGTTCCTATATATGTATTCTAGCATCCCATGAAATTTGGAATTAATTGGGCCTGTATGTTGGGCCCCACAGTCTCATCAGTGGGCTGGTGTCCAATCTGCCTTCTCCAAAATTGCTTCCTTTCATTGTCAAATATCTCCATCATCCTCCATGAATTCTCCATTGATCCCTGAATGAAACATGTTCATATTGTAGTGTAGATCAATTATAAAATTAAAATATGTATAATAAGATGAATCATTTGGTAATTTAAATGATGTTCAAAAATGTACCACATAATAGTGCATTTTAAGAAGGTATTACAATCATAATGTGAAATGATGTTCAAAGTGTAAAATGCACTAAAATGGTGTTTATGAATAATAAAGAACATGAATATTATATATATTACCAATTAATATTAGCCTCATTTAGTGGCTAATCACACCCCCCAACTTGAGTTTTGCTAGTCCCGATCAAAATATATCTCATCAAAAATGAAATTCGAATTCCCTTTTCTAAAAACATTTTAATACACAATGATCACCAAAAAACCTTATACCAAACAATCATGAAACCCATAAAAATATTTTAATACAAGATATTTTCATAAGCTGATCTCAATCCCAAGCCCATTCCTTTGATCAAATCCATCATCATACTTCATCCAACTCAATTAGGTGTAATGATGTGTTGTGAATCACAATAGATATGGGGGTTCATTTTCATTCAAGGGGGAAATCATGGAAGCGCTAGGTGGAATCACATTTAATCCTAATATGAGTATTCTTCAACCCTCTTTTTCTGATTTTTTTTTTTTTGCAATATTGCTATAATAATTGAGATTGCAATTAATCAAATTAACCCATGTAGCAAGACTTTGCCGATGACTCCCAGACTCAAAGGCCTTAGGGCACCAAGTGAAGCCCACATACTCGGGCATCGTCTCGAGTTAACTTAATCAAAAACAAAGTCATATTACCATAAATAGAGATAGATTGAAAAACTCAGGGCTAGAAAACTCTGGAGTCACGATCCCCAAGTGCCGAAAGCCTCGCATTTTATCAATCCATTGCTCTACACGCAAATTTTTATTTTTATTTTTTATTTTTTATTTTTTAATAATTTTTTTTTTAAATTTTTTTTTTTTTGAATAATCATATTATTCATAAAAATAAAACCATCCTATGCTATTTATTATGGGACCCCAAAAATTCAAATTAGTACCCCACAGTCTAGAGGACGTGCATTGTGGCATTTTTTTATTTGGATGAAAATATAAACGATGAAATATCACATTGGACAGCCACACTTTCCAAAATCTATGCTCATTAAATTATACAAGGATTAAAATCAGAATCAGGGCATGCTAAATTATTTGATATTCAGTTTCAAAGTGTGCAATGTGTATTACCATGTTCAAAGTTAAAGGAATTTTTCCTTCCATTTACTTTTTTTTCAAATCATTCAATTTTTGTTTTTGACACAAAAGCATATTTTTTTTTATTTTATCTCCCCCCCAACTTAAAACAACATTGTCCCCAGTGTTTGAAGAAATGAAAAATTAGGAGTAAAGGCAGGGAATAAAAATTTAAAAAGGAAATTGAAAATGAGGATTATGAAATGAAGTCACCTGGTGGTTGAAGTTTGAAGTTCTTGCCGCTCAAATTTATTCCTTTGATATCCATGTCGCTTGCAAAGTTCCCTAGTGGAAAAAGGAAAAAACAAAACAAACAAAAAAAATAAAAAAAAACAATATATATATATATATTTATATAATAAAGGAAGTAAAATATAAAAATATATATAAAAATTATAGAATAAGGTAGCACAAGAAGCCGCAGGTCAGTGGTAAGAGCGCGCCCCTATCTCCCTTCGGTCCCGGGTTCGAGTCCCCGCGGCTTCGCCGGTTGTGACGGGGTTTTCCCCACGGCCTATGGCGTGGACTTTTTTTTTGTATTATTATATTTTTTTTCTTAACCTATTGAATAATAAAACAAAATAAACTGATGATACATTGTCTTCTTTTTAAATTTCTGGGTAAGGTATTACTCAAGGATCACACCACGTGACACGGATGAATATGGTGCTCCTCTTTCGTACCCATCCATACTCATAATAGAAGAACAGGTCAAAAGCCTATTTTTTTATTTTTAAATATAAAAATGATTAAGTAATATTATTTGAAAAATAAAGATGATTCAGAAAGATTAGAAACATAAAAACCACGGGTTGCCTCCCGTGCAGCGCTTTGTTTAATGTCGTTAGCCCGACATAGATCCCAAATTTATCAATTTTTTTCCTGGTTCATAGATTGGATCAATTAACTAAACATCTATTTCCTGTTTATTGAATGATTCAACGAATGTTTTTAACATTTGACCATTGACCTTGAAAATGTGACCACTTGTGGGATCTTGAATCTCTACTGCCCCATGGGGGAATACATGATGCACTATGAAAGGTCCTGACCATCTAGACCTTAACTTTCCCGGATGTAAATGAAGTTTTGAACTATGCAAGAGCACAAGTTTTCCCGGTTCAAAATGTTTGACCTTTATATTCCTAGATTGGTAGGCTTGAACTCTAGCTTTATTGATCCTTGAATTTTCATAAGCCTCCATCCTTAGTTCCTCCAGTTCATTGAGATCTAATTTCCTTTTTGTTCCGGCCAATGAGAGGTCATAATCCATTTTCTTAATTGCCCAAAAGGCCTTATGTTCAATCTCCACTGGCAAATGGCATGCTTTTCCATAAACCAACCTATATGGGGACATTCGTAAAATGGTTTTATATGCAGTTCTATAGGCCCAAAGAGCATCTAAGAGTTTCTCAGACCAATCTTTCCTAGAGGGGTTGACAGTTTTTTCAAGAATTTGCTTAATTTCACGATTGGCTAACTCAGCTTGACCATTGGTCTATGGGTGGTAAGCAGTGGACACTTTGTGAGAAATTCCATATTTTTCCATGAGTGATGAGAATGGATGATTGCAAAAATGAGTTCCACGATCACTTATGATAGCCCTAAGAATTCCGAATCTAGAGAATATGTTTTCTTTTAGGAATCTAATCACAGTTTGATGATCATTGGATTTTGTGGGAATGGCCTCAACCCATTTTGAGACATAATCAACAGCTAAGAGTATGTAGAGCTATCCCCGAGAGTTTGGGAAGGGACCCATGAAATCAATTCCCCAACAGTCAAAGATTTCAACCACTAAGATGGGAGTGAGTGGCATTTGATTCCTTTTTGTGATGGACCCTACTTGTTGACACCTAGGACAGCTTTGACAAAATGTGTAGGAGTCCCTTGAAAGGGTGGGCCAGAAAAGACCACATTGAAGAATCTTAGCAGATGTTTTCTTAGAGGAAAAGTGACCTCCACATGCCTCACTATGACAGAATTTAAGGATGGACTCTTGTTCAGATTCTGGAACACACCTCCTAATGACTTGGTCAGGGCAGAACTTATAGAGGTATGGATCATCAAACACATAGTGTTTAACATCAGAAAGAAATTTCCTTCGAGCTTGAGTCCCAAAGAATTTTGGAATAACTCCTGTCACTAAGAAATTTGCTATGTCAGCATACCAAGGGCAGTCACTCACAGAGTATAGGTGTTCATCAGGAAACGAATCAGACACAGAGAGGTGATTTGAGTTGTCTTTGAATTCCATCCTAGAGAGGTGATCAGCTACAACATTTTCAACTCCCTTTTTATCCTTGATTGTGAGGTCAAATTCTTGTAAGAGAAGGACCCACCTAATCAGTCTAGCCTTAGCATCTTGTTTTTGGAAGAGGTATTTTAGTGCAGAATGGTCAGTGAACACAATGATGGGTGATCCTAAGTGGTAGGACCTAAACTTCTCTAAGGCAAACACAATAGAAAGTAACTCCTTTTCAGTGGTGGTGTAGTTGATTTGGGCATCATTTAAGGATTTGCTTGCATAAGCAATGACATAAGGAGTTTTATCACAACGTTGTCCTAACACAGCTCCAACAGCAAAGTCACTGGCATCACACATAAGTTCAAAAGGAAGGTTCCAATTTGGAGATTTCATAATGGAAGGAGAGGTGAGAGAGGATTTGAGGGTTGAGAATGAACCCTCACAGCTTTCTGTCCAAACAAATGGAGCATCCTTTACTAAGAGAGCACAAAGGGGACGGGATATTGAACTAAAGTCCTTGATAAATCTTCTATAGAAACCAGCATGTCCTAAGAAAGACCTCACTTCCTTGACAGTTTTGGGTGATGGAAGGTGACGAATGATGTCAACCTTTGCTTTATCAACTTCAATCCCCCTACTCGAGACCAGATGGCCTAGAACAAGTCCCTCTTTAACCATGAAATGGAATTTTTCCCAGTTTAGGACCAGATTTTTTTCTTCACATCTTGACAAGACTCTCTCCACATTCTGCAGACATCCCTCAAAAGTATCCCCAAACATAGAGAAGTCATCCATGAAGACCTCAAGAAAATCCACTACCATGTCTGAGAAGATTCCCATCATGCACCGCTGGAAGGTTCCAGGGGCATTGCATAACCCGAAGGGCATGCGTTTGAAGGCAAAGGTACCGAAAGGACATGTGAATGTAGTCTTCCCTTGATCCTCTAGGGAGACCTCAATTTGATTGTACCCCGAGTACCCATCTAAGAAACAGTAGAAGGCATGACCTGCCACTCTCTCAAGGACTTGGTCAATGAATGGTAAGGGGAAATGGTCCTTCTTGGTGAATGAGTTTAGTTTCCTATAGTCAATGCAGACCCTCCATCCACTACTCACCCTTGTTGGAAAAATCTCTCCATCCTCATTGGTTATCACTGTGATTCCAGCCTTTTTTTGAACCACTTGGATTGGGCTCACCCATTCACTCTCAGCTATGGGATATATGATACCAGCTTTCAACAATTTCAGAAGTTCCTTCCTTACTACCTCCATGAGATTAGGATTGAGTCGCCGTTGAGGTTGACGACATGGCTTTGAATCAGATTCCAGAACAATCCTATGAGTCCCGATAAGTGGGCTAATCCCAGGAATATCAGAAAGGGTCCAACCAATGGCTTTCTTATGCTTCCTAAGGACATCTAGAAGCATCCTCTCATGATTGGCTTCAAGAGAAGAATAAATGACAATAGGATGTTTTTGATTTTCCCCTAGGAAGGCATACTTTAGTGCAACAGGAATTTACTTCAATTCAAGATCAGGTTGGTTCAGAATTTCAGCAGAAGATTGGGACATTGGATCAAGATCAATTTATTTTTTTAGAGGTTCAGATTGGATTGATTCCTCACATGTAGAAGTTTCAGCTACTAGATTGGCTTGATCAAATTTAGGGAAGGAATTTAGAGGGGTCTCTATGAAATTGGTTTCTTGAAAGGTTTCACTGATTGTTGGACCTAAGACTTCATCATAAGAGCAATTTGAAAATGATTCAAGCCAAGGAGATAAACTTCCTTCATATGAACAAAGGAAATCAATCTCATTCTGACTTAAACATTCATCAAATATTCCTTGATGTTCCATGGATTCATTATCAATGCTTCCTATCATGTTTACTTCATGAATATAATCGCCATCCCCTATTTGTGAGCTTGCATTATAGATGTTCAGTTCTAGACTCATGTTCCCAAAGGTGATGGTCATGTTCCCATTTCGGACTCGTATAACAGAGTTGATTGTTGCAAGGAAAGGACGAACAAGGATGATTGGGGTTTGTTCCTTATTTCAAAAGTTTGGATGGTTGTCAAGGACAATGAAATCAGCAGGGTAGATGAAGTTTTCAACCTTTACCAGAACGTCCTTTAAAATCCCCTTTGGAACCCTAATGCTACGATCAGCAAGTTGAAGTGTGACAGATGTGGGTTGGAGTTCTTCTAGGCCTAACTGGAAGTACACAGCATATGGGATGAGATTGACACTAGCACCTAGGTCACACAAGGCCTTGACAACTTTGCTCTCTCCTAGTTCAACATTGATGTAAGGGAAACCCGGGTCTTTCAACTTAGGAGGAATGGTCCCTTGAATGGTGGTACTCACATTAGCAGCCAAAAGGACTTGGTTTTTATGTGAAAATTTTCTTTTAAAAGTGCACAAGTCCTTAAGGTACTTTGAGTAGGCAGGTATGGTTTGGATTGCATCGAGAAGGGGTATGTTCAACTTGACTTGTGAAAATATTTCTCTCAACGTTTCACTCAGTTCAGGATTGGGTTTCCCCCTCATGCATTGAGGAAATGGTGCAGGTTGTGGGGTTGTTTGTTGAAGAGTTGTTTCCTTCACATTGTTATCAGTTTCCTCAGTTTTATCTTGTGGTTCATTTGAATTTTCATCCAAGTTTGAATCTTCGGGTGGGTTCTGAATTAGTTGTTCAGGTTTCTCAATTTATTTCCCACTTCTTAAAATAGTCACAGCCTTTAGTTGTTCATGAGTTGTTTGAGCACAACTTGACTCTCCCCTTGAAGTTGAGGATGGCACCGCCTGAGTAGGCATGGGTGCCTTTCCTGTTTTGATGGTTTGAAGTTCTTGTTTTAGGGAAGAGACTTCTGAGTTCATCCTCTCCATTTGTTTGCATAGTTGTTCTAGTAGGCTTTGTGGAACAGTTTGGGTTGGTGCTTGAGTAGGTTGGTTTATCCCAGGGGGATATTTTGGAGGTGGGATGGTTTGTTGAAAATGGACCGGTGGCTGTTGGTATTGGATAGGTTGGGTTTGGAACTGGTTATGGGTTTGGTAGTTCTGTTGAGGGTAAGGATTTTTCCCTTGTGGTTGGCTATGTTGTTGGTTATCCTTCCATCGGAAGCCTGGGTGGTCATTGTACCAAGGATTGAAGGTGTTTTGGTATTGGGGCTTTTGAAAATTTAGGGCATTGACTTCCGCTGGGGGTCCTCCTAGAAGAACATACTTGATGGATGAAATGGTTGGGTAGTTGTCTGTTTTATGGTCATGTTTGTCACAAATTGTGCAAACAAGGTCTACATTTTGGATTTCATGGACTTTCCTAAGGTCTATCTCTTCAACCTTCCTAGAGAGTTCTGCGAGTTTAGCCCTAAGTCTTTCCTCTTCTCTAAGTGTATGAATTCCAGTGGTTCTTTGTGGCTTTTCAGAATAAGGTGAAGTTCCCCAAGTTTGGTTTTGTTCAGCCAGACTTTCCAGATACTCGTAAGCATCATTTGGGGCTTTGTTTTTAAAAGTTCCATTACACATCATGTCAATAAATTGTTTATTACCCGGACCCAACCCTTCATAGAAAATTCTCACTTGTTCAGGTATGGAAAACCCATGGTGTGGAACCATGTTTAGGGTGTCTTTGAACCTCTCCCATGTTTCATAAAATTACTCTCCCTATTTTTCAAAAAAGTTTTGGATGCTCTTTTTAAGTGCAATTGTTTTGTGATGAGGGAAGTATTTTTTGTAGAATTCTCTTTGCAGTTGGTCCCAAGAGTGGATTGATGCAGGTCTCAAGTTGTTTAGCCAATTTTTAGCTCGATACTTTAATGAAAAAGGAAATAGCCTCATCTTAGCGGATTCTAGTTGATGTGGGGGACACATGGTTTCAACAATGTCTTTGAACTCTTTGACATGAAGGTATGGCATTTCTGACTCCATCCCATGAAAGGTTGGAAGGTGGTTTAGGACATGGGGTTTGAATATGTAGTTGGTGTCTCCTATGGAATTGTGTCTAATGCATGAGGGGGAATTGGTCCAAGCTGGAGTGAGGTAGTCGTTCATGGTTTGATCAACTACATTCCCTAAGTTTGGAGCTTCTTGGTTTTGGTTTCCCATTTGATTCCCCCCAGGGTTTACAATTTGATTTTGTGGATGACCCTCCATTGGACTTGTTTCAAGTTCTGACTTTGGGGTTTCAAGAATATTTGAATCTGATTTAAACAATCCCTTAGGTGCACTTGACTCCCCTATCCTAGGACTTTCCACCCTAACTAGTCTGTTTGAGAAATCGCGGGTGTAGGCGGACATGCGCCAAAAAAAAGCAAGAAAGGGACAAGATAAGAGATCTTGGGTGAGAGTAGAAGAATGGAGGTGAGGAAAGAAGGTTTTTCTTTTGGATCTAAGGTACTTACTTGGTCCCCGGCAACGGCGCCAAAATTTGGTTCATGCCCAAATTTACCCAAGAGAAGAAGGGTAGAACGGTCCTTGTAGTGTAGCTTGGGTTTTCGATTCCACAGAGACCTAAGAAGATACCTAAGATACACAACCTAAGGGATGTATTTTTGGCTATGAAGTGGCCAACTTGGATTGATTTTGGATGGGTTTTAAAGATATCTAATAGATTTAAGTGGATTCAATTTAAAAGAATGAGTTGATCCTAGGTTATCGCTCGGGCTGGATTGGACGTATTTTCTTTTTAATGATTTCAATTTCTTAAATTTGAGATGGTTTCATTTAAGGAGATAAAACAAAATCATCACTTACTGGTTTAATGCCTACACCCTCTAATACTAATCACCTATACACTTTAAGGATCAAAGTTTTGGTCACTTCAAGGTAAAGGATCGTATTATTAATTGAAGTGTGTGACCTTAAATTCAACAAGGACGATGGAGTTTAAAAATCATCAAATAAAAAAATCCCAATTAAAGAAGTGATTATACATTAATTAGGTGATAAATAACATCCAATCCAGCCCCTTTCTACTCCCTTTGATCAACCCATAAGTGGGTTAGCCCTCCATTGATCCCATGGTTTCAATGGAAGCGGAAAGTAGACTCATGAGGGAGGAAATGGAGAAGTAAAGAAAACAACAAAAATAAAATGATCACTCCACCGTTGTGTGAATAATTTCACAAGGGTTGGTGTGAATAAATTCACACCTTTATCCAACGGTATTAAAGTGATATTAAGAAAAACATAATAAGAGTATAAGAAGAACTTTTATTAAGAAACTAAAGTGAATTGAACAACTTACATGTGAATGACAAAATTGAGGCAACAAAAATGCAGCATAACATTACAATTGAACAAAGCATCCAAGATCCTAAACTCCTTTACCACCACTGCCTTAAATAGGCATTTTGGGAGCCTTGGGTCTAACCACCAACATTACAAAGCATCTTAATTAATTTTTCTAGGCTATAGGTGGTGGAAAGCTTGTGGAATTTGGACTTTTCCACGTTTGACCCGAGGTGGCAGCCAGTTTTCCTTCACCGAACAGACGCGTCTGGAAGACCTTCTAGACGGCCGAATCAGGGTGGGACATAGAAGAAGAAAATGGCGCTCCGGATGTCTTATAACCTTCTCTAAAGTTTGGGACCATTTGGAGTTGTGGATTCCGAGATATGATCAAATTAGTGGGCTGTTTGTCTGGGCCGCAGAATCTGGCCCAGAATTGTATCTCTAAATTGGGTCGCCTAAATGACCACCATGGAGGCCGAATTAGCATTAACTCCTGAAGCGTGATTTGTTCATATGAATGTATTATAGCATCCCACGAAATTTGGGATTAATTGGGCCTGTATGTTGGGCCCCACAGTCTCATTAGTGGGCTGGTGTCCAATCTGCCTTCTCCAGAATTGCTTCCTTTCATTGTCAAATATCTCTATCATCCTCCATGAATTCTCCATTGATCCCTGAATGAAACATGTTCATATTGGAGTGTAGATCAATTATAAAATTAAAATATGTATAATAAGATGAATCATTTTGTACTTTAAATGATGTTCAAAAATGTACCACATAATAGTCCATTTTAAGAAGGTATTACAATCATAATGTGAAATGATATTCAAAGTGTAAAATGCACTAAAATGGTGTTTATGAATAATAAAGAACATGAATATTATATATATTACCAATTAATATTAGCCTCATTTAGTGGCTAATCACACCCCCCAACTTGAGTTTTTCTAGTCCCGAGCAAAATATATCTCATCAAAAATGAAATTCGAATTCCCTTTTCTAAAAACATTTTAATACACAATGATCACCAAAAAACATTATACCAAACAATCATGAAACCCATCAAAATATTTTAATACAAGATATTTTCATAAGAAGATCCCAATCCCAAGCCCATTCCTTTGATCATATCCATCATCATACTTCATCCAACTCAATTATGTGTAATGATGTGTTGTGAATCACAATAGATATGGGGGTTCATTTTCATTCAAGGGGGAAATCATGGAAGTGCTAGGTGGAATCACATTTAATCCTAATATGAGTATTCTTCAACCCTCTTTTTTTTTGATTTTTTTTTTGCAATATTTCTATAGTAATTGAGATTGCAATTAATCAAATTAACCCATGTTGCAAGACTTTGCCGATGACTCCCAGACTCAAAGGCCTTAGGGCACCAAGTGAAGCCCACATACTCCAGCATCGTCTCGAGTTAACTTAATCAAAAACAAAGTCATATTACCATAAATAGGGATAGATTTAAAAACTCAGGGCTAGACAACTCTGGAGTCACGATCCCCAAGTGCCGAAAGCCTCGCATTTTATCAATCCATTGCTCTACATGCAAATTTTTATTTTTATTTTTTATTTTTTATTTTTTAATAATTTTTTTTTAAATTTTTTTTTTTTTAATACTCATATTATTCATAAAAATAAAACCATCCTATGCTATTTATTATGGGACCCCAAAAATTCAAATTAGTACCCCACAGTCTAGAGGACGTGCATTGTGGCATTTTTTTTATTTGGATGAAAATATAAATGATGAAATATCACATTGGACAGCCACACTTTCCAAAATTTATCCTCATGAAATTATACAAGGATTAAAATCAGAATCAGGGCATGCTAAATTATTTGATATTCAGTTTCAAAGTGTGCAATGTGTATTACCATGTTCAAAGTTAAAGGAATTTTTCCTTCCATTTACTTTTTTTTTCAAATCATTCAATTTTTGTTTTTGACACAAAAGAATATTTTTTTTTATTTTATCTCCCCCCCAACTTAAAACAACACTGTCCCAAGTGTTTGAAGAAATGAAAAATTAGAAGGAGTAGAGGCAGGGAATAAAAATTTAAAAAGGAAATTGAAAATGAGGATTATGAAATGAAGTCACCTGGTGGTTGAAGTTTGAAGTTCTTGCCGCTCGAATTTATTCCTTTGATATCCATGTCGCTTGCAAAGTTCCCTAGTGGAAAAAGGAAAAAACAAAACAAACAAAAAAAATAAAAACAAACAATATATATATATATATATTTATATAATAAAGGAAGTAAAATATAAGAATATATATAAAAATTATAGAATAAGGTAGCACAAGAAGCCGCAGGTCAGTGGTAAGCGCGCGCCCCTGTCTCCCTTCGGTCCCGGGTTCGAGTCCCCGCGGCTTCGCCGGTTGTGACGGGGTTTGCCCCACGGCCTATGGCGTGGACTTTTTTTGTATTATTATATATTTTTTTCTTAACCTATTGAATAATAAAACAAAATAAACTGATGATACATTGTCTTCTTTTTAAATTTCTGGGTAAGGTATTACTCAAGGATCACACCACGTGACACGGATGAATATGGTGCTCCTCTTTCGTACCCATCCATACTCATAATAGAAGAATAGGTCAAAAGTCTATTTTTTTATTTTTAAATATAAAAATGATTAAGTAATATTATTTGAAAAATAAAGATGATTCAGAAAGATTAGAAACATAAAAACCACGGTTTGCCTCTCGTGCAGCGCTTTGTTTAATGTCGTTAGCCTGACATAGATCCCAAATTTATCAATTTTTTTCCCGGTTCATAGATTGGATCAATTAACTCAACATCTATTTCCTGTTTATTGAATGATTAAACGAATGTTTTTAACCTTTGACCATTGACCTTGAAAATGTGACCACTTGTGGGATCTTGAATCTCTACTACCCCATGGGGGAATACATGATGCACTATGAAAGGTCTTGACCATCTAGACCTTAACTTTCCCGGATGTAAATGAAGTTTTGAACTATACAAGAGCACAAGTTTTCCCGGTTCAAAATGTTTGACCTTGATATTCCTAGATTGGTAGGCTTGAACTCTAGCTTTATTGATCCTTGAATTTTCATAAGCCTTCATCCTTAGTTCCTCCAGTTCATTGAGATCTAATTTCATTTTTGTTCCGGCCAATGAGAGGTCATAATCCATTTTCTTAATTGCCCAAAAGGCCTTATGTTCAATCTCCACTGGCAAATGGCATGCTTTGCCATAAACCAACCTATATGGGGACATTCCTAAAATGGTTTTATATGCAATTCTATAGGCCCAAAGAGCATCTAAGAGTTTCTCAGACCAATCTTTCCTAGAGGGGTTGACAGTTTCTTCAAGAATTTGCTTAATTTCATGATTGGCTAACTCAGCTTGACCATTGGTCTGTGGGTGGTAAGCAGTGGACACTTTGTGAGAAATTCCATATTTTTCCATGAGTGATGAGAATGGACGATTGCAAAAATGAGTTCCACGATCACTTATGATAGCCCTGGGAATTCCAAATCTAGAGAATATGTTTTCTTTTAGGAATCTAATCACAGTTTGATGATCATTGGATTTTGTGGGAATGGCCTCAACCCATTTTGAGACATAATCAACAGCTAAGAGTATGTAGAGGTATCCCCGAGAGTTTGGGAAGGGACCCATGAAATTAATTCCCCAACAGTCAAATATTTCAACCACTAAGATGGGAGTGAGTGGCATTTGATTCCTTTTTGTGATGGACCCTACTTGTTGACACCTAGGACAGCTTTGACAAAATGTGTAGGAGTCCCTTGAAAGGGTGGGCCAGAAAAGACCACATTGAAGAATCTTAGTAGATGTTTTCTTAGAGGAAAAGTGACCTCCACATGCCTCACTATGACAGAATTTAAGGATGGACTCTTGTTCAGATTCTGGAACACACCTCCTAATGACTTGGTCAGGGCAGAACTTATAGAGGTATGGATCATCAAACACATAGTGTCTAACATCATAAAGAAATTTCCTTCGAGCTTGAGTCCCTAAGAATTTTGGAATGACTCCTGTCACTAAGAAATTTTCTATGTAAGCATACCAAGGGCAGTCACTCACAGAGTATAGGTGTTCATCAGGAAACGAATCAGACACAGAGAGGTGATTTGAGTTGTCTTTGAATTCCATCCTAGAGAGGTGATCAGCTACAACATTTTCAACTCCCTTTTTATCCTTGATTGTGAGGTCAAATTCTTGTAAGAGAAGGACCCACCTAATCAGTCTATCCTTAGCATCTTGTTTTTGGAAGAGGTATTTTAGTGCAGAATGGTCAGTGAACACAGTGATGGGTGATCCTAAGAGGTAGGACCTAAACTTCTCTAAGGCAAACACAATAGCAAGTAAATCCTTTTCAGTGGTGGTGTAGTTGATTTGGGCATCATTTAAGGATTTGCTTGCATAAGCAATGACATAAGGAGTTTTATCACAACGTTGTCCTAACACAGCTCCAACAGCAAAGTCACTGGCATCACACATAAGTTCAAAAGGAAGGTTCCAATTTGGAGATTTCATAATGGGAGGAGAGGTGAGAGAGGATTTGAGGGTTGAGAATGAACCCTCACAGCTTTCTGTCCAAACAAATGGAGCATCCTTTACTAAGAGAGCACAAAGGGGACGGGATATTAAACTAAAGTCCTTGATGAATCTTCTATAGAAACCAGCATGTCTTAAGAAAGACCTCACTTCCTTTACATTTTTGGGTTATGGAAGGTGACGAATGATGTCAACCTTTGCTTTATCAACTTCAATCCCCCTACTCGAGACCAGATGGCCTAGAACAAGTCCCTCTTTAACCATGAAATGGAATTTTTCCCAGTTTAGGACCAGATTTTTTTCTTCACATCTTGACAAGACTCTCTCCACATTCTGCAGACATCCCTCAAAAGTATCCCCAAACACAGAGAATTCATCCATGAAGACCTCAAGAAAATACCCTACCATGTCTGAGAAGATTCCCATCATGCACCGCTGGAAGGTTCCAGGGGCATTGCATAACCCGAAGGGCATGCGTTTGAAGGCAAAGGTACCGAAAGGACATGTGAATGTAGTCTTCCCTTGATCCTCTAGGGAGACCTCAATTTGATTGTACCCCGAGTACCCATCTAAGAAACAGTAGAAGGCATGACCTGCCACTCTCTCAAGGACTTGGTCAATGAATGGTAAGGGGAAATGGTCCTTCTTGGTGAATGAGTTTAGTTTCCTATAGTCAATTCAGACCCTCCATCCACTACTCACCCTTGTTGTAAAAATATCTCCATCCTCATTGGTTATCACTGTGATTCCAGCCTTTTTTGGAACCACTTGGATTGGGCTCACCCATTCACTCTCAGCTATGGGATATATGATACCAGCTTTCAACAATTTCAGAAGTTCCTTCCTAACTACCTCCATGAGATTAGGATTGAGTCGCCGTTGAGGTTGACGACATGGCTTTGAATCAGATTCCAGAACAATCCTATGAGTCCCAAAAAGTGGGCTAATCCCAGGAATATCAGAAAGGGTCCAACCAATGGTTTTCTTATGCTTCCTAAGGACATCTAGAAGCATCCTCTCATGATTGGCTTCAAGAGAAGAAGAAATTACAATAGGATGTGTTTGATTTTCCCCTAGGAAGGCATACTTTAGTGCAACAAGAAGTTCCTTCAATTCAAGATCAGGTTGGTTCAGAATTTCAGCAGAAGATTGGGACATTGGATCAAGATCAATTTCTTTTTTTAGAGGTTCAGATTGGATTGATTCCTCACATGTAGAAGTTTCAGCTACTAGATTGGCTTGATCAAATTTAGGGAAGGAATTTAGAGGGGTCTCTATGAAATTGGTTTCTTGAAAGGTTTTACTGATTGTTGGACCTAAGACTTCATCATAAGAGCAATCTGAAAATGATTCAAGCCAAGGAGATAAACTTCCTTCATATGAACAAAGGAAATCAATCTCATTCTGACTTAAACATTCATCAAATATTCCTTGATGTTCCATGGATTCATTATCAATGCTTCCCATCATGTTTACTTCATGAATATCCTCTTCATCCCCTATTTGTGAGCTTGCATTATAGATGTTTAGGTCTAGACTCATGTTCCCAAAGGTGATGGTCATGTTCCCATTTCGGACTCGGATAACAGAGTTGATTGTTGCAAGTAAAGGACGACCAAGGATGATTGGGGTTTGTTCCTTATTTCCTAAGTTTGGATGGTTGTCAAGGACAATGAAATCAGCAGGGTAGATGAAGTTTTCAACCTTTACCAGAACGTCCTTTAAAATCCCCTTTGGAACCCTAATGCTACCATCAGCAAGTTGAAGTGTGACAGATGTGGGTTGGAGTTCTTCTAGGCCTAACTGGCAGTACACAGCATATGGGATGAGATTGACACTAGCACCTAGGTCACACAAGGCCTTGACAACTTTGCTCTCTCCTAGTTCAACATTGATGTAAGGGCAACCCGGGTCTTTCAACTTAGGAGGAATGGTCCCTTGAATGGTGGTACTCACATTAGCAGCCAAAAGGACTTGGTTTTTATGTGAAAATTTTCTTTTAAAAGTGCACAAGTCCTTAAGGTACTTTGAGTAGGCAGGTATGGTTTGGATTTCATTGAGAAGGGGTATGTTCAACTTGACTTGTGAAAATATTTCTATCAACGTTTCACTCAGTTCAGGATTGGGTTTCCCCCTCATGCGTTGAGGAAATGGTGCAGGTTGTGGGGTTGTTTGTTGAAGAGTTGTTTCCTTCACATTGTTATCAGTTTCCTCAGTTTTATCTTGTGATTCATTTGTATTTTCATCCAAGTTTGAATCTTCGAGTGTGTTCTGAATTAGTTGTTCAGGTTTCTCAATTGATTTCCCACTTCTTAAAACAGTCACAGCCTTTAGTTGTTCATGAGTTTTTGGAGCACAACTTGACTCTCCCCTTGAAGTTGAGGATGGTACCGCCTGAGTAGGCATGGGTGCCTTTCCAGTTTTGATGGTTTGAATTTCTTGTTTTAGGGAAGAGACTTCTGAGTTCATCCTCTCCATTTGTTTGCATAGTTGTTCTAGTAGGCTTTGTGGAACAGTTTGGGTTGGTGCTTGAGTAGGTTGGTTTATCCCATGGGGATATTTTGGAGGTGGGATGGTTTGTTGAAAATGGACCGGTGGCTGTTGGTATTGGATAGGTTGGGTTTGGAACTGGTTATGGGTTTGGTAGTTCTGTTGAGGGTAAGGATTTTGCCCTTGTGGTTGGCTATGTTGTTGGTTATCCTTCCATCGGAAGCCTGGGTGGTCATTGTACCTAGGATTGAAGGTGTTTTGGTATTGGGGCTTTTGAAAATTTAGGGCATTGACTTCCGCTGGGGGTCCTCCTAGAAGAACATCCTTGATGGATGGAATGGTTGGGCAGTTGTCTGTTTTATGGTCATGTTTGTCACAAATTGTGCAAACAAGGTCTACATTTTGGATTTCATGGACTTTCCTAAGGTCTATCTCTTCAACCTTCCTAGAGAGTGCTGCGAGTTTAGCCCTAAGGCTTTCCTCTTCTCTGAGTGTATGAATTCCAGTGGTTCTTTGTGGCTTTTCAGAATAAGGTGAAGTTCCCCAAGTTTGGTTTTGTTCAGCCAGACTTTCCAGATACTCGTAAGCATCATTTTGGGCTTTGTTTTTAAATGTTCCATTACACATCATGTCAATGAATTGTTTATTACCCGGACCCAACCCTTCATAGAAAATTCTCACTTGTTCAGGTATGGAAAACCCATGGTGTGGAACCATGTTTAGGGTGTCTTTGAACCTCTCCCATGTTTCATAAAATTACTCTCCCTCTTTTTCAAAAAAGTTTTGGATGCTCTTTTTAAGTGCAATTGTTTTGTGATGAGGGAAGTATTTTTTGTAGAATTCTATTTACAGTTGGTCCCAAGAGTGGATTGATGTAGGTATCAAGTTGTTTAGCCAATTTTTAGCTCGATACTTTAATGAAAAAGGAAATAGCCTCATCTTAGCGGATTCTAGTTGATGTGGGGGACACATGGTTTCAACAATGTCGTTGAACTCTTTGACATGAAGGTATGGCATTTCTGACTCCATCCCATGAAAGGTTGGAAGGTGGTTTAGGACATGGGGTTTGAATATGTAGTTGGTATCTCCTATGGAATTGTGTCTAATGCATGAGGGGGCATTGGTCCAAGCTGGAGTGAGGTAGTCGTTCATGGTTTGATCAACTACATTCCCTAAGTTTGGAGCTTCTTGGTTTTGGTTTCCCATTTGATTCCCCCCAGGGTTTACAATTTGATTTTGTGGATGACCTTCCATTGGACTTGTTTCAAGTTCTGACTTTGGGGTTTCAAGAATATTTGAATCTGATTTAAACAATCCCTTAGGTGAACTTGACTCCCCTATCCTAGGACTTTCCACCCTAACTAGTCTGTTTGAGAAATCGCGGGTGTAGGCGGACATGGGCCAAAAAAAAAGCGAGAAAGGGAAAAGATAAGAGATCTTGGGTGAGAGTAGAAGAATGGAGGTGAGGAAAGAAGGTTTTTTTTTGGATCTAAGGTACTTACTTGGTCCCCGGCAATGGCGCCAAAATTTGGTTCACGCCCAAATTTACCCAAGAGAAGAAGGGTAGAACGGTCCTTGTAGTGTAGCTTGGGTTGTCGATTCCACAGAGACCTAAGAAGATACCTAAGATACACAACCTAAGGGATGTATTTTTGGCTATGAAGTGGCCAACTTGGATTGATTTTGGATGGGTTTTAAAGATATCTAATAGATTTAAGTGGATTCAATTTAAAATAATGAGTTGATCCTAGGTTATCGCTCGGGCTGGATTGGACGTATTTTCTTTTTAATGATTTCAATTTCTTAAATTTGAGATGGTTTCATTTAAGGAGATAAAACAACATCATCACTTACTGGTTTAATGCCTACACCCTCTAATACTAATCACCTATACACTTGAAGGATCAAAGTTTTGGGCACTTCAAGGTAAAGGATCGTATTAGTAATTGAAGTGTGTGGCCTTAAATTCAACAAGGACGATGGAGTTTAAAAATCATCAAATAAAAAAAATCCCAATTAAAGAAGTGATTATACATTAAGTAGGTGATAAATAACATCCAATCCAGCACCTTTCTACTCCCTTGGATCCACCCATAAGTGGGTTAGCCCTCCATTGATCCCATGGTTTCAATGGAAGCGGAAAGTAGACTCATGAGGGAGGAAATGGAGAAGTAAAGAAAACAACAAAAATAAAATGATCACTCCATCGTTGTGTGAATAATTTCACAAGGTTTGGTGTGAATAAATTCACACCTTGATCCAACGGTATCAAAGTGATATTAAGAACAACAGAATAAGAGTATAAGAAGAACTTTTATTAAGAAACTAAAGTGAATTGAACAACTTACATGTGAATGACAAAATTGAGGCAACAAAAATGCATCATAACATTACAATTGAACAAAGCATCCAAGATCCTAAAATCCTTCACCACCACTGCCTTAAATAGGAATTTTGGGAGCCTTGGGTCGAACCACCAACAGTACAAAGCATCTTAATTAATTTTTCTAGGCTATAGGTGGTGGAAAGCTTGTGGAATTTGGACTTTTCCACGTTTGACCCGAGGTGGCATCTAGCTTTCCTTCACCGAACATAAGCGTCTAGAAGACCTTCTAGACGGCCGAATCATGATGGTCCATAGAAGAAGCAAATGGAGCTCCGGATGTCTTCTAACCGTCTGTAAATATTGGGCCCATTTGGAGTTGTGGATTCCGAGATATGATCAATTTAGTGGGCTATTTTTCTGGGACGCAGAATCTGGACCAGAATTGTATCTCTAACTTGGGCCGCCTAAATGACCACCATGGAGGCCGAATTAGCATTAACTCCTGAGGAGTGATTTGTTCCTATACATGTCTCCTAGCATCCCACGAAATTGGGGATTAATTGGGCCTGTATGGTGGGCCCCACAGTCTCATCAGTGGGCTGGTGTCCAATCTGCCTTCTCCAGAATTGCTTCCTTTCATTGCCAAATATCTCCATCATCCTCCATGAATTCTCCATTGATCCCTGAATGAAACATGTTCATATTGGAGTGTAGATCAATTATAAAATTAAAATATGTATAATAATATGAATCTTTTGGTACTTTAAATGATGTTCAAAAATGTACCACATAATAGTGCATTTTAAGAAGGTATTACAATCATAATGTGAAATGATGTTCAAAGTGTAAAATGCACTAAAATGGTGTTTATGAATAATAAAGAACATGAATATTATATATATTACCAATGAATATTAGCCTCATTTAGTGTCTAATCACATCAAAAGGTACTCCTGGCCAACAATCGTAAAAAACTATCAATTCACAATCTTAATTTAATTCATGCAAATTAATTAATTCAAAAATTAATTAATTAAACCTTATCTCTTTAACCAATCATAAATTAGTTAACCATTTACCATTTAACATGTAATAATTAATCCATCCATTAATTATTACCAGTTTCCAAATTATATTCTGAAAATGTCAAATATTCAATATTCCCAATAATCAGTAAAAGCCACAATCTCATTCCAACTCATGACTTGATAAATAATTCTACAATTAATTATCCTATTACTCATTCTTCCCATTAAAATCATTCAATTGTTTAATCATATCACTTTAACTACAATAGAAATCCATGCTTAAAATCAACACATGTTCAAGTCCTCATTTATCTCATGTAGGTGGCATTACTTAATAACCTTAAAAGTGTCATGCATCGACATATCATAATCAAGGAAACTCACATTATCAATATATTTAAAGAATCTATAATTCTTAAATAAATTGTTAATGATTTGGGGCCCTACCTCGGGGTTTTTTTGGAAACCATAAGGAATGAAGAACCCTCAAGAGAAATGGGTTGATTCTTCAAGAACCCGCCTTAGATCACTTCTCCTAGCTAGAAAAAGACCAAAACTTATCATAATTTTCATCTACACACTTATATTTACCCATAACGGGCATAGATCTAAGAAATTGTGAGAAGAGGAGATGTAGATCTAAGTAGATCTAAGAAACCGAACAAGAACGAAGAAGAACATCTACCTACCTCAAGAATTCGGCTTCTATTTGCCAAGATAAGCCTTCGGATTGCCTCCAAAACACTTTAGAGATGTTTTAAATCCTTCAAGGGAGAGTAATCCTGAGTTATGGCCACTTAGGAGATTAAACGAGCCATATAAAGGCAAAAACGAGTGAGATCCACAATTTAAGGATCTCATTTAAGTGTCTGAACAGTTTTCTCCCACGGTTAGACAAACCGTGCGCTAACCGTGTGTTAGCTACTATCACGGAAACCACTCCTCGCACGGTTAGGCCACATGGTTAGACAAACCGTGTGCTAACCTTGTGTTAGCCATTGCCTCAAAACTTCAACTACGCACGGTTTGGCGGCACAGTTAGACAAACCGTGCACTGCCCGTGCGACTTCCCCTTTGCCTCAAAACCTCTATCAAAGTTCAAAAAATGACATCTTTAGGTGTTCCAACACTCGGAATAAAATTCTGAAGCTCGGTTTAAAAAGAACGACCTGTTGATAAACCAAAAAATAAATTCAGAAACATTCATAATTTTAACCCAGTTCAAAAACACAGGATTCTACATTATACCCACCTTAAAAATTTCTCGTCCCCGAGAAGCCATCAGGAACCACTACTAAAACAACCGACCTACCAAGGTCATTTAATCTTGTTAGAAGTTCCGTGTTGCGTTCCCAACACCAAACACACCTTTAACCCTTCTCAAACCAGATGGATAATCCTTTACAACTAGATCCAAAGATTACTCTAAAGCTTAAACATCAAAACAAATGTTATATCTAAGGTCATTAGAAGGACCTTATCAACGTAAAAGGTTGAATCTCGATCAAACAATGGAACAAGTTTCAGATGCTTCCCACGAAAGATGTTGCAGACCCAAAACCCCATTTCACCATTTATCGGACGACATACCTTTAAAACTATTCCAAAACCATCTGCAAGTATAACGAAGTCCTTACCCAACATCTGGTAAATTTTCCAAGTCAAGCCATCGCAAGATATTTTAAAAAAAACCATGCCACAACATGAATAAATAAGTAGCCCAAAGAAACCATGCATCCTGCATACTCCCCAGATCAGAACTTATCCTCAATCCCAACAACATTTAAACTTTAGTGTGGCAAAAGACCAACGCTATATTAGTGTCTCCATGACGAGGTCAAGATAGGGGACATGCTCGTCATGTCTAGAAGATCACACTAAGAGAAAATAGAGGTCATGAAGAAGATCATTCAAACCATTACCGGAAAACTCTATACTAAAATCTCGTCATCACCTGCCAACACATTCATCGAGAAGAAAGTGGCAATACCCACCTTAGGATTTCCCATGTCGTCTCAAGAAAAGATCATCCGCTCACCAGTGCGCTAGATTAACAACAAGATCGGCTTGTTAAAACACTCGGTTCTTTCGAAAACTATTCCATGTATTAAAAAGAAACTGATTCTTTAACTCTCAAGTTACTCTACATGGAGTTGACCCGAGACCATACTCAACCGTACAAAAAGACTTATTACGGATTCATATTGCCTCATACGACAATTTTCCTGGACGACGCCATAACCAGTCATCCATTACTAAGATGAAAGGGTCAAACGACCAACAAAGCTATCGACCATGCCCGAGGCACATCTAAACAGCTGACAAAGAGCATTACTCAATGCTCAACCCCACAATAAGGTCAAGAAACACATCACCACCCGTTCAAACAAGGGTGTCATTGGGAACTGGAAGTCCTACCTGGGACAATAGCACCCAACAACACCAAAAGAGTGAGAAAAGCCATATGCTAGTAAGGCATTTATGTTATGAGGGTGCTACCAAACACAGGTCATCCCCTTACGAAGAAAAAGTCTCAACCCAAAACTGGGTCACTTCAAACAAGTCACTAGGCTCAAAAGCCAAACATAAGGCCATTTCTAAGGAGAAGAACGCCTATGAAAAGTACTCATGCTTCTGTTCCAAGACAACTCAAGAGAAGTCTGAACTACCCATTACATGAGGGTTTAAAACAGTAGACACCACAATAGGTTCCATTTCCAAGCCTCTTATATTTAATCACTTTTAATCTTTAATCGTCAAAATATTTAATCAAAACATCAAAGTACCATTTTCAAAACGCCCCAAGGGCAAAACATGCAAGTCTCATAAAACTCATTTTTTTAAAACATTTACGTTAGTTGAAATCCCATCATTTTCAGAAAACTTATCAAAATAAATTCCTTTTAAGAAGATAAGACGGCCTACGAGGGTCCCATTTTAACCAACCTGGGTTCTCTATAAAGAAACCCAATAGCAAATGTACAGGTATTAAAATTTTAAACACCCAAATAGGTTATCCCATAAAAACACTCCCCAACTGACCTACTTGGGTCCAATTGTATTCTGGAATCTAGCCATTTGATTTCAGATCAACATTAAACATCCTTCACATTTATAAGCATTTCACACGGCATCAAGTCATCACATTTAATATGAGTCGTCATTTCCCAATTCATGAAGCGCCCATACACTCCATGGATTGAAAATTGACTCTCATTAATCGATAACAATGTCAATTCTGAAATTAACATGATCAACCTAATGGTCCAAGTTATATGGGTGGCCACCTACCAATCGATAAGGCACCCATACGCCTTATTGCTATATTTTGGATCATATTTAACATATTATATTTAGCACCCCTTTCACATATCAAAACTTCTCTAACATTTTAGCATAAGAAGTATCACAACAACATGCTATAACACAGAAGCATGTCACAACAACAAAACATGCTAATAAATAAGGTAGTACGGAATGTAATCACTCAAGCGTGTTAAATCTATCACCGAAACATGCTATCTAGAGATGCATCCTAAAGCAGATCAAACATGGAATTTCACCCAAGGAACACAATCCAAATTAGAAGGCATCCTACTAATGAAACTACATGGCATGTTATATGCATGACATGTGAATCTCTAAGTGTCTAAGATTATGCATTTATCAAACTTCCTTGCCATATCAGGCCAAAAAAATTATTATTTTCAAAATTCTCAAAATCAATAAACATCGGAAAATAAACCAGTCACTCAAGGTGAAATCATATCAACTATGACCTCTAATAGTACAAACATCAACTCCCATCCCAGGCCACTTGGTCATTTCCATACATAGGGTGATCAGTCCCAGGCACGGCTATTAACCCAAGCGCCGACACATTCCTAGTCTCCTGTCTATCAACCCCAAAACAGTAAGACAAAGGAAAGAAAGGAAACCTAAACCTTTGATACCACTTTGTTACATCCTGACCCGGGTCACCCCTGAACCGGTGGTCGGACCGGTCGCCACATGACCTCGAGTGCATCTCCCCGTACGCCAGAGGCTGCCGACTAGTAACGAGGATCTAAGGATGGTCAGTGGGGAGACTATACCCTCATTTTAGTATTCAAAAATAGAAAAAGGCAATAAATAGAGGAAATGGTCAAATAAATGATAAAGCAAGGGAAGGCAGATTTTATAAATCTTTTACAAAACAAATGGCCAACACCAAATTTTAAAGCAGATGCATGCATGACATGTTAATGATACAAAATAGAAAGTATTGAACAAAACAACATTATTTACATTCCAATACAGAAATAAGAAAATAATGACTCAAAGTCCCATGGGTGATCTCCTCGAGCATCCCGAGCATTTGCTCGGTCCTCTACTCCTATCTCCCAAGTAAATGCAAACAGCATAGTCCTACAACCAAATATAATCTACTCAGGTACCCAGTGCAATGGCGGCCCGAGTAGGGTGTAAGATATAAATATCAGTAGGCCGGGACCACCAGTGTCTACCCCAAATCCAAAAATTTAATAAATAACTTATAACACGTGAAGGCATGCATAAAATAAAGTAAGCAGTACAAAGTAACTATAAACCCAAGTACCTGCTTCAACCCTCAGTTGGTGTCTGAACCTACACTATTAATTTTCCATGCATAATAAACAATCATTACATAATCATTTATTATTTATCAATTATTCCAAACTTAATAAATTAGGAAAGTCTTGATATTTGGCCTACGTCTGACAGCTCCTGTAGAAGTCACTCACCACGGATGTCTCTAAAGACCATCTAAGTAATCAAGTAAAGACCGAATCCAAGCTTGTGCTTTGGCTTGGATAACGCATCATAAGTTATTAAATTTAATCTTTTATATACTAATTTTGAGCCCGTCCACTAAAAGTGATTCACCCAATTCATAAATAATTCTGAACCCTTTCTCATAATCAATTCACAAATCATCATGCCACAACAACCTTCATTAACCATTAAACGCATTTCATGCACGAACAATTGGACCCATAGTCCAATGTTAATTAATGGATGTAGAACATCATGTCTTGCACCCTCGTGAGTATTTGGATCCTCATTCCTTGTCTCACAACCCATGGCTATTTGGAGCATCAATCCATGTCCCATAAAAGAATATTTACTTGCAATCTGGGTGTAGAAAGCCATGTCTAGCACCCTGTGAGTATTTTAAGCATCAGTCCCTATCTCACAACCCATCTATCAATCATACATATACATCTATTATTGGTGTAGAATGCCATTTCTAACACCTTGTGATTATTTGGAGCCTTAGTCCTTGTCTCACATCCCATTCATCAATCATACATATATATTTATCCTTGGTGTATAATACCATGTCTAACACAACAAAACCAATCCATTAATTAATTCAACAATTAATTAACAACACAAATTTCTCTTCAGATAAGTCAACACTTAATTATCCATTCAATATCTCATTAATTAATAATTAATTAACAATTAATTATTCTTATCAGTCCAACTGAATAATTAATTAAAAATTTAATTATCCAAATTCTTTAACAAGTCTGAACCCATCCACTCAAACAATGGTTCCTCCAGGACTTTAACAATCTACAAGCACACCATAATCATCTCAAAACATGTTGAACAAAGCCAAAATATTTAGTGACCATCTCACACAATATATCATATCTCTAAACAACTCCATCCAAGACAACTTAAGGTATGTAAAACTAATACGCATCAAAAGGCACTCTTGGCCAACAATCGTAACAAACTATCAATTAACAATCTTAATTTAATGCATGAAAATTAATTAATTCAACAATTAATTAATTAAACCTTATCTCTTTAACCAATCATCAATTAGTTAACCATTTACCATTTAACATGTAATAATTAATCCATCCATTAATTATTACCAGTTTCCAAATTATATTCTGAAAATGTCAAATATTCAATATTCCCAATAATCAGTAAAAGCCACAATATCATCCCAACTCATGACTTGATAAATAATTCTACAATTAATTATCCTATTACTCATTCTTCCCATTAAAATCATTCAATTGTTTAATCATATCACCTTAACTACAATAGCAATCCATGCTTAAAATCAACACATGTTCAAGTCCACATTTATCTCATGTGGGTGGCATTACTTAATAACATTAAAAGTGCCATGAATCAACATATCATAATCAAGGAAAACACATTATCAATATATTTAAAGAATCTATAATTCTTAAGTAAATTGTTAATGATTTGGGACCCTACCTCAGGGTTTTTCCGGAAGCCATAACGAACGAAGAACCCTCAAGATAAACAGGTTGATTCTTAAAGAACCCACCTTAGATCACTTCTCCTAGCTAGACCAAGACCAAAACTTATCATACTTTTCATCTACACACTTAGATTTACCCATAACGGGCGTAGATCTAAGAAACTATGAGAAGAGGAGATGTAGATCTAAGTAGATCTAAGAAATTGAACAAGAAAAAAGAAGAACATCTACCTACCTCAAGAATTCTGCTTCGATTCGCCAAGAGAAGCTTTTGGATCGCCTCAAAAATGCTTGAGAGATGTTTTATATCCTTCAAGGGAGAGTACTCCCAAGTTATGGCCACTTAGGAGCTTAAACGATCCACATAAAGGCAAAAAACGAGTGAGATCCACAATTTAAGGATCTCATTTAAGTGCCCGCACGGTTTGCTCGCACGGTTAGACAAACCATGTGCTAACCGTGCATTAGCTACTGTCTCGGAAAAAACTCCTCGCATGGTTTGTCCACACGGTTAGACAAACTGTGTGCTAACCGTGTGTTAGCCACTTCCTAAAAACTTCAACTATACACGGTTTGGCCGCACAGTTAGACAAACCGTGTGCTGCTCGTGCGACTTCCCCTTTGCCTCAAAACTTCTATCAAAGTTCAAAAAATGACATCTTTAGGTGTTCCAACACTCGGAATAAAATTTTGGAGCTCGATTTAAAAATAAAAACCCATTGATAAACTGAAAAAGAAATTCAGAAACATTCATAATTTTAACCCGGTTCAAAAACACGGGATTCTACGTTATACCTACCTTAAAAATTTATCGTCCCCGAGAAGCCATCGGGAACCACTACTAAAACAACCGACCTACCAAAGTCATTTAATTTTGTTGGAAGTGACGTGTTTCATTTCCAACATCAAACACACCTTTAACCCTTCTCAAACCAGATGGATAATCCTTTACAACTAGATCCAAATATTACTCTAAAGCTTAAACCTCAAAACAGATGTTATATCTAAGGTCATTAGAAGGACCTTGTCAACGTAAAAGGTTGAATCTCGATCAAACAATGGAACAGGTTTCACATGCTTCCCTTGAAAGATGTTGCAGACCCAAAACCCCATTTCTCCATTTATCTAATGACGTGCCTTTAAAACTATTCCAAAACCATCCACAAGTATAACAAAGTACTTACCCAACATCTGGTAAATTTTCCAAGTCAAGCCATTGCAAGGCTATTTTAAAAACAACAATGCCCCAACATGAATAAATAAGTAGCCCAAAGAAACCACGCATCCCGCATAGTCCTCAGATAAGAACTTCTCCTCAAGCCCAACAACATTTAAACTGTAGCGTGGCACAAGACCAATGCTATCTTAGTGTCTCCATGATGAGTTCAAGATAGGGGACATGCTCATCGTGTCTAGAAGAGCACACTAAGAGAAAAATGAGGTCATGAAGAAGATCAGTCAAACCATTAACGGACAACTCTATTCTAAAAGCTCGGCATCACCTGCCAACACGTTCATCGAGAACAAAGTGGAAATACACACCTTAGGATTTCCCATGTCGTCTCAAGACAAGATCAGCCGCTCACCACCGTGCTAGATTAACAACAAGATCGGTATGTCAAAACACTCGGGTCTTTCAAAAACTATTCCATGTATTAAAATGAAACTGATTCTTTAAGGCTCAATTTACTCTACATGGAGTTGACCTAAGACCGTACTCAATAGTACAAAAAGTCTTATTATGGAGTCATATTGCTTCATACGACCATTTTCCTGGACGACGCCATAACCAGTCATCCATTACTAATAAGAAGGGGTCAAACAACCAACAAAGATGTCGACCATGCCCGAGGCACGTCTAACCAGCTTACAAAGAGCGTTACTCGATGCTCAACCCCACAACAAGGTCAAGAAACACATCACCACCCATTCGAACAAGGGTGTCATTGGGAACTGGAAGTCCTACCTGGGACAATAGCACCCAACAACACCAAAAGAGTGAGAAAATCCATAGCGCTAGAAAAGCATTTAAGTTCTAAGGGTGCTACCAAACACAGTTTAGCCCCTTACGAAGAAAAAGTGTCAACCCTAAACTGGTTCACTTCAAACAAGTCACTAGGATCAAAATCCAAACATAAGGCCATTTCTAAGGAGAAGAATCCCTACAAAAAGTACTCATGCTTCTGTTCCAAGGCAACTCAAGAGAAGTCTGAACTACCCTTTACATGAGGGTTTTAAATAGTAGACACCACAATATGTTCCATTTCCAAGCCTCTTATATTTAATCACTTTTAATATTTAATCGTCAAAAGATTTAATCAAAACATCAAAGTACCATTTTCAAAACGCCCCAAGGGAAAAACATGCAAGTCTCATAAAACTCCTTTTTTAAAAACATTTACATTAGTTGACATCCCATCATTTTCAGGAAACTTATCAAAATAAATTCCTTTTAAGAAGATAAGTCGGCCTACGAGGGTCCCATTTTAACCAACCTGGGTTCTCTATAAAGCAACCCAATAGCAAACATACAGGTATCAAAATTTTAAACACCCAAACAAGTTATCCCTTAAAAACACTCCCCAACTGACCTACTTGGGTCCAGTTTCATTTTGGAAGCTTTCCATTTGATTTCAGATCAACATTAAACATCTTTAACATTTATAAGCATTTCACACGGCCTCAAGTCATCACATTTAATATGAGTCGCCATTTCCCAATTCATGAAGCGCCAATACACTACATGGATTGAAAATTGACTCTCATTAATTGATATCAATGTCAATTCAGAAATTAACATGATCAACCTAAGGGTCCAAATTATATGGGTGGCCACCTACCAATTGATAAGGCACCCATACGCCTTATCGCTGGATTTTGGCTCCCATTTAACACAATCAACATTTACTTAACATATTGTCTTTAACACACCTTTCACATATCAAAACTTCTCTAACATGTTAGCATAAGCAGTAGCACAACAACATGCTATAACACAGAAGCATGTCACAACAACAAAACATGCTAATAACTAAGGCAGTATAGAATGTAATCACTCAAGCATGTAAAAACTATCACCAAAACATGCTATCTAGAGAGGCATGCTAAAGTAGATCAAACATGGCATTGCACCCAAGGAACACAATCCAAATTAGAAGGCATCCTACTAATGAAACTACATGGCATGTTATATGCATGACATGTGAATCTCTAAGTGTCTAAGATGATGCATGTATGAAACTTCCATGCCATATAAAGCCAAAAAAAATTATTCTTTTCAAAACTCTCAAAATCAATAAACATCAGAAAATAAACCAGTCACTCAAGGTGAAATCATATCAACTGTGACCTCTAATAGTACAGAAATCAATTCCCATCCCTGGCCACTTTGTCATTTCTCGTACATAGGGTGATCAGTCCCAAGCACGGCTATTAACCCAAGCGCCGACACATTCCTAGTCTCCTGTCTACCAACCAAAAAACAGTAAGACAAAGGAAAGAAACGAAACCTAAACCTTTGATACCACTTTGTTATGTCCCGACCCGGGTCACCCCTGAACCGGTGGCCGGACCGGTCACCACGTGACCTCTAGTGCATCTCCCCGTACACCAGAGGCTGCCGACTAGTAACGAGGGTCTAAGGATAGTCAGTGGGGAGACTATACCCTCATTATCGTGTTCAAAAATAGACAAAGGCAATAAAGAGTAGAAACGGTCTAATAAATGATAAATCAAGGGAAAGAAGATTTTATAAATCTTGTACAAAACAAATGGCCAACACCAAATTATAAAGTAGATGCGTGCATGACATGCTAATGATACAAAATAGAAAGCAGTGAACAAAACAACATGCTTTACATTCCAATACCGAAATAAGAAAATAATGACTCAAATCCCCAAGGGAGATCTCCTCGAGCATCTCGAGCATTCGCTCGGTCCACTACTCCTATCTCCTAAGTAAATGAAAACAGCATAGTCCTGCAACCAAATATAATCTACTTGGGTACCCAGTGCAACGGCGGCCCGAGTAGGGTGCTAGATATAAATCTTAGTAGGTTGGGACCACTGGTGTCTACCCCAAATCCAAAAATTTAATAAATAACATATAACACATGAAGGCATGCATAAAATATAGTAAGCAGTACAAAGTAACTATAAACCCAAGTACCTGCTTCAACCCTCAGTTGGTGTATGAACCTGCACTATTCATTTTCCATGCATACTCAACAATCATTACATAATCATTTATCATTTATTAATTATTCCAAACTTAATAAATTATGAAATTCTTGAGATTCATCCTATGTCTAACAGCTCCCGTAGAAGTCACTCACCATGGATGTCTCTAAAGACCATCTAAGTAATCAAGTAAAGACTGAATCTAAGCTTGTGCTTTGGCTTGGATAATGCATCATAAGTTATTAAATTTAATCTTTCATGTACTAAGTTTGAGCCCATCCACTAAAATTGGTTCACCCCAATTCATAAATAAGTCTGAACCCTTTCTCATAATCAATTCACAAATCATCATGTCACAACATCCTTCATTAACCATTAAACGCATTTCATGCACGAACAATTGGACCCATAGTCCAATGTTAATTAATGGATGTAGAACATCATGTCTAGCACACTCGTGAGAATTTGGATCCTCAGTACCTATCTCACAACCCATGGGTATTTTGAGCATCAGTCCATGTCCCATAAAAGAATATTCACTTGCAAGCTGGGTGTAGAACGCCATGTCTAGCACCCCGTGAGTATTTGGAGCATCGGTCCCTGTCTCACAACCCATCTATCAATCATACATATACATCTATTATTGGTGTAGAATGCCATGTCTAACACTCTGTGAGTATTTGGAGCCTTATTCCTTGTCTCACATCCCATTCATCAATCATACATATATATTTATCATTGGTGTATAATACCATGTCTAACACCACAAAACCAATCTGTTAATTAATTCAACAATTAATTAACAACACAAATTGATCTTCAGATAAGTAAACACTTAATTATCCATTCAAAATCTCATTAATTAATAATTAATTAACAATTAATTATTCTTATCAGGCCAACTGAATAATTAATTCAACATTTAATTATCCAAATTCTTTAACAAGTTTGAACCCGTCCACTCAAACAATGGTTCGTTCAGGACTTTAACAATCTGCAAGCACA
Source organism: Viscum album (assembly GCA_963277665.1). Taxonomy (NCBI): domain Eukaryota; kingdom Viridiplantae; phylum Streptophyta; class Magnoliopsida; order Santalales; family Viscaceae; genus Viscum; species Viscum album. The sequence continues at coordinate 122,402,322 of OY728134.1, forward strand.
CCATAATCATCTCAAAACCTGCTGAACAAAGCCAAGATATTTAGTGACAATATCACACAACATATCATATCTCTAAACAAATCCATCCAAGACAACTTAAGGTATGGAAAACTAGTATGCATCAAAAGGTACTCCTGGCCAACAATCGTAACAAACTATCAATTCACAATCTTAATTTAATTCATTTAAATTAATTAATTCAAAAATTAATTAATTAAACCTTATCTCTTTAAAAAATCATAAATTAGTTAACCATTTACCATTTAACATGTAATAATTAATCCATCTATTAATTTTTACCAGTTTCCAAATTATATTCCGAACATGTCAAATATTCAGTATTCCCAATAATCAGTAAAAGCCACAATCTCATTCCAACTCATGACTTGATAAATAATTCTAAAATTAATTATCCTATTACTCATTCTTCCCATTCAAATCATTCAATTGTTTTATCATATCACTTTAACTACAATAGCAATCCATGCTTAAAATCAACACTTGTTCAAGTCCTCATTTATCTCATGTGGGTGGCATTACTTAATAACATTAAAAGTGTCATACATCGACATATCATAATCAAGGAAACTCAAATTATCAATATATTTAAAGAATATATAATTCTTAAATAAATTGTTAATGATTTGGGACCCTACCTCGGGGTTTTTTCGGAAACCATAATGAAAGAAAAACCCTCAAGAGAAATGGGTTGATTCTTCAAGAACTCGCCTTAGATCACTTCTCCTAGCTAGACCAAGACCAAAACTTATCATACTTTTCATCTACACACTTATATTTACCCATAACGGATGTAGATCTAAGAAACTGTGAGAAGAGGAGATGTAGATCTAAGTAGATATAAGAAACTGAACATGAACAAAGAAGAACATCTACCTACCTCAAGAATTCGACTTCTATTCACCAAGAGAAGCCTTCGGATTGCCTCAAAAATGCTTTGGAGATGTTTTAAATCCTTCAAGGGAGAGTAATCCTGAGTTATGGCCACTTAGGAGCTTAAACGATCCATATAAAGGCAAAAAGGAGTGAGATCCAAAATTTAAGGATCTCATTTAAGTGAATGCACTGTTTTCTCCCACGTTTAGAAAAACTGTGTGCTAATTGTGTGTTAGCTACTATTTCGGAAAACACTCCTCGCACGGTTAGGCCACATGGTTAGACAAACCGTGCGCTAATCGTGTGTTAGCCATTGCCTCAAAACTTCAACTACGCACGGTTTGGCTGCACAGTTAGACAAACCGTGCACCGCCCTTGCGACTTCCCCTTTACCTCAAAACCTCTATCAAAGTTCAAAAAATGACATCTTTAGGTGTTCCAACACTCGGAATAAAATTCTAGAGCTCAGTTTAAAAAGAACAGCCCGTTGATAAATCGAAAAATAAATTCAAAAACATTCATAATTTTAACCCAGTTCAAAAACACGGGATTCTACATTATACCCACCTTAAAAATTTCTCGTCCCCGAGAAGCCATCAGGAACCACTACTAAAACAACTGACCTACCAAGGTCATTTAATCTTGTTAGAAGTGTCATGTTGCGTTCCCAACACAAAACACACCTTTAACCCTTCTCAAACCAGATGGATAATCCTTTACAACTAGATCCAAAGATTACTCTAAAGCTTAAACATCAAAACAGATGTTATATCTAAGGTCATTAGAAGGACCTTGTCAACATAAAAGGTTGAATCTCGATCAAACAATGGAACAAGTTTCAGATGCTTCCCTCGAAAGATGTTGCAGACCCAAAACCCCATTTCTCTATTTATCTGATGACATACCTTTAAAACTATTCCAAAACCATCCACAAGTATAACGAAGTCCTTACCCAACATCTGGTAAATTTTCCAAGTCAATCCATCGCAAGGCTATTTTAAAAACAACCATGCCCCAACATGAATAAATAAGTAGCCCAAAGAAACCATGCATCCTGTATACTCCCCAGATAAGAACTTATCCTCAAGCCCAACAACATTTAAACTGTAGTGTGGAAAAAGACCAACGATATCTTAGTGTCTCCATGACGAGGTCAAGATAGGGGACATGATCGTCTTGTCAAGAAGAGCGCACTAAGAGAAAACTGAGGTCATGAAGAAGATCAGTCAAACCATTACCGAACAACTCTATTCTAAAAGCTTAGAATCACCTGCCAACACGTTCATCGAGAAAAAAGTGGAAATACCCACCTTAGGATTTCCCATGTCATCTCAAGAAAAGATCAGCCGCTCACCAGTGCGCTAGATTAACAACAAGATCGGCATGTCAAAACACCTGGGTCTTTCGAAAACTATTCCATGTATTAAAATGAAACTAATTCTTTAACGCTCAAGTTACTCTACATGGAGTTGACCCGAGACCGTACTCAACAGAACAAAAAGACTTATTACGGAGTCATATTGCCTCATAAGACCATTTTCCTAGACGACGCCATAACCAGCCATCCATTATTAAGAAAAAAGGGTAAAATGACCAACAAAGTTGCTGACCATGTCGGAGGCACGTCTAACCAGCTGAGAAAGAGAATTACTCGATGCTCAAGCCCATAACAAGGTCAAGAAACACATCACCACCCATTCGAACAAGGGTGTCATTGGGAACTGGAAGTCCTACCTGGGACAATAGCACCCAACAACACCAAAAGAGTGAGAAAATCCATAGTGTTAGCAAGGCATTTAATTTCTGAGGGTTCTACCAAACACAGTTTAGCCTCTAATAAAGAAAAAGTGTCAACCCTAAACTGGGTCACTTCAAACAAGTCACTAGGCTCAAAAACCTAACATAAGGCCATTTCTAAGGAGAAGAATGCCTATGAAAAGTAATCATACTTCCGTTCCATGGCAACTCAAGTGAAGTCCAAACTACCCTTTACATGAGGGTTTTAAACAGTAGACACCACAATAGGTTCCATTTCCAAGCCTCTTATATTTAATCACTTTTAATCTTTAATCGTCAAAAGATTTAATCAAAACATAAAAGTACCATTTTCAGAACGACCCAAGGGAAAAACATGCAAGTCTCATAAAAATCCTTTTTTTAAAACATTTATGTTAGTTGACATCCCATCATTTTCAAGAAACTTAACAAAATAAATTCCTTTTAAGAAGATAAGCTGGCCTACGAGGGTCCCATTTTAACCAACCTGGGTTCTCTATAAAGCAACCAAATAGAAAACGTACAGATATTAAAATTTTAAACACCCAAACAGGTTATCCCATAAAAACACTCCCCAACTGACCTACTTGGGTCCAGTTGCTTTTTGGAAGCGAGCCATTTGATTTCAGATCAACATTAAACATCTTTAACATTTATAAGAATTTCACATGGCATCAAGTCATCACATTTACTATGAGTCATCATTTCCCAATTCATGAAGCGCCTATACACTCCATGGATTGAAAATTGACTCTCATTAATCGATATCAATGTCAATTCAAAAATTAACATGATCAACCTAATGGTCCAAATTATATGGGTGTCCACCTACCAATCGATAAGGTGCCCATAAGCCTTATCTCTAGATTTTGGCTCCCATTTAACACAATCAACATTTATTTAACATATTATCTTTATCACTCCTTTCACATATCAAAAAATCTCTAACATGTTAGCATAAGCAGTAGCAAAAAAACATGTTATAACACAGAATCATGTCACAACAACAAAACATGCTAATAACTAAGGCAGTACGGAATGTAATCACTCAAGCATGTTAAATCTATCACCGAAACATGCTATCTAGAGAGGAATGATAAGGCAGATCAAACATGGCATTGCACCCAAGGAACACAATCCAAATTAGCAGGCATCCTACTAATGCAACTACATGGCATGTTATATGCATGACATGTGAATATCTAAGTGTCTAAGATGATGCATGTATGAAACTTCCTTGCCATATAAGGCCAAAAAAATTATTCTTTTCAAAATTATCAAAATAAATAAACATCGAAAATACACCAGTCACTCAAGGTGAAATCATATCAATTGTAACCTCTAATAGTAAAAACATCAATTCCCATCCTTGGACACTTGGTCATTTCCCGTACATAGGGTGATTAGTCTCAAGCACAGCTATTAACCCAAGCATCGACACATTCCTAGTCTCCTGTCTACCAACCCCAAAATAGTAAGACAAAGGAAAGAAAGGAAACCTAAACCTTTGATACCACTTTGTAATGTCCCGACCCGATTCACCCCTGAACCGGTGGTCGTACTGGTCACCACATGACCTCAAGCACGCCTCCCCGTACGCCAGAGGCTTCCGACTAGTAGCAAGGGTCTAAGGATAGTCAGTGGGAAGACTATACCCTCATTTTATTGTTCAAAAATAGACAAAGGAAATAAATAGAGGATATGGTTTAATAAATGATAAAGCAGTGGAAAGAAGATTTTATAAATCTTGTACAAAACAAATAGCCAACACCAAATTATACAGCAGATGCATGCATGACATGCTAACGATACAAAATAGAAATCAGTGAACAAAACAACATGCTTTACATTCCAATACATAAATAAAAAAATAATGACTCAAAGCCCCAAGGGAGATCTCCTCGAGCATCCCGAGCATCCGCTCGGTCCTCTACTCTTATCTCCCAAGTAAATGCAAACAGCATAGTCCTGCAACCAAATATAATCTACTCAGGTACCCAGTGCAATGGCGGCCCGAGTAGGGTGTGAGATATAAATCTCAGTAGGCTGGGACCACCGGTGTCTACCCAAAACCCAAAAAAAATAATAAATAACTTATAACACGTGAAGGCATGCATAAAATAAAGTAAGTAGTACAAAGTAACTATAAACCCAAGTACATGCTTCAACCCCCAGCTAGTGTCTGAACCTTCACTATTTATTTGTCATGCATACTCAACAATCCTTACATAATCATTTATCGTTTATCAATTATTCCAAACTTATTAAATTATGGAAGTCTTGAGATTCGTCCTATGCCTGAAACCTCCCATATAAGTCACTCACCGTGGATGTCTCTAAAGACCATCTAAGTAATCAAGTAAAGACTGAATCCAAGCTTGTGCTTTGGCTTGGATAACACATCATAAGTTATTCAATTTAATCTTTCATATACTAAGTCTGAGCCCATCCACAAAAAGTGGTTCACCCAATTCATAAATAAGTCTGAACCCTTTCTCATAATCAATTCACAAATCATCATGTCACAACAGCCTTCATTAACAATTAAACTCATTTCATGCACGAACAATTGGACCCACAGTCCAATGTTAATTACTAGATGTAGAACATCATTTCAAGAACCCTCGTGAGTATTTGGATCCTCAATCCATGTCTCACAACCCTTGGGTATTTGGAGCATCAGTCCATATCCCGTAAAAGAATATTCACTTGCAAGCTTGGTGTAGAACGCCATATCTAGCACCCCATGAGTATTTGTAGCATCAGTCTCTGTCGCACAACCCATCTATCAATCATACATATACATCTATTATTGGTGTAGAATTCCATGTCTAACACCTTCTGAGTATTTGGAGCCCCAGTCCTTTTCTAAAAACCCATTCTTCAATAATACATATATATTTATCATTGGTGTAGAATACCATGTCTAACACCACAAAACCAATCTGTTAATTAATTCAACAATTAATTAACAACACAAATCGCTCTTCAGATAAGTTTTCACTTAATTATCCATTCAACATATCATTAATTAATAATTAATTAACAATTAATTATTTTTAGCAGGCCAACTGAATAATTAACTCAACATTTAATTATCCAAATTCTTTAACAAGTCTGAACCTATCCACTCAAACAATGGTTCGTCCAGGACTTTAACGATCTACAAGCACACCATAATCATCTCAAAACATGGTGAACAAAGCCAAGATATTTAGTGACCATCTCACACAACATATAATATCTCTAAACAAATCCATCCAAGACAACTTAAGGTATGGAAAACTAATACGCATCAAAAGGTACTCCTGGCCAAAAATCGTAACAAACTATCAATTCAAAATCTTAATTTAATGCATGCAAATTAATTAATTCAACAATTAATTAATTAAACCTTATCTATTTAACCAATCATAAATTATTAAACCATTTACCATTTAACATGTAATAATTAATCCATCCATTAATTATTACCAGTTTCCAAATTATATTCTGAACATGTCAAATATTCAATATTCCCAATAATCATTAAAATCTACGATCTCATTCCAACTCATGACTTGATAAATAATTCTACAATTAACTATCCTATTACTCATTCTTCCCATTCAAATCATTCAATTGTTTAATCATGTCACTTTAACTACAATAGCAATCCATGCTTAAAATCAACACATGTTCAAGTCCTCATTTATCTCATGAGGGTGGCATTACTTAATAACATTAAAAGTGTCATGCATCGACATATCATAATCAAGGAAACTCACATTCTCAATATATTTAAAGAATCTATAATTCTTAAATAAATTGTTAATGATTTTGGACCCTACCTCGGGGTTTTTTCGGAAACCATATTGAACGAAGAACCCTCAAGAGAAACGGTTTGATTCTTCAAGAACCCACCTTAGATCACTTCTCCTAGAAAGACCAAGACCAAAACTTATCATACTTGTCATCTGCACACTTATATTTACCCATAACGGTCATAGATCTAAGAAACCGAGAGAAGAGGAGATGTAGATCTAAGTAGATCTAAGAAACCGAACAAGAACGAAGAAGAACATCTACCTACCTCAAGAATTCGGCTTCAATTCGCCAAGAAAAGCCTTTGGATCACCTCCAAAATGCATGGGAGGGGTTTTCCAACCTTCAAGGGAGAGTACTCTCGAGTTATGGTCACTTAGGTGCTTAAATGAGCCATCTAAAAGAAAAAACGAGTGAGATCCAAAATTTAAGGATCTCATTTAAGTGTCTACACGGTTTTCTCGCACGGTTAGACAAGCCATACGGTTAGACAAACCGTGCGCTAATCGTGCATTATCCACTGCCTCAAAACTTCAACTACGCACGGTTTGGCCGCATAGTTACACAAACCATGTGTCGCCCATGAGACTTCTCCTTTGCCTCAAAACTTCTATCAAAGTTCAAAAAACGACATCTTTAGGTGTTCCAACACTCAGAATAAAATTCAGGAGCTCGGTTTAAAAATAACGACTCGTTGATAAACCGAAAAATAAATTCAGAAACATTCATAATTTTAACCCGGTTCAAAAACACGGGATTCTACATTATACCCACCTTAAAAACTTATCATCCCCGAGAAGACATCGGGAACCACTACTAAAACAACCAACCTACCAAGGTCATTTAATCTTGTTAGAAGTGACGTGTTGTGTTCCCAACACCAAACACACCTTTAACCCTTCTCAAACCTGATGGATAATCCTTTACAACTAGATCCAAAGATTACTCTAAATCTTAAACATCGAAACAGATCTTATATCTAAGGTCATTAGAAGGACCTTGCCAATGTAAAAGGTTGAATCTCAGTCAAACAACGTAATAGGTTTCACATGCTTCCCTCAAAAAGACGTTACAGACCCAAAACCCCATTTTGCCCTTTATCTGATGACGTGCCTTTAAAACTATTCGAAAACCATCCGCAAGTATAAGGAAGTCCTTACCCAACATCTGTTAAATTTTCCAAGTCAATCCATCACAAGGCTATTTTAAAAACAACCGTGCCCCAACACGAATAAAGAAGTATCCAAAAGAAACCATGCATCCCTCATACTCCCCAAATAAGAACTTCTCCTCAAGACCAACAACATTTAAACTGTAGCGTGGCACAAGACCAATGCTATCTTAGTGTCTCCATGACGAGGTCAAGATAGGGGACATTCTCGTCGTGTCCAGAAGAGTGCACTAAGAGAAAACTGAGGTCATGAAGAAGATCAGTCAAACCATTACCGAATAACTCTATTCTAAAAGCTGAGAATCACCTACCAACACGTTCATCAAGAACAAAGTGGAAATACCCACCTTAGGATTTTTGATGTTGTCTCAAGAAAAGATCAGCCGCTCGCCAACACGCTAGATTAACAACAAGATCGGCGTGTCAAAACACCAGGGTCTTTCGAAAACTATTCCATGTATTTAAATGAAACCGATTCTTTAACGCTCAAGTTACTCTATATGGAGTTGACCCAATACCGTACTCAATAGTACAAAAAGACTTATTATGGAGTCTTATTGCCTCATACGACCATTTTCCTGGACGACGCCATAACCATTCATCCATTACTAATAAGAAAGGGTCAAATGACCAGCAAAGCTGTCGACCATGCCTGAGGCACATCTAACCAGCTGAAAAATAGCATTACTCGATGATCAAACCCACAAAAAGGTCAAGAAACACATCACCACCCGTTCGAACAAGGGTGTCATTGGAAACTGGAAGTCCTACCTGGGACAACGGCACCCAACAACACCAAAAGAGTGAGAAAAGCCATAGCGCTAGTAAGGAATTTAAGTTCTGAGGGCGCTACCGACCACAGGTTAGCCCCTTACGAAGAAAAAGTGTCAACCCTAAACTGGGTCACTTCAAACAAGTCACTAGGCTCAAAAGCCGAACATAAGGCCATTTCTAAGGAGAAGAACGCCTAAGGAAAGTACTCATGCTTTCATTCCAAGGAAAATCAAGAGAAGTCTGAACTACCCTTTACATGAGGGTTTTAAACAGTGGACACCACAATAGGTTCCATTTTCAAGCCTCTTATATTTAATCACTTTTAATCTTTAATCGTCAAAAGATTTAATCAAAACATAAAAGTACCATTTTCAAAACGTCACAAGGGTAAAACATGTAAGTCTCATAAAACTCCTTTTTCTAAAACATTTACGTTAGTTGGCATCCCGTCATTTTCAGGAAACTTATCAAAATAAATTCCTTTTAAGAAGATAAGCTGGCCTACGAGGGTCCCATTTTAACCAACCTGAGTTCTCTATAAAGCAACCCAATAGGAAACTTACAGGTATTAAAATTTTAAACACCCAAATATGTTATCCCATAAAAACACTCCCCAACTAACCAACTTGGGTCCGGTTGCATTTTGAAAGCTATCCATTTTATTTCAGATCAACATTAAACATCTTTCACATTTATAAGCATTTCACACGACATCAAGTCATCACATTTAATATGAGTCATCATTTCCCAATTCATGAAGCACCCATACACTCCATGGATTGAAAATTGACTCTCATTAATCGATACCAATGTCAATTCAAAAATTAACATGATCAACCTAATGGTCCAAATTATATGGGTGGCCACCTACCAATCGATAAGGCGCCCATACGCCTTATCGCTGGATTTTGGCTCCCATTAAACACAATCAACATTTATTTAACATTTTATCTTTAGCACCCCTTTCACATATCAAAAATTCTCTAACATGTTAGCATAAGCAGTAGCACAACAACATGTTATAACACAGAAGCATGTCACAACAACAAAACATGCTAATAACAAAGGCAGTATAGAATGTAATCACTTAAGCATGTTAAATCTATCACTAAAACATGCTATCTAGAGAGGCATGCTAAAGAAGGTCAAACATGGAATTGCACACAACAAGTGGTATCAGAGGGATGTGTGTCGATTTTAAGCCAAGAAAAATTAAATTTACATTAATTCTTGAAAAGGGCGTCGATACCGTCCCAATGCCGCAAAAGGAATCTGAATCAGATGCCTGATGTCCAGTCTGTGGACATCCGAAGTTATGAATTCGGAATTAAAAAAAATCAGGTCACCGGAATAGTATTTTCTGGTGATTCAAATAATTATTATTATTATAATAATTATATTATAATAATAATAATAATAATGGTTTATCTTAATATTAATTTTATTTTATTATAATTATATTTTAAAATTATTATTAATTTCTAAATCCTAAATAGGATTTAGATTTTTTAACGGGGTGGGTCTTTGTTTAAAAAAATAAATGGGGAGCAAGACGTTCTTTTAGGACTTGTTAGATGCCTCCTCTCCCCGACGCACTGTAGCGCGCAGCGGAACTTCAACCCAACACCCCGATCGGTGCTGCTCTTCTCTCACCGAGTCGGCGCGTCCCGGCTCTCCCGCTTTGGGCCCACAGCAACACCCCGGCTGCCTCTCCCCTGCAAAAGCCTTCTCCCACGCTACACTCCTGGACCGCCTCCTGTACCAACCAGTCCAGGCCACCGGGCCACATGACAGGCTGCCTCTTGCCTTCCGCGGAGCTGCAGCAGGCCACCCCAACACCCCGCCAGTTTCTCTTCCCAGCACTGTGGGGTTCTCACCAGCGGACCACACTAGACAGGCCAGTCCCGCAGCCATGCAACCCGGCCTCCACGACGTTCCCCTCTACAAACAGTGCCCCGATAGACCAGTGGGAAATCCCAGGCTGCCGCTAACATGCCTCGGCTTCTTCCGGCACTCCTGCTAGCCGCAGACAGTGCTGCCCGGTTGGCTCCCTCCACTGGCGCACCACTCAGCCTCATCGCACCGCTTTGCTCACCTCGGTACGGCGCCCCACGGTCGCGGACAGCCCCATCGGGTTGTATCCATCCACCCGCCCACCGCCTCAACATGGTGCTATGGACCGGCCTCCTCCCTTAGGCAGAGCGACACGCCACTCCGCTCCCGGCCAGCCTGCACTATCCCAGACCGGCCTCGTTCCGGCCATCGCTCGGTCCCCATAGCGGGAAGGTAACATTCGCTGCTCCGAAACTTCTTTAGGCAGGTCTTCTCATCCTGAAACGGGCTTAGGCGGACCTGCCCAGCCCAGAAAGCCCCTACACGGGGTTAGCACTACCTGGGATGGGCCTGCACAGGTTCGCCCCGACCCGCGCAGACCGTGCCCGGGGTTTAAGGGGCCCGGGTATTTTATTTTAATCAAAAATTAATTAAAAAATTAATTTAATTACAATTGATAATTAAATTAATTAGATATTAATTTTTGGTTGCTGTGGAATAATTAATTAATTGGGAAATTAATTAATTTAATTAATTAATTTAATTTTTTGTTTTTTAAAATTAAATTAATTAAATCGGGACCGAAAGATGTTAAATTGAATTAAAAACAAGAGTGATGTTTTTAATTCAATAAAATTCCCTCAAGTTTATTTTTAATGCAAGTTTAATTTTATTCTGCATTTGTTTGATATACGCGAGTTTAATTCGTATATGACTGATCATGAGCTAAGACCTACCAATGCATGTATGGTGTTTGTTTATTTATTTAATTATTTATTTAATTATTTCATGTGGTTTTGTAATAATTATTTTAAATAAAAATGTGATCTGTGTGTCGTCTCAGAGTCGTTATATGTATAAGGGTCTGCGTGCCCATTCTCATATTTGTATATTTATACCCCGAGACCCCATCGCCTGTGTGCGAGTACAATTGTATAATGACGAGACGATTGGTGACGCATTTCACGCCAAGTGACAGCGACACACCAGACAGGAGTTGGATGCATTGGATGAGCAGACATTGTTATTCAAGTTGCAAGCCACACGACTAAAGGTATTTACCCTTAGGGTTTTGGTTGGTCCATTATTCACTCAACGGATCAACCAATAGTATTGGATCATGATCAGGTGTTCATTTTATTTCTTCATGGTTTATTATTTTTGTGCATGTTCGATTTATTGCGCGATCACATAGTATAATAATAAATAAGCATGAAAGATGAAATGAACATGTGACGTGATGAAATTTTTATTTCTTGCACGGTCAGTTGTAAGTGCGATCACATAGTATGTGATTATAAAATTATAAAATCATTTCTTTCGTCACACTAAAAATAATAAAACCCTCAAAGATATATTAAGTCTAAACAACCTTCCGTCATTCAAATTTAGACAAAACCAGCTGTTTGAGGTGTCGGTCATGCCTTAGCTGAGGGTGCCTCTTGCTACTGGGGAGTCCTTATAAGAATGATGGGTCGAATTAACTAAAGTTCTAGTAAGGATTAGCCATAGATAACTTCCTATCATTTTAGAGGCAAGTGTTGAGTAAATAAAATTTTGGCTTTAAGAAGCTAGGACTTCACTCAACAGATCAAGGAACCGCAAGTTAAAGCAGTCGTCAAGCCAAAAGCCTACCTAGAACCCTCCAAGTAGTGGCGTAGCCTTAGCTTGTAGACTATGAGGGGTGGTTTCAGGATCCTTACCACTAGAATACTCAAGCGACAGAGTATTCCGATTCTACTACAGAGGGTTCCTAGAATCCGATAAAAAAGTGGGAGACATTAAATGATTTAAGTAATTAATCAAAATGTCTAAACCGGTAATCCAGATAAAAGGCACTCATCTGTTAAAATTTATTTTTGTAGAAAAATAGAAAGTTATACCACAAGATTAAAACTGCAACATTATAATGGAAAAGGTAAATTTCCACACTGACACAAGTATCCATGAATAGTACATGCACGTGCACATAGTACTATGATATAGGAAACTCAAGGTGTCAGTGTACCCGACACTGTTAAACTACCTCAAGAAGCGTGGGTGAAAATTGCTTACAAGAGACTAATGTACAAATCATATGATAGTTATATCATTATTCTTTCATCAAACATCTTGTGTCAGTTGTGGTCGCTACACCAAGACATAGATGATATAACATAAAGTCTCATTTCTGAGAATGTTGCACAGAGAAAGAAAAGAAATGATATGAATAAGACAAAGTTTACACCGACATGTGTAAATTTAAAGATTAATCGTGATCTTTAAATATCATTTTCACCACATTACTCAAGTCTCGTTTTAAGTTACAAAACGAACAAGTATTGAGTAAACGCTTCATAACCTATTTAGGTAAGGTTCTCCAAGTGAATAAGAATAAAATAAAATTAATCTTTAATTCTTATGGCGGATAAATTGAAAGACAATGTGAAAAGGTCAAAGGCATTTAATGCCAATGACATATTCGTGACGCCCTTCAATTAATGAGGTATTAACATAGGTTATTTTCATTGAATGTTATAAAATAATACTACGGAAGTTTAAAAGCAATAAACTGATTTAAAGAAGCAAGTTTATGCTTCTACATCAGGCATATTCATCAATGTGATGTTTCCTTTTACTACTTGGGTATTAAATACAATATGCTGGTAACATATGTGTATTCTAATACGATAAACAAGTCAGTATAGAAACCTTACTAGAAGTCAGGTGTATTCTCCAAATAGGCTATGAAAGGGTGATACCTAGGCCAGTGGTGAGGAGAACATGACTTCTTAATTTCCAAGAAAAAGATTTGTGTTGAACTATTGTTGAGTATAACCAAAAACATTAATCTCATGTGTCTTTGGACGCAAGGAGACATTCTTTCAGTTTCTGTAATGAATGTTGTTTTTCATAAACTCAATCACTAGTTCAGTAATACATGAATCATAGGCAATTAGTGATGAATATAAATGTAAGACTTATACCCAGTTGTGAATGGACAATTCTTTGTCAAGTAATACTAAAAATGGACGTCATGAATATACCAAGTATGGTATTTAGGCTCGGCACAGCTAAATACTTTTGGTATTATCGATGTCTTTAGTTTGGACAAAGGAGCCTTTAGAAATAAAGGTACGTCATAATGCTTTTGGAAATAGTTCAACACGAAAGTGTGAACTATTACAAGTATAATCTAGAGGTATATATACTTCATAAGATTCTTTTAAGTAATTAAGGAATATCAAAGTGAAGTATTTGCATAGTCAGGAGATATGAGTTGCTTCGGGTTGGGATACCGAAGAATATCTCGACCAAGCATTCATCAATCATGATAATGTAGCGTGGAGAAATTCCTAAACTCACATTACCTTATCGACATCATGACATTGATGTTAATGGGGAGGATTGATGATCAAGTCTTACAAATCAACATTGATCAATAAACATATAGCATGGAGAAATTCCTAAACACATATGTTATACATCAAAATTTTGATGTAAGTAATGTCAATGTTGGAACTAGAAGAAACTTCCATTATATTTCATGAAATTCTTTGAAAATAACAGTGATATCCCACAACCATATGCAAAATATAATGACAAATGGATATCATACGAGTCATAGTATGATGTAAACCCATTATGTTATAAGAACATGTGTTTGGATGCAAAGAGTTTGTTAGGGAATAAACAAACTAGCGTCAAGACAAACACATTGTGAATTTAGTGTATTAATCCTAACAGTTGTTTAGAATGTTACATAAATCCCTAAGATAGAAGAGTAGGTAGTCAAGCAATAGAATACACCTCTATATAAGGGTGCATATCTCTATTAGAGATAGTGGGAGCTATATTGACTTGTGTTTGGTCAATGCTCAAAATGCACAAGTAGTTGGCATAGGATCTAGTTCCACAAGCGCATGTGGAACAAAGTATGTTCCGGAGACACATACTGTGTAGGGAGGATAAAACCATGGTGATGGTTTTGATATTCACCACGATTGGCGATCTATTATTCAATGTGAATAACATTTCCTACAATTAAGTAGTATATGTAAATTAGCTAAAATTGATAAGACCAACTAAAATTCAATTAATGGATTCCACGTATCAAAGTGAAAAGGGGCTATTATTTTGAATATTGCAGTGGGTATTCAAGTGATTTGATACATGGATGGTACAAGTGTAGTACCAATAAGGCTCGATTGGTTTCAACAAGTCATTATACCTAAATCCATTAGAATTTTACTTATCATAGCTAATATCCATGATCAATTTATTTAGCATTGGATTTCATGACCACAAATTGTGGATGGTGTCTATACGACGCAACCAGAAAGGGACGGTCACATCACAGAATGCTAATAAAGGTTGAAAGTTACTGAAATCCGATTTAGGATTAAAGTAAGCAACATGATCATAGTATATACATTTAAAACAAATTTTTTCCATGTGTCTACTAGAGGTTAGTGGGAGTGCTAAGGTTTTCCAATAAGAAATATGTTCGGTAACATATGGAAAACACACATTGGTCTGACAATTAGTTAAGACCAAAATGAAATTTACTCTCCAATGATTGACTTAAAGTAGAAACCGAAGTTCTAGGGAACAGGATCTACTAAGGTAGATCTATAGGTTGTTTGGTCCTAGTCAATTGTACATATAGTGACATTGTATTGAAAAATACATGTTGGAACAATTCAAGAGATGAATTGTTGCCTGTCACAGGGCATAATATCTCCATGTTGACCTGTCCATGACATGGGAAGAGATAAATGTGGTGAGTTGAAATCCATATGCCAGAGCGATGGATCAATCACGTAGGACATGATATGTACAAGAACTGATGTTTCCAAGGTATATTTTACAATAGGAAAATATCAGTTATATTCAGGAGCACTACAAGGGATGTAGTCAGAACTATCTAATTGTACTTCGGCAAGTACAAAGATATGTTCCTGGTAATTGGAGAAGAAAGGATACTAGTTTTTGGGGATATGAACTAGTCTTTCGTTGATCAATGTGATCTAGTTTTATAGTTAGGCTAAAGGCGATGAGCGAGTCAAGCTCATATCAGCCTGTGGTGGCCATACCTACAAGACCGAGTACATTGCAGCTTCTAAGATATCTAAGAAGTAGTTAAATGCAATGATTTGTTCCAGTTCTTGGAATCGCACCTGGTGAGAAAAGTATTATCATAATGTAGATTATGATATTCTTACTAGCCAAGATGTCAAGTTATGACAGGGAACAAAAAGTTATATACTCGGGATACCGTCTCTTGAGAAGTTTTACTCAATGAGATAAGGTCGCAATAGCAGAATAGCCATGCGGCGGAACTGTGGTGGACCCAGTAGCTAAATCCATTAACTCAGCAGAAACATGATGTTCATCATGTCGGTAGCTAACAAGTTTGGTTAGCAAGTTGGCTCTAGTGCAAGTGGGAGTGTTGAAATAGTGGGTTCCCTAGACCCAACTATTCAGTGCTTTTGATTACCATATCGTGTATACAATAAGCTATGCATGATGTCATTTTACCATTATAGTATAGACTTTTCTACATCCACTATAGAAATGGTAATATCCAAAGATTAATTGTCGTATCGAAAGGTTATAGCAGTTCCCAGGCTATAATGAAAACCTCTAGATACTATGAAATTAATCTTAAATATATATTCTATAGTCTAGATACATCTTACTGATTGGACATAGTAGATGTTTGACTATAAAGTGTTGGGGGCTCATAAGCATTGAGACTTCTTCTCATGAAGTTCATACTTAGTGATCTCTAATAGTGAGATTATGAGGATTGACCCGTCAATAGGAACACCACATATTTCGGGTGTCATTGGATGTTCCTATCTACGATCATGTGTAATGGTCTCCTGACTTGATATCATTACCAGTGTATGTCACTTGATTACGTACTTTGATACAAGATGAAAATCATGGCGATGAAGTCATGGTGAGGTAGTTTGTGTCGGGTGCGTCGTTGGTGGCATGGCATTGGTTGAATGGTCAAGAAAGGATTTGTCGCTTCCGGGTTATGGAAGTAATAAATCTCAGGCAATGTTGATATGGATGGCAGTACCTTTATAAGTCCATGGCCATGGTAGTCAAGGTTAAATCCGTCAAGTTAAATCAACAAACTATAAAGCAAGAAAAGGGCGATGACACGTGAGTGTGTCCTGCTTTATGAGATATTACAGACAAAGAGATTATATTACACAGTGTGTGTTCATAGGTTGGTTATCGCTGCTGTGAAAATCCTTATTTCTTCAAGGGCCATGATGGGTTGCTAGATCCCACTCTTGGTCAGTGAATACTATTCACAACTGTCAAAATAAGGTCCTAGAGGGTCACACACAATAGTGTATTCAAGAATCTGCCCTATTCAGTTGAATAAGAGTTTTGGACATGGCGAGCCCCGCCACAGGGGTCTGGGATTTGTCCAAAGTTAAACGATCACCAATGCAATAAATAAATTCATATTATTCGAGTTTAGAATAATGAGTATTGAATTTATTTATTAAATGTATTTACGAGTTTTAAGTAAATACATGAAAAAATATTAATTGACGAATATTAAATTATTCAAGGTTCAATTGTATTTATGGGAGCGACGAGTCGGGTTAATGACTTAATTATTATCATGTAATATATTTTAATATATTACAAGTAAATGATAATAATATTTATGGATCAGTTTAGTAGTCAAAAAATTTCATTGATAGTGCGTTAAGTATTCGGGGTCGGCGAGTCGATGCTGGGTATTTTAATTGATCACTATAAATAAAAGAGGAGGGGCATTTTCCAAACACTATTCATGGAGCTTATCTCTCCTCTCCTCTCTCCCACACTCTAGAGAGAGATGCTCTTGATCCAAGGAGCTCGGATGGATCTCTCTCTCGGGCATCGCTAGCGAAGCGATGCGGTGATCGTTGGAACGTCGAAGGCATCATTGGTAATCCACGCTAGCACCCGAACTATGACGAACGGCGCTCCCACGGATTCCTTGAAGCACGTGTAGACGATCTAGATGAATTCAGCTTCGGATTCTTCGAGCAGCGATCACCAATGACGAGCAAGCGTCGTGCGCGGCTTTGGATCTAAACCAGGTATTTTACGGTTTATGTTTGTGCTTAAAATCCTCCACGCGTGATCCTCATCTAAGACCAGGATGCTCTTCTCCGACGTCGACAAGTTTACGTCGACCATCGGTGGAAAATTTTTAAAAACCCACCTGTTTGGGGCTTCTGGTGCATGCCCAGTTCCAACAAAAACCAATCCGTTAATTAATTCAACAATTAATTAACAACACAAATCGCTCTTCAGATAAGTCAACACTTAATTATCCATTCAACATATCATTAATTAATAATTAATTAACAATTAATTATTCTTAGCAGGCCAAATAAATAATTAACTCAACATTTAATTATCAAAATTCTTTAACAAGTCTGAACTTGTCCACTCAAACAATGGTTCGTCCAGGACTTTAACAATCTAAAATCACACCATAATCATCTCAAAACATTCTAAAAAAAGCCCAGATATTTAGTGACCATCTCACACAATATATCATATCTCTAAACAACTCCATCCAAGACAACTTAAGGTATGGAAAACTAATACGCATCAAAAGGTACTCCTGGACAACAATCGTAACAAACTATCAATTCACAATCTTAATTTAATGCATGAAAATTAATTAATTCAACAATTAATTATTTAAACATTATCTCTTTAAACAATCATCAATTAGTTAACCATTTACCATTTAACATGTAATAATTAATCCATCCATTAATTATTACTAGTTTCCAAATTATATTCTGAACATGTCAAATATTCAATATTCCCAATAATCAGTAAAAGCCACAATCTCATTCCAACTCATGACTTGATAAATAATTCTACAATTAATTATCTTATTACTCATTCTTCTCATTCAAATCATTCAATTTTTTAATCATCTCACTTTAACTACAATATCAATCCATGCTTAAAATCAACACATGTTTAAGTCCTCATTTATCTCATGTCGGTGGCATTAATAACATTAAAAGTGTCATGCATCGACATATCATAATCAAGGAAACTCACATTATCAATATATTTAAATAATCTATAATTCTTAAAAAAAAATTATTAAATATTTGGGACCCTACCTCGGGGTTTTTCCAGAAACCATAACAAACGAAGAACCCTCAAGAGAAACGGGTTGATTCTTTAAGAACCCACCTTAGATCACTTCTCCTAGAAAGACCAAGACAAAAAATTATCATACTTGTCATCTACACGGTTAGATTTACCCATAATGTGCGTATATCTAAGAAACCGAGAGAAAAGGAGATGTAGATCTAAGTAGATCTAAAAAACCGAACAAGAACGAAGAAGAACATCTACCTACCTCAAGAATTCAGCTTCGATTCACCAAGAGAATCCTTCGGATCGCCTCCAAAATTCTTGGGAGAGGTTTTCCAACCTTCAATGGAGATTAATCCCAAGTTATGGCCACTTAGAAGCTTAAACGAGCCATCTAAAGGCAAAAAAGAGTGAGATCCACAATTTAAGGATCTCATTTAAGTGCCCGCATGGTTTCCTCGCACGGCTAGAAAAACTGTGCACTAACCGTGTGTTAGCTACTGTCTCGGCAAAAACTCATCACACGGTTAGGCCGCACGGTTAGACAAACCGTGTGCTAACTGTGCGTTAGCCACTGCCTCAAAACTTCAACTACGCGCGGTTTAGCCGCACGGTTAGACAACCTGTGCGCCGCCCGTGCGACTTCCCCTTTGCCTCAAAAATTCTATCAAAGTTCGAAAAATGACATATTTAGGTGTTCCAACACTTGGAATAAAATTCCCGAGCTCGGTTTAAAAAGAACAACCCATTGATAAACTGAAAAAGAAATTCAGAAACATTCTTAATTTTAACCCAGTTCAAAAAATAGGATTCTACATATCCATCAAAAAATCTATTCTCTTCTCCTCTTATTCTAAAAATGAAAACATCATCTGTGATGTGTCGATTCACCGCCTTCGTAGAGGATGATTTTTCATTTTCCATTACCACCTTCAAGGCTGGTCATAAAACCATTGTTATGGTTAAAATAGATTTTAGTATTCATATTATAACTTTTATAATGTCCTAGAACCAATTTATAAACATTATATTAAATAAAGTAATACTAGTTCATAATGGTCATAAAAATAGCCAAAATAAATTAAAAAAATCATTAATGTTTTATCTAATGAATCATTCTTGTATTTGAAAAAAATGATGTATAAAATTCTATAAGTATATTAATACCATTTCAAAAATTTCTTTCTCACAAAGATTACTTTACAATTCTTCAACAGCTTCATTATATCTTTCATTACAAATATATATTGTTTCTTACTTTGCTTTCATAAGCCTTGTGATAGTGTTGGTAATGCCAACCTTTTTGGTCAATACTTCTTCCATTACATCTACCTCTTCTTTTAGCTATAATTTTTCATCCCGTAGCTCCTTGAAAATTTTGGTCAGACATATGACCAATTATTTAGGAAGTTTCATTAGATGCTTTCTGATTTCAAAATTGAACATATCAACATCACAGCTTGAACTTGATTTATTAATTGATTTCACTGAACAATTTACACTCTGAGTGTCTTTAGATACCAGTTGACTTTCATTCATCTTTGTATTCTTGTTCAACTTTTGTGCCACTCCTTTCTATCTATTTTTCTCTAATTTTACTGAAACATCAACATTTATACCATCAAGATTAGAGATAGGATTTTCCATCTGTCGTGCTTCTAAATTTTCTTCCAACTCAAATCTGTACTTTATATACTTCTCATAAACACAACTAGACAAGTATAGTAGATCCAACCAGAGGTGGTCTTCCCTCTGATACCAATTGAAGTTTCCAAGGATCGTTCCTTCACACTGAGAGGGGTGAATCAGGTGTGACCAATTTTACTCAAAAAATAACCTTTTAATTCAAAACTCTATCACCTGTTAAGATGAGTGGATCATTCATGCAATGCATAAAGTAAATGAAACATAGCACACAATATTTTTACAAGGTTTGGTACTAAGACCTACATCCTTAACATGTTGGTTAGATCTCCCCAACATGGATTATCCACTATAATCTTTTTATCAATTACAATGGTTCAAGCTTCAACTGGTTATACACCCCAATAATCGGTCCTCCATTTGATTCTAGTTATACCCCCCAGCAATCCAACTCTTTTGCCTCAGTTGATTAGACCTACCCCCCCAATCGTTCGACTGTTTAGACCCCCTAGTCTCTTTCTTGATCCTCTTCAGAAACTGGTTATACCCCCAGTAACAAGCTCCAACTACTTCAATCTGATCCAAAGATAGGATGATCACTTTGATCTTCCTCCATGAGCTTGCTGGATCACACTGGCTCATGTACACTACAAGTATCTTTGCACTGATGTTGGTCTTTCTCAAATAATTTTGATCACTGTATTCAATCAGCTAACTCAGTTTAAAGCTGCTCGGTCAAATATTCTTTCTTCTACTGAAGACCCAACCTCACTAACCACTGAAATCTCGGATACATAAATATTTAGAAACATTGATACAATTATTTCCTCGACTTCAGTCTCAAACACTGCACACCGAATATGAAAAATATTTCATGTTTACTCCTTCAATACTTCATGCATGTATTTAGTATAATGCATGGCCTTCTCACTTTGACAATATCATGCATGCTAAAATACATGTGCATACATGCTTGAATAACACACACATTTAGATCTCGTTTTATTTCTAACATGTGCATATGTGAATGCTTTAATGAATGTGCATGAAAACTGCATGTATATTAATCTTTTCATACAAACACTATCCATACATAAATTGTCCTCCTTTTATACTCACTTTTTCACACACTCAAAACTTTCACAATCTTTGTGTGCCTTCTGCCTTATGTGTACAATTATTTCGCAAACACTAATCACTTTACATGCTGCCTTGTGCCCACTTTCTTTATGCATGAACACCCAAATGTGTGTAGGGTTTAAATGCATGAAAATCACTATAAAAAATTCCTCTTATATACACAAACCTGGATGGATATCATCATGAAAGCATGCTAGATATTCCACATGAAATACAGTGCAAGTAAATACTACCCATAGTATCTCAAAGATGTCCTTTTGGCAAACAGTGAGCTACGGAAACTCAATTCATCATGCAGCACCTTGAGTGTGCAATGCATAGGTCAAGAACTCGTGACCTTCTAGTTTTCTTCGCACAAGCGCAGAAACCTTCACGGTCTAGAGAAGATCATGGAACACATTCTCTCTAAAAAAACAACTCTCGAATGTGAGATAATCAAACACATGAAAATGAGGTCGGCTTCAGTATTTATAGGCAATGATGATCACCTCAGAACCTTCTGGAATCACCGAGATTCACTTCATCATCGGTTCTCTCGAACATTACCTCTGTTCTGCGACTTTGAGGATCATCGTCTCCAAAATTTAGATCTTTTTCACAACAAAGATCTTTGGTTTATTCATACTAATATTATACAAATGAAATTGCATAATATATTTTGATCATATTTAGATTCTCAAGATCCTCAAATGTAGCTCAAAAGCAATGGTTTGATCTTGGGATGACATGGCATGGAACTATTGGTGCACAAAACCCTTTGAGCAAGCTCAAGGTTGAAGATAAGGCTACATGGATGATCGGATGGCCTCACTTCTTTCTAAGATTTTTAAAATAGATCACATGAACCTGGAGCATGGAGATAAATCGAACGGTCGCAATATTTTAGTCGGATGTTCCAGCGGCTGATATTCATTCCACATTTAAAAATTGTATCCCATATCAAAACGCACTGAGTTTGTCCGCTTATTTATATTACTCAGTGTTCCAACCACAGCTCAATTAATTCTCTTCCTCCTCCTCCGGTATTGCCCTATACCAGCTCTACAATCATCAGACATAGAATTCATTGACTTTTTCATCTTCTTGACTAATTGACAACAAATCCCACATCACTAAATCACTTGACGACTTCAAAGTTAGAATGCACATCATAAAATAATACCATTATTATTGGCATATGGTTTATTAAATATTATTATATTATTTAAGGATCGGTTTTCAATTAAATAATATTTTAACCTAAACCCTAACTCTATAAATATATGGTTATGTCTATTGTGTAGGATTAATCGAAAATTGAGAATATAGAATCATTGTACACAAAATATTTCTCTCTCTCAAGTTTCTCCTTTATTTCTCTCAATAATGAGAAGATCTCCTTCAAACCTGAAAGATCTTGGAGTGATCAAGATGAAAAATGCAAGAAATTTGATTCATCGCACTAGCACCTAGAAATAAATTAGCATTACTTGAAGATCAAAGGAGCATGTGTGGATCACCGCTAGAGGGATTCTATACTTGAATCCTTACAACGCAACAAAGATAATCCAAAAGGGATTTTGGAAGGTCAATAATTTCATTGAAGAAAGGATCCAATGAGGTAATCATTTATTCCAAATCTAAATAAATTAATTATAAATTTAACATGAAAAATCATCTCTCTTGGTTTCGGGACATTTTATTTAAAATAAATTTAAAATATATCATCAACCATTGGTGCTACTGCTATGTCTGGAACCTTCAAGTAGTATCAGAGCAGTCACATTTCAAATTTATAATTATTTATTTAATTGTTGATCTATATGTGTAATAGTTGTTATACATTTCATTTCATATAATTCATTCTTTAATATGATTTGAATTAACATTTTTTTATATGTTAACCATCATCGTTCAGTGTTTCATTTTCTTAAAAGACTACGAATAGATGAAGAATGACTGGAGATGCCATTGGGAACTGTTGAGGATTCTAGTCAGATAACATGAGATTACATGGCGTGTAGCCGGATTACACATTGTGTACCCAAGTGCACCACACCTAGTCATGTCATGGGATACACAACATTCTAAGTAGTAATTACACACGTTACATTTATTGAACATTGTGTATAGACTGGGCCAACCTGGAACATGACATGTTGGATTACACGGTGTGTAGCTGTACTATATGATGTGTAGTCTACATGGTTTAGCGGTGAAATTCACGCATCCTGTGTGATCATAAACATGGTCAAACTATGTGAGACTAACATTCTATAGTAATAATGACATAAAAAGTATTTAGTTGGCTTGTACACGTCATGTGATTCATTATTTCTCACGTCTTAAATACACACAGAGCTCCTCATTGAGTTATACAGAAACATGACATGCAAGATACATGATGTGTAACTGGATTGTACACATTGTGTAGTCTTGTTTCTGACAAACACGTTGATTCTTTCAGTGGGTTGTATAGATACATGGCAACCTTAATAAACAGTGTGTAACTGGCTTGTATACACCGGCTAGTCTTGCTGAGGTACATGACCGAACCCTCAAGTGTGTAATCTGGATACATGAAAATTGAGATACACGGTGTGTAACTCATAAGTAAATGTTGTATAGTCTCTCAATTGATGATAGAATTAAATTACATTAAATTGAAAATTAAAGTATTAAAACCTTATTTCTTTGATTGTCACTTTATGTGTTTGACAATTTAATAATGGTTTTAAAGTATTATTAAATGCTCAATTAATTTATTTTAATAATATGTAATTATTGGATTTGATGTTTATTTGACATGAATGTCGTTAATGATGGGTATTTCTAAATGAATTTGGATAGTCATTAAGATGAAAGGAAATTGATTAATTTGTTGACTAATTAATTAATGCAAGCATGGTTATCTTAATAATAAAGAACAAATAAGAAATAAAGGTTAACTGGTTTTATTTTTTCATATTCTTTTCATGTGTGTGACCGTTCATGAGATTGACCAAGACCTATGTATGTGTTGGCATTATTTATTTTAATTTATTACATGGATTTTCAATTATTTATTATTAAATTAAATTTGATGGTCTCTGAGTCATCTCTACCTCCATTATTATGTAAAACTTGCATGTCCAAGGTAATTTATGTAATCCGTTTTAACTAATATTTTGGTTCCTCTCACCTATGTGTGAGTCATAAATACATGTAATTAATGGAGTATCCCAAGGCGTGGGGAGGCAGTTCAAGGTGAACCATAATGATGCCAACTCAGGTGATAGACAGGTGGGCGTATAGAATGTCATGACTCATTCCAAGATTGGAAAAATGAGTTATTTCCCTAGGTCATAGGTTGATTTATTATCTTCTCAATAAATAAACCATTAAATAATCTCGTGATCATGTCATTTATTTATTTATTTATTTCTATATAAGCATTAATTAATTTATGGATGAAAAACTGCAATCACATGAATAAATGATTTAATGTTCAAAGATAGAATTAAAATAAATAAATTATGGATAAATGTTTTATCCAATATGGTTAATTAATTAAGTAAACTCAACTTAATATTAACAAGTCATATAAAGGAAAAAATAAGATAAAATTTATCCATAATAAATTAAAATCCTTCAACAAAATATTAAGTCAGACTAATCCTTCCATTACTTGATTGAGAATGTAACCAAGGAACTAATTATTTTCATAACCAAATTCTAGACACTTAGTTTTATCGAGGAATTCACATGAGCATTTTGGGTTGAATTAACTGAACTTGCATTGAATCTAACAACCAAAATCTATTCAATAAAAATTTGGAGACAAGTGTTGAGGAAATCCAAGTCAAGATTTCAGGATTGGGAAAGTTCACTCAACGGATCAAAGAGTTGAAAGCCCGCAGTTGGCAAGACCACCTACCTAAATACCTTCTTATGGTTTTTATGGACAAATTTAGGATCATTAAGAAAGCTAATATGGATCCTTTCCACTAGAATGCCCTAAAAACTAGACATTTCAATTTTAATGGTGAGGGTTATTGAGACTTGATAAAATAATGGGAGATTAAATAAAATTAATTATTATTGTTATTTCTCACATAATTTTTAATTAAAAAAAGTGCTAATAATTTTCTTTTTAAAATTGTATAATAAAATATCAAATTCATCATCCGCACTATCCTTATAATTTATATTGAAGAAATATCATCTTCTTGATGGAAGTAACTTCTAGGAGTGGTTCAGACGCCTTCGGTTTGTGTTGCGCCATGAACGGAAATCTTACATACTAGAATCCTCAATGTTTGATCTGCCTACCAAGGAGTCGATTGATGAAGAGTTCGTAGTCTATGAAAAACATAAGAACGACGTGGTCAATGTTCAATGTTTGATGATATCCTATACATCTACTAAACTTATAAAGTCTCATGAAAACATGGATGCTTATAGTATGATCAAGAATCTTTGTGATTTATACAAGGAGAGATCTAGACTACAATGGTTTGAGACCTCCAATGAACTTTTTTAGAACAAGCTTGGTGAGGGTGGACTAGCTGGGCCTCATGAAGTCAAGCTCATTGGCTACATTGAGCATCTAGATGTGCTAGGGTTTAAACTCCCTGAAGAACTACACATCGATCTTATTCTTTCATCACTCCCTCAGAGATTTTGTTTTTAATTTTAATATGAACAACATTGAGAAGTCTCTCCTAGGTCTGTTCACTTTATTTCTCCATATAGATAAGGAAACAAATCATGAAAATTATTCCATCCTTATGGTGAACAGAAGAAAAGGACAAGAGAATAGCTCTAAGCCCAAAGCTTCTTCATGCCCTTCCAAGAATAGAAAAATCAAGGAGCATGCAAGGGAGTGGGATGTTGTTTGTTTTGCATATGGCAAGAAAAGTCATAGGAAGAAAAATTGAACCCAACCTAAGAAGCAAGGGAAAGTTTCAGGAACCAATTAGATTCAGAAAGATTGACCTAGGGGAGGTAGATCTATGAGCAGTCAATAGATCTAAACTTTATGTTGTAGCTATCGATGACTATCACCTCACGTTGCCAATGGGGATGATCTTGGTTTTAAAAGATTGTTATTATGTTACATCTGTTACTAAAAACATTATTTATATATCTATACTAGATATGGATGTATTTATTTTCAAATTTGGGAATAAATGTTATTTTTTTATAAATATATCATTTGTTATGATAAGGCGTATTTAAATAATGGTCTTTATGTGTTGGATTACACAGTTTAGGTAATGGAAATCGATAATGAAATTACTTCACATGACTCATACCACACCCAACTATGGAATCACCAACTAGGTCATGTAAATGAAAAGCATTTGAATAAATTACACAAAGATGGGTATTTAGATTCTTCTAAACTAAAACCATTTGGTGTATGTCAAGCTTGTTTATAAAGAAAAAATGACCAAATCCCCATTTAGTGGAAACAGTGAAAGGGACAAAGAGATTCTTGAATTAGTTCATACTGATGTGTATAGACCATTTCCTATTGAAATAAGTGGTGGATACTCATACTTCATAACTTTTACTGATGATTTTAGTATATATGGATATGTTTAATTGATGTGGTATATGTCTGATTCCTTTGAAAAGTTCAAGGAATACAAGAATGAAGTTGAGAACTAGCTTGGTAAGAAGATTAAGAAATTATGCTCAGATCATAAAGAATATCTTAATCAAGACTTCATTGATTATTTATGGGATTTTGGGATTCTATCACAACTCACTCCTCCTTATACACCTCAATGGAATGATGTAAGTGAAAGGAGGAACCACACCTTGTTAGACATGGTGAGATCAAAGATGATTCATGAAAGTATTCCATTATCCTTTTGGGGATATGAATTACAAACAGAAGCACACATACTAAATTGAGTTCCAAATAATGTGAAATATGGTATACCATAACAATTATGGAATAAAAAGAAACACGTGTTGTCGTACTTACATGTGTAGGTATGTGAAACATTTGTTAAGGAATCTTTAGGTAACAAACTTTCACCCCAAGGCACAAAGTGTATCTTTATAGGATATCCCAAGGAAACAAAGTGATACTGCCTATAAAATCATTCAGATAAAAATGTTATGGTTGAAAGAAATTCCATATTTCTTGAGAAGTATCTTATCTCTAAAAGAGATCGTGGGAGCGGGATAGACTTCGATGAAGTCCAAGATCAAGATACACAAGAGTTGGAACAAGAACCGTACTATAAATCCATGTGGAAGAAGAAGTTGTTCCAAAGACACAAGTACTGCATAGAAGTACAATAGAGGTTAGAGAATCATAATGTTATAGATTTCTAGTCACTGAGGATGGTGACTCATTATTAGTTGATAATAATGATCCTCTAACCTCACGGTTTTGGGAACAGTGGAAGAATGCGATGGTGGGAGATGTATTAAAATTTCTTTTAATAATTGTCGCCCAAAATCATGAGCGAGGATCTTACACATCAAATTTATAAGTAATTTATTTAATATATGAAGAAATAAATACCTGGACTTAGGAACTTTCTTAGTTGGTGATTGTTGATCATTCGAAAAGACCCTTTTGGATTGTCTTCTTCAAGCTAAGAGAATCCAATTATAGAATTACTCTAGTAGTGATCCACATGAGCTCCAATAATCTCTGAGCAATGACACTCGATCACTGGGTGCTAGCGTGGAGAATTGAATGTCTTTCATTATTCGTTCTTGATCGCTCATTCTTCAGTATTGAAGAAATCTTCTTGTTCTTCTCGTTCTTGGGAGGGAAAGAGGATAAGTTGAAAGAGAATTCATTATGCGCAACAATTCTATATTCTCAATTTTTGGATGCAATATACAATAGACATAACTGTCTATTTATAGAGTTAGGGTTTAGCTTAAAATATTATTTAATTGCATGTAGGCCATTAAAACATTTAATAAACATCATGCCACATAATAATAATGTCATTATTATTATTTTGTGGCGCACACCAACTTTCACAATAAAAAATATTATGTAACGATCTTGTTGATTAATATTTTTCACCAGACTCGATCTTTGTCCATTCGAACTCCTCTATCATTTATTGAAAAATGAAGTAAATATTTTATTCACAATATAGCGAATATATATTTATTAAAATATTCAATAAATAAAATAAATATTTTATTCACAATCAAGTGAATAAATATTTTATATATATTCACATAATCAAATAAATTTTTTATTAATACAAAAATAATTATTTATTACCTTGTGAATATTAGACTGACTGAAAATTAAATTTTTTATTAGCAAAAACTTTTAAGGAAAAGTGAGAAACCACATATTTCAACCAGGAGGACATCCCTCATAAGAAGTCACAAGATTATTAAAACAGAATTTAAACCTATTAGAGGATTCCTCCCTAAAAATTTTCTAAAAGATAGAGTGCACCTGAGCATCAGGCTTGTCAAGAAAGAAGTCTACAAAGTAATCATCCATCTTGTCCCAAGTTTGAGCATATTCCTCTTTACTTATCTTCCCTTCATTGAAACCCCTTATTAGAATAAGGTCCTTCTTGTCATCCCATGCGGCCTGCTTACTATTGACATCTACCTGAAGCGCCCTACCCATCATTTTTTCTGTATCTCCTTGTGTAGCATTGATGTAAAGAAACTCATTCACCATCTCTTCTTCTGAGTGAAAAAGCAAGGAGTTGACCATGGGACTCCCCTGCATATTAACAATGGTTGCATGCCTACATTCCAACTCTTTGGATTTAACTTTCTTACCTGGCCTGGTCTCCATTGGCTTTGGAAGATACAAATAATCCTTGCACCCTTTGTTCCTCTTCCCTGAAGTTAAGATGTTATCTCCTGAGTCCCGGCCAAGGAGAGCCTCATCTGTATATGTCCCTTTTTTTCTTTGAGCTTTAATGACATTCACATGTTCTTGGGCTAGGTCCTACAGACCTGAAAACCAGTTACAGATTTGTATGGCCTCCTGTCTCTAACACTGGTCTGTGACCTAGTGCCCCACCAACTCTGAATGGGTGCCCTCAGTATCCAACATCCTATTAGAATCATCTGAAATCCCTTCTTGAACCTGTCTCTACTGAGAATCTATATATTTTTTCCTTCCAAGTTCACTAGATAGCCCTACTTGGGTAAAACATTACAATATGTAGGAGTGTCCTCTCTCAATTCCATAGTAATAGCTGCCTACCCATTGTCATTGATACCACTCCTATAATGCACCACCACCACATAGGAGGCACCCATGGCTTTAGGACCTTCCTCAGATTGAGGATCCAATATAACGTGCCCACTGCCACCTTGAGGGCTATCAGGCACCGGATGGTCCACAGCACCATAAAAATTACTCACTACAACTTTAGCTCTTTGAGAAAAATCTCTCAAGATATGATACTTATGAAGTATGTGCTTCATTCGCTAATGTGATCTTGGATATTTTACCAAATTCACCACTGTAGTATTATCACAATAGAGTGTGATAGGATCTTTACTGCTAGGTAAAACGTCAAACACTTGGATGAAGTTGCGCATCCATACTGCTTCTTTAACTACCTCAAAAACTACACATGAGCCTCGGCCTAGTTGGTGAGGTATCATTAAGTGCATCCATGAGACCCAGGTTCAAAACTAGGTAGATGCATATTTCTAAGGCTGTAGCAGGTACTGTAGCAGACTGTACATCGTGTGGTACTGTAGCAAACTGTACATTATACAGATACTGTAGCAGAATGTACACTGTAGCAAGCACTATAGCAGTTACTGTAGCAGACACTGTAGTAGGAATTGTAGAAGTTACTAAAGTAGGCACTGTAGTAGGCACTGTAACAAGCATTATACCAGTACTGTAGCAGGCATTTTTTAGTACTTTAGCAGCTGGAACTATTCACCTTGGACCACCGGTTTGGGCATGGAGTCCTTAAGGCTATCCGGCCACCTAGGCTTTTGGGTCAATAGGGATTTCGGGCCACCTTTAAGGCCTTCGGTCCACCGCAAGGCCTTCGATCCACATGCAGTTTCCCCAGACATACTCTACAAAAAAGGAGCAGCCCTAGAAGAGGATTTCAGAGCAGGTGCACTCACCAGAGCAGAGCTAAATGGATTTTTCAGAATGAGAGGGTATGGTTATGCCATTGGGACTAACCTATGCTTGCACGGGAAGCCTAGCCAGATGTCCATGTGAAGGTGGAGAGCTACTATCAGGATGCAGATGCTGGGGAGGGGAAGTTCCTTGTAGATAGTCTGGTTGAATTCCCTAAGACCTTCAGGTCATGTAATCTTCTAAGCCTACAATCCATGTAATCTATGAGCCTACGGGTCTTGTAAGGGTTCCCCCTCATCCCTTGAAAGGGAGGTTATCAAAAAATCAATAAAAATGAAGGCCTTCGGGCCATTCGGGGTAACTACCTCAGAAACTGCAATATACTCGAACTCTACTATAGAATATGTGACCACAACCTGATTTGAGTTCTTCCAGCTCACAGCACCTCCATTCAAAATGAAGATGTATCATGTTTGTAACTTCATGTCATCTTGATCAATTTGGAAACTAGCATCTGCATATCCTATGATGACTAGTTCCTCATCTCCTCCATAAACTAGGAATATATCCTTAGTACATCTCAGATACTTAAGGATAGTCTTGACTGCCATCCAATGATGGTCACCTATATCAGCTTGATATCTTCCTACCACACTTAATGTGTAGGCGGCATCTATCCAGGTACATATCATAACATACATGACCGACCTAATCACCGATGCATATGGAATCCATGTCATTCTGTTTATTTCCTCATGTGTTGGAGGAAATATTTTATTGGAAAGATGAATGTCATGTGATGCTGGAAACAATCCCATATTGGATTGTTCCATGCTGAATCTTTTCAGTATCTTGTCAATGTATGTACTTTGACATAGGCTGAGAAACCTCTTGGATCTATCATAACGAATCTTGATCCTAAGAATATATTTTGTCTCTCCCAAGTCCTTCATAGAGAAGTATTTATTCTACCACACCTTAACAAATTGAAAGAATGGTATCTCATTTCTAATGAGTAATATGTTGTCAACATATACTATTAAGAAAATGACTACACTCCCGTTAAACCATTTATAAACACATGGCTCACATTCGTTCTTTATGAAACCAAATTCTGTTATGGCTTTATCAAAATGAATTTCCCATGACCTAGATGCTTGATTTAATCCAAAAATGGATCTTTGCAACTTGAATAACTTGTTGGCATCCTTTTGAGTCACAAACTCTTCGGGTTGTGTCATATAGTCATCTTCCTGAAAGTTCCCGTTAAGGAATGTTGTTTTAACATTCATTTGCTAAATCTCATAATCACGAAAAGTCGCAATGGAAAGTATAATTCTAATGGATTTTAGCATTGAAACTGGTGAAAAGGTTTCTTCATAGTCATTTCCATGATGTTGTTTAAACCCTTCTGCAAACCAATTGTTCCTTATAGGTATTGACTTTTCCTTCCATGTCTAATTTCTTCTTGAATACCTATTTTCAACCAATAGGCTTTACATCTACAAAAGGGTCTACCAAAATCCAGAATTGGGTTTTGTACATGGAATCCATTTCAGAATTAATGGTCGCTTGCCACTTTGAAACATTTGTGTCAGTTACTACTTCCTTGTAGGTTATAGGATCATTATTATCAACTAATAATGATTCATCATCCTTGGTGACTAGAAGACAATATTGTTTTGGTTCTATAACCTCTCTATTACTCCTACATAGCAATTGTGCCTCTGGAAGAATTTCTTCTTCCATGGGGATTTTTGGAATTTGTTTCTATGTCAACACTTGTGTATCTTGAGCCTGTAATTCATCAAAGTTTATCCCTCCCCACTATCTCTTTTAGAGATAAGATCCTCCCTAAGAAATTTGGGATTTCTCTCAACCGCAACCTTTTTTTCTGAAGTATTTTATGGGTAGTATCCCTTTTTTTTGGGATATCCTATAAAAATACACTTTGTGCCTCATGGTGAAAGATTATTACCTGAAGAAGCCTTAACAAATGCTTCGCAACCCCCCATATGTAAATAAGACAACATGATTATCTATACATTCCATAATTGATATGGTATATCGTCTGTTTCTTTATTTGTCACTCGGTTTTGTATGTATGTTGTTGTTTCTAACATGTATCCCCAAACGGATAATGAAAGACTCACATGACTCATCATTGATTTCATCATGTCCAACAAGTTGTGGTTCATCCTTTTTCTTACACCATTCCACTAAGGCGTATAATTAGGAGTGAATTGGGATAATATCACAAAATCTCATAAATAATCAATGAAGTCTTGATTAATATATTCCCCACCACATTTTGAGTAGATTTTCTTAATCTTTTAACCAAGATGGTTCTCAAATTCATTCTTATATTCCTTGAATTTATCAAAATAATATGATTTATACCTCATTAAGTAGATATATACATATCTACTAAAATCATTAGTAAAGCTTATGAAGTATGAGTACCCACCTCTTGCCTCAACAGGAAATGGTCCACACACATCGGTATGAACTAATTAAAGAATCACTTTATCTCTTTCACTTTTCCAATTAAATGGGGATTTGGTCATTTTTCCTTGTAAACATGTGTGACATCCACCAAATGGGTTTAGTTCAAAAGAATTTAAATATCCATCTTGATGTAATTTAGTCAAGCGCTATTCATTTATATGACCTAGCTGGTGATACCAAAGTTAGGTGTAGTATGATTCATGTGAATTAACTTCATTATCAATTGTCATTACATGGTTTGTGTAATCCAACATATAAAGACCATTATTTAAATGTTTCTTACCATAAAAAATGCTATCTTTATAAAAGAAACAACATTTATTCCCAAATTTGAAAATAAATCCATTTGTATCTATTCTGGATATGGAAATAATGTTTTTGGTAACTAAAGTCACATAACAAAAACCCTTTAAAACCAAGATCATTCTAGTTAGCAATGTGAGGTGGTGGTCCCTGATAGCTATAGCAGCAAGATTATCTTCGTTGGCTGCTCGTAGATCTACCTTCACTTGGTCAATTTTTCTAAATATATTGGTTCTTGTATTTGAATATATATGTGAGCACCACAAGCTATATCTAATACCCAATTTGTAGAAACAGATAAATTTCACTCGATAACAAATGCGTTTTAAGAACCCATTTTTCACTCAAGTATGGATCCTTTTAATTTCGGTATCATTCTTCATTTTGGACCTACTATGGGTGCCCTATGAGGTTATAAAGGTTTCAGGGGTGTCTGGGGCTTGTTCGGAGCTTGGAACCTCAGTTGGTGGAGAAAAACATTGGGCCGCACAGTTAGTAGAAACTGTGCAACTCAGCCTACACGGTTTCTCCTAACTGTGCAAGGCTTAAGAGAGAGCAGTAGGGGGTTGCATGGTTTAAGGAGACTATGTGCCCAAGGATGCATGGTCGTGCCAAAACTCTATAGTTTTTAGCGGAGGAGAATGACATGGTTAGTGCATGGTTTACCAGACTGTGAGGCCTAACCATGTGGGTCCCCTCTTAAGGCAATGGCCTTCGCATGGTTGGTGCATGGTTTGGCCAACCATGCCACCCAGATATTTTGGGTAAAAAGACCATTTTTCCATCAATTCTATTTTTAACTCACCCACTCCCTCTCGTTTCTCTTCCAGCGGTCAAGAGGGCCTCCATTCTTCATGTTGGAGCTCCCAAAGCCTCCTCCACCTAGGTTCTTCAATAAATCTCCAATCTGAAGTCTGATTTGATCCCCATTAATCATGTTAGATGTGAATTGATATGTACTCAATTCCTTTTCAGTCGTCCATCATTCTTCTTTCCCTTGACGATGCTATTTAGATGTTTCCTCATATGCCCTATTTTCAAGACGTTTATCCGTTCTTCATATTTCTTCTAATCCATGCCAAACTAAAGGATGATACTGGATGAGGAGAGTTGTACGAGCTTAAGGTGGGTGGTCTATGACTCATCCCTCAAGTTTCGTTGTTTTATATATTATTGTAGTGTGTGTGCGCTGATTTCATTGGGCATGGCCTATTATATTTACATTCCTTACTTATAGTCATTATAATCATATTCTAAGACTCTTATTATATATGTTATCCATCATTTGGGGTTACAAATTAAACATTGACCATCCCAAGTAGGTATTTTTCCTTAATTATGCCTTTAGTGGTTTTTTATGTTCGTCTGTACCACTATTCAGGTGTGCAATGGCTTGACATTATTAATGGTACACCCTTAATAAAATGAATTGTGAATTGTAATGGTTAGCCTTGTTTATGATAATGTCACTTGACCCTTATAAGGTAAGTGTTTTAATATAATGAAGGAATATTAATTATGAATGGCAAGTATGTTATGTATATGACTTGGCCTAATTGAATCTAATTAAATGTCTTGGTTGCACATTTGTAGAACCCCTTGACATGCCCAATGGAAGGTAGTGGAGTGAACCAAATAAATTTAATATGACTTAAATGAACTAATAAAAGGTTGCATGTCCTTTTAGCCTTTTCACACTAATGAAAGGTAATGGATTGAACCAAATGACTTTTTAAATGGCATGGTTATTACATGGCCTAATTGATTAATGAATCTAGTAAAAGGTGTTTATCACATACAAACCTTGACATGTTTATAAGAGTGGTTAGACTCTAGTTGACCTTGGACTCTCAAGGGAATGCCTTGAGCACTCGTGGACGCTATTCTGATTCAGGGATGTTGGTTGCCAAGGTTGAGACCCACCTTGGAACCTGATCCTTGTCTACTAGTGGATGCTCAGTATGATACTGTAGGATCCCTCCATTATCCTTACAGGATGTCTTAGATACACTCCTTAGATCTATCATGACGTCTATGAACATGAGGTGCCATGGATACACCCATTTGGCCCAGTCATTGCTTATCCCATTTTACCTTGGACGAATTTCTTGGACTCGATTAGAATAATACTACAGTGGAATAACTTTGGCGATACCCTTTGGATTACATGCAAACCCCTTATAGCTAGACTACAGGTTATTACTGAGTTGGATCAGCCCCTGAGGTCAAGGATACCTTTGTTATTACCTTGGATCCTCTTTCAATATTATTATCATCATGGATGTCTTGTCATACCTTGGATCCTTTATTATTATTATTATCATATCATGGTATCAGTGCTGGTTATAGCTCACGTGACTTACTATATAAACTGGAACATGATTAATTAATGAAATGATTACATGATCAGACGCCAGTTGATTCTGAAGCAGGTACTTAGGTATTTAAATTTCTTGTGCTGATTTACTTTTATATATGCATGTCTACACACTATTTCAGTTTATATTACATGGATTGGATGTTATGGACACCGTTGGTGGGGGCCTACTGAGATTTATCTCACACCCTATCTGGATCGCCATTGGAACCTGGGAAAATTACATGTATATAGGTGTTGACAAAGGGAAGTGTCCATCCTTGGACACCTGATATTTCTTGCTTGCATTAGGATGGAGTTTGGTAGCAGATGACTGGGCTGGAGATCAAGATGCTTGGATAGTTTTTGTCTTCCTTTTTCTTCTTTCATATAGCATGTATTGTTTGTTTCCACGAATACCAGTTTTCCAGTTTTTTAGAGATGTGACATACATCATCATCAACTTTTTATATGATTCAGTTGTCAACTTTGAGTATTATTATCAGTTGCTTCTACTGTTTATTATTTATGTCTTCTTCCAATGTGACAGATTACTGGTCCAGTATTATAGTGTTTGTTATATGTTGTGTCATCTGTTCATATTATACTTCTGATATATGCCCATTATTATATTTATCCATTGTACTACACGCTGGTAATGAGGGCATAGTCTCCCTATAGACACCCTAGGCTCTCACTGCTAGTCGACAATATTTGGCATTTGGGGAGATGCTCTGGAATCCATATAGTCAGCTGGGCTCGGGCACCTTTGAGTGGAACCCGGGTTCGAGATGCCACAAAGTGGTATCAATGCGGTTCCTTTATTGTTTTACTATTTGGAGACAATATACAAGAGATTAGGAACACTTGGAAGTCAGTTATAAGTTGTTTTTGGGTGTAGCTAACCCATGTTTGGGGTAAATGTCGAGTTTCCTGGAATAATAATAATTGTTCTATTTTTACCTATTATATTCGATGTCTTATCACTGTTGGGTGAGGCACATTTTATGTGATGGTTAATATTGTCACAGTGATTGAGGATTTCATTTCATCTTTTCCCTGATGAGATGAAGGCAAGGAGCATTGTTACATGCATCATCGTAGGCACCTATAATTCACATTTCATGCATATGTCATGCCATATAGATGCATTTCACTTCTTTCATTTTCCTATTTTACTTGTGATTGTTGAGTGATCCTTATTTATATATATATATTTGTGTTTCTCTTTGGCTATTATTGAGTGATTTTATGTTTCAATTCATGAGGTGTATGGGCCCTCCTGGGTCTGAATGAGTAATTTACTGAGTCGAGCCATTAGAATGAAATTAAATGGGTGTCAATTTCAGTGATAAGGTATATGGGCCCTGATTTAATGGAAATGAAAATCCATTTGAATCAAATCTTGATATATTTATATAAGAAAATGAAAAATTAAGTGTAAAAATATTGAAATATAAAATGAAATGGTTTCCAATAAATGAAGAGGCAAGGTATCATTGACCCTTCACCTATTGGAACCCCTATAATTTAAATTTGAACACTTAACAATACTCAGCCTTCTAAGCGGGTAGTTGGAGTAGTATACCTTGGGTAGTGAGCCCTTCTTCTTATGTTTTTCTTTTTTTAGTGTATTCATATGCTTCAATGATTGTTCTAAGGCGTGGTCTTGGAATTTATAGAGTGATGCCACCACGACATCCTTGTGTTGTTCTCCAAGAGGGCGGAGACAATCACGCTCCAGAGGTGGTGGGCCCTGAGGCACTAGTGATTCCTCCTATAATGCCACCTGAGTCACCACCTACTATACCCAATCTGGGCATTGACGCTCAGCTTTGTGAGAGTTTCCTATATCTGATTCAGTCCATGCATGGTGTTCCATGACATGCACCTACGATGGATGATCTGACACATGAGTTCCAGCAACAGTATCCTCCTACCTTCTCAGGGGATGTCGGTCCTCAAGTTTTTGAGTCTTGGATGGAGGCCACCATATCTATCTTTGAGCATCTGGAGACACCTCCATAGTGGAGGGTTAATATTTCTACTTACATGTTGCGTGATTTGTCCAAGTATTAGTGGGATGTGATTACCTAGGCCAATCGACATCAGGGCATGGTCTGGGCTGATTTTCATACTTCCTTCTATGATCACTTCTTTCCTCAGACACTGAGAGATAACTGATTCAGAGATTTCATGCATCTAAAGTAGGGTACTATGTCAGTTATGGATTATTCAGCACGTTTTACTGAGTTATAGTGTTTTTTACCGCTTTTAGATGGTTATGAGCTATCGTGTGACAGACATTTTGAGGATGAACTATAGTATGTCATATGTATTTAGGTGAAAAATTTTCACCAACCTACATTTTCTGAGATCGTCAATCAGGATCTTATCAATGAGTGAAACCTAAGGGAAGGCGATAGTACCAGGCATTGAGGATCAGTGCTGAGGTAGGTCAGTAGTTCTTTCAATGGCAGGAAGCGTTCCTTCAAGGTTTCACATCAGAGCAGTGGCGGTCAGAGTAACCGAACTGACGGATCTATTGTATGCCATTAGTGTGGATGGTAGGGGAATATGAACCCTCAGTGCGATAAAGACCCGATGGAGTGTCATGCTTGCGGTCGTATAGGTCATCTTCAGAGATTCTATCGTACCTTTCCATCTGCTTCTAGTGGAAGAGGATCTACACTAGCTCCACCTTCAGGGGAAGGATCTTTCACACTATGTTAGGCAGGGAGTTGGAGTAGCACTGGCAGGACTGGCCGGGGAGGAGGTCATGGTTGTGGTATCCATACTTCTGATCAGCAGTGCTAGCTAAGCAGTCATACTCAAGGTAGTCTAACTGTAGCACAGGGATGGGGATCAGTCCAGATACATTCTTTACAACCAATAACTGAGGATCAGAGTGCAGGACCATCTATAGTATCGTGTACTATTCTAGTAGCCTCCATTATAGTATCTGCTTTATTTGATATAGATGTTTCACACTACTTCATCTCTTTATCTATCGCGGAAAGTATCGAACTGGAAATTCAGTAATACTATGTTGTAATGACCCTGGATACACTATTGGGAGTATGGTCAGAGAGCATACACCAATACAAGGACTATCCCCTTGAGGTAGTCAGTTACCCTTTCTTATGGGACCTCTTTGCTCTCAAGATGATGAGATTTGATATCATTCTCTGGATGGATTGGTTGGATTCATAACACGCCTTTATAGACTGGTATCTCCACAGAGTATCGTTTACATCACGAGAGGGAAGTAGTTATCTACATAAGGGTGAGTGGGATGTCCAAGCTAGTAGAGCTAGACTAGAGAATCATGGGATAGATGGAGTGATAGCCCAGATTGCTAGTCTCTTCATGGAGGAACAGGGAGTACACTTGGAATATTTTCTTTCTGTAATAGATTGTTTCAAGGATGTCTTTCATGATGATTTTTTCTGTCTTACCACCTGAGACAGAAGTAGATTTTATGATCAAGCTCATTTCAGGAGAAGCTCCAATGTCCATTCCTCTATATAGGATGGCACCTACTGAGCTCCAGGAGCTCAAGAGACACTTATAGGATCTAGAGAACAAAGGTTTTATAAAGTCTATCACTTCATCTTGGGGTTCACCTGTGCTTTTCTCCAAGAAGGTGAATGGTACCCTTAGGCTCTTCTTGGATTACATACGGTTAAACCAGCTTACGGTCAAGAACTGGTATCTATAACCTAGGATAGATGATCTCTATGACTAGCTCCAAGGAGCTAGGATATTCTAAAAGATCGACCTGAAATCAGGCTATCATTAGGTGTGAGTCAAGCCATAAGACATACCTCGTACAACTTTTCGTAGAAGGTATAGTCTGTATGAGTATCTCATTATATCATTCAATCTTATGAATAAACCTGTCATTTTCATGGCTTTGATTAATAGGGTTTTCCATCTCTATTTGGATTCTTTTGTCATGGTATTTGTGGACGACATCTTGGTGCATTCTCACACTCATAGAGACCATGCTAAGCATCTTGAGATCATTCTGAATAGACTAAGAGAGCATCATATTTATGTCAAGCTTGCTAAGTTCCACTTATAGATTGATAAAGTTCAATACTTGGGTTATATTATTTCAGAATCAGGAGTATATATTGACCCAGAGAAGGTGAGTGTTGTGGTTTTCCTGGAGTATCCCAAGAATGTGTTTGATATATGGAGTATATTGGGGATGGCTGGATATTACAGGCATTTCATACAGGACTTCTCATTCCTTTCTTCACCTCTTCAGTTCTTATGGCCAGAAGAGTGCAAGAAAGCCTTTCAAGAGCTGAAAGGAAGGCTTATCTCGACACCTATTCTGATTCTTGTAGAGCCTGGTAGAGGCTATACAGGGTTATGTGATGCATCAAACATTGTCCTGGGAGCAGTGTTAATGAAAGAGGAAAGATTCATTGCATACAGATCTCAAAAATTGAGGCCCCCTGAGAGGAATTACCCAATGCACAATCTTCAGCTAGTCGTAGCTGTTCATGCCTTACATTACTAGAAACACTATCTGATGGGTGAGCACTTTGTGGTGTATACAGACCCCATGAACCTCAAATATATTTTTACATAGCATAAATTGAATCTCATACAGTGAAGATGGGTCGAATATCTTTATTCCTTTGACTCTGAGCTTTCCAATACGCCTAGAAAAGTCAATGCGGTAGCGAATTCACTGAGTCAGAAAACTCAAGAACATGCCGTATAGGCATCCAGTGATGAATGGAAATTAATGGACCACTTCTCTGAAATGCATCTGGAATTTCATGATAGTCACGATCAATTTAGTATCTCATCCTTGACAGTTACCTATTCCCTCCTTGAGAGGGTAAAGAGCATACAATTTTCTGATCCGGAAAGCTTGGTTCTTTGGGAGAGCATTGCTGGTGGGGACCCGCCTCTGGATTGGCCTATTGATGGGGATTTTATTCTCTGTATAGATGGACGTGTATGGGTTCCTACAGATATTAGAGAGGAACTGATGCAAGAGTCTCACACTTCTTAGTGGGTAGTTCATCCAGGCATCTCCAGGATGTATCGAGATATGCGACACTAGTATTGGTGGCCTGGGATGAAACATCATATAGCAGGCTTTATCACTAGGTGTTCCACCTATAAGCAGGTGAAGGAATAGCACCAGTATCCTACTATCTTGTTAAAGATGCTTCCAGTCCCGAAATGGAAATGGGAAGATGTTTCCATAAACTTTGAAGTTGGCTTATAGAGGTCGCATTAAAGTAGCGATGTGGTTTGGGTTTTTGTTGACAGAATGACGAAAGTAGCCCACTTCCTTCCTATCTAGAAAACTTTCTCAGTTGATGAGATGGGAAGATTGTATTTTCGTGATATTGTACGGCTACACAGGGTCCCTTGTACTATCATTTCATATGGGTACACTCACTTCACATCACAGTTCTGATAGGAGTTATAGAAATCTATGGGTACGCAAGTGCTTTTGAGCATAATGTTTCACCCTCAGACCGATGGACAGCCGAAACAGACGATACAAGTGTTATAGGACATGTTCCGAGCATGATCCCTTGATTTTGACAGTTCTTGGGAGAAGCATATCCCTCTCATCAAGTTCGCCTACAATCACATCTTTCATGTGATGATTCAGATGGATCACTTTGAGGCCTTTTATGGTAGTTCGTGTTGTTCACCCTTGTACTGGTTAAAGGCAAGAGAGGTAGTGCTATTAGGTTCTCGTCACATGAAGGAGACTTCGGAGTAGGTTCAACTAATTAGGAAGTGTATGTCTACTGCTCATTCTAGATAGAACTCTTATGTCGATCATCGTATACAGCCTCTGGAGTTCGAGGTTGGGGATCGTGTTTTCCTGCAGGTATCATCTAGGCTTGGGAATAGATAGATATAGAGGCAAGGGAAGCTTTCATTGTGCTTTTTCATGTCATTTAAGATATTGGAGAGAGTTGGGTCGGTAGCCTATCAGTTGTTACTACCTCAGAGATATCATGTCACGCACGATGTCTTCCACACTTCACAGGTTCATCGTTATCATGTCGACTTGTCTCATACTTCTTATCCTGAGGAAGTTGAGTTAGATGTTGATTCTTCATTTGAGGAGTATCTTATACACATTGGATGTATAACGATTGACTTGTCTCATACTTCTCACGCACGATGAACCTATATAACGATCGAACTTGACTTTAGATCAGAGAGTTATTGGATGTGCATCGGTAAGTACTTGATTCCTTTATAGTTGTTTGTCGTTCTTCTTTTCCTCAACGACGCTATTTAGATGTAGGATCATATGTCCTATTTTTAGGGCGTCGATCTGTTCTTCAAATATCTTCTAATCTAGGCCGAACTAAAAGTTGATACTGAATGAGGAGAGTCATACGAGCTTAAGGTAGGTGGTCTATGACTCATCCCTCAAGTTTCTCTGTTTTATAAATTGTTATAGTGTGTGTGTGTCGATTTCATTGGGTGTGACCTATTGAGTTTACATGTCTTGCATATAGTTATTAGAATTGTATTCTAAGACCCTTGTTATATATGTTATCCATCGTTGGAGGTTACGTCCTCAACACCGACCACCCCAAGTATGGTGTTTTCCTTAATTATTCCTTTAGTGGTTTGTTATGTTAGTATGTTCCACCGTTCAGGTGTGCAGTGGCTTGACCCTATTAATGGTAATCCCTTCCTTAATAAAATGAATTATGAATTGTAATGGTTATCCTTGTAAATGATAATAACACTTGACCCTTCTAAGATAAGTGTTTCAATATAATGAATGAATCTTAATTATGAATGAAAAGTATATTATGTATATGACTTGGCCTAATTGAATATAATTAGATTCATTGGTTGCCCATCCCTAGCACCCCTTTCCATGCCCAATGGAAGGTAGCAGTGTGAACCAAATAAATTGATTATGGCTTAAATGAACTAATAAATGGTTGCATCTCCTTTTAGCCTTATCACACTAATGAAAGGAAATAGCTTTAACCAAATGAATTATTAAATGGCATGACTGTTACATGGCCTAATTAATTAATGAATCTAGTAAGAGGTGTCTATCGCATAGAGACCTTGACATCTTTATAAGAGTGTTTATACTTGATCTGACCTTGGATTTCCAAGGGAATTCCTTGAGCATTCATGGACGTCATTCTGATTCAAGGATGTCAGTTTCCAAGGGTGAGATCTACCTTGGAACATGATCCTTGTATACTAGTGGATGTCCGACATGACATTGTAGGATCCCTCTATTATCGATATAGGATGTCTTGGATAAACTCCTTGGATCTAGTGTGATGTCAACAAACATGAGGCGCCATGGATACACCCATTGGGATCAATCATTGCTTATCCCATTTTACCTTGGATGAATTCCTTGGACTTTGTTAGAATCATACTATAGTGGAATGTCTTGGGCGATACCCCTTGGATTACATGCAGACCTCTTATAGCCAGGACACAGGATATTACTAAGTTGGTTTGACCCCTGAGGTCAAGGATGCCTTGGTTATTACCTTGGATCCTCTTTCATTATTATCATCATCATGGATGCCTTGTTATACCTTGGATCCTTTTTTATTATTATCATATCATGATGTTAGTGGTGGTTATACCTCATGTGAATTACTATAAAAACTGGAACATAACTAATTAATGAAATGATTACATGTTCAAACATCAACTGAGGCTGAAGCATATACTTGGGTATTTACATTAATGTATTGTTGTACTTTTATATATGCATGTTTTCACACT
Source organism: Viscum album (assembly GCA_963277665.1). Lineage (NCBI taxonomy): Eukaryota > Viridiplantae > Streptophyta > Magnoliopsida > Santalales > Viscaceae > Viscum > Viscum album. Next base: position 122,445,684 of record OY728134.1, read on the forward strand.
GTTTCAGTTTATATTACACAGCCTAGATGTTATAGACACTTTTGGTGGTGTCCTATTGATATTTATCTCACCCAATTCAGGCCACCATTGGTACCTGGGTAGGTTACATGTATGCAGGTGTTGACAAATGGAAGTGTCCCACCTTGGCCACCTGATATTGCTTATTTGCATTAGGATGGAGGTTGGTAGCAGATGAATGAGTTGGAACATGGGGTGCTTGGATAGTTTTGGGTTTCTTTTTGGTTCTTTTGTATAGCATGAATTGTCTGCTACCATGTATACTTGTTTTCCAGTTTTGTAGATACATGACATACATCATCATCAACTTTTTTATATGATTCAGTTATCAGCTTTGATTATTGTTATCAGTTGCTTATGTTGTTTATTATTTCTGTCTGCTTCTGCTACGGTGGGTTATTGGTCTAGTGTTATAGTGTTTGTTATATGTTGTGTCATCTGTTCATATTATGCTCCCACTATTTACCTGTTATTATATTTATTCGTTGTGCTACACTCTAGTAATGAGGGAATAGTCTCCCCACAGACACACCCTAGGCCCTTGCTGCTAGTCGGGGGGCCCTGGCATTTGGGCAGATGAGCTTCAGGCCATGTGGCCAACCAACTCGGAGCACCTTTGAGTGGAACCTGGGTTCAGGATGTCACACGCACCTGAATATTCTCCTTGCTTTTTTGGCTAGGTGCAGTGTTTTTTTAGTGACCCTTATTTCCACATGTGAAACAGACTGCATTATGTTCCCTTACTTTTCCTTTGATCTTCCACCACTTGGAAGGGTGTGAACAAGCTTTGAAATTAGATCTCTTCTCTTTCTCTTTCTGTTTGTTCACTATGAGGGAAGGCTTTTCATGAATCATGTCCTTATCAACTTGTAAAAGAAGAGTGAGAAGATTTGGTAGAGACTTCTCAATATTGTTCATATTAAAATTCATAACAAAGGTAGAGAAGCTCTAAGGGAGCGATGCCGGAATGACATTAGTGCCCGGTTCATCAGGGATTTTAAACTCTAGAACCTCTAAGCGCTCAACGTAGCCAATGAACTTGACTACATGAGGCCCAATTGGGGTACCCTCTCCAAGATTTCTCTGAAAGAGTGTCTTGGAAATATCAAAATGTTACTATCTATCTCTAACCTGGTAAAGACCATGAAGGTGCTCAAGCATGTTATACATATCCATGTTTTCGTGAGATTTCATTAGTTCACTAGACATCGATGAAAGAAACAAACATTGAACGTCGACCGTGTTGCTCAAAAGTTTTTCGTAGACAGGGAACTCTTCATCACTCGCCTCTTTAACAAACGGATCAAGCATTGAAGATTCTAGCACATAAGATTTCCATTCATGGCATAACACAACCTGAAGGCATCTAAACCACTCCTTGAAGTTACTGTCAGTTGGGTGGTTGTCTTTCTCCAATATTTATCGTAGGGATAGTGTGGATGATGATCTTTCCATTTTATTCTATAATTAAAAGAGTAGGTTATTAGTACTTTTATTGATTACAAATTATGTGAGAACTGATAAATTAATTAATTAATTTTATTAAATCTCCCACTATTTTATCAAGTCCCAATAACCCTCACCATTGAACTCATAATGTCTAGTCTCTATCACATTCTAGTGGTAAGGATCTCTATTACTTTTCATAATGATCCAAACTTTGTCCATGAAAACCATAAGAAGGTAATTTAGGTAGGCGGTCTTACCAACTGTAGGCTTGCAGCTCCTTGACCTGTTGAATGGATCCTCTATCCTGAAATCCTGTCTTGGATTTCCTCAACACTTGCCTCTAAATTTTTATTGAACAAACTTTGGTTGCTAAACTCAATACAAATTCTATTAAGTCAACCCAAAATTCTCATGAGAACTCCCCAATAAAAGTATGTTTACAGACTTTGTTCATGTACTACATTTAGTTCTATGGTTTCATTTCCAATCAAGTAATGGAATGATTAGTATGGTTTAATATTAGTTTGAGGGATTTTAATTAATTTATGCATAAACTTTATCATGTTTTATCTTTTACATGTCTTGTTAATATTAAGTGAATTTTAATTAATTAATCATGTTGGAAAAAACATTTACGCATAATTCATTTATTTAATTTTCTTCTTTGCATATTAATTCATTCATTTATGTGACTGCAGACTTGCATACATAAAATAAATAATGCCTAGACAGAAATAAATAAATAAAGTAAATAACCTGATCATGAGCTTATCTAATAGTTTATTTAATGAGCGGACATTAAATCAACCTATGACCTAGGGAAATAACTCCATTTGTCAGTCATGGCATGAGTTACAACATTCCATCTGTATATCTGTGTATCATCGAGTTTTCATCATCATAGTTCCATCTTGAATTGCCTCTATGCATCATGGGATGCTCCATTAATTACAAGTATTTATTACCCACATGCAGGTGATGAGAACTAAAAGACTGGTTAAAGGGAATTGCATAAATACCCTTGGACACATAGGTCCTACATAATAATGGAAAGAGAAATGACTCGCAGACCATCATTTAATTTAATATAAAATAATTGCAAACTCGTACAATAAATTAAATTAAATAAATTTCAACACATACATAGGTCTTGATCAAGCTCATGGTCATACATACAACGAATACGCAAAATTAATTGACTAGCATTCATTTCTTTATTCATTCTTTATTATTAAGATAAATGCGCTTGCATTAATTAATTAATTCCATTTCATCTTAATGATCATCCAATCTTAATTAGAGATACTTATCATTTATGGTATTCATGGAAAATAAACGAAAGAACCAATAATGACATATTAATTAAAATAAATTAATTGAGCATTTAATATTCTTTAAAACCATTATTAAATTTTCAAACACAGATTGGTGTTCCAATCAATAAAATAAAGTTTTAATGCTGCAATTTTGAATTTAATGTAATTTTTAATTTTGTCCTTTAATGGGAGAGTACACGACGTGTATAGTCCATCTACACATTTTGTACCTCGGTTGTCATGTATCCAAGTCACATGTCTAGGGATTCAGTATTTTAACTTGGTTGGACTACACAGCGTGTACATGTCAACTACATGCCATGTATCCTCTTGTTGTCTGCCAGGTTGGTCCAGTCAACATGCGGTGTGCAATAAATGTACAGCATGTAATTAATTGTTCGACATATCTAGGTACAATGTACATGGGTACACAGAATGTGCTCCGGCAACACGATGTATATCCTAGTTTTACTAGACAAATATTTGGCGCTTTCCGATGGAATCTCCAATCATTCTTCATCTATTATTAAACCTTTAAGAAAATGAAACGTTGAATGTCACACCCATATTTTTGTTTTCACCCCTTTGTTCTAGTCCATTTTTTGATCTTAGTTTTTCCCTTCAGTTTTGGGTGTGAGAATTTTGAATTTTGAGGTGATTTTCTATTTATCATTGGTCTCGAGGTTATTCATTAGTTCCCTCTGGGATTTTTTATTGAAAATTTGAGTTTGTGGGCTTGATAGAAGGTGGTGCATGGTTTGCGCACAGTTAGAGGAAACTTTGAGGCATGCTCTAGGAAACCGTGCGGGCCTTGGGATGCTTTTGGTTGAGGGCGCACAGCTCACACACGATTAGTCAAATCGTAAGGTAAGCATGCAGTGAGGTTTTGTCTAGAGACAAAACCATACCGCATGGTTGGCGCACGGTTTACAAAACCATGTAGTCAAAACGTGCGAGCAACATATGACTTAAAAATTGTGAAATTCTTATTCTACCATCTCGGGTTTTTAACCCAAAATCTTCCCATTCCTCCTCCCCCTAGTTTGTGTGACCCTAAGAGGCCTCCTCCCTTGTTCTCCAAGGATCTCCTCCTCTCCCATGGTGTGGATCTAGGGTTTCTTCAAGGTTTTGGGCTAGATCTTCAAGGCAATCCTCTCTTCTCTTCTCCCTCTTCATTCTTCCTTCCATTTTCTCTAGAGATCTCTTTCTTCCTTGGTCAAGGGGATCTAGGGTTCATGTTTCCCTTGATCTATGTTGGGGATTTTGTGTGTTTAGGGTTTCTTTTTGTTGTTCTTGGCTCTTGGAACCGTGGCGAGGTTGTTTCGAGTGTGCGTTGTCAAAGTGTCATGTGTTTGAGGTAGGTTTCCCTTTTCACATTCCCTTTAAATTTAAGATTCGTTAGTTTCCTGCTTTTCACACCTTCCTTATATGCCAAATAGTGATGTGTGATCTTTGCAATATTTGTTAAATGTTGCACACCAAGTGTTTGATGAAATTTTCGGTTGGCTTTTGCATGTGATTTTTGGATTGTAAAGCATGGTTTGGATTTGTAAATGTTGTTATGACATCTAAATGGTGGTTTTGGATTTTTTAAATTGATTTATAAATGGTTCCAGAGTTGAAAGAGGTGTGTGTTCAGCTTTTGAAAATGGAATGGCAAGTGATGATGATGTGTGGCTCGCTTGGCATTTTAATGAAAATGGTTTTGGTTTGCACATGTGGTGAGAGTACTGAAATGAGATTTTGTAAAATGATTATGAAATGGAAAATGGTGTGTTTTCACCCCTTTTTGAAAGGTGGATTTGGATTTATGAGAAATGATGGTTTTGTGAAAGGATCTTGAGGCCTGTTTAGAACTTTTGTGAAATTGGTGGAACTGTTTATCATAAAAACCCTCCTTGGATAATCTTCTTGCCTTGATTATATTTAATGGATGGGTTGTCCTCACTATAGAATCCTCATGATCCATTGTGTGAATGGGTGGTACTTCCTCATTGTGGACTCCTCGTGACCCATTTACCTTGAGTGGAGGAGATCCTCATTGTGAACTCTTTTGAGATCTATTTTTTAAGGCAAGAGATTGATCATTAGGGTGATTCTGGGTGGTTCCTGTTGTGTGAATTATTATATATGATATATGTTCTTTTGATTGGATGCTTGGTTGGCATCAGTTGGATCGTCCCCTTTGTACTCTGAACATGGGAACCTGACATAGTGGGCGAATTTTCTGAGAATGATTGATGCACTGGTTAGGATTACGCTCTGACTAGTTGCTCATAGCAGGGAATTGGATACTGTATTATTTTTATTACTATGGGATAGTTCTCATCAGTCAGTTGCAGGTAGGGTGTGGCTGAGCATGTGGGTGAATTTGATGTCATCAAGTGAGGCGTGCTTTGCGGGATGAGTCAAGATGTATAGTATGTTCTTGATTATTCACGAACTCCTAGGTTTCTCTCATGTATATTGGAACATAGTAGTATGCAGCGGATGATTGAGATATATTGTTAGTTGGTTATACTTGTGTGCTTATTTCCATTTCCCTTATTATGTGATCATTTCTATGGATTACTTGCATAGTTTATTTCTTGGATAAAAGTTGTGTGTTGGCTTTCAAAGGTTTATGGAAAAAAAATTGGAAAACATTTTGCACACTATCTCTCCCTTTTTAAAATGAAAACATCTTCCTTTCCCTTTGAAATGATAATGGTTCCCTCTTTGGGAAGAACGTGGTTTTAAATGGAAAAAAGGGCAATGGATCGTGTTTTATTTTAAAGAGGAAAATGTGTGGAAAATCTTACCTTCGTATATTGTATTTCAAACCTGAAGTTGATGTTTCTTTTATTTTAAAGGAAGTGCACTAGGAATAGATTTGTTTGGGAACACATACTGAGTTTTAATACTCACACCTATAGTTCTTTCTTATTTTTAGCATTTGTTGAAGGTTTCAGCTTGGTTTTGATCACTGTGGGTGATGGTTGATCTTGGTATCAGGGAGTGACCCTCGGGGTCACATGGAGATGTTGTGGTCGCCAGGTTTCAGTTTTGGTTTGGTTGTTCTGTTTTGTTGTATTTTTAGCTTTGTAAAATGTTGTTCGGTCTTGATATTATATATATATATATATATATATATATATATATAGGGTTTCTGCATCTATTTCCATTGTTTGGTTTATTTATTCATATTGGGTGAAATCGTTCCCTTTGGTTATTCTGTTGATACCCTGCACTAGTTGTCAGCCTATGGGGATCGGGAACACCATTTAGATCTTGCCACGGATTGACTCGGGTGACTGATTTGGGGTTGACTCGGGTTGGTTTGTGAAAAAATAGTATCAAAGGAGGTTGGTTCTTTAGGGGATTTAGCTTTCAGAGGGCCCTATATTATTTGGGATGGCGAGGGAGATGGAGTAGGATTGTTGGAACTTTGGGTGCAGGTCTGGGGGAGTGTCTGGCCAACATTTTCTAGACCAAACCTTGGGTTGTCATGGGAATTTGGGTTTTATTTGGTTTCTTTAGTTCTTGTTATGTGTGGGAAATGAAAGTAGAGTTGTTCCAATGGTCTCAGTGAGTTCGCAGGGCCTGGAAAGCTGTGTGGAGTCGGGGGCATGGTCCTAGAAGACTCTTTGTGACGGTGGTGTGATTGGCGTATGGTCGCCAACCATATGGCCAAGTCACCCATCACCACTAGTTTCTCCTTATGAGTTGTTTTGGGTTTTACTTGATTCTAAAAATTGTTTTGAAAAACTCTTGTTTTGGAATTGTGAAAAACTAGATTTAAAGTGGTAACGATTTGGTTTGGAAAGTTGGGAAATGAGTTTTCAGAATCATTTTGAGAAAGCTTTAGAAAATGGATTTGTGTAAGATGGTTTTTAGCTAAAACAGAAATGGTTTAACGAGGTTGGATTTTTATAATCAAAACCTAGAGTTTATTGAAATTGCTTATTGGAAAATAGAAACTTAATTTGAAGAAGGTTTTTAGAATTTGTTTTAAATGAGAAGGAATGGGTTTTTAATCAAATAGTTTTTTATGAAATGAGATTTATTGAGCAGCTGGAAATATTTTGAATGGGATGAAATGGTTTTGAATGGAAGCCACGGGATTTGTATGCTTGAATGAAATGAAATGAAATGAGAAATGAAATGAAATGAGAAATGAAATATAGTGTTTGAAAATGAGTTTTTATTGAACATTTGGTGATCTTTTAAAAAGTGTTGTGAAAGTTGAAATGGAAAGCAGATCACGTATGTGAAAAACTTGGGTGGATTGTTTTGTTTTGAAAAATGGAAATGTTTTGTTTTGATCTTTGGTATTTCCATGAGTGACCACATGCATGGATATGAATGGAAATGTGGATAGTTGATGGTATGGGCAGATGAGTGCCTGAATTGGCATGAGTGGATGGGTGCCCGGGGTAGCATGTGAATGTGCATGTGAGTGAGACTCTAAGGAATATCATTGGTGATTGAGCAACCCAAGTTTTTTTCTTTCAAAAATGTTTTTAAGAGAAAAGTTGTGATGTTTTGATAGCTAGTGGTTGTGTGGCCTATCTTCCTATGATTTGGGAATGATGTTTATGTGGTGTTTTGTGATTGAGAACTCTTGTTGTTGAGTTTGTATTGATGGAGTTCTTGGTTTTCTTATTGCTTAGTGTATGCCCCCATAAAGATTATATGGATATTTTTTATGTAGCTATGGGTGGTTCCCCGTTAATAGGTTTTCTATTTGATCAACCTAAGTATTTCCTTCTTGATTTTCGTAAGTTAAATCCACCTCTCTTTTATGGTCAAACAAATTCTCTCAAAGCGGAAGAGTGGATGCGTAAAATCGAAAGAATATTCAGTTTTCTTAATCTATCTAAGTTATTAAAGGTAAAGTTTTCTACCTTTATGCTTGAAGAACCAACCTAGAAGTGGTGGAAGTCGGTTTCACGAACCAAGCCTCGGGAAGATCTTACTTGGGAGTTCTTTAAGACTACATTCATCCGACAGTATTTCTCTAAAATAGTAAAGGTGAGGAAAGGGATGGAGATGTGTTGTCTGCAGCAAGGTGATGGACAAGTGTTGCAGTTATTTTTTTCATTTTTTGGACCTCATTACTTACCTTCCGGAGTTGGTTGTGGATGATTCTTTGAGGGGTCGACGTTTTGAGAGCGGGCTTCATCCTGATCGGTAGTCGAGGGTGTCAGAGTTCGACTTAACTTCTTTTGCCCATGTGGCGAGGCAAGTTGTTCGTGTGGAAGTTGTGCTAATGGGGGTGCTTGAGGCGGATAGTCTTCCTCCGTTCTCTAGAAGCAGTGAAGGGGATTCAAGTAATGAGAAGATGAAGCGGCCTGAAGCCGTTGGTGTTGGTCATGGAATTAAAAGACCTCTTGATCTTTCTTCAACTTCTTCTAAGTGAAGGATCGTGTTGTGCCATCAGTGCGGCAAGCCAGATCATAATAAGTCGTCGTGTCTAAATGCTCTGAAGACCTATCATGCTTGTAGATCCTTAGGTCACTTGAAATAGTTTTGTCGTGGTGTTTCCAAGAAGTGACATGGAGCCAGTTTGCGGGAGTAGGGTGTTGTTCTGGGCTCGATCTAGAATCCCTTTCTATGTATGACTTTTCTGTTGTAATGGATGTGTCTGGTGGTGTTTTGCAGTGTTGTTTTCCCCTTTAAATTGTAGGAGTGGAGGTTGTGGATCTCTTAAGAACTTCTGTTTCAATGGAAGTGTGTTGTGCCTTGAAATTTTTGAAATCTTTTTGTTCTAAGGGGAGGTGTGTTCTGTGAGAATCTTGTTGCTACTGATCCTCATCTGGAGTGAAAAATTATGTGGAGTGTGCATCTTCTGAATCTCTATTTCGGTGGAAAGGAGTTCTGATCGAGGATTTCTAGCTCCTAATTGTAAGGCAGTAGATGCTTCTAACATCAAGGATCCAATCGTAGGCCCCGAAGTGAGGTTGGCACAAAGTTAGGAACCCCAGGGATGTGAGGGACATTGGCCTAGTTTTGTCTTTAGTGCGGGAATGAAGACAGTTTAAGGTTCTATGTTGTAGTTTCATCATCTTTGAAGGTTCCAACTGGTGGAAAGGGGTGTGGAGACCTCGTTTCCTCGTTGTGATCCTTGTGGGTAGAGAGGTTCCTCTTTGATTGTATAGTGGCGTGGTGGTCTCGTTTTCTTGGAATTTCCTAGGGCAGTGACTTTTCAAATGTAAATCTTTGTTTGGCTATCCTTGTGTGGCTAACCTTTGTGAGCTGGTTTTTGTTTTGGCCCACTGCGTGGGCAGAGTTTCTCTCGTTGAGTTTGACCCCCATGTGGTGGGGTTTGTTGATCAGTGTGGGGAATGTTTCCAAGTTGGCTCATGTCGGGTTTCCCGTGTTGGTCGGTCCATAAATGGTGGGGAGACCTACCGCGGGTCTCATTTTGGTTTCTTCTAATTTTGATCGAAGCTAATTAGTTTCTTATGGTGGGGAGCCCATTCTGGCCTCCGATGTTGGTAATTTGGTTTGGTTTTTGGTGTTGATCTGGTAGGAAGTGGTTCCTTTTTGAAGTTGTTGGATTTTGAGTTCCTCTCTGTTTGGAGAAACGTTGGGCTTTTGTAAATTGTGGTTTGAGCTTTCTGTCATGTTTTGGGAAGTGCTTTCGGGTTCATTGGTTTGTTTCAAGTAAGAAGTGTGTGTTTCATTTGGTGGTGGTCGAGGTGTTCTTGATTTGAGAGGTTGGATCATGCAGTTGTAGGAATCCTTTGTCCTTTATCAATCAACTGGAAAATGTTGTGGCTTTTTGGGGACAGAAAGCGTTATGGTGGAGAGAATTGTGTAACACCCCAAGATTTCACAGCATGTTATCTTTTTAAAGAAATTCAATAGTTTATATTGCACGCAATACCGACTTGGCTTGCATTACACGCAATATTGAGTTTCTATAAAACAACACTTTAGTATTATAATTATTTAAATGATATATTTATAACATATCCATTAAATATAGTAATATGAATAGCAATAAATAATTTTTAAATGTTATTTATAATATTTTCACATAAATAAAACATATTTATAATGGAATGTATAAGTTTTGGTAAAATAGTTACATGTTTATAAATACTATTTTCTTAAAGGAACTACTTATTATGTCCTTTTGTGAAAAATAATATAATTAATTTTAAACACTCTTAAAATTTGAATTTGGTAAAATAGACTTCATTTTTGAATTTGGAATATCAAAATTAGCTTAGAGTGGATTTTTAGTATTTCTCTAAAAAGTTTCGTATTTTGATGAATAGTGAAAAATATTGCATTATAGTTAAAAACTGACTTTTTCATTTAAATAATTATTATATATTAAATTTATTTTTAAAGTCACAATATATCAATAATACATATATTAATCCAATATAGGCCATTGGAACTATTTTTATAATAAAATTAGATATAAAAATTTATTGAAGTTTCGAACGTCTCTTTTACCCGCGCTCTAACCACATTTGCGGGATTAGCATTAAATGCAATTTTACTGGTTCTGTGAATTGAATTACAAAAAATGGACATACATGGTTGTAATTGGTATGAAATTCGTGGTCTAATAGGATCAACTTAATTTTTATTTTGGATTTGGTGAATAGTAACGTTGGTAAATTTTTATTTAGCACGATTAAGGATAAATTGGATAATTAAAGGTAAAAACAATATTATAATATTATTAAATTACCCAAACACTTGTCTTAATTTCATTGGATAAGTGAGTTTCAACAAAAATCAACCTTAGGCCAAAATTATGATCTTTTTAAGCCACTTGAGTAAGAATAAGACTTATTACATTTTATTTAAAGAAGAGTTAAAAATGTCATATTCAAATTTAATAACTATATCATTTTTAATATGAGGTTATATATGTGATATGATCGACTATAAATAGACATTAGAAAGCTAAAATGTTTATCTACATCACGTTAATTTATTTATAATTTTATAAAATATATAATTAAATTAAATGGTGACACAATGATGATGCACTAATTGGTTTATTAAATGAAGAATCAAATAAATTATATTAATAATATTAAAATAAATATCATTTGAAATATTTTATGTCATCAACAAATTTTTTGGATGATTGTGACATATTAAGGATGAGTTAATATAGTTTGTTTAAAGGATTCGAGTTGTTATGATTTTATAAAAAATCAAATAATAAATAGTGTCAAAATTGACAAATGAGATTTTAAGATAAATAATATTTTATTAAATGATATAAAATTCATAAAAATATACAATTCGAACAACTAACTAGGATAATGTTAAATATGTCATAAATGATCCAATTGGTGTTCGTTTGGCATTTTATAATAACTATATTAACCATATAGTGTAAAAAAGACAAGTTGCGGTAAGAGTTAAATTGTTTAACTAAGGGTTAAAGCCAGAAGATAAGGATAATTTTGTGATCTAAACATGTCTAAAATTCATTGGTTAAAAGGATTTTGACCCATCCTCGTCTCATCTTCGAAATAACTCACTTTGGAGCTATTTGAAATCAAAAATCAATTTATATTAAATTAATAGTTGTGGAGTTTCCAAAAGTGATTCTCCCCTCTCTTATAAAAGGGCACCTCTCCTTATCTTTTATTCACACCTCTAAATCTCTTTGGCTCAGACAATCTCTGCCCATTTCTACTTCAAACTTCCCTCACTTCATCCTAGAGACTATACTTTGGAAAGAAAGTCAACCTAAGAAGTTTTTTTGTGCAAATTAAAAAGAGATATTCGAAGAAAATGTAATTTTTTTGTCAATTCAATTCAATTTCTTTTCTTTTTCTACTTCATCTTCCTATGTTGTTTTCATACTAAAATAATAAATCAAGTATCATCTACATGTTGAGATGTTATTATGATTATGGGACAACAGTATTCCTCATTTTATTCATCCTACGAATAACAATATCACCATGCATGTGTGCGTACGGCTTACCGTCTCCACGTCGTGGTGTAATTTGTTATTCAACACTATATTTGGATGGGTATAATGATGAGTATAATTGATATAAATAATGAATATGACATGATAATGATTCTGTATAATTAATATATCATCTAATTTAATATCATTTAACCATTAAGGGAATGATATTGTCGCTCGTACGTGCGTACAACTTACCGTCTCCACGACGCGATGAGATTCATTCTCCATGTTAACCATTCAAGAATGACTATAAAAATATATATAATGAATAAGTATGAAATATAAGACATAATAATACTACTGAAATAATATATACACACACACACACATATACGTCATTTACTTTCTTCAATTCAATACGATAAGAAAGAGGAAACAACGTTCATGCGTACGTACGATCTACCGTCTCCATGAATCATGTTTTACATTCCGGAAGTAATTAAATCATGATCTAAGTAATAATATAAAGAATAACAGGTCAAAACATGTATGATAAACAAAGCGATTATTACCCGAAACATTGTTTTAACATAAAATTGTTAATAAACGAGTAATATATAGTTATAAATTAATCATATATGATATCATAAATGTTATTATGATTCTGGTACAAGTTAATATTTTTAAAAACACTATACAGGAGTTTCGAACACGTACATAGGGAATCGGACCTACGGTAAGGGTTAATTTTGCAATTTCATTATTATCCGAGATTGTTTATGTGTATGTATTTACTAGGACATATTTATCATCTATATTCATATTTCTTAAAAAATCAAAAAGAATCTTTTTCAGGTTTTATGTAAGGGTTAATTTCGTAATCTCATTTTTATCTGGGATTGTTTCTACGTAAGTATCTATTAAGGCATATTTATTATCTATGTCCATATTTTTTAAAAAATGTATTTCAAAATATTATTATTATTATTCATCAATTGTTTAAAGTCATTTTTACCCATGTTTGACATTTTATAAAATGATTTGGAAGGAACCTTTCGTCGTTTTCCAAATTAGGTATTTTATGACTTTTTTTATAGAAGGAATGTTTTTTTAACTTATACGGCGTGAGCATCTTTTTCTGTTGTCATGACACTTTAACGTTTTGAAGCTTCCCTTATAAGCTTACAATGTTATTTTCCAAAGAAATATATTTTTTTATAATTATGCAGCTTTTAAATGATTTTCAAATGAAAAAATATTTCTCTCAAAGAGTTTTAATGATTTTATAAGATTATTTTCATCTATGTCGACATCCTTTGTTTGATTTTATATTTAATTGAGGTTGATTTCTTATGATAAAATCTGGTAGATTTTATTTTTATAGAAAATGGCAGATAATATTGCTTACAAAAGACTCGTGTATAGAGCATATGATTGTTATGTCATTATGTTATCATCAACGTCTGATGTTAGTTGTGGTCACTACACATCAGAACATGAATGATATAACATGCAACCTCATCTCTGAGAAACTCACAAGGAGAAAGAGAAGCGAGATATGAATGAGGGATAATTACACTAGTTATGTGTAAATATGAAAGACAGATCACGAACTTCCAAGGCATCTCATTCTTACATCTTTTTCACCCATTACTTCAGTCTTATTTAAAGTTATAAAATGAGCAGTATGGAGAAAAGGTTATGTTGCTTTTTGGATAAGGTTTGTCGGCAAATAAGAAATTAAAGTATAATCTTTAATTCTTATGGTGAATAAGTTGAAAGACAATGCGATAAGACCAATGGCAGGAGAAACGCCAAAGGCACCTTCGCAACGTCCTTCAAAGAAAGATGTACTAACTAGGAGGTTATTGGTTTCATATATCATGAAATACATTTATGGAAGTTTAATCGTAATGAACTGAATTAAGGAAGGAAGTAATCGCTTCTTCAAATATATTCATCGATTATAAGTATTGTTTCTAACATACTTCTTGAATATTAAATACAATATGTTTATCACATATGTGTATTGAAATACAGTAACCAAGTATAGAAATATTACAAGGTGTGTTCTCCAAGCTGGGAAAGGGTGGTTTCTAAGTCAACGGTAAAAAGTACATAACTTTTAATTGTTAAGTGATTGATTCTAGTTGAACTAGTTGTTGAATATAACCATTTATCTCATGTGTCCATTGGAGACACTAAGACATTATTCTAAGTTCAGGAATGAATGTTGTTTGTGGTGTTTAATACTTAATCAATAGTTTAGTGATATATGAATCATATGCAATACGTGATGAATATAAAATGTAAGACTTATATACCAAGTTGTGGCAAGATAATTCTTTGTCAAGCAAAAATAAAAGTGGATGTCAAGGATATACCCAGTATGGTATTTAGACTCAGTGGAGCTAAACACCTTAGGTATTATCGACGTATATACTTATTTTGTTTTGGACAAAGAAACCTTTAGAGATAAAGGTATGCCACAAAGCTTAGGGAACTAGTTCAGCTGGAGAGCTTCCAAGGGTAAGCTAGAGACAAGTATACTTCATTGGATTCCTTTTAAGTCTTTAGAGAATATGAAAGTGAAGTATGATGTATGCACGATCAGAAGATATAAGATGCTTCGGGTCGGCATGCCGACGAATATCTTGACCAAGTATTTATCGATCAACATAATGTAGCGTGGAGCAATGCCTAAACACATATTACCTTATCTACATCACGACATTGATGTTAAAAGGATCGATGGTAAGCCTTACATGTTAACATTGATCAACAAAACGTAGCGTGGAACAATTCCTAAACGCACATTTCTTTATACATATCAGAGACATGATGTTAGTAAAAGAAGTATAAATGTTGAGACTAATAATTATTGCAGAAACTTCCATTATATTTCAAGACATACTTTGATAAGTATATTTCATACATACATTTTAGAGCGTTTTAATATATTATTTTATGTATTTAATTGAATAATCTTGCCATTTTTGGAGAGGATTGACTTGGTTTATGTTTTATGGCATGAAACAATGAATATATGGAAAAAGAGCGAAACCTGACGAATTTTAGAGAAAAAAGACACTTTGCGCCGGGAGCTACCGAAATCGGGGGGAACGTAGTTGTGGGTATAGGGCGGCGAAAATTGTGGGTGAGTCGCGACCGGATGGAAGTCGAGGTTGGCGGTGGAAATCGGGGCTACGATGAAAATCAGGGGTGCAGCAAGGAGGGCGATCGTAATGGCGACGATAAAGAGGCGCACAACACCTGCACCCAATCGCGAAAATCGTGGCTATAGGAAATCCCCTACCGCGACACCCCAACTGAAGAACACCCAATGTCAGCATTGCGCGCCTATTTACTGTCGCCCTCGCGGGCTCCCACTGGAGAAGAAGACTGCGTGCTTCTTCCTTGAAAACACTCTGCCTAACTCGAAAAACAAAGAAAAAACAAAAACAATAAAAAGATATTTATGTGTGTATATGTATAATTGTAATAATTATTATACAAATATATATATATATATATATATTATCCATAAATATTTTAATTTTTATTATTTTGATTGAATTTAAGTTTTTTTTTAATTTAAAATATTGTTAAAAATTGTATATATTTAATTATGCGTGCATGCGCCTTAATTGCGCATCGCGCTGCGCCTCACGCCGCATCCCTAAGCGGCATTTGCACCTTATTGCGCCGCATGCCTTTAACAACACTGGTGACGCAACACCGGTTTTTTTAGGAAGTTTGAAGCTGGAAAAACTAGAGCAGAGTGATTACACGACGTGTAATTCATTTACACGTTGTGACTTTATCAACTGAAGTAGATCCGTCTGGACAAGTCGTGACGAGGTTACACGTTGTGAAGGTTAGTTACACGTCATGAATCCTGATTACACGTCGTGAAATGAGTCGAAGTTCCAAATCTACGAATGAGATTCGCGCGGATTCAAAAATCACGGAGGCAACCTCGGATCGGGATTACACGACGTGTAAACACATAACATGTCGTGACACTTTCAGGAAACAAAAAAAATAAAGATACGTGAAGATCTATTGCACGGCCGAGGTTAGACCAAAACACCTATAAAAGCACCCTCGGTCGCACCATTGGAGGGGTTTTCTGGATGTAGCTCGACAAAGAGCCACTACCTGGAACGTGCACCGTTGCGGAGCCCTGCTTCGCCACTTTCTGTAGGATTTTTCTTCATTATTTTTCTGCACCCGCTCATGGTTAGCATGAGCGGGTGATTTCTTTGTGTCATGGCGTGCGTGATGAATGGGGATTGAATGTGTGATGTATTTTATATTTTAATGCAATTCATGTTGGGATTTCATATTTGTTATTCAGTTTTATCGTTCCCTTAATTTCTTCTTGCATGATCATTGTGAGCGGGGTTAGGGATTGGGTATAATTTCTTTCTTTCTTTGCGCATGATCATTGCTTAGATTGATTGAATGCATTTGTTTAATATGTGATCTAGGGTTTAGACTTCCACCATGACCATTGGGTTTGTCCTTTCCCTATGTTTAAATATGGTTTCTAGTTACCCATCCTTTGTAATTAGAAGTACTTGACCATGAGAAAAGAACATTGGATGAAGAGCGTTTTACATGACCATTGTACTCGCTAGAACCTGATTCCAACGACTACGTGATTGTTAATTGATTATTTTATACTTTGTCATCCCATGAACCTGAATTTATTGTTGTCTAGCACCCTTTTTATATTTTCTTCTCCCACATTCTTCACCAATCAAATGCTCACTAGCTTAGATTCAATTTCTTTAAATCGTAATTAGTTTAGGTCTTTGTTATTTAATTAATATTTTCTCCAACCCTGTCTTTGTGGGTTTGACTTCAGACTTGCAATTCCTACACTACCCTGTAGTTTAGTGGTTTGTCTGTTTCATGTTTTAAATTTCTAAATTCGGTAACCCAGCGGGAATTAACAACGCCCGTGGGGCTATCATGCTTCACAAATAACGACGATATCCCATAATCATATGCAAACTATAATGACAAATGGATACCATATGAGACACAGTATGATAGAAATCCATTGTGTCGTAAGACATGTGTTTAGATGCAAAGAGTTTGTTATGATATAAACAAGCTTGCATCAAGAAATAAACAATGTGTATCTATAGTAATTATCCTAAAAGTTTCTTAGGATATTACAAAAATCTCTATGATAGAAAAGTTGTAGTCAAATGATAGACACATTTCTATAAGAGGGTGCACATCTCTACGTGAGATAGTGGGAGAAAGATTGACTTGGGTTTAGTCAATGTTATAGATGCATAAATAGTTGGCATAGAAACAAGTTCCACAATCAGCATAAATTGACAAGATCAATTAAAATTAAGTAATGGATTCCATGTATCAAAGAACATAGTCTTATTCTTTTGAATACTGCGGTGGGAATTCATGTGACATGATACATTGATGGTACAAGCGTGGTACCAATAAGGCCCGATTGGTAACATCAAGTAGTTATGCCTAAATCTATTAGAATTTTACTTTTCATAGCTAACTTCTATGATCATTTATTAAGCAATGGATGTTAAGACCACAAGTCATGGAAGGTGTCAATATGACGCAACCAAAAAGGGATGATGACATCGTAGAATGCCCATTAGAGGTGCAAGTTACTTAAATCTGGTTCGAGATTAAAGTAAACAACAAGATCATAGAATGTTCATTTGGAGTGAATCTTTGTCATGTGTCTACCAGAGGTTAGTGGGAGCGGCATTGTTTTCCAAGTAAAATATGTTTGGTAACATATGGAAAACAGTTGTTAGTCTTACAGTTAGTTAAGACCAGAGAAAGTAATTCTCCAGATATTGACTTAAATTTGACTGAAAATTACTTTTTTTATTATCAAAACACTTTTAAGGAAAAATGAGAAACCACAAAAGTTGTCTGAACAATCGCATGTCAACACTACCAGATAAAGAAAACCAGAGAAAACTATCGGACCTGCCCCACCCCAGCAAATGTGCCATGACGACAAGCTTTCACCAACGCAGGACCCTCGGCAAGCAGTCCCGTGCAGAAGTGCACGGGCACGGTACCGATGGCGAAGTCATACCCTCTCAAGCATCCAAATCCAAAAGACCTGCACCGATGAAGACTACATGCTCTAATCCCCTTCCGAAGCTGGTCCAAGTAGAGTACTGGAAACAGGCACCAAACTTCCTAACACAGTCAAACAAAAAGAAGATCCAAAGGACTGCACAACTCGCACAAACAAGTCTCTCAAACCAACCGACCAAAACCACCAAAAAGAAGATCCTAAGTTCTAGGGAGCGGTATCTACTGAGATAGATCTAATAGTTTCTTAGACCTAGTCGATCGTACATATACTGACAAGGTATTGACAAATACAAGTTGGAGCAATTCAAGAGAGGAATTGTTGTCAGTGTCACATGGCATAAATCTCTCCAAGAAGACATGCATGTGCATAGGAGGAGATTAATGTTGTGAGTTGAATTCCATTCGCTTCTTTGATGGATCAATCACATATGTCATGATATGTACAAGAAATGATATTGTCAACATGTACTTTATGATAGGAAAATATCAGTTATATCAAGGAGAACTGCAAGTGAAGCAGTCAGAACTATCCAATAGTACTAGAGGAAGTACAGAGGATATATGCGTGGTATGTGGAGAAGAAGGGATACAAGTTATGAGGGGGCACAAACTAGTCTTCCTTGGATCGATGTGATCTAATATCACAGTCAGGTTCAGGGAATGAGCGAGACAAGCTCATACAAGCCAGTGGTAGTCATACCTACAAATACTGAGTACGTTGCAGCTTCTGATGCAGCTAAGAAGCAGTTATTAAATGCAAAGATTTGTTATAGTTTTTGGAATCACACCTACTATGTAAGGTTTTATCATTATGATAATTCTATTATTAGTACCAGTCAAGATGTCAAGTTATGAAAGTGGAGAAAAATGATATATTTGGGGATAACATCTCTTAAGAAGTTTTACTCAATGAGGTGAGGTTGCACATAAAAGAATAGCCATGCAACGAAAACATGGCAGACCCAGCAACTAAAGTTGTGACTCGGTATGATCTTAATCATGTGAGAGCTAACAAATTTGGTTAGCAAGTTGACTCTAGTGCAATTGGGAGTGTTGTAATAGGGGGTTCCCTAAACCCAACTTGAACAACACTTTTCGATTATCATATCATGTATACAGTTAGTTGTGTATAATGCACACATACCATTATAGTGTAGATATTTCAGTGTCCATTATTAAATGGTAATGTCAATAGATTAATTGTCGTATCAAAAGGTTATAGCAGATCTCATGCTATAATGAGAAGCTTGATATACTATGACATTAATATTAAATATATATCATATGGTCTAGATATATCATACTGACTGGACACAGTTGATATTTGACTATCAGGTGTTGGGGGCTCATAAGCATTGAGACTTCTTCTCATGAAATTCGCACTTGGTGATCTCTAGTTGTTGAGATCATGATGACAGATCCGCCAATATGAACACCACATGTTTTGGGTGTCAATAGTTGTTCCTATCTACGAACATGTATATTGGTCTTCTAACTTGAGATCATTATCAATGTGTCATTTGATCGCGTACTTTGATGCAAGGTAAAAACCGTGATAATGAAATCATGGTGAGGTAGCTTGTGTTGGGTTTGTTATTAGTGGTATGACATTGATTGAATGGTCAAGAAATGATTTGTCGTTTCTGGGTTGAGAAAATAATATATCTCGCGTCTGGTTGATCAGGATGGTAGTGGCTTCATAAGTCCTTGGTCAAGACAGTCGAGGGTAAATTTGTCCAATTAGATCAACAAATAATAAAGCAAGAAAAGGATGATGACACAAGTATGCATCCTGCTTTATGAGATATTTAAAGACAAAGATATTATATTACACAGTGTGTGTTTATATTTTGGTTGTCGTTATAACTATTTCTTATCTCTTTAGGGGCATTAACGGGTTGCTAGACTCTGCTCTTGGTTTGTGAATATTATTCACTACTATCGAGATAGGGGTCTAGAGGGTCACACATAATATTGCATTCAAAGATCCACCATACTCAGTTGAATAGGTATATTGGACATGATGAGCCCCACCACAGGGTCTGAGTGTTATCTAAGTTATTGATCACCGATAAATAAATAAATTCATATTATTCAAGTAAAGAATAATTGGGTTGAATTTATTTATGAAAAGTATTCACAAAATATTTAGAAAATACAAAAAATAATTTATTCAAACGAATATTATTTTAATAATCCATGTTCGTTTAATATTAAGCGAAAATTATGAATCGAGTTAAATGACTCGATTTTATCACGTAATATATTTAATATATATTACAGGTATGTGATAAAATATAAATAATATTTATTACGTAGTTTAGTTCGTCATAATTATTATTTATTACTTATGTAGTTGACGCCAAATATAAGGGGGTCGGAGAACCATTTCTAGGTATTTGAGCATCCCCTATAAATAGAGGAGAAAGGCTCTCGCACAACGATTATTCACTGTGAGATTTCAAGAGCTTCTCTATACTCTCTCGCTTTCTAGAGAGAAGCTCTTGATCCAAGTAATCGAATCGAGCACATCTTCTTACATCAAAGGCACGTCGAAGCAGTGATCGTCGGGATGTCGAAGGCTTCGTCAGATCATCACACTATCACCTGAAATTCAACGATCGACACTCCTGTGGATTTTTAAAGCACGTGTGAACGATCTAGAGAGATTTTGCTTTGGATCCTTCGAACAACAATCACTAACGACAAACGGATATCGAGCACGGCTTCATATCGAAAAAGGCATGTTTTCGATTTTATTTTTGTGCTCTATTTAATTCACGCGAGATCATCGGGTCGTACTAGAGCTCGGGTCCTCAGAGACTACAAGTTTCCACTGCTACGCGCCCCAGTACCTTCAACCCCAACTCAAACAGATACCCCTTATCCATAAATTTTTTATTGATGTTGATGATCCCCCCTCAAAGAATTTTTTTAAATCCTTCAAATGTGATCTCCTTGAATCGTATCCATCATGATGAGAATTGCCAAGAATTTATAGTTGTGAAAACAAAGAAATTTAGGAATTGTTCTTCCACATTAAGAATTTTGTTCACAATAAAGTCTAACAAAGACAACGACCCAACTTGTGAGCAAGTGAGTTGTCCTCCCTGCAAAGGGAGGACCACATTCTTCTCTACTTGAAGTGTCAATAAGTCAAGAACTCTCACGAAGGATTGACTAATGAATATGAATCAGTAAATTCTATCATGACAATTTTTTTCATTGCTAAACAACAATTTCAAATGTTCAGTTTTTTTTACTCTTTCGAGCAACCACTTCAAGTTTTACAGGTCTGCATTTCACTGGCCTTGGTTCTTGTTTTTGGCAATTGTGACCTCCTAACTTTTATCTCGTCCACTCAAGGAGCATTGACTTGTAATCGGTCTCACCTTCATGTGTTTCATGGATCCCCTCCATTTAAGTGGGATTTTTCAATAAAGTTCAAAAGTTTGATATATAAAAAATCTAGCTGAATTTTACTCGGGAAAAACAACTTTGTCGAGTTTTTTTTTTTTTTTGAATAATCTAATTGATCTGTAAAACTTAATTCCAATGGCATAAACTTAAGTTTTATAAGTTATTATGCAATGCTATGTCATTAAAAAAATGAATTGGTAAACCATATTGAATTAATAAAACAATAAAAAAAAATCAAATAGATGCCTATACAAATCATAAATTGAAAAACCAAATAACAGCATCCTATCTTCATGATCCTTGCAATCACCATGTTTCTTCGGTTTACTTTGTAACAAAATAACACAGAAATTAAGATCGTTCTTTAGAGCATCATACCTCACATGTACATTGTGCCCACACCTCTATCAAGAAACGTCCTTCAACAAATCCAGTGAGATTCCACTATCAATTTTGAGATCCCCTCCGCCTCGCCCTCCTACCTGACCTCCCCAACACAATTCTCCCATTACGAGTGTGTTCCATAACTGAAGACCCGCCATTAGCACTTGCCCAAAGCCTCCTCAAGCGCGAATCCAAGCTGGCATCTCCCGGAATATCGAATTCTGAGGGCAGGCCAGAATTTCTGGGCTCCACCACACCAGCTGAACCAGAGTCATCATAATTAGAATCATGGTTACCCATCATCGATAACACAAAGGCACGCATCGTGACATCAAAATCGATTTCATCTTCCATAATTTGCCAATTCTTTTCCATGAAAGGATCCACTGACCCAGGGTGTGCCTTCCTCATATGCTCTTTCAGCTCTCTGTAAGCTCCGGTAAATGGGCAGTTTCCCTGCATGCAGCTTCGCTTCCTAGCATTGCAGGCTCGTCGTGCTGGAGCATCAACAATCCAACCGCTTAAATGCCCACGGCAGAGAGGGCATGACAGGTCCATTATATCAGGACAAACCTTTTTGTATCGTTCAAGACAGTTAGCATCGTGATAAGTCGTGGCACACATGTATGGCCGACAGCCTTTACTGTGCGAAGAACATAGCAAAAGAACAGCATTGTGAGGGCTCTCCATGCAAATCGAACAAATAATACCATCATAGCCTTCTCTTTTCGTATTTGAAGGTATAAGGGGTCTACCCTCCAGGTTATTCTTTGTCAAGCCTTTCTTTGAGAGCTTTTCAATGCAAGTATGCGGCCTGCACTTGGATGACCTATGCTGGTTTTCCATCATCATTCCCAAAACTCAAAATTTATTCAATAGAATTATGCCCTGAAGAACAGTTAACCTGACCCAGAATCCATAAAAGTACATTGGGTGAGATTAAGTTCTGGGTGGCTTTGTGCAAACAAAATACAACCAAAAAACCCATGCAGCCTCCAAAAGGCAATGCTAATAGCAAGTTCAAGTAGAAAGTTGTCATCACAGGAAAATCTGGAAACATATCAATTGGTGACAAGATGCTAATAGGCCAGTTACTAATATAAGGACCCAGACATCAATATGATTCATGAGGTAATCAAGAAACTCTCAACATAATGCCGGTATAGTCTCTTGCTCTAGAAAGGTTAGTGGAGAAAATCATGGAAAGACTTGCTTAGTTGGAATGGGAAAGGGTTTCAATAGCCCAGAATCGTCCTGTGCCACCATATTGCTTTGTGGAGAATTGTGAAATCTTGTACATTTTTCCATCTGGGTGAGACCACAGATCTGTGTTCTCCCTCCCAAAACAATAAGAGGAGGTGGTAATCATAGGGAATCAAACAACGATTAACTGAAGCTGAGAGAACTTCTGTGAAGAAGGATTTTAATTTAACCACAAATAACCGAATCTGACCGAGATCAATAAATTGGCCCTCTGCTAAACAATATCAGTAACTAAGAACAACAGGCTTGGCAGCACCTTCCCAGATGCATGATCATATCTTCAGTGTAAGAAATGATAAAAACCAACAAATCACATGAACTTTCAGCTAACGTGGCCAGTTTAAAAAAAAAAGACATGATGCAGAGAAGGGGCACTGATGAAAACACTTCGAGAAATTGAAAATCAAACAACTCGATCAGATACCTGACGGGGGAAAAACACGTTCTCGACAACCAAAATGAGCCGATTTCAGTCACAGTAAAATTATAAACTAGGGTTTTAATCCACGTTCGAATTGTTAATCGCCGATCAAAGAAAGCATGCTAAATTTAAACGCAATCAAAGAAAGCATGCTGAATTAAACGCGATCAAAAAATTTCATAATCGCAGTCCACACTAAATTACCTACAAGACTGGCGCGCCCCGAACAAACGACAGGCATAAGCATTTAAATAAAAGAGCATATGTATTCCCTGCCCTTCGCATTCTCAGCCTATTGTGTGTTTGTGTGTGTGTGTGGAAAACCCTGAAAACCAATATCGGATGCATAAAATGAAATCAGAAAAACAAACCAGAAACTATGGAGGCTAGGCGTGAAAGAGAAACGGCAACCTGAAACTTCGAACGAAAGAGGCCACCATTGCAAACTACGCGAGGTTGTCGCTGAGACGGATGCACATGGGTCCGCCTATATATAAGCACCCACGCCTCTCTCCACAGATAAAAAAAACACACACACAAAACATTTATTTTGTATAAAAATAAATGAATTCCCTCAAAGTACAAAAATCAAAACACAAGTTATGTATTGAGAAATTAAACAAAACAAGAATACATGTTTTGTAAAAGTTAATGAAAATATAAAAAAAATAAAGAACATATGTTTTGTATTTAAACAAATGAGTAGCTTTAAAGTTTTTTTAGACAAAACACATGTTTGTATTAAAAAAATAAACAAATGGTGTTAAAACAAAATACATTGTTTGTGACATGGAACACATGTTATGTGTCAATCCATACACATCCATGCTAAAATAAAAAACATAAAAAATTATAATTAAATAAATGACTTTCATTCAATGTAAAAAGAAATACATGTTTTATATTAAAAATAAAAATAAACGACATAAAGACAAATACATGTTATGTGACATGGAAAACAAGTTTTGTTCAGCAAGACTGTGAAAACTGTTTGTTTGGCTAAGTAACGTAACTTCTGGAAGGAGTGATTCTATAACTATGATACGGAACCCAATGGTGGCAGGGGCAATGAAACCAAGGCCCGAAAACAGATGCAACAACAACCGTATCACATTGGGTGAAAGTCGATGTGTTCAGCAGTCAGATGGCGGTTGCTTTGATCGAGTGGTGGAAGACTGCAAAGATCGGATGGTGGTGGAACTTGTGGGAAAAAATTGACTACTACAAAGCTCATTTATAAACATGTGGGTGGGGGTCACTTATTCTATGTAATGTTCTGAAATTGTTTTCTCATGTTTCTGAGTAGTGTTCGAAAATTGTGGGTGCCAGTAAATTAGGCTTTTTTCTTTATCTCTCTCCTTTTTAATATAAAGGCTCTCGTGTTCCTCCTGTGGAGTAGGGTAATTCATGAACAACATGAATTCTTGTGCTTTCGTTCTATTTTGTTTTGAGTTGGTTTCTTCCTAGTCAATTGTTTTGAGACAAACTTGTCTGACATTGAGATGATTTGGGGTGTGGCTGGTGTGTGCTAATTCTTAGTTTGGATGCATCAGATTGAGTTTCATTCAGTTTTGGAAGTTCTGAATGTTTTTCTACAAGTTGAAATTTTGAAGGGTGCTTTTGAATCAAAGGGGTTTGACACAACAAGTGGTATTAGAACTTGGTAACAGAGTTCAGTACATTCAGACCATGGTCATGAATTTCAGAGTTTGGAGTTAAGAGATTTTTTAAACTTCTCTTTGTAGGGGACTTTCGATAAGCACATTTCTAAGCCTTTTTTCCTCTTCGATTTAGTGGGTGTTCTATTTAAGAAGGATGACATTGGAATAAGGCAAGGTCTAGATTGATAAGTTTGAAAAGTCGGACTTTGGATTCTAGAGGATGGAAATTGAGGATTATCTATTCCATAGAGATTTGAAGCTTCTGTTAAAGAGAGTCAAAACAAAAGCAATATCAAAGGAAGAATGAGAAATGATCGACCAAAAGGTATTAGGTGTTAATCGGATGATACTAGCCTAGAACATGGCCTTTAATATCCATAAGGTGGAAACAATTGATGGGTTGATGTCTACGCTTACCAACATGTATGAGAATCCAACTGTTATAAACAAAGTGTTTTTGATTTTATAAAAAAAAAGCATTTTAGATGAGGTAACTTTTCAACTTAAAGATGTCAGAAGGAAGGCCGATGGATAATCATGTAAATGACTTCAATGTGATTCAGAGTTGGTTGTGAATGTGAAGTTCATAGGGGCAGTTTGAGCATTGATCCTTTTATTGTTGTTTCTAGATTAATGGGATGTGATAGTCACCACGTTGTGTAATTATAGTTGTAAGGTTGGCTTAGTGTTTGAGGACATTCAAGATCTTATTCTAAATGAAGTGATTTAGAGGAATTTTTTCCAAGGAACTATCGAAATTGCATTTTAGTGTGGAAGGTAGAGGATGTTTTACTAAATGAAAAAAATCAGAAGAGCAATAAGGAGAAACAAGAAATGAATTGAGGATATTTGGCTCGACCTGAGCCTGTATGTTGGCATTATGGGAAGAGAGGGCATGTAAAGGACTACATGGACCAAAGGGTCAATTCTAGAAGGCATGCTTCAAGAATTGCATCCAAAGATCCTCATTTGTAAGATATGAGAAATTTATTATTGAGTGTCGCTAGTCTGCTTGAGTCATGGGTTACTGACTTTGGGGCTTCTTTTCA
Organism: Viscum album; assembly: GCA_963277665.1. Taxonomy (NCBI): domain Eukaryota; kingdom Viridiplantae; phylum Streptophyta; class Magnoliopsida; order Santalales; family Viscaceae; genus Viscum; species Viscum album. The sequence goes on from OY728134.1 coordinate 122,471,657, forward strand.
CTCTACGCTCGAAAGTGGGTTTATAATAAATTATGTATCCAAAAGTTTCAAAAAGGTTAATCTTACAAATGGTGAATCTCTCAAGATTTTGGGAAAGGGTGTTGTTCCCATAAGAACTTTGAATGGATGCTTGTTGGAGTTACAAGGTGTGTGATACATGCCAAGGATGCAAAAGAACCTGGCCTCAACAGGACAACTGAATGATGCAAGTTTTGGTATAACCATTTTGGATGGCTTTCAAAAGATCAAATGGGGTTCCATGGTGGCAATTAAAGGTATGACGGATGGGAAATTTTATCTTACCAGAAAATCATAAGGAGAAATGCATAATGGACAATCATATTTCTAAATTGCCAAGTTGTGGAATCAACATCTTTGTCACATGGGTGAGAAGGGGATGAAAGACCTGACTAGTAAAGGTATACTGAAACTGTAATTTTTGGAGTATGAAACATTTAAGGAGTGTATCCTTGGAAAGTAGTGAAAGGTTTCATTCAATATAGAAAGAAATACACCAAAGAATCAAAATCCAGATTTGGTACATATGGATGTATGGGGGATGACACCGGTTTGTTATCACGATGGGCCACTATATTGTTGTACCTTTATCAATGATTTAATATGAAAAGTGCAGGTGTTATTTCTTAATAACAAGCTCATGGTTTTAAGAAATCTTTTCAAATGTAGATCCATGGTGGAAAAGGAGGCCAAAATAAATATGAAATGACCGAAGTTTGAGAATGGGGTGTGTATGGAAGTAGAGAATTCTAGAGGTTCTGTTCGAGGAAAGACATGTGGTTTGAGAAGAACATACCAATAATACTAGCACAAAATGGTGTGATGGAATGGAAGAATCATACATTGAATGAGAGGACCATAAGCATGATATCTCATGTTAATTTCCTCAAAAAGTTTTGGGAAGAGGCAGTCAACTGTGTGGCATGTCTTATGAATCAAAGTCCTTCCACTCTATTTGGGAAGGATCATTCATAAGAACTCTAGTCAAGAAAAATAGTTGATATCTCACACCTAAAAGTTTTCAGAAGTATCTCCTATGTCTATGTAAATTCTAGGGAGAGAGATAAGTTGGAGGATAAGTCCCAAACATGTTTCTTTATAGGTTATGGTGATGAAAACTTTGGATTTTGACTCTAGGAGAACAACTTTTAGAAGGTCATCAGAAGTTAGAATATTCTCTTTAATGAGGAGATCTTTTGGAAGGATAAAAACTTGGAAGATGGTGTAGCTGAGAAAAAAGGATCAACACATGAAAAAGTTCATATGGATGAATTTCTTGAAGTTATTATTAGTTCAGGGAATAAAATAGTTCTGGAGATACAATACATTCCAAAGGATGTTTCAAATGGATGTTAGATTTTATTAGTATATCCAAGGCTAAATGTATCAGAATACTCAAGGACTGCAGAATCTTGGAGTAGAGCTCCAAAATGTGAAATTCTAGAAATAGAAGTTTTAGAAATAGTAGAGCATCGGGCTGAATTAAGGTGGTCTACTAGGACTAATCACCTAGTTCAAAAGTCCAGAAGCGACGTGCACTCCATACTTCTTACAGATAGAGGAGAAACCAAGATCCCCGAAGAGGAGGAAAGTCTCAATTACTCGAGATAGTGGGAATTAGTAATGGAGGAGGAGATAAAATCCTTATATATTTCTAGAACATGTGAGTTAATAGAACTTCATGTTGGTAAACGAGAGTTATGATGCAAGTGGGTATACTAGTTGAAAGAAGAAGTAGATAGTAATAAATAGTATAAGAAGAGATTCTTGTGAAAGGATTTCAACACACAAAAGGTGCGGATTTTAGTGTTTTTTTTATAATTTTTAAGCATTCAATAATTCATATGGTACTCAGAATGGTTGCTATAAAGAGTCTACATATTTATCAACTTCATATAAAGATGGAATTCCTTCAAGGTGGTCTGAAAGATAAAATCTTCATGGAGTAACTAGGAAGTTTTATAGAAAAATGAAATAAAAGGATTGTTGTGTTGGCTCAATTGATGTTTTTATGGGCTACAACAAGCACCCAATAAATGGAATCACATGTTCGATGACTTCATGGGGGAGAATGTGTTTTTCAGATAAATGAAATCCATTTATACTATTGGAAGGTGTTCGATGATGCATGTTTCATCATAATTCACTTATATGTGGATGATGTGCTTCTAGGAGGTGTGAGGAGAGATCATGTCGAGGAGCTGAAAGCTATTTTTTACTAAAAGTTTGAGATTTAAGATCAAAGGGCCACAAAGGGGATGTTGCAGATATGAATCTAAATGGGCTTGAAGACAAAAAATTTGGTTTTATATTAGCCACTTTACATCAAGAAGGTCTTGGAAAGATTCTAAATGACTGATTATATGTCTGTGATGATCCCTTTAGATTGACATTTCAAGTTATCCAAGGAGAAAGAATAGATAATGGAAGATGATGTCGTTATTATAGAAATTCTAATTCAACACTAGATTCAATATAAATTTAAATATTTAATCACAAATCCATTTAATATATTTTCATTAAACCAATTAATTAAATTTAATCAATATTTTCTAAAATAATAACCATAAAAAACATTTCAATTATAATTCGCAAAAAATACTCAACAAAAAAATCTTGTTCACAAAATATAAAAAATTGAATCATGAAACATTGTTTCATTTTAGTACTAAAAATTTATATTTTTAAATAATTTGAAATGTAATTTTATTTTTATAAAGATTATTCAAATATTAATAATTCATCATTAACATATCATTTTATCACAAAATCATCAAAAAATTTACATGAAAATAAATGTGGAAAATATGATAAAATAATGACACATCAAATTCCCCCCACACTAAAGTTTTTCTTATTCTTAAGAAAAATTTTCAAGACTTTTAGAATCAGGATAATTAATCTAATAATTGATTGAAAATTATTCATGCAATGAAGTAATTGTAAAATCAATTTCCCTCCTTGAAAACATCCAATGCAAAAAATAATTACCAGTCTATAAAAATAAAATGACCCAATTTTAAAATGGATGATCGAATATAGAATTCATGAATTGCAATAAACCATCTTCATTATACATTCAAGTATGCTTTCAATTTTATCATTTTATTCATGGATAATACACATGAAACTCAATAATAAATAATAATAAGTATATGAGTAAAATTAAAACAAAATCATCCATCAACTTAAAATACTCACATGGATCAATCATGGATTATGAGTGAATTTTTTAGATAACCTTTAATTCATAATTTAAAATTTTAATCCAAATCATGAAAACAAAATTCAATTAAAAAATGTAAAATGTACTCCCAAATTTTCACTAAAAATAGATTTTCAAGAGATCAATAAAAGACATGTCATCAAAATAATTCCAAGGAGAAAATGAATTGATTAATCACTCAAAGCAATCAAAATCTCCTTCAATTTTGAAAAACATTATCACTCAGCTTATCATGAAAACCAACACTTAAAAATAAAAAAACGAAAAAAATTTAAGGAAAAATCAATGTGTACTTTAATAAATTAACTTTAGCATAAATATAGACCCTTCCCCCACAATTATTTTAAAATTTTCCCCCAAATTTGATCCTAAGGTGGAATACTGCATTAATCACTCAAAGTTCAAAATGATTTTCAATTTAGCAGTCAAAGAAAGCATAAGGGTCATAAGAAAGTTCATAAAGAAACATACTCCCCACATTTTCAATGATAACCAAAACAATTTTAGGGTGCTCATACATGACTAAAATCCTAGTTTATAATGATTTTCAACAAAATAAAAGATAAAGCATGCATAATACCAATTCCAACAAATAATCAAAAATCATATTTTAAAATTTAGTATAAAAACAAAATGTTCCATAGTGAACACAAATGATTTTAGTTTAATTTCTCAATATTATGAAATGAAAAATAGAATAAAATATGTATAACATAAATTTAGCATGCCTTCATATTTAGATCAACTAAGATGCTCAAATTTCAATAGAAAAAATAGGAGTAGATAATAGTTTATCAAATAAACACCCTCCCACCCACACTTATAATTTAGAATGTGATAATAAATTAAAAAATAAAGGGAATATGGTGGAATGACACAACTAGGATACTCTGGTGAGGTGAAAAAAATATCGAAGGTTCCCTTAATTTGGTGAACCGTGTTTCTCACTTTATTTTCCAAAAAAATGGAACACAAAAAACGCCATTAAAACTAAAAACCAATAAAAGAAACACATACTTGAGTATTTTTATTCTCAAGTTGAAAAAAAACTATTAATGATCTTCAGTGGAGTATTGAGTATCTATTCTCTTTATTTATTTATAAAGAAAATAAAAAAACAATTATAAAACTAAAACTAATTAAAAAAAATTAAAACTAATTAAAAAAAACTAAAATTAAAGAAAGGTAAGATAATTTTGTAATAAACTTCAAAAAGGGTGCTATATTTATATTGTCATCTTCTAGGTAGTAGTGGTAGTTTATCCCCAATCCAATAGAGGATGGATTTTCTTTCTTAAGAACTACCAAAAATTATTCCAGAAAATATTTTCAATTAAAAATGAGTTGGGAAAACCCACCAAAATATGTTTAGATACCCCCCTCTATAACTGGATAGTGATCCTTGTTGAGTTAAGTAGGGTATAAGAAACATGGTATTTCTCCTACTTGATCAAATTTATCCACTATTTCAGTGGTTTTATCATCACCTCATAAGGAATGTAAATGACAAGATGAATATAAAGAATAAAATCTAGTGAGTTGATTTGGAAATTTCAACTCTGAAAAATTTAACAAAAAAAAATTGAAATCTATTTCAACACGTTATTTAGATTCAACTATCTCTTTCAGTATGTTCACTACCTCATGAGTGGCATTGGTAAGGTGGGTAAAAGGATCATCTATATATAATTACTCAACCTTTAGTTCACCATCATATTCTTTTTCATCGAGGAGCTCCCATAACTCTTTTGAGTTTTCCAAATCTACGTAAGATAGTAATGTTGTTTTTAATTTATATATTCAATAATTTAATGAAATTAAATCAAAGAATTAGAAAACTCCTTATTTCAACATAGGTTCCAAAATTTTATACTCTTGAAAATCTCCATGGAGGTTGTCATCAATGATGGATAACAATAATTCTTCAATATTTTCCTTAAAAATTATGCCCTCATTGGTGTGTAATTATTCTTCTTCACTAACTATAATAGTCCCCTCATAAGTTTAATTCTCAAAATAGTAAAGGAATAATTCAGTTAAAAATTCATGGTTAACAAATTTTGATCAAGATGAATTCACTGTTGAGTATCCTCCTTGATTAAGCTCACCTTTTGTTCCTTTTTCATTCAGAAAACTTTTGGAATGGTTCCCATGATGGGAGAAAAAAGTTATGTAACACCCCTTGAAAAGTGAGACCAAAAGTAATAAATGTTACTACCCATGTTAACAAGGTTCACCTTTCTTTTCGGAATCCTACCTGATTAAAATTCTATAGTTAAGTGTGATTAGACCAAAGTAATGTCAGGATGGGTAATGCACATGTTTTGGCCTATGGGGATAGACATTATTCTAATAAGTGAAACCAATGGGTAATAGACTATGGGGTTTTAGGAAGTAAACCAATGTATTATAGTAGACCAATCAGGTCATATGACTAGGATCATGTCTTGGTGAGGTCGGGTTGTGAAAAATGGTATCATAGATAATACCCAGCTGGAAGTGTAGTGGCACTACTTAGGTTGTAGGTGTGGGGCTTAGAATGAGGTTGTTGTGATTTAAATGGGTGGAGAGTGTGACACCCCTAGAAAAGTGAGTCTTAGGGAACTAAATATAATTACCCATGTTAACAAGGTACACCTTTCTTCTTAGGAGCCTACCTGTAACGACCCAAAGTTTTTCAATGGAAATTACCTTCTTATTTTTATGTCATAAAATCACATGAAATCACATAATAATGATCTACTAAGTGATAAGTGACCTTTAAACATAAGTTTGTCACTTCTATGTTTGGAATTTCGAAAACCCGCCATACACGGTTGTGTTCAAGATGTTTTTTAGAGTCTAATAAAACAAAAATAATTTTTAGTGAATAGTAACCTACCCTAATGAATAGTAACATAAACTTATGAATAGTTATTTACCCTAATGAATAGTAACCTCACCTTTTATAGTATAAAAATAATATTCAAGTTGGAAGTACAATATATCTATGTTTTAGAATGAGTTAATGCATGTTTTTAAATCTGGTTTTTGATAATAAATTATGATTTTAATTAAATATTAAAATAATCATATTTAGAAAATTATTTTTGAAACATGGACTTCATTTTTTGATTCTACACATCGAAAAATGGTTAGGTTTAATTTTTTGGATTTTTCTGAAATACTTGATTTTTTGATGAATAGTAAAATACGGCAATTTACCGTATATATACATTATAAGCTAAATAAACTATTCCTAGCATAATGGATGATGTCACCACCCATGGTTCGAATTAACATGACCCATTTAATATTATTGGTCATGAAATACTTACTATTCTTTTTCTTGTGAAGAAATAATAAATTAATGATTATAATATCATGAAATCCCTCCTCTCCTCCACTATAAACCCCCCCCCTTCACTCCCCCTTCTCTCCACTTCTCTCAAGCTCCAAGAATTCTATAAATTCTACCAAAATCTCTCCCCAAGGTCCTCCCCCACGTCCAAAATCTCTCATCCTCCCCAAAATACCAAAACCTCTCCCCTTAAGAGGTTCTCAAAGGAGGAAGTCTCAATAGGTAAATTTCTCTTCCCAAATTTCTTCTTTTCTTTTAAGTTCTTTTCTTTTTATTTATTTCCTCACCTCCCTTCACCATAATAGTATGATAAATACAGTAACATACATATACTGAAATGTATTCATGCTAGTGGTAAATTTCATTATCTTCTCTCCTTTCCCCACCCTTTTATTTGAAAGAAATGAAAACACCGTTTGAGATGTGCTAATTTAGCACATTCAAGGACAATGGTTTATCAATTTTTTGTTATTATCTTTAATTATGGTCATGAAACCATTTGTTTTATGGTTGAACCATATTATTATATATTTAATATATCCTATTTTTTTCTTCAATATTTTGGTACAAATGGAATTAAGTTATAATGAAAAACACATTCTTTATAACCAAATCCACCGGTTAACAAAAACGGTTATCACTAAGGTTATATAAATAATGATTCAACATAACTATAAGTAACCTAATTAAAATTAAAACCATGTAATCTCCTGGATATTAACTAAATAATGTAACTTAAATTCTGTACAACCACTTTCATCTTGCATATAATCCAAACTTAAATATAAGTGGACCGATCTTTTAAAGCCAAGTAAACAAACGAGCCCGAACAATGAAATTGAACCTTATAACTAATAAAAAAGGATTTTAATGAACTAAAAATGGTTATAATAAATTAATTAAATATATAATAGGTTCCAGACTTATGAATTAAGAATCTTAATTTTTTTATTCAGGTCATTAATAACAAGTGGAGAACACCACCGGATTTGAGGTAAGGGATCCTCTCCTTTTCTCTCTTAATCAAGATTGTCCTCTATACTATGCCTTTATATGTGTACTAGAAAATGATGGGGTATGTTTAAGAACCTCCCCCATACTTACTTTTGGATTTATAAGTGATGATAAACCTCATTTATCTCTCATAAATCCATCTTGGTCACACCCGACACCATGCCGATAAAATCGTAACGAATTCTACCTGAACCTTCTTTGTTCTTTTGGGTTGCCTTATCTTTATTTCAAAATGGTGTTATCTTATATATATATGTGAGTCTTATGACTTATGGTTAGTTTTACAATATTCTTATATCAAGACCCTTTCATCACATTCTTTCGAGGATATATATGATTTTGAAAGATTCCCTCCTTAGAACTTTCCGATAAGCCAACCTGTTTTAAGGGGACTTCCCAAATTTTTACCCAAACATCAAGTGCACTCTATCCTATGTTTTAAAACACCATTTTATTTATAAAATCAGTATTTTTATTATGAAAACCTTCTTGGTTCAATTATGGTTTTATATAAAAGAATGTCCTCTTTTCTATTTGAAAAGCTCTAGAGTGTTTTCCTTAAAACCGCACAAAAATGTTTTAATGCTAATGTTTCTAAAATATATTTTTTATATGTTGTAACTTATATTTGACACCACTTACCATGTTATATGCCTATTTTACCCTATTAATGTACATGTATTTTCTAATCTCTTACTTTCATGGACACTTTCGCGATACGCCCATTGGAAATGTTTTATGTCATGATTGTGGTACCTAATTCTTTCCATGGGTAACCTTATGTTTATGTATGGTTGATTATATATGATTATTTATGTGGAAATATTATTTATGTGGCAAGAATATTCATGAATATGTTGAGATGGGTGTGCCCAGATAGATCTCTAATGCATTGGGTAAGGATAAGTCTCATGAGATGCGATTTGAAACAGGATTGGCGGTTAGCCTTGACCCGTACTGAAATGGGAAACAGGATTGACGGTTAGCCTTGACCCGTACTAAAGATATGATTTATGATTATGCCACATTTATATGATTCAATGTTTATATGATCCCATGCTTATATTAAATGATTTGATAAGTTTCATGCTTTGGATATCATTATGTCATGCCTCTTAACTCATGTGCTTGAGATGTATCCATATGTTCATTTCCTTACTGGGAATTTTTAGCTCATCCCTTTGTTCATGTGTTCCCCAGGGTACACTATGCAGATGTAAGAGCTTAAAAGATGTTAGAAACTACTTATGGAGATTAAATAAAGAAGTTTTTTTTAGTCCCATGTTTTATGTTATATGTATCTAGTCTTCCAAGACACTAGACTTAACGATCCTTGTCTTGTACTCTGATGATTAGTTATGCTTAAAATCATGAAATGTTTGATGTAAAAGGCTTGGGTCACTATAGTTGGTATCAGAGGATGGTCTAATTATTTTTGGAGATTAGGAATAGAGCACCTTAGTTAGAACCTTAAGGATGATACTGTGTATAAGAAAACAGTCCTAAATTTTGGTGAGTATAGAGTAAGTGGTTTATCAAGAAAATATATCTCTGTCTGGATATGAGCAGGTAGAGGCGGCTCTGGCATAGATGTATCTAGGGGTAAAACTCGAAAATACCGCTTTGAGCTAGACTCGAACGAGAACTGGTGCACGATAACAGGCCTTTCTACACTCTTGGTTATGACAATCCCATGGGATATGCTTTGGTAGATTCACGAGCTTAGTAAAAACCATTATTAAGGGAAAAAAATCCCATAAGAATATAAGTTAAGAAATAGAATGAGGATAACCTAGAAATAAACCTAAGAAATCACAAGTTAGGATGTACTTATTCTTTATAAGTTTATCCTTTAATGTTCAAAGTTTCCTTTTTTTATGCTCAATAGCTAAGTATTCAAGACCACTAATTATACGTTCTTTTTCTTAGTTAATGGCGGGAAATAGAAGAACACGTTCCAACAACCAATGTGATAGGCAATGTGATGATTTCCCTAATGACATGCCTGATGTGACGGAATCGGGTGCTCAAAACTTCATGGCAGTACTTGCTCAGCTGGCTCGAGTTATGAATAATAACTTGAATCAGGTGGAACGTCCCCCTCCTCCAAGGAAAGAGCAAGTTACCGTATAATCCTTCATGCAGAAAAGGCCTCCCATGTTTAGCGGGTCTTCTGATCCCCTCCTCGCAGAATAATGGATTAACTCCATTGAAAAGATTTTCTCTGTCCTCCAGTGCTCGGAAGAAGAGAAAGTTGTACTGGCAGTCTATCATTTTGATGGGGAAGCTAATCAGTGGTGGAAACTGATCAAGAATACAAAGTCCCAAGAGGGAATTGACTCCATAGATTAGGAGGAATTCAAGAGGATGTTTTTCAACAAATATTTTCCTCGAACCCTCCGTCTCAAGATGGAAAGAGAGTTCCTTGGACTCAAGAAGAAAGAAGATGAGTCCATCGGGGAATATGAAGAAAACTTTACAAGGCTTTCAAGGTAAGCCTCTGGCTTTGTCATGAACACCGAAAGTAAGGTGGATCGCTTCTTTAGCAGACTAAATCCAAGTCTACAAAAAGTGTTGGCAATTCAAGACTTCAAAAACTATGAGGAGATTGTCTGTTGTGCCCTCAAGGTTGAAATGGAGATGGGAGAATCTCAGTGGTCTCATGGGCCTAGTGACAAGAAGCATAAAATGGAGAAAAACATGGGTGGTACATAAAACAAATCCCATGATGGAAAGAAGACTCACTTTCCCCTTTGCAATAATTGTGGGAAGAAGCATCTTGGTGACTGTCTCAAGGGAACCATGAATTGCTTAAAATGCGAAAAGTTTGGTCATCTGGCCAAGAATTGCCGAAGGGATATGAAAAATCCTACTAATGTTGAAGAATAATGGAAGGTTTATATCAACACCCAACCTGCAGTGCAGTGTTATAACTGCAAGGATCTTGAGCATTATGTGAACAATTGCCCTAAGTCGAGGGTTGTCAGAGGCAATCAGCAACAACCTCCAAGGCAACAAGGAAGGGCTTATGTTATCACTACTGCTGAGGTGGAGCTGGAAAACGATGTGGTGATAGGTACGCTTGTTATTCATTCAAGAGTGAATGCACTATTTGATTATGGTTCTATGCATTCTTTCATATCTTGCAAGTTTAGTAGAACTATTCAAACACCACCTCAAAATTTGGAGGAAAAGTTATCTGTGAGAATAGAGAATGGAGAAATTATTGCATACATGGTTTATAACTCCTCCCTGGTTAATTTTTGTGGACTGAACCTCCCATAAAATCTTTTCATACTTCCTTTAATGGAGTTTGACGCTATCTTGGGCATGGATTGGCTATCTTTGTACAAGGCCAACATCAACTGTCGGGAAAGGGAGGTTACTCTTCACATCCCAAAGCATCCTCCGATTATTTACAAGTGCAAGGAGGAAGATGAGTCTCCTTTAAAATCTTCATCTCAAGTATGGATATTTCTTCCTTATGAGTAAGCATACCTAGCTCAAATGATTGAGACAAAGGAGAGAATCATGTTTGAAGACATGCCCATCGTGAGGGATTACACTGATGTATTCCCCGAAGAGTTTTCTGGTCTTCCCCCTGACTGAGAGGTTGAGTTCTCAATTGAACTTATCCTTGGATCTATGCCAATCTCAAAGACACCTTATAGAATGGCCACCGTAGAGCTGGAAGAGCTGAAGAAGCAGTTACAGGAGAATATGGATAAGGGTTTTATACGCCCGAGTGCTTCACTGTGGGGTGCTCCAGTCCTCTTCGTCAAGAAGAAGGATGGATCAATGCGCCTCTGCATTGATTATCGAGAGCTCAATAAAATTGCTATAAATAAAAAGTATCCCCTTACACAGATAGATGACTTGTTCGATCAGCTTCGTGGGGCCAGTTATTTCTCTAAGGCAGACCTTCGGTCGGGATATCACCAACTAAAGGTGATAAAGGAAGATATTCCCAAGACTGCCTTTCGAATGAGGTATGGACACTATGAGTTCATAGTGATGCCCTTCGTACTCACTAATACTCCAGCAATTTTTATGGATTTAATGAATAGAGTCTTTAGAGATTACCTTGAAAAATTTGTGGTGGTCTTTATTGATGATATTCTGATATACTCCAAGAGCAAGGAGGAACATGAGGAGCATTTGGAAACTGTGTTAAAGACTTTGCGAAGGGAGAATTTTTATGCAAAGTACAGTAAATGTGAGTTCTGGATGGAGGAATTATCATTCTTAGGGCATGTTATCACCAGGAAAAGGATATCTGTGGACCCTTTTAAGATGAAGGCAATTGAAGAGTGGCTGAGGCCAAAATCTGTAATAGAGATCCGTGCCTTTTTAGGTCTAGCAGGGTATTATCGACGATTCGTGAAGAACATTTCACGATTTTCAAACCCAATGACCAAGATGACACGGAAGGGAGTAAAGTTCATCTGGACACAGGAATGTGAAGAATGTTTCAAGGAGTTGAAAAAGAGGCTTATCACTGTGCCGATACTCACACTCCCTTCAAGTGGAGAACTCTTTGTGGTGTATAGTGATGCTTATAAAAAAGGCTTAGGCTGTATGCTAATGAAAAATGATAAAGTGATATCCTATGCCTCAAGGCAGCTGAAAATCCATGAGCAAAACTATCCCATGCATGATCTGGAGTTGGCAGCTATGATCTTTGTGTTGAAAATATGGCTGCATTATCTCTATGGAAAAAATGTGAGATATATACTGACCACAAGATTCTCAAATATATATTCACATAGAAAGAGATTAATATGTTCCAATAAAGATGGATAGATCTCATCAAGGATTATGACTTCTCAATCCACTACCATCCCGGTAAGGCAAATAAGGTGGCAGATGCTCTAAGTAGAAAAGATCATGCATCTTTATCAATGATGATAATTGAAAAGGATCCGATATTATTAGATTTGCAAAGGATGGACATGGGAATCATTAAGGGAGGAACATCATCAATCCTTTCTCAAATGATTGCTCAACCATCCCCCATGGAGAAAATAAAGGTTGCTCAAAGAAAGGATGTGGAAATTCAGAAAAGGGTAGACATTGTTACAAATGGGAAATCCTCCGATTTTGAAATTGATGAGGAAGGATTTGTAAGATTTGGGACACGATTATGTGTACCATCTAATCCATAGATAAATAAGGAGCTATTGGATGATGCACATAGCTCGACCTTCTCTATCCATCCTGGGAGTACCAAAATGTACCATGATCTCTGAGAACACTTCTGGTGGGATAACATGAAGAAAGAGATTGTGGAGTATATATCAAGGTTCTTGGTATGTCAGCAAGTTAAAGCTGAGTGACAAAAGTCCAAAGGCATGATGCAGCCATTGCCTATACCCATGTGGAAATGGGAAAATATTACTATGGACTTTGTCATGGGTCTCCCGAAGACGTTGAAGGGAAATAATGCGATATGGGTTGTGGTTGACCGACTCACCAAGACATCCCATTTCATCGCTATTCGGGAAGATCTCTCGCTTGAACAACTTGCAAAGTTATATGTGAAGGAAGTGGTGAGACTACACAGTGTTCCACTCTCAATTGTCTCTGACCGCGATCCAAGGTTCACATCTAAATTCTGGAGGAGTCTTCAACATGCTTTGAGTACTGAATTAAATTTCAGCACGACCTATCACCCCCAAACTAATGGCCAATCTGAAAGGACTATTCAGACGCTTGAAGATATGCTAAGAGCCTGCTCTCTTGAATTCAAAGGTGGTTGGGATCAGCATATCCCATTGGTTGAGTTCTCATACAACAATAGCTTCCACTCAAGTATTCAGATGGCTCCATATGAAGCTCTATATAGAAAGTGATGTAGAACTCCAACCTGTTGGGATGAAGTTGGAGAAAGAAAGCTACTTGGACCCGATCTTGTTCAAGAGATGATAGAGAAGGTTCAAGTCATCTAGAAACACATCAAAGCTACTCAAAGTCGAAAAAAGAGCTATGCTGACAACTGTCGAAGGGAATTGGAGTTCGACGTTGGAGATAAAGTCTTCCTTCGAATATCTCCATGGAAGAGAGTCATGTGATTTGGGAAGAAAGGTAAGCTAAGCCCAAGGTATATTGGCCCCTTTGAGATCCTTGACCGCATAGGAGCCATGGCCTATCGTCTTGCACTTCCACCAAATATGGCTCAAGTTCATGATGTTTTTCATGTATCACTCTTGAGGAAGTACATACCTGATCCCTCACATGTACTAAACTCAGAGGTGGTGCAGATGGAAGATGATCTCTCCTATGAGGAGCAGCTAGTAAAGATTCTAGATCAGAGAGATAAGGTTCTACGCAACAAGACAATTCATCTTGTCAAATTGTTGTGGAGGAACCATAAGTTTGAGGAAGCAACATGGGAATTTGAGGAAGCAATGAAGGAAAAGTACCCGCACCTATTTTTGGCTTAGTATGTAAAACAAAATTTTGAGGGCGAAATTTCATAAGGGGGGAAGAATGTAACGACCCAAAGTTTTTCAATGGAAATTCCCTTCTTATTTTTATGTCATAAAATCACATGAAATCACATAATAATGATATAATAAGTGATAAGTGACCTTTAAACATAATTTTGTCACTTCTGTGTTTGGAATTTTGAAAATCCGGCATACACGGTTGTGTTCAAGATGTTTTTTGGAGTCTAATAAAACAAAAATAATTTTTGGTGAATAGTAACCTAACCTAATTAATAGTAACATACCCTTATGAATAGTGATATACCCTAATGAATAGTAACCTCACCTTTGATAGTATAAAAATAATATTTAAGTTGGAATTACAATATATCTATGTTTTAGAATGAGTTAATGCATGTTTTTAAATTTGGTTTTTGATAATAAATTATGATTTTAATTAAATATTAAAATGATCATATTTAGAAAATTATTTTTGAAAAATGGAATTCATTTTTGGATTCTACACGTCGAAAAAATGGTTAGGGTGAATTTTTGGGATTTTTTTGAAATACTTGAATGTTTGATGAATAGTAAAATATGGTAATTTACCGTATATATACATTATAAGCTAAATAAACTATTCCTAGAATCATGGATGATGTCACCACCCATGGTTAGAATTCACATGACCCATTTACTATTCTTGGTCATGGAATACTTACTATTCTTTGTCTTGTGAAGAAATAATAAATTAATGATTATAATATCATGAAATCCCTCCTCTCCTCCACTATAACCCCCCCCCCCTCACTCCCTCTTCTCTCCACTCCTCTCAAGATCCAAGCCTTCTCTAAAATTCTGCCCAAATCTCTCCCCAAGGTCCTCCCCCATTTCCAAAAGCTCTCAGCCTCCTCAAAATTCCAAAACCTCTCCCCTTAAGAGGTTCTCAAAGGAGGAAGTCTCAAGAGGTAAATTCCTCTTCCCAAGTTTCTTCTTTTCTTTTAAGTTCTTTTCTTTTTATTTCTTTCCTCACCTCCCTTCACCATAATAGTATGATAAATCCAGTAACATAAATGTAATATAATGTATTCATGATAGTGGTAAATTTCATTATCTTTTCTCCTTTACCCACCCTTTTATTTGAAAGAAATGAAAGCACCGTTTGAGATGTGTTAATTTAGCACATTCAAGGACAACAGTTTATCAATTTTTTGTTATTATCTTTAATTATGGTCATGAAAAATTTGTATTATGGTTGAACCATATTATTATATATGTAATATATCCTATTTTTGGTTCTGTAATATTTTGGTACAAATGGAATTAAGTTATAATGAAAAACACATTCTTTGTAACCAAATCCACCGATTAACAAAAACGGTTATCACTAAGGTTATATATATAATGATTCGACATAACTATAAGTAACCTAATTAAAATTAAAACCATGAAATATCCTGGATATTAAATAAATAATGTAACTTCAATTCTGGACAACCACTTTCATCTTTCATATAATCCAAACTTAAATATAAGTGAACCGATCTTTTAAAGCCAAGTAAACAAATGAGCCCGAACAATGAAATTGAACCTTATAACTAATCAAAAAGGATTTGAATGAAATAAAAAGGGTTATAATAAATAAATTACATATATAAGATGTTCTGGACTTATTAATTAATAATCCTAATTTTTTTATTCAGGTCATTAATAACAAGTGGAGAACACCACCAGATTTGAGATAAGGGATCCTCTCCTTTTCTCTCTTAATCAAGATTGTCCTCTATAATATGCCTTTATACATGAACTAGAAAATTATGGGGTATGTTTAAGAACCTCCCCCATACTTCATTATGGATTTATAAGTGATTATAAAACCCATTTCTCTCTCATCAATCCCTCTTGGTCACACCCGACACCGTGCCGATAAAATCATAACGAATTCTACCCGAACCTTCTATGTTATTTCGGGTTGCCTTATCTTTCTTTAAAAATGGTGTTATCTTATCTATATATGTGAGTCTTATGACTTATGGTTAGTTGTACAAGATTATTATATCAATACCCTTTCATCACATTCTTTCGGGGATATACATGATTTTGAAATATTCCCTCCTTAGAACTTTCCGATAAGCCAACCTGTTTTAAGGGGACTTCTAAATTTTTGCCCAAATTTCAAGTGCACTCTATCCTATGTTTTAAAACACAATTGTATTTATAAAATAAGTATTTTTATAATGAAAAAAATTCTTGGTTAAATTATGTTTTTATATAAAATAATGTCCTCCTTTCTATTTGAAAAGCTCTAGAGTGTTTTCCTTAAAACCGCACAAAAATGTTTTAATGCTAATGTTTCTAAAATAAATTTTTTTATATGTTGTAACTTATATTTGACACCACTTAACATGTTATATTCCTATTTTACCCTATTAATGTCCATGTATGTTCTAATCCATTCCTTTAATGGACACTTTCATGATACACCCATTGGATATGTTTTATGTCATGATTGTGGTACCCAATTCTTTCCATGGGTAACCTTATGTTTATGTATGGTTGATTATGTATGATTATTTATGTGGAAAGATTATTTATGTGGAAAGAATATTCATGAATATTTTGAGATGGGTGCGCCCAGATAGTGCTCCAATGCATTGGGTAAGGATAAGTCTCATGAGATGCGATGTGAAACGGGATTGACGGTTAGCCTTGACCCGTACTGAAATGGGAAACGAGATTGGCGGTTAGCCTTGACCCATACTAAAGATATGATTTATGATTCTGCCACATTTATATGATTCCATGTTTATATGATCCCATGCTTATATTAAATTATTTCATAAGTTTCATTCTTTGGATATCATTATGACATGCCTCTTAACTCATGTGCTTGAGATGTATCCTTATGTTCATTTCCTTACTGGGAATTTTTAGCTCATCCCTTTGTTCATGTGTTCCCTAGGGTACCCTATGAAGATGTAAGATCTTAAAGGAAGTTAGAAGCTCTTTATGGAGATTAAATAAAGAATTTTGTTTTTAGTCCCATGTTTTATGTTATATATACCTAGTCTTCCAAGACACTAGACTTAACGATCCTTGGATTGTACTCTAATGATTAATTATGCTTAGAATCATGAAATGTTTTATGTAAAAGGCTTGGGTCGCTATTGTAGATGCCGGAAAAGTCCGTTGCTCCTCAAACGAAGTTCCGGATGAGGAAAGCGAGGTCATATTTGGAGTCAGAAGCACGTTTCGGAAGGCCCGAAGACCTTGCGCGAAATTTCGGAGGCCCGCGCGCAATATTGGCTATGCGCGCGCAATCCTTCCGGGATTCGCGCAATGGGTCGAGTCGGCGTGGAATGTTCCGCGCCCGATGCCCGTGCGCGGCCCTATTGCGCGCCGGGCCCCTATTTCGCGCCCGCGCCGAATTGCGCGCCCGCGAACCGAATTGCGCGCCCGGGGTTGCCTATAAATACAAGGCGACCCCCAACGTTTTGAAGGTTGCCAGAATTCGAAGGGTCGCTCGTGCGCGCAATCCCGCCCCCTCCGCGCGCAATGTCGATCTTCAGGTAACCTCCTTTATTTCGCGCAAGCAGGCCCCGGGGTTCGCCTTCGCGCGCAACCCCTTTGGCTTCTTTCCTTTGACCAACTCCTCACCCAAAGGCCTTCGCGCACAAAAGAAGCCTCTTGCGCGCAATTGCCCCCGGGTGCGCGCAATCCAGCCCGATTGCGCGCACCCCCCTTACTAAGTGGCCATTCTTTAAAGAATGGGATGTTGCCCCCGCGTGCTATCAGAGGCCCGGTGCGCGCAATCTCCATCCTCCGCACGCAAAGCGCTGGCCCAATTGCGTGCCAGCCCGCCCAATTGCGCGCCGACCCGCGGTATTGCGCGCCAAGCTCCTCTTTTGCGCGTAAACCGCTAGGGTCGCCCCCTTTGACCCCCTGAGGGTACCCACCTACGTGGGGCCCGATGATCTTCATCCTGGGTGCCCGCACCGTGCATTGTCTTCCCGTGCGGCCCTCCAGGCTCGCGCGAAGTGACACGGACCCATTGGCAGCACTACTTCGTCCGCGCTGCAGGACGTTAAACTGCCAAGCATTCATCGTCCAACATGACGTTAAACTGTACTTCGTCCGCGCTACAGGACGTTAAACTGCCAAGCATTCATCGTCCAACATGACGTTAAACTGCACTTCGTCCGCGCTGCAGGACGTTAAACTGCCAAGCATTCATCGTCCAACATGATGATAAAATGTACTTCGTCCGCGCTGCAGGACATTAAACTGCCAAGCATCCATCGTCCAACATGACGTTAAACTGTACCTCGTCCACGCTGCAGGACGTTAAACTGCCAAGCATCCATCGTCCTGCAGGACGCTAAACTGCACCTCGTCCAAGCTGCACGACGTTAAAATGCCTAGCATATGGGCCTCCTCAAGGTGTAAGCCCCAAACCCCATCGTCCAACATGACGTTAAACTGTACTTCGTTCGGGAAGACGTTAAACCGTCCGCTTCGTCCTCAATACACGACGTTAAACTGTACTTCGTCCGGCAAGACGTTAAACCGTCCGCATCACCCGATCCCGTGCCTCGCACGCAGGGTCCCCCCCGGTTTGGATGTGGCCCCCAACTGCTCGTCTCTGCAGGGATTTCGGGATTGGAGTGGCCTTCGCCCACGGGGGTAGGGTATTACAAACCCCTAGTTTCTTGTGGGGGACTGCACATGTGTATCTCCATTGTGCTTCCCCACTGCCGAAGCTAGTAGAGGGCGTGACAGGGATCGAGGTGTCTCTCACCTTCGGCCCAAGTCCCTCTTCAACTGAGCTTTGCCGCACTCAGGTTGCCTCAGTGCGTAAGTCCTGACAGAATGAACTACGTGGACTTTGATCCCTGTCTCCTAAACAGGGTACGTAGGAAGCCTCCCCGAGGTTCAAGCCCACCACCTGGTCGTCCCGGTCGTATTCACGTCGGTTCGTCCATCAGTGGACCCTTCCTGGGTTCACATTCGCGTCGATTCACCTATGAATCCTCCCTTGTGAGGGACTGCACGTGTGTATCTCCATTGTGCTTCCCCACTGCCGAAACCAGTAGAGGGCATGACAGGGATCGAGGTGTCTATCATCTTCGGCCCAAGTCCCCCTCCAACTGAGCTTTGTCGCCATGGGCCTCCTTAGAGTGTAAGCCCCAAACACCATCGTCCAGCAAGACGTTAAACTGTGATCCACCCACTTCGTGCGTGCCAGCAGCCTAGACCTCCTCGTGAGTCGGCTTACCATCGTCCAGCATGATGTTAAACAGTACATCCGAACTACGCTGACTTTGATCCGCGCTAACGCGTGGTACGTAGGAAGCCTCTACGGGGTCCAAGCTCTTCACTCCATCATCCATCCTGATCCTTACCCGGGCTGCCACATCCCAGTGGGGTCATGTCATTTCATTCCACTCCACTTCACTCGGGAAGCCGCCCATGTCCTGGCCCCAGCGTCGGAGGTTCCCCGCAAGGGGTTCTGTCATCTGATCCACTCCTCGTGTTGATCAGTCCGATGCCGTCCCCGCTGGACGTTAAACTCGCGGCATACCCCGTGTCAAACATGGGAAGCTGAGGAAGACCTCAGGTAACTCAGTTCCCCACACCCAGTGCGGGATGCCTCAGGCCATCATGCCTTCGAGAAGCCCTATTAGGGACGGAAGGCAGACATGCAGAGCCGCAGTGTTAAGACACGCCCCCCAACACCCAGAGCTACCCGGTCTCCTCACCGCGGGTTGCTGCCCCGACCAGACTCCTTGGAGCGTCTGGGAGGAAGCAACGTAATTAACCGGTGTCCATGAATATATGGCGCCGGGAACGAGATTCACAAACATTCTTAAATCTATGAGGGAGACCCGGATTAGGCGACGAGTTCCGAGGAGACGTCCACGGAAGGAGGAGCCGACATCCCATCATCCCGGTTTCGATCAAGGAGAAGACGTCCCTGAATAAGGGACGGATGCCGCCCGCCTTTGGAAAGCGGGACTGCGGGGCCACAAGCCGTGCTCCCATCCCCTCGGGTCGACGGGCGCACGTGCGAACGCGTCCTGGCGGAACAACGTCGGAACAGAAACCCGATGCACATCCGCACCGAAACAGAAAATGGTGAACCCGACGTGAATCTCTTCTCCTCAATACGAAGACCGATAGATTTCATAGGTGTTGGAAGACTAGCATGTTGCCCGGCCGAGCATTCAGCACCGGGGCACGGAACCCGCCAGGGGCTGGGGAAGGGAAATCGGGCACTCCGTCTCACGACGTCGATGGCCTGGGTTCCCCCCACAGAAGGCGTCGTGGCACTAATGATTGGTTGTCGATTCCTTTTCCTGTCAGTATTAATGGGTTATTCTCCCTGCTTTCAGGAATCAGGTCGCCCAATCCAGTGCCCGATCGCCGCCCGCCCACTGGCGCAGGGGTAGGGGAAACACAGACGCGGCTACTCCGCGCGGTCCCGCCCGTTCCACAACCATCCCAGCAGCCGCAACTGCGGGGCAACCACGCCCTCTCTCCCCCTCGGAGGTCATCCAGAGAAGGGTGATAAACAACTTGGTGCGGAGATATGAGGAAGAGGGAGTCATCCCCACCAGGGACATGGATCGCCTAGACCTCGAGGAAGCTGCACCTCGCCACCAACGCCGCCCCCGAGGGCCGCACAGGGAGGCACCGCTGCCTACCTCGACGTTCAACCGCTTCGGGAGTTTATCCCCAGAACGCTCCGACAGCTCCCTCCCCTATGCGTATGAGGTGGAGGATGTCTGGGACCACCCTATCCGAGATTCGCTCCAGGGATCCGCGATAAGGGCTCCTGCCAGGCCACGTCGACACCGCCGCCAGGCTTCTCAAGTCGAAGAACGGGCTTTCCACCTGCCTGTGCCACTAATCCCGACTCGTCTGCACCGACGCCAACGTCGGGCACGAGCGGAAGAGGATGCCCACCTTGGGGCCCTAGCAACAGCGGCCGTGTTGGCCCAAGCCACTGCTGGCTCCAGTCACCAGGCCCCTGCGCATCCTGAGCAGGGGCACTTCTATGCCCGACCTGGATCGAGGCCCCGACCGCCCCAAAGGCAGGTTGGGTTGACTCTCTCGGTTGCTGGTACAGGCAATAGCCACCGCGGACCACCTCGCGGTAGCACTATTCACCGGCAGGGTCTACTCCGTGTGGCCGATCCAAGAGGCATGGGTTATCCCACCTTCCGATCCCGGCCCGGAGGCCTGCCCGAAATCATCTCTCCCCGCGTCCCCTTTGATATCTGTCCCGGTGCTCCTCGTACCTTGGTTTCCAGTCCTCTTGGCCCCAGCACCGGTGCGGCCAGAGGACGCCAGGACAGAGATTAGCCATGCCCCGAAGAACCACCCAGGGGCAGGAAGGCGAGGCGCCGACGTCGAGGGAGGAATGTTAGGGAATTCCGGACAGAGATCCGACCGGTTCGTTTCTCTGATACAGAGGCGGAGTATGATTCGACGACGGAGCCCTCCCCCCGATCCCGCCAGTCAGGGGTAGGGGTAGGAATGCAGCACGTCAGCCTCGTACTCCCCGAGAGCGAGATCGATGTGATCCCCGCTTCTCTCCGAAGGTATATCCGGAGTAGCGAGGGCCTGGTAGACCCCCAAGGATCAAGCTTTCGGTTGGTACCGGCCCTTCCGGAAGCACCTTCTGCCTCGATCGGAGAAGCCAGATACCTTTTCTGGGGACCGACGGTCGAGCCACGATCTAGTGCACCCTCGGCGAGCACCGAAGCTATGGCAGGATGTTCGATCGCCGGCCCGTCCTATCGTGATGTGGTAGCTGGGGCACCGCAACCCTCAGAGGGCGGCCCAGGATATGGAGGCCAATCGGCCTGCTCGCCGTATTCACCGCCGGCCAGCCCGCCGGCCCAGCGGCCCGCCTCGGCACCACTGCCAGTTCCCCGTCCATTCCCAGTTGCTGAAGGGGACCAAGAAGACCTGGGTCCCGAGTTTGAGTCGTGGAGCTTCTGGACCATCCTTGCAGAGGGCCACTTCCCTGAGAAGTTTTGGCCAGTCGCAGGACCGGACTTTGATGCACCAGAATCGCTCACCCCGGATGAGTTCGAATGCTTCCGCCGAACTCTCCGGGAGACTCACTCCCGTCTTCACCGCCTACAAATTCCATATCCCGGGAGTCAAGCACACCTAGAGGATATTGGTGAGCAGTGCCGTCAGATTGACCTGGCCACGCTCCCCGCGGTTTGGCACCCCGGGTCATTTGGGCACCACAAGGCCCTCCAACAATGATGCGTTGAGTGTTTTCAAGTACTCCGCAAGGTTATAGAGGAAGCCACCCCCACGTGTATATCCGTGGATAGGGGTAGTACGCTGCCCTACGCTTCAGTGCGATTCGCCGACAGCCCGACTCGCTGGGCGGCCCTGAGGGTACATCCCCAGGGACGGAGACGGTCAATATGGCTGACCTGTCGGGAGAGGGGAACGGCTTGGAACTTCTCGACGGGGGCTCTCCCCCCGAAGAAAAGCCGTCGTTGGATCCATCGGTGAGAGTTACTCGTCACCAGAGGAACCTCCTGGGTCTCCCCACACCCACTGAAGCACTGACGTTGAGCCGAAACGTCAGCAAAGGTAAAGAGCACGGCGGGGCTGTAAGGCCCGCCGACCCATCTGCCTCCATGCAGAGGGAAGATGAGGATCCCGAGAAGGCCACGCTACTTCAACAGCTCGCCGAGCAGAAGAAGCTAGTTGACCAGCTCCTCGCCGAGCACGCTGTAGAGCGGCGGCCTGACTACGGTGATCCTAGGCCAGGACAGCAGGGACAGGAACAACCACTCCTCGACGAGACTCTCCCGGGAAACCGTGATTATGCCGTGTTTGCCGACAGGGGAGAGGCCATTGCCTATGGCAAGAGGGCGCGGTATGTTTCACCACACCCTCCCGAACGGCGTGACTACCTGAGAGACCCCGCTCGGATTCCTCCCGCTGCCCCAAGGGTCGCTCCGCCCGCCATCCCACGAGCTGCCGAGTTCGACGACCCGGTCGACGACCCGATTGAAGAGCCATGCAATGCGCTCGTGGTCAGAGATCCTCGCCAGGACTGGAACCCATGTCCGGAAGATCCGATGGAGGCACTCATCGCCTGCTTGGAAGCCTTGGAGACTCGGCAAGTGGCGATCCCACCGGACGGCAAGCCATACCCAGCATGGGTGGATGACATGCCGGCACCTCCGGGATTCGGGAACCCCACTTTCTCCCCCTTCAACGGGACTGGAGATCCACCATAGCATTTGGCCCATTTCAACTTGAGGTGCAGGCCTATGTTGGGAACTCCGGCGCAGCAGGAGGCCGCTAAGCTTCGCTGCTTTGTCCAGACACTGGAAGGGCCAGCATTTTTCTGGTACAGCCAGCTCCCCGTTGGGTCGATAACTAGCTGGGAGGACCTTCGTAGACAGTTCCTCTACTAGTTCAGTTCCACGACCCGGAAGACGAGTATCGCAGACCTCTTAAAGTGAAAGCAAAGGCCTGATGAGCGAGTCGCGGATTTCGTCGCCCGATGGAAGGGTATCACGTATTCCCTTGACATGCCATTGACTCAGGAGCAGTTGCTGACAATGTGCGTCGGGAACGTCAAGACCGAGCTGGTCCCTTCCTTGATCACTCAGAATTACCCCGGAGGGTTCAGGGACTTCTCAGACAAAGCTAAACGTCTTGAGGAAGCCCTGCAACAGGCCAGTCAGGCACACCCGCTGCCTCCTATGATCCCTGCAAGGAGAGTCAGCAGGGCTGAGCCCGCTGCTGTTTCCCAGATAGAGGCCCCCAGGCAGTTGAAGCTGCTGTCGGTGAGGCCAGCTCCACAGCCTCATGGGAATCCGCCTCCACGGGCTCAGTTCTCGGCCCAGCAGCGGCAGCCCCAGAACCGGCCGGCCCCTCCGCGTAATGTACCGCCACAACCCAGGCGAGATAATCGGGGTCCACCTCCTCGGCATGCCCCTACAGCCCCTCGTCAAGACCACGCTCCCAGGGCCCCGCGATACCTGACTTACTCATTTCACGAGGATCAGGTCCCCGGTTATTTCCGGAGCTCCCTGGAGCAGAGGATCGTGCGACTGCCTGAGTGTTGGAGGCCAGAGGAGGCACATCTCACGGATAACCCCCGCTACTGCCCTTACCATCGGGCCCTGGGGCACACCATCCGGCGGTGCTACGTGTTTAAGGAATGGATCCAAGACCAGATTAACAACAATGTAATCAGGTTGGGCCCAACTCCAGCACAAGTGGCGGGTGTTTTCGTGAGATCAGATGACGATAGTGGCGACGAGGACGAATGGCAGCTGGTCTCCGACCGCGGATCCCAGAAGTATAATGACTGGATGGCCCGCAAGACGATCATTCGAGCCCATGGAATCATCCGTGCACACTTGAATCAGCCTGCGCCCCCAGAATCTGCGGGTGCTGCTTCGGCATCGTCTTCCCAGCCTGCCTCTTCCGAGAAGAGCAAACGGCGGCGGCGCAAGAAGGAAGAGCGCGCCCCGCCAGTTCCGCCACTATCCCGCACTCTCGGCAATTTCATGCCCCCGGAGATGGGGGTCCCTCCCCGGATCCGCCCAGTGATGAATGATTCGTCCGATGACAGTGTTGGGTACGCTTCGGTTAATACCGTCAAGCTGGTAAATCCCTTTTTGGTTCCCGACGTTGAAGAACACCAGGTGGACCTCCCTAGTGTCCCCGGTCGTCGCCACCGTCGGAGGAACCGCAAAAACAGGAGTCGCTGGGGCACGACAGTTGGTACCTCCAGCCAGGCCGTGCACGCCACTGAGACTAGGTAGCGGGCTCAAAACCGAGCTCAGCGCGCGCAGCCCCCCCATCCGGGGATGACGGATTCGCCTCCGCCACCGTTTGTGGTGTGGGACCAGGCAGAACCGCCTCAGCCGCGCCACGACCAGCTCTGTCCTGCCACGAGTCCATCCCGGCCTCCTGGCCCCAGTACGGTGACCACTTCCCGGGCTTCAACCAGTGAACAACGAGATGCGCCAAGCACCAGTCGGCCGCCGGTCCAACCGGCAAGGCCCGTCATGCCTCCAACCGCAGAGCAACCTCCTGCAACCAGGGGCTCGCGCTTGGCAAGAAAGTATGACGTCCTGAAGCACTTGGACGACATCCCAGCAAGGATCTCCATCCTTGAGGCTCTGCGCCTGTCACTTGAGATGCGCGAGGCGCTCGCTGAAGCCCTGAAGAGCCCCCTCCAGTTTGAGACGGAGGTTGCGGCTGCAGAGGCCTTTCACGCCGAAGCGATTGAGAACGTCGAATGTCAGGCAGTTATCTCGTTCTCTGGTAAGGATGAAGACCCTCCTATACAGGGGCACATTCGTCCGCTGTATGTTACTGGCCAGTTCAATGGCCTTGAAGTCCGGCTCTGTCTTGTCGACACGGGGTCCGGGATTAACCTAATTCCAACTCGGACGCTCCGGAGATTGGGGTTGTCTGAGGATGACTTGATTCCCTCCGACCTCAGGATCTAGGGGTATGACCTCACCGAGCAAACTCCGGTCGGCAAGATACGTTTGAAGACCCAGTTTGGTGACCTGGTTGCCAACACCGAATTCATGGTAGTCTCTCAGGACACTGTGTATAACGCATTGATGGGCAGGCCATGGCTCCACCTTCATGCGGCGGTTCCCTCATCATACCACCAATGCCTTAAATACTCCCTTAATGGTCGAGTAGGCGTGCTTCAGGGAGATGCCTCTCCTTTTGCCTCATGTGAAGCCCACTATCTGGACGCGGACTATTACAAGAGCAAGGATAAGCAGATCCTGACAGGTGAGGTTGAGCATGTCGCTGTTGCAAGTGATCCCTGGGCAAGTTTGGATGACGCTTACGTCCTCCCGATCCATCGGTTGGACGTAGCCATGGTCTCGACGGCCTGTGAGTCTCCTGATGAGATGACCGCGACCGCCCATGCCAGCACCAGTGGCCCAGCAGGATCTGGTAGCCCCGATGCAGTTTCCAACGCAGTCTCTCCCGTGGACGATCCCTCCCCGAGTGGAGAGGACGTGGAAGATGCACCCCCAGCCTTTGAGGAGGGTGTCTCCGCCACGGTCGATGAGTTAGTACAGGTGAACCTTGGAACTGAGGCAGATCCAAGACCCACATTGGTCAGTGCCGCCATGCCCTCTGAGGAGCGGCAGTAGTACGTGGACTTCCTCAGACAGCACCGTGATGTGTTCGCTTGGGGCTATGATGAGATGCCGGGGCTAGATCCTCAGGTAGCCGTCCACCGCCTTGGTCTCCCGGCGAACCATCGTGGGTTCAAGCAGCCTCCTAGGAAGATGCACCCATTCCACGGTGCCATGGTTGAGGCCGAAGTTGACAAGCTTATCAAAGACAACTTCGTGAGGGAAGTTCAGTACCCCAGATGGCTGGCCAAAATTGTGCCGGTCAGGAAGAAGAACGGGCAGATCAGAGTCTGTATCGACTTCCGCGATCTCAACCGCCACTGTCCGAAGGATGATTTTCCCCTTCTGGTGACAGAGCTGTTGATTGACGCCACGACAGGGTTCCAAGCCCTCTCCTTCATGGATGAATACTCCGGATACAACCAAATCCGGATGGCCCCTGAGGATGAGGAGTTCACTACCTTCAGGGCCCCCCAAGGTATCTTTTGTTACCAGGTCATGCCCTTCGGCCTGAAGAATGCAGGTGCCACCTATCAACGGGCGATGCACCGCATATTCAAGCCAATCCTCGGCACACTGGTGGAATGCTACGTCGACGACTTGGTGGTCAAATCGCGCCAGTGTTAGGACCATCTCAAAGATCTTGAGAAAGTGTTCGGCTTCCTCCGGTCTCGCTGCCTGAAGATGAACCCATTGAAGTGTGCCTTCGGGGTCACCTCCGGGAAGTTTCTTGGATTTGTGGTAAGACACCGGGGTATTGAGATTGACCCAGAGAAGATCAGGGCGATTAGCCAGATGCCTCCCCCAGGTAACATTCGGGAACTGCAAGGGTTCCAAGGCCACTTAGCCTATATACGCCGATTCATCGCGAATCTGGCCGGCAAGTGTAAGCCCTTTTCTCGGCTCATGAAGAAAGGTGCCACCTATGTATGGGATAAGGAGTGTCAGGCCGCTTTTGAGGAAATCAAGCAGTACCTGCTTCAACCTCCGGTTCTGATGCCGCCTGTATCCGGGAAGCCGCTGGTCCTTTATGTGACTGCCCTGGAACGGTCCCTTGGTGCCCTTCTCGCCCAGAAGAACAACGAGGGAACAGAGAATAGCCTCTATTACCTCAGTCGCATGCTCCTCGATGCGGAAGTTAGGTATTCCCCCATCGAGAAGAGCTGCCTGGCGCTCGTATTTGCCGTACAGAAATTACGGCACTACTTGCAGCACCACGAGGTATAGTTGGTTTCTCGGGTAGACCCGTTGAAATATATCCTGAGTCGGCCTATGTTGACTGGCCTCTAGAGCGGTGGGCTGTGATTCTCCAGCAGTTCGACATCAGGTATGTGTCTCAGAAGGCCATCAAAGGGCAAGCATTGGCGGACTTTCTGGATGCTCACCCAACCTCCGCGGATCAGCCGCTGGATCTAGGATTTCCTGATGAGGCCGTTCTCTCGGTCGATTGTGCCGATCCATGCTGGCATATGCACTTTGACGGTGCCTCCCGGAGCCCCACTGGTAGAAGACTCAATAATCCTAAGCTCAACAGAGTGGGCTTGGGTATCGTCTTCATTACCCCGGAGCAGGCCGTGCTGCCATACTCTTTCCTGTTGTCAGAGGGCTGTACCAACAATGAGGCAGAATACCATGCCCTCATCACTGGCCTCGAGTTAGATCTCGAGATCGACGTGCCCCTTCTGTGTGTGAAAGGGGACTCTGAGATGGTCGTTAAGCAGATCAATGGAGACTATGTTGTCAGGAAGCCGGAACTTGTGCCATTGCTGGAGTGCACCCTCCTCCTGATGGCCCAGTTCCCTTCTCGGCCAGAAATTGTCCATATTCCCCGATCGCAGAACGGTCGAGAAGATGCTTTGGCCAGTATTGCTGCGTCACTCGCAGAGCCTGAACAGGACAACCTGATCATCCGCGTGATGCACCGCAGGCTCATCGCTCCCGTTATCCCGGAGGGAGATCGCGGCCCGTCGGTAAGTAATCTCACCACGGTTGCCCCTGTGCCTGGAGCCCCGAGTACCACAGATATGGCAGTTGAATCAGCCCCTGATTGGAGGATGCCTTTGGTTGAGTACCTCCAACATGGAATTCTCCCGTCGGATCGGGCCGAGCGCGAGCGAGTTCGACGCCGCGCATCGCAGTTTTTCTACCCGCCGGCGACGGCTCGCCAGTGCCGGTTCATTCTGACCGCCACGGACTTCTTCTCCAAATGGGCAGAGGCGATTCCGCTCAGAGAGGTCAAATCCCGTTCTATCGTTGAATTCGTGACCTCCAACATCATTTATCCATTTGGAGTGCCTCACGCTATCCTCACGGATAACGGATCCAATTTCCGAGCAGCCGAGTTGAAGAAGTTGTACGCCAAGTACAACATTCGCTCGAACCATACATCTCGCTATCATGCGCAGGCGAATGGACAGATTGAGGCATTTAACAAAACCCTCTCTAACATTCTGCAAAAGATGGTTGGTTAGAACAAGAAGAGTTGGCCGGACAAGCTCCCCAACACCCTCTGGGCTTATCGGACGATGACTCGCAATTCCACCCAGATGACCCCTTATTCCCTGGTGTATGGAGCTGAGGCCGTCCTGCCCATCGAGATCCAGTTACCGTCCTTGCGCACTGCGGTCTACGACCAGCAAGCGCTGGACAGAGCTGCTGAAGCCCGTCTAGTCGAGTTGGAAGCACTGGATGAGAATAGGCTTCGCGCTTTGCACAACTTGGAGAGGCATCAAAGCAGAATGGATCGAGCTTTCAATAAGAAGGTTCTCCTCCGCTCCTTCCTGCAGGGTGACCTAGTACTGGCCCTAAGAGCACCAATGATCCCTGGCAGGAAGCCGCCCAAGTTGGAGCCCAAGTGGGAGGGACCTTTTGTCGTCCACAAGGTCTATCCCAATGGCGCGTACTCCCTAACGACTATGGATGGTGAGCGTGTTACTCCTCCCACCAACGCTAGGTTCCTCAAGAAGTAATTTGCCTGAGTGCACTTCATCCCGCATGACGTTAAACTACAATTCGTCCCGCATGACGTTAAACTGCACTTCATCCCGCACGACGTTAAACTGAATTCGTCCACGCTGCAGGACGTTAAAATGCATGCTCCATCGTCCCGCACGACGTTAAACTGCACTTCGTCCCACACGACGTTAAACTGCCTCTCGAGAACTACGTACGGCTTGATTTCCATCCTTATGGGATACGTAGGACCGCCTGGACGTTTGTGTTCCAGGTCCAGCCCCGTCTCTTGGTTGATCACGGGGATCTGCCGTCCTTTGGTTTCTCTCAAGGTGAGTCCTCCTACCCTTTCCGGTGATCTGTTAGCATGTTTTGGGGTACTCTGGTCTATGACCTGTAGTGTCGGATTCAATCCCGACAAGTCCTGTGTTACTTGTCAGGCCTCGCGCTTCCTCTTGTTCGGGCCTTCACTCAAAGGGATCCTCATTAGCGGTTTGGATGCGATGCCTTAGGGCTCTCCTACCGCTCCCGGTCGATTTACCAGCGGGTCCTGGGCAGCAAATCGATATGAATCCTGCGCTTGAGCGGTTGACGCTCGTTTGTTTGCCTCATCCTAGGCTGACGCGATCAGATGTTGTGTTGCGAATATGGTCAGCAACGTCCTTGATCGCCATGTCAACTCTTTCAGGCTCTGAACATTGGTTGCGCAGTCCTTATCACACTCCGCCTCAGTGCGTTGTAGTGGAAACTCGACACTCTCTCTTCATACTGACCCTCAGTACACCTCTACATGTTAGGCAGGCCAACCAGGGTAATGGTGCCTTTCGAGGCTCCCACGATATGAGCACCAATGATATATGCTAATGTCCTCCCTAAGGGCTATGTGTAGCTAGACCCTCGTCCCCATGAGGAGGAAGGAGTCACCCGAACAATCGCGTTCTGGGCCCAGCATGGCTGGAGGCTAGCATCTCTGCCCCTCGGTTGATAGACATATGCAGGCCCCTATCCCAGGATCCTTCTCCTGGAGTTGTGCGTGACCGCAGGGCTGGGATGTGTCCCCACCTCCGCTGGGTCCGCCATATCGCAATAAGCGGATTCCTCCATGGTCCGAGCCACACGACCTTAAACTGTGTTGCCTGGTCTTACCACACGACCGTAAACTGTGATCGTCTTGGCCACCTGACGAGAAACAACACTGCATCGTGATGTTCTCCTCAGGGGACACTCACGTTGAGCGCTGGTTAATAACCACGCCATTTATCAATGCCTTTCATGGCTTGATTATTGTGGCGATGCCAGGGATTTCTTAATCACAGGCATGTCGCTGCACAAAGAAAAACCATCCACCTTAAAGGACAAACAAGAAATATCAAATACCGCTTCTTTTGGGTGCGAGGGCCAGACCCGCACCCCTCCCCGCACTGGTGCCCGATTGTGTTGCGCCGCGCTTCAAGAACTACATGTGGCTTGATTCCCATCCTTATGGGATACATAGGAACGCCCGGATGTTTGAAACTTTGGGTCCAGCCCCCCACCTCTTAAAGATTCCCCCTTCTCTTGGGAATCCGCCGCCTTCGGGTCACCCTCAAGGCGTGTCCCTCGACCCCTTGCAGTGGTCCACCAGTGTCAAGAGTACTCTGGTCTATTGCCAGGAGGGTCAGGTTCAGCTTTGTCAGGTTCCTTCCACTTTTCAGGCTTCGTGCTCCCCTTCATTCGGACCCATCGCCTACGCCCTGGGTGGAACCCCCGTGAGCGGTCTGGATACAATGCCTCAGTGCTCTCCCACCGATCCGGGCTGGTGCCCCCAAGGGCCTTGGGCAGCAAATCGATATGAATCCTGCGCTTGAGCGGTTTATGCTCGTTTGCTGCCTCATTCCATCAACGTTCAGTGCGATATTGATGCTGCTTTTCCGCCACGGTCGGCAGTACTCCCATATCGTTACGCCGGTGCCCCCAGTCCTTGAGTGAATGGCCGCATGATTCACATTACGTTTTCCACCCCCCATTCTGACCAGGAAAAATCTCGGAACTCCTGACACTATCCCTCAGTACATCTTCGCATATCCAGGGGATAGGACCACGATGTGGCGTACTTTGAGGTCCCTATGGTCCGAGCTCTAAGACCTTAAACTAAGATATGCCCCTATGGTCCGAGCTCTACGACCTTAAACTAAGATCTCCCTAATCGGGGTTCTACGTCCCGCATGACATTAAAACTGCACTCTCAGAACTACGTGTGGCTTGATCTCCAGCCTGATGGAGTACGTAGGAACGCCCGGGCATCTCGGCTCGGGTCCAGCCTCAGGGATCGCTAAGTCCCGCCCCTCCTCGTCGCCGGCCGTCTGGCCTGGCTTCTGGTAGAGTGGTGCGGTTGTGATATTCTCCCTGATTTAGCTCGGGATTCCCCATTGCAATGATGGGAAGCGACAGTTTCCTCGTCAAAGAGGTTCTGTATGAGAATTGGGGTGATTCACGGCCAGATTGGTGCATCCGCCTAATACGCTTTCCCCACGGTGGTGCAATTTTGGGAGTGTTAGATTCTGTCCGAACAAATCATCACTTCGCCCCACGCTTTGCATGCTCTTTTGATCCGGATTTCCACCCTTGTGTCTGAAGGAACCCCCAAATCAGTATTGATGACGACATGTGATCCACCTCCTGCAATATGAATGATGACCTTCGGTCCGTCTATTGCAGTAATATGGTCGATTGATCCATTGTCCGCTTGCCATCTTGGGCATTTCCTGGAAGACTGACCGTCGTGGATTTCTGAATTCAGGACACGCGATTCACCCTTTTTCATCTCCCTATGTTCGGATAAAATCTCAACGCCCCTAGCGTTGTCCCGCTCGTGTGTCGGAACAAGTTGGGGGGATGGTACATTGATTAGGTCTGAGGTCTCCTTTCCTAGGAATGACCTCCCTCTTTTCCTTAGAAATCCAGGCCAATTGTGGATGCCTGAAGCTTGGTTAACACTCCCGCAAGACAATGAATTGTGGTTGAGCACGTTAATCCAAAAGATGCAGATAAATATGTTGATTCATACAAATGGATCGAAGTATTGAGTAGCGGAAGAAAAATGTTCTGGGAATGGAAAAAACAAAGCCCCTAGGGATTAGCAGGCTGAATGGATCTTTCCAACGCCGCTACCCTTTGGCTGGCGGCCTCCAGAGCTGCTTCTCTCTCTCTGCATGCCCTCTCTTCGTCGGCGGTCGCAGCGCGCAGCTCGCCGATCCTGGCCTGTGCACGCTCCCGCTCGACTTGAAGTGTGACCATCTGGTGGCCCGCCTCCATCAGCTGTGCCTGGGCGTCATCCAGCTGGGCCGTCAATTGCTCCACAAGCTCAGTGCACGCTACGACGAAGGCCTCCTTCTCTGCCACCTGCCCTTCGAGGCGCCGGACTTCCTGCTCCGCCACGAGGAGCGCCCGCGTGTTCTCCGACATGTCCTGACATTGTGCAACGTCAGCACGCCGGCGGCTCTCGTGCATCTTTTCGGCCATGAAATCACGGACCGTCAGATGGAGGCATCGAGCATCAGCTCCCCCGGCACACAGGAAGCGCAGCCAGGTTTGAAGCGATCCCATGCGCCCCAGCCACTCCGATGGGGGTCGCTTGAGGAAGCGCTGGATGCACTTCCACCCCCTGCGGCATGTTATCTGGCTCTCCTCGACCGCCTCCGAGTCCGAGTCGTCCATCTCCTCGGGGTCGGCAGGCCGGTAGGCAGGGAAGGCAGCCAGCAGGTTTGCTGCAGGGTCCGCCCCCGGGATGTCCTCACAGGGGATAGGTTCCCCAACATCTGGGCGACCTTCTTCTCTCGCCCCAGCGGCGTTGACACCCTCGTCAGCCCCCGACCTCTCTCCGATGGAAGCACCGCCGGCGTCCGCTGCCCCCTAATCAGCAGTTGGTGGGGCCGACTCGGTGTGAGAAGTCTGTTCCGGAGAAGGCGGCATGTCTGCCACTGGTCCACTCATGGATGGCCTGGGTTCGACAGCCCGACGAGCCTCCAGTATTGAGATCACTGCGCAAGGCATGCCGCGGTTAGTCATAGATCGTCAATGGCAAGCACCAGCAGTAAAGTAAAGAGACTTACGGGAGTCCAGAGCGTCATCTTCCGCTGTCCCGGCCGCCGCAGGAGCAATTGCAGCAGGGGACCCCTCAGCGCTTGTCAATTCAATGATAGGTGTCTGGCCCCCGCCCTGTCCTGCTGGCGCCTCTCCTACTCCTGCTGAGGATGCCTGACCAACATCCGTGCACTCCTGAGGAAGATTAAGAAATGGGTTAGAAGATGCATAAGAGAATGGACGAAGTAGGTTGAGTGGGGATAGAAGCGGACCTCGAGGAGCTCAGTGATATCGATATTGTCAGAGCCGGCCACCTCGCCGCTCTCCCGCGGGCTCCCTGGATGGGACCTTCCCTCAGAGCCTTCATCCTCCCCCGTCTCCTCCTCTTCCTCGGAGTCATCGTTACTATCACCTTCCTCCGGTGGCATCTGTTCTGGAGCAGGCTCTAGACCGATCATCACCTTCACCAGAAGGGACGGCTCCGCACGCTGACCACGTTGGCGCGCGTACTCGTCCATGGCCGTTAGATACGCATACCGCCGGTGGAAGTTCACCCTATCGGCGACCTGAAGGTGCCCGACCTCTGGTAGATGGATTCCTTCTCTGATTATCTTCTGCCAGATGGTTTCGGTCCCCAGCGACTGCCGCAGGGTCATCCAGGCCGACCACAGCACTGGGAAGACTGCATCGTGGGAGGGTTCGAGCAGACGCCTTATCTGCTTCCCGGGACGCTCCCCGACCGCCGCATGTTCCCCCTCTCTGGGCGCTGAAGCCGTGGCGGCAATCTGCGATGTGCCCGCCGCCTAAGTCCCTGCCCGCGCCAGCTCTGATACTTGGCGCGCCTCCGTTCTCCCCCGCGTAACGGCACCTCGCCTCCTTCCTTGATGCCCGGTCTCCGCACGGTTGACCTCGAGCCGCTGAACTGGCTTCCGTAGAATCCCCTCGGGGTACGCGATGGCCCAGTATTCGGCGTACTCGGTTTCCAAGCCTGCGTCGACCCCGGTAGGGGGGAGAGTGATGACATCGCCAGAGCCGAAAGTGGCGAACATTAACCACATCTAGCGAAGGACGCAAGGGTTCGTCTCCTCCCGGAAAGCAGCGAATACCCTCTTCGGCATCCGTTGAAGGCACCCGAACTGCCTGGCGAACCGGGTTGGCACGTAGGGCTCGCAGATCACCTTCCCGTCGATCCGAGCCACAAGCACCCCGCCCCGCATGCTCAAGAAGTATTCGTGCTGCTCCAGCAGACCCTTCCCATTGTCGATCATCTGGCCAACGGGAGTGGGGAACGGGCTGAAGTTGAAATTGGCGTGATTTCCAATCCGAATCCTCACGCCCTCCTCATTTAGGGTCATCGGAGCGACCCCCGCGATGTTCAGCAGGGAGGGTCGCAGGCCGTTGCCCGGAGGAATGACGGCGTTTGGAAACGTGTACCCACCAAGGTGAGCAGCCACCCAGCCGTGGAAGAATTGAAAGGGCCCACAAACCCTTCGTGGCGACCCCCCTCGCGAGATGCGTCCCAGGATGGCGTACAGCTTAGCCAGCACTGGGATCCTGAGGTTGAATCTTTTGTTGGCGGCCATGGCGCCCGCCATCACCAGTGTCGCCGGGCGGACGCCCATCCTCGCGTCCCGCACTAGCAGGAGCCACCCACTCAGAAAGGCGGCCAGGAACGCCGCGTACCGGAAATTTGGGTCTCGGGCCTCGATGACGCGGTACCCCCATGAGCAGTAGTCTCCCGTCTCCAGGACCCGCCAGTACGACCCGTTCCGGCTCCTCTGAGCCGCGATCGGGCACCGCTTCCCCCTGCCTGACATCTTGACCGCTGGGTCATGCTCCAAGAACTGGATGAACCACTCCTTGTAGGTTATGTCCTTGAGGAAGTCCTTGACCCTGAGCCGCTGCGTAGCCAGGTCCAGTAGATTCCATGTCAGGATGGGAGTTCGTGACCTGTCGCCCCAGGTGTTCCTCGGAGGCAGGAACTCATCGTATTGGTAACCCTCCAGTGGGATACCTCCAATGCAATGGATATCCCAGAGACCGATGCTGACCTCCCCATGATGAAGATGGAAGGTGTTGGTATCTGGGGACCAGCGGGTGAACAGCTCCGGCCCGAGCTCGGGCTGCTGGTAGAAGTGGAACTGCGACGTCCACACCGCCTCAAACAGGCCGATGTACCACAGTTCCTCCGCGAAGTGATCGCAGGTGTGGCGTACCCAGAACTCCCAGGCCCACTCACTGGTGAAATTTCCCCCAGACCGCAAGTCCCAGTCCTTCAGCCAGCCCCTGGTGTCGTCGGTGACACTCTGGCGATACGTGCTCGAGTAGAGGGCTGGAGAGTTCTCCGCAGTAGGCTCACTCCCGGTAATGGTTCGCGTCCTCGGGTTCAGGACATAGACATCTAAGTGCATGGTCTCCCTGGAAGGATGCCCGTTGTTGGTGATGTTATAGCGGGGAAGCTCGTCCTCCCGAGTCACCCAGGTCCGTGGCGCATCAACGTCGAACCCTGGCACCGGAACCTCATCCAGGATGCCGTAGTTCCAGAGTGGCAGGTTGTCCGACAGCGGATACGTCTTCTGGGCCGGCGTCAGCAAATCGAACAAGGATTGATTGTTGGAAACAATCTCCTTGGCTCCGTAGACCTCCTCGTTCGCCACCATCTCAGCTCTTCGAATGGCGGCATCCCCCTCATTCACTTGATTCGCGGCCATCTCAGAAGCTCCGGGAGTCGTGTGGGTTAAGGGATGAGGCGTGCGGAATCGGAAAAGGCTGGTAGAGAAATTTGGGAGTTGGCGCGCAATCCTAGTGGACGGCGCGCAATTGGGAAGTCTGTCGCGTAAAACCCCGGGTGTTCGCGCAAAACAAGCCGAAATACGGATGGGTTTGCGCGCCGAATGGGCAAATTCCGCGCCGTCAATGGCAATTTCGCGCACGAGAGCTGGGAGGCTTATCGCGCATAAAGCCTGTGTACGGCACGCGGAACCCAGGGCCCCTATTTATAGGTGAGGCCGGGTGTCCGCGCCGCGCGGAAAGCGCTTTGCGCGACCAAGGCAGCGAATTTCGCGCCCAACGCCCTTTTTGCGTGCCAAAGTCCCGCGCCACTCAGGACTTCGGCATTCCGGCGTCTCCCTCGGAACCCGATCGTTGTGACCTCTCGCCGATCAGATTCCGAGGGGGGGCTTTTGTAGACGCTGGAAAAGTCCGTTGTTCCTCAAACGAAGTTCCGGATGAGGAAAGCGAGGTCATATTTGGAGTCAGAAGCATGTTTCGGAAGGCCCGAAGACCTTGTGCGAAATTTCGGAGGCCCGCGCGCAATATTGGCTATGCGCGCGCAATCCTTCCGGGATTCGCGCAATGGGCCGAGTCGGCGCGGAATGTTCCGCGCCCGACGCCCGTGCGCGGCCCTATTGCGCGCTGGGCCCCTATTTCGCGCCCGCGCCGAATTGCGCGCCCGCGAACCGAATTGCGCGCCCGGGGTTGCCTATAAATACAAGGCGACCCCCAACGTTTTGAAGGTTTCCAGAATTCGAAGGGTCGCTCGTGCGTGCAATCCCGCCCCCTCCGCACGCAATGCCGATCTTCAGGTAACCTCCTTTATTTCGCGCAAGCAGGCCCCGGGGTTCGCCTTCGCGCGCAACCCCTTTGGCTTCTTTCCTTTGACCAACTCCTCACCCAAAGGCCTTCGCGCGCAAAAGAAGCCTCTTGCGCGCAATTGCCCCCGGGTGCGCGCAATCCAGCCCGATTGCGCGCACCCCCTTACTAAGTGGCCATTCGTTAAAGAATGGGCCGTTGCCCCCGCGCGCTATCAGAGGCCCGGTGCGCGCAATCTCCATCTTCCGCGCGCAAAGCACTGGCCCAATTGCACGCCAGCCCGCCCAATTGCGCGCTGACCCGCGGTATTGCGCGCCAAGATCCTCTTTTGCGTGCAAACCGCCAGGGTCGCCCCCTTTGACCCCCTGAGGGTACCCGCCTGCGTGGCGCCTGATGATCTTCATCCCGGGTGCCCGCACCGTGCGTTGTCTTCCCGTGCGGCCCTCCAGGCTCGCGCGAAGTGACACAGACCCATTGGCGGCACTACTTCGTCCGCGCTGTAGGACGTTAAACTTCCAAGCATTCATCGTCCAACATGACGTTAAACTGTACTTCGTCCGCGCTGAAGGACGTTAAACTGCCAAGCATTCATCGTCCAACATGACGTTAAACTGCACTTCGTCCGCGCTGCAGGACGTTAAACTACCAAGCATTCATCATCCAACATGACGCTAAACTGTACGTCGTCTGCGCTGCAGGACGTTAAACTGCCAAGCATTCATCATCCAACATGACGTTAAACTGTACCTCGTCCGCGCTGCAGGACGTTAAACTGCCAAGCATCCATCGTCCTACAGGACGCTAAACTGCACCTCGTCCAAGCTGCACGACGTTAAACTGCCTAGCATATGGGCCTCCTCAAGGTGTAAGCCCCAAACCCCATCGTCCAACATGACGTTAAACTTTACTTCGTCCGACAAGACGTTAAACCGTCCGCTTCGTCCTCAACACACGACGTTAAACTGTAATTCGTCCGGCAAGACATTAAACCGTCCGCAGCACCCGATCCCGTGCCTCGCACGTAGGGTCCCCCCCGGTTTGGATGTGGCCCCCACCCGCTTGTCTCTGTAGGGATGTCAGGATTGGAGTGGCCTTCGCCCATGGGGGTAGGGTATTACAAACCCCTAGTTTCTTGTGGGGGACTGCACATGTGTATCTCCATTGTGCTTCCCCACTGCCGAAGCCAGTAGAGGGCGTGACAGGGATCGAGGTGTCTCTCACCTTCGGCCCAAGTCCCTCTTCAACTGAGCTTTGTCGCACTCAGGTTGCCTCATTGCGTAAGTCCTGACAGAATGAACTACGTGGACTTTGATCCCTGTCTCCTAAACAGGGTACGTAGGAAGCCTCCCTGAGGTTCAAGCCCACCACCTGGTCGTCCCGGTCGTATTCACGTCGGTTCATCCATCAGTGGACCCCTCCTGGGTTCACATTCGCGTCGATTCACCTATGAATCCGCCCTTGTGAGGGACTGCACGTGTGTATCTCCATTGTGCTTCCCCACTGCCGAAACCAGTAGAGGGCGTGATAGGGATCAAGGTGTCTATCATCTTCGGCCCATGTCCCCCTCCAACTGAGCTTTGTCGCCATGGGCCTCCTTAGAGTGTAAGCCCCAAACACCATCGTCCAGCAAGACGTTAAACTGTGATCCACCCACTTCGTGCGTGCCAGCAGCCTAGACCTCCTCGTGAGTCGGCTTACCATCGTCCAGCATGATGTTAAACTGTACATCCGAACTACGCTGACTTTGATCCGCGCTAACGTGCGGTACGTAGGAAGCCTCTACGGGGTCCAAGCTCTTCAATCCATCATCCATCCTGATCCTTACCCGGGCCGCCACATCCCGGTGGGGTCATGCCATTTCATTCCACTCCACTTCACTCGGGAAGCTGCCCATGTGCTGGCCCCAGCGTCGGAGGTTCCCCACAAGGGGTTCTGTCATCTGATCCACTCCTCGTGTTGATCAGTCTGATGTCGTCCCTGCTGGACGTTAAACTCGCGGCATACCCCGTGTCAAACATGGGAAGCTGAGGAAGATCTCAGGTAACGCAGTTCCCCGCACCCAGCGCGGGATGCCTCAGGCCATCACGCCTTCGAGAAGCCCTATTAGGGACGGAAGGCAGACATGCAGAGCCGCAGTGTTAAGACACGCCCCCCAACACCCAGAGCTACCCGGTCTCCTCACCGCGGGTTGCTGCCCCGACCAGACTCCTTGGAGCGTCTGGGCGGAAGCAACGTAATTAACCGGTGTTCATGAAGATATGGCGCTGGGAACGAGATTCACGAACATTCTTAAATCTATGAGGGAGACCCGGATTAGGCGACGAGTTCCGAGGAGACGTCCATGGAAGGAGGAGATGACATCCCATCATCTCGGTTTCGATCAAGGAGCAGACGTCCCTGAATAAGGGACGGATGTCGCCCGCCTTTGGAAAGCGGGACTGCGGGGCCACAAGCCGCGCTCCCATCCCCTCGGGTCGACGGGCGCACGTGCGAACACGTCCTGGCGGAACAGCGTCGGAACAGAAACCCGACGCACATCCGCACCGAAACAACTATACTACCTAATTAGAACACCATAGTTAAGCATGCTTGGCCTGGAGTGGTGTCAATATGGGTAAACTCTTGGGTTGTTTTCTAGAGTGTGTGAGTGAGAAAAAATCACACTGGAAGAACATGCATTGGCATATAGGGATAGTCATTAGTCTGACAAGTGACCTTGGTGGGTAATAGCTTGTGATGTGTTGGGAAGGAAACCAAGGTATTATAGGTGTAAGAACTCGGTTCTTATTCTTGAGGTACGAGTTTCTTCCTTTCCTTTTCCTTAAGTGTTTTTGAGAAAACAAGGGAAATGTGGGAAAAATCCCAAATTTATGGGTACACACCGTGTACTTTTGTATACATGCCAGGTACTTTGGCCATGTGGGATGATAATACATTGCATGTAGGCTTGTCGGCGATTAAGGGTGTAAAAACCAACTACATGCCGTGTACTTAGTAATACACGTTGTGTAATCAGTCAGCAGATGAATAGTGAGGTGGTGCAAAGTAGCCGCCAGAAGAACAGTTAAAAAAATAGTACACACCGTTTACTTGAGATTACATGCTGTGTAGTTATGTTTTTTTTTAAAACAAGAATTATCCTCCTCATTCGGAAGAGGAGGCAAAGGGCTTGCGGGGAGCAACATGAGAGGATTCCAAGACTTAGAGGAGCTCCCGATCGCACACCGAGACTCCAATTCTTCCGTCGTCGATCTCGTTTGAACCGCGCGGGTAAGGTCTTCCCTATTCTTGAATCTTTCTTTCCAATTATTTCCATAAGGGAAGTTACTTAGGTTTTAACGGGTAATAATTTATCTAAGATCTACGCCGTTCTTGGTTGTTTCGGGAGGCACCTTTCACGTATATTAATCAGAGGAGTCCGAGGTAGGTGGTCTTGTGTTTAATTCCAACCATCGAGTTGATTTTGTGTACCGTTGTGCCACGAGCCAATGTTCGGGGTGTCGTATGGATGAGACTTTGACTGTTGAGATACCTAGAATTGCATAGGTAATCTAATGAATAAGTATAAACTCCTGTTTGGGATCGTTTCTTTGATCCAGGACCAGCCCGAGGGTGCATTTCCCTTGTTTAGCCATTTGGCCAGGATGCCCGTGGATATGCGGTTATTATAACATGTTTTGATTTTTCTTGAGAGGAAACATATAAAATTTTCTTGCTTATGCTTTGGGCTCGGCCCGATTACTTTCTTTTCCTCTAGAATGCCTGAGGGAAAGGTTCTGTTTAGCCTCAGGGCAAGGTTATTTTTAGCCTGGGGGCAAGGTTTGATTAACCTAAGGGCAAGGTTTTGTTTCGCCTGAGGGAAATGTTTTCTATGCCCGAGGGAAGAATATTCTGTTCCTGAGGGTGATATATCGTATGCCTGAGGGAAATATTCATTATTGTAATGACCCGAAATTTTGAATAAATTTTGTTTCCTAACATTGTGTGTTATTTTATTTTATACTCAAAAAAACTATTTCATTTAATAAAATGAGTATAATTAAAATAAGACCGTTGGGATTCGACTGTTATATGACCGTTGGTCAATATGACCATTGGAAACTAAATATTGCGATTATTGTCTATAAATACAAGTGATCTTGATTAATTAATATAGAAAGAAGATTCGATGGCCCCATCCAGTAGTCTCGGGCTGATCGAAGCCCATCTGACGGAACTCAGGAAGGAGGTAGCATTTTTGGGCTTTGCTCTGGACCAAACCCAAGCCGAACTTCATCGTGTGAAGCTAGAACAGAATCCCCTTCGCGAGAAGTTCAAACAGATAGAAATCACTACTCAGGCAATGTTGGATGAGCCGCCCCAAGATTCTATAACCCTAGCACACCTTACTCTTAGGTCCTATGCTGGTGTTATAAGGGGCTATGTAACGAGACCGTAACTGCCATGTGTAATCCTTTAATTTAAATAAAAATTGTGATTTCTTCTTATGGTGAAGTTTGTGAATTTTCAAATGTCCGGATAAGTATAGTATGCATATTATTGATGAATTTTAGAAAAATGATATTTTAAACATATTTATGTAAACCTTAAATAATTAATAATGTGTAATGATTTTCAAAAAATGGTCTTCTATAGTTATGTTTAGTAATAATATTAGAGTCTAAAAAGATCAACTTAATTTTTGTTGAATAGTAAATTATGAATAGTGATTTTATGCTTATGATTAGTAATGTGACCAAATGGATTAAGTAACTTCACTTAAGAAAGTATTAATCTAATTTAGGCACCTTAATTAAGTAATGTGATTCAATAAAATAGATAAATAACTATTTCAGAAATTATTGGTTAAGTATTAGTTTTTTCATGTGAATAGTGTTTTTTATTTAAAAATTAAATTAAAAATAATTAGAAAATTGTTTTCATAAAATGGAGTTCATTTTTGAAATCAGAGCATCGATATTTGGTTAAGGGAAATTTTTGAGATTTTTCTGAAACAGTTGAATTTTCAGTAAATAGTGTTTTTATTTAAAAATTAAATTAAAAATATTTAGAAAATTATTTTCATAAAATAGAGTTCATTTTTGAAATAAGATCATCGATATTTGGTTAAGGTGAATTTTTGGGATTTTTCTGAGAAAGTTGAATTTTCGGTGAATAGTGAAAATACATTTTTTGAGTTTCGGGTGTTTAATGACATCATTAAGGATGTAATAATTATGAAATAAATCTGGTCGACTTATGAATAGTAAGATAAGGTATGAGGTGTCTCAAATGGCCAATACCATGGGCAAGCCCATGGTTTTTCCAAAACCACCGATGAGGTATCCCTTGGCAATTAATGCTTTATCCCCTCACTTCTCCTATAAATACCAAGCCTTTCCCTCATTCATTTCATTTCCAAATCCTCCCCAATGAAGTTATGATCTCTTTACCTCCAAAGGAGTCCTCCCAAGGTTCCCTCAAGCCTCCCAAGGTCCCGAACTTCATGATTTCGAAGTTACTCTTCAAGGTAAGCGATCCTTTCACCCTCCTCTTTTAAGTCACAACTTCCTTTATGTTGTGTCTTCTAATTTCCATATATTTAAGTTGAGGGTATGTTATTATATGCTCTCATTTCTGTCTATTTCATGTATAATTGTTGAGAGACCCTTTCCTCTCTCATCAATTTATTTTCTGAATTTTTAAGTGACGCCATTAGGCTGCCAAATTTTTCGTAAGAGAAATCGCATCTTCTCTTTTCTTTCATGTTTCCTTTTCATGTGGTATGTCATTCAAATATCCATACCATGATCTTATTAAGTACCCATATTGTATTATGAATTATTTATGAGTGTTTTACCCTTTTCCCCTCTCTTTTTAATGTTTTCTAAAACCATGTTATATAGACGTTATGCTGCAGAAATTTCGTCTCAAGATTTCTATCTCTTTCTCTCAAGAAATTCTATTGTTTATTTATGTGAATACCCAGAACTATTTCGTTTCTATGGGTGTTCATAAATATATAAAAATGATATATTTGATTCTGGAATTGACATACAGATAACCCTCACTCCCTTTCCAGGGGTTATAAATGACATAATGTTCTTATTTTTAAGCTCTTTTTAAACGTCATGATTTTGACATGAAACCCATTTCTTTGATTCCATTTGGGTTATTTATGAAATGTGTGATTATGATCTATGTGGATCACATTAAATTAAATAAATATTAAGGGTTCACCCTAATAGCTCTCTAATTAATTGGGTAAATAATTAATCTCTAGAGATGACAAGTTTCACGATATCTTGGTGAATAACCTTGGTAATTTTTTATGAAACCTTGGGGATGGACCTTGGTGATATGTTCATGAATGTCTAAATGAAATGTTGAAGCCACATATTCAAGTTATGTCCCAAGTTCTTTTATTTATGATATTCCTATACTTCCATTTCTCATGTATTTATGTTTGTATTCAAGTTCTTATTGATATCACAAGTACATTGACTCCCTTGTTTACCCTTACTGGGCCTTCCGCTCACCGTTTCCTTTGATGTCTATCTCTAGGATATTAGATGCAGTAAATGTACATAGGATGAACCTATGATGAAGCCTTACAAGTGGTATAGAAGAATTTTTTATGTTGTTCTCATGTTTTATGTTCTTGATTTCCAAGACACTAGACTTTAAAGATCCTCTGTTTGTAAAATGTAATGAAATGTTATGTAATAAAAAGGAGGGATTCCATAGTTGGTATAAAAGGATATTTTAGTTATTTATGGAAATTAGGATATTAAAATTTTAGGAATAACCCTATAGAAAAGTTTAAATATAGTAAATCTTCCTGGTATTTTGGTGAGTATTGAGTAAATGGTTTATCAAGCAAATACATCCCTGCCTGGATACGTGCAGGTAGAGGTGGCTCTGGTAGAGATGTACATAGGGGTAAAACCCGAAAACACCGCTTTGAGCTAGACTCGAATGAGAACTGGTATACGACAATGAGCCTTGCTGCACTCTTGGTTATGACACTCCTGGGGAATATGTTTGGTTAATCGCAAGATTTTTATGAATCATTATGAAGGAATTATAGAAAAATGTAATTGTCGAAGCATGAAGTTTTAAGAAATAAAATCCTTTTAGTTAAAAGATTTGTAAATGAAATAAGTTTCTCACGAAGGATTTATTCTTTTAGAAGATGTCCCCATTATCTAGGAATACGTTGACGTATTTCCTAAGGAGTTACCCAGACCTCCCCTAGAAAGAGAGGTAGAGTTCTCCATTGAACTCGTACCTGGATCTCATCCAATGTCAAAGACACCCTATAGGATGGAAAATGTGTAGCTAGAGTAATTAAAGAAAAAACTCCAAGATCTATTGGATAATGGGTTTATCCGACCAGGTGTGTCTCCTTGGGGAGCACCATTTCTATTTGTGAAGAAGAAGGATGGATCGATGCAGCTATGCATTGATTATAGAGAACTGAATGGGATCACAGTGAAGAACAAATACTCTCTTCCAAGAATTGATGACTTATTTGACCAACTTCATGGGGCTCAATTCTTCTCTAAGATTGATCTTCATTCTGGTTATCATCAATCAAGGTTGAATAATGATGATATT
Organism: Viscum album; assembly: GCA_963277665.1. NCBI lineage: Eukaryota > Viridiplantae > Streptophyta > Magnoliopsida > Santalales > Viscaceae > Viscum > Viscum album. The sequence goes on from OY728134.1 coordinate 122,516,057, forward strand.
CCAAAAACTGCCATCCAATCAAGATATGGGCATTATGAGTTTGTTGTTATGCCCTTCGGACGGACTAATGCACCTGAAATTTTTATGGATCAAGAATAAGTTGATTTTGGAAAATTATGTTTTATCAAATGGATATCCTTTGTATAGGAAAATGATTTGGTGATTAAATGATAAAGGTTATTTTGGAAGATGTTTTCTCTTTTGGAGTACTATATTCCTAAGGGAAATAAAATACTACAGGATTTAAATTCAGGAGGAATGGTTTATTTTTTTATGTATTTATTGTGGACATATGGTGATTTGGGTTATTTCTGGAAAATGATGAACCTAGCATAGAGAATATGTGAATAGGTTAATTACACTTTAGTATGAGACTTTAATAGTAGTCGATGTTATTTGGAGATAAATGTTAAGATTTATTGGGGAAGACTATGTGATTAAATGCTTTTGAGTTTTGGGTTCCAATTTTAGTTTGGATTTTTATGAAGAATTTTAAGGCTGATTTTGTATTGAATGGTCTTTCTGGAACTTTGGGTACTTTTGTTGAATTTTGGAGATTAATAGTCATTTTTATTTTTATAAAGGATTATCCTTTTTGGGGATTATATGATCTGGTACTAACCTTTTTAGTTTTAGTTGATGACTAAAGACAAGGGAAAAATATAGTTATTCTTTTGTGGATTATGTGATTCTCTAGAAGATGATTCTTGTGCTTTTGATGAGACCAAGTCTTTTTGAATGCTCTTTGTTTGGAGAAAAGATTAGTCATGGTGGAAACTTATTAAGGGATGAAACTTTATTTGAAGGTAAGTATATTTCCTTACATTTTTATTCTATATAGTAAATGAATTCCTCAAAATTATGAAAAGGAACGTAAAGCAAAAATGTTATTGGTTTACGTTTCCTATTGGGTAATCAAAGACCATTTAACACATCTTAAGTTTGTGATCTTCTTGTGGTTAATTTTCTCCGAATCATGTTTTCTATCACTCTCCATTAGAACTTTACCCTTTGTTTTCTCTTCCATATCCATGTTTTCCTACACGCAATCCTAGTATGGGTTAACTCGAGTGACCTTTGTACTTCCCTTTCTCTCTTTTAAAGTAATAGTTTTACTGACTCTTTTTCTGATGTGGAACTTTCAACGAAATTTCCAAGACCAATTTTAAAATTGCGGGGACGCAATTTCTTAAGGGGGAAGATTATAACGACCCAAAATTTTGAATAAATTTTGTTTCCTAACTTTGTGTGTTATTTTATTTTATACTCAACAAAACTATTTCATTTAATAAAATGAGTATAATTAAAATAAGACTGTTGGGTTTTGACTGTTATATGACCGTTGGTCAATATGACCATTGGAAACTAAATGTTGCGATTATTGTCTATAAATACAAGTGATATTGATTAATTAATATATAAAGAAGATTCGATGGCCCCATCCAGTAGTCTTGGGCCGATCGAAGCCCATGTGACAGAACTCGGGAAGAAGGTAGCACCTTTGGGCTTTGCTCTGGACCAAACCCAAGCCGAACTTCATCTTGTGAAGCTGGAATAGAATCGCCTTCGTGAGAAGTTCAAACTAATAGAAATCACTACTCAGGCAATGTTGGCCGAGCCGCCCTAAGATTCTATCACCCTAGCACACCTTACTCTTAGGTCCTATGCTGGAGTTATAAGGGGCTAGGTAATGAGACCATAACTGCCTTGTGTAATACTTTGATTTAAATAAAAATTGTGATTTCTTCTTATGGTGAAGTTTGTGAATTTTCAAATGTTTGAATAAGTATAGTATGAATATTATTGATAAATTTTATAAAAATGATATTTTAAAAATATTTATGTAAACCTTAAATAATTAATAATGTGTAATGATTTTCAAAAAATGGTCTTCTATAATTATGTTCAGTAAGAATTTTAGAGTCTAATAAGATCAACTTAATTTTTGATGAATAGTAAATTATGAATAGCGATTTTATGCTTATGATTAGTAATGTGACCAAATTTATTAAGTAACTTCACTTAAGAAAGTATTAATCTAATTTAGACACCTTGATTAAGTAGTGTGATTCAATAAAATAGGTAAATAATTGTTTCAGAAATTATTGGTTAAGTATTAGTTTTTTCGGGTGAATAGTGTTTTTTATTTAAAAACTAAATTAAAAACATCTAGAAAATTATTTTCATAAAATGGAGTTCATTTTTGAAATCAGAGCATCGATATTTGGTTAAGGTAAATTTTTGGGATTTTTCTGAAACAGTTGAATTTTTAGTGAATAGTGTTTTTATTTAAAAATTAAATTAAAAATATTTATATTATTATTTTCATAAAATAATGTTCATTTTTGAAATCAGAGCATCGATACTTGGTTAAGTTTAATTTTTGGGATTTTTCTGAGAAAGTTGAATTTTCGGTGAATAGTGAAAATACAGTTTTTGAGTTTCGAGTGTTTAATGACATCATTAAGGATGTAATAATTATAAAATAATTCTGGTAGAATTATGAATAGTAATATAAGGTATGAGGCGTCCCATGTTTCCAATACCATTGGAAAATACAATGGGAAAGCCCATGGTTTTTCCAAAACCACCAATGAGGTGTCCCTTGGCAATTAATGCTTTGTCCCCTCACTTCTTCTATAAATACCAAGCCTTTCCCTCATTCATTTCATTTCCAAATCCTCCCCAATGAAGTTATGGTCTCTTTACCTCCCAAGGAGTCCTCCCAAGGTTCCCTCAAGCCTCCCAAGGCCCCGACCTTCATGATTTCGAAGTTACTCTTCAAGGTAAGGGATCCTTTCACCCTTCTCTTTTAAGTCACGACTTCCTTTATGTTGTGTCTTCTAATTTCCATATATTTATGTTGAGGGTATGTTCTTATATGTTCTCATTTATTTCCATTTCATGTATAATTGTTGAGATACCCTTTCGGCTCTCATCAATTTAATTTCTGAATTTTTAAGTGACGCCGTTAGGCTGCCGAATTGTTCGTAAGTGAAATCACATCTTCTCTTTTCTTTCATGTCTCCTTTTCTTTTGGTATGTAATTCAAATATCCATACCATGATATTATTTAGAACCCATACTATATTATGAATTATTTATGAGTGTTTGACCCTTGTCCCCTCTCCTGTCAATGTTTTCTAAAACCATGTTATATAGCTGTTATGATGCAGAAATTTCATCTCAAGATTTCTATCTCTTTCTCTCAAGAAATTCTATTGTTTATTTATGTGAATACCAAGAACTATTTTGTTTCTATGGGTGTTCATAAATATATAAAAATGATATATTTGATTCTATAATTGACATACACATAACCCTCACTCCCTTTTCATGGGTTATAAATGACATAATGATCTTATTTTTAAGCTCTTTTTAAACGTCACGATATTGACATGAAACCCATTTCTTTGATTTCATTTGGGTTATTTATGAAATTTTTGATTATGATCTATGTGGATCACATGAAATTAAAGGTATATTAATGGTGAACCATTATAGCACTCCAATGCATTGGGTAAAGAATTAATCTCTAGAGATGACAAGTTTCACGATAGCTTGGTGAATAACCATGATAATTTTTTATGACACCTTGGGGATGGACCTTGGTGATATGTTCATGAATGTCTAAATGAAATGTTCAAGCCACATATTCAAGTTATGTTCCAAGTTCTTTTATTTATGATATTCCTATTCTTCCATTGCTCATGTCTTTATGTTTGTATTCAAGTTCTTATTGATATCAGAAGTACATTGAATCTCTTGTTTACCCTTACTGGGCCTTCTGCTCACCCTTTCCTTTGATGTCTGTCTCCAGGATATGAGATGCAGTAAATGTACATTGGATGAACCTATGATTAATCCTTACAATTGGTTTAGAAGAATGTTTTATGTTGTTCTCGTGTTTTATGTTCCTGATTTCCAAGACACTAGACTTTAAAGATCCTCTGTTTGTAAAATGTAATGAAATGTTATGTAATAAAAAGGCGGGATGCCATAATTGGTATTAAAGGATAGTTTAGTTATTTATGGAAATTAGGATATGAAAACTTTAGGAAGAACCCTATAGAAAATTTTAAATATAGGAAATATTCCTGGTATTTTTGTGAGTATTGAGTAAGTGGTTTATCAAGCAAATACATCCTTGTCTGGATACAAGCATGTAGAGGTGGCTCTAGCATAGATGTACATAGGGGTAAAAACCGAAAACACCACTTTGAGCTAGACTCGAATGGGAAATGGTACATAGAAACGGGCCTTGCTGAACTCTTGGTTACGACACTCCCGGGAGATATGTTTGGTTAATCGCAAGCTTTTTATGAATCATTGTGAAGGAATTATAGAAAAATGTAATTGTCTAAGAATGACGTTTTAAGACATAAAATCCTTTTTAGTTAAAAGATTCGTAAATGAAATAAGTTTCTCATGAAGGATTTATTCTTTTAGAAGATGTCCCCATCGTCTAGGAATACGTTGACGTATTTCTTGATGAGTTACCCATACCTCACCCAAAAAGATAGGTAGATTTCTCCATTGAACGCGTACCTGGATCTCATCCAATGTCAAAGACCCCCTATAGGATGAAAAATGTAGAGCTAGAGGAATTAAAGAAACAACTCCAAGATCTATTGGAGAATGGGTTTATCTGGCCAAGTGTTTCTCCTTGGGGAGCACCAGTTCTCTTTGTGAAGAAGAAGGATGGATCGATGCAGCTATGCATTGATTATAGAGAACTGAATGGGATCACAGTGAAGAACAAATACTCTCTTCCAATAATTGATGACTTATTTGACCAACTTCGTGGGGATCAATTTTTCTCTAGGATTGATCTTCGTTCTGGTTATCATCAATTGAGGGTGAAGAATGATGATATTCCAAAAACTGCCTTCCAATAAAGATATGGGCATTATGAGTTTGTTGTTATGCCCTTCGGACTGACTAATGCACCTGGGATTTTTATTGATCAAGAATAAGTTGATTTTGGAAACTTATGTTTTATAAAATGGATATCCTTTGTATAGGAAAATGATTTGGTGATTAAATGATAAAGGTTATTTTGGAAGATGTTTTCTCTTTTGGAGTACTATATGCCTAAGGGAAATAAAATACTACAGGATTTAAATTGAGGAGGAATGGTAGATTTTTTTAATGTATTTATTTTGGACATATGGTGATTTGGGTTATTTCTAGAAAATGATGAACCAATTATAGAGAATATGTGAATAGGTTAATTACACTTTAGTATGAGACTTTAATAGTAGTCCATATTATTTGGAGATAAATGTTAAGATTTATTGGGGAAGACTATGCGATTAAATCCTTTTGAGTTTTGGGTTCCAATCTTAGTTTGGATTATTCTGAAGAATTTTAAGGATGATTGTGTATTGAATGGTCTTTCTGGAACTTTGGGTACTTTTGTTGAATTTTGGAGATTAATAGTCATTTTTTTATAAGGATTATCCTTTTGGGGGATTATATGATCTCGTACTAACCTTTTTAGTTTTAGTTGATGACTAAAGACAAGGGAAAAATATAATTATTCTTTTGAGGAATTTTGTGATTCTCTAAAAGATGATTCTTGTGCTTTTGATGAGACCAAGTCTTTTTGAATTCTCTTTGTTTGGAGAAAAGATTAGTCTTGGTGGAAACTTATTAAGGGATGAAACTCTACTTGAAGTTAAGTATATTTACTTATGTTTTTATTCTATGTAGTAAATTAATTCCTACAAATTATGAAAATGAACGTAAAACAAAAATGTTGTTGGTTTACGTTTCCTACTGGGTAATCAAATACCATTTAACACATCTTAAGTTTGTGATCTTCTTGTGGTTAATTTTATCCTAATCATGTTTTCTATCACTCTCTATCAGAAATTGACCCTTTGTTTTCTCTTCCATATCCATGTTTTCCTACATGGAATCCTCGTATGGGTTAACTCTGGTGACCTTTGTACTTCCCTTTATTTCTTTTAAAGTAATAGTTTTACTGACTCTTTTTCCGATGTGGGACTTTCAATGAAATTTCCAAGCTTAATTTTAAAATTTCAAGGACACAATTTCTTAAGGGGGGAATATTGTAACTACCCGAAATTTTGAATAAATTTTGTTTCCTTACTTTGTGTGTTATTTTATTTTATACTCAAAAAAACTATTTCATTTAATAAAATGAGTATAATTAAAATAAGACCGTTGGGTTTCGACTATTATATGACCATTGGTCAATATGACCATTGGAAACTAAATGTTGTGATTATTGTCTATAAATACAAGTGATCTTGATTAATTAATATAGAAAGATGATTCGATGACCCCATCTAGTAGTCTCAGGCCGATCGAAGCCCATATGACGGAACTCGGGAAGGAGGTAGCACCTTTGGGCTTTGTTCTGGACCAAACCCAAGCCAAACTTCATCATGTGAAGCTGGAATAGAATCGCCTTCATGAGAAGTTCAAACTGATAGAAATCACCACTCGAGAAATGTTGGCCGAGCTGCCCCAAGATTTTATCACCCTATCACACCTTACTCTTAGGTCCTATGCTGGTGTTATAAGGGGCTATGTAACGAGACCATAAATGCCTTGTGTAATCCTTTGATTTAAATAAAAATTGTGATTTCTTCTTATGGTGAAGTTTGTGAATTTTCAAATTTCCAGATAAATATAGTTTGCATATTATTGATGAATTTTATAAAAATGATATTTTAAAAATATATATGTAAACCTTAAATAATTAATAATGTGTAATGATTTTCAAAAAATGTTCTTCTATAGTTATGTTCAGTAAGAATTTTAGAGTCTAATAAGATCAACTTAATTTTTGATGAATAGTAACTTATGAATAGTGATTTTATGCTTATGATTAGTAATGTGACCAAATGGATTAAGTAACTTCACTTAAGAAAGTATTAATCTAATTTAGGCACCTTGATTAAGTAATGTGATTCAATAAAATAGGTAAATAACTGTTTCAGAAGTTATTGGTTAAGTATTAGTTTTTTCGGGTGAATAGTTTTTTTTTATTTAAAAATTAAATTAAAAATATTTAGAAAATTATTTTCAAAAAATGGAGTTCATTTTTGAAATTAGAGCATCGATATTTGGTTAAGGTTAATTTTTGGGATTTTTCTGAAACAGTTGAATTTTCAACGAATAGTGTTTTTATTTAAAAATTTAATTAAAAATATTTAGAAAATTATTTTCATAAAACAAAGTTCATTTTTTAAATCAGAGCATCGATATTTGGTTAAGGTTAATTTTTGGGATTTTTCTAAGAAAGTTGAATTTTCAGTGAATAGTGAAAATACAGTTTTTGAGTTTCAGGTGTTTAATGACATCATTAAGGATGTAATAATTATGAAATATTTCTGGTCGACTTATTAATAGTAAGATAAGTTATGAGGTGTCCCAAGTGGCCAATACCATGGGAAAATACCATGGGCAAGCCCATTGTTTTTCCAAAACCACCGATGAGGTGTCCCTTGGCAATTAATGCTTTGTCCCCTCACTTCTCCTATAAATACCATGCCTTTCCCTCATTAATTTCATTTACAAATCCTCCCCAAGGAAGTTCTGGTCTCTTTACCACCCAAGGAGTCCTACCAAGGTTCCCTCAAGCCTCCCAAGGTCCCGACCTTCATGCTTTCGAAGTTACTCGTCAAGGTAAGGGATCCTTTCACCCTCCTCTTTTAAGTCACGACTTCCTTTATGTTGTGTCTTCTAAATTTCATATATTTATGTTTATGGTATGTTATTATATGTTATCATTTCTTTCAATTTCATGTCTAATTGTTGAGAGACCCTTTCTGCTCTCATCAATTTATTTTCTGAATTTTTAAGTGATCCCGTTAGGCTGCCGAATTTTTCGTAAGAGAAATCGCATCTTCTCTTTTATTTCATGTTTCCTTTTCATGTGGTATGTCATTAAAATATCCATACCATGATATTATTCAGTACCCATACTATATTATGAATTATTTATGAGTGGTTTACCCTTGTCCCATCTCTTTTCAATGTTTTCTAAAACCATCTTATATAATCGTTATGCTGCAGAAATTTCGTCTCAAGATTTCTATCTATTTCTCTCAAAAAATTCTATTGTTTATTTATGTGAATACCCAGACCTATTTAGTTTCTATGGGTGTTCATAAATATATAAAAAATGATATATTTGATTCTGGAATTGACATACACATAACCCTCACTCCCTTTACATGGGTTATAAATGACATAATGATCTTATTTTTAAGCTATTTTTAAACGTCACGATTTTGACATGAAACCCATTTCTTTGATTCCATTTGGGTAATTTATGAAATTTTTTATTATGATCTATGTGGCTCACATGAAATTAAATACATATTAAGTGTTCTCCCTGATAAAGCTCCGATGCATTGGGTAAAGAATTAATCTCTAGAGATGACAAGTTTCACGATACCTTGGTGAATAACCATGGTAATTTTTTATGACACCTTGGGGATGGACCTTGGTGATATGTTCATGAATGTATAAATGAAATGTTGAATCCACATATTCAAATTATGTTCCAAGTTATTTTATTTATGATATTCCTATTCTTTCATTGCTCATGTCTTTATGTTTTTATTCAAGTTCGTATTGATATCACAAGTACATTGACTCCCTTCTTTACCCATACTAGGTCTTCTGCTCACCCTTTCCTTTGATGTCTATCTCTAGGATATGAGATGTAGTAAATGTACATAGGATGAACCTATTATGAATCCTTATAAGTGGTTTAGAATAATGTTTTATGTTTTTCTCATGTTTTATGTTCCTGATTTCCAAGACACTAGACTTTAAAGATCCTCTATTTGTAAAATGTAATGAAATGTTATGTAATAAAAAGGCGGGATGCCATAGTTGGTATCAAAGGATAGTTTAGTTATTTATAGAAATTAGGATATGAAAAATTTAGGAATAAACCAATGGAAAATTTTAAATATAGTAAATCTTCCTGGTATTTTGGTGAGTATCGAGTAAGTGGTTTATCAAGCAAATACATCCCTGTCTGGATACAAGGAGGTAGAGGTGGCTCTCGCACAGATTTACATATGGGTAAAACCTGAAAACACCAATTTGAGCTAGACTCGAATAGGAACTGGTACACGGCAACGAGCCTTTCTGCACTCTTGGTTACGATACGCCCGGGGGATATGTTTGGTTAATCTCAAGCTTTTTATGAATCATTATGAAGGAATTATAGAAAAATGTAATTGTCTAAGCATGAAGTTTTAAGACATAAAAAATCATTTTTAGTTAAAAGATTCATAAATGAAATAAGTTTCTCATGAAGGATTTATTCTTTTAGAAGATGTCCCCATCGTCTAGGAATACGTTGACGTATTTCCTGAGGAGTTACTCAGACCTCCCCCTTAAAGAGAGGTAGAGTTCTCCATTGAACCCATACCTGGATCTCATCCAATGTCAAAGTCCCCCTATAGGATGGAAAATGTGGAGATAGAGGAATTAAAGAAACAACTCCAAGATCTATTGGAGAATGGGTTTATCCGACCAAGTGTGTCTCCTTGGGTAGAACTAGTTCTCTTTGTAAAGAAGGATGGATCGATGCAGCTATGCATTGATTATAGAGAACTGAATGAGATCACAGTGAAGAACAAATACTCTCTTCCAATAATTGATGACTTACTTGACCAACTTCGTGGGGCTCGATTCTTCTATAAGATTAATCTTTGTTCTGGTTATCATCAATTGAGGGTGAAGAATGATGATATTCCAAAAACTACCTTCCAATCAAGATATGGTCATTATGATTTTTTTGTTATGCCCTTCGGACTGACTAATGCACCTACGATTTTTATGAATCAAGAATAAGTTGATTTTGAAAACTTATGTTTTTTCAAATGGATATCCTTTGTATAGGAAAATGATTTGGTGATTAAATGATAAAGGTTATTTTGGAAGATGTTTTCTCTTTTGGAGTACTATATGCCTAAGGTAAATAAAATACTATAGGATTTAAATTGAGGAGTAATGGTTGATTTTTTTTATGCATTTATTGTGGACATATGGTGATTTGGGTTATTTATGGAAAATGATGAACCTAGCATAGAGAATATGTGAATAGGTTAATTACACTTTAGTATGATACTTTAATAGTAGTCGATGTTATTTGGAGATAAATGTTAAGATTTATTGGGGAAGACTATGTGATTAAATCCTTCTGAGTTTTGGGTTCCAATCTTAGTTTGGATTATTCTGAATAATTTTAAGGATGATTGTGGATTGAATAGTCTTTCTGGAACTTTGGGTAATTTTGTTGAATTTTGGAGATTAATATTCATTTTTCATTTTATAAAGGATTATCCTTTTTGGGGATTATATGATCTCGTACAAACCTTTTTAGTTTTAGTTTATGACTAAAGACAAGGGAAAAATATAGTTATTCTTTTGTGGATTATGTGATTCTCTAAAAGATGATTCTTATGCTTTTGATGAGACCAAGTATTTTTGAGTGCTCTTTGTTTGGAGAAAAGATTATTCTTGGTGGAAACTTATTAAGGGATGAAACTCTACTTTAAGGTAAGTATATTTCCTTATGTATTTATTATATGTAGTAAATGAATTCCTCAAAATTATGAAAAGGAACGTAAAACAAAAACGTTGTTGGTTTACGTTTCCTACTGGGTAATCAAAGACTGTTTAACACATCTTAAGTTTGTGATATTCTCGTGGTTAATTTTATCCTAATCATGTTTTCTATCACTCTCCATCAGAACTTGACCCTTTGTTTTCTCTTCCATATCAATGTTTTCCTGCATGAAATCCTAGTATGGGTTAACTCGGGCGACCTTTGTACTTCCCTTTCTTTCTTTTAAAGTAATAGTTTAACTGACTTTTTTCCCTATGTGGGACTTTCAACGAAATTTCCAAGACCAATTTTAAAATTGCGAGGACACAATTTCTTAGGGGGGGGGGAGATTGTAACGACCTGAAATTTTGAATAAATTTTGTTTCCTAACTTTGTGTGTTATTTTATTTTATACTCAACAAAACTATTTCATTTAATAAAATGAGTATAATTAAAATAAGACCTTTGGGTTTCGACTGTTATATGACCGTTGGTCAATATGACCATTGGAAACTAAATGTTGCGATTATTCTCTATAAATAAAAGTGATCTTGATTAATTATTATAGAAAGAAGATTCGATGGCCCCATCCATTAGTCTCGGGCCGATCGAAGCCCATCTGACGGAACTTGGGAAGGAGGTAGCACCTTTGGGCTTTGCTCTGGACCAAACCCAATCCGAATTTCATCATGTGAAACTAGAACGGAATCCCCTTCGCGAGAAGTTCAAAATGATAGAAATCACTACTCGGGAAATGTTGGCTGAGCCACCCCAAGATTCTATCATCGTAGCACACCTTAATATTAGGTCCTATGCTGGTGTTATAAGGGGCTATGTAACGAGACCGTAACTGCCTTGTGTAATCCTTTGATTTAAATAAAAATTGTGATTTATTCTTATGGTGAAGTTTGTGAATTTTCAAATGTCCGGATAAGTATAGTATGCATATTATTGATGAATTTTAGAAAAATTATATTTTAAAAATATTTATGTAAACCTTAAATAATTAATAATGTGTAATGATTTTCAAAAAATGGTATTCTATAGTTATGTTCAGTAAGAATTTTAGAGTCTAATAAGATCAACCTAATTTTTGTTGAATATTAAATTATGAATAGTTATTTTATGCTTATGATTAGTAATGTGACCAAATGGATTAAGTAACTTCACTTAAGAAATTATTAATCTAATTTAGGAACCTTGATTAAGTAATGTGGTTCAATAAAATAGGTAACTGTTTCAGAAATTATTGGTTAAGTATTAGTATTTTCGGGTGAATAGTGTTTTTTATTTAAAAATTAAATTAAAAATATTTATAAAATTATTTTCATAAAATGGAGTTCATTTTTGAAATAAGAGCATCGATATTTGGTTAAGGTAAATTTTTAGGATTTTTCTGAAATGGTTGAATTTTCAGTGAATAGTGTTTTTATTTAAAAATTAAATTAAAAATATTTAGAAAATTATTTTCATAAAATAATGTTCATTTTTTGAAATCAGATCATCGATACTTGGTTAAGGTGAATTTCTGAGATTTTTCTGAGAAAGTTGAATTTTTGGTGAATAGTGAAAATACAGTTTTTGAGTTTCTGGTGTTTAATGACATCATTAAGGATGTAATAATTATGAAATAATTCTGGTCGAATTATTAATAGTAATATAAGGTATTAGGTGTCCCAAGTGTCCAATACCATGGGAAAGCCCATGGTTTTTCCAAAACCACCGATGAGGTGTCCCTTGGCAATTAATGCTTTGTCCCCTCAATTCTTCTATAAATACCAAGCCTTTCCCTCATTCATTTCATTTCCAAATCCTCCCCAATGAAGTTATGGTCTATTTACCTCCCAAGGAGTCCTCCAAAGGTTCCCTCAAGCCTCCCAAGGTCTCTACCTTCATGCTTTCAAAGTTACTCTTCAAGGTAAGGGATCCTTTCACCCTCCTCTTTTAAGTCACGACTTCCTTTATGTTGTGTCTTCTAATTTACATATATTTATGTTGAGGGTATGTTCTTATATGTTCTAATTTATGTCCATTTCATGTCTAATTGTTGAGATACCCTTTCTTCTCTCATCAATTTATTTTCTGAATTTTTAAGTGACGTTGTTAGGCTGCCGAATTGTTTGTAAGAGAAATCACATCTTCTCTTTTCTTTCATGTTTCTTTTTCATGTGGTATGTAATTAAAATATCCATACCATGATCTTATTCAGTACCCATACTGTATTATTAATTATTTATGATTGGTTGACCTCTATCCCCTCTCTTTTCAATGTTTTCTAAAACCATGTTATATACCCGTTATGCTGCAGAAATTTCATCTCAAGATTTCTATCTATTTCTATCAAGAAATTCTATTGTTTATTTATGTGAATACCCAGACCTATTTCGTTTATATGGGTGTTCATAAATATATAAAAATGATATATTTGATTCTGGAATTGACATACACATAACCCTCACTCCCTTTACATGAAATATAAATGACATTATGATCTTATTTTTAAGCTCTTTTTAAACGTCACGATTTTGACATGAAACCCATTTCTTTGATTTCATTTGGGTTATTTATGAAATGTTTGATTATGATCTATGTGAATCACATGAAATTAAATACATATTAAGGGCGGGCCCTGATAGCGCTCCAATGGAATGGGTAAATAATTAATCTCTTGTGATGACAAGTTTCACGATACCTTGGTGAATAACCTTGGTAAATTTTTATGACACCTTGGGGATGGACCTTGGTGATATGTTCATGAATGTCTAAATGAAATTTTGAAGCCACATATTCAAGTTATGTTCCAAGTTCTTTTTTTATGATATTCCTATTCTTTCATTGCTCATGTATTTATGTTTGTATTCAAGTTCTTATTGATATCACAAGTACATTGACTCCCTTGTTTACCCTTACCGGGCCTTCTGCTCACCCTTTCCTTTGATGTTTGTCTCCAGGATATGAGATGCAGTAAATGTACATAGGATAAACCTATGATTAATCCTTACAAGTGGTTTAGAAGAATGTTTTATGTGGTTCTCATGTTTTATGTTCCTGATTTCCAAGACATTAGACTTTAAAGATAATCTATTTGTGAAATTTAATGAAATGTTATGTAATAAAAGGCGGGATTCCATAGTTGGTATCAAAGGACAGTTTAGTTATTTATGGAAATTAGGATATGAAAACTTTAGGAAGAACCTGATATGAAAGTTTAAATATAGGAAATCTTCCTGGTTTTTTGGTGAGTATTGAGTAAGTGGTTTATGAAAAAAAATACATCCATGTCTGGATACGAGTAGGTAGAGTTGGCTCTGGCACAGATGTACATAGGGGTAAAACCCGAAAACACTACTTTGAGCTAGGCTCAAACGAGAACTGACACACGACAACGATCCTTGCTTCACTCTTAGTTACGACACTCTCGGGGGATATGTTTAGTTAATCGCAAGATTTTTATGAATCATTATGAAGGAATTATAGAAAAATGTAATTGTCTAAGCATGAAGTTTTAAGACATAAAATCCTTTTTAGTTAAAATATTCATAAATGAAATAAGTTTCTAATGAAGGATTTATTCTTTTAGAAGATGTCCCCATCGTCTAGGAATACATTGACATATTTCCTGAGGAGTTACTCGGACCTCCCCCAAAAAGAGAGGTAGAGTTATCTATTGAACTCATACCTGGATCTCATCTAATGCCAAAGACCCTCTATAGGATGGAAAATGTGGATCTAGAGGAATTAAAGAAACAACTCCAATATCTATTGGATAATGGGTTTATACGACCAAGTGTGTCTCCTTGGGGAGAACCAGTTCTCTTTGTGAAGAAGAAGGATGGATCGATGCAGCTATGCATTGATTATAGAGAACTGAATGGGATCATAGTTAAGAACAAATACTCTCTTCCATGAATTGATGACTTATTTGACCACCTTTGTGGGGCTCAATTCTTCTCTAATATTGATCTTCGTTCTAGTTATCATCAATTGAGGGTGAAGAATGATGATATTCCAAAAACTACCTTCCAATCAAGATATGGGAATTATGAGTTTGTTTTTATGCCCTTTGGACTGACTAATGCACCTGCGATTTTTATGGATCAAGAATAAGTTGATTTTGGAAACTTATGTTTTATCAAATAGATATCCTTTGTATTGGAAAATGATTTGGTGATTAAATGATAAAGGTTATTTTGGAAGATGTTTTCTCTTTTGGAGTACTATATGCCTAAGGGAAATAAAATACTACAGGATTTAAATTGAGGATGAATGGTTGATTTTTTCATGTATTTATGGTGGACATATGGAGATTTGGGTTATTTATGGAAAATGATGAACCTAGCATAGAGAATATGTGAATAGGTTAATTACACTTTAGTACGAGACTTTAATAGTAGTCGATGTTATTTGGAGATAAATGTTAAGATTTATTGGGGAAGACTATGTGATTAAATCCTTCTGAGTTTTGGTTTGCAATCTTAGTTTGGATTATTCTGAAGAATTTTAAGGATGATTGTGTATTGAATGGTCTTTCTGTAACTTTGGATACTTTTGATGAATTTTGGATATTAATAGTCATTTTTATTTTTATAAAGGATTATCCTTTTTGGGGATTATATGATCTCGTACCAACCTTTTTAGTTTTATTTAATGACTAAAGACAAGGGAAAAATATAGTTATTCTTTTGTGGATTATGTGATTCTCTAGAAGATGATTCTTGTGCTTTTGATGAGACCAAGTCTTTTTGAATGCTCTTTGTTTGGAGAAAAGATTAGTCTTGGTGGAAACTTATTAAGGGATGAAACTCTACCTTAAGCTAAGTATATTTCCTTATGTTTTTATTCTATGTAGTAAATGAATTCCTTAAAATTATGAAAAGGAACGTAAATAAAAAACGTTGTTGGTTTACGTTTCCTACTGGGTAATCAAAGACCGTTTAACACATCTTAAGTTTATGATCTTCCTGTGGTTAATTTTCTCCTAATCATGTTTTCTATCACTCTCCATAAGAACTTGACCCTTTTTTTCTCTTCCATATCCATGTTTTCCTACATGGAATCCTAGTATGGGTTAACTCGGGTGACCTTTGTACCTCCCTTTCTTTATTTTAAAGTAATAGTTTTACTGACTGTTTTTTCGATGTGGGACTTTTAATGAAATTTCCAAGCCCAATTTTAAAATTGTGAGGACACAATTTCTTAAGGGGGGAAGATTGTAACGACCTGAAATTTTGAATAAATTTTGTTTCCTAACTTTGTGTGTTATTTTATTTTATAGTCAACAAAACTATTTCATTTAATAAAATGAGTATAATTAAAATAAGACCATTGAGTTTCGACTGTTATATGACCGCTGGTCAATATGACCATTAGAAACTAAATGTTGCGATTATTGTCTATAAATACAAGTGATCTTGATTAATTAATATAGAAAGAAGATTAGCTGGCCCCATCCAGTAGTCTCTGGCCGATCGAAGCCCATATGAAGGAACTTGGGAAGGAGGTAGCACCTTTGGGCTTTGCTTTGGACCAAACCCAAGCCGAACTTCATCATGTGAAGCTGGAACGGAATCACCTTCGTGAGAAGTTCAAACTGATAGAAATCACTACTCGGGCAATGTTGGTCGAGCCGCCCCAAGATTCTATCACCCTAGCACACCTTACTCTTAGGTCCCATGCTAGTGTTATAAGGGGCTATGTAATGAGACCATAACTGCCTTGTGGAATCCTTTGATTTAAATAAAAATGGTAATTTTTCTTATGGTGAAGTTTGTGAATTTTCAAATGTCCGGATAAATATAGTATGCATATTATTGATGAATTTTAGAAAAATGATATTTTAAAAATATTTATGTAAACCTTAAATAATTAATAACGTGTAATGATTTTCAGAAAATAGTCTTCTATAGTTATGTTCAATAAGAATTTTAGAGTCTAATAAGATCAACTTAATTTTTGATGAATAGTAAATTATGAATAGTGATTTTGTTCTTATGATTAGTAATGTGACTAAATGGATTAAGTAACTTCACTTAAGAAAGTATTAATCTAATTTAGGCACCTTGATTAAGTAATGTGATTTAATAAAATAGGTAAATAACTGTTTCAGAAAATATTGGTTAAGTATTAGTTTTTTTTCGGGTGAATAGTGTTTTTTATTTAGAAATTAAATTAAAAATATTTAGAAAATTATTTTCATAAAATGAAGATCATTTTTGAAACCAGAGCATCGATATTTGGTTAGGTATATTTTTGGGATTTTTCTGAAACGGTTTAATTTTCAGTGAATAGTGTTTTTATTTAAAAATTAAATTAAAAATATTTAGAAAATTATTTTCATAAAATAGAGATCATTTTTGAAATCAGAGCATTGATATTTGGTTAAGGTGAATTTTTGGGATTTTTCTGAGAAAGTAGAATTTTCAGTGAATAGTGAAAATACAGTTTTTGAGTTTTGGGTGTTTAATGACATCATTAAGGATGTAATAATTATGAAATAATTCTGGTCGACTTATGAATAGTAATATAATTTATGAGGTGTCCCAAGTGGCCAATACCATGGGAAAATACCATGGGAAAGCCCATGGTTTTTCCAAAACCACCGATGAGGTGTCCCTTGGCAATTAATGCTTTATCCCCTCACTTCTCCTATAAATACCAAGAATTTCCCTCATTAATTTCATTTACAAATCCTCTCCAACGAAGTTATGATCTCTTTACCTCCCAAGGAGTCCTTCCATGGTGCCCTCAGGCCTCCCAAAGTCCCGACCTTCATGTTTTCATAGTTACTCTTCAAGGTAAGGGATCCTTTCACCCTCCTCTAAGTCATGACTTCCTTTATGTTGTGTCTTATAATTTCCATATATTTATGTTGAGGGAATGTTATTATATGTTCTTATTTCTGTCCATTTCATGTCTAATTGTTGAGAGACCCTTTCCACTCTCATCAATTTATTTTCTGAATTTTTAAGTGACGCTGTTAGGCTGCGGAATTTTTCGTAAGAGAAATCACATCTTCTCTTTTCTTTCATGTTTCCTTTTCATGTGGTGTGACATTAAAATATCCATACCATGATCTTATTCAATACCCATACTGTATTATGAATTATTTATGAGTTGTTGACCCTTGTCCCCTCTCTTTTCAATGTTTTCTAAAACCATGTTATATAGCTGTTATGCTGCAGAAATTTCTTCTCAAGATTTCTATCTCTTTCTCTCAAGAAATTCTATTGTTTATTTATGTGAATACCCAGACCTATTTCATTTCTATGGATGTTCATAAATATATAAAAATGATATATTTTATTATGAAATTGACATACATATAACCTTCACTCCCTTTCCGTGGGTTATAAATGACATAATGATCTTATTTTTAAGCTCTTTTTAAACGTCATGATTTTGACATAAAACCCATTTATTTTATTCCATTTGGGTTATTTGTGAAATATTTGATTATGATATATGTGTATCACATGAAAGTAAATACATATTAATGGTGCACCTTGATAGCACTCCAATTCATTGGGTAAATAATTAATCTCTAGAGATGACAATTTTCACGATACCTTGGTGAATAACCTTGGTAATTTTTTATAACACCTTGGGGATGGACCTTGGTGATATGTTCATGAATGCCTAAATGAAATGTTGAAGCCACATATTCAAGTTATGTTCCAAGTTATTTTCTTTATGATATTCCTATTCTTCCATTTATCATGTCTTTATGTTTGTATTCAAGTTCTTATTGAAATCACAAGTACATTGACTCCCTTGTTTACCCTTACTGGGCCTTATGCTCACCCTTTCCTTTGATATCTGTCTCCAGGATATGAGATGCAGTAAATGTACATAGGATGAACCTATGATGAATCTTTACAAGTGGTTTAGAAGAATGTTTTATGTTTTTCTCATATTTTATGTTCCTGATTTCCAAGACACTAGACTTTAAAGATCCTTTATTTGTAAAATGTAATGAAATGTTATGTAATAAAATGGCAGGATGCCATAATTATGCCTGAGGGAAGTCACCTAAGGGTTTTATTTCTGTTTTCCTGAGGGTAAGGATTTTCATGTCTGGGGATAATGTTTACTTTGAATATTCACTGTGGTGATTTCTTATGTTGTACCTTCCAAGCTAAAGCACATGCTTGGTATTATTATCTTTTACTTATTAAATAGCCTGTTGTGGTTTCTACTGTGGCAATGGTATAGGAGATTGAAGGTCGAGGCCGAGTCTCGGAAAAATTCATAATTCAATTACATTGAATTGTTAAATAATTATTAAAATGACAATGTAACTGGGAGGAATAGTTACTTTTGAGTACTTCCTAGTTTACTTCATTTCATTATTGCACACTGTTGTTTCACATTTTCACTGACAGTTGGGCATGGTCCTTTGGTGGTTTCCTACTGGGATTTATTTCTCACACCATGTTTGGGTCATGTGTTGGGCCCAAATAGATTATATTTCTACAGGCGTCGATAAGGGCAAGGGTGCCTACATAGGTACATGATTGTTGCAGAGGATTAGGAGAGCATAGGACCGAGCTTAGGCTGGCGATGCTGCTGCGTTCCTGTTTCAATGCTTTAGTTTTGTTTTGATGTACTTTGTACCTTGTGCTGTATTATAACAGATTGAAGTGTATCCTGTTTTGGATGCTTTCTTAGAATTAGATACATATTGAATCATCATATATATGTATGTTGGTTATCTTTTACTTCAGTTCTGTTATCCATTTTCAGGTCTATATTGTTTACTGCTTCCACTTTTGTATGTTTATATTTATTTCCGCTGCACTACACTTTGACAAATGAGGGCATAGTTTCCCCACTATCAGTCCTAGACCCTCACTGCTAGTCGGAAGCCTCTGGCGTATGGGGAAATGCGCTTGAGGTCATGTGACCAACCGGGTTCGGGGCACCCGTTATGTGGCACCCGAATCCAAGACGTTACAAAGTGGTATCAAAGGATTTTATTTTATTTGACTTACTATTTGGAGCCTATATCCAAGGATAGAATAGAATTGGTACTTGGTAATAAGTTGTGCCTGGGAGTAGATAACCCGTGTACAGGGAAAAGCTAATTTACCCCGTATTGCAATTTTCTGGTTTTTCAATTTTACAGTTGATTTGATTTTCACCATTGGGTGACACACTTGTGGTGTGCTGTTTATATTTTTATATACTTGGGTTCTATTTAGTTGCAACCTGATGAGATGAGGGTATGTCATCCCATGCATCATTTAGGCACATGTTATAATCATATGTCATGCATAATTTCCATGTCATATAGGTGCATTAGAAATTGCATGCTATTGTGATAGATTTTGTGCTAGAAAATGCATGCTATAGTGATAGTTGTTTGATAAAAATACCTATTGTTGATAGGGTATTGTTTGTATGAGGTTTTGTTTGAATGAACGCCAAACTTTGGTTCTTGAGGTGTTATGGGCCCTCATTGACTGGAATTTGGTGGATCATTGACTTGTTTACCTTTTTATAACATGTATAAGATGCCAAGATTTGATTCGCAGGGAGTATGGGCCCTCACGGATCAGAATTTGGCACTTTGGTATTCGTTCAGTGTTTTTATGGGCTCCAGAGTAGTTTCTAAGGCTTACTGTCTGGAAAAACCCAGAATACATGCCGTGTAGTTTTGACTACACACCATGTGTTAATCTGTTCTGGAAGAAACTATTTTTCTTAAGTACATGTTGTGTACATTATGTACACGTCGTGTAGTCTCACTACAACAAAAATGGGCAAGGGAAGCTCTACCCTTTTATTAGCACTAAAAAAAGCACTGATAAAAGGGGGCCTTTATCAGCGCTTTTTTTAGCGCTCATAAAGGTCCCCACTATATCAACGCTTTTTCCTAGCGCTGATAAATTTTGTGTTTCAAAAAAAATAATTTTTCATGAAAAATAATATATTGTTATATAAGTATATTTATATTGATATAAATATAATATATATATTTTAAATATGTTTTAAATAAGTATAAATAGACTATTGCATTTAATATATAAGATATTTAGTGAAAATGGATTTAAAACATTTTAAAAAATATAATTAATTAATAATTTTCTAATTATAATCAATTAAAAATCATTTAATAAAAATTTGAAGACACAAAAAATCAAAAAAATAATAAAAGATCTAAAATAAGTTGAAAATTTAACTCAAACTTCAAACGTCCATAACTTTTGATCTGGGTGTCCGTTTGATCTCTACAGCATATCAAATCAAATACTACAACGATCTCTACGTACTAATAACCCAAGAAAAGCTTCAGTCACATTTTTCGAGGCCAAAAAAGGCTCAAAAGACCTCCAAAACTGAGTTTTTAGTCGGGATACCCCGATTTGTTAACATTCAAACAAGTATAACTTCTGATACGAATGTCCGTTAGGCCTGTACCACATATCATATCAAAGATTGTTTAATTTTATTCAATTTGAATGGATGTAGAGTTGAAAAAGGCTTCTGGATTAGAAGTTATGGTCGTTTTAAAATTCTATGGCTTTTCAAATACACATATATATGTATTTATTCATAAATATATATGTGTGTGTGTGTGTGTGTGTCTGTGTGTGTTTATGTGTGTCTCTGTGTGTGTTGTATATATGTATGTATGTATGTATTTATTTATTTATAAACACACATAAAAAACATATTTTATAAATTTATTTAAAACTAATCTTATAAATATATATTATTATACAAATAAATATATGGATAAAAAATTATAAGTAAATATATATATATATATAAATAAATATAAATATAAATTAATATACGAATAAATATATATATACTAATATATGAATAAATATATATGTATTAATATAACCAAAGATATTTATATTAATATGAATCTATATTATTATACGAATAAATATAACTATATATATATAAATATAAATATATATTAATATATGAATAAATATATATGTATTAATATAACTAAATATATTTATATTAATATTAATCTATATTAATATATGAATAAATATAATTATATATATATATATAAATAGATAGATATATCATTAAATAGAAAAAAATGAAATGGCTTAGTGGTAAAGGTGCAGGCGTGCAAGGGGGAGGTTGCAGGTTCGAGTTCTGGTGGAAGTAAGGAGGTGCGCGCGGGGGGCATGTGTTGGACGCGCGGGCAAGGGCAGTGTGTGAGAGTGGTCCAATGTGCAGGAATAGTCCACCTAGCGATGATAAAAAGGGGGTCAAGCGCTGTTAAAAGCTCCCCCAGAATTATATATTCTTTTTATTTTATTTTTGACTTTTATCAGTGCTTTTAAAAAGCGTTGATAAAAGACACCTTTATCAGCACTTTTCTGAGCACTAATAAAAGGGACCCCCATTTATCTTCACCTTGATTAACAATGCTTTTTTAGCACTATTAATGCACTTTTCTAGCGCTGATAAAATCCATATTTGTATTAGTGTCTCTAACCATGTCATAAGCCGTGTGGCCAGAGACACGGGATAGGGAAGTCCTTGTGGGAACACGCCATGTACCGGTTGTACACGCCATGTTGGGTTGACCCTGTGTCCGCCCATGTGATTAACAACACAGATGGAGAAACCTTAAGTGATACACGTCGTGTCAGTTATAAACATGTCGTGTAGTGTAATCTTGGAATTTGGCCATGTAACTAACAAACAGGGGTTGATGTTACCTTTCTAGTACACGTCGTGTACCTGTGGGACATGCCGTGTAGTCTCGACCGGTGAGAGACCGTGTGGAATTGGTCATGTGGCTGAGGAAACAGGGTGGTGAACACTCCGTGTGTGGGTGTAACACGCCGTGTACCCAGGGTTGAGCCACGCCCAGGCCGACATCAGAACACCACCATGTAAGGAATTAAGGGTACATGCCGTATAGACCTTATACACGTCGTGTAGTCTCTTTTTTCCAGTTCTTGTGGATCTTTCCCTTTTTCATTGGCACTCTTAAATGGATAAAAGAAACCTCGACAGTAAATTAAACTAAGGTGTGCATTTGATTTGCAGAGTCATGCCACCGAGATGACCATGAGTTGTTCACCAAGAGAGTGGCGACGATTATACTCCAGATATTGTAGGGAATGGGCTACCGGTGGATCCTCCAGCAGTGCAAGATGCCGTGCCAGCTGTTATACCGGACACAAGTGTGGATTCGCAATTCCGTGAAGGCTTCATGCGGTTCATGCAGACCTTCCAGGGAGCACCGCCGGTTGCCACATCTATGGAAGAGCTGACACATATATTTTGGCAGCAGCATCTGCCTACATTTTCATGGGACAAAAGACCATAGGATGCGAAGTCTTGGATGGGTTCTATGAAGACGATCTTCGAGCATCTGGAGACGCCACTTGGGAGGAGGGTCAAGCTCACTACTTACATGTTGCGTGATTCCGCCAAGAGATGGTGGGATGTTACCACCCAGACTGAGCATCACTGAGACATGGCGTGGGAAGATTTTCAGGTAGTCTTATATGACTTTTTCTTTCTGGAGATGCTAAGGGAAGATCGATCTCGAGAGTTCATGAATCTGCAGCAGGGCACCATGTCAGTGATGGAATATTTTTCTCTCGTCATCAAGCTACAATGTTTTTCACCTGTTCTGGTGGGTGATGAGATGTTGAGGGATAGACTCTTTGAGGATGGTCTTCGATATGACATCCAAGTGCTGGTGACTATTTTCAGGTTTCCTAAAGTGCATTCTATTGTGAACCGAGTGTTGATTACTGAGTAGAACCTATGGGAAGATAGTGGTGTGGACCATGGCAGTTCGGCACCAGTCTCTGGTACTATTTCTACCGGCAAGAGGAAGAGGTAGATGGATTTGTCTCACGGTGGTAGTACTAGCTAGAATAATTATTCAGGTGGCCATATAATGTGCTACCAATGTGGTAAAGAGGGGTACAAGAGACCTCAGTGCCCACGTGACCTAGTGGAGTGCCGAGATTGTGGCAAGATGGGTCATCTTCAGAATTTTTGCAGGGCATTTCTACCAGTGACTATTGAGAGGGGTTCTGTATAGACTCCACGTGCAAGAGAAGGGCCAACATCTTCTTACTAGTAAGGTAATTGGAATACGTCAGGACGTTCAGGCTGAGGTGGTGGTTGTGACCGTGGTAGCCAGACACTAGGATATCATAGACAACAAGGTGGGTCAGCTCAGGGTAGCCAAGCTATGTCACAAGGCCGTGGCACTGGGCAGACATATGCAGTGTAACAGACCTAACATGAGCAGGATCCCAGACCTTCCACTATCAGAGGTACTATTCTAGTTGCTTCTATTTTATCTTCTGTACTTTTCAATACTGGTGCTTCACATAGCTTTATATCTGTGTCCGTTGTGGAGAGCCTTGGTCTCTGTGTTTCTTCTTCTTCGGATATCATGACCCTAGACACTCCATTGGGAATGAGAACAGCAGGTGTGCGTCAGTGCAAGGAGTTCCCCTAGAGGTTGGTGGGTGTCACTTTCTATGGGACCTCTATGTCTTGGAGATGGCAGCCTATGATGTCATTCTTAGGATGGACTGGTTGGAACCCTTCCTAGCCTTTGTGGATTGCTATCATTTTAGGGTGAGTTTTACATCACCATAGGGTGGATAGTTTCTATACAAGGGAGAATGGGATGTCCAGATGAGCCAAACTGGACCCGAGCATAGTGGGAGAGGTGGAGTGACAACCCATATTATGAGTTTATATCTAGATGATCAGGTAAATTTTCAGAAGTATTTCCCTCCAGTGGTCAATCGTTTCAGGGATGTCTTCCCGGGCGAATTTTCAGGTCTACCTCCAGAGCTAGAGGTGGACTTCTCTATTGAGCTTGTTCCAGGAGTGGCACCGATGTCCATTCCTCCGTATAGGATGGATACACCAGAATTACAGTAGCTCAAGAGGTAGTTAGAGGAGTTAAAATCCAAGGGTTTCATCCGACCCAATATTTCTCCTTGGGGTTCGCTTGTCCTTTTCCCTAAGAAGGCAGATGGTACCCCCAGACTCTGCGTGGATTATCAGAAACTGAACCAGTTGATGGTTAATAATCGATATCCCTTCCTGATGATGGATGATCTTTTTGATCAACTTTGAGGATCATGAGTGTTATTAAACATTGATTTGAGATCCAGATATCATCAGTTGCGCATTAGACCATCATACATACCGCTTATAGCCTTTTGGAGCAGATATGGTCTATACGAGTATTTGGTCATGCCGTTCAGACTCACAAATGCACCAGCAGTTTTCATGGCTCTGATGAATCGTGTGTTCCACCCATATTTGGATTCTTTTGTGGTAGTCTTTGTGGACGATATCTTGGTGTACTCTCACACTCTACATGAACATACCACCCATCTTGAGATCATATTGAGTACACTGAGAGAGAATTAGTTATATGCTAAGATCTCAAAGTGACACTTTTGGATAGACCAGATTCAATTCCTAGGTCATATTATCTCAGAGGCAGGAGTTGCAGTAGACCCAGAGAAAGTGAGAGCAGTAGTTTTCTAGGAGCAGCCTAATAAAGTGTTTGAAATATGGAGTTTCTTGGGGCTATTTGGTTACTACAGGCACTTTATACAGGACATATCCCGCTTAGCAGCACCGTTGACGGGTTTGACTAAGAAGGGTATGAATTTATTTTGGTCAGAAGCTTGAGAGATAGACTTTCAGAAGTTGAAGGAAAGGTTGACTTCAGCACCAGTCCCGATACTTCCAAAGTAAGGGAAGGGCTATACTGTTTACTATGATGCATCAGGTATTGGGCTGGGAGCAGTGTTTATGCAGGCCGATTGAGTAGTTGCGTATGGGTCTCGGCAGTTGAGGCCACATGAGAGGAATTACCCGACACATGATCTCAAGTTGGCTGCGGTTGTTCACGCATTACGCTATTAGAGACATTATCTCTTGGGAGAACATTTTGTGGTGTTTATAGACCACAAAATTCTTAAATATATCTTTACCCAGCGTGACTTGAATTTGAGACAACAAAGGTGTGTTGAATACCTTCAGTTCTTCAACTTTGAGCATGCCTATACACCTGGTAAGGGTAATGTAGTAGCTTATGCACTGCGTAGGAGGACTCAGATACAGGTAGTGTAGGAGGCCAGTGGTGAGTGGCAGCTTATGGATTTGTTCTCTAAGATGCATTTGGAGGTGCACGATAGTTAGGGGCGAACCTATCTTTCATCCTTATCTGTGACTTCTACCCTCCTGGATAGAGTGAGGATGAGACAGCTATCAGATTCAGAAGGCCTAGTTCTACGAGAGTCAGTGGTAAGTGAGGACCCTCCTCCTGGTTGGACGATAGGAGATGATGAGGTACTGCATATCCATGGACGAGTGTGGGCTCCAGGGGATATACACGAGGATTTGATGCGGGAATTTCATGCTTCATCTTGGGCAGTACATCATGGAGTTACCAAAATGTACCATGACTTGAGACGTCAGTATTGGTGGGTGAGTATGAAAAGAGAGGTAGCTGGTTTTGTTACGAGATGTTCCACCTGTCAGTAGGTGAAGGCAGAGCATCAGAGGCCAGCTGGACTGTTACAACAATTACCCATTCCGGAGTGGAAATGGGATGATGTCGCGATGGACTTCTTTACAGGGTTGCCGAGGTCACCTAGAGGAAATGATGCCGCATGGATTTTTGTGGACAGACTTACTAAGGTAGATCACTTTTTGCCGATCAAGGAGACCTTCGAGGTTGACGATCTCGAGAAGTTGTATATCCGAGAGGTAGTATGTCTTCATGGGGTCCCTTGTTCTATCATTTCAGATAGGGATACCTGTTTTACGTCTTGTTTTTGGTAGAGTTTTCAGAGGGCACTGGGCACATAGGTGCTTCTGAGCACAACTTACCACCCTCAGACCGATGGTCAGTCAGAGCATACAATACAGGTGCTAGAGTACATGCTGTGTGCGTGCGTCCTGGACTTTGGGGGCTCGTGGGAGAAGAACATACCCCTGGTCGAGTTTTCCTACAATAATAATTTTCAAGCAACTATCGATATGACACCTTACGAGGATTTATATGGTAGGCCATGATGATCACCCTTATGCTGGTTGGAGGCAGGTGATGCAGCTTTACTAGGACCACCACCTAAATAAAAATAAGGTTAACACTTTATTTTTATTCAATTTAATTAAAAACCCCAATTTCTAACTCCCATTCTCGTCAGAACGCAACTACGGTGAAGGTCTCACTAAGAAATCACTGACGCTGCGAGCTCAACAGTGCCCTCAGATTTCAATTCCGAGCACCGGTTCAAAAGTTATAAAACCCCACTCGTACGTTTACTGAACGTACCCGAACTAAACTTCAGAAATTGATTCCGGGCACACCAGGCCTTAGAATCAGGCGCCGTCAAAAACTAAGGGCTTGTAAAATTCCCATGAATTTAATAAAAAAAATTCCACAAAATTTTCGGGTCTTTACATTCTCCCCACCTCAGGGATTTACGTCCCCGTAAGCTACAATTCACACTAAGGAAAACAAATGGGGGTACTGAGCATGAATCTGAGCCTACCGCTCCCATGTGCTCTCCTGGAGGTTACCGTGCTGCCAACGAATGCGCACCAGAGGTATCAACCGTCCACGCAGGACCCGCTCCTATCGATCCTCAATCTCCACTAGAACCTCCGTGAATGTTGCTCCATCGTCGATGTCCAGCTCTCCATGGTCGATGATGTGAGAAGGTTCATGCACGTATCTCCTCAGCTGAGATACGTGGAAGACGCCGTGCACCCGATGCAACTGTGGTGGAAGAGCTAAGCGGTAAGCCACCTCCCCTACTCTGCTAAGGATCTAGAATAGTCCGATGAATCGTGGAGATAACTTATTGCCTCGGCCAAATATCCGTAGACCTCATCGAGGTGAGACCTGAAGAAAGATGTGGTCGCCATCCTCGAACTCCAGAGGTCTCCATCTCCTATCATCATATGACTTATGCCTGCTCTGTGCAGTATTCATCTGCTCCTGGATGATCTGCACCTTTTCCGTGGTAGCTCATACCATCTTTGGTCCCACTAGTGTTGACTCCCATGGGTCTGTCCAAAACAGTGGCGATCTACAAGTTCAACCATACAAGGCCTTAAAAGGTGCCATACCGATAGTGGAGTGATAACTATTGTTGTAGGAAAACTCTACCAACAAAAATTGATCCTCCCAGCTGTGACCAAAGTTAAGGACACATGTGAAAATCATTTCCTAGAGGGTTTGAATGGTCCTCTCAGTCTGACCATCCATCCAAGGATGGAAGGCGGTACTCAAGCGAAGCTACATTCCAAAAGCCTCCTGCAACCCCTTCTATAGCCGGGAAGTAAACCGTGCGTCACGGTCGGAGACAATAGAAGAAGGTACTCCATGAAAACGCACAATCTCCTACACAGAGAGGAATCCCAAGCTCTCTACTGATCCCCGCTCTCTGATCGGTAGGAAGTGGGCTGACTTGGTGAGTCGGTCAATGATCACCCATATCGAATCGTGACTCCTGGATGTACGTGGAAGACCCATCACGAAGTCCATGGATATATCATCCCACTTCCACTCTAGGACCTCTAAGGGATAAACCAAGCCTGTTGGTACCTGGTGCTCTGCCTTCACTTGTTGACAAGTGAGGCATCATGAGACAAACTCTGCTACTGCCTTCTTCATACCTGGCCATCAGTGCTGTCATCTGAGGTCCTGATACATCTTCACCACAACTGAATGTACCAATAGAGGAGATGTGTGGAAATCCCTCAATACTTCCTCTTTAAGTGATACCAATACCATGGTATGTCCTCTGAAGAGGATGAAGTGCTCCCCACCTTCAGAAAATCCATCAGGTGCCTGCTTTGTGGATATCTGAGCACGTCGTGTCTCACAGTCAGCGTCCCCTCGCTGCGCCTCCCTGACTCGCTAAAGTAGTAGAGGAGTGACTGTAAGAGACTATAGATAGGTTGATCCATCCCTATCCATGAAGGATATCTGTAAGGCAGCCAGCTGCTCTGTTTCATCTCCTAGTAGTTGAATGTCTGATCTCTTGCTGAGAGCATCTTCTACAACGTTCCCCTTCCCAGGAGTATAGACTATCTTGAAGTCATAGTCCTAGAGGAACTCAATCCAATGTCGTTGTCTCAGGTTCATGTCCTTCTGTGAGAAGATATACCTGAGACTCTTATGATCAGAGTAGACTGTAAAATGCTCGCCCATCAGATAGTGCCACCACATCTTCAAAGAGAAGACCACCGCTGCTAAATTCAGGTCATGGGTAGCATATTTCTTCTCATGATGCCTCAACTGCTAAGAACCATACGTGATCATAACTCTCTCCTACATCAGGACACACCCGAGTCTGATACCTAATGCATCGCAATAAACTACATACCCTACACCCTCCTCTGGAAGCGTCAATATGGGGGAACTAGCCAGCCTCTGCCTCAGCTCTTGAAAGATCTGCTGGCATCTCTCCGACCGTACGAAGGGTTGCCCCTTCTTTTTCAAGGCTAATAGTGGTGTTACAACTCTGGAGAAGTCTAGAACTAACCTCCAGTAGTATCCAACCAAGCCCAAGAAACTACGTACCTCTGTCACACTTCTGGGTGGCTCCCAAACAAGTACCGCCTCAATCTTCACTGGATCCACTGCAACTCCAGCCTCCGAGATGACGTGTCCCAAGAAGTGAACCTCTCTAATCCAAAACTAGTACTTCAAGAGCTTACCATATAGCTGGTGCTTTTGGAGCGTGTCCAGTACTACCTGTAGATGGTAAGCATGCTCCTCCTCAGTAGTTGAATAGATCAAAATGTCGTCGATGAAGACTATGACAAAGCGAATGAGGTAAGGCTGGAAGATCTTGTCCATGAGACACATGAACACTACTGGATCATTGGTTATGCCGAAGGGAATAACCAAGAACTCATAGTGGTCGTACCGACACCTGAAGGCTGTCTTCTGCACATCCTCATCTCGAACTATGAGATGGTGATAACCTGATCTGAGGTCTATCTTCGAGAACCACCGTGCTCCCTTGAGCTGATCAAAGAGGTATTCTATCCTCAGAAGTGGGTACTTTTTCTTCACAGTCACCTGGTTCAGGCGACGTAGTCAACACAAAGCCGCAAGCTCCCATCCTCCTTCTTGGTGAACAGAATCGGGGCTGCCCAGAGAGAAACACTGGGCCGGATGAATCCCTTCCCCTACAAGTTCTCCAACTATACTCGCAGCTCACAAAGCTCAGCAGGATCCATCCGATATGATGGAGTAGATATAGGTGCCATCCTGGGGTAAATATCAATGTAGAAGTCTACCTCTCTACGAGGAGGTAGTCCTGGAACATCATCAGGGAAAACATCCACGTACTGGTCCACCACTACAGGATAAGTTAGACTCTCCACATCTATTGCTCTGAGGGTAAGGCAGGACAACTAGTGAGTGATCGGCTGAACCCTCCTCCGAGTAAGTACTTCCTGTGCTGCAAAGGTTACCTTCTCTCCGGTGAAGGTAAACCTGGTCCCATCTGTGCGGACACACTGCACTTTGCGCCTAATAAAGTCAATCTGAGCATGAAGTGTAGATAACCAGTCTATAGCCAAGATGACGTCGTAAGGCCTCGACGCCACTATGAGGAGATCCCAGCTGAAGCTCTCACCTTCTAGAGTAAGCTCACACTACCAGAACTAGTGCGTAATCATCGAGTCTACTCCCGTAGGAGTCTCTAGCCATAAAGATCAAGCCAACGGCTCTGTTAGAATCTCCAAGCTCCGAACAAGGGTAGTGTCTATGAAAGAATGACTGGAACCTGTGTCTATAAGATTTTCAGCTAAGGTGGAGTAGACACAGATAGTACCTTGAATCATCTCTATAGCTCCATGGTCGTATGCCTCAGCTTCCTGAAGCTATGCTCTCCCCTGTCCACCTGCTCCCTGCGATCAGGGTGGACCTCCTGGTGGTGGTGGCAGTAGCACCTCGAAATGTTGTCCACCGCCAGTTGCTTGACTAGCTCCTCCGCCATGTCCACCTGTGCCCTGCGGACTACCTCGATTGAACCTTTACCTCTTCCTGGGAGGTCCCTCAACTGACTGCTGATCATTTGTACGGCAGGTCGGACAGTCACGTGCCATGTGACCCTGCCCACCACATGAGTAGCATTGTCTGCTCCTGGCATATAAGTCTCTACTCTATGTACCTCGCACAACCAATCCTGAGTCCTACGGTTGACCAACTGTGGGGCTAGTCCTCTTATACCTCTACGTCTTCTGTCTACTACCGGCTACAAAAGACTTCGTTGCATGTCGACTAGTAGTGGGTCTCGCTGCTGGTGAATACTCAGCAAGGAAACTCTCCACTAGGAGGGCTCTCTCTAACACCCCTACCTACGTCGGGATGTTGAGGGAGATCATCGAGGTTCTGATCTCTCGCCTGATCCCCTACTAGATGGTCTGTGCCCTGAAGAATGGGTCTCCCACCATATCTGTGAAGTAGCAAGAGAGGTCGGTGAACCTCGCCGAGTACTGTGCTACTGTCATGCTGCCCTACTGCAGATGAAGTAGCTCCTGCATCTGCGTCGCACAAAGGGTAGTTGGTACAAACTCTGCCCAAAATAGGCTCTCGAAGTCTATCCATAGAAGTTTCTCCTTGTCGTAGACCTGAAGCATCAGGCTCCACCATCTGCCTGCTGCTGCCTGAAGGAGACTCGCAGCAAGGATCACCATGAGGTCTGCTAGTGTTCCTACCAGCCTAAAAACTCTCACCATAGCCTCCAGCCAATCCTCAGCTGCCTGTGGGTCCGTCTCTCCCCTGAACCTAAGTGGCCTATGGCACTAGAACTCATGCAATGCGCTCAAGCGGCATACATCATTTGCTACTGGGGCTGGTGGCATCGGTGGCCCAATGGGAAGTGGTATCATTGGTGCCTCCGCTGGTAAAGGGCCCTGCACCGAGGCCTCATCGCTCGGTGGGCTGTCAGAGCGTACGACTCTTGGGGATCTAACTGGTCATCCGCGAGGAGGCATACAGAAAGAAACATACGTGACACGGTCAAAAGTTTATACCTGGTGAGCTGACCTGGTTGAGCTGACTTAAGAAAACTTTTAAAGACACGCACACAATCAGTGTTTTCATGCACTAAGTTGGAAATTAGTAGTCAGGGTCCTGGTGTATTGATACGTCGGCCGCCGCACCAACACTAGACTCCATGAACTAAAAACCACACTTAGTACTCCTAACACTATTGCTTCAAAAAAAAGAAAGATCAGAGTCCTAAGTTATGCGGTAGAACCGATTCCTCTGATACCAATTTGTCACGACCTGACCCCCGGGGCTTGTATCATGACTACCCCAAGCCTGCCTTCCATAGGCCAGGGGCTGGCGACTAGCAACAAAGGCGTAAATCCATAAACTGGGAAGGCATTACCTTTAAAACAGTAAACAAACACAACAGAGTACGCAACTGGAAGTAAAACACTAAGTAAAACTGTATACAAAAGAGTGTGATGAAAGTAAAGGGTCCGAAAATACAAGCCCAATAGTAAAGTACAATACAACTGAAAAGCTAGTACAACTGAAGAAAAGAAGTAAAGCAGCTACTGGGTCATCCTATAAAATTCCCTCCTAAAGGGTGGGTATAGATGGCCTCATCAGCACCCCAAGTCCGTCTGTCCGCTCCATGTATGTCTCGCCGAGTGGTCCACCTCTGGGTACCATCCAGTTCTGCTACTCTCTGTCCCGATCAGCGCTGACCATCGTCTGCAACCAACACAACGAGGTGCGGGCATAGCCTGTGTAGGGGTGAGTATAACGATACTCAGTAGGGACCCCGAGACCCTAAAGGTTTCACAAAAATCCAACAAGGATAACCAAAAAGTACGAAAACAACAGATAACCCTTACTTAGGTATATGCCCATACATATACCTAAGTTATTTAGTAACCCTTCTCAATCATGGGGAAAACATGAAAGTTATTGACTCAGCTCAAACCAAGATTTTAGTGAATTAAAGAAGTACAAATGATTAGTCGCGAAGATAGATCATCTTATTCTGTCAAGAGGCACTGCTTCTGACCATACGGAGTCTGACCCACACAGGATCGATAGGTACTAACCCCCGCAATGACCCACACAGGATCTGACCCACACAGGATCAGTATGCGCTGACCCACATAGGATCGCTGAGCACTGACCCACACAGGATCTGACCCACACAAGATCAGTATGCATAGACCCACACAGGATTGCTGAGCGCTGACCTCCGTATGATATGTCTCCAACCTCCGCCTCACTATTAGCCAGTGGATTCCTCGCACCCAGTGCGCTCGAGTTCCGTAGAATCTTCCCTCGAGATATCAGTCGTACCTCGACCGCCACTAAACTCCACAAAGGATTAACCCAAAGGACCACCATTTCGTAAGGGTTCTAATGCGATAGACGGTGCGTCAATCGGACGCCCGGTCTGTGAGTTATTGACATTTCTGTTCTAGGGGCCCGGTTGGTTTTTAGGTTCAAACCAACCTAACCATACTCAAACTGTGTCCAAACCTCAAGTGGGGTATTCCAATAGAACTGTCTCACTCTGAGCTTTCCATCGCCACAAATGGTTCGTCGATCGGACACCCGTAGCCCGAGATATGGGCGAAAAGGTGTAAACTGGCCATAGCGGGTCCGGGTCCGGTCCAACCCAGTTGGACAGACCCAGCCCAATCCGGGTCTGGACCAGGGTCCGACTCGGTTCATGGATCCGACCCAGTCTTAGGAAGCGGCCTGACCCGAGGGGGCGGCCCAAACCGAAGGGGCGGCCCTACCCGAGTGGTCCGGCCTGAGGGCGGCCCGACCGTAGGCGGCCTGCCCTAGCCACGCCCAAGGGGGAGGCACGTGCCCCCCTGCAACCGAATGGCTCTTCCGTTCGGGTGTGAGCCGAACCGGCACTTGGTGGCTCCGGTTTAGCACACGCGGGACCTGACGGGGTCCCGCACCTCCCGGCTGGCCGGAGCGGCTAGCCGCTCCACACCACGGTGCGGCGTGACGGCACCACACCCCTCTACTGTGGCCCGCCCTGGACACAGCCCTCTGCTGGACTCCGCATGGCGCGACGGCACTGCGCGCCTTCGCCGCGGCCCATCATGGCTGCGGCTCACCTTCCGCGCGGCACGGTGGTGTCACGCCCTCTTGACGACCCAACGGCCTTGCGCCTCCGGTTCCTTCGCGATCGGCCCGATGCTGGCCGTCATTGCTCTGCATCTGCCATCAACACAATGAAAACAACAACAAAGGGGGAGGGTCAGACCATGTTCGTGCGGTCCAAGCCCTCCTCGTTAAGATGATATCAATCGGAAACAAGGAACAAAACAAAACGATGATGAACAGAGGGTAAATACCATACATAAACCAACCCCTGCCTCACTTGTCAATCGTTGATGGTGGAAGGAGAGGAAAGGCGGATGTCGATTCGTTGACGTCGGGAAGCGTCTGGGGTATGAGACCAGGGAAGATGCGTCATCGGCGTTCTTCGCGGGTCGGCTCCTTCTCTTTTGGCTTGGTCTAAGATCGAAGACGGTGCTCGTCGTTCTTCGGTGGAAAGGGGGAGTTCTTCGTTGGAAGATGTAGTTCTCCAAGAACTCCTCTCCTTAATTCTCCCAACAAAAGATTATGCCAACCGAAATAAAATAATAGCTTCTCCCTTATTTTAATGGTTGGCATGAATTCAAAAGGATTCAAATAATTAATTTCAAGGGTTTAATTAGTTAATTATGAGGGAGTTGACACATTAATAATGGGGGAAGGTGAAGAGTTGACATCCCACATAAATGGGGGTTAGAGGGGGTTTAAAGCCCATGTGGGACCCACCAAGAATATCCTCCCAAGGGAGGTTATGCGCGGGTAGGCCCCACCACCATAATCTCTCATGGGAGGTTATGGTGTGGTGGCCTCCACCCCTAACCTTCTCTTAGAGGTTTTAACCACCACTTAAATAAAAATAATGTTAACACTTTATTTTTATTCAATTTAATTAAAAACCCCAATTTCTAACTCCCATTCTCATCAGAACGCAACTGTGGTGAAGGTCTCACTAAGCAATCACTGACGCTATGAGCTCAATGATGCCCTCATATTTCAATTCCGAGCACCGGTTCAGAAGTTATAAAATCCCGCTCGTATGTTTACTGAACGTACCCGAACTAAACTTCAAAAATTGATTTTGGACACACCAGGCCACGGAATCAAGCACTGTTAGAAAATGCAGACTCCTAAAATTCCCATGAATTTAAGAAAAAAATTTCCATGGAATTTTAGGGTCTTTACATAGTGTGTGACCATCTAGGATTTTTTCTCATTGGTATTATACAGGATTGCCCAAAGTCCAAGATTACTATCTAGAAATGGGTCAAGGCACTCAAGAGAAAGATCTTAATATCACAATGATGATAACCACATATGAATTATCAATGTGTAATATAATCTCTTTGTCACAATATTTCATCAATCAGGTTACACATTCATGTCATCAACTTATGTTCTTGATACATCTTTCTTTGAATTTCTAAAATAAACACATCATTGCACCATGACCATGTTATTTAATGTGATGGTTCTATTCAAATAAAAGGGACGACATATAATATTCCATAAATATTGAAGGAAAAAATCCTTCCTAGACTCATTCATTAATTACACATCACTCATGAAGCACCCAACATATCCACCTTCACCATGAACTATTATCATCATGGTTTATGAAATAAATCTATGTGTGTGGGTTGTAGCATGTATTAATAATAATATTAATTTATAAGGACCATTAAACACATTCATAGATAGGAATATCCAATGATACCAAAACATGTGAAATTTATATAGGTAGGTCTATTCTAAAAATCTCCCATATTGGAGATTATCAAGTGTAATTTTTTTGAGAATAAGCCTCATCCACTTACGAGTACTCTCACCTAACGATCTATAAACTATGTGCCTTATCATAGTATGTTATCCAACCACATAACTATATTTAAGAATATCATCATAACATTTCAAGGTTCTTATCATATTAGAGAACTGCTATAACATTATCAATGAGACATATACTCTAGGACATTATCGTATCAATGTTATGCAGATAAGAAAATATGAGATAAGATATTTAAATTAATATTCACTTCTTTGAATATACATATGTAATCCAAAGTACAAATTAGTTGGTTTTAGGGCACCAACTCCAATAAACCCCCACTTACAATAGATCCAACTACTAATGACTAGTTATTACTCACATGAAAAACATTATTCTACTGAGTATGGATAAAGTTGGTAGGCCTACCACATTTCCATGGATAGGTTTGGTAAAATTACATGTCTGTGTGGTGAATATATTTATTGAAAATTACTATGTTGAGAAAAAACCTCAATTAGTGATACAATTGAGTATCCACCTCTTATTCTCATGCCAAAATCGTAACATCCTTACTAAATCCATAGTCAAATATTATCATAAAATGATAAATCTATTTCTTTTGGTATAACTCAAAATCAGAATTGGATATTGCTAAACCTCTTCTTAAGATACATCATAAGCTGCAACATACATAGATATTATAGATATTGAAATCAATTCCTATAATAATTTGTTCATGCATATTACCTTATCCTTTTCTATGATACTAGATCTAATTGAACCAAGTGTGGAAAAGTGTTCAATTCCGTTGATTACTAGTATTCTCACTTCTCCAGAAACCAAGAGCTCATATAGTTTTACTTTTCAAAGTACTGTCAGATAGTTCTAACTACAAGTCAATGTAATTATGTTTGATCTATTTGATATTCACTTATTATTATTTATGCATCGGTAATATCAAACGTCAGTACATATCATGGTATACGAGATGAATTCCTAGCACTTAATCTTGTGAAATTCTTTAAATCTCTATAATCTCTTCCCATTCCCATTCATTTTTTACTATAAGGATTATATGCCAACAACAACTTAGTCTTGAGTTGTTTAAACTTTTATTTTTCAACACTTTGTTTCTATATATACTATGTTGAAAACCCATGGATTTATTTTGTAGAACTTGTTCCCCATAACATGGTTTCTATTTTAAGTCGTACTTGGAGAAATTTCATTCCTTAGTCTTAACAAAATTATAAGACTCGACATTTGTTTTCTATATGTTATCAAAATATTTATCTTGAAAACTTACAGTGATCCCACTAACTAGTTAGAGACACATGTAACTCATTAGTTTCTAAATGAATAATCTATGATCACTATACATGATTTATTGATAAATAAATTTATTTAATTTGCATATCTTATTAGAATTTATTGATGTCACTGAAACTTTTTAGTTATGTCTAGTAGACATATACATAGGGTCTCCTTTTTGGAAACATCATATAGACATCTTCTATAAGGATTACTCTAAATGAGGTGGCCTTGAAAATTACTATCCCAATATGATGATCATAGAAATATGATTTGAAAAGTAAAATTCAAAAAGGATTTTAGTCATGATGAGCGGTGCAACTAAATATTTCAATAATATATCATTCTATATTGGTACCATCTTGTACCATCTATATCCAGTTTCTCTTGAATACTCACCAATAGTATCAAGTCTTAGAAACATTCAAAATAAAGAGTCCCCAAATCTTGATACACAGAGTCCATTACTTGAATTTATACATACTTTTCAACCTTAGTATATTACCATTTACTACTTATTTATAGGAATGTTTATTATGTAAGAATTACAACATGAATTTCAGATAATTGTGACGGGTTATTTGTGATGGATTATCATCACAAAAAGTCATTTGCGACGAGTGTCCATCACAAATAACCCATCACGGAAGACGGAATCGCAAATGTGATTATTTATGATAGTCCATCATAGAAAACTTTTTTAGCGACAGATATGCAATCCATCACAAAATATTCCAGAAATATTATTTAAAATATGTTTGCGATGGATGAACAATCCGTCATAAATAATAATTTTTTCAAAAAATAAAATAAAATTAGAAATGATGAAAATTAATTAAAAATAAAATAAAATGAATTAAAAAAAATAAAAAAAATAAAAAAAATAATAATTAAAATATTAAATAAAATAAAATTAATTTACAAAAAATATAAAATAAATATACTTAAACATAATTAAAATTATTTAAATTAATTAAAAAATTTAATATATTGAAAAATAAAAAAAATAATTAGACAATTAAATATATTTATGAATAATGAAAAAACCTAAAATTAATTAAAAAAAGTTAAAAACATAAAAAATAATTAATAAATTTACAAATATTTAAAAATCATTAAAAAAAATCTAAAAAATTTTAAAAAATTAAATCACAGACATAAAAGTAATGCATCATTTCAAATATAATATTTTTATCATACCAAATTACAAAACAATCATAAAATCTTTAAAAATTATCAATTGGTATCAGGTGGAGGAGGATCACTCGAAGGACGAGGGGGAGGAAACTCCATACCGACGCCACACACAAGTCACCAAATATACTCTATCACCTACTCATCTCTCAGATGCTGCTGCTCACGCTCCTCCTCCCTCTCCTTCTGCATCTACTGTACCATCTCATCCTGAGCTCTCAATCTCTCCTCATACTATGCAGAATATGATGGGGTTGATGAAGAATCTCCATGAGCTCCCTTTTCGCTAACTAATTTCATCACAGAAGTACCATAATAACTCATAGGTACCAGTCAAGAACCAATACCAATCACTTTGTAACACCCTGAGATTTTATAAAAAAATATTCTTTTAATTTCATTGATGTCTTCTATACACCACACCAAGTTTATATTGTACTATACGCAACACCGTATTAGCTTGCAGTATACGCAACGCTATTCTTGGATCGTGTTACACACAATTTCAAGTTCGTTTAATAATAGTCATTCTACGCAACATTGAGTGTGTTTATATATATATATATATATTCAATGTATAAAATATGGTAGGATTCTGTTATACAAAACAACGAAGGATTCTTGCACAACACGCAACCCTAACTTGGCTTGCATTTCACACAACCGCGGCCTTCCTCGATAGCTTGCGTCGTACGCAATACTGAGTTTCACTAAATAACGATATGCTATTAAAATATTATTAAAACTAGCCGTTATGAATAATATTAACTAAATTTTTAATTTTATAACATTATTATTCATCTTATACATTTTCTAGAACGTGTTAAGAGAACAAAATAAATTTTTCGGTTAAAATAAGTATTTTTCAAAAAAATGCAGTTTTACCACCTTTTGATGGCGCACCCACATTAAATCTAGTTTTTGACAAGTTTATAAGTTCAATTTGACAAAATAAAATTCTTCTTTAGAATCAAGATATAAAAATTTACTTTGGATAAATTTTTCATATTATTCTGACAACTTTCATATTTTAATGAATAGTAAAAACACACTATATTTTAATTAAAAACAACTTTTTTTCATCGTAATAAATTATGTGGTTAAATAATAATATGGAATGGTTTAAAAGTATAAATAGAATATATTTTTACCATTTAATATAATGTATGTCATTAGCCTTGATTTTACCTTGAATTCATAGGTTAAATCAATTCAATCTTTTGCAATGTTTTAAACAAAAACCTGTTTTCTTTCGACAACGGGATTAATTTTAATTTAATTTCTAAAACTTTTATGTATTGAATTTAGAAAAATGGATTCCATATTTGGAATCAGTGGGTCTAAATTATTTTAATAAGCTACTTTTTATTTTTTGGCATTATGAATAGTAACTACGGTAATTTTTATTTACTACGGTTAAAGGTAAATAGGGTAATTCAAGGTTAAAATAATATTATAATAATTCAAAATTATCTTTAAACTTGTCCTAACCTTATTGGATGAGTTTTAGACGACCATGGGCATCCTTGGGCCGATTTTGGGACCCCAATGAGCCACTTGGTAGTGAAAATGACAATTTGTATTAATTAATTTAATGTAAAGACAAAATTGACTTTAACAAAACTCTTTTAGTAATTAATTTTTATAAGGGGATATATAAGTTATATTTTTGACTATAAATATTATTTGGAAAGATAAAAGGATTCCCTACATAATTGAATTTTTTTCATAATTTTTAGACGTCAAATTAATTAAATTATTTATGACATAATAATGATGTAGTGTTTACCTCATTAATAAATGATTTAAATAAATAAGATTAAAATGATTAAAATATCATCCAAAACCTGTCCAATTCCTATTGGATTATTTTATTTCGAATATGAGTCATCTTATATTCAACATTAATGTGTTTTGGACCTCTTTAAACTGAATATAAGTTTATAATAAAATAATGTTTTCACACTTTCCTAAAGAGCCCCTTCACTCCCTTATAAAAGGAGACCACTTCTATGCAATTCGTCACACCTCTCAATCCTTTTGGCTCGTCCAAACTCTGCCAAAATAATCTTCTTACATCCCTCTCCTTCCCCTTTAAGCCTTAAATTAGGCAGAAGACTCTCCAAGAAGTCTTTTTGGTTCAAACCAAAGAAAGTTACCAAAATTAAAGGTAACAGTTTCTCTTAAGTTGTTTTCTTTTATTCTACTTCTCCAACCCCTAAAATCTTCTTAATACTTTATTTTGTGACAACACCAGTATCATGAAAATACTAGGATGTTGTTATGAGAAGTATTAGAAATACACTTACACACACCTCCATCTAATGGATGAAGAACATAATGTTTCTGTGATGGAAAACTAACACCTCGCAAAACGATGATTGTTCGATTTTCCCCTACTACCTCTCATGGTGGCCATTATGATGGCACTGTATTTATATATAATATATATTATGTTTATTATTTCTTTATTCTTCTTTAGTTCCCAATTTTATCAAGCCTTTACGGTTTCCATAGTCGGTAAATACGATAATCTCATTTGAGGAAGTGCGGACTACCGCCCCCTCAAAGTGATGTGATTCGTTAATACCTTATGTGGGATGTATAAAGGATGTGGTTAATGATATTATATATGATATTATACTGGAATTATAATATACCTATGTATCATTATGTTTTAATTCCATTAAAATAATAAATAGAAATGAAAGTAGCGTTCATGCGTACGTACAGCTTACCATCTCCATGAATGGTGCGTTTCATTTCTTACCTCCATATATTATGTACTATTATAAATGATTGTATATGCTAGATATATAATGAATTTATATTATATATAAATCATGATTTACATTTTGGAGTTAAGTAGATCATGATATAAGTAATAATAACATCAAGAACAACAAGTCCAAACACGTACGATAAATAAGATGATTTTACCCAAAACACTACTTTAACATTAATTTACATAAGAATGGGTAATATAAAGTCATAAGTGAACCATATATGATATCATAATAATGAATATGATTCTTTAATAATTCAATGACATTATTTAAATCATTATACAGGAGGTTCGGACTCTTACGAAGCAAATTGGACCTAAGGTAAGGGAAAATATCACAATCTCATTTTTATCTGAGATTGTTTATACTTTGGTATTTACTGGGGTGTATTTTATCATCCACATCCATGTTTCCTCAATATGTAATATTTATATCCTTCTACAATAGTTTATATCCAATTTTACCATTCGGAGAGTTTTTAGTAAAAGATATGAAAGGAATCTTTTGTCGTTTTTTTGTACGAGGTACTTTTTGACTTTTCCGAAAAAAGTACGAGAAGAATGTTTTTTTTAACTTATATGGAATGAATGGATTTTTAAAACATTATTTCCAAGAAGCTTCCTTTACAAGTTTTCAAGTTTATTTTTAATCAACTTCTTTTAGTTTATAATTGTATAACATGTTAAGAAAGGAAAAGTGTTTTTGAAGTAAAAAGGATATTTTCCTCAAGAATGGAGTTCAAGTGTTTTATCAAAATTATTTTCCATATAAGATAATATAGGGTTATATTTCTACCCCTATTATTAAATTGATTTGATTATGTTGTGATGGAATTATTTTTATGAATTCCTTTATCTTATATGAATTGTTTTATGATGTCATGATGTTTAAGAATCCCATTTTTATTACATGGGTTATGCAATGATGTATGATTTATAATTTTGTGGAACACATAAGAATGGTATCATTATGAGATGGGTGGGAGCTGTATCTCACTCCAATGCATTGGGTAAAGATTTTATATCTCATGAGATAGACATGGCTGGAACGAAAGGTTAAACCGGTTCAGTGAAACAGGACTGAAACGAGGAGTGAACTCGATTCAGAAATGGACTTTGTCCACTAAGATAGTCTTGGCAATGAGTCTTGACTAATAAGAAATGATTCTCTATGATTATGTGTGTATGCCACAAAGTTTCATGTTTTAAGTTATGATTATTAGGATTACATTTCACTATTATGATTTATCCCATGTTATGATATTATGATCTCTTTTTCAGGTTAAGATTTCCAAAAATGTTATGTTCTTATGAATATGATGTGATTGATATTTCTTTTGTTTACCATTACTGAGCATTTTAGCTCACCCTTTTATGTTTTCTTTTCCCCAGGATATAAATAAAGGTTTTAGGTAAGAAAAAAAAGGGAAGATCTTTATGGGAGATGTTGAAGATCTTTCACCACGATTATAAGATTATATTCCGAGTTTCCAAAGACACTAAACTATTACAGTCCTTGTGTGTGTGTGTTTTTGTTATGTACTAATTATTCTGCAAAAGTAATGTAATGTCCACGTACGTCAGGCTTCGGGTCTCTACAGTTGGTATCAGAGGAAAGGTTTAGTCAACCTTTGGAAACTAGGATGCGAGAACTTTAGTGAGATCCCTAGAGATATTTCTAAGGTATGTCTAGGGATGTCCCTAAGGTTAAGTATAAGTATAGGTTATAGTACTAGAATTATGGTAACCCAAGATGTTAGATATTGAAGGTACTCCTCCTTTATTGTGTTGTTTTCCCTAGAATGATTTTTAACTCTCACACTATTCTTTTTGGGTTTTAGACGATGGCTGGAACCCGAAGGAACCGTGTTGATCAATGTAATGGACAATGCAATGATTGTCCTCCTGAACAAACAAATGTTATGGGAGATGGAGTGAAAAATCTTATTGCTATACTTACGCAAGCTATGAATCATTCTGGACTTCCAAATGAGCAGAGAAGGGAACAATATTCTATTGAGTCCTTCATGAGGCAACGTCCACCTTCTTTCAGTGGGTCTTCTGATCCACTTGTTGCTGAACAATGGATCAGTACTACTAAAAAGATATTTTTAGTTCTTCAATGTTCTGAATATGATAAAGTCATCCTAGCAGTGTATCGTTTAGAAGGAGATACTGATCAATGGTGGAATCTTATTAAGAATACGAGGCCAAGAGATGAAATTGAGTCCATAGAATGGGACGAGTTCAAGAACTTATTTTTCAATAAGTACTTCCCTCGTATTCTTCGAACAAAGATGGAGAAGGAGTTTCTTTAACTAAAGCAACAGGACGATGAATCTGTTGGTATATACGAAGCGAATTTTACAAGACTTGCAAGGTATGCATCTGGATTTATCATCCAACCTGAAAGTAAAGTTGATCGATTCTTCAGTGGCTTAAAACCAAATCTTCGAAGGGCATTAGCTATAAGAGACTTTAGTAGATATGAATAAATTGTGCGTTGTGCTATCAAGGTAGAAATGGAAGTTGGTGTTACTTATCCATCTCATAGTTTTGATAAGAAATGAAAGATGGATTTTAAGGAGAAATCTCAGAATAATGGTGAAAAGAAAATGAATGTTTCCTTATGCTCAAAGTGTGGAAAGAAGCATGGTGGAGATTGTCTTAAAGGGACAAGTAAATGTTTCAAATGTGGAAAGGAAGGTCATTGGGAATTTGAATGCCGCAATTATGGGAAGAAGATGTCTAATGATGCAAACAAAGGAAGGGATACAAAGAATGAACCTACTACACTTCAATTCTTCAAGTGCAAGGAAATGGGGCATTATGCTAATAAATGCCCTAATCCAAGAGTTAGTGATGATCGACATGAGCAACCACTTAAGGCAAAGGAAAAATGGAAGTCACATGCGATCACCATTGGCGATTTTGAATATGGCAACGATGTGGTGGAATGATTAAGTGTTTATGTAATGGGATTCCAAAATAATGTTGTATATAATATCGTGGAATATTGGAATATTTATGTATTGGTCTATTATGGTTTTCAATAATTTTATGGTACCGGTAACCATGGAAAGTGATTGAGATATTTTTGTAAAAAATATGATATGTACATAATTAAGGGATAAGGGAAAAAAATTAAATGTTTGACAGTATTCATGAGATCATGATTGATATAAGGACTAAGTGATATCATGGTTTGAGTATATAGAA
Organism: Viscum album; assembly: GCA_963277665.1. Taxonomy (NCBI): domain Eukaryota; kingdom Viridiplantae; phylum Streptophyta; class Magnoliopsida; order Santalales; family Viscaceae; genus Viscum; species Viscum album. The sequence continues at coordinate 122,560,053 of OY728134.1, forward strand.
TTTTGAGGATTTTGGTATGTGGAAAGTGTTAAATTTTAACTGCATTCATATTTTCACTAAGGTTCAATGGGTATTAATTCTTCAAGAGAATGCATGATTAAGGTATTCAACAAGATATATCTTATGATATATGGGGGATAAATGATGGCATTCATGTGATTGTTATGTGACATTTCAATAATCTTTTTCTTTATACTATGAGCTTGGACCGAAGTATTTTAGATAAGCCTAAAGATTGGAATGGATTATGTTGGACATAAGTTAGTATTGTTTAAGGATAAAACTTTTTTTCGATATTATGGATGGGATGTTATAGTAATGTAGTTTTAGAAAAAGGACAACCTGCAGGATGGGAGACAGCCCATCGCGTCGGACAAGGCTGTGGGAATCGAACCCACAACTGAAGTGCGACATGCCTTTATCACCTACCACTGGCCTACAGGAAGTCCCTGGTTAGTGTAAATTAGTTTTATTTTATTAATCGGTATGATAAATAAAGTACAAGTCCATTTTTGGAACCATATACGATTAATCTCACCATAAGATGGACTTATAACTTTTGCTAACCTTTTGTTTGAAACAGATGGAATGACCCATCATTCTATCACATGATCTGCTAGTGCTTCACGAATAAAAAATTCAACTTCATTTCTTTATGATATGAAGTGGAAATTGTTCAATTCACGAACAACAGTGAGATTGTACAAAAATCATGTAAGTATTTCTTTTAATTTATCAACTTTAGGGAAATGATCTTGAAAACCAAAAATGTTGTCCTAGTGCTCTTATATCCGATGAACCAGATGGTACCCTAGATCATCACAAATTTATGGTGTAACACCCCAAGCTTCCATGGTACGTTTCCTTCGAATAATGCAATGGCGTGCATTGTACGCAACTTCGAGATTCTAACACACCACAACCAATCAAACTAGCTGTTATGAATAGTAATACCTACTTTTTGAAATTTTATAAATTCTATCTCTCAAAATGGACTTCATTTTTGTATTCGGAATATCGAATTTATCCTAGGGTGAAATTTTGGAACTTTTCGGATAACACCTATATTTTGATGAATAGTGAAAATTACTAAATTTTAATTAAAAACAACTTTTTAAATCAAAATAATTTATAGTGATAAATTATATTATTGAGTGGTTTTAAAGTATAATTATAATATATTTTTACCATTTTATCCAATGGTGTTCATTAGAATTAATTTCACTTTGAAATTGGACCTAAACAATTGTCAATCTTTTGATATATATTGTTTCTTAAAAACACGCTATTTGTTGTGACAACGGGAATTAATTATAAAATTAATTAATGCAACTTATATGTTTATAATTTTGTAAAATAGACATAATTTTTGAATTTGTAATATCAATTATATCTTAGGATGAAATTTTGGCATCGTTATGAAAAACTTCAATTTTTGATGAATAGTGAAACTACTAAGTGGTAGTTAAAAAAAACTGAATTTTTCATAAAACTTAATTTTACACCTTTTGTGAATGGAATTTCGAAAATCCGAGAGACACGGTTAATATCAAGAAGTAAAATGTGGTTCAATGAGATGAAAATAATTTTTGGTGAATAGTAACTTTTTACTTTTATTTACCACGGTTAAAAGTAAATAGGGTAATTAAGGGTAAAAATGATATTAATATTACCCTAACACATGTCCTAATTCTATTGGACAAGTGTAACTCGACCAAAAACAACCTTAGGAATAAAATATTATCATTTAGGTCCACTTGGATTAGATTAGGACATTTATTATTATTTAATTCAAAGAAGAGTTAAAAGAGTTAAAATCAAAGTTTATTTACTAAAACATTTTTAATATAGGGTTATACATATGATAAATTCGATTGTAAATATTAATTAGAAATATAATAAGACTTCCTACATAATGATATTTTATTTATAATTTTTAAACATCAAATAAGTTAATATATTTATGACACAATGATGATGCAGTAATTACCATAATAGTGACAAATTAAAATAATTGATATTATAAATACCCAAATAAATATAATTTAAGACTTTTAATGAATTAAACTAATTTTATAGGATAATATGGCATATTATGATTGATGTAATTAACTTTTTTAGAAGTAATCGTTCTGTTATGAGTTTCACAAAAATCAACTATTGAATAGTGTCAAAATTGACATAAAAGAGTTTTTTTAAAAAATATTATATTATTAATTGATATTAAATTCCTAAAAATCTAAGGTTCGACCAAGAGACTTATATCATCATAGGTATATCATTAATGGACCACTTGGGGGTCGGTTGAATGTATATAGTAAGTTTATTAACTATATAATATAAAAATACAAAGTGACATGGTAAATGTCAAACTAATTAACTAAGAGTTAAAACTAAAAGATAAGGTTAATATAGTAACCCAAACCTGTCTAAATTATATTGGTTGAATGGTTTTCGACCTATACCCACCTTAAACTTTGAATAATCAACTTTGGAGCCATTATAAACCGAATATGAATTTATTATAAATTAATATTTCTATCTTTTCCAAAGGTGCCCCTCACCCCTCTTATAAAAGGGCACTCTTCCTTCTCATTTCTTCACACCTTCAAAGCCTTTTGGTTCGGCCTAACCCTGCCCAAATACTCTCTCAAATTTCCTCAATACAACCTAGAGGCCTTAGTTTGATCAGAAAGCCAACCTAAGGAGCCCTTTTAATCAAATCAAAAGGAAGAACCCAAAGAAGAGGTAATGTTTTCACCACCCCTTTTCAAGTTCCTTTCTTCTTCCACTTCTTATTTCTTTGTTATTACCATTCTTAAATAAAAACTCCAGTATATTATATATACTGTGATTTTATTATAAATATGGTACAACCATATTCATTATTCTATCCACCCTTTGAATAACATGTCACCATACGTGCGTACGTACGGCTTACCGTCTCCACGTCGTGGTGTAATTGTTATTCAATATATTATTATTTGGGTGGGTATAATAATGATGTGTAACTCATTTAAATAATAAATATAACATGATAATGATTCTGTATATATGATATACCATCCAATTATATATTATTTTAATATCAAAAGAATGATATTGTCGCTCGTGCGTACGTACGGACTACCGTCTCCACGAACGCGATGAGATTCATTATCCATCATATCAATTCAAGTATAATTATCATTTGATGATTTAGAAATAATGTTTAAGAACTTTATATAATTCTGGATATTAATAAGATACAACCTATCCATGACAAACATGGATTATGTAACAAAACATATAAAATAAAACGAGTAAGTTAACACCCGAAACGACGATAATTCTAAGATATTATTAACAAAACAATGTTAAAAGATCATATATGATATAATATTAATGTATAGGATTAATGAATAATTTAATAATAATTATTTCAACATTATACAGGAGGTTAACCTATACCCAACCAAGGAAAAGTACAAGGTAAGGGGTTTCTTATCTCACTTTTAATTCCGTGAGAATTCCATTGTTCACCAATTATTTATTGCATGTGGTGTGTGTACTGCCCATGATTGTATTCATTGTGTAATATAATTTAATTTATGGGTATTTAAATCATCAATTTAAGATCCTTCTTTCATGTGTGTATGTTTCGTAAGTTACCTAATCGATAAGAAAATTTGAAATTTCAATTTCCACTCATTTGGCTTTACGCATATTTCCTTGATTATATTACTCCAAGATTATGTGTGGAATCACTATTCATTTGATTATGTCATAATTTCCACTCCCCTTCCTGTGGATATACTATTGATACACATAATCACTCCATTTATAATTTCTCAAGTCATCGATATGAATTTGATAAGAGTAATTTTAACTCACTCTCCATTTGTTGAGTTAAACATCCAATTCGTTGGTGTTGTTTTTATAAGATTATGTGTGAATATCCCTTGATTGTTTTACACTGAATATCCAATCATATTTAGTGTATTTATATTTGTCACACATAATTATGTCATTGATTTACCCTTAACCTAAGGATACACCCTTTTTGAGAGATTTCATCTCAATTTACATTCCATTGAGACTTCTTTGTTGTTATACACCAAATCACTTTTATGTGGTGTATATAATGTACTTTGACATAGTATATCATGAATCCCTTTATTCTCATGATATTACAAAGTTTTTATTACCTAAATTATTTTTATTCAAGTTTCTCTCTTTTGGTTAGAAACTCTAACTAAAATACCATTTTTAAATGTTTTAAAGACCTATTCTTCTAAATCTTTCTCATTAATGTCCATGTTTTAAAAAAATGGTTTTAAGGATTTATTTATATGGACATTAAAGTTTTAAAATTAAATCTCCTTTTTAAAGTTTCAAAGTGGTATGGGACACTTTTATTCAAAAATCAATTTTTAAACGGCTTCTTGACAAATAGTGCGACTTTTAAATGATTTCAAGAAAAAGGGGGATATTTCTCTCAAATATTTTTGATGATTATTTTCATCTATGTCAACATCCTTAATTATTCTTGATTGAGGTTAATGTGATACAATACAATCTTCCATATTGTATCGAATGAGTTATGTTTGACTGTGGATGTACTATTTTTATACCATTCATGGTTTTTGGTTAATGTATTGACATTTCGTATGCTAGTTTTAATAAGAATGTTTATGTTATGTTTAAACCTGTTCATATGAGGAATGCATTGGACTTAATAAGTGACGGGTGCAGCCCGCTATAGCTCCTCGATGCATCGGTAGGTCTCATGAGACAAAATAGTGTCTTGGCACAAGGCTTTGAAAAAATCTTATTTGTAGTCTTGGCACGAGGCCTTGGCTATGTGGTTATGATAGTCTGGAATTATGTATTCCATCATTATGAAAGTGGTTATTTATATTGCATGTGATTGTTCGACTAGTAGAATATCCATGTGAATAAGTAAATGGAATTATTTCATTTTATCTTTTCCATATTATGTTGAAGTTTATGTTTAAAAGGCTTTTGTTTTAGTTATAAATTGCTTTAAGTGTTTATGTTTATCTATGAAAGCTTCTGCTATATTGTTATCCTTACTGAGCATCTGAGCTCACCCATTTCAATGTTTTATTTTTCCCAGGATTATGAAGAAGTAATTTATGAATGACCTGCAGGGATAGTATGAGAGGATATGAAGACAAGATGTTGTTGTAGTTTTTTTACCTTATGATGTAATGTAAGACTTATGAATATATCTAGTGTTTCCAAGACTACTAAACTAATCGGTCTTTCGAGACTTGATCCTTTGTGATCATTCCAATGTTATGTAATAATGCACTGACTCTGGGTATCTAGGGTCGGGGCGTTACAGTTGGTATCAGAGGAAGTTTAGTACAAAAATTGGAAGATAGATTTAGATAAAATCTGATTAGAGCACATAGACCTAAGATGAACTTTGAGGATTAGTATAGAAGAACTTCCTAGAATTTTGGTATTGTAGAGATTTTGTGAGTTTTCCGAGCAATACATCCCTATCTGGATATGAGCAGGTAGAGGTGGCTCTGGCATAGATGTACCTAGGGGTAAAACCCTAAAACACCGCTTTGAGCTAGACTCGAACGGGAACTGGTGCATGACAACGGGCCTTATTGCACTCTTGGTTACGACACTCCCAGGGGATATGCTTAGGATAATTTACATTTTCTTTACAAACCGATTTAAAGTATTATATATATAAGATGAGAGTAAATGACCTTGGTTAATCCTAATGTGTTTCAAATTGAGAATATGGTGACATGTTAATCTCTAAATGATTGTATGACTACTATTACTCACACAATGCTTTCTGGTTTTAGTCAACGGCTGGATTCCAAGGAAGTCATAGTGACTTTGAGAATGATGTACAAGGTGGGAACGGTGGTGGCAATGAGCAACAAAATGGAATGTTGATAGGCGTAAAAGATATCTTCTTTATGCCAAATCAATTTTCCAAAAATATGATCAACAATATATATATTAACAAATTACTCGACTCAACAAAGAAGAGAAAGGAGATGAATGATAAGAGCTCCAGTAGTGGAGACCATGGAGAAAGAAATCCTCAATTTCCATCATGTAGGAAATGTGGAAGGAGACACCCTGGAAAGTGTCTCAATGGGACAAAGAAATGATGTATGTGTGGGAAGGAAGGACATAAAGTGAAGAATTGCCGAATAAAAATGAAGAGTACTATGGAAGAAGATAAAAATGGTCCCAAGAATCCATTTACAGTCATTTGCCGTAAATGTAGGGGACCTGGTCATTACCCGAGTGAATGTCCTATTCTATAGGATATTTTCTTGGTCAGAGAAGAAGCTATGTGGAAATAAATGGTTGGATAAATGTTTAAAAATTATTAGTGATCCTTGTTGAATGGTTTACTTTGGAATAATTTTCTCTTGTATTTGTAACCCTAATGTTTGCCATGTGAGAATGATATTTATGGAAGAATTATCTTTTCTCTTGTGGATATAGTTATAAATAACCATTTGGTTTTATATGATCATTGGGTTTGAGGAAATTACAAATTATTATAATTTGGGATAAAAATTCAAGGTATGAGATAAAATTTGTGGTTAAATTATGTTATGGTTATTTTGAGGAATTTATCTCATTTTGGTAATGTTATAAAATATAGTTTTTGAAAAAGGACAACACGTAGACCGTGTGACAACCCGTCGCGTCGGACAAATCTGTGGGAATCGAACCCACAACCAAAGTGCGATTGGGATTTATCGCCTACCACTAGACTATGTGAAGTCCCTGGTTAGTGTGACTATTATTTTTAGTTAAATGATTTTATTGATCAATAATAATTTGATTTGGGATCTTATGTCTTATCAAATGAATACCCTTATTATAGGAAAATGATTTGGTGATTAAGTGATAAATGTTATTTTGGAAGTTGTTCGCTTGGTTGAGAACACTATATGCCAAAGGAAAATAGAGTATTATGGGATTTCATTTGGGGAGTAATGGTGGATTTTTATCTATATTTTTATTGTGGATTTATAATGATTTGGGTTATTTATGGAAATGATTAGGTTAATTAATTTTAAGTATGTGACTTTAAGAGTAATTAATGTCATTTGGAGATACAATTTAACGTGGAAGACTACATTCTTAATAAGTTTTGGTTTTCAATATTAGTTTTGATTATATTAAAGGATTCTAAGGAAAATTGATTATTGAATGGTATTTATTTAACTTTGGGGTATTGTTGGTTTAATTTTGGTAATTAAGATTAGTGTTTATTTCTCTCAAAGAATATCCTTTTGGGGGATCATTAGATCTTGTACTAACCATTTTGGTTTTGATTAATCTCTAAAGACAATGTAAATATATAGTTCATCCTGCATGGATCATGTGATTCTATAGAAGTATATTCTAGCTCTTCCAGTGTGACCAAGTCTTCTTGAATACTCATCGTTTAAAAAAAATGAGTTAGTGGTGGAAATTTATTACAGAATGAAACTATACTAAAAATGTAAGTATATATCCTTATATTATTAGTCAATATCATAAATAAATTCCTCATCCTTATGTAATGTAACTTAAAACAAAAAAATGTTGTCTGTTTACTTTCCTACTAGGAGACTAATGGTCATTTGTCCCAACACAAGTTTGTGGTTTTCTTATTGTTAACTTTCTCCTGATCATGATTTCTATCCCTCTCCATCAGAACTTGAAACTTAGTTTATCATCCATATCCATGTTTTCCTACATGGAATCCGAGTATGGGTTATCTTAGTTGACCTTTATACCTCTCTTTCTTTCTTTTAAAGTGATAGTTTTATTGACTCTTTTTCCGATGTGGGACTTTCCATTATATTCCCAAGCACAATTTTAAAAATTGCGAGGACACAATTTATTGAAGTAGGGGAGAATGTAAAACCCCAAGCTTCCACGATACGTTTCCTTCGAATAATGCAATGGCGTGCATTGTACGCAACTTCGAGATTCTAACACACCACAACCCATCAAACTAGCCGTTATGAATAGTAATAACTAATTTTTGAAATTTTATAAATTCTATCTCTCAAAATGGACTTCATTTTTGTATTCGGAATATCGAATTTATCCTAGGGTGAAATTTTGGAACTTTTCGGATAATACTTATATTTTGATGAATAGTGAAAATTACTAAATTTTAATTAAAAACAACTTTTTAAATCAAAATAATTTATAGTGATAAATTATATTATTGAGTGGTTTTAAAGTATAATTAGAATTTATTTTTACCATTTTATCCAATGGTGTTCATTATAATTAATTTCACTTTGAAATTGGACCTAAACAATTGTCAATCTTTTGATATATATTGTTTCTTAAAAACACGCTATTTGTTGTGACAGCGGGAATTAATTATAAAATTAATTAATGCAACTTATATGTTTAGAATTTTGTAAAATAGACATCATTTTTGAATTTGTAATATCAATTATATCTTAGGATGAAATTTTGGCATTATTATGAAAAACTTCAATTTTTGATGAATAGTGAAACTACTAAGTGGTAGTTAAAAAAAACTGAATTTTTCATAAAACTTAATTTTACCGCTTCTGTGAATGGAATTTCGAAAATCCTAGAGACACAGTTAATATCAAGAAGTAAAATGTGGTTCAATGAGATGAAAATATTTTTTGGTGAATAGTAACTTTTTACTTTTATTTACCACAGTTAAAAGTAAATAGGGTAATTAAGGGTAAAAATGATATTAATATTACCCTAAAACATGTCCTAATTCTATTGGATAAGTGTATCTCGACCAAAAACAACCTTAGGAATAAACTATTATCATTTAGGTCCACTTGGATTAGATTAGGACATTTATTATTATTTAATTCAAAGAAGAGTTAAAAGAGTTAAAATCAAAGTTTATTTACTAAAACATTTTTAATATAGGGTTATACATAAGATAAATTTGATTGTAAATATTAATTAGAAAGATAATAAGATTTCCTACATAATTATATTTTATTTATAATTTTTAAACATTAAATAAGTTAATATATTTATGACACAATGATGATGCAGTAATTACCATAATAGTGACAAATTAAAATAATTGATATTATAAATACCCAAATAAATATAATTTAAGAATTTTAATGAATTTAAATAATTTTATAGGATAATATGACATATTAGGATTGATTTAATTAACTTTGTTTGAAGTAATAGTTCTGTTATGAGTTTCATAAAAATCAACTATTGAATAGTGTCAAAATTGACATAAAAGAGTTTTTAAAAAAACTATTATATTATTAATTGATATTAAATTCATAAAAATATAAGGTTCGGCCAAGAGACTTATATCATGATAGGTATATCATTAATGGACCACTTGGGGGTCTCTTGGATGTATATAGTAAGTTTATTAACTATATAATATAAAATTACAAAGTGACATGGTAAATGTCAAACTAATTAACTAAGAGTTAAAACTAAAGGATAAGGTTAATATAGTAACCCAAACCTGTCTAAATTATATTGGTTGAATGGTTTTCGACCTATCCCCACCTTAAACTTTGAATAATAAACTTTGGATCCATTAGAAACCAAATATGAATTTATTATAAATTAATATTTCTAGCTTTTCCAAAGGTGCCCCTCACCCCTCTTATAAAAGGGCACTCTTCCTTCTCATTTCTTCACACATTAAAAGCCTTTTGGTTCGGCCTAACCCTTCCCAAATACTCTCTCAACTTCCCTCACTACAACCTAGAGGCCTTAGTTTGATCAGAAAGCCAACCTAAGGAGCCCTTTTGATCAAATCAAAAGGAAGAACCCGAAGAAGAGGTAATGTTTTCACCACCCCATTTCAAGTTCCTTTCTTCTTCCACTTCTTCTTTCTTTGTTATTACCATTATAAAATAATAACTCCAGTATCTTATATATACTGTGATGTTATTATAAATATGTTACAACCATATTCAGTATTCTATCCACCCTTTGAATAACATGTCACCATACGTGCGTACGTACGACTTACCGTCTCCACGTCGTGGTGTAATTGTTATTCAATATATTATTAATTGGGTGGGTATAATAATTATGTGTAACTCATTTAAATAATAAATATAACATGATAATGATTCTGTATATATGATATACCATCCAATTATATATTATTTTAATATCAAAAGAATGATATTGTCGCTCGTGCGTACGTACGGACTACCGTCTCCACGAACGCGATGAGATTCATTATCCATCATATCCATTCAAGTATAATTATCATTTGATGATTTAAAAATAATGTTTAAGAACTTTATATAATTCTGTATATGAATAAGATACAACCTATCCATGAAAAACATGGCTTATGTAACAAAACATATAAAATAAAATGAGTAAGTTAACACCCGAAACGACGATAATTATAAGATATTATTAACAAAACAATGTTAAAAGATCATATATAATATAATATTAATGTATAGGATTAATGAATAATTTAATAACAATTATTCAACATTATAAAGGAGGTTAACCTACCCCCAACCAAGTAAAAGTACAAGGTAAGGGGTTTCTTATCTCACTTTTAATTCCGTGAGAATTCCATTGTTCACCACTTATTTATTGCATGTGGTGTGTGTACTGCCCATGATTGTATTAATTGTGTAATATACTTTAATTTATGGGTATTTACATCATCAACTTAAGATCCTTCTTTCATGTGTGAATGTTTCGTAAGTTACCTAATCGATAAGGGAATTTGAAATTTCAATTTCCACTCATTTGGCTTTATGCATATTTCCTTGATTATATTACTCCAATATTATGTGTGGAATCACTATTCATTTTATTATGTCATAATTTCCACTCCCCTTCCTATGGATATACTATTGATACACATAATCACTCCATTTATAATTTCTCAAGTCATCGATATGAATTTGAAAAGAGTAATTTTAACTCACTCTCCATTTGTTGAGTTAAACATCCAATTCATTGGTGTTGTTTTTATAAGATTATGTGTGAATATACCTTGATTGTTTTACACTGAATATCTAATCATATTTAGTGTATTTATATTTTTCACACATAATTATGTCATTGATTTATCCTTAACCTAAGGATACGCCCTTTATGAGAGATTTCATCTCAATTTACATTCCATTGAGACTTCTTTGTTGTTATACACCAAATCACTTTTATGTGGTGTATATAATGTACTTTGACATAGTATATCATGAATCCCTTTATTCTCATGATATTACAAATTTTTGATTACCTCAATTATTTTTATTCAAGTTTCTCTCTTTTGGTTAGAAACTCTAACTAAAATACCATTTTTAAATGTTTTAAAGACCTATTCTTCTAAATCTTTCTCATTAATGTCCATGTTTTAAAAAAATGGTTTTAAGGATTTATTTATATGGACATTAAAGTTTTAAAATTAAAACTCCTTTTGAAATTTTCAAAGTGGTATGGGAAACTTTGATTCAAAAATCAATTTTTAAACGGCTTCTTGACAAATAGTGGGACTTTTAAATGATTTCAAGAAAAAGGGGGATATTTCTCTCAAATAGTTTTGATGATTATTTTCATCTATGTCAACATCCTTAATTATTCTTGATTGAGGTTAATGTGATACAATAAAATCTTCCATATTGTATTGAATGAGTTATGTTTGACTGTGGATGTGTTATTTTTATACCATTCATGGTTTGTGGTTAATGTATTGACATTTCGTATGCTAGTTTTAATACGAATGTTTATGTTATGTTTAAACCTGTTCATATGAGGAATGCATTAGACTTAATAAGTGACGGGTGGAGCCCGCTATAGATCCTCTATGCATCGGTAGGTCTCATGAGACAAAATAGTGTCTTTGCACAAGGCATTGACAAAATCTTATTTGTAGTCTTGGCACGAGGCCTTGGCTATGTGGTTATGATAGTCTGGCATTCTGTATTCCATCATTATGAAAGTGGTTATTGATATTGCATGTGAGTGTTCGACTAGTAGAATATCCATGTGAATAAGTAAATGGAATTATTTCATTTTATCTTTGCCATATTATGTTGAAGTTCATGTTTAAAAGGATTTTGTTTTAGTTATAAATTGATTTAAGTGTTTATGCCTATCTATGAAAGCTTCTTCTATATTGTTATCCTTACTGAGCATCTGAGCTCACCCCTTTCAGCGTTTTATTTTTCCTAGGATTATGAAGAAGTAATATATGAATGACCTGCAGGGATAGTATGAGAGGATATGAAGACAATATGTTGTTGTAGTTTTTTTTACCTTATGATGTAATGTAAGACTTATGAATATATCTAGTGTTTCCAAGACTACTAAACTGATCTGTCTTTCGAGACTTGATCCTTTGTGATCATGTCAATGTTATGTAATAATGCACCGACTCTGGGTATCTAGGGTCGGGGTGTTACATATGGCTTTGTGATTGTTGGATTTTTCATGGCCATGTTCTCTACCACTCCCCATCAGAACTTGATGGTTAGATTTTTCTTCCATATCCATATTTTCACCTATGTTCTCCTACGTGGAAAACCAGTGATGAGTTAATTTGGGTAACTGTTACATTTCATACTTTAGTTTTTATATCCAAGTTTTGGTATTCCTTTTTATGATGTGGGTTTCTATTAAAGAAATTTTCAAGTAGTAAACCATGTATAACCCCGACGAATTTCGAGGGCGAAATTCATTTTAAGGGGGGTAGAATGTAACACCCCGAGATTTTATGAAAAATATTCTTTTAATTTCATTGATGTCTTCTATACACGACACCAAGTTTAGCTTGTACTATACGCAACACCGTATTAGCTTGCAGTATACGCAACGCTATTCTTGGATCGTGTTACACACAATTTCAAGTTCGTTTTATAATAGTCATTCTACGCAACATTGAGTGTGTTTATATATATATATATATATATATTAAATGTATAAAATATGGTAGGATTCTGTTATACGAAACAACGAAGGATTCTTGCACAACATGCAACCCTGACTTGGCTTGCATTTCACGCAACCGCGGCCTTCCTCGATAGCTTGCGTCGTACGCAATACCGAGTTTCACTAAACAACGATATGCTATTAAAATATTATTAAAACTAGCCGTTATGAATAATATTAACTAAATTTTGAATTTTATAAAATTATTATTCATATTATACATTTTATAGAATGTGTTAAGAGAACAAAATAAATTTTTCGGGTAAAATAAGTATTTTTCAAAAAAATGCAGTTTTACCGCCTTTTGATGGCGCACCCACATTAAATCTAGTTTTTGACAAGTTTATAAGTTCAATTTGACAAATTAAAATTCTTCTTTAGAATCAAGATATAAAAATTTACTTTGGATAAAATTTTCATATTATTCTGATAACTTTCATATTTTAATGAATAGTAAAAACACGCTATATTTTAATTAAAAACAACTTTTTTTCATCGTAAAAAATTATGTGGTTAAATAATAATATGGAATGGTTTCAAAGTATAAATAGAATATATTTTTACCATTTAATATAATGTATGTCATTATCCTTGATTTTACCTTGAATTCGTAGGTTAAATCAATTCAATCTTTTGCAATGTTTTAAACAAAAACCCGTTTTCTTTTGACAACAGGATTAATTTTAATTTAATTTCTGCAACTTTTGTGTATTGAATTTTGAAAAATGGATTCCATATTTAGAATCAGTGGGTCTAAATTATGTTAATAAGCTACTTTTTATTTTTGGGCATTATGAATAGTAACTACGGTAAATTTTATTTACTACGGTTAAAGGTAAATAGGGTAATTCAAGGTTAAAATAATATTATAATAATTCAAAATTACCTTGAAACTTGTCATAAACTTATTAGATGAGTAGTGGCCGACCATGGTCATCCTTGGGCCAATTTTGGGACCCCAATGAGCCACTTGGTAGTGAAAATCACAATTTGGATTAATTAATTTAATGTAAAGACAAAATTGACTTTAACAAAACTCTTTTAGTAATTAATTTTTATAAGGGGATATATAAGTTATATTTTAGACTATAAATATTCTTTGGAAATCTAAAATTATTCCATACATCATGGTATTTTTTTAATAATTTTTAGACATCAAATGAATTAAATTATTTATGACACAATAATGATGTAGTGTTTACCTCATTAATAAATGATTTAAATAAATAAGATTAAAATGATTAAAATATCATCCAAAACCTGTCCAATTCCTATTGTATTATTTTATTTCGAATATGAGTCATCTTATCTTCGATATTAATGTGTTTTGGACCTCTTGAAACCAAAGATAAGTTTATAATAAAATAATGTTTTCACACTTTCCTAAAGAGCCACTCCACTCCCTTATAAAAGGAGACCACTTCTATGCAATTCCTCACACCTCTCAAGCCTTTTAGCTCGTACAAACTCTGCCCAAATAAGCTCCCTACATACCTCTCCTTCATCTTGAATCATTAAATTAGGCAGAAGACTCTCCAATAAGTCCTTTTGGTTCAAACCAAAGAAAGTTACCAAAATTAAAGGTAACAGTTTCTCTTAAGTTGTTTTCTTTTATTCTACTTCTCCAACCCCTAAAATATTTTTAATCCTTTATTTTGTGACAAAACCAGTATCCTGAAAATACTAGGATGTTGTTATGAGAATTATTAGAACTACACTTACACACACCTCCATCTAATGGATGAAGAACATAATGTTTCTGTGATGGCAAACTAACGCCTCACAAAACGATGATTGTTCGATTTTCCCCTACCGCCTCTCATGGTGGCCATTATGATGGAACTGTATTTATATATAATATATATTATGTTTATTATTTCTTTATGCTTCTTTATTTCCCAATTTTATCAAGCCTTTACGGTTTCCATAGTCGGTAAATACGATAATCTCATTTGAGGAAGTGCGGACTACCGCCCCCTCAAAGTGATGTGATTCGTTAATACCTTGTGTGGGATGTATAAAGGATGTGGTTAATGATATTATATATGATATTATACTGGAATTATAATATACCTATGTATCATTATGTTTTAATTCCATTAAAATAAGAAATAGAAATGAAAGTAGCGTTCATGCGTACGTACGGCCTACCGTCTCCATGAACGGTGCATTTCATTTCTTACCTCCATATGTTATGTACTATTATAAATGATTGTATATGATAGATATATAATGAATTTATATGATATATAAATCATGATTTACATTTTTAGGTAAGTAAATCATGATATAAGTAATAATAACATCAAGAACAACAAGTCCAAACACGTACGATAAATAAGACGATTTTACCCAAAACACTACTTTAACATTAATTTACATAAGAATGGGTAATATAAAGTCATAAGTGAACCATATATGATATCATAACAATGAATATGATTCTTTAATAAGTCAATGACATTATTTAAATCATTATACAGGAGGTTTGGACTCTTACGACGCAAATTGGACCTAAGGTAAGGGAAAATATCACAATCTCATTTTTATCCGAGATTGTTTATACTTCGGTATTTACTGGGGTGTATTTTATAATCCACATCCATGTTTCCTCAATATGTAATATTTATATCCTTCTACAATAGTTTATATCCAATTTTACCCTTCGGAGAGTTTTTAGTAAAATATATGAAAGGAATCTTTTTTCGTTTTTTCGTACGAGGTACTTTTTGACTTTTCCGACAAAAGTATGAGAAGAATGTTTTTTTAACTTATACGACATGAATGGATTTTTAAAACATTATTTCCAAGAAGCTTCCTTTACAAGTTTTCAAGTTTATTTTTAATCAACTTCTTTTAGTATAGAATTGTATGACATGTTAAGAAAGGAAAAGTGTTTTTGAAGTAAAAAGGATATTTTCCTCAAGAATGGAGTTCAAGTGTTTTATCAAAATTATTTTCCATCTAAGATAATATAGGGTTATGTTTCTACCCCTATTATTAAATTGATTTGATTATGTTGTTATGGAATTATTTTTATGAATTCCTTTATCTTATATTAATTGTTTTATGATGTCATGATGTTTAAGAATCCCATTTTTATTACATGAGTTATGCAATGATGTATGATTTATGATTTTGTGGCACACATAAGAATGGTATCATTATGAGATGGGTGGGACCTATATCTACCTCCAATTAATTGGGTAAAGATTTTATATCTCATGAGATAGACATGGCTGGAACGGCAGGTTAAACCGGTTCAGTGAAACAAGACTGAAATGAGGAGTGAACTTGGTTCAGAAATGGACGTTTTCCACTAAGATAGTCTTGGAAATGAGTCTTGACTAATAAGAAATGATTCTCTATGATTATGTGTGTATTCCACAAAGTTTAATGTTTTAAGTTATGATTATTGGGATTACATTTCACTACTATGATTTATCCCATGTTATGATATTATGATCTCTTTTGCAGGTTAAGATTTCAAAAAATGTTATGTTCTTATGAATATGATGTGATTGATATTTCTTTTGTTTACCCTTACTGAGCATTTGAGATCACCCTTTTATGTTTTCTTTTCCCCATGATATAAATAAAGGTTTTAGGTAAGAAAAAAAAGGGAAGATCTTTATGGGAGATATTGAAGATCTTTCACCATGATTAGAAGATTATATTCCGAGTTTCCAAAGACACTAAACTATTATGGTCCTTGAGTGTGTGTGTTTTTTTATGTACTAAGTATTCCGCAAAAGTAATGTAATGTCCATGTATGTCAGGCTTCGGGTCTCTACACACTTGAACTTTCTAAACACCCTGTGAAGTTTCCTATATCCAAGCCCCCCCCATCGAAACCTAAATCAGTAGTGACATCTTGTTCGGTCCCAACTTGACTCTCCCGTGAATGAGAAGTCACAACCTCATATGTTTCCTTTAAATATAATGAAAAATTATAATAAAAATAAAATTAACATTCATGAATTTTTTTAACAAAATCACTAACCACAATATGGCACTGTCATTCTCCTATAACTTCTCCTGTACGGGGATCACTATACATCTTCTTATAAAATTCAAACTCCGTAATAGATGGATCAATAGAGACTTGTATAATATAACAAACATGTTATAGTTAAAATATATATACATTAATAAATAATATCACTTACCTTATGTCATTGATGTATTCCAAATGTATGACTCCCAGCCCTATAGGTGACCTCTTGTCTCCCCTGGCTCTGACATCCAGTTGTTGATCTCATCCTAAAATTTTCTCTTAGCCAGAAGGAGCACAACCCATCTCATACCTAAGCTGATATATAGTCAAGATGATGAGAGACACAAGACTACTTGAAAATGATAACACAAGCTTTATCCATAGATTTCTTTCTGATATTGTGTATAAACTGATGAAAGCACTAACATATACAATTATCTCATTCCTTTTGGATAGGACCTCTCTGGCTATCAAAAATAATAGAAAATAAATTCTACAAGACAATTAAAAAAACATGTTAGTAATTAAATAAATTTTAAAAAAGTATATATTATTTAATAATGTATAATTTAGTGGTCGAAAATCTGGTCATGCATGATTATGGGTACCAGGTATCATGAAATCCATGGATCGAAAAAATAATTTCTTAGAATCACACCATCCTTCCCTATGGATAAATGTGAAAAAATATGAAAATTGAAACAAATATATAATCATAAAATTATTATCAAAATTAATACACTTAATATAAAATAAATATCTTAAACAATTAAATATACCTCTGTAAATGAGGATCAAAATCAATAGATGGTTGTCTCTCTAGAATAGGATTTGGAATCAGTAATTGAGCAAGACTACACCCCCTCCTAATAGGCACACCAGCCTGAAGAGGAGGAGCTGAATCAGTCTCATCATCAGGAAGTCCAAAATCAGTGAGAGAATGCAATAGATCACCATGATCATCTCCATCCATCTAAAACAAATATTTACACTAGTATGATATTGTTAATATAGATATGAAATATAAAAAACTAATAAATGTTAGAATAAAATAATGTTATCTGTAATAGATTGTTAATACAAATATGAAATTTAAAAAATTAATAAATATCATAATATGATAATTACTTGTAACTAAATACCTGAATATAATACATCAATTGTCATCTTCATCACCATTTTCATCGATATCAATGTCTTCATCCTCATCTTCAGCATTGTCAAATTTTATATGACTTTCAGTTTCATCTTCCCTTATTACTTCATCAACATTATCTATATCATCAGCCCTTAACTGAGGGGTTTCATCACCAATATTTATATCCCATCGAGTAATAGATATATTTTTGGATGCTTCTTGAGAAATTTCAATATGTTGCACTTCCACAAAACCATTTTCATTTTCAATAAACTGATTGTCACATGATTTTATTTTTATCACACTACACAAATCCTTAAAACCTCTCAAAACATCACAATAATTTTCATAGTAAACTTGATGTTCTTGATGTGACAACATAAATGGTTCATTTGATGCAAGAAGACTGCAATATTTAATGTCAATGATTCCATGTCATGGATGAACTCGTAACCCCCTATTAGTATCAAACCAATGACATTTAAATGTTGTAACATAATTTGGTCCTAGATAACATAAATTAATTATTTCATCTAGTATACCATAAAAGTTAACTTTACTTTTCTTATGATGATATCCTTTCAAACGAACACCAATATTCATTGATTTATTTGATTCACCATATATGCATGTATGGAATCGAAATCCATTAACCACATACCCATTATAAGATTTTACCAATTTCGATGGAGGGTTTTTAACCACACATAATCAAATGTAAATTTTATTTTCATATTTTGTTACCTGTAAATAATAAAAATTATTAATAATAGATATCATTGAAAAATTGATTTATTATCCCATTGAAATAAACTTAATTTACCATTATTTGAAACCAATATACAAAATTTTGTTGCTGATGTCCTTCAAGAGCAGCAAATATAATTTGTATACATTGTTTTTTCATATTGTCATCATATAGTCTACAAAAATGTTAATGTAAATAAATATATCTTTTAAAAATATTTAACGAAATAATAAAAAATTAGTGCTTACTGCACAAATCATGTCATTTCTTCACAATTCAACAGAACATAAGTATGAGCTCTGTGAAGTTCTTCATCTATAAGTCATCACTCATGATAACCACTAAAACCAAGCTCAGGCTGATTAAAAATTGATAACTAATGGTCTATGAAACCATTAACACTTATCTCATTGCAACCCATTCTATTATGTTTTTAAGGATATTCCGATTGAAAATAATAAGAGTAGAAATTTGAAATTTTCTCCTGCAAGTATGCTTCTGTAATCAACCCTTCAATCGATGCTTTGTTAAGTACTTTATTCTTTAATTTTTGCATACATATCTCAAATAGATACATCCACCAGAATTGTACCGACCCGCCACATTTAGCTTCATATAGAAAATGCAGTATTAAATGTTCCATGAAATCAAAGAAGCTCAGTGGGAATATTTTCTCCACTTTACATAAAATAAAAACAACATCTTTTTTTTAGAAAACTCAACGCAATATAATTTTATGTTTTATCATAAATATATTGGAAAAAATATGATATTTTGGTCAACACATCCCAAATTGAAGAATTCAACATCCCTCTAAGACCAATAGGCAGTAATCTTTCAATTATGACATGACAATCATGCATTTTTAACCCGGTAATATGCCTATTTGTGACAAAATGATACAAATTAGAAGCATAACCATTTTCTAACCTCAAATCTATAATCCATTGATAGAATAATAAATGGTTTTCTTTAATATGTGATTAAGATTCTTTTAGCTTCATTAATTTGTGTGATCTTTCATCTTCAAATAATTAAAGTTCAGGACATCTATAAATCTGTGCAAGATCTAACCATGCCTTTACATTATCTTTGGTCTTACTAGGTGTGTCCAATATGATATAAAACATGCTATCAAAAAAATTATTCTCAATATGCATTACATCTAACATGTGACAAACTAACAAATAAGACCAATATTGAAGGTCCCAAAAATACTTCTCTTTATACAATTATGATCTCTCCCAAAACCATTTATGTTTTTCTCATTTATGGTTAGTCCAAAAGTAACATGAGGTAATGTAGAGATAATATATTTTACCCGATTACCTGAGAGAACCGTTGGAGGTGCATCTGTTTCAATTTGACCTTTTGTAAAATTAATTTAGTTCCTTCGAAAAGGGTGATCTGCAGGAAGAAATCTATAAAGACAGTCAAAATAACTAAATTTTCTCCCATTACAAAGCATAAATGCTTTGTTCTCAGCCATGTAGTACAGATATGATTTTAGACCATGTGTGCTCCATCCTGATAACAAATCATATACTAGAAAGTCACTGATCATCCATATTAATGCAACCTTCAATATAAAATTATGATCTACAGTTATATCAAATGTAGTCACACCGTTGTTCCATAATGAAATTAACTCATCAATTAGTGTTTTCAAATAAACATCAATATTCTTATTTAGATGTCCCAGAATTAACAGCTTCAAATATATATATGGTTCCTTTATAAATATCCAAGGAGGCAAGTTGTAAAGAGTAATGATAATAGACCAACAAGAATATTGACTACCGTAAGCACCAAACAGACAAAAACTATCAATAAAAAGGACCAACCATATGTTATGAGGTTCTAAAGAAAAAGAAGGGTGTGTTTGATAAAAATGTTTCCATGAATCACCATCACATAGATGATTTAAATTTTTTGTGATAGAAATATTTTATTTGTTCCATGTAATTAATCTAGATGTGTTGCTAGAAATAAATAAATATTGTAAATGAGGTGTAATTGGAAAATATATCAACTGTTTCACGGGAACTCTGGACCTTCCTTATTGTTCCTATTTATACCTCGATTCTCCACATGTTGGACAATTAACCAAAGATTCATAATCACCATAATATAAGATGAAATCATTTGAACATGCATGGATAT